>JANBXA010000600.1:18450000-19925000 GCA_030556225.1 Cricetiscus sungorus | reverse complement strand
CCTTGTCCTAGGGTCTAAAGCTACCCAACCTTGTGCACAACAGGTGTCATTTCTCTTTCAGGGTGAGGTTTTTTTTGTTTGTTTATTTGTTTTTGTTTTTTTTTTTTTTTGTTTTGTTTTGTTTTGTTTTAAGAATAAGGTATTATCAGTATATACACTGACATCTGCTGCTTGTGACTGACTTTGGAGCTCTTGTATTCTAGTTTTTTCCTTTGGAATTTCATTTTTCAGGCATGTTCTCATTCAGCCTTTTGGAATTACTGCAAGCCAGGAAACCATTGTTGTGAGCACTCCCTTCCTCGTGCCACCTCCTTTAGAAACTGAATTGGCAGCCTGTCAGTTTACTAACAACATGTCAGCAGACACATAATATATCAAGGCTCTAATTTGAAAAGTGTTCATGCTAAAATGATAGAAGCTCACATTTAACCTTCATCACACCTTTGAGGTGCCTGTTTCAGGGGTAAATTCTTGGTTTTGAGAGGTTTTAAATAAAGCTATCATCTCCTAAATAGTGATGGAACCTGTATTTCCATATTTCCAGTTAAGCTGGGTTTCTCCAGGGGGAAATGAAAGTATTTTTGTGATGACTTTATGTGTCAAAAATGGTGTGGAGATTCTAAAACAACTTCTGGCTGAAGTGGCCCTATTCTCCTTGAATAGGTTCTTTGAATGCCAGGCATGTTTCATTTGGTTCTGATGTTGTTTGTGTTCACATGTCTGGGTCTTCAGGAACCTCCTTATGCTGGGTGTCTCACAGATACTCCCTAGCAAATAATGTATTCGCACTCTGGCTTGGGAACAATGCTTATGAGGTTCTTTTTAGAGATAGTTACCCCACTTTAGTAAACAGGTAAGTGTTTCAAATAGACATTCTAGTTGTCAAAGACTGTTTAGAACAATGTTTGAGAAGTATGCTAAAGTCAGACATGTTTTAAATGTTGCAGTGCCTCTCATTGTTATTGCCACATTTCGAGTCTGAAGCTGCTGCATCTCTCAAATCACCTTTGTAGGAGATTGTGTTCAATGTGGCTTGTTTTAGCCCATTGGGATCTGTACAAAAGTGTATCGTTTGGCGGCCTCCTTGAAATGCAGACTTTAAGCTCTTCTGTGATTCTGAGTGGAAAAGATTGGGATGAAGGAAATTGAGATGTCTGAGGCAAAGGAAAATGTATTTGTTTTTATTTTCTTGAGTCACCTTTTAAAAAGAGGGTAGATACCAGCCGGGCATTTCCATATCACTTGATGCTACCAGAAGCTATGATGTCCTGCCATCCTGGTGTAGGTGGCTTCTTTGTCAGACTGGAACTAAGTGTGTGTCTGCTACATGAGATATGAGGAAACAGTTGATTGAGGCTGCTCTGGTCTGCAGCCCTTTCCTGGGGGGGGGGTATTTCTGTTCTTGGCTGTATGGTAAGGGGCAGGGCTTTGAAAATGGTAGTGCATTTTTACAAAGTGTACGTGCTGTGCCAGTCTGGGTGGAAGATGTACTATGACTGGCAATCCCCTTCTGCTTCATCTTTCTTGTGTGGTACTGAGTATGAAAATCAGGGCCCATGCATGTTAGGCCAAAGTTTTATTTCTCACATTTCACCACCTCTCTACCAAAAATCCCTTTCTTTTCTTTGATGCAAGATCTCACTGTTGGCCCAGGCTGTCCTGAATTAAATAGTAGCTGAAAGCTAGGATTGTAAGAGGATGCTGTCGAGCTTGGGGCCTCACCCACTCTCTGACTCTCTTCTGGTAGACCTTTCATCCATTTGAATTCTAGAATGACTGAGGAATTAATAATTTAAACACGAACAAAGGCACGCCATAAGCCATGCTTCTGCACCATGAGTGACATGGCCTAACTCTTGAGCTGGGAGCATGCTCACTCTGCCAATGTATGCTGTATTATGCAAAATTGTGTTGCATCTACCACAGGGATAGTTGAGAATGAGACTAGAGTAGCCTTCTGATAGAGCCTGTGCAATGAGACCGTACTGTTGGTGTCAGTGATTGGCTGAGATTCCCTGTGTCTGCACAGGTGCTTAGTACAGTGTGTGTATAGACTGACCAGGGTCTTGTAGTCAGTGGCCATGCGAGTCCTAGGCTATGAACACATACAGACAGACAGAGCATGTGCTAAGCAGATGTGGGCTGGCACATGTGTAGCATCAACAAGAACATGTCTTGTGAGAAAGGTGTTCTTTTTCTCCAGTGGACAGTGCCACCAAATCAATAAAGATCTGGATAGCCTCTAAGTGAGTCTTTAAAAAAAAATTCATTTACATAAAGGGAAATATTTTTAATTTCTGTGCAAAAATATACATTCCATCTTTCTTGGATTTGATGTCTATGAATTGATTTCCAAAGCATTTTGTGGGCAAATATGTAAAGATACTGTATGAACAGCTCCCGTCTGTGGTTGCCAGGCCCCAGGCTAAATGCTCCATGCGCTTTATCAGCTAATCTCATGAGGTAAGTGCTGCTCTTCCCTTCCCTGGATTTCTGAAGAACCTCTGTGATACAGAAAGGATCTTCACTCTGTGACTATACAACCCTGAATAAGTGTAGTCTTACATACCTGAGGCCTTACCTTACATACCTGAGGACACAGGTTTAATATGGGGTTCTATGATTGAGCCCAGGGCAGTCTGACTGCTGAACACTCACTCTTCTACCTGGTTCCTTGTCTTGACTGACAGCTAGACAGATTGTATGCATCCCACCTACTCTCCCTAGCTACCTGTTCTAGCTGTGATTGGGTGCCCCAAAAGCTTGGATGTGGGGCAATGACGCTAAATTAGAACTCTTGGTTAGCAGGAGAATTGTGCCCTCTCCTGTCATCACCTTACACCACTAACCCTGTAACCTAAAGCAATTTAGGTCAGGAAAGGGGCACAGCCAAGCTCTTGAGGCTGCTCACAATTTGATGGTTAATATCTGTGCTGTGACTTCATTCACAAACAAGCACGGCCATGACCAACAAACTTGTTTTTGTCTGTGCAGTTTCATCACCGAATACCGTGTTTTCAGAGCAGATACACTTGGTAGAAAAAGAAGCACTCAAGAGACAGCTTACTGTAATGAGTCAGTTCCCATATTGTTACTGAGCAGGATTGGTTGGTTAGTAGACTCCAGGGGGTAAAAATCACTGTAATTAAAATGAAGTAATTGGCAGGTTTGTGCAAAATACAGGATTTTCTGTTTTGATTCCAAAGAAGCCAAATAAAGGCATTGTGTGCATAAGACTTTTTTTTTCCAATATCATTTTTCTGTGCCAAAAAATTGAACCATTAAGAATATTTGCATTGTTCTCAGTAGTGGGGAAGAGATAATGAGAGAGAAGTCAGGGAGAACCGACATTGCTGCAGAGGGAAGACAAAGCTTCCAGGCCTGTATTTGCTCTAGAGTTTGACCGCAGGGAACATTACAGGATCAAGTGGAAAAATCTTCAGATTTACTGGACTCAGAGAGTGCCTGATGGGGATGTGCTGGGGGCAGTGGAAAGGCAATGAATGGATTTGGGGCTTCTGCTTCTGATCGATGGCCACCCTGTGCCATCCTTTCCCAGTAGGCTCTTTCCTCTTGGCAAGAGAAGGGTCAGGCTCTCCCTCATTTCTAATCTCTCTAAGATGCTTTTAAGACCCTCAGAGTAGAAAAACCACCTGGGCTCTGAACAAAAGAACGATTGAAATCCCTGTCCTTTTGTTGATGAAAATTAATGACTGTAATGACAGGATAACAAATACTTTTACAATTCAGGTGACATCTAATTCTTTATATTCCAGAGTTGGAAGAGGACTAATTGAGTTGTCAGTTGATCATTAAAAATAATTTTGGTGATAGATCACTCTGAGATGTTTTTGGCATATGCCCCAGAAGTAATTCAAATTATTGAGGAAAATTATTATAGCCTACTTCAATTTCCATGTAGTTGTTTGTGTGAACACATTTCCCCAGCTTTTTGGATTATAAAGGAGGAGGGCCCAAATAGGAATCAATGAATGCTCAGTTTAGAGATATCTCCCCACCAGTGTGCATTTTAAATGAACAAAGCACTTCATTCATCTCATCAAGAGAGGCGTTTCTAATCTTTAAACAGTCTTTCTTTGGAGCAGAGTCCTGCCATGTAGTCTAGGCTAGCCTTAACTCATGGGCATCCTCACCTTCTTACACAGTGAGATCATGGGCATGTACCACATCACATCACACCACACAACACCACACAACACCACACAACACCTCACAACACCACACCATACCACACCATACCACACCACACCACACCACATTATTTTTTTGTTCTTAATCACTTGTCAGATATGTTGTACGGTTATTCATTATGTATAACTAGTAATAAATCTAAATCAGTCCAAAGAAAGAACTAATTAAGGAGCCTTCTGGTTATAAGAAATTACTAAAAGTCACAGTGGTGTGTGTTGAGTAAGTGATTGCATATGTGTGTATTTGTATGTACTTGTGCACAGGTGTGCAGGCCAGAAGGCAACCTAGGTGTCCTCCTTCAGTTAACCCCCCCACCTTAAAAAGGTTTATTTATTTTATTTATGTGTACAGCTATTTTGCTCATGTGTATGTCATTGTACTGTGTGTGGTACCTGGTGCCAGAGGAGGTCAGAAGAGAGCTTCTGATCCCTTGGAACTGGAGTTATTGGGTGGTCTTGAGCTGCCATGTGGGTGCTAAGAATCAAACCTGGGACCTCTGCAAGAATTTTTTTAAAGACAGGATTATTTATTGACTTGAAGCTCACCAAGCAGGCAAGGCTGGAGTTTAGTGAGCCATTGAGACCCAGGCATATGCCTGTGTCCCTCCCCATTCTGGGATTACTATTGTGTGCCACTATACCCAGTTTTTACCCCCATGTGGTTTCTGAGGATTAAACTCCTGTCCTCATATTGGCAAGGCAGATGCACTGAGTTATTTCTTCAACCCCCAAGTCACATTTGTTTTTGTATGCATTTTAAAACTTCCTGGGACCATAAGGTACATGCATATTTTTGTTTTCTGTGATCAGATGCTATTTACATGCATGTAACAGTTTTCAGTAACTTATGTACAAAAAAAATACATGCTGGGTATATTTTACAGAGTTCTGTGATAGAATAATGACTAGACAGTATTTTATGTGAAGGTAAAATTCTGTGGAAATGGGATGGAAGCAGTACACAGAATATAAGCAAGTCAGAAAGCTATTTCTGTTACACATGACTTTTTCAGGTTTGGACTTACTTTTTTCATATATGATGTGAATAGCACTCAGCATGATGTTTTAATTTAATTTAGCAAGTCTTAGTGTGTTATTGTTTGACTTTCAAACATTATTATTTGATACTCTGAAATTGTTGATATTTTTCACTATTTCAGTCTGAGATGTAAAATATCATTAAGGTGTCAATTGAAACATAGTTGCTGTGTTTCTGTTAGTAAGCATGCAAGCAGAAGCATCTTAGAAGGTATTGAGTTAAAGCGTCACCCAGTGAAGAGGAGGAACTACAATATGCAAATGAAGAGTCCTAAAATTGCCTGATGTAACAGTTTTCTCTCTCCATTTGTGCTGCAAATAAATGAGGGTGTTCAAGAAAGCACCTAAGTTCATGGTCAGGGTTTTTAATTAAAACAGTAATCATTATCATTATTATTGAGGATAGGTGGACAGCTCAGTTGGTAATATGTTTGCTGTGCAAACAATAAGGCCTGAGTCCCCCTTTGCCACATGGTTCAGTGGCGCAGGCTTGTAATGCCAACACTGGGGAGGCAGAGGCAAGTGTGCCAGTTCACTGGCCAGCCTGTCCAGCTAAATTGCTGAACTTCATGTTCAGTGAGAGATCCCACCTCAAAAAATAAGGTGGAGAGTGATCAAGAAGCACTCCTAACTTTGAGTTCTTACTTCCACATTCACTTGCCTTCCTGCACACATGTACATACACCTTTATAAGCACACACACACACACACACACACACACACACACACACACACAACATATATATATACTACATATATACCCCCTAAACACATATAAACACTACAAGTAGTAAATATTTAAAACCTCACCTTTTGCTTCATAAAGATAAAAATTAAGCAAGCTTGTGATTTCTTTTCCTTTTCCTTTTTTTTTTTTTTTTTTTTTTTTTTTTTTTTTTTGTTTGCAAGGTGGTACTCACACAGCTTCCCAGGATAGAGTGAACTGACCCTTAAATTGAATGTTAAGTTAGATGAAAATCTGAATCACGAATCACGAGAGTCCTCGGAAGCACAGAGTACAGGGCAGGAAAAGCAAAGTGTTTGGAGGATCAGGGCAGCCCTTCCCATATTGGTTGATTGACCAACTTCAGTTTTTAGAGACAGGAGTCATCTCGGGTTATCTACTGTTGTTAGATGGGTTAGTCATCAGAAAAGCTGAAGGCTTTCAGGCAGCCAAGGGTAGGAGTTAGTAGATGCTATGGCTGTGGCAGGAGTTCACACCCTAGCTGCCAGGCCAGAGCTTGGGCTCATGAGTATCTAGAGGGAAATGGTTAAGTTTCATGTGGTCACCTGCCAGCTTTCATTTTCTTCTCTTCCCACCCCCAACCCTATCAGTACCACTCTTATTTCAAGCTGTATAAGATACCTTGCTTGTTTCCTTGACTTAATCCAACTTGGCCACTGCATTGCTGGGAAAAACAATGCCCATGTCAGAGACCATTTTCCTCTTGGAATAACCAATAATGTTGTCTGGCTGTGGGGTTTGCTGGATCAGCCCCTGCCCTTGGGCCACTTGCCAGCTTTTCCTTAGCTGGCACAGCTATGACCAGAGTCTCCAGCCGTACTGGGCGGTGTGTTCAGAATATGTGTTCGCTTTTGGGAGCAGCTGACTTCCTAAATGTTGTCCAACTAGCAAGTGTTTGTGAAACCAGACTAGCTCCCAGTGGGACCCTTTAGAATTTGCTACTGACTGCCTTTAAAAGAGCTGTGCAGACTTCAGAGCCACTTCTGGGTGGCTCTGTTATTAATCTCTTTAGGAAATGATTCCTTAGGGACACAGGATTTGAGGGCCTGCTGCTTCCAAAGCAGCTGCCTGTCCGCTAAGTCTTCAGGCAGAGACAATGGAAGATGATCTACTACAACAGGGCCTATTGTCCAGAAGTGACATTTTCTTGTCCCTTGAGTTGAGGCAGTTTTATGGAAACATGGAAATGTAATTAGAAATTGGGGAGGGGTGGGGAATTATCTAATTTGTTATTTCTTTGTCACACCGAACATGAGGGAGAGCAGGTTTTGCAACACCTGGCTTCCTTTGAATGAGAGCCTGCAAACTCTGACCTGAATCAGGCAAATGTATAAGATGTCAGAGAGATTACATGGGCTTGTGGGTAATCATTGGTTGGCCTTTGAGCTGTTAACCTACTGGATTTCTGTTGTATCAGTGAAGTTAAAAATGTCTTTGTGACCAGACTGGTTGTCATGAAGGCTCACACAATGAAGCTTGTGGCTTAATTTGCTCAGATCTGAGCCTGTGCCCTCCTGGCTCTGGTCACCCAGGAGGTCTTTCTTTCAAACTGACATTCATATTTATCTGTGCATCTGTGTAGCCAAAAATAAAACTTTATGCTTTATGCTGGAAAAACTGGAAATATAAAAAAAATGTACAGAGAAAGTACCACAGTCTATCAATAATCCTACGACCATAGACAACCTACTATGTTCTTTGATGTTCTTACTGTCCCTCTATATTTTATTAGTGTGTTTAATACATCCTTGACTCATATGCTAGTATATGAGTATACTAGTATAATAGTATTATACTATTATAGTACTTAGTATTATAGTTTTTACATTTCAATGATTGACTGAGTACATTCTTTGTCTTGAAGATAAATACTAACCTAAGCTAATCTAACTGATGCCATTTTAAGTAGTAGCATTGTCTTGGGGGATAACAATTGCCCAGCTTCCCTCTGTTTCTGACATTGGCAGTAACTCAAGCTCACTGGTTTCAGTGGGTTCTGCAATTCTGTGCTTTGTAACTTCAACCCTATCTGTGCAACATTATGCAGTTTTTCTATGGGTGAAATATTATGTTAATGAAAACAAAATGGATTTACTGAAATAAAATACCAAAATTCTTATTTCTCTTCACATCTCTATTTTCTTTTCAATAGCTAGTCTATTCTGTGAATCAGATTGTAATTGCATTCATTAGTTATTTCTTTATGGAAAAGCAGGCTAATCATTTTTCAATTTAAGGGAAAAATTAATATCAGAATTGAGCTGCTCCCCCTTCCTAATGTGGTATGAAAATGCACTTTTAAGCCCTTGAGTGTGATTCTGTAATACCTATGCATTCAATTGGGGTGGTGTGTGTTAGGGTGGGGGTGGGGTGTGTGGGGGTGCGTCAGAACTTCTGTAGAAAGTTTTTCTGTCCCTTACAATTGATGGTATTTACTGTGCCTTTCACGGTTGCTTGTGGTGGTTGGTGGAAGTGGGTTTGATCCACTGTTCACATCAGTTTATCTTTCCTTTGGGGAAGCAGGTATCTGTGTTAAGTACTAGACCACCAACACACTTTGTTTTTCTTCTGCTAATCCAATAGTAGAGGGTTTTCATGCTGCTAAAATGCACAGCAATGGTTTTAAGGCAAACTGTCTGACTGGATCATCATGCTTGGAACGCATTTCTTTTTTAACACGTATAGGGTACTATTTCTGAATGTAGAGACCATAGCTCAGTGGTTCTCAATCTGTGGTTCATGAACCCTTTGGCATTAAATGACCCTTTTACAGGTGTCACCTAAGACCATCAGCAACCCCTGTGACAGTTATATTACAATTCGTAACAGTAGCAAAATTACAATAGTAACTTAAACAATTGTATGGTTGGGGTCACCACAACATGAGGAACTGTATTAAAGGGACACAGCATTAGGAAGGTTGAGAACCACTGACTTAGCTGATAATGCTTCTTTACATTGATATTTTAATAAATGTTAGTGAGGAACATTTTGGCTTTGTAATGTCTTAGCTCATTTCTGTGCTTTGTCAGGTTTTCTGGAGACTTCAGTTTCTTTTTAGAATCCTAATTGAAAATATTTAAATACATTAAATAGTTTTGCTTTTTACATTCATTTATTTGTGTTGGGGTGGGGTAGAGTATGTGTGTGGGCTCCAGTGTCAGCATATATGTGAAGGTCAGAGGGCATCTTATCTGATTTGATTCTCTTCTTCCCCAATATAGATTTCAGAATTGAATTTAGGTCATGAGGTTGGGCAGCAAGTGCCTTTATCCACTGAGCCATGTCGCCAGCCCAAGTGGCTTTTCTTTCTTAGTATATTTTGATTATAACTTGATCTTCTGTGTAATTAAACTAAACAGGATCCTCCTCTTCAAGGCACTGTTAGTGTAATGGTGTTTGTGGAATAATTCAGCTACGTTTATCCTCTGGTAAATAAATGTGCATATTTTTTTTAAAATGTGCATAGTTTTGAAATCATCAGGTTTTTTTTTTTTCTTTTTCCTCCTCTATTACTTTTTGTCATCTATCTCCTGAGCTTTGCTCATGGGAATAGAGGATAGAAATGGGACTTCAGATGGTTCTGTCTGAGAAGAACTGGAGATGGGATGGATGGATATATATGGCTAAGCAACCTATAATATCACTCCCACAGGCTGATATGGAATGTTCTGAGCCCCACCCAGTGTTTTATCAGGTTGGTAATTCCCTGCTCCATTGAAATTGTTTGTTTAAAAAAGTAGATCAGATGTTTGGGTTGTAAAACTCGACTTAGGTCATCCATTCTAAGTGGTACTTTTTTTGTGTTAAAAATTTATTTCCCATTGTTTCTCTGAAGGGACAGATAGGACTTTTCCTGTTTCTTCTTCTCCTCCTCTTCCTCCTTCTCCTCTTCCTCTTCTCTCTCTCTCCCTTTCTTTCTCTTCTTGACCCCCTCTCTCTTCCCTTTCTCCCTTCCCTTCTCTTTCCCCAATAAAACTTCCCATAAAAAAAAGTTCATCCTTCAAACTGCATTGCCTCCAGTTGGACAACTGTGCCTTTGAGATGACAGTGGGAACACAAACAAGCGTGTGTTTCCCTAGGGAGAACCACACAAGGTGCTTATGTCTTGTTTTAAGGCCTATCATGTTTAAATTGGAAGCTTTCTTGGGTTTTGACCCAAAATGGGACAATGGGTGGACCTAATTTTCCCTTTAGTGATTTACAAATACAGTTGTATGTAGAATTCAGTCTTTGCTGGATGCATTCACTATTCTCTTTGGCTAGTCCTCTTACTCTTTAACCACATTCTTTTTTTTATTTAAAGATTTATTTATTAACTATATATACAGTGTTGTGATATATGTAGATGGTTGTTAGTCATCATGTGGTTGCTGGGAATTGGACTCAGGACCTCTGGAAGAGCAGCCCAGTGCTCTTAACCTCTGAGCCATCTCTCCCACCCAGTCTTTAACCACGTTCTTAAAGGAGCTTCATATACAAGAGCATGTCATTCACAGAGCAAGTGACTTGGTGATGTCTATGTCCATAGCACACATACTATCTCCAACTGAAAGCCCAAGTACCAGAATGGTGGGTCAAGGGCTCAAGATTCTGAACATTTAGTCACCACCAGTGTAATCCAAATGAAACACTCTTTGAATTATTGAACATAAAAAGCATTTCAAAACCCACTTTTAAATTGTTTGCAACAAGATGAATTACTTTAAGGCAGTTAAAACCTCAACTGATATTTAATTTATAATATTTAAATTACAAACAAATTTTAGTCCAAAGTGAGAGAATGTTTTAAATAGTCCAAGTCATAAAATGTGACATGTGGTGATTCAGTAATTTAAAAAAAAAGGAATGCATTTTTCAAATTAAGATTTAGGTATTATGATCATTACTGTATCTAAATACCTGAGTTAAATTTTTATGTGGTAGATCAATTGTTATTTAGTGGTATGGAGAGTGAGAAGGGTCTTATGAGGTGGCTGCTGTCATAGGAAAAACCTCAGGAACAAGTTTATAACAATAAAATGAGATCGATTGCAAGAGTCTTAAAGGGAATGTTTAGTATAGTACTTCTTCCCCCTCTTCCATGTAGTTAAAAGCACAGAGTGGTGGGTTAAATGCCTGATTCTACTCAGGTTGCACTCAAACCAGCAATTAAGGAAATGCTATAGAACAGTGAAGAGAAACTGGACTGGGTGGTCATTAAGAATGCGGATTGGCAGGTTTTATTGTATCCCTTAAAATAAATTCCTGGAATATCTGCAACTCTTTCTCCACCCAGGAATTCCTTGGGTCTTTCCTGCACCTCCCCTTGCTGTGAGCATTTTAAGCAGGTGGGCTGGCTTCCTAATGTTCACTGTAGCAGCATGCACAGACTGCCAGAGTGAGTTTTTGCGTGCCATCACACTTCTTGCCTTCACTAGAGGCACATTGAATGTCACTGGTGACTTCAGCCATCCTGTGGCTGTCCAAAAGCATTGCCAACTGAATCATGTGACTACCTACTTCTAATGTTCTGCACCACTTTCAAATAAATGGAATATGTTAGTTCGTGTATTGGTGTCAAGATCAGTTGAAACATTCATTGCAAGAACTAAGAAAGGGGAGGCAGGGTGTAGTTAATAGATGTGTTATATTTTGTTCCCTAGAGAATAAATACTGTCTTTAATTGAGATCCTGAGAGTTTGATCCAGCTACAAGGCATGGGATTTTCTGATGGATAATTTAGTACATGTTTATAGTGTCTTAGGATTTCTAATGCTGTGAAGAGATGTCATGACTATGGCAACTCTTATAAAGTAAAACACTTAATTGGGGTGGCTCACTTACAGTTTCAGAGGTTCATTGTCATGAGAGGGAGCATGGCTGCAAGCAGACAGACATGGGAGGAGTAGCTGAGGGTCCTAGATCTTGCAGGCAACAGGAAGTCAACTGAGACCCTGGGCAGTATCTTGAGCATAGCAAACCTCAAAGCCCACTCCCACAGTGACACATTTCTTCCAATAGGGCCATTCCTTCTCCACCAAAGCCATACCTCCTAATAGTGCCATTCCCTATGAGCTTATGGAGGCCAATTACCTTCAAACTACCACAGATAGATATTAGGAAATATAAACATTTTTACTCATTTTTCTTTGGCCTTCCCCAATGTCTATTAATGTTATTACTTTGAAGGAAAAATAGCTTTTAACAAACTGTTCTTTTTATATCCCAAGAGGTTGAAGAAACATGTCACTAAGTGATATTTTTATAGTAAAATTTTTTTCTTTTTTTTCTTTTTTTGAGACAGGGTTTCTCTGTATTGTTTTGGAAGTTGTCCGGGAACTCACGCTGTAGACCAGGTTGGTCTTGAACTCACAGAGATCTGCCTGCCTCCAGAATGCTGGGATTAAAGGTGTGAACCACTGAGGCCCAGTAGTTAGAAATACATTTCCAAGTGTTTGAGCCTTCGACTCTCTTCTGTCCAATGGGATGATAGTACTCACATAAGGATGGCAATGTATCAAGTATGCAATGCCCTGAATATCATGTATGGGACATTTAATGCATCAGAAAGTTGTTTGTGGGTTTTTAAAAAAGGTAACTATTGAGCAATAGATTTGTCCTTTGGTAAGTTCAAAGCTTGTTAGGAGAGATTAGTAGTTGTTAAGATTTAGTGTGTGTATGTGTGTGTATGTGAGTGTGTGTGTGTGTGTGTGTGTGTGTATTTATGTCTTGACATAGTTCCTAGCATAGAATAAGTGATCCAGACAGGATTGCAAATAACAACCATGATATGTTTTATGCAGCTTTTAAAACTGTACAAAATATGTACTTTATTAATATGTCATATTGACTTTAAAACACTGGTACATGTTATACATTTGAAGAGTGCTAAATGTGGCACATAATCAATAAGACGTGTAAGGTGATATGATTTGAATGGAGTAATTATTATATTCAGTCCATCGATTTATCATGTGTATTAAATCAACGAGTATTTGTAATGCATTCAGGAAAATGTCTGCCTTACTTAGACTGAGTTTGTAAATGTCTAAGTTTCATGGAAGTGTTTGCTAAATAAATAATAAGTAAGTAAGCCACTTTTGAGGATGTCACTGATTGTGCTAGCAGTTGGCACACCACCCAGAGCTATCCATCCATCAGCTGATATCACATGGTTTTGATTTTCATAAAGAAAACCCAGGTTATAGTTCTCTTCAGGAAGCTCTATTTAGGAAGTGGGAAACTAAACACAGGATTCACAGCCCAGTGGGAGGGAGCCACTCACTGGCCAGGACAGTGGTGAGATAAAGAGTAAGAGGTCTGTGTGTGTGTGTGTGTGTGTGTGTGTGTGTGTGTGTGTGTGTGTGTGTGTGTGTGTGTGTCTGTGTGTGTGTGTGTGTGTGTGTGTGGTGTGAAACTATGTTCCTTGTGAGACAGAGAGCATGGTGTGATTAGTCATTCACTACAACTAGTTTGGCATGTCTTAATTTGTACCTCTTTGGTAAATGTTTGTTTTTGTTTAGGAACAAAGCCACCTGTTGCAGGATGTGGCCACAGAAGAGGCAGTAGCTACAAGAGAGAGCAAATTGAAGTCTGGCTGGCCATGCCCAGGCAGCTTTGGGCTGCTGACACTATAACAAACATCTGTTCCAAAGCTTAGGATAATTCATTTGTGCTTGAAACATCGTAAGTTATACTCAGGAGATCCACACGGAAAGGTTAAAACCTGCTTTGCTTGCTTCTTTCTCTCTTTTTAAATTCAGGTAAATGCAGACAATTTATTTTGTGAGGGTTTTCCTTAACACTGAGCAAATTTAGGCAGGTGAACTTGGGACAAAGTAGGAATCAGTATTCTTTTAGTTGGCAGTGGTAAAAGTTAATCCTGCCCCCCCCTTGAAAATAATGGGCTTGTGAAACCAGGAATTTAGGGGCCTGTGAACACAGCCTTTGCACATGCGCTCAGCACTGAAGATGTTAAATAGAATCTCTGTGTTAAATCTACTTTTGTGTTAAATCTACATGTTTGGGGATTTGGGATTTAAAAATATATATATATATAATAAACAAAGAAACTGTCCACCTCTCAATGCTTATACCCCAAAGAAGCGAAAGTCAGTCTGCTTTGGTTCCCTTGTCTCCCTCTATGCACAGAGTGATGACTGAGATGGGTCCAGTGTGGCTTCTGTGTTTCATCCTAGGCTAGAGTCTGGGGCGCCTGACTGCTCTGGCTTCCTGGACCCTGAGAGTCCAGGAGGCAGTGGTGGGGGAGGGGTGCTGGCAGGCAGAGCCTAAACTTCCACTCCAGGCAAATGAAAGGCAGAGTGCTTGCTATTCAGGAAACCACTCCTCCAGAGTTCTGCTCTCTGTGTGCCAGATAAATGAGCTTTCACACTCCCTGGAATTACTTATTCTCCCTGAAAGCATGCAAAATAAAACTATGACATGTTAAAAAAAAAATCATGCACTATATTTTAATGAGAATTTTTGTCTGTAACCTGTGAGGAAAACTTCCCTCCCTCCCTCCCTCTCACACTCTGTCTCTCCCACCCTCCCTTTTTCCCTTTAGAAATATCTGTGCAAAGTTGTATTGGATGGCTACTTGTCCCCTCTCCTTTAGCATTTCAGTAACCAGAAGAGTAATACACTATTTACCCTCCCATCTTAAGGTCTTGGAGAGCTGAAGCAGCCTGGATGGGGAATGCAGACTAATTTTCCTCATAGCCATGGTAGTTGTTTCTTAAGCCTAAAGACCATCTTCTGATTTGTGCCACATTAACCAAGTTGTGGAAATGTCCTAAGTAAGCTATTGATATCACGGAAGTGGTCCCGAGAGACTGTCCCAGAGCTCCTGTTATCCAAACAAGAGCTTAACCTCCTCTCCTCTTCTAAATAGAGTGTTTTGAAAGCGAACCTTACCTGCTTTAGATAGACTGTATAAACTGCATTAAAAATTACTTTTTAACCCTGAAAGAATTTGGTGTTTGAAGGTTGGGGTTAGGGTTAAATTACGATACAAAGAAAGAGAACAGGAGATTAAGCAAGAAACTATATACCTTAAAAAAAAAAAAAGAAGACTTGCTTGAAACTGGATTGCAGAACAGCTATGCAGCTCTTTGGCCGTCTACATTGATGCTGCATACGTAGGTCTCAGTATCAGAGAAATGTCCTCTGACTGTCTTTTCAAGTCTAACAAGAATGTATAAGAAATGCAACCTTCTATTAGGTTTTCCATGCCAGACATGAAAGATGGATTTATCCTTCCTTCCTGTTTGCTGGACCTACCTAGCTGGTTTGTTTCTTGCAACTCCATGGCAGAGCACATGAGATTTCTATCCTTAGATTCTACAGTAGTATCCCTCCCCATTCCATTTTAAAAGCAAACACAGCAAGTCTGCAAGTCCACAGAATTGTTTTGTTCTCAAGTCTGTTATTTGTATCAGTAACAGTACTGTGTTAGGGGTTTTAGAAATGGTTTGTGCAATGGTGTATATGAGGGCTATTTGTCAGGTTTCACTATAGGAGAGGAAAACAGAAGGCTGTTTTTGTTGCTCAGAATCCTTGTCCATGCCTGTCTGGTTTCCCAGTAATTCAGTTATTAAAATATTGAGACTCATTAGAGTCATTAATTCTTCTACCCACAAGCAGAAGTTAAATGTCTACCAGAGTACAAGAGCCATCATGGTGCCCCTGATAGTTGCCACAGGTCCTCCCTCACCAAGGCCAATGTTCCTATTAGCTGGTGAAAATACATGCTAAACCTGCTGTCCTGGGGTGGGGTGAAGGGGGTGTCCATTTGTGAGATCTACAATGATGAAAGAAATGATGGGACCTTTAGTAGAGGCTATAATCAAATGCATATATGTCATTCAGAAGATGAGGGCACAGAGGCTAAAGTTTAGCAAATTAATTGTTGTTCTCTACTGAAGGAACATTCTGTTTTCTTTCTTGCTTTGGCTACTGGCCTCTGACTGAGGAAATGGTGCCATCTGATGAAGGAGACCACCCAGTTCTGTCACAGGATTTCTGTGTAACCTTTGACCTCCCCAGGCAGATTCCTGGCTTTCTAAAGGGATGAAGATACTTTTCAGAGAGGCCAGACAAGCATAATGGTTTTTTTGGTCCCAGATGCTTTTTCCCCTGTGTTTGCCTGAAATCCTCCTTCCCAGGGATAATTTAACTCATAATCCCATGAAACCTTGAGTGGCCTTTGTTGCTTTTTCACACCCTAGAGCTTGCTTCTGTATTGTCATGTTTGCTTCTCTGGAAGTGTGAGAGTGTTCATTTGCTTTCCCAATTATATTATCCTACCAATTCAATTGTGGAGTGTTTTGCAGAGAAAAATTTTATTATCTCACTTGCTATTCACAAAAGCCCTTTGGGAGAGGTACAATGGGAGCCTCTGCTTGCAGATGAGCTGAGTCACAAGGTGGAATATTTATGGAGCGTTTGTTCTGACTGCAGTTCACTGAGGTGGACAGACGAGTACTAATAAGTTCAGTACATAGTCCTTGTTGTATAGGGACTGGCAACCTGGCCAAACAGGGAAGTTGTGCAGCATTGCTCTGAGTTAAGGCAGCTTATTTTGTGCAGAATGGGAAGAGGAGATTGCTGTTGGGCTAGGAAGGCTTCTAGGGGAGGAAGGTATAGTTTTCCAAGTAGGATTGGTTCAGGACCTCACTCATGTGAAAATATGATACTAAGTCCTATATAGAAAGCAATGTATAGTATCTGCCTATGATCTATACATATTCTGTGTACTTTAAATCATGATTAGATTGCTTTAAATGCATGATGTGAAGTAAATGTACAGATAGTGCATATATTTTTATTATTTATGGAACAATGAACAACTAAGAATTCTGTACATGTTCATGCACTAACTTTTCATCAGTGTTTTCTGTCTGTAGTTGATTGAATTCATGGGTGTAGAATCCACAGGTGCAGAGGGCTGTCTCTATGTGTTAGATCTGAATGTACAGGTGAGACAGACTAATACAGCAGCATATCATTGTCATAATGACAGTCATAGCCAGGCTTTAATGACCAGAAGGAGCAGTTTCCATGCTGCCGAGGAGTTTGCTTAGTGAAGCAGCAAAGAGATAGCTCAGAAATTTGTGCTGGAGTCAAATGATGAG
Organism: Cricetiscus sungorus; assembly: GCA_030556225.1. Lineage (NCBI taxonomy): Eukaryota > Metazoa > Chordata > Mammalia > Rodentia > Cricetidae > Cricetiscus > Cricetiscus sungorus. Next base: position 19,907,889 of record JANBXA010000600.1, on the reverse strand, counting down.
TGAGTTTCCTGTTGTTGCCAGGCTGAGGGTTTTGGTGAGGTCCCTGAGTGAGGTGGTGCTGTTATCAGGTGGTAATGGGGATGCTGCAGAGAGGGACTGGAAATGGGAAGAAGCATTCAGGGCTGTCATTTGAGCAGAGATAGATGAAAGGGTGTGGAGAGGAGGAACTTTAGACATGGGTGATGCTATGATGGAAGAAAGAACTGGTCCAGTCAGGCGATGGGAGGGTAATGAAGGTAGGTGATTCGTAGGGCCAAGACAAGATGTTTCTAGAGAATATGTGGTTGGCAGTACAGCAATAGCTAAAATGCTGATGGGATTCAGTGGCATTCACAGGGTTGAATTGTGGAAACTCTCTGGCTTCTGCTGTCCTCTTTAGTAACCAATAGAGAACAAACCTCTCTACAGACCCATGTTGCTGTCAGCTGTGAGATCCACTCAGCGGGTTGTAGTGACTTATGTGAAGCTGGGCTTCCCCATAAGCGCAGATGTACACTGTAGCAGCAGTGAGAACACAGAAGAAGCACAGCATTTATGGAAACATGGTTTTTAAGTGCTAACTAGAGATTGAGAAACATCCATTTATAAGAAGCTTGTTTTAGTTTTCTGTCAAAAGTTCACTTCCAATGTTTATGGTTTCTTTTAAAATTTTAGGTTTTTACACTAACAAAATTATTAAATGGCTATTTTCATATAGGAGTGTTAGGCATAGATCTCATATTTTAAGTCTTTGGGATCAAGTAAGAGTCATTTGTTAGGATTACTAGGTGTATGGTGACGTGAAGCAGCTCCCTCTTTGTATATAACAAGTCTATACCTCGGGGAGCAAACACAGTGCTGGTGCAGAGAACGTGACAGTCAGTGTCCCACCATTCAGGGTGGAAAGGAGAAGGTGAAGTTCCAGGGGCCACCACTCGGTTAGGTGTCAAGTGAGCACTCTGCCTTCTCTGGGGACAAAACATATCCTCAGAGTTGTAGAGTGAGGGCTTGTCTTCTCACAAACTGTGGGCTGCTTTCAGGTGGTAGGAAGCCAAGGTTGCTGGACCTTAACAAGATAAATAATGTTGAAAGTCATTCAACTTCCCTTCCTCATGGGAGTTTTATCGATGCATCAGTGCTTAGGCTGTGAACCAGTAGAGATAGAGCATGAGGGCAAGAACTATATGCTAGTCTATCTCAGTGAAAGTAGCTTCCTTTTAAAAAATTCACATGTACTTTTCATTTTCAATCAGAACTACACTATACAGAATCTTATACTCCACTGAAATGTAGATTTTTGTATTTTAAGTGTGTATTCTTTTTTTTTTCTATTTTTTCCCCCAGAATCTTCCTTGGGTCCCTCATGCCCTCTGTCCCCTGCTGCCCCTTATAGGTCACCACGCTGCCTACTCCTATACTGTAGATGCCTAGCAGTTTTCGAGCTTTGAGTTTCTGGACTCTGCCATGATCTTTGTCTGTGGTGGGAGTGTGGAGTTGCATCTTCGAGAATTGGTGGGCCATAAAGCATGTCATCCTTTCTTTTATAAGCAGTGCTGTGTAAACTTTCCTACCTTTGGGTCAAGATTCCTCTCATCTTAAACTATGTGTGAACTCAGAGTGTGTTAACATGTTATTCTACAGTTTGCCTGCTTAAGGCAAGATTTTTAATGTACAAAAAACTATGGTCTAGGGTGAATTTTTTGTCACCTTAACTTTTAGTGTAATATTTTTGATGCATTGAACTCCTTTGATGTGAGATCAAAGATTTACAACCAGATTGCAGTGTTGATGTTACTGTAGTTGTAAAATGAAGCCAATTAACTGTTCTCTCTTGCTTGTCTCTGTCACCAGGCTGCCTTGTTACGTATATAGTCTATGAATATGTCTTCATTAATGTATACCTAATATAATGAACTAGAAGGTGATTGTTTTCTTTCTTTGTAAATGAAACTCTGTTGGCTATACTAAATAATTTATATGTGTGCATGGAATTTTTTGAAAATAGATTTTTTTGCCAGGTAGTGGTGGTGCACACCTTTAATCTCATCAGCACTCTGTTGGCAGATTTCTGTGAGTTTGAGGCCGGTCTGGTCAGTTAAGACTACACAAAGAAACCAGCCAAAATAGATTTAATTTTTTCTTTTATATGTGATGTTTTACCTGCAGGCTTACATATGCCCGGTGCTTGTGGAGATTAGAGGGGGGTCATGGATTCTCTGGAACTGGAACTAAGGTTGGTTTTGAACCATTACCATGTAGGTGCTAGAAACTGAACCTGGGTCTTTTGCAAGAGCAACAAGTGGTCTTAGCTGCCCGGAAGTCTTTTTAGCCCTTGTCTCTTTGTTTCTGAAGCTAGGCAGATGATTAATGTTGTTAATGATTACCCTTGAACTTCATCAGCTTTTTTTTTTTTTTTTTTTTTTACTAATCAAAGCTTTATTGAGCATCATCACAATGCTGAGTAGTTTATCCTCATACAAGAGGTGAAGACATCATGTAAAGCTGCATTTAATATCCTTAGCTGGCTCTTATGGCATCTATTATACAATGTTATACTTTGTGATCTAAGAGAAGAATGGTTAGTTTTCTGGCTTATTGGTACAGTATTAGTACCAAAAATGCCATTAGTCAGGCATTTTTTTTTAAAAAGAACGTTGTTTATACAATCAGAATACTTTTTTCTTTTTAGATATGGAACCAGAACTCCCTATGTAGCCTAGGCTAGTTCAAAGGCACAGCAAGCTTCCTGCCTTGACTTCCCTCACCTCCCAGAAGTGCTAGTGCTACAAACATGAAACTTCGTTGAAATTACACATGTATATATATTTCCGAAATACCAGTCTAGACGTGAGTTTTTATATCCTATGAGAAGCTCAATTATTTGTACCACAGGCCTATCTTGTAATTGCCTGCTAAGTTCGAAGCATGCAGTTCTTTTGGAGTAAGAAAGATGAGAGAGGATGGAGGGGCCTCCTCTGCTGATTGTCATCTGGGTTGTACCTAGATGAGGGCAGGTCTACTCATCTATCTTAAGACATTGGCTCTGAGGCTCCCAGTGTGGAGGTGAAGGAGGTGAGGCTTCAGGAAGTGAGCTGAGGGGCCGAACTAAGAGGCCCTAGTATTTCAGCCCTCACAGCCATGCTCTTCTCATCTTTCATGTAGGATCTTCAGGGTCTATGAGCCCTGGGAAAACAGCGTGGCAGAGAGGAGAATCCCTGTGCCTGATACTCTAATTCAGAGCTTCACCGTGTGGGTGTGGCACTTCAAATCTACATTTAAGTTAATCGAACCCAAGTACAATCAGAATCAAATTACACTGAACATGTTGTGGGTTCTCACTAGTCACACGTAGTTAGCAGCAAGTGCAATTGAAAATGCAGGCGGAGGTCAGGGGTGGCCTGGAGTAGAGGCTGCCTCTGGAAAAGACCATATGGCGAACTTCCTGTTGTCCCTAGTAAATGAATCAGTGACGAATTGAAACAGTAACATCCACCTTGTTTATCAGAGTCATTAAGGATAATATAGAACTTAGAAATTTGAGAGAATTTTGGGTTTCTGATGTTTAGATCAGGGTCTATGTCAATACTCTGAAATCTGAAAAGCTCAGAAATGTCTAACATTTTGGCTTCAAAGCATTTCAGGAAAGGGGTGCTCAACCTATACATGGAAGTGGTTTATCAAATTCCAGTGCTATTACATTAAATTCAACTGCCCTGAAGTGTGTCCCTGCCTACTCCCCTGCCCAGTTGTTGCATGAAGCTGCAGTGAAGGGTCTTATCCTCAGTAGTGGGTCCACAGTGGGTTATTAGCATCATGGAACATACTAGGAGTTGAGGAATCCTAGAGCCATGGCTGCTTGAGCTAGCTGCCCTTTCTAATCTTGCTGAGCCTGAGCTAGTGTTCATGCACAGCCTTTGTCTCAGTGTTTATGTTGCTGTTGTCTGGATGTAGTATGGACAGTACTTCATGCACCAGCTGCCTTCTGTATTTCAGGCAACAGAACTAGCCAATGTTTACTAATGAAGACTTACTAGAATGTTTTGCAAGATACAGACCATTGTAGAATTCTATATTAGTGAGTGTTTCAGAATCCAGTTCTGTCAAACAGCACCTCAGAAGTGTGAATGTGCTGCTCTTAATTGAAGGCAGTGATCTTCCAACTGCTATTGTTGGTGATTTTGTTAGGTATGTTCACATAACAGGTATTCTTTTTGCCTAAAATGCTAAATATTTTCTAGAGTGCTAAGTAACATCTGCAGGAAGCTGCCCTCTCTGTCCAGTGCTCTACTTTTATTAAGTCTGATTTTAAGCTAAGGGGCTGAATTGCTGCAGCATGACTGCTTTCCACCTTACAGAGTGCCTAGTATGATGCCTTTTGACTGTGCTTACTTCTTTAAATGAAAAAGCTTGATAGAAATTGGAAGGTGAGCCTTTTATTTGGCTAGGACAATGTGTCCTTCACACATATCCCACGTTCTATATTGGAGCCAGCAATTAATTTCCTATTTAGAGTAATATTACAGATAATAAGTTGGTTCCCAGCAAGGTCTACAAATTAACCCATAATATGGCTGTGTAGATGGAGAAGCATACATACTAGAAGGTGTTCTTACAAAAGGACTTAGTGAAATTTTATACAAACAACCTCTTGAGTTGATGTCAGTGATTTTTTTTGTAGTATAAATCCCAGATAACTGTTGTATTTATTAAATTTTAAGATATTTATGAATTCTCAGTGTGTAAAGTTTTCCCTTCATAGCAACTTTGACATTAAACCAACGAGAATTTAGCAGTTGGTAGAGGCTGAGCTAAATTTAATTTTGTCTGCTTATTTGCAAAAGTTGTGCTAACTTTTAAAAATCTGCACTGCACCTTTTAGTGTTTTTTCTTTTAATTAAATATGCTTTTTAAATGTTCTTCTACGATTAATTTATTGTTTTCATTTGTTGTGAAGAGAGTTAATTACAGTTACTTCAAAAGCATAACAAAAAGTAACAAAAGCATAAGCCTAAAACTTTAATGTGCTACAAACTAAAATGGCAAAAATAATTTATTTTCAAATAATATTGATGTATAAAGGCTGTAATTTACTGTTTCCCATCTGCCATCCAAGACTGTCATCTTTAAAATGCTATGGAAAGTGACATTGGATGCTGTGTGGTTGCTTATTCTGTTTGTTACATGTGTTTAAAATGATTAAATATAACAACACATTATCATTCTTATGGTATAGTAGGTTATGCTTACCCTTACAGCATCTTACTTTAAAGAAGTGTTGATACTTTCTTATCTTTACCATTCATCATGATGACATGTCTGTGTTTATCTTGGTATATATAAACTATAAATATACTCATAAACATCAGGCTGGTTATGTTTTGAATGGTAAATAAATTTAATTTTGCATCTGTAAGAGGCCCATTGGGCTTGTGTGTGCCCTGTGTGTTTATTTTTAGTTGATTTGGGGAAATAGAATGTCAATATTGCAAGGTAATAACTTTGAGAATGTTGTCAGCCTGTTGGACTTTGTGGTGTGGTCCCCATCACGGAGGAGGCTCTGGACCCCTGTTCATGCCATTTGATGGGAAATCTGCAGTAAATTAAGAAAATTAAGTTAATGGATTAATATTGAGATCCTTTGTAGCCAGTTGTGATAAAACATTTTTCACCTGTATTTGTAGAAGAGATAATGTTGACACACTGTCATGTAATGGCCTCGCAGACTGTTTTCTGAGCTTGTTACATAGAAGATGAAGGAGCTATTTTTCTAAAATTAACGTTGAAATGTAGCTTCATGTGAAAATTCTTTTATAAACAGAACACTTGAGAACCCAGCCTTCATTATTCACTTGTATCTATGATGGATTTTGTTTCTTAGCTATTCTGTGTCTCAAAAGCAGCCGAACATCATTACTGCAGTTCTGTTTTGCTTTTGAAACCAAAACCAGAGCACAATTCGGTGCTCTGCTTAAAGATACAGTCATATATTCTGCTTTGCATTTGTGAGTGACTGATATTCTTCCCCACCATACTGAACCTTAATGTTAGACATGGACTTCTTACAGATGATTAGTTCTGATAAACAGGTCTGCATGTCAAAAGATGTGTGTTCCCCCTACATGCCTGTTTCTTGTTAAACTTTACACATTGCTGTATAACTTGTTTGAATAAAGGAAAAATAACAGAGCTTTCTATAAGAAAAACATTTATTAGAGACACATGGTTATAATCAGCATGATCATGTGCAGGGTGCTCTGCTACAATGTGGATGTATGCAGGATGTTCTGCTACAGGATGGACATGTGCAGCATGACTCAGGTGATTAGCTCTAGATCCAGTGGTGTCTTTGCCACACACCAGCCTTCACATAGGATTACATTTAAATGGCCCTCTTGTTGCTGTCTGTCTTACTCCAGATGTGGGGTGGTTGTGGTACAGTGTATCTGTATATCTTCAAGTCACTTTCCTTTTTGCTATTAAATAATTGCTACCAGATTCCCAGCCTGTTTAGGTGCTAGGGGAGGTGTTTAATGTATCATTTTTCCTCCCTTCTAACAGTTCTATGATTTGCTAATGTTATGGCTACTGTCTCACATTTAGTGTAAACAGGTGGGTCTCTAACTTAGATTCAGAGTTCATAGCCCTTCCTTTAACAGCCAGCTACCTAGGAGCAGGTGTACAGATATGTATTTCATCATATTGCCTGAGGACTGGCTCCAGAATGTACTAAAAGCCTGTAGTTATCCCCTCATCTTTTGAGTCACTTAGGAGTGTTGGCGCCTACTGGAGATAAGGAAGGTGCTACCCCCCCCCACCTCACTTCATATCAACATGCAAACTTTCCTAAAAATTTCAGATCTCTAGTCTTGTTGAGGCCATCTAGTGCCTTGTAATTAAATTGTGGGGACTTGGTCTCACTAGTATTTCTAACAGTGGGTAAGAAATGCCTAGAGGTCCTGAATAGAGTGAGTGGTTACATTCTGTGACCCACAAGGCCTGGGGAGGTTAAGGGTGGTGTTTGTTAATCACTTCAATGCTTGGTGCTGGTAGGGTTTCCTAAGCAGAGGACATGGTATTATTTTACCAATGAGGAGGAAGTGGTAGAAGGTAGGTGAGATGAATGGGTGATGGAAAGTCATGTGATAGAGATATGTGGACCAACTGACTCAGCAGGTTGGTGAGATTTTATGGATGCACTGGTGGGCTCTGCCTCAGATCATAAAGGAAATACAACTAATAACTTGTGCAGGACTATGGGTGGTGGTATGGCAAGAGGAGACAAGGCCATGGCCAATGATGAGGTGCAAATACTGAGAGCAGCTTCAGGTTTGGGGTGGATAAACAGAGCAAAGGACTGATGACTTAGATCACTATAAATATTGGCACTTTTGACCGTGTTTTTTCTGCCACATTTGTCTTCTGCTACTTTTACACTGGAGTTCTGAGGAGATGATTTGGTTAATGAATAGTTAGGGTCTCAGGAGGGAAATTACTCAGGCATAAAACATTTTAAAGCATGAGTTGTGGAATCAGGTATCATTTCAAATTCTGGCATGACTGGTATCTAATTTTGTTATTTTAAGTAAGACCTTAATTTCTCTAAGTCTGCATTTCTAGTGCTGCTGAATCTAGGAAGTAGCTACGAAAGAAATAGCATCCTAGTTTTCTTTTGTAAAGTTGTGTTCTGTTCTCCATAACAGAGCAGTGGCCTCATCTTGGCTAGTATTTTACTTTCTGCAAAGGGGAGAATATTATGTTTTAATAATGTTCTCTCTTCATTTTCCTTTCCATCTTTTTAAAAGTTGTTTCTTTCTTCCCTGTAGAGACTTTAAGAAGAGCCTGTATTCTCACACGCAGAGGACTTATAACACCCATATTGGCATAGTATCAGAAAAGCGACCACGTGCATTCTGAATCTGTCCCCTGCAAGGCTCAGTGCTGAGATCATGATTGTTTTGTATCCCACCCCCACTTAGTGCTGATGTGTCCCAACTGGTGCACTCTTTGCTTGAGCAAAGGCATAGTGTTATAGTCAAGTAAGGAGCCAAGAGACCTTTACCAGAGAGCAAGCAGTGACACCCTCTTCCAGAGCCTGGATGTTTCTGCAGCTGCACTGTTTTAACCCAGACACTAATGAATCATAAGGCCCTATCTATTGACATGAAAAATTTCCATGGAGAGTACTGTAAATCCACATACTGAAATGAGATGTGTCATAGAGCAAGACAAAGCAAGAGAGTGCATTTGAAACCTCAGTCCTGTAAGCAAACTGCTTGAACTGAACTAAGCTCTGAGACTTAGCTGCTGTGACCTTGACTGAGCCATTCAACTCTGCATGCCTCAGTTTCCTCATAGCTGCAAAATACAGATATTAGCTACTTCCTCATAGGCTGATCTTGAAGGACTGAATTAATATTTTCAAGAGTTTTAGATGCTCAATACCAAATATATGCTGGCAAGTGGATATTGATGGGCCCTTGGCCTAACTAACTGGTTGTTGTGCTTTTGTATATAATTAAAGTGAGTAAAGTACATTGACTAAAGGAGTTCTTGATGGATTCTATTAATGCACAAAATCTATGGATATTTTGTTACCACATACCCTTTATATGGCATTTGACTTACCAAAGGTTTTTCAGCTTTAACACAATATTTATGTATTGATAACCCTGTGAAACCACTTATTTTAAAAACCAATTCCAAAGGATAAGATTTAGGCACTACAGGGGTTTGTTGTATTCATAGAATATTGAAGGAAATGGATGTGTGTCTGTGTGGTCCAGTGTCACCAAATTGGATCTGGCACTAGGTTTGTAATGATGGTGAATGTAGAGGTTTTTGAAAGTGGAGTCATGCCACTCCTTGACTAAGCAGTCCACTGAGGGGATGCCAGGCTCTCAAAATTCTGATAGTGGAAACTACTCACTGCCACTAACCTGTCACTGAAACTTAAGTTTAATTATGAATGATGACAGCAAATCATGGTTGTATTTAGCATTGGAAATTATAGTACTTTTGAAATATTCCACTAGGCCTGGTAAGTCCTGTCATTCAGTGTGCCAAATCAACAGAGAAGCTCAAATATAACTATTTCATATTTTCTTAGTGTTTTGAAACCTGTGTTTCATTTTGATTCTTTTCTTTTATGGTCCTATGACTTTTAAACTTTAAAAACATTGAGACCATAGCAGATTGTTGAAGAGGGAGAGGGCAAAATAAACCATTCATGACCTTATGTGTTAATTTGCTTGGCACTAGTCCTGGGTCTTAGCTATTCATCTGGTAACCTCTCTACCCTGGCCTCCCGGTGCACTCTGGAGAGCTGAGGTGTGTTTTTGTATAGGCCTGCATCATTTTAAGACAGAATCTGGGCTATACTCTTGACAACAGAAATGAGATTGCTGTGGTTATTTTTATCTGAGGCTTACAAGTCTTGAAGATCTTTAGCTTTTCTATGGCTCCAGTACAACACTGCCTCAGACAGACTTCCAGTGAAAGATGTTGATTCAGCCACAGTTTACTCGAAAGCTCGATGCTGTGAAAGTAAGACAGAAAGCAGAGGACTCGTCTCCGGCAGTGTGTTGCAGAGGGTTAGCTGAGCACATGCTGAGGGATAGTGTGAGAGGTCCTTGAGGAGAGCTGTCCTGGCTGTGAAATGAGAAGGGAAGTAGTGAGTCAGGCGGGATGAGAAGAAAAGATGGAGAAGTAATTAAGTTGGGGCTTTCGAGCCTCCTCTGTCTGGAGACTTCTGTTTATCAGAAGCTGCTCTTGCTCCTGGGAACTGTTCCTATGTAGCTAAGGAAGGTGTTTTCACCCGTGTCTTCAATTACTTGAATTCAGCACAGCGTTTTTGGCACTCAGGGCTTGTCTCCCGGATAACTCCTTTATCTTTGTTAGAGTTTTAGACAGAACCTTCAATGTGATATGACTAGACATTATATCATTATGGTCACTCAAAAGACATACCTGTGAGGGTATATCTGAGTGTATTTAGAAGTACTGAGCAAAAAGGGTTATGTTTATTTAATTTTATTTTAATTTTATTTTAAAGCTGGGGGCAAAGTGGGGGAGGGTTACTTTGGTACTAGTAAAAAGAACCTCGACTAGATCTCTGTGAATGTATTTGGTAGCAGTTAGAGAAAAGGTAGTTTTCATGAATAACACTTAGATGAACTATAGTCTTTTTTCCCTTGAAATTACATGGATTTACCACGGATGCATGTATGTGACTGTCACAGAACAACTTGTGGGAGTTGGCTCTCTTCTTCCACCATGTGCATACTGGGAATGGAATAGAGGCCCACAACCTTGACCTGCAATGTTTATCCATGTGTGTTTCTAATGGTAACATGGGATTCAAGTTGAGGGTAATCTACATATGGACATTATAACAAAAAGGAACTATCTTTATACTTTAATAACTGGGCATGTTGTTTACTCTATTACTAAGAGTTCTGCTCTATTAAGTAAAGATATTTGTATTATCTATCATTTGTTGGTAGATGTATTTGATCTTTTAAGAGAGATTCTTCACTTATTATTTATTTACTTTATATGAGTGTGAGTATGTGTGGTTGTGTATATGTGTCTATGTGGACACAGTCACATGTGTGTATTTGGAAGCCACACAGGTCTACTTTAGGTATCTTCCTTGAATGTTTTCCACCTTTCTGTGTGTGTGTGTCTAGGGGTACGCAGAGCTTACAATGGCGAGGATGAAATTAGGTGAGCCTGAAGGAAATATAAAACCCTGCTTAATGATCCGGTTAGGGTTTTATACAGATTAACTCTTACTAGGAGAGGAATGGCCTGGCTTCCTGCTTTCTCATCCCCTGAGGAGGTAGCTTTGGCACTATAAATTGGGTATATCTGAATATAGAACACTGTAGTGGTGCAAGCCCCGAGGCCCCTTCCCTGAACAGTAGATGCTTGCATGTCGCTCAGTTTTATGTGTGCTGAGTGCAGAATGGGAGTTTGTCAGTGTGAGAATGTTCGTATGTTAAGAGCTTTTAGTGTCTTGAGTAATGAGACACAGACAATTAAAAAGCAAGCGCTGCGTAGGGATGTGTTAGTGATGACAGCCTGAACTCTCCTGACCCCCAGACCCATTGTGCCAGGTCCTACTCACCTCTCCTTTCTGGGAAGCTTGCCTGTGATCTCTTGTCTCTGGCATCAGGAGCCTTGACCCTTCTCCAAGTCTTAAGTCCTTTTCACAGTGGAGAGTTTGTGTCCTCACACAGGGAAATGCTCTCAGAGAGGCTCAATTTTCACAACCGAGGTGTGTGATGAAATCCACGTGGTTTCCTAGGATGAGACCCTGATCTACACCTCTCTGTGGTCTTGGTAGATTCCTTGGGAACTGCACATGTATTATGTAGAGAGAAGCAGCCAGTGTGTTTTGTTTTATGGGCTTGGCATTTTGGTGGAGAGAGTGACTACTGATGCTTCTGATGGAAAGACAGTTGTTTGTAAAAACCACAGTGTATTTTCTCAGCTGTTAGAAATTTGTGTGAGCGAGTACCAAATTATTAGCTTTGGCATCAAGGTTTCAAGCCACACAGCCGTGTTGCCCCTGCCCTGACTCCTTGCTGACCTGGCATCCTGGATAAACCCTGGTCCTCTTGGACCTGACCCAGGCTGCAGCTGGGAGCTGGGCTCCTACTGCCATCTGCCTGGGCAAATACGGGAAGTGCCAAATGGCCTGGCAGTTTTCAGTGTGGCCTTTGGATCCTCGGTGAGCCATATGGTGCTAAAATGTCAAACTGTTCCTGAGTGTGGGCCACCATTGAGGAGGCTGGGTAGAGAAGGCACAGATACAGAGTCTGCTAAAGCTGTTCGTTGTCCAGCTACTGGCTCTTCACTTTGTTACTTTAGCCATTGTTGAGTAGGGCTTAGCTGATAGTGGCCTACCTATATTGTGAGAGACGGAAGTGTGAGAGACAGGGTGTGCATCAGTAGCAGGTCTCTAGAAAGTTTCTGAAAAGAGTGTAACACCTTTGGGCTGTGGCCAGTGAAACAGGGCTTGGGAGCCAAACCTCATGTTCCTTTCTGTTCCAGCTCCTTTGTGTGACATTCCGGAAACTGAGCTTGATGACGGATTGACATAGCACACTGAGAAGTTTACAGTCTCCGTGTGAAGAGAAAACATAGCAGGGGCTTACAGATGATCCCAGTCAAAACATCCACAAGTGCTAAGTGATGGAGTCCAGAGGGAGTGCTTAAGTCTAAAGTGAGGGAGGAGGCGATGAGTGACTTGGTTCAGATGAGGTTGGCCCTGGCAGACTTCCTAGCAGAGATGGCTGGGCATTGGTTTGGCCCATGACACCCTTCTTAGGCCTTCTGGGGACTTCACATAAGCACATATTTCTCCTGGCCTCTAGCTGGTTATAAAAAACAATGTGTGTGTGTGGGGGGGGAGTGGGAGATGGGACAAAGAAAGGATGTATACATTCAAAGAGGTTTCTTCACAGCTGGTAGTGAGGGAAGCAGGAGAGTACCTCAGACTTCAATTAGCGTGCTTCAGATGCATACATTTGAAGGAGTGCATTGACTCTCTCAAAAGTAATTTCTGGTGTATGACAAAGTGCTTTAACTTGAGAGACTTGGACTCTAATGAATTATTGATTTTTTTTTTCTAGTTTAAATAACTTCATCCTGTTGTGGTTGATAAAAATTCAAAGAGGTGCTTGTGTTTTGCTGAAACCATACTTGACCTATACATGTGTAAGCTCAGCTATTGGGGTGTTCCAATCAGCTTCTCTCCACATCAGTGTCTTGACATTTGGGGCCTGGGGGCTCCAGAAGTGAGCCTTTTGCTGTTTGCAGTGCTGTGGGGATTGCCTATTTAGTTAATGTCTTGATGTTGTGGTTTAAATGAGAAATGTGCCCTCTAGGCTCATGTATGTGAACAGCTAGCTCTTGGCACTGTTCAGGGAGGTGACAGAACTTTCAGGAAGTGAGCCTTTACTGGCGGAAGTGCATGTTTGGGGGCAGGCTTCACGGCTTTGTAACATCCCCTCACTTCCCGTTCTTTCCCTGCTTTCTGTTGTGATGTGTTCTCTTCACTATCGTGGACTTTCCATCTCGAGCCATAAGCCAAAATAAACTGTTCTTTAAACTGCTTCTGGCCATAGCAACAACAAAAACAAACAGACAAGCAAACAAACAAACAAACCAAAAAATCATGAACTAGCATAGTTGGAATACCTGATCTATCTCACTCCCAATCGAGGTTGAAGGCCAAAGGTAAGAGCCAGTAGGTCGTCTCAATGTCAGCCTTTTCCAGACCCTCCCAAAGCACATAAACTTCTCTATTTGTTGTTCTAAGCCTCTAGTCGAGAGGTTCTCAACCAGTGGGTCTCAACCCCTTTGGGGTCACATTTCAGATATCCTGCACATCAGATAAATTTACATTGCAAAATTACAGTAATGGGGTAGCAACAAAACAATTTTGTGGTTGGGGGTCATCACAACATGAGGAACTGTATTTAAGGGTGGCAGCATTAGGAAGGTTGAGAACCAGTCCTCTAGTCTATCACCTTGGATACCAGAAAAGAATGCATCACAGGACAGATGAGGGAGGAAAGAATCTGTACCTGCAAGACTGTATGTGGAGCACAAGAAATCAGTGCCTGAGAACTACCACACTGTCTGTTCAAATAGCAAGAACTTCTTTGGACCATCTTGCAAAACCAAAATAGAGATCACCCAGACCCACACCTCAGCCAGGACTGCTTTGCTACGTATATCTATTGCTCTCCTGTTCTTTTGTTGTTGAAGTCTAATGCTTGTGTCAGTACCTTAAGAGGGGATTTAGATCACTGGATCCCTGTGTCTAGTTATCTCTATACATGCGTTTACTAAGTCGAGACTAGTCCTTTAAACAAGTTGCAGCCAGGATTTTTGCCCCCAAATTGGTGTTAGTTTTAGTTCAATTATTGTATCTTTTACTTGGCTACAGCTTTACCATGCCATTAATTTTTCCTTTTTCATTTTTTTTAACACATAAGTGTTCTATGACCTCTTTTACGTTTATTTAAATATATTAAATGATACTGGCATTAAGAGGTTTGATTTCTTAGAAAAAAGAACATTAGACAAACATGTATCATCCTATGCTCACACAATTTGATATCTGGGCATCCCCACTTTCTAACTCTGTGACCTTGCCAGAGTGTTGACTGTTTCTATGTCATGTTCTTCATCAGCGTAGGGTACAGAATAAGAATATCACGTAGAGACCTGTGAGGGTTGTGTGAGTTAGAGCCCTGGAACCACATGCTTGGCCTTTCTCATCCTCTTCCATCCGGCTTCCATGCTGGTTTCTGTAGAATAGATGCTTTGAATGGTGATGGGAGTTTGGGTGGTTTGGAAAAGAAATGTGCCCCTAGGTGTATATATTTGAACACTTGGTCCCTGGATGGTGGTCCTATTTGGGGAAGTCATGAAACTATTATATTAGGGAGTGGAATCTTAGCTGAGGAAGTATGTCACTGAGGGTAAGCTTTGATACATTATCCAGAATGAATGCTCTTGTTCAAAGGAAGCTATTGTCTATGCTGACTCTTTTATAAAATACTTTCATAGCAGCACAGAATATGAATAATTGGGTCCCATAGCCCAGCCAGGTTGACACATGAAGCCAACTATCACAGATGGTAACCTTTTTGACTAGTCTTACAATGTCTAGTGGCACCTATGGGCTCCCACATTTTGCTTCTTATGGTAGAGTATTGTAGTAAGTTTGCGGGTTTCTTTTCAAAGCAGTGTAATTTACACAGATTTGAGAATTTTGAGCCTTTCACATAGAGCTGCCGGGTCTGAGTCTGTTTGAAATCTAGGTGGGGACACTGGTGATGGATGGTACCCTCTTCTGAGGAGAGGGTAGTGGAGAAAAATTGGTGGTTCTAGCTGTGCCATTCAGAGTTGGAGGTAGACATATGTAGACTTAGAGAGAAAGACAACATTTAGGAAGAAATGCAATTTCATTGTCAGCTGTACACTCTGCGCTAACCACGTGTTCAGGTGTGTACTGTGCTGTACAGCCTTGCTAACCAGGTATACAGGTGTGTGTTGTGCTGTACAGCCTATGCTAACCAGGTGTGCAAGTGTGTGCTGTGCTGTACAGCCTATGCTAACCAGGTGTGCAGGTGTGTGCTATGCTTGCTCAAGGTCCGTTATTCATTCTGTTTCTGAAAACACATCCCTACCGTTAGCCTCCGGTGGCTCTGAGCTTTGGAAGGTTACCAACAAGGCTTAAAAGGAATTCTCCCAAAGCTGCCTTTGTTTCTCAGAGATTTGTGTAGTGCTGCCATAGAGAAGCAGAAAAGCAAAGCAAAAGAGAGAGAAAGAGAGAGGAAATAAAGGAAAAACAGCCAATTTTTTTTCATGAGTGTTTTCTCCTCTGTATCTTTTTTCAATGTATTAGATAAAGTGACTTTTTAATTTTCTTAGTGTTTATTTCTTTTTAGGAAATTGGGGGAGTAGAGGCCTGAATAGGACTTCAAGGCTCCATTTCTATGTGTTTTTTGAGAATTCTCTACAGTTTAAATTATTGAAAGGAAACAAAGGACTGGCCAGAAAATCCAAGAATATTAATCTTAAGAATTGACACCAGCAACTCAACAGCTCAGCCCCCATGTCTGAGACTCAAAACAGCAGATGCACATGGGGAGGACCTCTAGACATGGGAGTGGGCAAGGATTTTTCTTTTCTAAGTTCCCCAAAGCACAGAAATCATGAGTAAGAACAAACAAAAGGGGTTTTTATCAAACTGTAGAGCTTTTGCACAGCATAGGAAGCAACAGAGCAACATAATATCCTGCAGAGTTAGAAAAGATTTGCAAACTCTATGTCTGATACGTGGCCAAGAATGAAAATGTAAAAGGAACTCAAGGAATTTAGTAGCAAAAGCAGTTCAACGAGATAGGAAATAGGTTTAGATAGATACTTTTCAAAAACATAAGTCCAAATGGAACAGATAGAAAAATTTCTCAATGCCAGAAATTATCAGGAAAATGAAATATAGTCTACATGGAGAGATAGCTCCTCACCCAGTAAGAATAACTAATGTGAAAAAAAAAAAAA
Organism: Cricetiscus sungorus; assembly: GCA_030556225.1. Lineage (NCBI taxonomy): Eukaryota > Metazoa > Chordata > Mammalia > Rodentia > Cricetidae > Cricetiscus > Cricetiscus sungorus. Next base: position 19,891,824 of record JANBXA010000600.1, on the reverse strand, counting down.
AAAAAAAAAGATTAAGAAGTGCTGGTGAGGACTGTCGAAGTGGCCCAGTGGTTAAGAGCACTGCTTCTCTTCCAGAGGACCCAGGTGCAGTTCCTAGCCACATGGCGGCTGACAACTGTCTGTAACTCTAGTTCCAGGGGATGTGACATCCTCACAAAGACATATATTCAGGCAAAACACCAATGCACATGAAATTAAAAAAAAATAAAAAGTGCTGGTGAGGCTGTAGAGAAAAGGGTTCTTTACATTGTTGGTAGGAATGTGAATTAGAACAGCCTTCTTGGAAGCAGTGATGCTACCTCAACAAATTAAAACAGAACTGTTACAGGGTCCAGCAGCCCTGCATTGCATCCTGGTGTGGTCTGGTCATCACAGCAATGGAGTGAGGTGATATGCTCCAGATGGGGTACAGCCCCCAGCATTGCTACCCTTCAATTTCCTGTTCAAGTAGGGAAGTGTAAAGCATGAGTATCTTTGCTAGTATCATGCAGATTAGCCCTTAGTTCTTCTAGGAAGAATCCCAGCTGTGATAATGTTTACTCTTGGCATAGATCACAGACTTGGGAGGGAAGAGCAGAGGTTATGGATTTGGAAGGATTTCCCACTTTGGCTTGGCTAGGGTCCTGGCTTTCCAACCTCAGGAAGCCTCTGTTTTCCTTGTCCCCTCAACTACAGAATGGAGCTGGTTTGGTAAAGAATTTTCAACAGACGCTGCATTTTATCTCCTTTGTAAACCAAAGCCTTGTAAGCACGTGTAGGGTCTCACAGTCCCTTGGGCCCTCCTATTCCCCCACCAGCATCACTTTCTTTATACAGGCCTCTGTATCTGTGCCATCTCCCCAGTACTCTAATGGGTACTATCTTTTCATCATGTGTCTCCTAGTCCTTTAGGTAATATGGCCTTGGGAAAAACAATTACTCCCCCATTTGTGTATATGTGTGTACACACATTTTTTTTTAAACATTTCATTATCACCATTAATCTTTACAACACTGTCTTGTCACAGCTGGCTACAAAAATAGTAGGCTACTCTCCTGAATTTGTTAATTTTCTACCTACACTTCCTACTCTCTCTCTCTCCCTTTAGGTTAGATAAAATGCAATTCTTTTCTCACCTTTTCCTTCAGTTCTTTGGGTTGAAATCAAGGACTTTGTATATTCTGGGCAAGAGTTGTACCATTATACTGCATCCCTAGCCTCTGTCCTGGCAGTTTCTAAGGATGGACTTAGATATGACTCCTTTTCTAAACTGTGACTAGTTTATGAACTGTCCTTACATTGTAAAAATTATACTTTTGGTAAAATGTTTTACAACATGCCATTGGAGTTAATGTTGTGATTGGTAGTTGCTAGCTCTAGAACCTTCTTTTTCTTGTTTTTGATCAAAGGAATCAATTGCTCGGGGGATAGTTTTTGTATTTTCTGCTTAATAGGCATGGGGTAGCTTTTTGGTAAGTTTTGGCAGCCAGTGCCTATACCATTAGCAGTGTCTTCTGGGTACTTACAGACTGTTTCTTCATGGACATAAATTGGTCGTAGGAGCTTCCTGCTTCTTGCCTCTTGATACCAATGATTATCTCAGTTGTTCAAGGTTGTGATAACAAGACTGGGTGATTTAAACAATAAACATTTGTTTTCCCCTGTCTAAGAAGCTGGGATTCCAAGACCAAGGAATCTGCATATTTGTTTTCTGGGTGGGCCTGCTGACTGGCTTGTAGACAGCCACATGTTGACTGAGTGTTCCTAAGGCTTTTATTAGTGGTTACATGTGGACAGGTATCACTCTAAGGTACTAATCCCATCATTAGGGTCCCACTCTTCTGGCCCAATCTCAGCCTACATTTCTACCAACATGGCCTCATCTCAAATACCATTGCTCTTGGGGAAAGGACTTCAGCATATAAGGTTTGAGAGTTCCAAACCCTTCGTGTATAGCATAGGAGAGGACAGCTGCAGAGCTGGGCTTGCACAGAGCATCTGTGAGTGCTTTCCTCTAGAACCTGACATGTTGGGGTTTCCTTATGTATTTGGCATCAGGAAAAACTCTTGTCTTCTTCCTAGGTATTATTTTACAATCCTCGTATTCATACTTAGTCTTTGAAGAAGATATCTGAGTATATAACTTGCCTTATTTTTTTAAAGTCCTGTCTTAGAATTTATTTTTATGTATGCATGTGTCTGTATAAGTAAGTGTATTGAGGGCTTGAGTTTGTGTGTGTGTGTGTGTGTGTGTGTGTGTGTGTGTGTGTGTGTGTGTTAGGCCAGAAGCAGGCACTGGATTCTTCGGAGTTGAAGTCATAGGTGTTTGTGGGTTGTCTGGCTTGTTATATGGGTGCTGGACTCCAAACTCTAGTCTTCAGATTGCACAGAAATTTCTTTAACCATTGATCCATCTCTTCAAAAATGGTTCCGTTGTTTGTTTTGTTTTTGTTATTTACTTCAGTTTTGCCTAAAAGACTATGACTCATGTTCTATAGTCACTAACAAGAATAAGGGAAATAAATAACTTTCCTCCTGTACTAAATTTATGCCAAAACATTTAGGTAACTGTATTCATTCCTGGACATAGTGTCTTTTAGGGAGATGTTGACAAATCAAGAGTGATCCAATAGTGGGCAAAAAGTTCAGAAATGATGGCACGTAAAGGTGATCATGAAGGGTGAATAATTTAATCTGTGTGTTGCAGCTATCACAGTAATTAGTACTTTCAGGAATGTTGATTGTATGTCAAAGGACTATGTGTATACTTGCTTCTTGTGAGGCAGGTCTGTTAGCTCATGCTTAGATGAGGGAACCGAAATGCAAAGAAACATGATCTGGTTCAGTTTACACAACAACTGGTAACACACAATGGCTGCTGCTCTTGACCCTTGGGGTCTGCCTCCAGGACCAGTAGTCAGTACCTGTCCCTTTGAGGGCATTTGCCAAACTAGCCAACAGATGAGTATTACACGGGTATTTGGCCAGGCTTGTATAAAGTGTTTTATTATTCTGTTTTATTGCATCAAAGTCACCACTGATTGCCTGTCAAATGCATCACTATTTTATTTGCCTCGATGAAAAATTGCTGCCAGTATAACACACAATTAATTATGACCCCCCTCCCATTTTACAGTAGGTAAAACCTGAAGAAGAAATGTATTAAAATAGGTTAAAAAATTTTTGCTCTTCATTCAGATTTGGGATCCAAAGCCCAAACAATAAGAGAGATGTAACTTGGAGAACCTCTCAAGCTGCTGAGAAACGTAACCCTTCTGAAAAGGGCTTAACATAGCACAGCTTCCTGTAATGTGTTCTGTTGTGGATGTGGGTGAGGCTGAGGTAATATGAAAGGTTTATTAAACTGAGTAGAAGGTGAAATAAATAACATTAAGGATTCTTCCAATTCTTAATATTTGTCATTGAATATAATACACTGTACCACCCAAGTGATGACAAAGTTTTAAAGTTCTTGGCAGTTATGTCTATTAATTTTCCATTATTACATGCCTGATGTAATACTTGTCATTCTGGCTGTCTTCTCTCTCTCTTTCTTTCCTGCTTTTCATTCTCTGTCCTTTCTTCTTGTTCAGAAACATGTTTGGTAATATTTCCTTTGGTTTCAGATAAAATTGAGATTAGGGGGGGGGGCTTGTCCCTGGGGCCCCCTACTTTTTCACCCAGCCTATCTTTCCTGCCTCTGCGTTTAGTTCACACAGCATGGCTGAATCCCATGGACGGACAGGTACCATGAATACAAGGCCCCCAGCAGGGCTCACATGCAGCTAGCCTTCTGGAAATGTCAGCACTTGCACTCATTTCTGTGTTCCAGTTGTTTGTCTCCCTCTGCTATTTAAAATGAGAATCATTTCAGATCCTAATTTAAATGTGATCTCTTTTGAAAAACCAAACCTTGAATGCTCACATAAACTAGAGGTAATCTCAGATTACTGTTTTCCTTAGATCATTTTGATGATCTTTCCAACTTTTGACTTTAAACTCAGTGTCAGTCTTTTGTCTTCCGCTTGATTATAAGCGCTAGGATTCTTCCCCCTTTATTCTTAACTACTTACAGCTCTGTGGCTGAAGAGCCTTGCCACTTCATGTTTCTGCAAAGGGCTTAACCACAGGGAGTTGCAGAGCCAGTGAGTGAATTATGGCAGTTTGTAACCTACTTGTCCTTTTTCTGAGTGTGTGGATTGAGCTAATAACAATTGCTTTTTGCTTCCTAAATTTATTACACTTGTCTGTGTTACTGGGAATTACTGTGGCACGATTTTAGGCGGAGTGGTTGACAAGGCAGCTTTGAATCGCAGCTGCGGTCTCTGGGGCCACAGAGGGAAAACTGTACCAGCAGACAATGGGGTTTTCTGCCTCGCTAGTCCTTCCTATTTTCTGTGTTTTGTTTTGCTACCAAAAAAAAAAAAATTTGAATAAGGTTAAAGAAGTTTCATTCTTCTTCTGAATTCTTTTAGAGCTCTGAAGTTTTGCAAGTTATTGACCTGAGTTCCAAACACAGTGAAGAAAAAACAAAACAAAACAAACAAAACAAAACAAAACAAAAAACAGCTCTGTAGCTATTGCGTTGATACCGACATCTTTGGAAACCAGCCCACAGACTTCCCCTTTGGATGTGTGCTGTGATCTGTGCCACAAGAGAAAAACTTGATCATTTGTGGTGTTGCCTAACACTCAGCCTTCTTTTGGCTGAGAACTTTGATTCTTAATTTGAGGCGGGTGTCCTGAAATCACAGAGTGTAGGAGGGAATTAGCAAGGATGCCTATTATTTGTTATTATTTTCTACACTGTTGGCCTTAGATAAGATGGGGAAAATCAAGGGGGGGAAGACCACATTTTCATCATTAGATTTTTTGCTAATTTGAAGAAATTCAATTCTTTGATAAAGATAATGAGTAGATTTAAAGGCATTGCCTTAAAACAACAACAACAACAATAACAAAACCAGTTCAGATGGTTGAGTCTCTGTTCTTGGTGCTTTTTTTATTGCTTATGCCACGTTCTGCAGGCTGCTCAGTTGATGTAGCATGGTGACAATTGAGTGGCTGGGACATTGAAATATTGAACTGATGGCTTTCTGTTGATTAAAGGAGAAGGGTTACATAGCTAATAAGAAATTGCTTTAGGGAATAATATTGAACAAATTAGACTGTAATTGGACACTTGACTAAATTGAGAGTGTCTCATGCAATTCAAGTACCTACCAGATGTGTGATTCTATGGCAGAGAAGTATAAAGAAAAACAGCAGGGCTATCCACATCTTTATAGAGGGGTATAAATGCTAGTACTGACAATAGGTTAAGAATGAAGAAAGCTTGAGTGTCTTACAATGTCTTTTTATCTCCATTGTTTTTACTGCTTTTAAATGACTATAGTTCAGTCACTTTCTGTCAATAAATCTGAATCTTATACTTTTGAAAAGGTCAGCCCAGTTTTCACTTAAGTGTTATAAAACGATTAATTGAAAGAGCCCCAATTGGAATAGTTATGTCTTAATTAGAACGGATTATTTCTTAATTAAGGTGAAATTCAACCATTCAGAGATTTAGAAAGGATAAATTATACACAGAGGACTTCATTGATTAATCAAAGAATGTTTTTATTTATTTGTTTTGTACATGTGTTTTAAAATTTAGGTTATTTTTGTACCAATCAAGGATGAATACCAATTTAATCATGATGTTACCTCTGCTCTGGGAAATGAAATGAACTTTATAGAAGAAGAACATTTTCTTGTGAGTAGGACAACATACATGAGAATACTGAAACTCCTTGATTATTTGCAAATTATTTCATTAGTTTTTTAAAATATATTTTATCTCTTATAACATATCAGTAAAAATCAAGCTTATATACCTTTTGCAGTTCATAGGGCCAAGTTACCAGATGCCATTCTCATGTGTATGGAATAGATTATTTTAAAAGGTGTAGGCATGCCAGGCATGGTGGCTCATTGCTGAAATCCCAGCACTTGAGAGGCAGAGACAGGAGGAGTGTCACAGTTTTGAGGACCGCCTGGTGAGTTCCAGGGTAGCCAGGACTAGACGGTGACACTCAATCAGACACAAAACTCCAAACAAGCAAACACATTCCCAAAACACAGAAATCCACCAAGATTTATATATCCATATCATATCTTCTTGTCTCTGTCATTGATCTCTTAACTGTAAATTTCAAAGTCTGGAGCTTAGTCTAATTACAAATAAAATGATTCTAAAAGAAAATTGCATTTGCCTGTTCAAAATGTCATCCTGGCCTCTCACCATGGTACAGGTTCACAATAATTATGTTGGCAATGTGCAAGCACTACAACATTCCCTTTCTGCTTTATTCCAGTCCGCTCTGTCTGCTCATCCCACTCCTGTTTCACCATATCATATTCTGTTACATATTTTCACTAACCCTTTAAAGGAGCATTAATAATAGGTGGCTCTCGGGAGCCAGAGGCAGGCGGATCTCTGTGAGTTCCGGGACAGCTAGGGCTATTACACAGAGAAGCCCTCTCTCAACCACCCCCTGAATAATAAAATAAATAATAGGAGGCTCACAGGTTGAGTAACATCAATTCATTTAACAACCTCCCATTCCTCTTCTATACTAGCCATCTTATTTTTTAAGTGTATGCTCAAGTTACCCCCCTTTAATTTGTTTTCTTTTTTGTGTATATGTGGGTATATGGTATGTATGGTGTGTGAGTATATGTATGTGTGGGCACATGTGTGTCAGTGTATGTGTGACTGCATTGCAGGTGCACATACATGTATGAGCATGTATGAGGAGGCCAAAAGTTGATGCTGGAAATTGTTCTTGATTACTTTGTGCCTCATTCAGTGATGTAGGGTCTCTAGATTGAGCCTTAGTGTTCACCAAAACTCTCATCTTGCTAGCTTGTTTGTTCTGGGGACTGCTGTTTCTGTGATTACTGACAAGTCACCATGTCCGCTTGACATCTGTGCGGGTGCTGTGTTTTCTTGTGTGACAAGTGTTTTTATTTTTTTTACACTGAACCATCCCCCTGGCCCCAAAGAGCCCCTTTACACTATATTCTTGATCATTTAAACAAGGAGTTATAAAACATGAGAGCATCAGTATAAGATTGAACATGAATGTTCAGCTTATTTGTTTGTAGAACTGTTTGAAGGCTCATGACAAACACATCTGTGGAATGGGAACAGAGAGACAACATCCTCGGTTTTGGACTCCATTTTGATTCTCTTTTTCCTGAAAAGAACAATATCAGAGAACTCCTCAGCTGATGAGAAAGTGTGGGCATACTGGACCACTGTCCATGTAGTCTTTCACTGCCCTCAGAATACCTGAGCATCTATGTTACCTTATCCAAAATTCTTGGATTTGGGCTGCCAGAGGTTTGAATATCCCAGGAGGACCGAAATATTAGAGAAATAGGAAATTCTTCTAGGATTTAGAGATCGGCCATGATCCTGGAATTTGGAATTCCATAGCCTGGAGCCTGGGTACCTAATCTCTAATTTTTTGCTTCTATCTATGGTCAGGTGCAATTTGCGAGTAAAGTTAGTAACTCCCTACTGAAGGAGGGCTGACATTTGGACATCCTTGCTTAGTGAATGCTGCAGGGAGGGTAGGTGTGTTGAACTGTGGGCCAGGTATTTGAGGGGAATAATCCATATGTTTCTGGCCCTTAGGCTGGCTAAGAGTCTGTTCATTCTTCAGGGGCTTTCTGCCTGGGTCAGAAAGTTTATCAGCACTGGCATTAAAGGTATGTGGGCAAGCAGGATAAAGACCTTTTCTCTCTGGTTCATATATAGTGTCTCAGCCTTGCTGTGTGTAGCATACATGCCTGCTCTTGCTAGCTTCTTCCGGTAAGGTGTTTTCAGGGCAGGGATGTCATCCATCTTTGTGCTGTTTCCAGATACCATCTCTGCATGAATGTTTGCTGATTCTATTTTTAACATCACATCCTTTGTGAGAACTGTCACAAGGCCGGGATGGCCAAATGTCCTGTTTATCTCTCCGGCTCTTCCCAGTTAAGTTCTATTCTTTTGTTCTTGATGCCTAGAAAGCCTTTGGGGATGGTGCTCTGTGCATTTGTAATTGTATTGGGCCTGAGTTCAAGCTGACCTGTGCCTTTACAGCCGTGCAGCAGAAGGCTCCTCAGGGTTCTCAGTAGTTACTAAGCGACCGTAGAGAAAAATGACCTCTAGCTCCCACATAGGGAGACAGTTTACATGGATTTAAGAGATCCCATCAAAGTCACACTCTGCTGTGGCAGTCTCCCACTTTGCTGATGGTCTGAGAAGCGCTACCCTCCCTGCCTCCTACTCCTTTTATCTTAGCCCTCAACACAGATATTAATAAATCTTTCCAAAATGAGATGCTGACAGAGTCTCAGGCCTTTGCTGATGATCATATGAAGGGTCTTTTGTCTGCCTTGGCCTTTTACCTCTGGATCCTGCACGCCTTCCCCATAGGGACACTGGCTTCTTTCCAGGGATGGGATTTATATCTTTTCACCTCTAAACAGTAGATCACATGAAACCATGAAGGTTGTTATGGCTTTTCTTTGTTCTTTTTCCCTCCCCGCTTTCTTATGTCTTGTGGTTTATAGCTGCCCTGTTACATGTTTACGAGTAGAGATTATGGAATGTAACTCTTTTAAAATTTTTGTTATTACTATTTTTTTTTTTTTTTTGTCTTACCATTAGTTAGTACCACACGGCTCATTTTAGGCACCCAAGAAATCCTGCAATAAAAAAGTGAATAAATAGCACTAATATATATTTCCTATTGTGTTGTATCTTGCATGAATGCATTTATTCTACTAATTACTCATTTAGTCAAAATGTTTTTAAAAATTTATTGTGCTAGGGGTTGAAGATACTAAGAGGGAATAAGATATAGTTTCTGCCCTCAGGGAACCCACAACTTACAATAGATGAAGGTGGTTGATTTCTTCTTTGTCTAGGAAAGCCATGGGTAACTAAGCACCTTGTTCTGGAGAATGACCCTTGTCTGCTGTATTGACACCCCTGATTCCTCTGTTGCTCTACCCAGGTAGCCAGGGGGTCGTTCTGCTGCATATACTTTGGTGTTCTGTTTGTTCAACTCACACTGACCAGTCATGGGCCTCGTCACATTTTAAAACAACCTTGAATGCTGAAAAAGATTGATCTTGGCTAGCATGTAGCATTCATTTCACACTGAGAGCTTTAGATTATCTCAAAGAGCCAAAGACATCTCAAACACAAGAAGGGACGGGATCACGTTTGTTAGCTTTAAGACATTTATGGCAGACAGCTTGCCATTTCCTTGCTGTTGTGTAGGTCTTCACTATTATAATTTCATGTATTTCAAAGCTAACTTGACACTGGGAGAAATGGCTCAATCTATTGTATAAAATACTGGAAGTCAAATGGATTTATTTTTTGGTAGCTTTTCCTGATGTGCTGACTCGACATAAAATAAAAGACTATATTACAGATAACGTGAATTGCTGCCTGAGTAAATTCAGCTTTGCAGTGCCATTAATATTTTATTGCTACGATGAATAAGGCAGTTAAATTTAAATCAAGAATTACTGGTTCATTTTGGTAGGACATGTATTTTATACACTTTCTAAACATTTAATGTACTTTTCACCAAATTAAAAAAAACATGACTTAAGTTTATTTTGTGATTACAGATTAGCTTTGAGAAATGGAAGATTGAATAAAAAAAAACCAGATATGTTTGGTGAATATGCTATCATAGATTGTCCTAACATTTCTATATTACTTAGGCTCCTGACACAATTCCTTATGACATCAGTTCTACTTTTCCAAAGAATCTACCTGTTTTGCTTTGGCAGAAAGCAAATACGATGATATGGTTTTTGCACATTAGAACTGTTATATCTTATTCATATTAACAACTGAAATACATCCCTGTGATGAAGAAAATGGAAAGAGAAACACTGAGACTTTGTGTCGTTTGTGAAGGGACCACGGGCATGTCTTTGCTTCAGCTTTAAGGCTCATGTCCTGTGGTCCAGCTCTAGAGATGCCATGACCTTTGTCTTTTCCCAGCCTCAGCACCTCAGATATGTGGTGTTGTCTCTACACTCCCAGCTCAGATTTTAGTGAAGTCTGAACCAGGCTGCTACCTACTCCTCTGCTTTCCTGGCTGGTTCTTTCTTTCTAGTTCTGCCATGTGACCTCTTACTCAGCCTTCAAGTTCCACTCAAATTTCCTTTGGAGGATAACACCTCTCCTGACCTTTCCAGGGAGAATGAAGAGCTTTGAAGTGTGGATATATTCAAAGTCTTGTTACTTTGGATAAAGAGTTCCAAGGACTTGACGCTGAGAGAATGGCTTTCCTGGAAGCATGAGCCTAAAGGTGTGTGAATGCATTTGCTATTGTTCATCTGTGAGGTCTGTACCATGGGTTCTTCTGTTTGTAATTTGAATAAACTAGTAGAAATCCCAACTTCAACTAAGGAAGAACTTGTCCGTTTAGTTTGCAGTTCTAAAGATGAGCTAGAATGTTGTACAGGAACTCCTCCCCCTTTCTCCTCCTCCTCCCACTCTTTCCTTTGGCATCATTAGACATGAATAGAGGGCTCCTCAGGCATCAGAAGTCTCATGTTTCCTTTGGCCGGCTCACCTGGTGGGGCTATCTCGTAATTGTAGTAGAATATCAAACAAGGACATCAGTGTTGGTGCATTACTGTTAAAGTAGACTACTTGTTCAGTTTTTGTCTGTTTGTACAACCATTTATGTCCTTTGCATTGATTCCTGAAGCCATCACAATAATCAGAATAAAGAATTGTTTTAACTACCACCCTTGTACTACCCTTTTGTAGGTGTCCCATCCCTCTATTGGTTACTGACTCCTGATGGATACTGGCCCATTCTCCATTTCTATAATTTTGTCATCTTATGAATGTCATGTAAATGGACTATACTACATAGAGCCTTTGGAGATTAGATCCTGCCTCCTAGTACAATAATGCCTTGAAGTCATTCAAACTGTTAAGATAGTTCAGTCCTTTACGTGCTGGAATTCTATACTGTAAGGGTAGCAGTTCGATTAACCTTTTTTTATTATTATTATTTTTTTCTGAAGAACATCTGGGTTGTTTGTAGTTTTGGGTTGTTAGAAGTGTTACAAGCTTTTATGTTCAATTTTTTGTTGCATATAAGTTTTAATTCTCTGAGAGAGAGATGACCACATCAATATTTCTAGGTCAAAATTACATACCCAGTTTTATAAGTAACCACCAAAATACTTTCAATAATGAAACTGCATTTCACTATTTTACTAGCAATGTACGAGGCAGATGAGTGGTTGAGGTGCCAGCCCTTGGTACTATTAAGTGGGTCCACCTGAGTACAGCTTTCACAATCTTCTAGGATCAAAGAAGGGCAGTTTTGGAGTACTCCATTGCCAAGAGGTATCAAGGGAGTTTCTTAATTATATGTGTGCTGTGCTGTTTGTCTAACAATGATGCTTTAAATAGATGAGCCATAAGCTTGGGCTTTCTATGGGAAGACTGCACGTATGCTCATTGGTGAGATAATGCCAAGTTTATTTTTTGTTGTTATTCAGTATTTAATTCTTAAAAATTTATTTTAAATGTGTGTGTGTGTGTGTGTTTGTGTGTGCGTGTGCACACATGAGTGCAGATGCCCATGGATGTGAAAGGCTTTGGATCCCTCTTGAGCTGGAGTTACAGGCATTAGTGAGTGAAATGCTGGGACTGAACATGGATCCTTGTCAAGAGCATAAGACACCCTTAACCACCAAGCCATCACTCCTGCCTCTGGGATCTGTATTAGCAGGCATTGAATGAGAGACTGCTAATATCAGCCACCCAGAAGGCAGTGTGATGTAAGGTGGAAAATTGGAAGGAAGGAGAAAGTAACCATTTCAGCTATGGGTCTTTATTTGGGCTTTTGTTTACTCTCTAATGTAGAGAGGATAATGCTGAATTCCCTGGGCTTTTGTGAGACTGAGTGATATAAATAATATGTCCTGGGTTATGGATAGAACTTAGAGACTGCCGGTCCTTGAAGATCTCAGTTATCTTTTTGAATTAATTTTGATGCTGATTAGACATAGTTTATACTTCCATTCATTTTGCAGAAGAGGGAAAATACCATTGATAATTCTGTAAGAACCATGACGATGAGGCTGACTCCAGTTGAGAACATACTGAGAACAATAAACTGCATGAACCATGGAAACTTCACAGCACATCTGCTTAAATACTCTTCTTGTGCCCATTGTTTTATAGAAGCCCAGAGAATTGGTTAACTCAGTGGAGGCCACACACGCATCCTTGGGAGCTGGAATTATAACTCAGACAGTCCTTCCATTCTGGCATACACTGGTACAGAGTGCCATGGGATGTAGTTACCTGTGTGGTACAAATATGATGCCAATAGCTTTACACCAGGCCCTTCAGATATCTTTGCTGCATGCCCTGGAGGTCTACCTGTGAGAAGTTCAACAAAGCTTTATCTAAGGCCCCTGGAAACAACCACTCAAGAAAATGACCTTGTTTTCTAGAGAGTATGACTGACTACACTGGCATTTTTTAAATATCTGTTTGGGTTTTTGAGAGACAGGATAATTACTGTAAATGACATGATGGAGATGGTTTGGTATCATCCTGGTGGGGAGAGAATTGTCTCTAAAACATATGATTTTCTCTGTCTACTATAATTTAAAACATAAAGATATCATAGGAAGTATTTGATATTTCAGTTACCTGAAGTGAACTGACATGTTCCTTTGCTGGTGACATTACTGATGAAGGATATAATTCAGCATTGTTTGTAATTTCAAATTGGATGAAACTGTGGATTTGCATGTTGGTTGTTTTCATAGTGTGTCTTAGGTTAACCAGGGATTTGGAGTCCCTTGTGACACCTTCTTACATACAAATATTCCTTCTGAAGAGTCTTCAATGTTTACAAATGCAAACTCATTGTTGACATGAATGTCTCACTGAAGTCTATGATATGTCTTATCGCTTCCTAGCACACTAATTCATGGACAGCCGATGTTTAAAACCTGGAGCAAATTATAGTTAGGAAAATGGTGGAGAAAATAAAGACCAAATCATACACAAAATGTAGTACTAAATTTGTCCCTTTCAGGGCTGTGTGTGTGTGTGTGTGTGTGTGTGTGTGTGTGTGTTTTTTAATTAAAAAAGACATTTAACTTAGTGTGCCCCTTTAAAAACATTTATTTATTAAGTTGCGGGATGAGGGAATAATAAAAAATCACCTAGTGATCTTCACAAAATTAAGTTAAAAAATAAGATTAATGTTAAGTCCATGTTAGGAATTTTGTATGTATTGTACTTAATTCTATATATATAAGAATAATTTATTGGTGTTGGGGAGGTAACTCAGTTGCTAAACCTGAGCACCCAAGTTCAACCCTCAACTCCCACTGAGAAGTTAGGCATGGTAGTGTTCACTGTACTCCCACGCTGGGTGGGTAGAGCAGAGGGTTCATGGGGCAAACTAGTTACCTAGCTTAGCCTACTAGGTGAAGTTCAAGTCCCAGGGAGAGATCCTGTCTCAAAAAACAAAGTGGACAATTTCTGCGGAATGACACCTGAGGTTGACCTCTGCGTTCCTGGTCTCTCCCTAGTTTGTTATAGATTCACTGTAGGTAACTATGCAGTCCACTACAGGTATTGCATGGAAGGGGAGTGGAAAGCCAATGATGTGTTACATGGAATCATTTGGAAAATTATATTCTTTTTGTGTGGTAGAAAGAGGCTTCTTTTGACTTGATCCCAGATACTGTAACTTGAATTACAGAAATGACTGATGGGAATGGGCATTAACCAACTTTACTCTTCTTGCAGCTAATGGCTTTTGTTTAGTTTCTGTTTCTCTAGGAATGTCATATTGTCCCTGTTTCAGTTCCTTTGTGGAATTACATAATTTCTCAGCTATTGTCTAAGGGTGATTTCATTGCCAATAGTAGTTAGAAGTGAAGCTAAAGTGACCAACTCTGATCCCCTCTCCCCATTGTTACATTGTTGTAGTTTCATTAGGAAAAGAGGAAGGATGCTGACAGCTGTTTGTAGGCAACCAAACATTCAGATTTCTAGGGAAAGCCATGTAAGGGCCCTGGGCAGTTGCAGAACCTAGGCTGGGGCTCTATGGTGAAGAAATAGAGAGTTTGGGAAGAGGTGGCAGGGTGGCTAGAGGGTTGAGATGGCAGTTGCTCCTCCTTTCTTCTCTCCTTGTCATGGTTGGTAGAACTGCTTTATTCATGCATTGCTGTCAGATCCTGGATGGATAATTTAGGAGTTCAAAGAGAGGTGTTCTTAGCATCATGTATTATGTAGGGCAAACAAGGTATGAAGGGGAGTCTGAAGAAAGCAGAGAAGTCCTAGTGGTGGGTATCCCTTTGGATATTTGTCAGTGTGTTGCTTAGGAAGCATGAGCTTTATTCAGCGGTTGATTTGACCACGGTGTGTATCATCTCAAATCTCCCTTCCTTGTATTAATTGTTTTACCCCTCTTTGATTATCATTTGAAGCAGTCCAATTAAGTGTGACGACAAATTACTTAATGCTTCCTCTAAATTCTCTAAGATGTAAGGAAGAGGAAACCGAATATAACCCAAGTAAGCTCTAGGGTTTTCTTTTAGGGAAATGTTTCCTTCTGTCTGGTTTCAGTGGTTCTATTCTGATATAAAAAGGAGATCTGGGAGCAGATCAGAGATTTTGTGGACAATGGGGATGGCTTGGCAAGCATTTCGTATTTCCTAGTGCAATAGCAACAAAGAAAAGTTTTAATGGGAGTTGAAGGGTGAAGCTTAAAGATTGTAATGATGTCTAAGATTGACCTAACAGAAAGAAGATTCAGGGCATGAAATGTGCACGTGGGCTTAAACTTCTATTTGGAAATAAGGGCCAAGTCAGTTTTGCTGGAGCATAACTTCTGCATTTCTCAAAATAGCTATGCTGTACAAAAATGTAGTGCTTACAAGGAAAATGCAAGAACTTAACAATACATTAGAAAACAAAGCAAAGGAATGATAGTGAGATTTTACACAAACCAAATGGCCAAGAAGTACATATAGACACCCCAGTAAACACTATTTGCTCTGAGAAAGGCTGTTAACACCTTGTTTTAAGTGGCTTTAAGTACAGGCAGTGAACAGGGAGAGATGTTAGTCACTGCTTTCAAGTGTGCACAGATGCGTATTGTGAGTTGCTTCAAGGTTTGATTCAGCTGAGTGTGTTGTTTCTTTCAGAGGAAGCCATGCTAACCAAACATGAAATTTGTGTTATGCACAGATCATTCCCTTTGATATCAGTTCCACTGGAACAAATTTGTGTTTTTAAAACAGGCATTATGGAAAACTAACTGTACAATAGACTGTTTTGATTTTGTTTGTTCTTTTTGGTGTTTAAAAAATTATAAATGGAAATCATTCAATTGGTGTAAAGAGTAGGCTGATCATTGCTTTAACAGTGAATCCATTACAGACTGAATTAAAGCCTGGGTTTATTCTCAGCACCAGGTACAATGTGATGTTTGTAGTCATTTTCACAGCTAAAGCTTTTTCATTTCTTTGTCTACATGTGGCACATTCCCTTTGTGAAAGTGGGTTGGGCAAATAGGTGCTTCTCTTTGGAGATTGGTTATAGTTACAAGATGGATATTTTGAACAAAAATAATCTATTTTTAAAAGGACAAATAGATGAGTGCATCTTTCCTTTCCATAGAATATTGAGACTTTGATTTGGGGTGGAAATAGAATTAGGTGCTCAGTTTGGGAATATTGCTTGAGAAGTTGAGTAGCATGCACAAGGCTGAATGGGGATTGGCTTGCCTTCCTAGATCCATACATGTATGCAAAAATGGAATGGAGTAATGACATGTATTACAACTTGGATGAACCTTGAGAATAGTAACCATAAACCAGACACAGGAGGTCACCTGTTATGTGATTCTACATATATGAAGTGACCAGACTAGATAAGTACACAGACATAGACAGGGAATTGGTTGTCTGCTAATGGGACTGAGGGTTCCATTTAGTGTTGAAAGCTTCTGGCATTAGATAGTGGTGATGTGTCTATAAGAGCACAGGCATATACTTAGAGTCACTGAGTTGTATCCTTTAAAATGTTAATATCTGAGCCAGAGAGAAGGCTCAGTGGTTAAGAGTCCCTCTTGTTCCTGTAAACAACCCGTGTCAGTTCACAGACCTCCATGGAAGTTTGCAAATTCCTGTAACTCCAGTTTTTGGGGGCATCCAACACACTCTTCTCACCTCTGTGTGCACTAGGAACCCGTGTGCTAAGCCTATAGGTAGTCACATATCAAATTAGAAATAAATCTTAAATTGTTAACCTTTCTGAGATATTCTGCCACAACTGAATAATGAAAAGCTTTTGTTGACTATGTGTCCTAGGTAGAACACTGTACTTAGCGAGCGTGGGTAGGAAGGCGAGTCCAGGTGGCCTTACCAGATTTTGCACAAAGCAGAAATGGTGAGGCACTAAAGATGTAAGAGCCATGGGGGACCGCTTTGTGGAAAAGTGGCATTCCTGTACTTCTGGAATCTTCCAGAAGGCTTTCCTGAACACAGGTGCGCATAAGACTCATTTTAGTCTCAGCTGAGTATTGCCTGGGGAGTTCTGGAAAAATTCCTGCTCCTGGGCCTGGCTCATTCCGTTGTAATAAATTCTGGGCGAGGAGCTTGTTCTCATGTGCAGCCACTGCTGTAAACAGACCCCATGAGTTTAGGTGCATCTGTGCCGAGGGAATTGCAGTCACAATGGCCCTTTGGGAGAACTAGTTCTCTGTGCCTAGACAGTGGGGCATGAGTGAATGAGACAGGAAAGCCAAGCATGAAAGGCGGGCAGACCATGTTAGGGGCCATGTAACAGAAGGCTCAGTTAGTCTTTGTCGTCAGTGTGGAAGACTGACAAGATTTTGCTAGGGTGTGGGGGTTAAAAATCTGAACTTTTGTGTTTGTAGGTAAATGGTAGCATTTTATCATAGGAACCGCAGAGTAAATCGATTGGAGACAGGGAATGGCCTAGAAGTAAATGTTAAGGGTCATAAATATATTGGGCCTCTCAAAAGAGAGTCTTGTGGTGGTCTGTGGATAGGTCTGAAGAACAAAACCATCTTCATGATAGTCTTCAGGCACAGATGTGTGTTGGTGGTATAGGTGTAACTTCTGGTGTTTTATCTGCCGGGACTATGGCGCCAAACACAGTCATTAGGTTTTTTATTTCTGTGTACTTGCAGGCAGAAAAATAGTTTGACCTCAGAATGTTCTTGATGAGACAGAAAAAGTTTCAGCCCTGGATTCAAAGTTTTGTGATACTGTCCTGTGAGAGTGTGGGGAGTATGCACTAAACACTGAAACTCAAAGGTGCTAGTTATCTTGCCCTAAAACACTTGTAAAACTTTCGGGTGGAAAAGAGCAAATATCTATTTAGTCACTGGAGTATCCCTTTACTTGAAGAATGAAGGCCACCCTAACTACAATTCAGACTTTCACGCTTGGAAGTCATTGTTTTAGAAATGTGCACTGTAAAGCCTCTAACTTCAATGGAAAGAACTGACAGTATTTACTGCCAATGATAAAACTTGGACTTTTAGGCAAAAATAGGAGTTTTGAAAATTTTGGATCTACCTCTGAAAACCTATCAGGACACTGGTACTTCTGAAGGTTCCTTGTGGGACTTTGTGATGTCCCAATGATGCATATAGCAAAATACATCAGCTCTTCGTCTTAGCACAGAGTGGAACAGTGGTGTCTACTGTCAGACACAGCCTGTGGGTGTGAGGGTCCAGAAGGTTCCAGGGCGCTCCTGGAAGTGGGATGGCTCACTTATCATTCAGTGAGACCCATGGAGTAGATGGGGATTTCAGGACAGAGTTCCCAATGGGCCACATTGGATGCAAAACTAAGAGTGCAGATTTCCTTTTTGGCTGCATGAAAAGAGAGGTTAAAAGAGCGAGATGACTGGTGACAGGGTAAGTGGCAATGGAAATGATGTTTTATTTCCTCAGATGACATTTATTTTTAGCTCTTTATAAAATCCTCTGAAAAGAAATTGATCTTATTGATTCTGAAGTAAGATCAGAGAACCTGATTTTCCAAGATGACTGTCTCATTTTTCGGTCCTATCTTTGAGAATTACAATTTTATCTTGTCTCAAAACAACAAACACACACCCCTGGGACAGCTGTAATTGCCCCCTACCCCCACTCACAAAGCTAATAAGAGTGTGCTCTGGGGCTTTAAGTGCTAAGCCCCCTTCCTTCTTCTCTTTCTCGGGCTCCTAGTTTGTGATCTTTTGTGCTGGAAGCTGTTTCTTAGTCCTAGATACTAGTTTGGTATTCGGAAACTCAGGGAGAGATCCATCTTTTTGGCCTTTAAATTACTAGAACTGGCCAACACCCTATTTTGCCCTGAGCATTCTCTAATAATGTCTCCTTTCAATTACGCCTTTACCCCAATTTCCCCTTGTTTTTTATTTATATGTCTATTTTTATTAAATATGCAGTGGCATAGTTTTATTAAAATTCAGAATCTGTGTTGTTTTCTAAGAATACTACTTGCAGAAATCTGTTTGTTGGGCATTAAGTCATCTCTCTGGAAGCGACAACCCAACTGGCCCTTAAAGATGGTGTTAAGCTAGGAGAGGGGCCGTAAGATTTGGGGTCCAAACTGACAGAGAATATAATTTTTCTGAAGAGGAAAAAGTGAAACCCAAAAAAAGTTGCCTAAGGGTCCAGCGGGCAGTGAGCTACAAAAGCCACTCCAGGGAATGTTGGGTGTAGATTGGTAGATGGAGTAGAAAAGAGGAAGATGTGAGGACTTGCTGTTGCTGGACATAGTGCATATGTCGTATGTGTGCATGGGTGCATGTGTGCGTGCCTGAATGTGCACACACCAGCTGGGAGTGGGGATGCATTTTATAGCTGGGAGGTGAGCTGCAGTGTCCCAGCCCTTTTGTCAGTATATAGATCATTCTTCCTTCCTTAACACCCTTTCAGCTAACACCAGTCTGGGGTCTGAGGCAAGAAGTGTCTGAGACAGAATCCTTAGGACAGTCTTGATGAGTATGAAGAGTCTTTGATGTGAAGGGACTGGAGGCAGGAAGTCACCCCAAGCAAAGATGTCTACTCTGCAAACAAGACCACCATTACCTCGTTACCCTGGCATGGAGTTTGCGGAATGCGCCCCATCCTACCACTGTGCACGGTGCTTGCCACATTTGGTCTTTACTCTGTGCTGTCCAGCTGATAAATCCTGTTCAGCATATGGCTCCTCCCTCCACAAGCCTGGGGTAGTAGTCCTGAGACAAGGATAGTGACTTAAGTGTGCTTTATCCTCTTTGCTTTTCTTTCTTGGCATATCCAGGCACATCTTTGAGGACAAAGGCTCTAAAATGTAAAAGCACGTAGTACACCTATAAATATGTCATGCAAAACTCAACCCACCGAGTAAAGAATGTCATTGGTTGTATGCATGCTGGCGTGCATGTCTATATGAAATACTTGTTTCTTTGAAGTTTTACTTTCATCATAACTGAATTCTGCAAGTGCTAATGTTTGAAGAGAAGATTGTCCAGAGTATGAAAAATGTCACCCATATTGGAAAATTTTATGTCACAGTAATAACTTCCAGTGAGTGAAGACAGGCTCCTATTCATGCCGAGCAGTCCTGTGGCTTCCCTGGGAGGGCACTCGCTGATGCCCTTGCTTTTGAACATAGTGCTTTTGGTCCAGGATCCTTTCCTTGCTCCTTAACAGCAAAAAGTAGTGCTGTGTTTAGAAATGTAGCCAAGTCGCTCACAACTATGTAACTTTGGTCCAATGGCTCCCCCACTGCAACCTGTCCTAAATCTGGGGCCTTGCTTTTCTGTGGAGGTATGGTACTCTTATAAAATCAATACATTCTTATTTTTAGTTCAATGGTTTTGCCTTGAGAGAGCAGGTGGCCCAAGACTCACTATCATGAAAGCTAGTTGCATTTATGGGAGGTGTATTGCCTGACTTTATGTAGTATTTTCTTCAAAGGAAAAGTTTGCTTTTTATATTTTAAACTTCTTATGTATTTTCTTCCTTCTCTGTGTCTC
Source organism: Cricetiscus sungorus (assembly GCA_030556225.1). Taxonomy (NCBI): domain Eukaryota; kingdom Metazoa; phylum Chordata; class Mammalia; order Rodentia; family Cricetidae; genus Cricetiscus; species Cricetiscus sungorus. Next base: position 19,871,719 of record JANBXA010000600.1, on the reverse strand, counting down.
ATTTGGGGCCTGCAGAGGAACTGAGTTGTCCTGTGTTGGCCCTGACTCTCATGTTGCCTCTTCCAGAGTCTTTAGTGATGGAAAAGGAACAGTCAGCAAGGTCTTTTATCTTGTTAGAGATGGTTCTTTACATCACGTAGAGGCTTGAGGACCTGCATAATACTTCGTGGAAAACCTTGACCTTCAGGCCTCTCATTGGGACATCACCATGTGGCCTGGGAGTCAGTGTCCTACTGCTGCAGGAGGGAAGGTTCTGCAACAGAAATCCTGTAAGAGAGGCCAGGTCCTCTCCTCTTCCTCCAGTCCTTTGAGATTGAGTTGGGCAAGGGACATTTTTCTCCCTTTTCTTTTCTATAGAGCTGTTGCCCTCTGTCCCCAACAAATACAACTGAGATTAACACTACAAGTATTTGATCATTTTATATTCCTGTTCTCTTTTAAAAGGCTCAGAAAAAAAGGGGTCTGGATTTATTTATTGCAAATCAAAATTCTCTACATTCTATCAGATTATAACACGAGGAGGAGGCAGATTACAACATCCCTTTTCACGGTTGTTAACAACTGTTCGCTTTCTAATGTCCTGGAGAGGCAAACATGTGGGTGTTCTGACACTTACCTCTGATAAATACAAAGGATTTAATTAAAGGTCAAATCCTGAAATGAGGTTTTAGTTTATTTTGACATCTGTAGAAACATTGTGTTAGGACAATGTTCTTTTAATGATCCAAGTTTTAAGTACCCTTTTAATTATCTAAGTTTCAGTGACGTCTGCAAATTAAAGTAGTATAAATAAATGGCTAGTTGCCAGGAGGGTTTTCTAACAGTATCCTCAATGGACTAATAATAAATGGTGTAATTAATGGTATGAAATATTACTCTGTCTTGTAATTTCAATTCTGAGGTAGAATGAATGTCTCCTGGACTTGTGGTGTGGGATGTAACAGGCTAAAAATGAGGAGTTTTAGAAGACTCATGCCACTGATATTGCCAATGACACCTAATGTTATGTAATGAACGTGAATTTAGAATTAGAGTTGGCATCTCTTTTGGAAATTGACATTTGTTTTTCTACACTCTGTCAGGTTAAGATGAAGGAGCAATGGAGTATCTTTTAATGTATACTGAGTATGTAACCTCAGTAAGGTTTTATGTTATACTTAATAAATTGTAAATCTCCTGTATATGTATTTTAAGAAAATCTGAGAGTTTAGTGACTTTATTTCCCCTACACAGAATGTTGATGTATATTCAGAAATTGTCATTCTTGTGTTTAAGAAGTAGATAACGGATAATTTCTATTTTATACACTTCTACCAAATTCTGCACTAATTTCTTATGTTGACATTTGAATCTCTTGACAAGGTGGCTTTTCTTGCTATATTAGCTTTTCTTAGTCATTATTACCCTGGGATCTTGATTCCTGCCCAGAATGCTTTTATCTGCTCTACTGTTCCTTCCTCATCTTTATTAGTATGAATTCTAACCTGTTCTCCCTAGGTTATGTAATCTCTCCTGATTCTTCTAATGAAATAAAGCATTGTTTTCCCTTTTCCGTATGAATTGGTATGTGATCTGAAGTTCCCTGAAAAAGCCACAACAAAGATGAAGTTCCCGAGTTCAGAAAGTTTCAGAACTTCATGATTGTAGAGAGTTGGAGTATTGCAGATCTCGGGTGATCTTCATTTAATTGTGTGTGTACGTGTGAGTTTAGGCACATGTGGGTTGTTGAAGGATAACTTTCCAGAGTTGAATCTCTCCTTCAAGTGACTTGAGGCAGGGTCACTCTTGTTCCTTTTGCCATCTCTGTTATCTCTGAGTAGTCTAAGCTCACTTGAGCTTTGGGGCTTATCCCTTCTCTACCTCTTATCCTGGCAGGAGTGCTGGGTTTTCAGATGTGAATACTACAGCCTCCAACTTTTTAATGTGGGTTCCAGGGTTTAGACTCAGGTCTTTAGGCTACAGCAGTAAGCATCTTCATCTGCCCAGATATCTAATGTCTTCCATCTCCTTAATAACCATTTATTGGGGCTGGAGAGAGAGCCATCCAAATGCGAGGACTGTGGAGTTCAGATTCCTAGTACTACAGAAAAATGCTAGGCAAATGTGGCCATGTGTTTGTAATGCCAGCTACTTGCAAGTAGAGTCAGGATCCCTGGGCAACCTGACTGGCTAGAGTAGCCATATTGGTGAGCTCCAAAGTCAGTGAGAAGCTCTCCCTCAGTAACTTTAAGAAGGAGACATCTCCGAAGAAGATACCTGATAGTGATCTTTCACCTCTCCAAAGCATGCCCACATTCAAGAACATGCATACATACAGACCGCACATGCACACATGCACACACATACCACACCACACATACTACACACACATTTATAGCACATGCATACACACACACATACCACACCACACACATACCACACTCACCACACACACATATCACACCACATACATATCATACCACACACACCCATACACACATATATGAATATCACATACATACACACACACCACATAGCACACACATACCACATATCACAACACACACCACACACATACACATACACACCACATCACACCACATATTTACCATACCACACACACCCATTCACACATATATGAATATCACATACATACCACACACATACCACACACCACACATAGACCATACTCACCAAACACACACACACATCACACCACATACATACCATACCAGACACATCCATATACACATATATGAATATCACATACACACACACACCACATGTCACAACACACACATTACACACATACCACACACCACCTGAAACCTGCAGCAGAATTTTCTCCACTTTGTTCTAAGTCACTCGCCTGCCATCCCATCAGTGTATTTGCTAAGAATGTTGGTGTATGGTTGCCTTTTCTGTGACAATAGAAGTTCACATATCCATGTCCACCTGGAACATGTCACTTGGTGCTCTCCCAAGTGGCAGTAGCAGTGCACTAAAGCAGCTGTGACAAGTCAGAGTGGACTGGGAGGCTTAAACATCAGAAATGTATTTCCTTGCTGTCCTGGAGACTGGAAGTTCTTGTTTTTCCTGAGACATAGCTTGATTTGAGGGCAGCAGCCCTCCCTGTGTGGTCACATAGCTTTCACTGTGCAAGTGCTTCTTGGTGTCTGTTCTCTGAGGAGGACACTCATCAGGCTGGACCAGTGCCCACCTATGTAACCTCATTTGACCTTAATTAGCCTTTGAGAGGTTCTGTCTCAAGATAGTCATATTTAAAAGTATTGGGGCTGCAGTGTGAGATCCTGAAAGAGTTGGTACAGCTGGGTCCCAAACAATGGCCATTTTATACTTTTCAAGCCTCCCCCTTTTCCTATCCTGTGTTAGACTGGGTATTGGAAGGCAGGATGATGTACAAATGGGCCTGGTAGGTACTGGTTAGTGCTTCATAATAAATAATCACTAAGTATCTGTTGAATCTAGTTTTAATGAAATCAATTCCTTAATAATTTAGTATAGTTATTAGACTTTTATAGAGATGATCTATGGGCAAACATGGCACTTAAAATTACTTTATGGATTAGACCAAACACCGCCAAGTAATTTTTTAAACAAAACCCTGGCAGAATAGTAAGTTACTTTCTTTTCCTTCAGACTTAAGTAATGCACATTTTATCAGCATGTGTGTGTGTGTGTGTCTGTGTGTGTGTGTGTCTGTGTGTGTATGAGTGTAAGTATGCTCGTGCATGTGCGTGTACATGTGTATGTGTGTGTGTCTGCATCTTCTCTCATTCTTATGAACTCAAAGGGAAAGAGAGCCAGAGCAAAACTTAATGTGCTCTCCTTCTCAATCTGCACAGGATTTGTTTCTGCACTCAGTTGGCAAACCCTGAGCAATGCTTGGGTGTCACTAGCCAATTTTATGTTCTCTGTGGTGGCATATTCAGAGACCTCATCATGAAGGGATGCTGCTCAGAACTGGAGGTTCCTTGGAGATATGAAGCTGACACTGACGAGGTTAAGAACTTTGTAACTTCCATTCTGAAGGCCACAACCCACCAATTGCATAGACTCCCATTTGCTTTATCACATACATTCCCCTGACTTATCACCTTTCTTGTCATGAATTTTGGCTGTGTTTATATAAAGAATGACTAACATTACCTAGCCCACTCTGTATGCCAGCCATGCACATGCTTTATTTCAGAAAATCTGGTTAAATGTCTCACCCTCACCAACTAGGTTCTGTGTTCCCATGTGGCAGTTGTGTTGAGAGTTTTTCTCATAACAGTTGAGAATACCAGTTGTTGAAGGAAGGTTTGAGTGAGGCTCTGCCTAAGTTTTGGACAAACAGCTTTTTATCAGAAATCTGCCCAAAGAGAAGGAGGCATTTAGTGTAGTGTGCTAGAAGGATCTGCATTCATTCAAACCCGGATATACGTTATTTTGATTGCACAGTACCTCCCATTTCCCTGCTTGAATGTTATACTCTCTTGTGCTGGAAACCACACAAAAACCTGCCAGACATGCTACACTGTAGAGCTCATTGCATATGTCATGTGTGTCCCCATGCTGCAGATGAGAATAGAACCCCTTGTAAGGTTTCTTCGAGGTTGGTGGCTCCTGACATCAAATTCAAGGAAACAGAGAACCGAATTTGAAAGCTAGTCAGTAGCTATGCTTGCATTTTGATTGAAATGTTAAAAGTCACAGATAGAGGTCTCATTATCCATTTCTCTGTCATGTGTCTACTTCTTGTTTTGAAAGAATATTGAATTTCACTGTTTTCTACATTTATTTTTCTGTATATATTCCTGAGGTTTTATATTGTTACTTTCCTTAATTTTATTTAGGGTAATGCTGAAAGTAACTAAAAGTTAATTACTGAGGACATGTACTTAGTATTTTATAACCTGCTAATTAATCTGAACACATCTCAGATCACCTCCCAAGGTGATAGTGACTTAAGAGTTGTGCTACTTAATATAATCTCTCACTATAGTCATTGACATACTTCTAATAATAGCTAATATTTCATTATTATTATTATTATTATTTTTGTTTTTTCGAGACAGGGTTTCTTTGTATTGCTTTGGAGCCTATCCTAGAACTAGCTCTGTAGACAAGGCTGGCCTCAAACTCAGAGATCCACCTGCCTCTGCCTACCAAGTGCTGGGATTAAAGCCATGAGCCACCAATGCCCAGCTAATATTTCCTTATTTTTTAAATGATTCCTAATGTCCTTTGGGGATACAAAGTCCTTTGGGACTATAGAGTTGCCAGGAGTCATTTTTGGATGAGGTTCAGCTGACAACAAAGTGGCCTTCCACAAGTTACCCCTCCCTCTTATGCTGCTGGGCAGGATAGGATCTTGATCTCACAGAAAAGATGGTTCAAGAATGCATTTAAAGAATACTTGTTGTTTTGTGACTATAGGGAGTGTCAGAAGCCCTGAATGGGCGAAGTCCTGAATAAATGTGTGCTGTTGACATGGGCGCAGCCTTTTCAATGACCCCAGAGCCTCAGACTCATGAAGGAATGGCAAAGCCCTTTCCCCAACCCCCATGAAGCTCCGAGGAGATAGCAAAGCCTTCCTCAAGGGACCAAATATGAGTCTTGACAGCATTTGCAGAAAATGTCCACCTTAGCTCTCCCATATTTACTGCTAAAGGCTGCTCCCCTACAGGGACCGCTCCTGTGGAGATTCATTAGACCTGTCACCTTGGTCTAGATGCCATAACTCTGCCTTCATATTTATCTGATCTAATAACCCCTCTTCCTTGTTCAGCCATATGCAACAACTCTGCCTTCCCGTTCAGCTCTCTATAAAACCACACTGAGCTTACAGGGTACTTTAGTTTCTCTGGACAAGAGTCCAGACCACTCCTTCCCAGCTCTCTTCCATGTGTCTTTCTATCTTTTCTGATTTCTTCTGATGTCCCAAAGTGTGACACGTGACTGAAACTTTCTATGTGTTTCATCTTTACTCAGCACGCACTTACTGCCTCAAGTCTGAACTTTTTTTTTTTTTATCAACAGATGAAATACTCTGTAGCTGTGGTTCCTCTGAGGGAGTCAGACTTCTGCCCAGCCCAGGAAACCAGACTGTGGTTTCCAGCTGGCTCTTAGGAGCCTGGGGCCCAGCCAGAAAGGGGGAGGAGGGACTCCAAGGGTGGTTAGGATTTCTTCTGTGGGCTCAAGTTCCTGTTCACTTTCCAGTACTTCTGAACCTTGGTTCTTTTTTGTTTGTTTGTTTTTAAATCAGTCTTGTTCTGATTTTTCATTTTCTCTCCAAGTTTGAAGATGGTAATTTGAGAATTCAGAATAGAACTAAGCATAGCATGTCACCTTCCTGTTACATATAGCATAAAAAAAATAGAATTCATAAAATTAAAAATGAAACTTTCATGTATTTTGAGTTAACTTTGTAGATTTTTAAAATGTTATTATAACATTTGTTTTGTTTGTGTGTGTGTCACTACTTGCACATGGACATCAGATGACAGCTTTTGAGAGTTAATTCTCTTCTGTTACCAGGTGGGTACTGTCTGGCTGGTATGACTCTGTAGTCCTTTTGATTGAGTGTATTATATGGAGTACTAGATAAACCCAGAGGTGTACCTGAGTCAGTATAACCAGTGACAGGAGCATGGGCATGCATGCATGTGGGTTTGTGGAAAATTCTAAAATATTTTTAAGCTTCACATTTTATTAATAACTTAAAATTTTCATTACTGTGAATTGTGAGTTTTAAAATACTAATCTGTTCATAAATGTTAATCTCTTACTCTGAGGATGTTTGGCATGTTTAAAGGCATCTTTCTAAGTATTTGGGCATGTATTAGCTCAGTTATTACTTGTGGCTATTATAGTTCATTCATCTTGCTCTAACAAAAATGCTGTAGTCTGTGTAGTTTAAGCAGCAAATATTCCTGGAATATGGAAAAAGGTCCTGGGAAATTTACAGTGTGCTGAGAGCTAACTTCTTGGTCTGATTCAAGAAGACTATTCTCCTGCAAATACACTATGTCTTAATTTCCTTTCTATTGCTGTGATAAAGACCATGACCAAACCATGGGGAGGAAATGATTTATTTTTAGCTCATAGTTGTGGGCCATCATGAAGGAACAGCAGGGCAGGAACTCATCGTATGACCTTGAGGCAGGAACTGGAGCAGAGGCCATGGAGGAATGGTGCATACTGGCTTGTTCCTCATGGCTTGCTCTGCCTGCTTTCTAATACACCCAGGCCTACCTGCCCATGGATGGCACAATCCCAGCAGGCTCTTCTGTCCCCCATCAATAACTAAGCAAGAAAATGCCCTATAGATTTTTCTTTAGGAAACAGGATGGAGTCACTTTCTCAACTGAGGTTTCTCTTTCCAGATAGTTATAGTTTGTATCAAGTTGACAAAAACAACTCACTAAGAATCACGGTGCCATTCACCATGTGCATTTTGAGGAGACAAACTTTTTTCTGTCATTGCACTTTTTCCAAGGCCACCTCGCTAGACCATGGGGGACTAAGGCTTGAATCCTGACAGTTTTCTCTGCACTCTACTTATTAATGGCTGTGCTGTCTGTTTTCAGCTTTCAGAGTGTTTTCTAGTCCCCCCCAAGCTGTTCATCAGGTTCTCAGTCACCTGCTCGCCAGACATACCGGTGGTCCACATTGTGACAAGAAAGCTGCAGAGGAGTGAGTAACAGAGCAGGAATCTGAGGGCAGAAAGGGGCTCCTGAATCTCAGGAAAGCCTCAGGGCACTGTCATTAAAGGATGGGTTGGAGAGGACTGAGACAAAGAAGATGGTAAGGCTAGTTGGTCATCAAGTATAGAAAGCATAAAGTTCTGGAATATGTGGCAGATATATTCGAGGACCAGAGGAAGATATATGTGTTTGCTGGTGTGAAAAAAGGTAAAGCAGTATGGTTGGAAAATGTGCTGTTCTGGAGCTTTAAAATGCCAAAAGGGAGTATTCTGAGGGATTTCATCATGTGAGAAATCATAAAGACAATAAATATCAAATTAAACTGAGAGAATTGCTTTGGTAAGTTGGCACTGGGTCACTTTTTTTTTTTTTAGGTCTCTTGGTAGCCTTTGTACTCAGCCCTTTTATTGGTCCCATTTGTCTTTTGACATAGAAGTGCTTGATGCTAAGCCATCATGTGTAAAATCAAGCCTTGTCTTTTTTATTGTGTATGTCTCACTCTCTGAGACCAGAACTAGGCATAGGCTAGGTCACAGTTGCCTTGATTCAGAAGACATTTTGAATGATATTTCATGGATGGATTTCTTAACTAGCATGTGAAATATATAGTAAATCACTATCACCATGCCTTGGTATAATGCAGCAGAATTTATATCTGTGGTCTGTCTGCCTGTGGTAAAATTGCCTGTTAATTGTGAGTAGATGACTTTTATGTGTGTGGATTGTTCACCATAATAATTCTCATCTTTAGTAGTGGTGCTCATAAAGTGGGTTCAGTGACTCCAGCCCTTGGGAGGAGGAGGCCGGGGAAGCAGGAGTTCATGGCCATTCTGTCCTATGTGGGATTCTGTTTCACTTAAAAATTAAACAAACTAAAGTGATGCTCAAAGTGGACTTCTTTCCCCTCTGTGTGTCTTTTTCCCATCATTCCATACATCATTCTGAATTCAGTTCCTAAAGGCCTCTGACAATAGATAGCTGCCTGGTCCCTCAGAACGTCTCATGCCGTCTATGCACCTGGTTGTTGAAGTCTGCACTCAATGGTCAGAGTGTGGAGTATGGGTTGTTCTGTATGGAGGAATTTGTTCTGAGTGCTTCTTTTAGTTGTTGTTGTTGTTGTTGTTGTGTGTGTGTGTGTGTGTTTTCTATATATCTGTTAGTGTCTGTGTGCTCACATGAGTGTTCATGTGTCTACATGTGTGGATGCTGGAGGTAGACATTAGTTGGCCTTTTGGATTGCTCTCTCTCTTAGTTCTTGTGACAGTCTCTCACTGAACCTGGAACTCACTGATTCAGTTAGCCTGGCTGGTCAGCAATCTGCAGGGTCTCTTACATGTCTTTCTTTCTAGCCCTGAATTGTATACACATGCTATCATACCTGGCCTTTAGAGTTCTGGGATCTAAAGTCAAGTCCCCATGCTTGTACAGTGAGTTCTTCACCTACTGTGACATCCTTCCAGGCCCATCCATTTGTTTTTTTCCAGATATTGAGCAATGTGTAGAAATAATGCTTTTATTTACTTTTTATTTATTTAGGAGCTGGAGAGATGGCTCAGCTGTTAGGAACACTAACTTTTCTTTTAGAGGACTTGGTTTGATTCCCAGCATCTCCATGGCAGCTTACAACCATATGTAAATCTAGTGTCAGTGACTCCAATACCCTCTTGTGGCCTTTGTGGGCACCAAGCATGTATTGGTACACAGACTCAATGCAGGCAAAACATCCATACACATAAAATTTTTTTAAATCTTTTTAAAATATACTTATTTATTTAAAAATGTTACATTTTCATGTGGGGTGCATTCATGTGTACATGTAGAGGTCAGAGAACAACTTATGGGAATCATTTTATTTCTTCTACTGTGGATTGTTGGAGCTGTCAGTTTTGTCAGAAAGCCCTCAACCATCTGTTGCCTCCATGTTTTTATTAGTCATAGTTTCTGACTTACTCTTTGTCCTTGGTAGCTAGTAGAATGTGTAGAGTATGTTTGCTTTGAGATGTGAGGGTGATATGATAAGGTTCTGGGATTCTTTGAGTCAAGTGGAGGAGACAGAGATGAACAGAGAATTTTGACTTATAGTATCCTGGGTGTTGAGTGGCATAGACCATCTATTTTGTGGAAAATTGGAAAAAGCTTTCACCTAGGTGTGGGGATGGGCAATAAGGTCCTTCCGTGAATGTTACGTTGCAGTTCTGCAGTCTAGTGTGGTAGGGAGGAAGAAACTGAAGCTCCCGTAGGGACTTCTCTCTGCTGGCAAATGAGTTACTTGTCCATATATGTTCTGTCTTCTTCCAAAGGGAATGGACACACTGCTAACTACATTAATTCACCATATTCTGACTTCTTCCCAAAGGGAATTGGACACACTGTTAACTGTATTAATTTATCATGTTCTGTCTTCTTTTCAAAGGGAATGGACACACTGTCGATTGTATTAACTCACCACCAAAATGAGTATCTATTCTCCACTGAATCTCTGGGGAGTACCAAAGATCTCACAAGAGCAATCCTCAGATTAATTTCCCTTGGGGTTATCTGATTTCTTCTGCTGTTTCTCATGGTGTCCAGTACCTGAGTGGTATCTAGCAAGAATACAAAATGCTTCAGGATGGTATTCCTCCTGTGTAGTTACGAAGAGATCTGGTAGTTGGCATATGTAAGTTTAAAACTCAGCTCATTTTTATGGGGAGCATTCATTTTTGTTAAAATATTTGTCTAAAAAAAGATATGATTGTAAAATTATAATAACTTTGAATATTAAGAGAATAAAATGCTACTACATATGAATCCATGCTTTGAAAACATATATTAGAATTTGATTTATACAATAATTTCACAAAAACAAAACCTGTTCATCATTTTTTCATACATTTAAAAAAATATAGTTTCCCTACAATTATGTCAAGTATCAACAAACGGGTTTATAAATGGAGAGTGTCATGTTCATTTTAGCTAGTTATCCTGTTTTATCTCTATTTTTCCTTATACATGCATATTATAGAGTTTCTGGACCAATTCATATTTGTATAGTTGCTTATTTTGTTTTGTTTTTAGGAGTGTTATAATTTTTCTTCCTTTTTTGGTTCTTTTCTTGTTATATTTGGTTGATTGAGAGGAAAAAAATTGAATGATGTATGTGTGTAATAAGGTCTGAGAACCTAAAAGAAAACTCAATTTATTCATGATCTCAATCAAGCCATCTACCAACTTACTGAATGCCTACTGTATGCAATGAGAGATACTGAGTGGGAGACACAACTTTACCTTCTCTGACCTGATGAGACTTTACAATGAGGTGTTAGGGACAGACCTTCATTGAGTAAACAAATAAATGAATAATTATCGATTGTGTTAAAGCACACATAAGCTATTTTCTCCTCTTAGAATAAAGAATCACTGTTAAAGAGGGGGCAGTAAGTGGTCATCCTACTTGGATATGGGAACCCCAGAGTTTATCAGGGCTTGCCTCTGCTGGTGTTTCTGTGGGCTCATTGATTCCTCTTCTAGGCTGCACACAAAAGGCCCATGCTTTAAGAATGTGAATTTCTCTCCCTTTTTGGTGTTATGCAAGTGCGTCTCAGATTATTTATAATTATGCATATGTTAGCTGAAGCCCAGTACTTTTCTCAAGTTGTGCTCTACCGCATTTATTTATTTATTTAACAAAGACTCACTACTCAAGGACATTTTTTTTTTTTTTGTAAAAATAACTAACTGTTCCCATATATTTAAAGTTGCTTTACAATGGGATGATATGCACATGATCTTGCTGCAAACTTGACACACAGACTTTAATACATGTAGTTTAGAGACAGAAAATTCAGCTCAAGGACATTTTAATACAATTATGTATATGTATAAATATTATTGCAAAGATACTTTTTATTGTAGCAGAAAATAGTTTATTTTTGCAGACTTGGAGAAGAGGGGTAGAGACTTATGACGTTCCCTTTGACACATATTCATCCTCACACTGCAATAATTGTGCAGTGTGGAAACATTTGACAGGTTAGGCATAAGAAAAGCAACAGGTTTCCCGCATTATTACCTTGTGTGTGACATTTGAGAGTCCTGATTGTTTGACAATTCTTGATGCTAAAATATACAACAGAATCCCTGGAATTCCACCACGAAATTTCAGCTTCCTATAGCAAACCTCTGCCTTTGTAACCTGTGACACTCACCCAATGATGGGGGACATTGAAATGTGTTGTTCTCAAAGCACTGGAAATGACTTTTGGAAGCTTCTGTTCACATATACACTCGTGTGGTCATTGTGAACAATGTTGATCAGAATAGCAGGACTTACCAGTAAGCATGCTGCTAAAACACATTACTCAAAACCTGTTTGGCATACCCAAGGAATATCAAGGGCCAGTGGAACAGCCCAGATTCGTCTCATCCTTTGTCACAGAGCATTGGAATCAGTGATTCTTAACCAGTGGGTCACGATCCCTTACGGAGTCACACATCATATATCCTGCATATCAATTATTTACATTACAAATTACACTAGCAAAATTACAGATATAAAGTATCAATGAAATAATTTTATAGTTGGAGGGCCACCACAACATGAGGAACTGTATTAAAGGGTCTCAGCATTAGGAAGGTCGAGAACCTGTGTTTTAAAGGCTTTCTGTGTTCAGAACTTCCCTGGGGAAGCAATCCATTTCATAGCCCAGGATGTTTATGAGTCCTGATTGGATGGTTGAAGCCTGGTATGATTCCTTCCATGATTCCTCCAGTTTGCTGTTCACATTCTGCTTTCTCAGCTTCTCTTTCTTCTGGGTTGAGTTGGTGCTTAGGTGGTAACCAGGTGTTCCATTACTGTGCCATATCTCCATGGGCTCCGTAAGTTGTGTTTGTTTTACACTGGAGTCCTGCTGTCTGTAGATGGGCCCCTTCATCTTCGGTGCCGCTCCTTCCACATTTCCCTGACTGAAGCTCTGTCTTGGAGTCCTGCCTCTCTGACTCTGGTGCAGATTTGACGCCTTTTTCTCTGCAGATGACACACGGAAGGAGGTTCCTGGTCCATTGCCACCATTTTCAGTTGTCCCCCTCCATGCTCTCTTGGACTGCAACTCACCTGATGGTCTCACTTGGATCTTTGCTAATCTGTAATATTTTTAACTTTGGAGCTGTCTGGTACCAATTCTCACTTATTTTGTAGTATCTTATTGACAGTTAACACTGTCTTGGCTAGTGGGTGGAGTGTAAAGGTGTCAGGCATTTATCCAGAACCAGCATGAAGTCATACTTTATGCTGACACAAAGGGGAGTGAAACTTGACCCTGACTCCAGGTGCACGCATCACAATTTAATTAGTACATGATGCAAGATGGGATAGCAATGGTCTACCATATTCTACACACAGTTTTATACAGTTGAAGAACTTATTTCAGAGAGCCCTCATCATACCCACATTTCTCTCTTTAATTATTGGGAACACCTAAATTCAGTTTTCTCAAGGGAATTTGGGGAAATGTTTCATGCTTTGCTTTCCCAAAAGTCCTGGCTTTTGATTTGGTCTCCCCTCACGTGATGGAACTTAATGAAAGTACCTGAAGTTCACAGCATGGGCTGGCAGAGAAGAAGCAATGTGTTAGTCATCATTCTGACCAGGGGGACTTCTGCCAGCGTTTACTGTACTCTCTGTTCACAGCACTCACTCAGATGCAGTCAGGAAATACCACGGGCCAGTTAACTACAAATCCCATCTCTGAACTGATTAAAATGTTGTGGTTCAAAACCCGTGTGTTTACAGTTTCTTCTTTTATTTTTTCCTTTAGGTAACTATGGGTGTTTTTCCTCAGTGATTTTAAGGTGAGGGTAGTACTCTTGGGTTGTCTGCTGTTGACTCTAGTATGCTATAAGTCCATATGGAATAAAGAGGCTCAGTCATTGAAGAGACTGACCAATCACACATGACAGCACCTTTCAAGGCTTGCTCACGGCTCTTGCCCTGCAGATTCTCCTGGTGTTCAACCAAAATGAACTCGTACACCTTGGTCAGTTCTCAGCTTCAGCATGGAGTTCTGTTGCCAATCTTCTCATTTTTTTAATCAAATATGATAAAATTTCTTTACCCCTCAGCTATGGATCTTATTTTATTATACAGCTGTTACAATTCTGTCTTTCAAGTTTGCTATAGCTAAGATAGTCTAATTTGGAAAACATCCTTCCCTAACTTGCAGTACTGATATCACCTAAAGATTCCTGAGGTATAAACTCGGTTGTTGGGAAATGCATCTCCCTTAGATGATCTCCATTTGATAAAAAGTGTTGATTGAGGAGGAGGAGGCTTGCCAAAATTCAGTTTCATTTCTCATATTCTGGAACCTTTGGTCTACACTAGAAGGCTTGACACTGTGTCAAAAGGAAACTTCCTGGAGCCCATCCCTGATCTGATTACCACTGCAGTTTTTTGTGTCATGACTAATGATTCAAAGTGTTCTAGTCCAATACTGCTGTTGAAGACAGGGTTGTTTTATTTGGGGGGAAATTAATTGGGTGAAAAGTTATTTTTCAGGTAAGCACTGTAGACAAATGGATAAAAGAAGCTGTTACCATGTTGACAATACAGTCATGTGCCAGTCTGGCTCTGCTTCTTGTGGGAAAGACCATGTTAGCCTAGATCATCCAGGCTCAGTGTGCTTTTCTAAATTGAGAGCTAAACTTAATAGATTTTAAAATTTAATATATAGTCATTTTGTTTTCTTTTGTTTTTCTTATCTGTCAGAGAGCCATACTTTATACAAGGCAAGAATATAAAGAGTTGTAGATCAATTTCTTAAAATTGATAAATTTCAATAGAAATTTTAAAACCATATTTTATATAGAGGTATATTTATTTTAGATGTAAACGGCACATTCCATTCTTAAGGCTTGGGATGTAAGTGGTTAGGTTTTGGGGGGAGCTGCTTGTTTTGGGGGTGATATATTACAATAGTAATGTCTTTACTGAAAGATAGTGTGACTGGTAGAACCTTTCTCATTGAAAAGAAGCAGTATGTTTGCTGGCTGCCAGCTCTACTGCAGGCATGCTTGAAAACATTTATGTTTAAATTTGTCTCTTTGATTTGTGTGTGAAGCAGCCATTAGACGCCAGTTTGATGACAACAGTAGAAGGCTTTCTTCCCTTTAAACATTGGATGATGGTAAATTTAATGGACACTATTAGAGAGTGCAGATCATTTTCATGAGGAGCTTATTAGTTATGATTTGTAGGCCAGTTTAAGCGATACTTTTAAGAAGTTAATTGTCCAGAGAGAATTAACTGCATTATTAGCAAGGATAGTGATTTGTGGGGAATGAGAGGTGGAGGGGGCATTGGGAGAAGACACAAGTAATAGACGCCACTTTATGTTTACTTGTGACCAGGAGACCATGACACAATTTCTGAGTAATACTTTTCCCACCCCTGTCCTTTCAAGCAACAGTGTGACTATCTGCCTTTTAAAGAATTCAGAAACATATCTCTGCCTTGTTTGCCTTACTTTCTGTTCTATCTCCTGATATAATTATCTCCACATGCTCCCAAATCTTTCACGATGTGAGACAAAAGAAGGCAAATCCTGTGTTGATAAAGGGCGCTTGGATTCCCCACAACACCCTGTTTCCAGGCCTATGGAGGTTTCAGTATTCTGTCACTCCTCCTGGATGCCCGCTGAGTGCAAAACGAAGCCTCCCTGACATCCGGAGGTGTGCTGAGGTGTAATTTGCTGGTGCCCAGGGTCTGCTGCCTGTGCTTTTCATTCCACCTCCCTGGGGAAGGAGGACAGTGCAATTTCAAAACTGGAATTGTGATTATGGCTTTCTGATCTGCTGCTGCCTGTTGGGCATGCTAAAGAGGAAGGCAGAAGAGTTTAATGCAAATTGCTGCCCCTTTGAGGCAGGGTCATTTCTATCTGTCTCACACTGTAATAGCCTGTGGAGAAACTGATTTTCACGTGAGTTCTTTTAGACACTGCTTTGGGAAGATGTGATGTTTCAAACCCAAAGTCATCACTCAGGTCCAAGGACAAACCTGAAAACCTGGTCTTCCCAGTTAGCAGAGGCTATCCCTTTGTTGTCTGGAGTTCTTCCCTGCTTGACACCATGTGATGCAATGCACACGTCAGCTCTGTGGGAAAGCTGTTTTATGGGTGTATAATCAACACTAACACTTTTATATGCTATAAAATATTGGGAAAACATATCCCACAGGGTTGTTGAGGGCATAAAAATATTTAATGTGAACACCTTTAAAGTAGGGCTTGCTCCCTGGCAGGAACTGATTTATTTCTTGGTAGATGACAAGGCAGTGTGGCAACTGTGCTTTATGGGAGATGAGTAGTCAGCAGGCCATGAATATTGGCCCTGTGGCACCAGGCCAAGAAATGGTCCCTGATAATCCTTGCATCTTCATTTATTAAGTATGGTTTAGACAATCGCCTTTGGTGTAGTGTGAATGATATTGGCAATAAGGCTGTATGTGGTCCCAGACCCATGGACACTGGTATTTAAAGCTCCTTTTAGTATTTTGAAGAGAACACACCTGTGTATATTTGGGTATCTTGTGAGACAGTGAGAACATCTCATACAGAAAGCAGGGTGACCTGCTAATGTGGTCAGAAGAGGTGAGCACAGGGCTGAGTCTGGCTTCTGATGTTCAACAACAGACAGGAAGATTATGAAATATACTACATCTGTTGCTTGCTTTTCAGTTCTTGATGCTTTCACAATATACAGAGATAATGGTTTAGCATTAATTTCAAACTTCAGGAGCATAGTCGTTCTTAACGAGTAACTATGGTAGATTAGAATTTGCTTCTTCAAGTGAACAAAGATCTAAGCAACACCATGAGAATACCCTTTGCTTTCTCTGTGTTGTAAAATTGCTGGGTGTCTTGAGTTTTTTTCAGGTGGAGTATTGATGTTGTTCCCACATGGAGATATGACACTGCATGTGTGGGAAGTTGTAACCATTCATCAGTGATTCATCCTCTCTTGGCAATGCCCATGCAGCAAGAACATTTATTTTAGGAGGAGCCTTGGGTAGAGTAGAGGCCTTTCAGTTCAGAGATACAGATGCACTGCACCTTATTTTTTATTTCAGACAGGTCCTAAGAGTGAGATAGTAGTTCCCAGAGTACAGACATCTCTTTTTGTTTCTCCTTGGCTTACTTCACCAATCCACGATGACTTTTTACTGACTTATGTTAAAATAGCATGTGTTTGAATGTGTTGGCACTCTTGTTTAAGGCTTAATGTTCTAGAGCTACCTTATCTAGTAGAAGTAAAATGAAAATTAAAGTCACATATAACAATTATTATTTTTGAGGATGTATTGGGACCTTTATGATTTGTTGTGTCTTAACTATGTTTACAAATTAGTTGGCTGGAACGATGGGCTCAGTATTAAATTTGTGAAGCCATGTGAATAATTGGTGTGCCAGTGAAAATTCCCCAGTGGGTTTTGCTTTTTTCTTTCTTTCTCTCTTTCTCTCTTCCTTCTTTCTTTCCTTCCTTGCTTCCTTCCTTCCTTCCTCCCTTCCTTTCTTTCTTCCTTCCTTTCTTCCTTCCTGTCTATCTGGTTTGTTTTGTTTTGTTTTCTGATAAACTTTCAGCTTGAATCTGTGACCTTTCTGCCTCAGCATCTTGAATACTGGGTTATAGTGTGTATCACTCACTATACCTAGCCCTCCTTTTAAAATCTAAAACCAACTGTCTTGCCTTTACCATTGGGAGCTCTCCCTGAGTAAGGTTTCTTGGGCCTACAGTTTGCAGAACTCCAGGTTCTTGGATAATGATGTTCAGTAAGTGTGTGCCTGATGGTTCAGGGAGTCCTGGGGAGGAGTCTGGAGATGGTTCTGACACCCTGTCACTGTGAGCTGTTTGAGCCACTGGGGTGCTGTTGTTTTATTTATAAATCTATGACATAAATAAACATATAATGGAACACTGAAGTCCTTCCTCGGTGGTCACAGTATAGCCATCTCTCATGGCATGCTGATAACCGCTCTGGTCCAGGCACTGTGTTTACAGCTGATTCAAATAGAGTTTCTGGAGTTGAAATATGTTATTCACTTTTTTCCATGAAAAATTATCTGCCCAGTCTTTCCAAATGGGCATGTATAGTTAACCTTCATTTCAAAACCTAACCCATCTGCCTTTGATGCAGTTGACAGAACTGGTTTCAACTTTAAAGAGGCCAGAGAGGCTTTTCTCTTCCCATATTTTAAAAGATGATTAATATGTTCGGATAGCCGGATCATTTCAGGAATAGACTAGAATGAATATTCTGGTGGTATTAGAGTTGGAATTTTTATTTAGATTCTGCCTTATGAAAACATGTATATATAAGAGAAGTAGTATAAGACAAAAGTAAACTCTACTTTTTATCTACAGGAAGTCTATAATATATACCACAGTTTGTTTTTCTCCCAACAATGCTCTATTTCCAACCTATGGCCTTATAAATGCTAGGCAAGTTCTCTACTACAAAGCTATATGCCTAGACTTAAATTATGTGATTTCTCCCTCCCAACATCTTAAAACATAATTAAGATCAACTAAACTGACAGAGTTTAAGTTTTTATATCATAATTTATATTTTATCTAGTAGAACCTCTAATACCATCCTGTCATTCTTTTACAACACTTATTATGGTAATTATGCTTTTACTTACATAATATATTCATTGTCTCCACTTTGACACAGAAACTACAACCTCCTGGAAAGATTAAGTCAGAATTCCTGGACATATCTAAGAATATTGTCTGCCTTTGTGTTAAGTACATGTGCCTTGATCTGAGGATCTCTGATACTAGTCTTCAATGATTAGGCTTAGGTCAAGGTATTTAACATGGTTTAATTTAACAGTACATTTTAGCATTCATTATTTAATACTTTGGAAATAATTATAAGTATGTCAATAAAATTGATATTAAACTTCTAGTCTAAGAAATTACTAGAAGAAATAAAAAATAGACTAATATGACATAAGTTTGGGAGTTCTCACTGAGAACATGGTAATTTCCATTTGTATGTGTATTACATATGCAAATAAGCATCCTGTATGTTTTTCAAAAGAAAGACCTTAAGAGACTCCATTAAATATTTAGTAGATACATTTTTTTTTTTTTTTTGGTCTGTAAGCATCTAGCATTTTAAAAGATCATAAAGGGACATTTTAGAACCAAAAATTACATTTTTAAAATGTTTTGTAATTTGTCCTGTGCCTGCTAAGTTTTCTTGAATGTCTGTAATTGAAGAATAACCATGTATTAGGTCTTCATTCCAAAACTAACTTCTTGCCCATCAGTTTAAACAGCACTGCAAACATTAAAAATGAAACAGTTGGCCTCAGCCCCTGTGTGGTGAGCCTTCCTGTCTGCACCACAGAAGACAGCCAGAATTCAGGTTTTCATTGCTTTTCTGACATTTCCTCCTCATTACCTGGGGTTTAGCATGCAGCGTTGTTAACTAATGTCTTCATTCGTATTCTGTCCCATGCCTGCCTGCCTTCTCTGCCTTCTTTCTTCCCTTGGTGGAGTTTATCATCGCTGGTAGGATATTCCAGGCCTTGTGTGTTCTTTGTCTTCCTCTCTGTGGTACTAATGAAGGGCTGGACTGTGGCAAAACCCCTTTCTAATCTCTTGTTGCCATAGGTGCTTCAGAGTCCACATTTGGTGTGCTTGGACAAGATGGCCTTGGCTCAGCACAAACCTGTCAGGATCAATTAGATGCGACTTTGTATCTGGATTTTATTGACATTTTGCCTGCCAGACTTGATTTTGAAATCAGTCTCTGTTACTACATCCTTATTTCTGTTGTGGGAAGCCAGCATCAGGTATTGTAGCAAACACTGCTATAGCAGGAAGGACTTGTATAACATGCACAGCCTTGAGTTTCTTGGGTAAGGAAAAGGTAGGGGTTCCTAAGTATTCATTGAAGAAATGAATCTTGGTGCTGTCAGTTTTGAGTTTCCAGTTGTGGTCTCATTGATTCTTGGGATAGAAAATAGTCTCTTCCAAGCCCAGTTCTTTGTGCAGCACTGTAATCTAAAGAGAATGGGAACAAGGAAAGAAAGGCTGGCGCTGAAGTGATGGATGTTAGAGGTCCTTACAAGCATGTGCTGCTTAGCTTTGTCAATTGCAAACAAGTGTAGTCACCTGGGAAGAGGAAGCCTAAATTGAGGAATTACCTCCATTAGACTGGCCTGTGGGAAAGTCTGTGGAAGTTTTCCTGACTAATGATTGATGTGAGATAGTGCCACTCCTAGGCAGGTGGTCCTGAGGTGTGTGTGAGCGAGCGCAAGCTAGTAAGCAGTCTTCTTCATGGACTCTGCTTCAGTCCCCGCCTCCAGATTTCTGCCTTGAGTCCCTGCCCTGACCTCCCTCAGTAATTGACTGTTACTGGGAGTTGTAAGATAAAGTGTTTCCTCCCTAAGTTGTTTTTGCTTCCTTCCTTCCTTTCTTCCTTCCTTCCTTCCTTCCTTCCTTCCTTCCTTCCTTCCTTTCTTTCTTTTTAAATCACTATAACAGGAAAAGGAAAAGCAAACTCGAGTAGACATATAGGAGCTTTGGCTGTTGTGGGGTAGCTTTTCTGGATTTCCATTTTTACTTTAATGTGAAGTTTGTTCATAAATGCACATAGAAGTAACATAAATGGATTTTTATGGAATTCAGGGATTAATCCACATTTTTTCAGTTGTATTACTCAACTCTATTCATGTCTATTTTTCTCCTAGCGGAGTATTTGTAGGAAAATTCTAGTTGTCATGTCATTAGTTCATAAGTAGATCTGAGAATTATCTTATAAAGCTAATAACCACACTGTCATCATACCAAACATTATGAACAATTTCAAGAATTAATATCATATAGCTGCCAGACCATTTAAAATACTCTAGTTTTTTCTGAGATGTGTTTCTGCAGCTGTTCCAAGTGTATACTTTGTGTTGGTTATTCAGATTTCTTATCTCTTTTGTTGTATTACTGTCCCCTATCTTTTCAGTGGCCTGGGTGCTTCCCCCCATACCATTGCTTTGCTGATGAAATGGACTCTGGTGTAGAAATGACCAGGCTATATTGTGGATTTGGGTAATTGCCTTTTCATTGTTTATTGTTATACTTTTATTTGTTTCTCTGTGTCCTGTGCGTCTTATGAGTTGGATAATAGATCTAGTGACTATGGTCTTTTTCCTTTTCAAGTATGTAGCCCTGTATCCTTTGGCCTCCTTTTGTTGATGACTTATTTTTTGTTTGCACTCATTCAGTGATTGACTTAAGGTACTAACATTAAGTGCTCTCAGCTGGCTCTGTTACAGAGATCTCAATACATTTCCATCATTGATTTCCCTTCCACTGATGATCATGGATAGGCCTGCTGTTTTTCACAGGAATTAGAAAGTGGTATTTTCGCCTTACAATTATTTGTAAGAATTCTATGACAAAGAACCTCTGTCTGTCTGCTGCCTGGTTATGGTAGAGTTTGTGCAGGTGACACAGGAGGCTGTTTGCTTCTTCTACTCCTCCTCTTCCTCCTCCTTCTCTTTCTGATTTATAACTTTTGGGAGCAATGAATGTGTGTCCTAGCATCCCCCTGTAAGTCACAATTAGAAATCCCCTACACGTATCATTATGAACTCATGAATTTTCACATGTTGAATATAGTGAATCCATTGCCATCATTATTCTTTTTGCTCCATTTGCCATATGCTAGGCCACTTTGACCTGTATGTCTTTATAATGTAGTTCCATCAAGATTTGATCACCTATATGTGTTCATTCTATTGATTTCAGAAGGGTATTGGAAATTCTTCTTTGAAACCCCTGAAGATATGCTTCAAGGAAATATTTTAGGGGAGGAAAAACCTGTACTTCCTCTGAATATCTCCATGTGGAATGTCTCCCTCACTTTGAGGAGAAAAGCTGAGAATGTGGTTTTGTGGTGAGATATCCATGAGTGTTTGTGATGTTCAGACAGTAATGTGTAGTGTATGGACTCCTGATTAATAGCTTCCAAGCTGTACACCCTGCTCCTTCACACTCTTCACTCTCTGAAGGGCCTATGGTGCTAATACAGAGGCCCAACACCCAGCACAAAGTCTACTGTGTATGATGTGTCATTCACTTTGTGTGCAGTTACATCATGGAATGTCCTGTTATACCACTCTGTGCAGTCACAAGGGAGATTTTGCCAGGAAACCAGGATTCTTCTTTCATTTTCACTATGCAGGTCTTGACATTTCCTGAAAGAACAGGCTTCTTTTTGGGAAGTGAAGTAAGTATGTCCTCAACCCACAGCCCTACATGGCAGTTTCTTCTTGCTGGTCAGCAGTGTGACACCTTCCTAGAAGCATGCTAACTCCGGGTCTGGTGCACCTGTCCTGCAAGGCTAAGGAAACCTTGGTTAAGGAGAGTGCTGGTTCCCTTTGTCTTGGGACAGAGCTCATAGGAACCATGTACCACACTCTCTCTTTAAGTCATGGTTTGGGAATGCTTTCCACACACACAAATTTTTCGTTCACCTGAAACTAACTCCCTCCCTTCAGATGTTACACTTTAATATTTAATAACTTCTCACAGAAATTTTACTCAAATTGCAGCTCTTTTTTCCCTCTTTTCTGCATGACTGTATCAGTTTTCTATTGCTATGTCAGAAACAAACCCACAATCTGGCAGCTTAAAGTGGTCACCATCACTCTGCCCACTGCAGATCCCCTGGGGTGCTCTTAGCTGGACTTGGCGGTGTACAACAGTGCTTCATGTTGCACACTAATCTGGGTCCCTGTCTTCACACTGGATCTGGCTTTGGTTCATTTGACAGATATTTATTCTGCAACACCATAGGAAAGGACAGCAGATTGGAAAAAAAACATTTCTAATTGCACTGACAGGGTACAAGCACATTCTAAATTTCAGTTTGAGTCCTATCTAATGCTACTCCTTTTGTCAAAGTAAGTAAGTACCAGGCCCAACATTGATGACGCAGGGGTGCATATTTCCATGAAGCTGGGGTAGGGGAAATGTGGGTATTTATCAAACAGTACTTTAATCTGCCACAATTAACAGGGTCAATGACAGGGTCACCTAACAAAGTTTATGTGTTATTCAGAGCTCTAGTGTCCCCACAGCCAAGCCTTCCTTTCGGCTTGCTCGATGTATGCTGTAAATGGGCTGAATTTGTGTTCAGATGAGGCTGTGTAAGTTCCATGCAAGACTTAAGGTTTCCCCCTGTAGAGTGAAGTTCTCCTTCTCATGGTTATTTCAGATGCTTGCTAACCTGTCTCTGTTTAATAACCCCCCCCCCCCAAGAAAGATAGCGATATTGAGAAGAGTCTGACTCTGGAAAGCATGGGTCTGTTAGTATGGAAAGGTAAACTTTGGAGGTCAATTCATTTTGTTTTGAG
The DNA here is from genome assembly GCA_030556225.1 of Cricetiscus sungorus. Classification (NCBI taxonomy): domain Eukaryota; kingdom Metazoa; phylum Chordata; class Mammalia; order Rodentia; family Cricetidae; genus Cricetiscus; species Cricetiscus sungorus. Next base: position 19,848,624 of record JANBXA010000600.1, on the reverse strand, counting down.
AACCAACTTACATAATTTACTATAAATTCTAGATTTCAAAGCCTTAACTTTCCATTCACAAGCAGCTCATGGAATTGTCAGGAGGAAATTGCCCCATCTCTGTGTGCTTGCAAATAAAACAACAGGATGATAGATGTGAGAGCCTGGGGGATTATGATGGCATTCACATATAGAATAAAATCATTTTCAGCTATAGTAACATCACATCAATATAAGTATTATAAATCCTAATGTAATCACCCCACCTAAGTGGCAATGAAATTTACTTTACCTCAATGCAAATGATGGAAGAAGGGCCTGTTAATATTATTAGTGTTATCACCCCACTGAAAAAAAGTACATTATACAATGAGAACATTTATTTTGGAGATAGTTAATGATATGTATAATTAGTGCCAATTTCATGTATGATGGATTTATTTTAACACAGGCCTGGTGTCCTTTTACTTGACCAACTCTAAAATAAATCAAAAGTAACAATGTGTTTTTTAATTTTAATATATTCCACATAAAGTAATATTAATTCAAAATGTATTTCTAAGGAAATCATATAGAATACATTTTACCATGTTTGTAAAAATGATATATTATTTTATTGACTGCAAAACACTACCAAATTTGTGTAGCTGCTTTGGGTATGAAATGTCTTGCTAGGTGCTGTGGTAGTTAGTATTTTTCTCTCCCTTCTCCTTTTTCAGTTAGCAATCTATAAGCTGAGACACATTGAACGTAATGTAGTGTGAGAGCAGAAAGTGAGGTCATCACTGCCCATAAGTGCCTCCTCATCACCATTAGTCAGGGCTTAATTTAATATTGCCTTCCCTGAGTTTCATACAGGAAGGAAAACTAATTTTGAGATAGGCAACAATTATGTTGTTTGATTTGATGGGAAATCCCAGCCTGCCTAGGGCTTTCCAATCCTATTTTCTCCCTGAACCCCAGTAGCTGAAAAGTCTAATTGAATCACAGAAACCCTGCCTCTGCTTCTTTCTTTCCTAGGTTTTCTGGGAGCTTACCCTATCCCTGCCCAGCCCCAATAAAACATCAGATCCACAAATGGACTATAGTAGTACCTAACATTTTGCCATTGGCAGCACTGTGATTTGTGTATATTTCCAGGTCTAGTATTAGGTGTTTGAGATCACACTCAGCATGGTTCCATTGGAAGATTTCATTTCATTTCAGACATGGTATAGGGCCTATTGCTGATGTTTGTTGATTTGCCTGACTGCTCTGTCATCCCCAACTCTTAGTCTTTTTGGTCTCCTAAAGAAGACATCTCTGCAATATTTGTTAAATATTAGCTTTGTGTGGAATATTGTGGTAGTGACTAGAATAGCTAACAATAGTTTATTCTTACTAATAACCATTAAATACTTAAAGTAGGCAGTCATGGCGGCTCATGCCTTTAATTCCAGCACTTGAGAAACAGAGGCAGGAGAGTCTCTGAACTTGAAGACTAGAGTGTAAGAGTGTAGTATGTTCCTGGCCAACTTAGGATATATAGCTGCAAGACCCTGAACCAAAAAAAAAAAAAAAAAAAAAAAAAAAAAAACCCGAACCAACCCAAAACCCAAAACAAAAGAAAAACTAAGACAAGACAGGGAAAAAGGGAAAAAAGAAAAATATGGAAGTAGTTGAGTAGCTGCAGTTAGAAAGGGATAAAAAGTAACTTGCAAATAACCCCAAGATAAAATGGAACGGGATCAAGATACATTGAGAATGATGTAAACAATGCATAGATTAAATAAAAAAGAAAGTTGTTCTTTGTTTTTTGTATTTTTAAAGAACCCAAGACATAGTAAGTTCCCTTAAATGGTTTAGAGTCCCATTTGAGGGTGGTTCTTTTGGATTCATTGAGCTGGTCTGATTAACTAGACATAATAGACCCATCTGTACTTGGTATCTTGAATGTTCCGTAGGAGATCCTGTGCTATCCCTGGAACCCTGGATTCCAGCCACCATGGTTCATGACCAGGATAGCCAGAAGCTCTGGAACATTCTGCAGTGTTCATAAATTTACATAAGTTTACATAAATTTCTGTGTTTCAGGTTATATACTATGATTAACCCTGAGAAGTCATTATATTGTGAAGACCGAGTCATGAAAAACAGCTTGATTCCATCCTGTGTGGTCTTTAGCCTCTCTGCTTCCTTCAGTTGTCCCATGACTTGCCTTCCCTTGATGTGAGGTCCTTCTTCCTGTCTCAGCTCTTTGTAGCTCCCACTTGCTTGTGTGTCTTTGCTACTGGCTTTACTACTTTTCTCCTCAGTCATAGATTGCCTGTAGACTGCTCCATGCACATTCTAGAAATGCATGTCTGCAGTCATCTAAGCCCAAAAGTGTTCTTTTATGAGGTTGAACAGCAGGGAAATCTTACTTACTCTTACTCATTACACCCCACAGATTTTTAATCACACACACACACACACACACACACACACATATATACATATATATATATATTTTAAACAGTGCAGTACTTTGCTGACTTCCCACAAGTGCCAGCTTACTGTATTCTAGTGATGGTGACTGTGATTGTAGAGCCTGATAAAAATGACATAATGTGATTTCTTGATTTTAATCATCTTGTATGTTTGTGTATAGTGGTTGTGTAACTGTTCTCTGAACAGAGGAACTGTGTCATCTGTTCCTAGTAGAGGTGAAAACAAAAGTGGACCAGAAGGTCTGTCTTCCTACAGCCAAAGGGAAGTAGTACTCCTGCATGTTGCCTGCCACACGCACATAACTGCATGTGACCTCTTCTTGAGCAACTTCATCAAGCACAGGAAATTGAGACATGACTAAATTATGTGTCAAGGAAGAAGAATTTCTGAAATGTTGTTTGAACAAAAAGTTGGCATAGTCATAACATTTTCTTATCAATACAAGAAAACAATCTAAATGAAATAGAAACTCAAAAATTGACTTACAGAAAAGTGTTTTTCATGATGTTGAATTTACTCTGCTAGGGTTTCTAGACTTACCCAAGAAAACTGTGTGATACCATTGCAACTTAATTTCAGATAAGCAACAAATAGTTTCTTAGTGTATATGAAATTGGGAACATGCTATGGATTCATTTGAAATTTGTATTCAGTTGAATATTGTGTGGTTTTTCTGGAAGTCTTACATTTCAGGAAGTCTATTGTTTTTTGCTCTCCTAATGGGAAGTTATACCACTGACTTTTTTTTTTTTAAACAAGTAATGTTCTAAAATTTTGTCCTCACATTAGTTCCCCTGATACAAACTCATTTAAATAAGGAATGGTATGAATTAAAAGGCTAGGCTGAAGGCAGTTATGTTATATTAAAAGTGGAGATGGATCTGGAAATGAGGAAGAAGGTTTTGGAGTTAGTGTTGACCAGATGACTCTTACTCCTTGTTCTGCTCTTGGCTCCTAAGGATGCCCTCTGGAAGCCGTGGGAAATAATCCTGTTGATGCTATTAGTAGGCAGTGCTGGTTGAGGTCAATTACATGAATGGGTCAACTGTTTGTTCTTAGCTTTTCTTCCTCACAGTAGCCATAAGGGGTATAATAGGTGACTATATGATTTCTGTTTTGCCAATCAGGCTGGCTTCAGACAGCTTGTTCTTCATCAGCCTCCTAACTAGCTGCTTTATATAGGCACATACCACCCTGCTAAGCTCAGTGCAGGATATTTTGATGGCCATTGTACTGGGTGTTATTACATGAAGGTTTTGTTTTCCACAGGAATAACGTACTTTATATGGCTGATTTACAATGAGATTTTATTTTATTATATAGAGATAGTGTCTTTAGCCTAGGCTAGTCTCAAACTCATAACAATAGTTCTGCTTCTGCCTCCTCAGTATTTAGAGTGTAGGCATGAGCCACCAGACTGTGGCTGAAATTTCATTATTCCAATATTCCATCTATGTTGCTGCCAATGATGAAACTTCCGTTTTATGACCAGATACTACTCTTGTGTGTGTATATGTGTGTGTGTGAGTAGATGAGAGAGAGAGAGAGAGAGAGAGAGAGAGAGAGAGAGAGAGAGAGAGAGAGAGAAGAACATTTTCTTTATTACCCATTCATTGGCTAGATTGATGCCTAGGTAGGCTGTTACAAGTAATGCTGCAATAAACTTGTGGATGAGATATCTCTTTGACAGACTGATTTCCCTCTTTTGCATACATACCCAGAGGCTACATAAAATTTGTTGTTTTATACAGTGGTTGTACAAAGTTAAATTTCCACCAAATAGCACAAGAGAGTTCCCTTTACTTCGTTTCCTTCCCAACATTAATTGTTTTTGTTATATTTGTTTATTTGGTTTTGTGACAGTCTAAAACCTACAGTTTTCCTTCCTCAGTCTCCCTAGAGCTGGGGCCACAGGCATGCACCACCATGCACAGTGGGTTTTGTCTTGTATATCAGAGCTATACTACCTGTGGTGAGACAATATCTCAGTGTGGGTTAGGTGTTCATTTCCTAGCTGATCAGTTTAATGATTTTCTTTCTTTCTTTCATTCATTCATTCTTTCTTTCTTCCTTCCTTCCTTCCTTCCGTCCTTCCTTCCTTCCTTCTTTTCTATTTCCTTCCTTCCGTCCTTCCTTTCTTTCTTTCATAGACTTTGCCCATTTGTTTATCCTCTTTTGAGAAATGTCTGTTCTGGCTCTTTGCCCATTTATAATTGGATTAGTTTTTTGTTGTTGTTCTGTTTTTGTTGCTCTGGTTGGGGTTTGTTTGTATGTTGTTTTTTCATTGTACCTTTAGCCAGGTTAAAACTTTTGTCTACAGTATGCACTTGTATGGAGACTCTTAGTTTATACATATTCAATAGTTACAAAATAGATACCAGGGAGTTCAGTTATACTCTTTAATTATTAGAACTTATATTGTTTAACCTCATTTCCCCACCTAAAATATTTTATAATTTTTTCCAATTCATCGATACTAATAATCTTTGTTGAGAGTAACACCCAGGCTCAGTGGACAGGTGCATGATTGAAAGCATGAGCAACCTCCCTCTGCATTAATGTTTGGATAGTCCCCTGGCTCTGCTTCCCTTCAGCTAGTTTATTGATGATGGGCATCCCATCAGGCTGTAGAGTGTGGACACACTGCTTTTCTAGCCAATGTTTGGGAGAGAAGTTTGCAGCTTTGTTAAGGCACTTTCTTCCTGATGACTTATTCAGTTCCTTTCTGTTGTTGACCCCCAACTCTGAATCTTATTTTATATTCCTATTCCTAAGCCATCATTTGTGTGCATGTGTGTGTGTGTGTGCGCATGCATGTGTGTGTGTGTGTGTGTGTGTGTGCACGTGCGTGCGTGCGTGCGTGTGTGTGTGTGTCTTTCTTATAGCTGCTGCTTTGACAGTGTTTCATTCAAATAAACATTACCATACTCTAAATTTTCTCATTACCTTTCTTTTACTGCAAAGGAATTCAAATGAATAATATTTTAGAAAGTAATTGAGAGCATTAAGCCAAAAGTTATAAGTATTATTGAAAGCTTTTTGGTGTGAGCATAGAATGTTGCTCTGATACTGAAGATAAATAGCTGGCTTGTTAATACACACACATATACATAAGTGATAAATCTCCTTGAAGGTACAGTAATGTATTATCAATTAGAATACTAATCATTTAGGATTCTAAGTTGCATGGTGCTATGGTGCATTGTGGAGTATTGTGACTGAAAGGTCTTTTGTTAGTACACATTCCATCACTCTTAAGAACACAGGAGTACCAATTCATATTTTGTTTTATAAGCCACATATATTTTAAATGTATTATAGTTTCCATGAATATTTAAAATAACGTTATAGTATAAGAAACATAAAATGAATATGTCTTATTTCATCTTCTTTCCATGTGATTGGTCTTTACTATCAAAGTGTGTCATTACTATTAATTACCTTTCTTATTATTCAGAATGAGAATAAATAGGTTATTGCTATCTGTATGCTATTTGGCTAACATTTGTAGCACATTTCTTTTCTCTGTTTTGATAATTCGTTATGGGGACATTCAAATAAGGGTGGGGAAATATTTATTCTAGAAATTACTTTAATCAGAAATGTTTAGTGCTTCAGGAGTTTGAACTTCCAATTACTATCAACTTAGAACTTTATTCGTGAACATACAGCCATTTCTATATCCCTCTGATTCTTAGCTCCCTTTTGTCAATTTCAGCTTCTTGATGAATAAAGTCAAGCAAGCCAACCCTATTTACCACATGAGTTGGCATTCATTCTTAACCACTCTTTTGGTGCAATGACTCTCCAGATCCCATACCCATTTCCTGCTATGAGAAAGAGCACTGGCACTTCCTATCCTCATGACAGTGTGCTTAGATGTCTCTTGATTGGATGCAATATTCCTTCCTGAATAGTCTCATCCTGTGCCATGTTTAGTGTCCAGCTACATTGTTTATGTTCAGAATCTGAGGCACCACAAGTTGAAAACTTCTAAGCTAAATTTTGATTTATCATGAATTTTGAGTTATCATAAACTTTGTTTCTTTAATCTCATTTTGTTTAATAAAACCCTGAATTTACTTTATAAAGAACTTAGTATTCCTGCAAAATCCAAAAAAAAAAAAAAAAAAAGGAAAAATAACCACACTTCCAAATCAGATGAGTGTTGTGGAAAATGTGAATTGAATAAGCCACTTGGAGAATGTCCAAATATTGCAAAATTGTTTTGAAAATACCAAGTGGAATTCCATAAATAATCAAGAAAAGCCAGATGCCTGTGATCACCAGATAATCTGTGGAAGTGTGCCAAGGTGTCCGGAGCTCTTCTCAACTGTTCTTAAATTGACCATTTAATATGAAAATAGATTCAAAAACATTTAAACCTTTTGCCAAGTCCAATTTGTTTTAATTAACTCTGATTGTCCAGACCCAGAGTTAATAAATAATATTCTAACATGTATTAAAGACCCCCAATTTCCTTTTTTAGTCAAATCAGCAGGTATTTATTGCATACCTACTGTAAACAATACACTATACCTGGTTCCATTCAAGTTAAAAGTAAAATTTCACTATTCAATGCTAAATTACCAAGAACAGTTCTAATTAAATGCTGCAATTGCATGTAGAATCAATTACAATGTTTCTTGTGCTTTTATAAAAGAGTTTTTATTCACTGCATGAGAATCTAGGGGAATATAGAAGTGCCAGACTTTTCACTTTGTCAAAGTTATATTTTATAGTCTGTTTTAAGAGAGTAGGAAAACAAAACAAAACAAAATAAAACAAAAAATGCAGTGCAAGAACACATGGAGAGGATGCTTGTTTTAAACCCTTAAGTACTATAAAAGTCCCTGGCAATGGCATTGAGAAATCAGTCATGACTGCATTGCTTTGGCAGTTCCTTGGGGCTGGAAGTGTGTTCCTGTTCTCGTCATTTCCCCCAGGAACTGTTTTGTTTATTTCAATAAGGACAGAATTTAATCCCGCTTATGTTTGCACTATGACACGTTGTGGGTGTGTGAGGTGGTTTCCTGTGGCTGGATGGTTATGTCTGAGTCAAAGTCTTTTATTATGAAAAAGCTTTGATTGAGATGTTTGTTGATGTTGTCATAGCATTTTGTGAGGTGGACTCAAATTCCGTCACTCTTTTAGCAAGTGTGATCCAAAGATTGGAACCTAATTTATATTTAACTGCACAGTATATACTGACTGATGTGTGAACGTCCCTCTAGATTATCCCAGTTATCAGAGGTGAAACTGTGTTAGTCTCAAGCCTCCCACCGGAAGTCCATGCCCTTGCCCGTCTTTCCCTAGAGTCTTCTATACTCCCATAGTGCTGTGATCCTAAACCTCATCAGCTTACTAGAATCTACTAGTACTAGCAGTTTGTCTCTCTTCTAGCCAAGCTCTCCCTTCCCTACAAAAATCCCTTTTATGACCAGGCTCTGCATCTCATAGTCAATCAGCAGTGTTTCTGGTTTTTAGCAATGTCCTTCATTTTCTTCTGGTCAGTCCCTTCTTACAATATAAGGAGATGGTTCAGCTACTGGCTCCTCCATGGCACCCTCTACTTCTGTTACTATGAGTTTAATACTTAATCTGCATACTCATATTGACTCTGCCATATTACATTTAGTGTATTAGAGGAAGCCAGGTCTTTCCCACTGATTCTCACAGGGTCCATTAATAAAGATAAGTGATACTTAGAAAGCAGGCAAGGCTAGAGGGATTCTCTAAAGCATCAAGGATGTTGGCCCTGCAGGGAACAGAGCTTGTGTTGAGACATTTCCTGGAACTCCATACTACTGTGGCTGAATTAGCTCACTGGGCATCTGGGATCCAGGCTATTGAGGAAGGATAGGCTTGCACCCTAGGGCCAAGATTTCAGGATGGCACTTAGGATGCTGTTAGGCTGGTGGTATGAATGGGAAAACTAGCCAACTAGACTCAAGTGCATCAAGAGCGAGAGCTGCTGTCCAGGTAACAAGCATCACCTGAGTGGTTGGGGACAATGAAGTTACAGTCCTACAGGACATTAGACAGGCTCCCTTCTTCTCCACTGGTCCACACTCCCAAACATCACATTGAGAGCAGCAGTTAGCCAAGCTGAAAAAGGATTTGTATGCTGCTGGCCCAGTGTTGCATTTAAAGCTGATTGATAGACAATGGCTTAAGGACTAACACAGAAGATACATAATAATCTTCATTTTTAGCTACTTCATGTAAGACTTGTACCTTATTTATTTTGTAGTCCCTAACATTTATCTTTGTATATCTTATGTTCAAAAATCTAACCAATAGATACAATATTCAAATACATGCTTCAAAAACCATAAAACATGGCTAGATGTTGACCCACAAGGCCTGAGAAGATTAGAAACATTATATTTAACTTAAACTACTTTCCAAAACCTGGAAAAATTATGAATTACACAACACATAGCCACTAAGAAGGGATCATGAATTCCAAGAACCTGGCATAAGCCGTAGCATATAGTAAAGGGTCCATGAGATAAAAGTAGATTGTTGGCTCCCTCTCCACATGCTATACTATTTTACAAGGTAGATTTCCCCAACCCCATAGGGGAATTTCTAAAGTCAGCTCTTTATAGTCACATGGAACTACATATATTTTCTTTTTTTTAGAACTCTGGAAAAGGAAGTTGGAACCATTTTATTGAGCTTCTGAGAAAGGAAACAGAAGATGTTTTGATGGTATTGGAGCCAAGAATGATTCAAGCTTTAATTTTCATATTGGTTTATAGTAAAGCCAGTTTAATCATGATGAAGATCCATGCATTGCTTTTCAACCTTTGACAGCCAAGAAGTTCCTGTAAAAATGTACCCAGGGGATCAGAAGTTCAAGATCATCCTTAGCTGCATAGCAAGTTTAAGGCTAGTACCAGGCCACATAAGACCCTATCTCAGAGAGGGAGGGGGAAGAAAGGGGTGCTACTGAGATTTAATTGCCCTGATCCATTTAACTAATTGAAGAGATGAGATTCTATGTACTGGAGACAAATGTAAGTCACTAATAGTGGTCCATGCAGCATATCTTTCCAAAGCTACTTTCCTTGTACTTTTCTCTCCTAAGGTCATGGCATACAAGCAGGAAGATAAGAATGTGTAGGAAAAAATAAATTCAAACATTAGAAGATGTCTGAGAGGATTTTACTGCAGTTTCTTTGAAAAGATTGAGGTCTGTGTGAGGTGACATGGTTACATGTGTGTGTCATTCCTACTGAAATGAGAGCCCAAGAATTGTGAGATGGGTGTGGTAAATCCCCCTTTCTTTACTTCCTTTCTTCCCTTCTTTTTCTCCCTGTTTCTTTCCTCTGCTTTTCTTCCTTCTTTCCCTCCCTCATTTTTGTTTTACTTCAGTCCTTTCTTTCTGAGTGTTTTGGAATGTTTAGTGCAAGTACAAGAGGAAGAAGCTCCTGTCTTGGAAATACTGAAGACTGCCAGTCAGGAGAAAGGCAGACAGAGGGAGAATGAAATGATTATTTGGAAGAGTAGAAAAGGGCTGTGTAACAATTGTCACGTTAGCACTGGAGATGGGACAGGACTGCTTGATGTATTTGGAGCAAAGCTTTCCCATGGACTGTGGGTAAGGCAACATCATATCGCAACCAGCACTATTTGAACCCCCCCCCCAAAAAAAAAGTTATCTTGAAACATCGTTTTTCCCTTCTGCTGCATGGTTTTGAGGAATGCTGATTTGGTGAAGCTTTTTCCTTCCAGCTGCTCCACCAGCCGTCGGCCTTTGCCTGCAGGCTTTTCTTGTCTTCAGAGAGGAAGGGGAAGGCCTTTGAACATGTCATTGGTTAGTGCTTACCCTCTGTTCCTTTAGCCCAGTCATCTACAAGACACCGGTTAATTCTTAAATTATGGACTAAAGGAACTCATGTTTCTCTGGGGACTCATAGCTGCAAGGGAAGCTGGCTGGGCTAACAAAATCCAAAACATTGACTTTCCATTCTGACACTGTTTTTGGAGTATTTCTTTGTATTCATTTCTGGGTGTAAACTGCAGCACAAGATCTTGACATGTTTTTCCTTTTAGTTGTTCATTTTAATAAAACTCTTAAGACAGCCCATGGCCTCAGATTGTCTCCCAGTCCTTGCCTGAGGAATCCATACATTGAGCTGCCTGGATACTGATGACTTTACTAGGTTCTAAACTTCAGTGTGACTGGAGCTCACTTGTAGTCTTTTTCCTCAAAAGTGCATCACTTCCTGTACTGACTGTCAGTCACTGGTGTCGTCACTCATCTGCTCACTGACTTTTGAGATGTTGAGATCATTGCACATCTTTGTTCTCTTGTGTTGTCTTCTAGAGTGCTTGAATCCACTTCCTGAGATTATTATCACTGGGGGATTTTCAGTGTTGTTGCTCCCTGTGGGAATCTTCACTCCTTCCCTCATCCAGCCCACCTTCCACATTGCCTTCAAAATGAACTTGTTCTTGCTGACTTGCTTCAGACATTTCAGTGGATCACCTTTCCGGCAACTAGGATCAAAACTCCTGTCAAAACCTGGGCATGGTGACGCATGCCTTCCATCCCAGCACTTAGGAAGCAGAGGCAGGCAGATCTCTGTGAGGTGAAGCCAAGCCTACTCTATATCGTGAGTTCCTTGCCATCCAGGGCTACACAGTGAGACCCTGTCTCAAAAAGAAAACCACACACAAAGAAAACAACCAACCAGACAGAAAGCCCCTCCAGAGAAAGCCACCTCCTTCCCTCCCTCCCTTACCATCCACTTTGCTTTGTCTTTCATTCTTGCCCTTTGCTGTCCCCTTCCTGTTCCATTAAGAGTTCTAGGTGGTGCCCTCTCTCCGCTGTACAGCACTGAACTGGCTTCTCCGAGTCTATGCTCTGGGTTCTGTGTACATTTGCTTCTGTCTTCTCACAACCACCATTGACAACAGCAGCAGAAGGGCTACCACCTACAAAGAATTCTTCCGTCACTCCATTCAGCCTTCACCACAACCCTGGGAGGCAAGTGGCTGCCATTTCCTCCTTTTTATATGTAAGGAAAGGTGAAAACAGTTTTCCTTAAATCTTTCAACAAGAGTTAGAATTGACGGTGAAATCATTCTGACTGTACAGCCCTGCCTTTTAATTACTGCACTATGTGACTTCTCTCATCGGGCTGAGTATCCCTTGAAGGCAAAAATTCCATGTTTAATTATAGTTGCATAAGCTTAAAGGAGATGCGGATTTTATAATGTATTCAGCGTACAAAGCCAAAGATAACTCATTCTCAGAATAAACACGATGAGCATCATTCATCTGATGGTAAAACTTTGAATTGTTCGTTGGCTGGTGGTGCTGATGTCAAGTGATGCAGTGCTCGGCACAGTTAGTCACTGTTCCTGGAGGTACTGCAACATGTTTTAAATGTCAGGCACCTCACTGCTCTGAAGGAGACACATTTGGGGAGGAATTAGAAAGTGGAAGTTAGGAAAACATCCTAGTGATATTATTCATTAGTATTTCTCTTTTAGGTTGCATTGCGTTGTTTACTTTCATGTTAACACAACACAGTATCAATTGATTGTTGATAAAGAAACATATCTGCTTCCTTCTGAGCTCTGTAACTCGCAAGAGACAACTCGGGACCATTAATTGTGTCACAGTATGAGCACTCAGTATAGAGCAGAGTACCCAGAGCAGAGCAGAGCACCCAGAGCAGAGCACTCAGATCAGAGCAGAGCACCCAGAGCAGAGCAGAGCACGGTGGGAGTGTCCCAGGATGCAGAGGTGACTGGGACACCACCCTGGTGTACTTGCACTGCAATCTAAGTTGTTCAGTATCACCCACAACACCTTGCTAATGATTAAATTGCTAGTGACAACACCGAGTTCATCCTCATGGGTGGCTGCTGTCATTTTCCATGGTAGCAACATGATCAGCTCTAGAGAGTACACAGGGAGTTTGAGTGGTGGCCTATCGAGGCATGTTTTATACATCCACCCTGCCCCAAGGAGTCCTTTCTCAAAGGAACTGGATACAAGTTAAAGCTATCATTTCTAGAGAGACGACAGCAAACTCATTTCTGCCCGTTTCCTACAGTCATTCTGTTTTGAAACAGATGACAGTCCTAGTATTCTGCCATGTCATTTACACTGTACAGTTTTTTCCTCCTCTCAGTATCCAGTGAGAATACAGAAGACTTTCTTTTCTCTCTCAATATATTCTGTGATCCACTGAGACTTAGCCGACGGGAGCATCTCTGTGGCAGACTCATTCCCACTCTAGTCACCTATTAGTCCCAGGTCCCAGGGTACCTTCACTTGCTTTGGTCAACAGTGTAGAAAGGAGGCTTGGCTTGAGGGCTCCTGACGAATTCTTTGACGTTAGGATGTGGGGGCTGGGTGGTACCGTGATAGCTGCCTGTTTGGATCTAGGAGTAACATTTTTTTCCCCACCAAGTAAATGCAATTGATCTTTGATTATCATTGTAACAATGTTCACTGGGGGAATCACTGTAAAAGAGGTACTCCAATGGTTCTGAAGTCATGTATGAATTCACTGCCTGGAGATAGCTAGCTAGTTAACTGTGAAGAGATGATGGAGGGCTCTCCACAGGGACAGAACCACACACAGGTGTGGTATATACTAGTGTACTTGCAAATGTATTTCCAGGAGTGTGGAGGCCACAGGGTGATGTGGAATGTCTTCCTTCACCTTGTTTTTGAGATAGGGTCTCACATTGAACCTGGAGCTCACCAACTGGGCTAGATGAACTAGTGTTGAAATGAACTTTGCAAATCATCTGGTCTATTGGGATTAAATCCAGCTGTATGCTTGACTGCTGGCATACTGGGCCAATTAAATTAGTCTTTGGGCTGGAGCCTGTGACTGAAGCTCCCCAGGGAATCCCTCTAGTCAGTGGAGAACCATTTGGCAGCTTAGATTTTCAGGGCCAGTTTTACTAATCAGTTATTTATTGGGTGCTCAATGATCCAGACACCTTGATATACTTTGACAATGCAGTGATGACCTGTTAATGCTGACTCACGAAGTTCATGTTTTAGTAGGAAAGAAATATCAAATCAGCAGAAGTAATTATTGAGAATGGGAGTAGAAGAGTCAATAGTAGTATACTTGCCTGGCATGCCCAGAGCTCTGGCTTTCAGTATTAGCACTTCAAAATAATAATGGTAATAATGATAATGATGGTGATGATGATTGTCTGGTTCAGCCTGCTAGTCCTATCTGTACCTGAGTAGGGGAGTGAGAACTGAGGAAGGAAACAGGCTAGAGGCAGAAGATAGCGTCAGGAGGGCATCCAGTGAATACTGGGATCTGCCCTAAGTTTATTGCTCAGTGTTCTTATATGCTCTAACCAAAGGGGGTGTGTGGGGTGGGGAGAGGCAAAAGGACTTCCTTACCAATGATACAAGGAAAAAATAGGCTTGATTACTTCATTAATTCTAAAAGGATCCAGGAATCACTCCTTAGATCAAACTTCCTGTTATCTTGCCTTGAGGATGAGGGTATTCTGTTATTTAGGTAAGACATCCAGTGACTTCACTTTAGGCCAAACATCCTTCAGTAGTCACACCTTAGACTTTTATGTCTTAGGCCTTTAACTTAACTCTCTGTCAATATGGAACAGAGCCACTTCTATGGGACCCAAATAATAATAATAGTAATAATAATAATAATAATAATAATAGTAGTAGTAGTAGTAGTAAACAAAAACAGACAAAACCCAATAACAAAGAATCAGTACTTATATATTTAAAAATCATAATAAAAATTATCATCATCAGTTTAAATGAATAGCACTGAGGGGAAATGACTTTAGTTTCTCATAGAGAGACAGTCTCACAGTGTTTAGGGTGAGAAAGCCAACCACATGAAGAATACATCTACCAGTTATTTTCATATTGCTATGATAAATACTGACCGAATTCAGGAAGAAGGCTTCTGGGATGGCATGGCAGTATGAGCTTTAGGTTATATCACATCCTTAGCAGGAAGCAGAAAGAGATGAATGCTGTGCTCTGCTTGTTTTTACCTTTTGGTTTAGTCAAGGACCCCAGACCTTGGGATGACATGTGGGTATTCTGGGTGAAACTCTCTTTATCAACTAAATCTTTCTATAAACAACCTCATACACACACTAGGAGGTGTTTCTATGGTGACTCATCAAGATTAACTCTCACAGCACAGGAAAGAGGTCAGGCAGAAGAATGATATGCACAGATAGTCTAACATGAGATGCCTGGTGTGAATTGTGACTTGAGCTGTCAGTGTCTGCAGTATGGCTAGAGAGGTTAAGAGTGCACTCATGAATTCAGATTGACTAAAGAGTCATCTAAGCAACCCTGCAGGTGGTGGCAGAATGAAGTCTGGAAGATCCAGAGAATGTTCTCCCTGCTGCTATGCCAGGGTGCCATAGGAGATGTCACAGAGCAGAATACAAGATGAAATGAGTTTCCCTACACTCCTAAAGATACCTGTTTTTTGTTGGTTGGTTGGTTTTTGTTTTGTATTGTTTGGATACAGGGTCTATTATGTAGCTCTGGCTGTGCTGGAACTCTCTATGTACACCAGGCTGGCCTGAAACTCACAGTATTAACAGTGTGGTTCACCACCTTTCTAATACATTTACAGTTGGCAGTATTTTCTATGTGTTCTTTGACAGTTCGCCATTTTTACATCCATGCCACTTTGTATCTCTAAATTTACTCTTTGTATAAGGGTACTAGTAAGGTTTAATGTGGGCCCACCTTAATAGTTTCATTTAAATTAACTGTATGTGTAAAGGCTCTACCATCGAATGTCACATTCTGAGGATTGAGGGGTTTAGACTTCAACATATGTATATATGTATATAGTGTTCTTCTCATAGTTCTTCCCACTCATTATACATTCTAGTCTAACAAGACAAAGCCTGTATTGTCCACTTGTTATTGTAGTCTAGTGGAAAAGCTATATAGCACATTTTAAAAATTATTATTATTATTAGCACAACCCTAAGCAGAGAGGGGTATAGTCTTTGCAGATTCCAGTACTGGTGGAGGGGAGGAGCTGGCTTAGGAAATGTTGGCTCCACTGGTCAGGTTCTTTCGAAGCTTTCTTTCCTGGAGTCCTGTGTGTACCAGGGTTCTCTAGCACAGATGAGAGATTCCTCCCTTGATGGCTTAAGTGAGATTTATTGTGAGATATTGGCTGGTTTATATACTCTTTGCAAGATTGCAGAAACATGCTGTAGGCTAGATTTCCATGAACATATCCTAGAACTACCCCCACAGGATTAGCCTGACAAGAGAGTTGTTGCTGCTGCCAGCCCCCAGAACCACATGGCTTCTCCTGCCAGCTGTGCAGTTTCCACCAGGTCTGACTCCTAGATCCATATCCCTGCCATTGCCTATGTTTGCAAAGTAGATGTCCAGGTTCCTTAGGGTCAAATAAAAATGTGCCTGGCTGCAAGGGAAGGCTGGAAAGGCCTGCCAGAACTGTCACAGTTTCTGCCACTAAAAAAAAGAAAAAGGTATGCAGTACCCACCAGTGTCATATTATTAATGTTCAAGATACTCTCGACCTTTTCTATCTCTCAAGGCCTGCCTTGGCAAATAATAAAACAAACAGGGTCTCTTTCCATGGTCTGAGAAGGTATACAAACAGCAAGATGAGATGTTGAGAAATCTATGCAACCCATCAGTAAATGCCCCTTATTTTATTATGGTATACTATATGACAAAAGGGTGGTAGATGGGTGTGAAAGAAAGGATGGTGTGTAGAAAGTACAGCTGTGCCCTCCTGATTCTCCAGGCTCCTGTCTTGAGGCTTCTCTTGAACTAGTCTTTTCCTGCTTGGTTAGGCACAAAGGAAGATTCTGTAGCTATCCTTTCCACTGTGGTTATTTTAAGCCAGGGGCATTCGATGTGCTTTGTATCTCTTTAGGTGGACTTCTCTATCTTTTGAGAGTTGGGAGCTATGTGTAGGTGTATACTCATTGCTGAATCACCTGATGAAGTACAGGAAATGGAATACTTTAGTGACATCAAGAGAGACATAGAGAAATCAGGCTTTATACTTCTATTATGCATGCATTTGTAGATAAAATTGTTTAGCTATCTCTCATCTGAACTTTCTTGTCATATTTTTGTTCATCATTAGCACATCTTGTTGGCCATTCATTACTGCATATTCAACAAGAGATACTATATAAAACACCAGCCAAATGTGTTAACATTGGCAACTGTCTTCCCTTTGAGATATATAATTTAAGAAATTAGCTGTGCGGTGGTGGCACACACCTTTAATCCCTGCACTAAAGAGGCAGAGGCAGGTAGATCTCTGTACATTTAATGCTAGCCTGGTCTGCAAAGTGAGTTCCAGAACAGTCAGAGCTGTTGCACAGAGAAACCCTGTCTCAAAAAAAAACCCAAAAATTAAGAAATCAATATTATTTTATAACTTAAGATGAAGCTATCCCTTCAAATTGGTGAAAATTTAGAGTATTTTTCCTCCATAACTTGGATTATAGTTTTCTCTTTTAAAACCTATTTGGATTTAAACAAAATGGAGTTGGAAGAGAAAGAGAGATATTTGTTTTTATCTTCTTTCTATTCATGTAAATCTGGCACTTAAGAAAAACACACTTGGTGAAAGAAGTTGGTTGTGTTTATCAGTGTTATCACTAGGATAACTAGTAATAACTGATGATTAGAAATGTCAGTATCTTATAGAATGTTTATTAATTCACTGGATTGAAGGGAGAATGGATGGATGGATGGATGGATGGATGGATGGATGGATGGATATGTATGGATTAGTGGTGAGTGGGTGGATAGGATGGTGGGAAGGATGGATAGGTGAATAAAATACTCTAGAGTTTCTGCTCCAGTACACATCATTCCTCTGTATATGCTGTAAAATTGTACCTACTGATGGGCCTGTTGAGAACCAAATAAGATAACATGTTTTAATGAATGACATAATGCTGACCTGGCTTGAGTTTATTTTCTGTAAAGCTCTACCAGTACCACTCCCATCATCACTTAATATCCATCTGGGAGACTCCCAGTGAAGATCAACATGACAAATCCTCTGGGACATTCTCCAGAGAAGAAACCTGTTGACATTTAAAATAATCACGCACACCTTCTTACTTGTGTGGAGCATCATTAACAACTTCCCAGGGTGTGTTTCCACGAAATAGAATTCTGAAAAGGCTGGTATGAATCAGTCACAATTATAATTCTTTTCTAAGAAAACAATTGATTTTTTTTAAGACCCCCCAGAGATACCTTATAAAGCAATTGCTGTGTGTGTTAACAAGTATTCTGGATCAGACTGAAGACTTGCGTAGGAGACAGCAGAAGACATTCATGAGGCAATATCCCTGGGCATGTCTTAGACTCTTTGTGAATGGAAACTGGTATCCTCTATATGATTCCAGTGTGACTCTTCTCATGCTGAGTGTCTATGTTAGGGTTTTGAATTATGAGGACTGGCTGCTGATGTGCCCAGCTGTGATGTCCTTCAGAGCCAGGCAGGCTTCTGGGGCAGGAGACAGCAGTTTTCCAGAGAATCTGCATTCTAGCCTTTTGCATGTTGGGCTGTAGCCTTGAGTTCAAAGTGTCCATTACTACAAGTGCAGATTTACATGTATGATTGTCATCTCTTTGTGGGAAGGGCACTTGTCGATGGGGAATAGGGTGTTTAGCTTCATCATTTCCACTTATTATTAAAAGATTACACAGCATGTGAAATAAAGATTTATAAAAAGTGAAAATCAGACTTGTGTACATGTATGTACACACATGCCAGGTACACAAGGGCAGGCACGAGCACATACACACCACACGAATCCACAAAGGAGAAAAAGGATGAAACAGGATACCAGGGATTAACAGTTATTCCGTACACTTTCTTTATTTGGTATTTTGCAAGTTAACATGCAATGTGACATCTGAAGTATACAATTCAGTGGTGTTAAATTCAGATATCCTCACCATCCGGGTTTTCTCCTGTTGCAAAACTGACATTCTTACCAGTTAAATAACTTCCTATTTCCATGCCTTCTGCCCAGACAGCCAGTCTGCCACTCTTTGATTTTTTGCCTCTAAGTTTTTTACTATTCCATCAAGGTTCCTGCATGGTGTATGTCAGAATATTTCTTTTTTAAGGCTGAATAATAATTCCATCATGCATATGGGTGACATTATGCTTACCCATTCATCTGTTGTAACCTGTGTTGCTTTCACAGTGTAGGTCCCCTCTGCATGAGGCTGCTGGGAACATGGATGTACATTGATCTCTTTGAAATCCTGCTTTCAGTTCCTAAGTGGAACTACTGCTGGACTACACGGTGATTTTAGTTTTTCAGATTTCAAAGTGTTGCCATGTTCCTTTCCATGGTGGTTTGTATCATTTTATCACCCCATCAATAATTCAGCTCCCCCATTCTAACTAGCACTGTTGCTTTTGGGTAATAGCCATCTTAATGTAGGTGGGATGGTATCCCATTTTCACACTGGTTAGCACTTTCCCAAAATGCTAAACTCTGCCAGGTTTTTTTTTTTGTTGTTAGAATTTACTTTTGACCTTAAAAATGTGTAAAAATCTGTATTGTACATACATGAATTCTTTTTCTCTTCCAGGAGCTAGGTGGGGTTACTTGCTCACTGAAGGAATTAGCAACCCCTTTGTTGGATGGGTTTTCTAACTGTAGCATTCCTATGTAGATTGTCAAGCTTGTAGTGTTCCTGCACTGAACATGCCAGTTCTTTTGACATGTTCTTTGGCCATCTTGGTTGGATATGGTCTTAACTGTTCCCAAGATACTAAAGTTTTCTCTATTTTTTTTTCATGAATTTACTTTAAATGTTTTTACTGCCTTTTACACATAGCATTTTTGGAATTTCTATCCTGGCTTGAATGTGAAGTGTCTTTTGGGAGGTGATGCCTAGTGGGCAGAAACGAGGGGTGGGTGGAGATTGTCACCCCCCACCCTGCCCCATGTGAACTTTACTTTCCCTTTTCCTTAGTCCATCTTGATGTGAATACCTCTGTGTCCTGTCCCTTCCACTAAGGATGGAGCCACTTGGCTGTGCCTCACCGTTGTGATGCTGATGTGTGAAGCAGAAAAAGTCTTGTTCTCTTAAGGTGTTTTGTTGTGTAGTCACAATGAAACAAAATTACCAATACAGTCAGTATGGATTTTGAGGGAAATAGAGAGTAGGTCATGCATGGCACATGGAGAGGAAGATTTTTTCAACAGGAAAAACCATTGGAAAATGCTTCTGAAAGTGTTTATCAATACTCTACAGCTTTCCTTCTGTTTTCCTTTTGATATATATGATTGTCTAGAGACATAAATCAATTTTTATATTACTAAAAAGATTACTGAATTAGAGAATTGTTTTTAAGGACACAGGGTTTAATAGTAAGGACTGTTTGTCTAGACTCCTCATAAATTATTGTAACATGGGTTGCTGAGATACTGGTATATAACTTGCTATTAAGTGAAAATTTAAAAAAAAATGAGAAAATTATCATACTTTTGATATATGAGAAATTGTAGACTTCTAAATTTCTGTGATAGTGATTTTATATTCATTGCTTTAAAATTCTCAATTAGTCTAACTTTATAAATATGAAAATATTACATGTGCTCTAAAAAGGTTGTGTGCTGTAGTTTCATTTGCCTCTAGATGCCTTGGGTGAAGCATAATGGTCTCTTTAAAGCACTCTGAAATTTTGGCCAGATCAGAGCAGGAAGCCCCATGTGTCCTGTGAGTGGAGTTGAACTGCTCTCTTAATCAGTTTCTTCTCTAGTATTGACCTATGACCTGGCAAGAGCTCTCTCCTCCCCACAAATTCTGTTGACTGTGTGTCTCTACCTTCATTTTCCAGTTTGTAAAAGACCTGATTCCAGGCAGTGTGATGGTAGAGATGTTGTAAGAGGAAGTAGGCTTTGGTTTACTTTGTTTTATTTTCAGGACATTCTCATTAAACACACCCTCAGTTTTGTTTAGCTGTTTTGTTTTGTTTTCTCCTGTCTCTGCTGTCTGCTTTCTGGCTTACTTCATTTTCATCTGGCCCAACAGCCAAATCCACAGTTAAGGATTTGGTCTAAATGAGGCACTGACAATTGGCTACATGTGGCCTTTGCTCCAGGGACTCAATATTTAATATATTCATGACTGAGTTAATAAAACAGGGAGCAGGTGACAAATTTAGTCTATGGAAACTGCATGCAGGAGGGGGAGCCTGGGAAAGAACTGGAAACATATCAGGGATTCTCATCAAGCCAGGTGATTTAGATGAAAGGTCACAGATTAAATTTAATGTGAATAATGCAAAAGTAATTTCACATTAAAAAGTAATTTAGGAATATTACCTTATGCCATTGCTTTGTAGTGCTTTTGAGTCCTTCTTGGGGTAAAAAGGGCAATGTTTGCTGTTCCTTATAACAGATGTTTTAAAAGGTTTATGAAACTAAATACTTACCAAGATCTATGCTTCATAAGTCATGTTTACCACGACAGAGAAAAGGAACAAGAGTCTGAGCAGGGATGGGGGTGGGGGGTAGGGACAGGGATAAGGTGCTCACCTCCCCTTATAAAAATGTGCTCTGACCAAGTATCTCTGCAAGTGTTTTTCCAATATCTCCTTTATACAATTCCTAAAAATGGAAATATGCTTTTCCAGTACAGGTATTTTACTCACAATCTGTATAATAGAATGAGGTAAACAAAAATAAATTCACCTAACTTTTTATTAGTGACATAAAACTTCTAATCACATCATATGAACAATTTTGATTAAATATGCTTAATAATTTTAACCCAAGCATACATCTTCGAGATGGATCTGGAGGATCCTTTCCAAAGCCTTTATCTTTGGCTTTGTTGTGATTATCATGTATACACAGCAAACCATTTTAAAAGTGAAATTTGGTAAGCTTTAACCTTGAAAATTTTTATTTATTTTTTCTTTTAACAGCTAATATTTAACACACATGACATGGTTAGAACTGGATTCTTCAATGATAATGGATATTTCAAATAATCTCAATCATTTCAAACTTTTCTATTTAATTTATTATGTTGTCTCTCTTTTATATATGATTAAGTTTTCATCTTTTACCAATAACATGAGTGATTAAAGTAAAAACAAATGAGTGTCAGATTTACAGATCTTTGTTTGCATGTGCATGCATTATTAGGGTTGTCTTTAGTCCACATATCCTGTTGGGATCTTTTAAAGCCCTAACCCTGTTTTGTAAATGAGTTTAGTTAGCTGAGACAACCTTGTTTGGAAATCCACGCAGCCAAGCCCAGGTGTACTGTGGGTGAACTGTTTTCTGGGGTTGACTCTGCCCTTCTCAAAGTCCTTCACATTGGCATAGCATGCAGTGAAAGGAATATATAGAGCAGAATTCATATAGAAAGCCACTGAGAGAGAAAAATTACTTTTAGGCTTAACATTGTTTTTTTTTACATTTATATATGTGTGTTTGTGTCTATGTATGTGTGCATGAATTTGCCACGATGGGCATGTGGAGGTCAGAGGACAACCTACAAAAGTCAGTTCTCTCCTTTCACAGTGTGGGTCCTGTGGGTCAGACTTGGGCCAATTAGGCTTGGTGGCAAATGCCTTCAACTCTGAGACTGGTAAAGAGACTTCAAATACCTGAAATAGATTTATTTATATAGTATAGATATTTAACATACTTAGGTATATAGTACGTTATACTGAGAAATTCTAGTGTGTCTTCTTACACCTCTGGAACTCATTCTATGGATATAATTCATTCAGTGATTGTCAAATTGTTGCTTAAAATACATCCATAGAAGACTGGGGGGGGATGTAGCTCAGTGGTTGCAAGAGACTGTGAGTTTGATAACTTCAAAAAATGAATAGATAGGAAAGGAAGAGAGACAGGAAGGAAGGAAGGAAGGAAGGAAGGAAGGAAGGAAGGAAGGAAGGAAGGAAGGAAGGAAGGAAGGAGGGAAGGAGAAGGAGGGAAGGAGGGAAGGAGAGAGAGGGAGGGAGGGAGGGAGGGAGGGAGGGAGGGAGGGAGGGAGGGAGGAAGACAGGAAATAGAGCAGCAAGAAAGCCACAGAATTCTTTTTTCCTGTGTAATATTTTCTCGAGAGGCTGTTTATGTACACCCCGTTGCAGCTGTTTATCCTGAAGGGCAGTAGGAGTGGACCCTGCCTTGACTGCCCTGCCATTCCACCTGTGTGTTCTGTTTATCTAAGCATGGCTGAGAGGGCAATTTGATTTTAGGGCTGGAAAGCTGTGCTGTGATCTTGGTGTCAAGTGCCATTCTACTTCTCCCCTAGTACCGCTTCGCTTTTATCTTTGGACCGTGAAGTGCTTGTTGATGCCCACTTTTCTTTCAATTCCTTCTTTAGCAAATATTGAAAGCCAGATCTGCCTCATTGTTTGCAATATGTAGAAATGCACAGGCTGCATTTGGTATTCCAGGCATACACCTACTTTTGTACGTGTATGCTTCACTTCGTATTTCTTTAATTGCTATTTCCTTTTAAAATTAAAAATGTTAAATTTAATTTCCTATATTAAATGTATCTTAAATGAATTAATTTTGGAATGAGCACAAGGTCTTTAGAAATAGAGCCTGATATGTTTTTTTTATTATCATTCATAAATTAACATGGTTTTCTGGAAGAAAGCTTCTAAATAAATGAAAATTAAGTTAATAAGTTAGTGAATGACTTTCCCTTAACTACAAGGATTTGGACTAGAGGTTAATAAATTTAATGTTAATGAAAAACTGTTATTTCTCCCCATCAAAACTGAAAATCCATAATTATATTTCATTATGTTGTGGGTTTTGGGGTTAGAAATTTCTACAGTAGAGCTTCATTTCAAGAAGAAACATCAGGATTCCTGATTGGGAGTCGATGTCAGTTAATACAGTCATGATTTGGGATTGATTGTGGCTCCATGGTCAGGATGTTAATGTTGGGATTTATGGGGAAGGAAGGTTATTTTCTTGAGAATTTGGAGTCAGTTGTGGTCATAGAAGGTCACAAAGGTATATGATGATAAGCCTCACGATCTTTAAACTAGAAAGCAGTATTAAGTAACTTACCCAAGGAAATATGGTTTTACAGTTCCAAGGCCAGCACTGAATAAATCTTTGTTCTGTGAGCCAGTTCTGCAGTGGAATATGTGTTTTCTCTGCCTTATTGTACAAGTAAACAACTAGGATCAGTCCCTCCATTCCTCAGGTAAGTCTAACTAGGTAGGACACACCCTGAGCATCCTACAGTGGGAACTGTGAAGCTGCAGAGCTGAGGGCCACTTGGACATTTCTGGTTCTCCTATTATCTCAGTGCTCCTGGAGGTGATTGATTGCATCCTCCTTCGGCAACTCAGGCCTCTCTGTAGCATTCTGTGGGCTTGTGTTAGGCCTCTGCCCAGTGCAGGGCTCCCTGGGTGATGGTGGTGACATTGGTGATGATGATGCCCCTATAGGTGCTGATATTTGGGCTGGCTTTGTAGATCTAATAATGCCATGTGTTCCACTGGGTGGGAAAGCAAACACAGTTACAAGTGACTTTAAAAAAATCTCGTGTAGATAAACATTAATAGATATTTGGAAATATCTATTTACTTGTTTACTTAATTATTCTATTATTTCCACTAGGCTTTGTAACACTTTATAATTAAGCTGGGTGATACCTTCATGGAGTTATGAAGAGTTCCTGATACTTTTCTTTTAGAGAAGGATCATAGTCACGTCTACAACTCCATAGGAACAACAATCAATGTAGGAGGGAGTCACAGGACTTTTTTTCCAATAAAAAGTTGGTAGAGATACACATACCAGTGAGCCATGAAATATGGCTGGCATGGGTGTCTTGCTTGCTTGGGGTTTACTGTTGTGGGGTGGTCTGCTGCACTGAAGGCTGTGGTACTTTCCTTGTCCTTCCCTTGAACTTCAAACCTTTGAACCTGATCTGAGGCACAGGATATAAACAGCACCCTGGGGTCTTGCATGTGGCCAAATATTGTACTATAATTAGTAAGCTTTATGGCCTGCTGTAACCTTTCTTGAGTGATGCCTGGGCAGAAAAAGTAAGTGCTTTTATTAGCTCCAGGATTTGAACAGTTAAGACAATTGAGCCGCATTATATTTGAGCTCTTTGAAGTAATAATAATTAAAATGAATAAATACTGGATAGAGTGAAATGCAACATTTAACTGGCTTCCCACTTTTTTTTTAATTCCTGTGAGTTTGATAAATTAGAAGCAGAACTAAAAATTGAAATCATATGTGTGTTCTGTTCTGTCAGTTAATTTCAAAACAAATGAACTTTATATTTGATATGCATTATACAAATTTTCTTGAGTTTTAGTTTGTAAGACTTCAATGACAGTGTTGAGCAGAAGAATTAAGAGCCTAATAATTATGTTGGGGAGGGATATGAATAAATGCAAGGGCACCTCTAAGGACTGGGGGGGGGTAGGCTACACAGCCTATCAGCTTCTAGCTTTACTGTGGGTGTGTGAGGAGGAAGCAACTGAGATCTCTATGTTACAGTTCAGGGCTGTG
The DNA here is from genome assembly GCA_030556225.1 of Cricetiscus sungorus. NCBI lineage: Eukaryota > Metazoa > Chordata > Mammalia > Rodentia > Cricetidae > Cricetiscus > Cricetiscus sungorus. The sequence goes on along the minus strand of JANBXA010000600.1, from coordinate 19,823,610 downwards.
TCTATGGCATTACAAAAGAACGCAGAAATCAAGGTGGCAAATGGGTGTTTTGTCAAGAAGCAAGTCTGTGAGTCTCCAAGAGACCCAACATCAGACATCTGTAATATATTATTTTCCCAAAAGAAGAGAAAATAGAAAGGAATGTTGAATGAAAGGCCAGAATTTTACCAAATACAATGTTCCTTGTATTTATATGGCTTTCTGTAAGAAGAATATTAGGATTTGAACATTAAAAGATTGTGTGTGTGTGTGTGTGTGTTTAAATGCATGTCTGTGTGTGCATATGTTTGCATGTATACATGTATATATCTAGCTATGTATATCTCAATATATAAACACATAGAAACACAGACCTATGAAAACAGCTATTATTTCAGTCTTCTACAAAGATTTTAATTAAATTAAATTCTCCAGGAAATAAATTAAAGGAAGATTTAAGAGTATTTTCTCCTGTGTTTTTAAAAAATACCATACTTTTTTCAAAGTCATATAAAATTATCTTTATTATAATATTGTGTCATTTGAGTAGCTACAAAGGTTCTTTCCCCATGTTCATGAGCTTTCATTGAAAAAAATATTTGGAGTCAAGAGCCTATTAATTTTTCATTATTAGAAAATGTCATTCTTTTCTCTTGATCTCTTTTGACCTATTAATGGCTTCTCGGAAATGACAGCAATCATCTTTAGATATCTCATTGCAGAAATTAGCACTGGAGGGGGTCACCTGAACCCTTCCATCTGCTTTGCTGTTCTTCTCATCAATAAAGGAAGTCATTTGACAGGAGCCTGTAATTTAGTGTCATCACTGGGCTTTTCATAACATCCTGCCACTAGCCTACCTACCATTGGATTTTGTTTCTTTAGTGTCCCACCCACTATATGTGTGAGCAAATCCCTGTGTTGCTCAATAGTGGGACAAGGGCTGATGGGATAGTTGAGTGACTTATCCAGTTTTGTTGATTTATTTTTTTATGGTTGTGCTCACTTTTAGGACTATGTGTCTAATAGGCTATATTGCCAGATCACAACATACTTTCATAATTCATTGATTTGTCCATATTATGTGATAATTTTTTTAAAAGCTAACTTTAAAGAGTTACACTAAACAGTTTCACAGCATAAAACAGAATGTATATTTTTAGGTCAATAAAAATAACAAAGCCAAAATCAGCAACTTTCTTTCTTAATGCCGAAGAGTGAGGATATGGTTTGGCAGCTAGAGCTCCTCCTTTCCACTTGTCCTCCCCTGAGTTCCAACATGTATGACTGGGTGACTAGGGAGGTGGCTTAGTACTTAAGAGCACTGGCTGCTCTTCTGGAGGACCCAGATTCAATTCCCATCCCTCACCTGGCTGCTCACAAATTCCTTAACTCCTGTTCCTGGGGATTTGATTCTCTTACCTGGCCTCCTCAGAAGCCATGCATGTCTGTATTCAGGGAACCACCCATACACATACAATAAACACTAATAAAAATTTAAAAAGTAAAGATATGTTATTAGGACTTTCAGTTGAAATCTTTGCATTAATGACTATCTTTAATCTCGTTACTTAGATCATTGTTTGACAGTATGGAGAACTAACTGAAATCAAATCCCTGAAGTGTTAATGAAATGTTCATTTAATGTACATGGATTAGACAGGGTACTGCAAAGGTTGTTGGGTGAAGAAATACCACACTTAGGAGTGCTGTGGTTGTGTACAGTTCAATTGAATAAAAACATAATTTTCGCTACAAATTGAGGCCAAAACAAGACTCGTTCAAGAGAGACTGTTTTAAAGTCTTCTGGCAGTGTCTTTACATTCTGTGGGAAACACTGCACATTATCTGTGACACTGAACTCCATGTTTCAGAGAGAATCTATCCACAGACAGGGAAGGAGGGACATGAGAGATTTCCGTGTCTGCTTTACCAGCCAACAAGCCAGGTGTCGAACAGATCCTCTTACATCTTTACAACTGCTGCCTACTTTGGTTGTATCTATAGTATGAGCTAAGAAATGAGGCCTTGGGGAATTTTCTCATGTAACATGCTCATAAAATTAGTAATGAACCTGTAATTGTTTGAGTGAGACAATCACCCATAGTCTCGGGCCTTTGAACACTTGTTTTCCAGCCAGTGGTGCTGTTTGGGGAGGTCTAGGAGGTAGAGCCTTGCTGGAGGAAGTAGTCTCTGAGGGCTACTTTTAAGATGAAAAGCCTGTACCACTTCCAGGTCCCTCTCTTGCTTTGTGCTTGCATTTGAGATTGGCGCTCCTTGCCTCTGTCACCACGCTGGCCATTTGCTGTCAGGACAGACTATATTCCCCTGGGTAAATAAGATCCCTCCTCCCTTTTTCCTTCACTCCTGGTGTTTTACCCCAGCAACAGAAAAGTAACTAAGGCAGTCTTTTCTGGGTTGTGTATCAGAGCCTCACTCTTGATAAATACACATCTATAGCTGATCCACACTCCACTCACATACACTTTGATTTAGTCCTCCAACACCACAGCGATTCGATATAGCTGAAAATAGATATATTTTAGTGCTGTTACTTGATACAAAAATGCTTAGGATTGTTAGGTCTTCTTGATTAATTGACTGTTTATTGTTGTGTAATGATCTTTGCCCATACTGGTAGGTGGTTGTTTAAATTTGCTTTGCTGATATAAGGATAGCTCTTCCGGCTTTTATATGTGATATGCATTTCTTATACACAATATATATTTGGGATTTTCATTTTGTATCAGCGTGCCAACTCCTAGCTTTAATTGTGGTTAATAGACTCATTTGCATATAATGTGATTATTCATATGATTACTTAGATTTTTTTTACATTTATTTATGTGTGTATGTATGTATGTATGCATGCATGTGCACAAAAACCTACCATTGGTGCATGAGTGGTGGTCAGAGGACAACTTTCAGGAGTTGATTCCTTTTTTTCACCACGTGAATCTCAAGGACCCAGCTCAGGTTGTCAGCATTGGTAGCAACTGCGCTTACCCACCAAGACATCTCATTTAGGTTTTTCCATCCTCTATGACCTCTCTCTGTCTCTCTGTCTCTGTCTGTCTGTCTGTCTGTCTGTCTGTCTGTCTGTCTGTCCTCTCTCTCTCTCTCTCTCTCTCTTTGTGTGTGTGTGTGTATTTATGTGTATGGTTACATATGTGACCTGGTACATGTTGATTAAACAATGACCTCAAATATTTGTCTTCACCCTCCACCTTTTTCCAAACAAGATCTTTTGACATTTGCTGTTTGCGGTTCAATAATATATGGGTTGTGGAGCTTTGAACTTAGGTTCTCAAAACACATGGCAAGGAATTTACACTGAACCATTATGTCCTCACAGGACATTTTTGTATCTTGAAATTTGATTTAAATCCATCTGGTACTATTATATAATATTTCTCCTTAACTTTTTGAACAAACAGAATAAATATACTGTTCTAACGTTTTTGCTATTTATGTATGTGTTCATGTGTTTACAGGTGTGTGTTGGGAGGATGTACATGTACCTGTCTGTAGATATGTTCATGCATATGTATGTATGTATGTATGTGTGCATGTATAGATGGCAGAGAACAAACTCAACTTTTGTTTCCTCTCCAAGTTGCCCTGGCAATCATCCTGTCTCAGGCTCCCTAGGGCTGGTGCTATTCTGTATTAGTTCTGAATCACTTTAGATTAGTTGATTGTACTCCACATTGTTTTCTGTGCATTTGCATTTCTAGGATTCTTTATTGCATGCCAGAGGATGTTTTCAAGGATGCATATTTGAATTCCTTTAGATATCTGTAATGTCCTACTAAGAGGAAGTTAGGCAATTTAATCCCTTTGGGTTTTCTGCTAAGATTTGTTCCTCAGGACAGAGTAGCATTTGCCTTAAAGTCCCTTCTCTCTCTATGTGCCTCATGAATGAGGTTTCCTTTTTGGCTAGTGGGAACCCTGAAAGCTTAAACGTAAGAGGACAGGCCATCACACAGGAGTGTTTTTCACAGAGGCACATCTAAAGAGTATGTTATGCTTGGTGTAACTGAAAAAGTGGGTACAGTTAAGTCAAGTTGGGGACCATGGTTGGAGGGATTCCTCTCTTTCTGCCTAACATGCTCTGCAAACTTGGACAGGAGTGGAGTCAGTTAGGAATTCTTATCCAGTACTGAATGGTCATGCAGAGAGCATGGTCATGTAGACAGTGAGATCAGTTCTGTACCTCCTGTGTGATTTATCACATCCATTCCTCCTGGGGTGTTCACTCACTCCTTTGATACACAGCTTTATAGAATATTCCATTCAGCACATACTAACTTCTAGTTTTTTTCTCCATACAGTGGTAAGGTGGTTTTTGTTTGTTTGTTTGGTTGGTTGGTTTGTTGTATTTGCTGCGGCTTTTAGCCATTATTTGGTAGCTCTTTGACTGTCATTGTCTGTGATGAAATGGTTTTGTTCATACATTTGATATGATCTTCCCATTCAAAACCACAAGCGTCTCCATTTCTGAGGACCACACACACCTCTGTCTAATCAGGAAGTGGAACAGTGGTCACTGGAATGATGTCTACACATCCCCAGAGACTGGAACTTTATTATTTTGTGGCTGGCTGTTATTTTCATTCTGTCAAAGAATGGGAGACCCTTGGTGTTGCCTCGAAGAGTCAATGGGCAGGCATTCTTAGTCCAGTGAGGTAAGCTTGGCTCAGCTAAAGGCAGGATCTGGGGTCAAGGTTCTTTTTTAGCTTTTAGATAGTCATCTACTTGTAGACCTGGTCATTTTATAGTTGAGGAAAGGAAACTCAGAAATGGGAAGTGTCTGCTAAACAGGAAGTTAACAGCCGAACAGAAACTAAAGGGTCTAGCTAAAAAGTCTCTTCATTCCTGCTACACCCCTGGTGATGTGGAATGAAACTGGGGCAAGGAGTTAGAAACAGAAGTAGTTTTCCCATCAGAAGATGTGAGTTTTATGTCCTGGTTTAATTTGACATGGTAGCTGAGCAATTTGGGATAATTACCTATTATCATTATGGTATAATTCTTTTTTCTGTGAAATGGTCAATTTGTCAAAGAACCTCCCTTTATCTGAAATTGACAAATTGAATCACAATGTATTTTGACACTTAAAATCTACTTATTATTGATTAAAAATGTCAGCTCATATATAAATCTATGACGACCTCCTTTCTTCTCTCCCCAGTATCCTTGAGGTCGGAGGAAACATAGGTTTTAACTTTTATATTGTATATTCTTATCTCCTCTGACAGCTGTACCTCAGGGTCTTACCTCTCCTGGAAAGTATTATCTTACTTGGGCATCCTGTGACTTTCCTGTCAACAATAGATGGGCACTTGAGATTCTGGAAGGATGGCTATCAGCAGGACTCATCAGTGTTTCTCTAGTGAAATAGTTTGTAAGATGTTTTAATGGGGAATCAGGTAGATGCTGATTCTCAGTCCAAGCAGACAGATTATTTGTTGGCTATCAAAATTATATTTAATTGTTGTTAAAAATGTGAAAAGTAAAACCCTGACATGGCATAATGGGACAAACAACCTCCAAAGATGTCCTTGCGTTCATTTTTCTTGGCTATCTACTGCCGGGCATGCAGCCTACCCTTAAAAGTAGTTTGTTTTCCTAGTGAGACTCCACTGGAGAAAACTAAATTTTTATTTGCAAGTTGTTATCAATTGGAGATTCCTTCTAAGTTAGGGATGGGAACATGTTTATGCTTTCTTCTCTCCTTCTATATCTGATTCTTGCTTGACTCCTTTCTTTCTGTCTTTCTTTTTGTCCTATTCTGATATGTTAGTTTTTGTTTTAACTTATTGTATTATATTTTATTTATTAGCCCCTAGAAGCCTGTTATTTTCAAACAAGAGACACAAAGGAAGTAAATACTGATATAGAGAGGAACTGGGAGGAGTAGAGGGAGCAGATATGGTAACCAGAATACATTATGTGAGAAAACATGAGAAGAGAAAAATAGTAACTGCTTCTGAGTTGAGATAACAGTGATAGATCCTGCATGTATTTTGTCTCTAAAGGCATGTGTATGTACTCTAGTATGTATGCATATGTATTTAATATGTAAATATAAAAGTAAATCAATATTTTAAAAGGAATAATAGTATTTATACTTTTAAATTTTTGTTTAACTTTATTTTGTGTGCATTGGTGTGAAGATGTCAGATCATCTAGAACTGGAGTACAGACAGCTGTGAGCTGCCATGTAGGTACTGGGAATTGAACCTGGGTCCTCTGGAAGAACTGCCAATTCTCTTAAGTACAGAGCCATCTCTACAGCCTTTCATTCATACTTTTTAGGATCTTCTCTTACTTGATGATACATCTTGATAATGTGATCTACTACAATCTTTTTCTTAATGTTGCTTCAATTTCCTTCATGTGGAGTACAATGATTTTTTTTAATTAAATTCTTATTATTCTACACTTAAATACAAAAGTGTGGAGAGTATGCTGTATATAATTTACTATATTTTGATCACTCAGTTATGAAGAGCTTTCCACATAGAACTGTAATTAGTACATAAAAGAACTTGGTGGTAGAGAAACTGAAATTTTCATGTCTGTTTCTTGAAACTTGGAGACTTTCTTTTTAAATGATCATTTCTTGTTTTGGCTGTTGCCATCCAATTTTCTTCTTCAAACAGTTTGACCTAACATAAGACTGGGTGAGCATGCACTGATACTATTTTTCTAAATAGTGCATGACATGCAAGATAAATCATCTAGCCTGTGTCCCAAATTCCTCAAGTTTTATTCATGACAGCAGCAGTATACTGTAATTGGAATGGAATTTACATTATACTTGTTAGGGACACATTCAAATACTGATATCAAGTATGATTACAAAGGGCTGGCTTTAAGTAACTGGGATACCTGGACTATTCTTTTAGTGCATGAATGTGTGGGTGTGCTTGCATGTGTGTGTGTGTGTGTGTGTGTGTGTGTGTGTGTGTGTGTGTGTGTGCTTTTGGTGCTGGGGAATCTAATTCAAGGTTTTACACATACTAGGCATTAGTCTACCTCATAGCTGTGTCTCCATGTCTGCTTTCTGTAAAAAGTGAAATTAATTTATTTGTGGAAAAACTCCTTACTCATTAATACTGGCAATAAATAATTTTTAAAGAACACAGCACTGGATGTAGTTGAATCCTAGGTAAAGAGGTTCCCGAACAAAGAGGATAATCTTTTTGGGAGTCATGAAGTCCTGTAGAAAAGGAAAGTTTTGCAGCTATCCATCCATGCGGTGTCTTTTTAAAAATAGGTATAATGCCCAGCACTCAGGGGGCAGACGCTGGTGGATCTCTGTGAGTTCAAGACCAGTCTGGACTATAAGAGCTAGTTCCAGAAAAGGCTCCGAAGATATACAGAGAGAATGTCTCAAAAAAAAAAAAAGTATAAGTTATAAAAACCAGAAGAGTTTGGTTAAGCAATTGTTTACTGAGAAGAAAAGGAAAAGTAACCATCTATAACTACATTTGGGGATTTTGAAGGAGCCTAAGTTAAATCATCTTTAAGAACTCACTTTCCTATTGGGCACAGAAGTTTCCTCCACTAGGAGAGTTGGAAGTGGTTTCTAGACATCACTCACACAGTGACTTGACGTGCATTTGAAGTACATAATTAATATGCTGATGGTTCTAGGTATAGCATAGAGCAGTTATGTGGCAAGAGAACAATAATAGTACTTGTCATCTCTCAGCCTCTTCCCCATTCCTCCCTACAAAATATTTGAGAAGCCAAAAGTCCCCTAAATAGAAATGACTTATCAATGTGTCTACTAATTAATTTTTCAAATGCCTTTTAAATTGCCATCACACTTTTGATGAATGCTTGATTTGTAATGCCATCTCATGCCTACCTAGCAATACATACATTCATAATGTTTTCTAAAATGTGATATGTTTACTTTGTAAAATGACAGGAATATAGAAAATATGTAGTAGATACAAATCATCTCAAAATCTTACCTACCCCAAATAAAATGTTATCATTTGGAGAAGGTCAGACTCTTCATATACAGAGATAGGAGGAAAGATTAATGAGTCAATAAAAGGGCATACATTTTAGTAACGCATCGAGAATATGAGAAACACTGAATTTAATAGAAGGGAAGGGACTTTTGAACTTCTGATAAAGGCTTATTATTAAACTGTTTTTTTCTTTTTGGCTTTTCTTTCTTTTTCCATACTTTCCTTTTTCTTTCCCTCTTATGATGATTATTGAACCAATGGTCTAGTGCATACTGGGTAAGCAGTTACCTAGGGAGCTTTATTTCTGTCCCATGAAGCCATTAGTTCCTGAAATGGTGTCTTGAAGGAATTATGAAAAGGTTGGAGCCACAGACTAGGAAAAGATCACCAATCCCACATCTGACAGAGGGCTGATCTCCAAAATATACAAAGAACTCAACAAAACTAGCCAACAAAACACCAAATATCCCTATTAAAAAATAGGATACAGAACTGAAAAGAGAACTCTCAATAGAAGAAATCAAAAGGCTGAAAGACACTAAAGAAAGTGCTCAACATCCTTAGCTATCAGGAAATGCAAATCTAAACAACATTGAGATACCATCTTACTCCTGCCAGAGTGGCTAAAATTAGAAACACCAATGACAACTTATGCTGGAGAGGATGTGGAGAAAGGGGAACACTCCTTCACTGCTTGTGGGAGTGAAAACTTGCACAGCCATTTTGGAGATCAGTATGGTGGTTCCTCTAGAAAATAGGAATCAGTCTACCATAGAACCCTGCAATCCCCCTATTAGGCATATACCCAAATGATTGACATAATGCAACAAAGCATGTGCTCAGTTATGTTCATGGCAGCATTATTTGTAATAGCAAGAACCTGGAAGCAACCTAGATGCCCCTCAACCGAAGAATGGATAAAGAAGATGTGGCACATTTACACAATGGAATACTATTCTGAGGAGAAAAACAATGGAATTTTGAAATTTGCAGGCAAGTGGATGGAACTTGAAGAAACCATCCTGAATGAGGTAACCCAGTCACAAAAAGAGGAACATGGTATGTACTTGCTCATATATGTATTTTAGACATAGAGCAAAGAATCACAAGCCTATAATTCACATTGCCAGAGAAACTAGGATTTCTCTAGTTTCTAAGGGGGATTCTAAGAGATTCATATAAGGTCCCTCACAGAAGGGGAAAGGGACAAAATCTCCAGAGCACACAGGGAGTAGAGGGCCAGTGAGTGGAGAGGGAACTAGGAGAAAGAGAAGGGGAGGAGAGGAAAGCATGTGGGACTAGGAAGATTGAGTTGGGGAGGAATAGACAAGAGAAAAGAGAGAGGGAGGGAGGGGTGAGAGAGAAGAGAGAGAGAGAGAGAGAGAGAGAGAGAGAGAGAAGGAGAGAGAGAAGGAGAGAGGGAGGGAGGGAGGGAGGGAGGGAGGGAGGGAGGGAGGGAGGGAGGGAGGGAGGGAGAGAGACAGAGAGACCATAAAAGAGGGAGCCATTATAGATTTGAAGAGAAAACTGAACCTAAAGAAATGTCTAGAGACCTATAAGACTGACTCCAACTAACAATTTGAGCAACAGTGGAAAGACTACCATAAATACCCTTCCCTGATAATGAGATCAACGACTAACTTATCCACCATCATGGAGCCCTCATCTAGTAGCTGATGGAAACAGAAGCAAATATCCACAACTAAACACTGAGCTGAATTGGAATCCAGATGCAGAGAGGGAGGACAATACCAGGCTACAGAAACACACAGAGACAGCTGACCTGAACAAGGAGGAGCTAATGGGCTCCCAGACTGATAGCTGGGAATCCAGCATGAGACTGACTCAGACCCTCTGAACATGGGTCTCAGCTAGAAGGCCTAGGCAGTCTAAGGAACCTCTGACAGTGGAACCAGGATGTATTTCTGGTGCACAAAAGGACTTTGGGGGCACATCCCCCATGGAGGGATACTCTCTTAACCTAGAGACAGAAGAGAAGTTCTAGTCCCTACTCTAAATGACTTGACAGATTTAGATGATCCCTCCCTGAGGGCATCACCCTACATGTGGAGTGGGGTGGAATGGGAGGGAAGGGTGGTTGGGGGGCATGAGAGGGTAGGAGAGAGGGAAAGAGGGAGGGAGGGAGAGGGAATTGGGATCATTATGTAAAATACAAAATTTTTAAAAGTAAATAAAAGAAAAAAAAGGTTTCAGCCATTGTGATATATATATATGTATACATATACATATATATATATGAAATTAAAAGTACTAAACATATATAACTCATATGACAATAAAGAACACCTGGTACCCTATGAACTATTTTATTCCTGATGATCCAGAGTTTTGCTCACATTTACCCGAAATAATTAGAGCTATAAACAAAATTTATGCAAGATGTTTAAACTTCAGGGCAGGTAGGCCAGCACATACCTATAGACATAGCATGTTGGAAAGTAAGACAGAAGAATGGTGAGGTTAAGGTCAGCCTGGTCCAAATAGCCAGACACTGTCTCCAGAAGCCAAATTAAATTATACTTTAAAGATATTTACTTCAGATTTAACCTAAATCATAAACAAGCACTTTATAAATATATAAACTGGAATCATATCTAGCAATAGAAAATAGATTGTTAATATGTGACAACACAAATAAGTTTCACATTATTACCTTGTGTAAAAGGAGACAAATAAGACTTTTGAATGTGTATCTTCCACACCTGTAAATTCAACCAACCACAGAATGAAAATGTCAGCTAAGAAATTTCACATATAAAGAGCATGTGCAGACTTTTCTTTCTTGCCTTTGGCCTATAAGTAACGTAATGCAGCATGAATTTTATATTATACTAGGTCTTATAAATAATCCAGAGATGTTGGAAGTGTACAAGATTGTACAAAGGTTAAATGAAATAGTGTGTCACTTTTTATAAGGATCTTAACAATCCTCTGCTTTAATATCTGATGGGTCCCAGATTGAATTTATCACAGATACTAAGAAATGGCTATGCATACTGTGGAGTCCACTCATATGGTGTACAAAAATAGGCCAGCTTATTTGTGGTGATATCAATCAGAATATGCCTGCCTCTGGGGATATGGGAGGAAGACAGACAAGAAAGGGGCAACAGGCATCCTTCTAAAATTACGGCAGCTCCATTTTTTTTCTTGATGGTGGAAGAGTTAAGTGATAGCACATGTATTTGTCAAAAATCATTCAACTCTTCCTTTATGGTCTGTGTACATTAATACATTTAGACTGTATATCAATATATAATCTTTAAGACACACTAGATTTATATAGTAGCTATTGCAATGTACAGTATCTCCCACTAAAGAAAAGAGAGGCTCATATACTTGTGTCACCCCATAGAGCTTGTCTGAGTTTTTTTTGTTTTGTTTTGTTTTTCAGATTTCACAACATTCATTCTCTGTGTGCCATCATAACTATCCGGTTGTATAGTTACGTTTGTATTTAATTAGGTCCAGTGCTCACCATAGATCCTTTACCACAGTTTTCCCATGTTGGGGTTATTTATTCTGACTTCTCTCTTGTTTATCCAGATTTTATTGTCAAGTGCTTTTTTTGGATTGTTTATTCTCAGGGAAGTCTCGTGAATCCTCTTTCCTGCATTGTTAAGCACTGACAAATGCTTGCCTTTGCTTTTATACTTGAAGTGTTATGTGGCTAGATTTAGTATTCTTGGGTCACATTTGTTTCTTATTCTGAAGACATGAACAGCTCCTGTCTTGTGACATCGAATATTACTGTCAAGATTTCTCCGGTCAACCTACATTTGCTTTAAATCATTCTTCATTTAGCAGATGACTTTGTTTTTAATGCCAGATGCCTGAAGACCTTTCCATTGTTATTCTCAATAACTTACTCAAACCATAGTTTTGTTTCTTTGTAATTGTGTCTAAGTGTTCTCCTATGCCTGTCGTGTGTTTTTCTGATATGCAACTTGAATTTTTCCGTTGTTCATAAAAAGCATTAAAATTTTTGGTTGTGTTTTTAAAATGTGACATCGTCCAGCTTGTGTACATGTATGGGCACTCATACCCACGTGCACACACATGTGTGTGTTGGTTCAAGAATATCAAGCATCTTGACATTTGGTTATTTTTCATCCCTTACATGTCATCTTCTCTACTTGGTCTCAGAGGTGCTACCTACACCCTAGATCTTCCAGTTCAGCTTCTCTACAGTTCAACAATTTAAATGAGACCACTTCACATTTAATCAATTTACCCTATCCTCATCACCATGTACTCATGTGCTGGAGTCTGAGCACCACTAGAATTTTAATCCTTTCCTCAACCTATTTTCAAGACAATGAACAGTTTTCTTTTCCTTGTTTGAGTCCTTTAAAATATAGTCTAGGGGTGTGTGTTAGTGTATCTAGGGATGCATATGTGATGGTCACTGTGAAGGCCGAAGGACAACCTTGAGAGCCCATCTTCACATGTAGTCTATTCTTTTATTTTTATTTTTTATTTTTTTCTTGAGACAGAGTCTTTCTTTGACCTGCAACTCACCTGTAGGCTGGGCTTTCTAGCCAACCAACTCCAACCTGTCAGCCTCCCCAGTACTGGGGTCACATATAAGTGACACTGTGACTATCTTCAGACTTGACTCTGTGTCATTTTACCAAGTGAGTCTCTCTTCACCAGATTTCAGTTCCTAGTTGAGATTTTTAAAAATTATTTATCTGAGGAAATAGATTTAGTAACTGTTTGATTCCCGTGTTATGATGCTGATGCCCACAGCACTTTATATCAGTCAGATGATAAATCTTTTTATATCTTCTCTTTATTCACCCACCCTTCTTCCCCAATAACAAATATTTGCATACGTATGAAATATTAAACCTTTTAAATTGGGATGGAGATTTGAGAAGAAACCTAGACTTCATCAGCACTAGACGGTGACACACATCTTTAATCCCAATGCTTGGGAGGCAGAGGCAGGTGGATCTCTGTGAGTTTGAGGTCAGCCTGGTCTCCAAAAGGAGTTCCAGGTCAGCCAGGACTGTTACACAGAGAAACCCTGTCTTGAAAACGCAAAACAAAACAAAACAAACAAACAAAAAAATTCAATAGTATAGCTCAGGAGCTGACAGCAGGCCTTTCTTGTAGGATGTGTAAGTGAATGTGACATTGCTTAAGACTTCTGTCTAGATTTTTCTCCAAGACTGAGCACTGTATTCCACACTGAACCTTGGATGGCTGAAGGACTGAAGCCCGTATTTCCCTCTGCTTCCTAGATCTGTTAGGTCAGTCTGTCTGTCTCCTCTGCTTGCTTTAAGAATGAAGACTATTGTGATTTCTCAGCAGGGGCGTGATGGCTTAGACTTCCAAGAATTGTATTACTTGGGGCAACAAGTATGAGCATTGGAAAACTAATTGGCTGTCCTCATTTTTGTCCTTAGCAGAACTGTTTTCATAACTTCATGACAAAAGCAGATCAAGCAGCCATAATGTATCAGGAAGGAAATGGGCAGTCTCACAGACAGATAGGGCAGGGGAGCAGTGAGAGGGGAAGTTCTGAGCTTTTTGAGGTTTACTGGGAGGCATCAGATCATCACATAGGAAAGTCAGAATGAGCTGGGTGTGGTGATTCTCACTTAGAACAGGGTAGGGGGTGAGATAAGGAGTAAGTTGAAGGGCTTTGCTGAGTCCATTAGCAAAATCTAGTGTGCACCGCCAGAGTCTTGGGCATTTAGTGCTACTTTCTCAAAAAGGGCATTTTAAAAATTTATTTTCTTTTATTTCCAAGAGTAGGGTTGAGAATACTCAAAAAAATTCCATGTATCTATTTGAAATTTTATTATTTTCTCCCAACTGCCTTGAGCCTCAAGCAGTGAGGAGAAATGATCATTCCATTATTTGTTTCAGTTAGCCTATTTTCTCAAGTTTAGAATAAATTTAGCCTAACTTTGCATTTCTGTTGCGTCTGTCTGACTACATAATGTTATTGTTTCCTTTGGTGTTATTTCCTTTATGATGATTTTTCTACAAATACATATACTAAGAAAATGGAAGAAAATTAAAAACCTGTCTCTCATGGAGTTGTTGCTTAGACTTTCTTCTAAAACAACAGACAGCTTCAATGATTGGTGCAGAGTGGTTATGGTTTTATTTCCTTGACATCTGTGAGTGATGGGGAGGGGAGCACCCTGCACCCCGCCTAGAATGCTGGGGATCTTGTTTGTTGTTGTTTTTCCCTGCTCCACTATTAGAACAATTTTTTCCTCATTGAGAGGAAATGTATTTGGGAAAATCATTCAGCTGATACTAAAATGTTAATTTGAAACCGTGCAACACACTTACTTTTGCTTTTCTCCCCTCATTTCAGCCGAGTGAGAGGCATTCGGGAAAATAAGAGAGGGAAATAGGGGATGAGGGATTCTCAGTAGTTTGGCTTCCTCTTCTGGCGACTTCCTTCCTTCTGTTTGCTATTGCTTTCACATCATGCACAAGAATCTGCCTGCTGCGGGAGAAATGGAGAAAGGAATTAGGGTAATACAATTCCTCTCTGCTCCCTCCTGAGGACTAGCAAAGCACTGAAAAGCCCCTGTGAAAACCAAAGCAGGCCTCTCTAGAGGGGCAAGTCAAGGGTTGTATTATGAAAGACTAATTAATTTAGTCAGCTTGTTTACATAAACAGTTTCTTAATTCTATTTAGAGTTTTCTCTAACCAGTCTCTTAGCACATCCAACTTCATGGCAAGCAGCACCCTCACTTGAAGATGGCATCACACTTCTGTTAGTTTCCATGTTTAACTGTATATTTTTGTAACTCTCTTCTTAAATATTTCATAATTTTAATGCAGCTGATGTTTGGTCAGAATAAGAAGAAATCCTGGCTTTTTCCTCCGAAGCTCGCATGCACATCATCTCCCATCTCACTTTTCATGCTGTCAAGTCTTTCTGAGTGTGCTATGACCTACTTAGGAATCTCCTGTCAAGGTTAAAAACTCTGGTGAATTTTGTGTTGGTTGCAGATTTCCATGGACCCAGTGATTTCTACTTCTGTTCCAGCCTTGTTCCTATGGAGATAATGGCCAGTCTTGTCATGTAAACCTACTGGCTTCTCTTTTTGGTAGACATGCTTTTTAATTTAACTGTCAGGAAGCAATAGCTTTGATTTGGGATATCTGACTTTGTAATGCACTGTGTGTATCTTTGGGTATTTTCTTTCTTGGGATATATTTTAATAGCATGTTCGCCTGACTTTAATTCTGGTTTGTCAGCATTTCCCTCATAAATCTGTATTTCTCAGGCATTCATTTAATAGTTTTAGGAATGTTCTGGAATGGAGCCAGCAATCATCCCATAGCTATGAGATTAATTTAAGGAGGCTGGAAGTGATGAAGCACACAGCAACTTCTCTTTGGAAGAAGTCAGCTCATAAATGGCAGTGCAAGTGAGCTGCATGAAAGCAGTACCTGCTGCGTGAAGGCCAGGGAGTCAGCCACACCCTGAGAACTTCGGCACGGCACCCTTAGATCCAGCATTTTTCCTGTTTGTTTTCCATGCTTGTTGATGTTCCAATCCTTTGGCTTGTTATTGGTTGGAGATGCCCATGTTTTCCTACTGCTCCTACTGTTAGTAAACTTTTCCTGTTGTTTCCCCTCTCCTCTCCACAATGATAAGACTAAATGCAGAGGGTAGGTGGACATGCATTCACCAAATAAAGTACAAGCGCAGGAGAATACAGATGGGAGACTTCTGTCTTAGAAGGCTTTATAAGGGCTGGCACTGAAGCTCAGTAGTAGAGCACAAAACTAACATGCATGCATAGACCTTGGGTTCAAATCCTAGCACCTGAAAAAAAAGGGGGTGTTGGGATGGGGAAAGGGCTCCATCCCCTGTCCTCCATTGCATCTGTGATTATTTGACATGCTGTGTGTTCAATCACAAACAGCAGACACCCAAGTTCAAACTAACTTTTAGAAAGGTGATTAAGTAGAAATTCACAAAGCAGACTTTTTGCTGTTACTGCTGTTGAGTCAGGGCTTTCCTGTACCCTTGGAACTCTCTTCATCCCCAGCGTCTAGCTTTCCCTTTATCTGAGAGTTTAAAGTCTTAGAACATCGAATATCTTTTCTCATCAATCTGGCTAAAGTTGCAGGAAATAATCTGTTTCAACTTTACTCTTTTGCCCATCTTGAGAGGCTATGAAATACAGTAGGTGCTTCTCCCAAACTGTAGACAATGAGTGATAGGTTGTAAGCAGGAGGTGTGCTTACTATAGCCAAAGCCAGCATTTGAATTGGAGATAGGCATGTCAGTAGCACAATTTCACTTACTATGTTCTTTGTTATTGCTGTTAGTTTGGGTGCAGGGGATAAACTCAAGGCCTCTGCATGCTATGTAAGCACTATATCACTCATCTTCATCTTTAGCTCTTGAAAAAAAAAATTGTTAGTTTAAGGTAGTAGTGGTTCCCTATGTTGCCCAGGTTGGCCTTGTACTCACTAGCCCAGAGAAGCTTTTGAACTTGCAATCTTCCTACCTCTGTCTCCCTGTAGCTGGGATTATAGGTGTGGCCAGCAGGCTTAGTTCCAGTTCTAAACACAAGTAAGAGTTTTCTGCATATGAAATGCTTCACTCAAAATCCTTTTGAACCAGAAAGTAATGTTTTCAATGACTTAGATATTCCATTCTTCTCTGAAGTATTATAGCTACTTAATTGTTCGGAGTGTTTAAAAACAATAAATCATGATACTGTTTCATTTCAGCCATATTTTCACAAGTAATTTCTCTCAGTGAGGCATCGGTAGTTTACTCTTACATTTCTAATGATTAAGTGAGATCAGACCTGTTCACATTAAGATGGTCTCTGTCAACACAAGCAAGACCACCCAGTGAGCGCAATTATCATCTCCATTAACACAGCTGTCTGTTGGAATTAATGCATTTTCATGTGAGTTCAAGAGTGACTGCTGGCTGACATTTCAGATTATCTAACCAAAGTGACAAGGTCTGTCATTCAAATTAGCATGGAAATTTAATGGTTAACAACAGTTCTTATCCATTGCCAGTTTGACTTAGCACAAGATGTTGTAAACATCAGTTGTTTGTTGGCCCTGGGCTCAGAATGACTAGTGACATGTTATGAGTTATTTTTCCCCATTTATTTTTATCTCTCAACACTGTTTATGCTTCTCATTTTTACAAAACAGCTCCTATCCAGGACCTGTATGTAAGCGATTCTCTGCTACATAGTTTGAGAAGTTCAAAATATTTTTCCTAGCCCAGTAGCTTGTGCCAGTAACCAGCTATGTAGGGTTAATGATTTTTTTTCTCTTATGGTTGAGCCAATCAGATAGTTGTTATTAAGCATGCTCAAAATGTTGACCTCATCAGGTATGTTGTGTGTATTATATATATTTCTCTATTTTTTTTCTCATCACTGTGATAAAATACCTGATGAGTACCTGCAGTTTATTTTGGTTCTCTATTTAAAGAGATACAGTCCACTACCTTTGAAAAGGCACCGTGGTCAGAGCTTAAAGTAGCTGAGAGATAAATGCTAGAACTCAACCTACTTTCTACATCTTCCCTTTTAAGTCATTCTAGGAACCCAGCCAAATAGCTCATGCTTCCCATAGTAAGGGCAAGTCTTTCTTCCCCCATTAAACCTCTCAGGAAGTACCTTCACAGACATACCCAGAGGTGTGTCTCCTAGGTGATTTCAAATCCAGGTAATTTGACTATGAAACTTAACCATTGGGCATTGGATCTAGTGATGAAGGCAGAACAGAGCAGCCCATAGGGGCAGAATTGTGTGGTATGGTATAAAGCAATGGTTCTCAACCTTCCTAATGCTGCAACCCTTTGTTTTGTTGTTGTGGTGACCACCAACCATAAAATTATTTCACTGCTACTTCATAACTGAAATTTTGATACTGTTAATGAATTATAATGTAAGTATTTGATATGCAGGATTGATTTTTGATATACAAACCCCAAATGAAATGCAACCCACAGCTGAGAACCACTGTCTTTATAGACTGCTCAGAGTATAGTTGACCAGGAAGTAAACAATGCAACCGGAATCAGGGATCCAGGCATAACCTTCAAATGCCCACCCTTATTGCCCACTTCCCATCAGTTAACCCCATCTGGTAAAAGTGCCATGGGCTTCCAAAATAGTTACAACAGCAAGGAACATACACACAGAACAAGAGGCCCTGTGAAGAACTTTATCTTTGAACACTAGCACTAATAATAATCAGAGGTGGTCGGTCGGTCATTCTTCGCCAGGTTTCTAGAAACCAACTAGTAATTGTTAGAAAAACCACTGCCTCCTTTCCCCCCAGACAAAGTTGAGCTCAGCCCTGAAGGTTATCACCACAAGTAATTGGCTGGATTGTAATTGCCTGATAACACCTTAAGAAATGTCTACTTCGATGCCAACTCTGGCCTCTACCCTGCCAGTGAAGTACTTTTTCTCTTGGAATTGGAGTGTTTCATAAAGGGTTAGGAAGATATTGGGGCACTCTGCAGTTTGCAGTTACCTGTTCAGCGCTCAGTCCTCAAAAGTTTTGGACTTTGACCCCATTCTTTTATTGCAGCTTTCTTCAAGTACATGGTTTTAAAAGTCAATTCACTGCCTATGATGCCTTCTCTTCCCACTGGGGATTTTGCACTTTCATAGCCTTGTTTCTTTCTAAATGACTTGCTGTTTCTGTCCTTTCTCTCTTGCAGCCCTTTTCAAATTCAAGACTGATAAGGCAGGAAGTTTTTACATTCTGATGCTGTTTTAGTATTATTTTTAATTTTTATAATTGCTCCCAAATTATAAAGTGCCAGTAAGTAGCAAATGAGTTCATCCGAGCTGATGGTGTCTGCAGCTGGCCTGGTTACACAGGTTTGTCAGAGCACGTTTACATTTCCAGCTGAGAAAGCCAGTTACTTCTGACTTTGCCTAATTTCAGTTTCTGTGACATCTCATGTACAAGTTCTGAATGAGGAGGATAGTAATAGGTGTACTGAAGTTGCAGAGCAGGCTGGGACACTCTTTGTATAAATAGCTTCACAGCAAAGGTTTTAGGCCTGGAAAACACACAGTCTAGCTGCTTAGCTAGTACTAATGTACTTGTGGGCACTGTCAGAAAATAAATGAATAAAAAAGCCCATCCCTCAGGGCTTAGGGAACCCATGGAAGCTGAGACAAAGAAGTATAGAGCCAGAGGCGATGGGGGACACCTAGAAAACGAGACCCCTAAATCTACAAGATCAGTGCACACATGAACTCACAGACTGAGGCCATATACACAACGACTGCACAGGTCTCTACTACTTGAGTTCCTAGAGCTGAAAGGTGAAGAGGACATACATACGCCTCATCTCTAACCCAGAAGCAATCTCCAACTGGTAACCATTGGCAAGTGAAATTTTTGATTTCTTACAAGGTAATTTCAGTCAGGAAACAGACTACTCTTAGGGGCAGGCTTCATGCCCAGTGTCAGATCCAAGGGGAACTCTGGTTCCCCAAACTCCAAATGGCAGCCCAAATATCCAGAAATGAGCTCAACATGGACCAAAGAGTATTTCTAGTAGTTAGATAAAAGCCTGCATTGCATAGGAACTTGTGAAACTGGGTTCTTATCTACCCAAAGGAGGCTTCTCCCTTATTGCTGCAGAAGGGACAAAGGGCTTTGTGGTGCTACCAGCATACCAAAGCCCATGCTGGTCTCCAGGCTCCCTCAGAATCACAAGTACCTATTACACTTTCATCCTAGCCCTTCTCACTTTCTCTCCTATCCAAAACTTCTCCTTTTCATGGGCTTTCTTCCCCCAATACTCATTCTCCTTATAAATCTGTCATGCCCCGCCATGTGTGCACACACAGGCACACGCAGGCATGCACACACACGCTCACAAACATGCTGTGCTTCTTCTCACATAGTTGGGTCCAGTCTCCTGGCTATGTTCAATCTACTTCTTTCTGTCTGTTCTGGACTCTTCCAAATACCTCTGGCTGTTCTCTCTCTCATATCTTCACATCTACAATAACAACCTTCCCCTTAACCATACCATGGAGTGGTCATGTCATCAAGTTTATACACCCATCAGTAGATGTCCAAAGAAAATGGACTCAATGGCATCTTTGGTGGTTTCTTGTCTCCTACTACCATGTCAGAGATTTTCCTTTTTAAAAAAACATATTTTTTATTATTTTATATTTTTATTTTTTCTTCCCCCTTTTGAGCCCTACAGACTTTTTGCATATATATTATGGTTTCCAGTTTAGCATTTTTATGTGATTACTGAGTGTCTGAACCAGTGGGTCTGTGTTTCTTGTGCTTTCTCTTGGGCTCTTTCTGTTTGTTTTATTCTGATGTGGTAGCTTTTGTTTTAATATATCATATTAAATTATAATATGTTATACTATTATCCCTTGGAAGCCTGTTTTCTAATATAAGACAGAGAGAGAGAGACTGGTCCAGATGGAAGGGGTATGGGGAGAATCTGGAAAGAGTAGAGGAATAGGAGCTATAATCAAGATATATTTTGTGAGAAATAAATCTATTTACAATAAAATGAAAAACCCAAACCAAAAATAAGTAGTTCCTCCAGAAAATGTCATTTATAAGCAGTGAACTTTAAATTTAATGTAATTTTCAAGTGGCACAAAACTCTTCACTTTGATTTTTATAAAGGCATTTGCAAATATTAAGAACTTTCTTGAGCCCCTAGTAGTGGTGCATGCCTTAACCTCAATATTAAAGGTGAGGCAAGAGGATTGTGAGTTAAGAATAGCCTGAGTTATATAGTAAGACCGTTTTAAAAATCCCAAACAGACTGTCTCACAGGCCTTACCAAAACAGGAGTAGGTTGGATATTGTTGCTGATCTCAGTTCAAGGGGAATGAACATTGAAGCACTTAGAAGGCCCTTGTTATTTGGACTCTTCCTGTTAGATAATGGGCAGGGAAGTAGAATTCTGAGGGCTTATGGTTTGGTGAAGAAACTAGTGTTTCTAATATGCAGAAGTCATATAATGAGATAGCTTTGCACTGAATATTTTGGGGCCACTAATCGTAGGCACTTAACTATGCTCTTGGGTTGGAAAAATAACTGTATGCTTGTGTAAGAGTAGGTAAAGAAGGTATCTGGAGGTGCTAATATTGCCGGTAGCTGACTCTATAATAAACGAGGTAGTGAGTGGGACCAAAGGCTGTTCCCAGTAGGACACACAAAACATCTAATGGTTAAAAACCAGCCTTGTGAGTAAGAGAACTACAAGGATCTAGTGTGTCCTTTGGAAACTAAAAGAGGCAGGCAGCTGGGCCAGGCCATAGAGGACAAGTACTCTACCATACCAATCACAAGGAATTATTGAAGGATTTATTTTGGGGATATATAATTGGTTCCATTTGAGGAAGATCAGGCTATAGACTGAAGTAGGGAGGAACCAGGCTGAGACAGGAGCTATCTCTTGGGAAGCTAAAAATTAACGGATTTATCATACTGAAAGAGTAGCCTGGCCTCGCCTTGGCCAATTTGATGACTGAGCACTTTGAAGGAGACTGAAAGCCCAAGCTTAGATCTCTTTCTCAAGACCACTCATTTGGTACATTGTACTGCTGCAACCATGTGGAGACCAGAAGCTGGGTCCAGGTAGTTCCCATCTTCATCCAAGGTGACACTGAGCTCATAGCAATCTCATATGCAAGAAGTGGAAATGTAAGCTCCATGGGGGCAGAGTGGCATGAGGAAGACATAGCAGCTTTTCAATGCATCCCTCACTAGACCCCAGCATCCAGCACAGTAGCAGCGAATAGTAGGTGCCTAGGGTGTAGAGGATTTCACTCTGTCAGCATTTGAAAGACATCTGTACTATCATCATCATCACTAAACACTTTAGCTTTCTCTTTAACATCTCTGTTGATTAGTGCTTTCGAAGTGACCAGCTGTGTTATGCAAGCCCCGTTTCTCCACTTGGAAATGTGGTTATTTATAAGTGAACTCAGTAGCATAGTAATGAGAATAGAGTTGTCCTTTCCTGGGAAGTACTTTAGCTTCTAACAAAAAGATAAAGGCATTCTATCCAGAGAGATTTTGTATCAGATTGCTAATTATACATTGGGCAAAACTAAGACCCATAGCATTGTTGAGTTCATGAAAATGCCAAAGATGAACATAACCAGTGTTTCTAGGCCTACAGCAGAGGAAGAAATTGTGTGATTTGGAGCAGGCATGTAACGTTACTTACCTTGAGTTTGGAATACTCATTCTGGCTGCTGTGTGAAAAATCAGAAGTGTGGTTTGCAGGGTAGAAAGAGTTTGGTCCGATTACCTGGACTCGTAATGGTGGTGGATGGACTGGTTGGTGTTTGTGCAGAATCTAGATTAAAACAGACAAGTAGAGAACAAGATCTGCAGGTTGGCTAAAGGAGAGGAAAGAGGAGGCAAGAATAATTGCTTCTGGCTAAGCAGGCAGAAGGAAGCATCGCCTGTTTGCAGAGAAAAGGGCTCCCAGTGGAGTAGACTCTGGTGTGGTTAAGATTGGGGAGAGACTTGAGGTATTCAGCTTAATAACAGTATGAAATGAAAAGCCAACACTACCAGGCACACTAACCTGGAGAAAAGAGAAAAATCTTCATCAGAAATATAGTTTGGGACTCTCAGCATTCAGATGACATTTATAGTCAGGACTGAAAAAAGAAAGAGGTCCCCTGTGCCACATAAATTATTGAATTATTAAGTTTTTAAGGCATATTGATTCTCTTATGAAGTCATTTTATTGGACAATTGAAAGCATTGCATTCTAGGTCATGTCCTTTACAGATGCAGACCTAAGGATCCTTTCTCTTAAATCAGGAAAGAGCACACCACTCAGTCATGATAAGCCATGGCTTCCAAACAAGCCCTGAGCAAAATAGCATAGGGAAGACTACACTTGGAACATATGTGACAAATAAAGGGGAGGAGAGACTTTTCTGCACTCTCATCTAGTATAGATATTGAGTACGGGTATGGGTAG
The DNA here is from genome assembly GCA_030556225.1 of Cricetiscus sungorus. Taxonomy (NCBI): domain Eukaryota; kingdom Metazoa; phylum Chordata; class Mammalia; order Rodentia; family Cricetidae; genus Cricetiscus; species Cricetiscus sungorus. The sequence goes on along the minus strand of JANBXA010000600.1, from coordinate 19,800,632 downwards.
TGGTTTATAGCATGAAATAGTAGTATGACACAAGAGGAATGGTCCAGGTTAAAGAATAAATCTGATCTTGAGACATACTTTGTTTTTTCCTCTGGATGTATTATGACTCGGTCAGATGTTGTACCATGACTCGATCAGTTGAGGATTATTTTCTTTTTGTATTTTCAAGTTGTAGAAATGCTGCACACGGTATGCAGTTCCAGCGCTGAGGCAGTGGAGTACAGAATGCCTACTGTTCTGCCAATGGTATTACTGTAATTGGCTCCAAGACAAAGTACAAGTAAACAACCCTCCATTATTACTGATTTGAAGCATTTAGTCTCCACCCAGAGGCATGATGTCATCTAATCTTGTGTTGGCTTCCAAAGGCTTTGGGCAGAAATAGATAGTGTGTCCGGTCACCGGCCTGGTTTCCTTGGCTACTCTGATCACCAGGTATATGCTATGCCTTGGGTGCTGTAGCTCACAAGTGTTTGCCTCGGCTTGATGGAGCAACTATTCAAATCTGTCCATGAAACTATTTTGTGATAGAAGCTGTACTCAGATTTGTTGCAGACTTGAACTCTCTAGTGCTGGGCAGGGAGCTGCATCAATAAATGACAGAATGGAAATTGATGAAAAAATTCTTTTATTGGGAAATATTTCTTTTTTTTCTTTTTAGTTGATGCATGGTAGCTACATGTTTATGGAATTCAGTGTGATAATTTAATACATATATATGCAATGCATGATTGTCAATTCAGTTATAATTAGTACTTGTGGTGACGGCCTCCTTTCTGGTTATTATACTAGGATGATGACAACCTCATGAGGTGTAAGTCGTTTCAGAACATTTTCCATAACCTCATGGCATTCCATTTTTATCTCCACATTGACCTCTAAGACCAGTGACTACTTTGATGTCAGTCTCAGTGTTGAAGCAAACCAAGGCACAGACAGGTAGATAGCTGGTTGGAATCACATAGTTTATGAGATAAAGGATGGTATTTGAACCTTCTTCTGTAGAAGAAGGCTATACTATGTTCTTCTGCTCTTGCCTGGTGCTTGTTTGCCTGTCAAGGGGTAGTAATTACTGGGACATTTGTCAACCAAGAGGCGTTTGAAGCTTCCTGTAGGCCAATTTCTAGCTTTGTCACTTTGGCAAAATGCTTTGTCTGGGCCTGGGTTTCCTCGTATGTAAAATACAGATAATTTGTCATGCAGAGTCACTGTGAGCACAATAGCAGTGCCTTTTAAAGTTGCTCCTGGCCCAGTATATAATACAGTATTGTTTAGTACTATGCAGAGTAGTTCTTAATTTGAGAGTTACCAGGTCTGTGGTAGGTGTTTAAGACATACTTGGACGAGTAACTCTAATGTGTTAAGTATAATTATCACATCTCCTGGGAAAACAAGAGATAGAAGAGATGTATGTAAAGAGGGAAAAGTGAACTCAGTTTGAGTGCTTGTCACACCAACATGACACAAAATAGCAAATCAAGTGTGTTCCAGCTGAAGCCTGTGATCTTCAGTAGATTGTAATTTAATAATAGTCATAAGCAAATATGGTGTTTTATGGTTTTTTGTTTGTTTGTTGTTTCAAGACAGGGTTTCTTTGTGTATTCCTGGATGTTTTGGAACTCACTCTGTAGACCAGGCTGACCTTGAACTCACAGAGATATACCTGCCTCTGCCTCCTGAGCACTGGGATTAAAGTGTGCCACAGCTACCCAGTGCAAATATGTATTTATTTTCTTTTAAAAATAGCATTTAGTATGTCTGCCTTTAGTATGAGGTTGCCTTTCATAGCCTGGCACCATGTATTGGTGGGGACTGGGATCTTCTGTGGAAGAAGTAAGCAGAGGGGCTCTGAAGACATCTATAGACAGGCCCATTTTGTACATAGTCCTGTCTGATAAATGGGAATGGCTTGAAATTTTCTGAACAAATATACCAGGAAACTCTTGAAAGATAGGGAGTACTAGCTAGCAGAGTGGATGGTGGGGTCATTGCAGCAGTGGGGCCTAGTTTTGCATTTGTTTGGCTGCGCAAAAAGCTCTGGGAGTTTTTATTTTTCTCAGCAAGAGCTGTGTGGAACACATGCACACACTGCTTTCTTTATTGGATTAGTAAAAGGATAAACAAGTATTGATTTCTACTTTATTTATTTATTTATTTATTTATTTATTTATTACACCTATACCTTTTCTTCACTTAGGAATAAGTCCTTTGTGGACAGGTACCTATTCTCTCTCTCTCTCTCTCTCTCTCTCTCTCTCTCTCTCTCTCTCTCTCTCCTGTCTGCTCTCTCTCTCTCTCTCTCTCTCTCTCTCACACACACACACACACACACACACACAAATACATTAATTATTTATGTCTCTGATTCCCTGTGTTGAATAGAACTAACTAGCAAGTAGAATTCAGGCAAGCAAGAGCTTTGCTGAAATCTGTTTATTAGACCTCGTGATACACATTGGTAGCAGTTTATTCTTTTTAATGTTTAAATCCAGAGGGTTGACTTATAGAGCACAATAATTTAGAAGAGAAGAACTTAATTGGCTGTCAGCCTTTGCCACTGGGTGGATATGGTTTTCTGATGTGGATATGGTTACAACCGTCTTTCTTATTTGACCTTCCACTGTGCTATAGATGGGGTTCTCCATCCAGCCCAAGGCCGCTGTAGGATGTTCTTCCATGTTCAGACCTCCCTCCACTCCCTTCTCAAGAAGAGATTGTGTGGGGGGAGAAGACTCCACTGACAAAGCATACCAAACCCCCTTTCACTCCATCTTGAGACAGCGATCCTTGCAGCGCCTCCCAGAGTATAGCAAAGCAGAACACATGCCTCTTGGAATGAAATTTCTAGACCCTACATGTCTCTCTTAGCCTCTGCTCCCATTGGTGGAACTTGACCCAGTGGAACATGATGCAGGACCCACTCCACACAGAATTCTGTGGCATACCTTTTTCCTTGTCTCCTGCTTCTGTCTCATTACCCTTTTTTTTTTTTTTTTAATCTCCACCCCCCTCTTCCTACCATCCCTCCTCTTTCTTCTATCTACACTGGAGGAGCTTTTCACCCTAGCATTGGAAAGTGTTCTGTGTCTTTGAAGCTCAATTGCCTATAATAAAACTCTTCTTCAGTTCTTATTCTTCAATTAGTAGGCAGCCTTAGCATTTAATAAAATACATGTCCCCACCATCTTGCTAATGAAAGCCTTCACTTTTACAACTCTCTGCTGAGAAGTGGGCAAGCCTGTTCAGATTGTCTCCTGTGCTTTGCTGTCTCCTAAAACAATGCTGCTATGTCCATGGAGACCCAGGAAGTGACTGGCAGAGAGAAATAAAAATGATAAAATGTAGATACACTGCCCAGCTGCTGAGGCAGATGTGGACTAGCAATCTACTCCCTTGTTTCCCGATGTTGCACTTTATCCAGGATGGGTGGAATGGAGAGGGGATTGGGACTACAGAGGGACAGATGTTCTTTTGAATTAGACAAGACAGTTCTGACTTATTAGAAGTATGCCTTACAGAGATCTAAAGCCACAAGAAGTTAATGTATGGCAATGATGTTCTTACAGATTTTCTACTTGAATAAAGTGCAGATAATTGGGAATTAGAGAGAAAGCTTAAGGAGTTACTTTGAGAAATCACAAATGATACTTAGGATACCACTGTTTTTCTTTTTCTTTCTTTCTTTTCTTTTCTTTTCTTTTCTTTTTTTTTTTTTTTTTTTTTTTTCATATTTCCATGCCAGAAAGTCAAGCCATTGTGCCTCGAAGGAGCCAGGCCTTTGAATATCTTTCATCTGTGGGACATCTTACTCTTTTTGGGGTGAAGGATTTAAGGAATACTCATTTCAGCCAGATTAGTCTTCAAAAAATGATTGATCTTTGCCCATTTTCTAAAACATGTAAAACTGGGGATTTGCTTTTTAGGGGACTGTTAAGTATGAAACTGCAGAACAGATGGATGCACCAGAGACTCCTGCCCAGACGGTTGTGTTGCTTTACAGTAATGAATGAAAGGACCAGCAACAACTAATGGGTACAGTGGAGCTGATTTTGTTCACCTTGGGCCTTCAAGGCTGAGATACATGAGGAGCCGGACATATGTTACAAGACACATAGTCTTTGGGAAGCTGATGACAGTCTATTTCTGGGCTGGCTTCAGGAAATGGAGAAAGTTCAATCTCATAGCAAAGACATAAAAATATTAGCTTTTAATCTATGTTTTGTGATGAGGTTTTGGTCAGTCTGTCCTATTTGTTTGTTTCCTGTGTTTGTCAGGAGTGGAGGTAGGGTGGGGCAGGAGATGATGAGAACACTTACTACTTCTAGAAAGAGCTTTAGACACTGATGAAAAAAAAAGAAATCAGAAAGAAAGACATGACTGCTCCTGGGTATTCTGGAGAAGATTTGTTGTAGATATATGAGAGAGAGCATAGCCAGAGGTAGCCCAGAGTGAACATGACCCTGAGCCAAGCCATGCAAGGACTGGGGAGAGGAGAGGGGGGAAGCCTGGAGACAAGGGAACCAAGAGACCAGGAGGGGAAAGGGTAAAAGGATAAAAAAGGACTAGCATAGCCAAAATGACTGGATTACAATGGGAAGGGCAGCCCAGTGAGAAGTTTAGGATGGGGGCAGTGGTTATGTCAGCCATACCCTGTAAGCAATTTGGACTGAGGGATGCTGGTAGAACCTGGCAGCCCGGTCAGCTTTTTGATGTGTTAAATAGGCACCTCAGTTAGCCATTTGTGCCAGATTTGAGACCTAACTAATATAGCCTACTAGCCTTCCCCTATAATGTTTGGTATTTTTATCTCTGCATCTCCAACTTGAAACTGGAGTTGCCTGCATAAGGCAACATAATCTGGCTTATCATGTAGCTAAATAAACTGAATGGCCTTTCTGCTGTCCATGGTTTAAAGAGAATGCAGAACACATGTTACAGTTTAAGACTGCATTCTATAGTAGGCAAACTTGTTCTAGGTTCATGGAACAGATTTCTAAATGAACAATTATTCAGTGTACTAGAAATAGCTTAAAATTTGATTGATTTTAAAGAAGGAGAACGTCTGGGCCATGGAGATGGCTTGGCAGGTCAAAGTGCTTGCTGCAAAATCCTGATGTGAGTTCAATTCCTGTAACTAGGGTAGAAGGAAACTACTTCAAAAGTTGTCCTCTGACTTCCATATGCATGCTATTGTATGTGCACACACACACACACACATACAAATAATAAATTAAAAGATGTACCTCATCATGAATTAATGTTTATATTTTCATATTATTTATATTTTTACAAGCAAATGGTAATGTCAGAATTTTTAAGGTCTTTCTTTTGAAATTTTGATAACTCCTACCCATTGTTTAGAATCATTCATTTATATTTCGAAATACCTGATATATCCATTATATATAGAGAGAGATTAGTTTTAATCTTTAGATCTTACTATATTTACCTGTATTATTAATAGTGATACTATGAATTTCTCTATTAAGCTATTAGTGTTTTATTAAGCATAACTAAAATTTAACTGATGATGGAGGCTATAACATACATGGAGCTATAATCATTGATGAAATTTTTTTTCAGGCAAGTCATGTTATCCAAATCATTATGTCTTATGTCCCTGACCTTCAGCCATGCTTACAGGTTCAAGCTTATCTTTTGTGAAGGGAAATACCTGTGGATGAAATCCCACACATCCCACCTTCATTTTACATTTTGTACATGGATATGCTTTGGAAAATTTATATTCTAAAAAATCTAAATTTTGTTGCTTCAAAAATCCTACTAATATTTGGCTACTTATCCTCACTAATTAGAATATAGAAAGTTCTCACGTTGTGCTTAAAGCCCCAAGGGTTTTCACACTGTCAAATTCAGTTCACAGAGAGAGGAAATTACCTCAATTGATGGTCAGAAAGATAAATACAAATGCAGATTGTCTCCTGAAGCAAAGAACTGCAGTAGATGGATTGTTCCTAATTAACATATTGTGAAATAAGCGACTGTTTTCAGCCCTAACACCAGCCCTATTGTCTGATTTTGAAGATATTTGCAAAACTTATCTAATTTGCTTCATAAAAGAGGACAAAGGATAAATATTTATACGTGTTAATTTTCATACCAATGAGGAGGGGGCAAGGGGAATGCAGGCTTGGGGGTAATTTTAACAAGTCCCGTTTAAATAGTACAGCTCTTTAGAAGGCCGACACCCCAGATTGCGATAGTTAGCTGAGATGTACAGAGAGAAAAGGGCTTGTGAAGCCATTGCTTCATCCATTAATACAGTTGGAGGAGGGGAAGAACAGAGAGCGGGATCCCAGGGGAACTTAGTGCCCTCTAAAAACCCCGAGGATGGATTTAAAAGTTCATTTATAATTGATGAATGCTGAGTTGGTAATGTCCATTTTTATTCTAGTTCCCTTATTTAGATACTACAAATCTGCGAGTTTTGCCTCAAATTGTCATTAAAGTCTGTAAGACGAACTGGCAGCATTTCCTTCTTTAATAACTTTTCATTTAAATGATAATAATTGAGAGGAAATGAAAAAGGTTTCGTAGAGAACTTATTACATGGAAATAACAGAATTCTATTAATCCCCTGGATGATGTAAGTCAGGTAAATACCAGGTTTGGAAGTATTGCATGTACAGTGTGGCCTTTGTAGTCTTGAAACTGCACGTTTACAGAGTGGTCCCAGCTTGCTCAAGATCCCCAAAGAACCCAAAGTTCATTCTCTCATGCCCCCTTGTCAGGTAAAAATCCTGTGGAGTCCAGCTGGAGTGGAGAGGAAAAGGGTCAGTGCTCTGAGTACAAATGTGCTGCTCCTTTGGGAGAGATGGACATGACAGGAAGGAATAAGGCTCACCCATAGACATCTGTTTCAGTGTCTCTGAGCAGTGCAGATGGCAAAGCTGAGGTGTGTCAGCCTTTACTGGGACATGGGTGAGGCAGGAAGTGGTGGTGAGAAGTTAAAGCAAGCCTGTCCCGTTCCTTCTCCACTCGCGGGACACATTCCATGGGTCACTCTCCTGCTGCAAACCCCCTCTCCTCTCATCCTCATTGCACTTCAGCTACTTACAGTTAAGTTAGACACTGTTTTCAAGTGAGAAACTTCATAAAATCTCTAAATAACAGAACTATTCCAAGGTGGGACTCACTGTAGCTCTCATCAGTATCTTAAGGACTTTTAGCAGTCAGTTCTAATACTGTATGCACCAGTTTACAGCGATTGCTGTAGATGTCATTAAGGCTTAAGGTCTTTGTTGAAGGCAAACACTATTGTCAAAATGATTAGGAGTGAGAGGTTATTGCCAAGAACTACAAGAAATGTCTGTTTTTAGTAAAATTTTATCTTTAATCACTAAGGGTAGTAAAGATAGATTAGGTTCAGTTTACACTGAGGATGACAAGATCCATCCAGGTTTCCTTGAAAATATGGGCTGTCTTTTGCCAAACACATCCACAGATTGTGTGTTTAAGGAAGTAGCTAGCATCTAATGAATCCATGTCGTGTAGTGATAGCTGGAATAGACTTTTCGTATGTGTTTGTGAATGTATGTGTGCTCATAGTTATACATTTTTGGAAACATGTTCATGTCTGGACATGTGGAGTCCAGAACTTTGTTACTCCTGAGGAGCTATCCACCTTGAGGTTTTGAGGTAGTAAGTAGTGTCTTTTGCTGACCTGAAGTTCCCTGATTAGGCTTGGTTGCTGGCTAGGAAGTTCAGGATATCCATGTTGTAAGAATTCAGGCATTACACTGGCCTGCCCCTGTCACCTGGCAGAATGCACTCAGGCAGTACTCTGGTCAGCCCTGGATTCCATGAGTACTAGTCTGCAGGCAGGTGTAAAGGACCCCTTTAAAAGTCAGACCCCTGCCCACTTATGCTCTTTTGCTCTCTCTCTCTCTTGCTTTCGGTTGGCCACCAGCTAAGCCACTCCTGTTCTCTTTCCCTCTCTTTCTTCCCTTCTCTCCTCTTCTGTTCCCTGGTGCATCTATGTCTCTTCCCTTCTCCCTCACCCCCCTTTCTAAATAAACTCCTCATTTAAGTTCTATCTGCCCGGCATGTTTTTCCCTCCTGCCTCAGTCACCCTCACCTGCTATGGAACCTGCTATACTCTCCCACATAGTCCCTTACCTTGGGACCCCACTCACTCAGGACCCTCACTTGGGACCCGCCACCTTCTCCAGCTTTTATTCTTATAACTGTAATGAAAGAACAACACATGTATGTGTGTCCCTCGCACTGGGATTATAGTGCACACTGCTGTACCTGCCTTGTCTGTGTGGCTGCTGAGGACTATACTTGGTTTGCAATACTTCTGTGGTAGGCACTTTGCCAAATGAGCTCTCTCCCCAGCCTTAGACAGAATGTTTTTAAGTTCATTCTTTCATTAACTTTCTGAAATGAATTGGATGTGTTTCATTTTCTAATACAAATTAAATTGTATACGTGTTGAATAGGTCATCTGAAGAATGGCTATGGTAGTATTGTTAATTTGTGCTTTTTACTTAAAAAGATAAAGGGTAAACTCAGTATATTCTGCTTACTTTAAAAAGGACCTATTGCAGCTTTTGCTTCCAAGTGAAACAGCCCAGCTGTGTCAGAATAGCCCTGTGTGTGGGAAAATCAGAATTGGAAATGGCTATGGTTGGAAGCAAGAGCTATCACAGCAGCCTGTGAAATTTGATGAGGAAGGGTTTATTTGCATATTCTCTAAGTGAGTCTCCATAGGATACCTTTGCAAGGGAAAAGCTATAAAAGGGGATTAGTTTGTTAGTAACAGTACCCACTTCTAACAGATCTCAGCACCTGTGGGAACCATGGTTTGGGATGCTTTCTAATAGAGTAGTCACACTTGACAATGCTATTTGATGGGTTGGATCCCGCCACCAGTTACCTGCAAGGATATACTGACAATTAATTGTTCCTTATTTCTGTGAGCCCTTCTTGATAAAGTACTAGTTCCAGCCCTGAAAATACATTGAGTTTGGGGGTACCAAGACTTCTACAGAGACGAGAAATGATCAACTAGTTTCTCAACAATAGTTTAAATGGGCAAGGGAAAGGACAAATCACATGACTGAATGACAAAAATCCAAGAAGCAAAAGAGTGGTACTGCTCTGAGCTACCATTTGTAGGACACAAATGGCATAAGAAACTTCTTTTACATGACTTACAGATTTGACAAATCAGGTGCAGAAAGGGCTATCTCCTCCATTGTGTTCTAAGGCGTAAGGCCATTCATATTGATTTGAGAACATGACTAAGATGCAAGGCTTGGTAATTTTATTCTTTTCCTCATCTGACACTTAGTGAAGACCTACTGGGTGTCAGACACCGTGCTAGGTGTTGGGGGACATGAAAGAGCTCAAAACTTAGATTGTAGTGTGTAGGTAGTGAGACTAATGTGATGTGTGAGTTGGGGGAGGGGGGCTCATTCAGAAGGATGCCCTGGTTGATTTGGAAGACTAGATCCCAAGTGAGGAAAGCGATAGACCTTGCTCAGAGGTAGGAAGCAGCTCTATGTGACTGCTGAAAGGGCTTGACAAGAGGGATGGGTTAGAAAGAGCACACAGACACAGGGGTCAGGTATTGAGAGAGTGTGGGACACTGTTCCTCTGTTCCTCCTTTGGCATGCTTCAGATGTCTTCAGATGGCATATTAATGTGGTTTATGTAATATATAATATGTAATATATAATGCCATCATGCATCTCCTCCTGAGAAGTCAGCACTGGGAATGGGAGTCACCATTCAAACAGGGGAGAGAAAACTCTGGAGGCACATCAGAAAAGTGAACGCCTAGTCGTGTGAGGCTAATAGCTGCTCTAGATGAGATAGGTCTGTATAGTAGGCTGGGGAGCACGTGGAGGAGCAAGGAAGAACATTCTGTATTTGGTCCTGAGTCAAGTCTGCATGCAGGGAAGGGATACAGGAATGATTTTTGCTCAGGTAGACCCTTCAGTGCTCCTCAGGCAGTATGAAAAGATGGGGAACTTATAGGAACTTGACAGGGAAAGGATCTCAATTTTGATTAAAGCCTCTCACCATCCAAGAAGCTAGGGTTTAATCACAATCAATGCACGCGCTGTGAAGGCCATTGACAAAATTAATAGTCTTTTTATACACAAATATGTTAAAACAGCAATTCATTCTTTTTCCCAGAGACATCACCTGAACATCTTAAACAAAGCTGTTTATGATATAGAAATACTACATTCTGATAGCCCCATGGGCCAGACTGTTACTTTATCAGTTGCAACCCTGTCTGATGCCCCTCTGAAACCACACAGTGCTAAGGCAGTTAACTTCAAACTCTATCAAAATTCTACATATTGTTATTGTAAATAAAATTGAAACAATGAGCTGCTCCCTTAAGGAGCCAGAACTCACCAAGAGTCCATACCCACACTTGAGTGTACATACTTTCCTCTGAATGTTTTTCCTTTTCTCCCAGTGATCCTGTTTGAGCCCTTATTAAAATAGTTTGAATAAAATGGCCAGCCCTGGCCTTCTTATCAAAGCTAAGTCTCTGTTTTGGCCTGAGGTGAGGCCCGTAAGACTCTATGAGAACTCATTGGGGTGTTGAGTGACAAGTGGAAGAACCTTGCTTGTACCCGGGAAGTTGACACTCTGTCCTGTATATATTGTCTAATACTTGAGGACAGAGACCAGGAAAGGGGGGACATTAAAGCATATAATGGATTTTTTTTTCTTTTCTTTCTTTCTTTCTTTCTTTCTTTCTTTCTTTTTTTATTTTTTTTTTTTTTTTTTTTTTTTTACTTCATTTTAGCAAAAACAAACCAAAAACTTAAAATAAAGCCAGGGAAGCGCCTCAATTCTGTATTTCAAAGAATTCTGTATGAAATATTCTCTAAATATTCACCATTTAACCTTAGAGAAAAGCAGCTGCTTTCTTCCTTTCTTTCGTTTTTGCCAAGTACTTGGCATTGGGTTTAATACATTTAATGGGACAATGGTGTCTTATTTACTAACAAAAGTTTCACACGAATGAAGTGAAAAGCAATTACCATTTTCTGGAACTTCCATCTTTTTTGTGTCATGAAGACTTTTTTGTCTACTGGACAAATAATATACTGTTGCCATGGAATGAATATGGAAAGCCCAATGCTTGGGTGTGTCTCTATCTTAGAGTTAGGAAAACGCTTTTTAACTCACTGTTTTCCAAAGCACAATCTGAGGCAAGGTTTTTTTGTTTGTTTCTTTGTTTGTTTTGTTTTGGAGGTGTTTTGTTGTTGTTGTTGTTGTTGTTGTTTTCCTTTCAACCTATTTTACCTTTCAAGTGGCTAAAATCAGCATTGAAACATAACTTGCTAATGATGATTTTCAAGAAGCTAAAATATCAAGAAAGAAAAATTTTCTTATGTAGAAGCCTTATTTTGTCATTTGGATTCAGATCCAGTCTCCAAGTTTCTAGCTAACAATTCTAGCAGAAAAACATCCGCAACATATACTCCTAGTCTCCCATGCCAAGTTGTCATATGTGCTGGACTCTCGGGGCATCTGTCTGATGCTGGCCAAGCAGGTGGTGGCATGAAGGAGTGATAGTGGAACTGAGGACCCCGCGGTTTCTAAGTAGTGGAGTTACGTCCCAGGTATCCTGTTCTCTGTTTAGTCTTGCCCCTTTCCAGTGTGCTAGGATGCTTTTGAGATGATTGCTTAGACTCTCTTCTCAGATGCCCTGCGTGGCTGGCAGTGGGCCCAAACCATAACCTATTTATTTATGTATGTGTTTGCTTGTTTATTTATTTTATTTATTGTCACTTTGAGTTGTTTCTAAAGGTACCAACTAGTAGCCACAGAAGTTAAAGTTTCTCTTGTGACTGTAACTTGTCCCTGAGCCACTCAGGAGATCTGCTCCTGTGTCTGTAGCATGAACAAAGGTAAATGTGTTAGAATCCTGTGGGGAATGCAGTGAGTTGATCTCTTTTCACAGTGGCAATGCCATCAAGTAACTTTTAGTCATTCCCTCCTGGTAACTGTTTCTTCAGTATCTTTTTTCCCCATTTCTGGTTCTCTTTTTCAGTCTCTGAAATCAAAGCAGGAGAAAACCTTAAGCTGACAGATCTGGGGTATTTACCATGGTGGATTCTAAGGGTTCACCCTGTGGAAAAGGAAAGGAAGCAAGCAGCCTGTGCAGAGAAATGAATTGCAATGCAGACCCAGTGACAGTCTACCACCTGAGTTGGGATGGCCCTTCAGAGTTGTGACAAGTTATAGTACAAAGATGTGGCATTGGAAGGGAGCTGCTGAGGCAAGGACACCTAGCTTGAGGGAAGCATCTGCCTTCCTCTGAGGCTGTCCTAGAGGGGCCTGCAGCATGTTACCATGTGTCTCAGTACTCCTAGCCACAAGAGAGTTCCATGCCTTGTTAGAGATCTTCCTAGTGGTCATGACAGTGCCCAAAGCCATAGTTTCCATTGCCTTGTGTTCTGAGCTCAGTGACATAAACAGGATGGACTGAAAGCCATGGTAGAACTAGTTTTATCACAGCCCAAGGATCACATGATACTTGAGAAATGTCAGAAATGAGCATTATTCAGTCCATTTCTGTTGTTTCAAGGTCACTGAACTTAGAATACAGTGGAATGAAACTCAGAGGCAAAGGAAAGGGATCCTGTTTGGTAGTATATGGATTTCTGTATTTCCTGCAAGATGTGCAGATCCCAGTGAGTCCCAATGGTAGGAAGAAGGCAGGTGCAAACATGGGGCCGGCCTGAGGATGGAAGTTAGAACACAGCATCTGTCCATTGTCCCCGCCACTCATTTAAGCATCAAAAGTGTTCAAAAAAGTAACACTTCCCCTCTTTCTACATTTCCTATGATTTTCCTCACACCTTTGTAAACCATCTACCCCCATGGTCCTGCTGTCACACTGATAGCCAGCTGCAAGTCCCTTCAAGTTAGTAATGATATCTGTTTTAGTTTCAATCTGTTGCTGTGATAAAACACTGATCTAAAGCAACTGAGGGGGAAAAAAGTTTTATTTCATCTTATACATCGAGCTCACAATCCACCCCTGAGTGAAGTCAGGGGAAAAACTCTAAAGAGAACACCAGAGGCAAGGAATAGTGTTTACTGGCTTGCTCTCTGGCTCATAGTTCGGTAGCTTTCTTACACAGCCCAGGATCACTTGCCTAGGATTTTGCCACCCACCAAGGACTGGCCTTTTCTGGATCAAATTACAATCAAGATAATCCCACACAGATAGGCTCACAGACTAGTCTGATGCAGGCAGTGCCTCTTGGATGATTCCTTGTGGTGTGAAGCTAACCTGTACAGCTGTGCTTCCGATTTCATCTTGTGGAGGAAAAAGTAGAATAAAGTCGGACAATTCTACCCTGCCCTTCCATAGGAGAGGTACCAATACACATCTCCATTGATGCCCAACATTCTATTGTCTAGCAAGTCCTGCCCCAGAAACTTAGGGAAACAGGAGCTCATTGGATGAGACGGTAGGTTTCCTCCAGAAATTCATGGATGTGTCAAGGAGGTGACACTTTTCCCTGTTTTCACACTTCACCATTTCATAAAGAAGGAAGGAATTCAGGTCCTCTTGATGCTCTCCTCCCTTTCTTATGTTTCCCTTCTCTAGCTTGTATCTAAGTTCTTCAAGAAGTCTACCGCTTCCTTCCCTTTGGGTGGCCACCTTAGGGTCCCCATACAAAATAAGAAACCTACATGCAGGTATAGTCATGACAAAACAGAGGCAGATGTTCAGCAAGGAAAAAGGCCAGTTTTTAGTGTGGTCTACAGAGTTCTAGAATGTCTATAGATGGTCCGTAACCGGTGTCTGTTTTACCCCATCTTCTGGGACTACAGTTCTTCTGAGACAGAATTGAAGATTTTACAGAGATCTCATTTAAAGTTGGGTATTTAATTTTGAGGCCACAGGTAATTGGAATTTTGCCAACCAGCTCCCAAATAAAGACATGGAGATTTACTATTAATTATGAATGCTTGGCCTTACCTTAGACTTGTCCCAGTAGCTCTTTTAACTTAATTTAACCTGTTTCTATTCATCTATATTTTTCCTTGGGGCTTTTTACCTTGTTTTCAATCTGTATGTCCTACTTTCTTGCTTCCTCCACATCTGGCTGACTGGCTATGTCCTGGCATCTCCCTGGTGTCTCTTTTTCTAAATTCCTTCTTCTATTTAGTATCTCCCAGAAGTTCCACCTATACCTCCTCCCTCACTCACTATTGGCTGTTCAGATTTTTTAAAAGATTTATTTGTTATTTATTATATAAATAATGTTTATTATTTATATATAATAAATTTGTTATTTATTAGACAGCATTCTGCCTGCATGCATGCCTGTAGGACAGAAGAGGGCACCAGATCTCATTACATATGGTTGTGAGCTATTATGTGGTTGCTGGGAGTTGAACTCAGGTCCTCTGGAAGAGCAGCCAGTGCTCTTAACCACTGAACCATCTCTCCAGCTCAGCTGTTCAGCTTTTTATTAGACCAATCAGGTGCTTTAGTTATGCAAGGTGAAACAGCAACACAACTTTACATAATTAAACAAATGTAACACATCTTTACATAGCTAAACAAACGCAACACATCTTTGCATAGTTAAACAAACATTCCACAACTGGCATGTGTCTATTTTGTTGAGAAACAAAACAGCATGAGTTTCATTTTGATACTAAATAGAATGTGAAATGACATCAGAATGTGAGACTAGTAGTATCATGTTCTGTGTTCTATGTAGTCAGCTAATAAGTAACCTTTCAGACCAGTTTGTTGATGAGTTGCAGATCTTTTGACCAAGAAGATGAAAGCAAAATTCTGTCATAGAGAGATGAGATCCTTTCTTTGTTCACCAGGGACAAAACATTTTCATTATGTTTTCCTGTTCTATGTTGTAGTCATCTCAGATTGTCAGATTGTAAAGGGCAAGGACCAACATTTTGGGGGCTCTAATTGAATTGTGGCATCTGGAGTCATTGGAAATATTACATTGACAGTGCTGGTGAATAATATGTTATCATCTGCAATTTGCAGCTACATGGTTGACTTATAAAACTTTTGAATAATGTGTTTTGAGTTTGGGATTTTCTAAGTCCTAGAACTCAGATTGAATTTCTCTGCACCTATCTTAAAAGCTTGAATATATATTTTGTTCTTTAGATAAGCAAATGGTATCATAGAACCGGAGAGTGAGTCCCTGTTGTGTAGCACTATTTAACTTTCCTTTGCCTCTGACTTAGAAAATATTTAGTAGTTATATTTGAGAGTATCTCTTACAGATGTTTAGATCTTAATAAAATGCTAGTCTGCACTGACCTAATGTCATTATATAAAGGAAACACAGTGTTTGTGACAATATGCTGATGGTAGACACATGTTTATGAGGACCCTGGTGATATACACTTAGTGCTTTGATCCTTGCATATATGTTTTGAAGACATGATTATAAATGAAGTTTATGCACATCTTTATTATTCTAAATAATTAATTACCTTATTTTATTATTTTATACTAAAGGAAAGCTTAAGGATATTATGTTTGGACATTGTAAATGGGGAAAATGAACACTATCCATACAGGGAATTTCAAACCATATTCTCAGTGCTGGAACAGTACTTCTGCGCCTTTGAATTCTCGGCTCTCCAAATTCTTTGTCAATTGTTATGTAGCTGTTCAGCTCATAAGAAGATGAACAAAGAAGCAAAATCAAGGGGCTGATGTATCGTGTCACCATGTTTAGTAAATTTCAAATGATTGGGGAAGAAAACTGCTGCTAACAAGTATTCAAAGAGTATAGTTTTATATAAAGATGTCACTGCTGTACAATACCTGGTGACAAAGCTTATTTTCAGCTATGGACTTGTTTCTTGCAAGAACACTTATAGAAAGTTCATGCAGATAGTTGACAGTTTGTTTCCAAAACAAAATTTAAAATATACGTCTTACCATGGAAATGCAAGCCAAGTCTTCATCAATGTGTGTTTTCTTTGGAGCTTTGCTTCACTAAGCTAGTCTAGTCAACTTTAGTTTGTAATACAATATGTGCTACTGATAACACAGGCCAAACAGCCCCATTTTCAAATCACTTGTTGTCTGCCCATGGTTTGTTCTTTAAGCATTCTCTGTCATAATCTGATGCCTAAGTGAAAGCATTTATTAGTGCTCACCAATGTGTGTTCAGAAATTCAAAGTGATTTGCCATGTCATAGTGCATAGATTAAAGCCATGCCTCAAGCTATCTCCTGAAAGTGATCTTCGTCTACGTTGTCTATATTGGACTACTTACTGGTTAGCTGCTACAGCAGGTGTCCCTGAAGTTGTTTGAGTCCATTAGAAACATTTCTTAGTGGCTTCATTCTTCCTCCCATCCACGGTTTCCATGTGTTTGGTCATATTCCATTTATGGCCAAGACATTCATGTAGTCAGTGTGCTCGAGGAATTCAGATGAAGCAATGGACTCCATGTGGTTCCATCCAAAGAGAAAGCCAATCAGGCTAAGATTTAAATTAATACTACCTTGTAGTTCCCAGGGAACTGTGACAGGGAAGGAGGAGATTATGTAAAAACTGAGGCAGTGTAGTTATAACCCAGAAAACCAGCTTAAATAGCTGTCTTGAGAGAATGAATTTTCACAGGTAACAGAGGTTGATCCTTGGAAATTTCAGTCCTTTTAAAATACAAATAATGAAACAAACATGACTCTTTCAGGCCAAAACATTTCACAGTAATAGTCGTGATCTCATTTGTTCCCTCAGTGATCACATGCTAAGTTAAACCTATTTGAACTGAGAGACAATTAGGAGCTCAAACAAACACAAGCTCAGATTCATGGAGCTTTTCAAAATAAGTTGTTCAAATACTTGAAAACATAAATGATGAGACTGACATGTTCTGGTGCCATCATGCATGCAAGGTTGAACGAGAGGATGCATGTCAAAGAAGGCCATCCTGAGGAATGGAAGGACAGAAAGTATAACCTTGGTACAGGTTTGTTTAGGAGTTCTCTAAATAAGAATTTATTTACTGTATGCTCAGTGGTCAGTCTCATAAAAAATATCTAAGTTATATAAAGTCATCTTTCAAGGTACATGAACTCTTGATTTTCAAGCAAATATTTTCTTGAACCTTAACATGAGGTCATAGGTATTTCTTGTTATAGTTAGAAAATGACATCATAAACTAGCATTTGTCTGTGGTTATAAAATGTTCTAAATTTGTCCCTGTGTTGTTATTTTCATCTGTCTTGTGGCACTTTGGGTTGTATTTTCTGCCCTGTATTTTGATTTCTAGTGTTAATTTTGTTTTGAGATCATAAAAGGGCTTGAGACATTTCTAAAAGCCCATTAACTTATTGATATGTTTTAATTTTTTTGACATATCCACATATCTATGTGTTTCTTCAGGCTTTCAAATATATTCTCCAAAATAGCAGAAACTTGTTTGGTGATTAGGGTTATATCTGAACCTCATTACCAGAAACAAAATTTTAAATAAGATTAAAATGTTCACCTTTTAAATATCTTCCCAACCTGACATAAATTGCAAGTTGGCTTTAGTGTTTGTGTGTGTGTGTGTGTGTGTGTGTGTGTGTGTGTGTGTGTGTGTGTTTTGTGGGTGATGACCTTTTCTGTGTGTGTTTTGATTTGTTTCTTTTATTGCTATATCTCTGAGATTCATTCTCTCTGTCATTCACTGAGTAGCCTGCATGACTAGTCTGGATGCAGGCCTTCCTGTAGGTGGTACATTCTAGTCTGCTTTACTCTGCACAGTGTTTCTGAAACCAACTTATCTAAATCATCAAAAACTTCGATCTATAATTAATGATGTACCCCTCCACCCCTGTTGCATGTACTGAGAATGCTAAGGAATGTGGGGACCATGGCTGAGTCTTTAGCTCTAAGGATGGCTTGCTGAGTCATTATGAAATAAAATAACACCATTGATTTTACTGTAAGAAAGACTTCTGGTATGTAAGCTGTGAACTTGACATGACTCTAGGGATGAGAGTGAGCAAATAGACACAATCTCTCCTCTTTTGAAATTTATAGTCTCAGGAAAAGAATCCAACAGTATAAAACCTAGGCAAACCAATCTTAGTACTAAGAACAAGATACATTCTTCATTTATTAGTGCCACCTGCATATTAACTACCACAGCCAGGCACCTGGAGGGAGGGAGTGAACCCAGCTGGGCTTGAAGCACACAGGGTCCTCTAAGGACCTACAAGCATTCTCATTGCCTTTATATGTTGCTGGTAATAGTGTTAGTATTTTATGTGCTACCTGTGGAGTATTCCACATATTTTCAATGTATATCCATAGTGTTTATTTGACCAAGACTTCGGCAAAGTATATGAGCTTAATGATTTTCTTTTAAAAATTCATAAAAATAAAATGACAGCAGTCCCATGTTTAATTGTAAGCAGTGTATGTAGCTGGCTGTAATTGACATAATTGTCTTCTTATTTTCTGTATCATTTCTTACAGTTATTGCCAGTTTTCGAGGCACTGTCCCATATGGCTTGTCACTGGAAATTGGAGATACTGTTCAGATCCTGGAGAAGTGTGATGGTGAGTGGCCTCATACTTACAGCTTGAATTTTTATGAAGAGATTCTTATCCCATGACTCTGCAAGATACTTCAACATTTGTTTATTTCAGAAATTTTCTCCATAGTCACAGCAAACTATTTTTGACAAAACTTGCTACTTACATATTTAATGTGCAATTATGAGAAAACAGGCATTATTTTTAAGTTGATTGTATTTTTTCCTAATTTAACATCCCTTTTTAGTTCTTATATGAGGTGTAGAAAGCACTAAAATATGCTCTGTTTGTAGGAGTTCATGACTAGCTCTCAGCCTAGAAGGTTTTCCTATAATCCCAGGAATCAAAAAATTGAAGGGCAAGCTTAAAAAATGGTGTGCCTGAGGTTGAGGTTGGAAAAATGGAGCACCTTAAGCTGAGTAGCAAGAAACCCAGAAGGGTGGGCCATCTCCACACTAGTCTTGTAGTCCCTCTTCTCCTAATACAGAATAAAATCATCCAATGTATTTGTTCATTTATGTAGTAGGTAACTCACTAAGAACACCTATTCTACTCTTAGATGCCTCCATTCTTGTTCTAGGTCTAGAATATTAGCCCTTGAAAGGATCTCAGATGACCTGACTACATTTCTTACTAACAAAATTACTAGATTTTAGGATGTCATGAGTATTAAAAAACAAAACAAAACAAAACAAACCCAATTCCTCTCTAGAAAGCTTCTTGACTTGGGGGGTTATTATATATGATAATGTTCTATCTTACAAAGTTTCATCGGGAGTTAAATTGTGTTTGGACAAATAA
This sequence comes from Cricetiscus sungorus, assembly GCA_030556225.1. NCBI lineage: Eukaryota > Metazoa > Chordata > Mammalia > Rodentia > Cricetidae > Cricetiscus > Cricetiscus sungorus. The sequence continues at coordinate 19,781,278 of JANBXA010000600.1, read as the reverse complement.
ATACTACCTTTAGGTGGAATTTGGCTTCAAATGCTGATGATATGGGAATATTTACTGTCCACTGTAATTGAGAAATCTGAGAGTATAATAAGGTTGCCTATGTCATTACTGAAATGACTCTCTCTGTTCTCCTTAGTGTCTAAATATAAATTTCTCCTGAAATTGCTGCATAGAAAGAAACAGGGTGTGTATTTAATGGGAGGTAATAACCAAACCTCTTCTGTATAATATAATAATTATACAAAGACCTTTCTGGCCTTTCTGAAATTCGGAAGAGGATTTCGATTCTGTTAGAATAATACAAATCCATACACATGTCGGCTCTGTTCTTGTGACATGATACCAAACCCTGTGATGCAAACATTTTGACTTCAAGATTGGGCTTCCTTTCTTGTTAAAGACGATAGACAGCATTCTTTGTTGTTGTTGATGATGATTTTTCTAAGAAAACATTGTGGGGAACCAAAACAAATGCAATGTACAACTCAAACATTTTCTTTCCAAAAATAGACGAGTCAAAAAATTAGATATCACATTTCTACATAGCAAATAATTTTCTATCAAGAAGAGAAATTGTGTCTGCACTTATAAAAAAATATGCTACAGTTGTTTAGCAAACTGACAAAAAAAAAAAAAGAGAGATGCCTCCCTCGAGAATGGTACTATAAGACTGCTTCTGGGTCATTGACACTGGCAAATCACATTTGTCAGATATTGCAGTGATGAAATTATACAAGCTCATTTGGGTAACAGCTCTTAGGACACAAGGCTGATCATTGGCAGGTGGTGTGCTTATGTACATATATACACATCTGTTATATTCTTGCTGGCCAGGCACTATTATAGATGGTGGGTTTATGTACGTACAAACATCTGCTACATCACTACTGGCCAGGTATTGATACAGGTGGTGGGCTTATGTATGTATATACACATCTGTTATATTCCTGCTGCCCAGGCACTAATGTAGATGGTGGGCTTATGTATTACAAACATCTGCTACATCACTGCTGGCCAGGCACTGATACAAGTGGTAGACTTGTGGATACACACATCTGTTACATCAGTGCCAGCCAGGCACTGTTACTTTCAAATCAAACCTGTGCTTTTCATGAGGCAGAATTTAGAATGGCATTAGATCTTGTATAGATCCTTGCGCTTTCCTTAGACATACTGTGGACCTTAATAAAATGGGGAGAAGTGGTGCTCAGAGAGGTAAAGTGATGCCCCTAAAATTCAAGAGTATGCTGAGCTTGGTGTCACAAACATGGGAAGCTAAGGATGGAAGATTCTGAGTTCGAGTACATCTTTGGCTACATAGAACCTATTGCAAAAATAGAACAAAGACATAGCTAGTAAATTGCAGTGAATTTCTTTATTTCAGCCCAGTGCTTTTGATCCAAGACTTTATTTCCATGTATGCATATTTCTTGTACAATTTTAATACAACAATGTGTTAATGAAATGCTTAAACTTAGGGTCAGTTAATCTGTTATCTAGCCTAATCCTAGAACTACTGTTTATGCATAGAATAGTCATATGAAGATTAAGGTTCCAACATCAAAGAACATATCATTTGTTATTTTTAAGTACTATCCTGGTTTATGTATTAAAATGTAATAATGATTATTTTTACAGGCTGGTACAGAGGATTTGCCTTAAAAAACCCAAATATCAAGGTAAAAACTGTTATTTCAAATAATAATTATAGGATTTTTATTAAAGATGATCATTTAAGTTATTTTGCTATACAATTGAAATTAGAGTTGGGCTCTTAATTAAGTTTCAAAAATGGTAATACAGATTTTCATAATTTCGGGAACTCCTTTGAACTGGGATTAAAGTTAAGGTAAGATATTGAAATCATAATTCTCTGTAGCCCTCAAAAATTACAGTGGCAAGTGCTTAAGCTTATTAGATATAAACAAAATCTTTTTGAAGTTTTAGTTTCCCAGAGAGGCAGGGAAATATATTCCAAAAGAAATATTGAATAGTGATATTTAATCTTTAAATTTCCTGTGGTATTGTTTGTAAGATGTTGGTGTGAGGAACAAGTTTGTTTTAGTGTCGTGTTAAGGGTTCCTTAGGTAATAGGGGCTGAACCAGGAACACAATAGTGTTAGTGCTCATCTTTCTTGACATTCTAGGAAGGTCCTGAGTGCCATTATCTATGTTTACAGTCAACCCTTAGGAAGAAATGTGACTTTCATTTGGATAGTGTGTGAGTTTTTATAATAGTCTTTGCTATATTCTTTATTATAATGATCTGTCACTTTTTAATGTTTCTGTAGTCTACTTTTTTTTTTAAATTGGTGCGTGCTTGCACACACACACACACACACACACACACACACACACACACACACCAGCAAGGCACATAGATAGTTTGTACCTTATCTTGCCTTTCTCAGCAATCAAACTCAGGTTGTCAGGCATACAACAAATGCCCATCTTGAGGCTCCTCTAATACATTCATATACATCATTCATATGTTTGGTTTAATTCTAGCTTGTGATGAGAAATTGTATTATTTCTCATTTTCAAAATACAATCTAAATACCTTTGCCAGTCTTTTTGCTTAAACATAGCTTCTGTAAGAACATCCAACTGTGTTTAATTACTTTATCACTTTAGATCAGTCTCAAGGAAAGCTTAAGGGACAAATGAGCACATAAATTTAATTGCTGGATACTTTAGCCTTCATTTAATGTTTTTATATTATTTTGGCCATCTGCAGGGCACATGCAAATATAGCTTTGATATTTAATTATTCATCTAGCACACATTTCTGAAAAAAAAATCACTATGATTTTTCTGTTATTTCTGTCTTGTGTCACAAATTTTGACTTTAACTTTTCTTTATTAAGGTTGCTTTGTTAATTCTGTCATATTGAAATAAACATTTCATAATAATAGTTTTAAAAACAATCTCTTTCTATTTGTTACTGTAAAATATATGGATGGATGATAGATAGGTAATAGATAGATAGACAGACAGCAGGCAGACAGACAGACAGATAGGCTCAATTTGGTAATACCAGGAATTAAACCCATGGCCCATGCATAGCAGGCAAGTGTTCTCATAGAGTTCTATTGTCAGCTTAAATTATTCATTGTCACATAATTTTCAACCTGATGTTATATGTCTGTAACCCCAGCATATAGGAGGCTAAGGTAGAAAGAATGCTGAGTTTAAGGACAGCCTGGATTATATAGTATTCCTTCCTGATTGGCCTACATATAGTATGAGACCAAGTCTCATAAACCAATTGCCAAATAACAACAATATCAGAGGTATTTGTTTTTCTTTTTTAAACTACAATTTTAATATAGAAGTATTGAATGCTTTTTATTTTCTGATTTATGGAGAACATACTCATTTAGCCAATAGTCATAAATCAGCTTTGAGGAAACATAGCCAGAGGATTGCCACACTTTTAAGGCCAGCCTGGTCTATGTAATAAATTTTAGTCTAGACAAAGCTACACTGCAAGACTCTGTAGCAAAAAAAAAAAAAAAAAAAAGGAAAGAAAGAAAGAAAAATAATTCATTTGCTGAGTAAGATTTATTTCAATTATATTTAGAAAATCTCTAAATGTTGGGATAGGTGTTAAAAAATTTTGATTTGTGCCACATTGCATTTTAGCCCATAAAGTGTGCAGTGTGCTGGTGTTTTGCTGTTTCTCATATTGTCACAGTTGTTAACTATTCCAGACATACCTGCCTATGAACAACTGGCCTTAAGAGACAGCTAGACTGTAACCTTCATGTTTTCTCTTCCAGGGTATATTTCCTTCCAGCTATGTTCACTTGAAAAATGCCTGTGTAAAGAACAAAGGGTAAGAATGCATTATATTAATAGTTGGAAAGCTTCCCCACAGCTGCTGACCACCTCCAAATTGAAAGGCTTGGTAATTGTATTGCAAAATAAACTAGAGAAGATCAAACCATGGTCCTTGTTGTTTGATAGGAGACACTAAAGCAGCACATAGAGATAATTCAAGAACCCATTTCTGAGTGCTGAGCTGCAGGGACATCTTAGGATAAGGCTGTCTCTCATTGTCCATCAATAGAACTTGTTTAATCTTAAACAGAGAAACTAATTTGTCATGTTTTCCTGATGTTTAGGGAAACGTGCCAGGCAGAGACCCTAGCATGGTGAGCCATGTGCTCTCAATGCCCAGGAACCTCCTAGATTTACCCTTAGTTGTACAGAGGTGAAGCCTGGGGCAGTAGAGTGCCTGCTATGCAAACTTGACAACTTGAGTTCAATCTCTGGACACCACACAAAGGTCAAAGAAGAGAACTGACTGCACAAAAGTATCCCCTGACCTCCACATGTGTGCCACTGCACATGCATGGCCACACACACACACACACACACACACACACACACACACACACACACACACACACACACAACCACAGTGCATGTTGGCTCACCTTTAATCCCAGCACTCAGGAAACACAGGCAGGCAGGTCTCTGTGAGTCTGAGGATAGATAGCCTGATCTGCACAGTGAGATCGAGGCCAGCCAGAACCACATAGGCTCTGTCTCAAAACCTTAATACCAAGAAAAGCAAAGCTGATCTCTTCTAAGTGCATCTAAAACCATCTCCTGTGGGGCTTTATACATTATTCTGCTGTTTGACCTATGGATCACATCCAGTCACAGATCACCACAAATGTGGTCCAATATAAAAAAACAAACTCACTTAAAATTATGCATAGTAAAACCTTTGCATACTTCTTCAGCATTTAATTTAAATAATAACTGTTCTCACACAACAAGACATCTGATATGCCTGAATGATACATCGCATTGTCCAGATTTCACTGACCACTGAGGACTTAAGTTTTTAAAAGTATTTCCCAGTCCCCTTCTAAAGTGACTGAAAGTACAACATGCCCGGTATTAGGTAGTTAACACAAGTTAATAATTTGTTGTAAGGTAGATTTTGACACATATATTTAGTGCCAATGTCACAATGACTCATCTCTGAATTAGAGTGTAATTTTTATTTTATGGCCAAGATATAAAAACTCAGTGATAGAAATTACATATTAATGCAAATAGCAATAAATAGCAACCTTTTATTTGAACTCCAACAACACAGTAAATAACATATTTAAATTTAAATTCACCAAAAAATTTCCAGAGATATTGTTATTGAAATTGATGATTTTGCATTCATTCTCTATAAAGCTGTGCTACTAGATTTTAGTTCAGTGAACTAACATCGACAAGTCATTGAGAATTTGCGATACAAATATATCAAGTTTCCCTATTTGGATAAAAGTTAAAGAATCTAGGATACTAGTATGCTATATGTCATATATGTTAGTACTTTAAGAAACTTGAGTAGTTTTTCAAGATAGTAGATTCAAGATATAGTTTTAATCTGTCAGTGAGACCTCTGAGGCTTTTGTTGGATTTCCTGAGTTTCTCATTTCCAGTTTTATTTTAGTTTTGATTTTCTTTAGAGATTCTATTTCAGTGTTAAATTCTGCTTTCACGTCTTGAATTGTTTTTATTTCACTGTGTTATTAGAGACTTCATTAAGGTCTTTATTCACATCCTGATTAAGGTTCTTGAACATATTCATAGTTGTTACTCTGAAATCCTTGTCTTGTGCTTTGGCTAAGTTGTTTTTCTCAGGACCTGTCATAGTAGGTTGCTGTGGTCTGCAGGAGGCACACCAGTAGTCTACCCCAGCCCTTAAGGTGTCCACCTGAATAAGTCCCCACTCCTCCCTCCCTGCTGCCTTTGCCTAAGCCATCCTGATGTCCCTCATCTTTTATGCAATGAGACTCCTAGACTTCATCCTAATCTTTTATACAATAAGTCTTCTAAACTCCATGCTACATTGTGTTCAAGGAGGAAAAGAGTCCAAAGGACTAGTAGTCCCTTAGCTTCATTTCTTGTCGATACGATGAAATTACCTGACAAAAGAGGTTTCAGGGGGAAAGAGCTTATTTTCGTTCACAGTTCAAGTTACACTCCATCATTGTGGAGAAGTCTAGGCATCGGAACTTTAAGCAGCTAGTCATGTTGGATCTGCAGCCAAAAGCAGAGAGCAGTGAGAGCAGTTCATTAAAGCATGCCTTCTAGTGTCTAGCTTTTGAATGTTTAAATACTGTCTAGGATCCAAACTGAGGCAATGAATGGTGTTACCTACTTCTAAATTGGATTTTCCCACATCAATTAACATTATAAAGACAGCCCCCTATGGACATAGTGACAGGGTGATCCAATATGGACAGTCTCTCATTGAGACACCTGTCTCTGGTGATTCTGGGTTCTGGCATGCCAGGTGGCATGAGACACAGTTTTAAAATAAGTTCATTCGTTTTGGGTTTTTTTTTTTTTTTTGCTTTATTTAATTTTTAGAATCTAATGTATTCTATTTGTATGAGCATTTGTCTGTATCCATGTCTGTGTACCATATGCATCCCTGGCGCCCTCAGATACTTGAAAAGGGAGTTGGATGCTAGAACCTGAAGCTATGGGTGTTGTGAGCCACCATGTGATGCTGGGAATAGAACCTGTGTCCTGTGGAATTGTGGCCAGAGCTCTTGAGTGCTGAGCCTTATCTTCAGCTCTATACTTTTGTTGCTGTTCCTGATGTACCGGTGCTTATCTGCTCCTACTCCATCAGCCCCAAAAAACTGCAAATGTGGATAAAAGTGTCCCGGAAGACGTGTAAGTTCTAGGCCGGCACCAGGCCTGATGGGATTATAGCTCAGTGAGAACTCAGGGTGAGTGGGCTCTTTTCTAAAAAGGAGTTGCTACAAGGTAGGTCCATGGTTCTGAGATTCTAGGAGAAAAACTTTATCCAGAAAACATTCAAGACACAGAATTGTCTTGTTTTTCCAAAGAGAAAGATCTACAGGATGTTAATATCACCCAACTCATTTTAAGCAGAATTTTAACCCAATGGACCAACTGCTAAGATGAAACTGTTATAAAGTATGTCTCAGAATAATTGACCAAAATATATTTCAAAGCAGCTACTTAAGTTAGAATATTTCAACACTAATTTGGGGGGTTACATCGTTAATACAAAAGAGCTGCCCTGGTATTTTGTGTTTAATATTTTGTATTTTGTTTGGACAACCCCAAATAAACATTCTACATAGTGAATTATCCATGGTTCTTTCATAGGTCTTCAGAGCAAAGTAGGGTCTATGATGAGAGTCTCTGAATTAAATGGGAGGTCATGAATTAGGGAAGCTGCTCCTGTATGTTTAATTCTTGCTGAGACCTCACTTTTAAAGTGTTAAGTGCAGTGTCAAGGGTTCCAGGAGATTTCCTGTTTCTTCTTGGGCTTTGTAAAAGATCATTTTATAAGCTCTGAGTCCAAATACTCATCATATAAATTGCAATAGCTGCCTCAAAAGCAGAGGAAATATTCTGCTTTTGGGAGGTGTCAGATGTAGACTCTTTGAATGGTACTGTATTCTCCACAGGGTTTATATTACTGTTTCTTTCTAGTTTTAAATCCAAGTTTTACATTTTCAGCTTCACTTCTGCCCTAGATAGAAGGTAAATAAATACTTACAAGACATGTTTTTAACAATAAAGAGAAATCAAGAGCTGGAGCTCAATTAGGGGAAGAATCAATGCAAGATTTTAGTTTTTGCATTTATGTTAGGAAGATTTCCCCAAAGACAGCTGTATACACTTGGACAAGACATTATAAAGACCTGCAGAGCAGCTAGTCTCACTATGAGAAGGAATCTCCCTTGGAATTTAATAAGCTGTTTCCTTTTACATATAAGATGTTGGCCTTTGGAAAAATAACCCTGAAATAAAAGAAATAGTTTCCCTTGATATTGGCGATTGCATTCTTCTGGGCAGCCATAATAATGGCCATGTAACCTCTTGAACCTGTACGAAACTTGACTAAAGAAACTTTGTAGAGATGACAAAAGAAGATTCTTCAGTGCTAAAGGCAGGGCCAAAGGGCAAGTGGAAGCCCCACCCATTTGTCGCCTTACACTGCTTCTCTTCAGGGCAGTCATACCTGACTAACAATGCTTATTTCTGACTTTAAAAGAAGAAATGGGAAGAGTCTATTATCTTCACCTCAGAGAGGAACATTCTGGAATGAATATCCTGATATCTATGACACCTTAAGCCTTGGTTCTGCTGCATGGCAGCAGTATCAACAATGCACATTTTTCAAATTGGCCTGTTCCAAATAATATAATTAAGGGGTTTTGGGTTCACAAGGATGCTTAATGAATGCTCTAATTATGGGTTAGTTACAAGTTCATATGCCAAGCATCCAGACAGCTGAATAGTATTTCTCATACTCCTCTTGAGTCCTGTGGTCATAGCATTTATATGGCAGAGGTCACTTCACAGTTGACATACTCTGGTGGTCTTGTCTGACAGAGGAATGTTATTGAGTTTGGAAAGATCAAAAAAGTTGTCTACTGGTCAAGCTGTCACAGGAATAGAATGTTGTTCCTTCTCCCCTGCACCATTCAGTCTGGACCTCCATTAAGTTGATGGTCCCTTGGGCACTGTACTATCCTCACCTATAGCATTCCTCATGCAAGCTCCTAATCAGATCCTGGTTGCTGACTGTCGTACCTCATGTGGCTTTCTTTTCTAATTGTTCTTCTTGAGTATTTAAAAGTATTGTCTCTGGTATTTATGTATGTGTTTTTGTCTTCTTTAATTTCACAGACAATTTGAAATGGTTATTCCCACCGAAGATTCTGTTATCACAGAGATGACATCAACATTAAGAGACTGGGGAACCATGTGGAAACAGCTCTATGTCGTAAGTAACATTTTAAAGGGTGTGATTTTTAGTTAGATAATTGTCTTAAGAAATATGTGACCATGTGTAACCATCAACTAATATTTAAGAGCTTGCTTTAAGTCACTGGGTCTTCTTGGGAATTAGGGGGTGTAGATTTTCCTAAGTCATAATTATTTTATATTATAATCTCTTCTACCCCATGGGGCATTGGTCTTATGCATTATATTCAAATACCACTAGAATATAAAAGATAGGTTTTCTAACACTAGCTAAATATGAGTATTTGTGTGGATTTCCTGAATATGAAGCTGTTCTCCGTACAGTTTTAGTGGTGGTATATTTCAGTACATCCTGATTCTATGAGTAATTTGAACATATTGGAAATGAAAACTTAGAGTGGGAGAAACTATTCTAAGTATACTAAGGAAAGAAAGGCACTTTTTGTGAAAAGTATTATGTTTGCATATTCATTTGCTTATTATAACAAGTAACATTATTTGTTCTGGAGTTGTCTGGCCCTATCCTATTGGAGCTGGTGGTGTTAGAGCTCACTTGGAAAACCACAAGATAGTTTCAGTCTAAGATGAGTTGCTGAAGTGTGGTCTTGGTAAACAAATCAAATTGCACACCACCAGGGCTCTGTGTTGAGATATGAGTTGAGAAAATTCAGATGTGGCTGTTAGATTTTTAAATTCTAGTTAGAAAGATCATGAAACCCAAGTATTATTGCATTGAAAGTAATTTTGCAAAGTATTGGAACTAGTATATCTTTAAAATATTCAACATACTAGCTTTATAATATGTGTGTGTGTGCATGTTGCATATCTGTACAATTGTAGTTGAGCAAGGGTATCCACTATATTTCTTCAATTTTACTGCTAGTGAGGACCAAAGTTGATTTTGTCTTGTTTAGTTATTTGTAAATGCTTTTGATGTCATAACTACCCTTGGGCATCTACTCTGGGGGAAGACTTGGTTGGTTTGAAGATCTGCACATAGTAAAATCTCCAAGTAATATCTTTGGCAATCTCCTTAGTAATGGGAAAGGGGTTGATTAGCTAGCATTGTATCATGCTGGGAATAAGCACTTCTTTGAGGAACAAATACAAAATTCAGTCCAGAGATAGATTGACTTTTGGAACAAGGGTAACATGATCATATTGGGCTTTCTAGTTTCTCTTTTCCTGGGTGCGTTGTTGTATTTGTGTATCTTGGTCATTTTCCATATGCTCTTTAGCAGTTTTAAAGCAAAGCACCTGATCTCTTCTGTTTGTTTTATTATATTTTGTTTGTTTGTTTGTTTTGAGGTAGTGTTTTTTTGCATAGCCCTAGCTGTTCTGGAACTCACTCTATAGACCGGGCTGGCCTTGAACTCAGAGACTTGCCTGTCTCCTCCTCCCAAGTACTGGGATTAAAGGAGTACACTGCTATGCCCAGGTATTACCTAACCTTTTCACTGAAAGATGTTTGATGAATACAGTAAGTTTGTAGTTTGCAAATAGTATATGAGTAATGTATTGTGGCTCTGCTTCTTCCTCGGGATCGTTGGCTGCTTTGGTCCATAAGGGTGGAACAAGCAGAAGCAAGGAACAGGGTTCAGATAGCTTTGAGTACGATGGACACAGCCCTCTGGGAGATGACTTCAGTGAATCAGCTCAGCTTTCTTCCTAAATATAGGAAATATATAGGATTGGGGAGCCTGGAGACAAACCCTAATTTGCATTAAGTGACATGGTCATATCATAAGGTTTTGTATGTGGCATCAGAGTCCTACGGCAAAGTTCCTAGTACAAGTCTTAGTTACCATATGTACTACAGGGGAAAGGATTCTAGTGGGAAACTGCCAGGAGTCACACTAAAGATAAATCAGACACACAGGCTTAGAAACAGTTTTCAGATAAGGTCAGTCCTCTGGGCTCAGAGACATTCTCCAGGTAAGGACAAGTAGAGAGCAGGAAGTCCTCACTGTCCATGTTGCCCAGCTTAGAGAAAGTCGCCAGGCTATGGTAGACTGCAACCTCTGACCATCAGGGTGTCCCAACAATGTATGTAGATATTTAGCATAAAAAGAAATGTGACTGCTTGAGAAATTCTAGGTTGTCCTTTTAAATAATACTGCTAAGGGCTTAAGTAATAACTTTTAAAATACATCTTAATAAATTCAGCAGTGTAAACAGGAAAAAATACTGAGGAGGAATGAAGCAGTCTTGGTGCAGATGCTGGGCTGTGTTTTATGTCTCTTCTCTCTGGGGCTTTTCCAGGTACTTTTATTCTTGAATATTATCAAAGGTGATTTATCTCAAGTCCCACACTAAGCAGTAAAGCCAGAGTCAAAATCTAGGTCTGCTGCTACCGAAACCTGTTCTGTTTTCCATTTAAACCAAATCAAACCTTAACCATTCTTTAAAATAGGAAACTACAATTCATTTTTGAATGCATATTTGATATACTGTGGGGATTTCTATGTTTTATTTTAATCTAGCTGTTTAGTATTGTAATATACTCTTCATTTAATACCAAATGGAATACAGTTTTTAATATTTCTTAGTATGCTTCATAGATATCCATTTCTTCTGAAATTTAGTTTTTTACAGATATATTTTATGAGAGGCCAATATATTTATAGTAGTCATTATTTTTCTTTTGTTTGTCTGCTTTCCTGTTTGTGTGATAAGTTTGTTGGATAAGCCCAGGCTGGGATGGAGTCGTGGTATTCCTACTGCTTGGCCCTCCTGTGGGCCTCCAGTAAAAGGCAGGGGCCAACTTGCCCAGCTTTTTCTTAAAGTAGCAGGCAGTTGGGACTGTCCCTTACACTTTTAGAGGTTCTCCCCTGAGAGAGAGAGCTAACCAGCTAGTTTTCATTTTCGTAAAAGACTTTGCTTCCTTCTCATGACTGCATCTTCTTGTCAGAAGATGTGGTGTGGAAGAGGGTGCAATCTCTCTTCTTTGTCTGACTTTTTGTACCTCTGCTATGTAATTTATTCTTACTTGGTGGATTTTGCTTCCTACCTCAGATACCCTCAAATGTTTCTTGGTCTTCTGCTTATCCATTTGTATGACCTAAACAGGAACTTCTTCCGGAAGATTGCAAGAAATAACACCTAGAAATCAATGTGTTCATTCATTTCCACCTCTAGGGGCTCAGGCACAGCTGCTGAGGATGTGAACAGACACTGAACAGTTAATTACAAGAATATTGTGTTGCAGTGCCCTTGTAATGGCTTGTAAGAGGGTGTATAACATGAGAGAAGAGCAGGCAGTAAGAGAAGACAGTAATAGAAAACAGGTTCAATAGAGTGAGTTAGGAGTTGAGAGGCAAAGGAGTTTATTTATGGCTTGGAGGATCTGGAACTTGTTTCCTGGAGAAAGCTTCCCATCCTTCTAGCATGTTTGTCAGACCTATGCAGTACCTGATGGGTCCTTAAAGCATCAAGTATTAATACAGCAGAAAATGCATCACTGCACTTTAAATTTTATATATGTCACATAGAAATTGATAATTTTGGTGTCTTATAGCTCCTAGAGAACTTTGGTGTTTAATAATCTCTATAAATTCATACCAGTATGCACATACACCAGTGTTTCTCAACCTGAGGGTCATGACCCCCTTGGGGTTGCATATTGGCTATCCTGTATATCATGTATTTATGTTATGATTTGAAACGGTAGCAAAATTGCAGTTGGTTATAAAGAAGCAATGAAATAATTTTATGGTTGGAGGTCATCACAACATGAGGAGCTGTATTTAAAAGGGTCACATCCATAAAAAGGTTGAGAACCACTAGTATAGACTATTAATTATTTTTGTAGAAAGTAGAAACATATTTTATGGCTAAGAAAGATGTGCAATAGATACCTACTATCTCTGTGGTGAGGTGTATATATCTTTCAGTATTAGTAAAAAAAAAAAAACAAAACAAAACAGTATTTGCTGAGGGCTTATTATGAACCACGCTGAATCATAATAAAACTAGGAACATGTTACTTACCCTGGGATGAGCATTTTTCTCCACACTCTGTATGCCAGCTTCTGTGTCTTCACAGTAACTCCCCATGGTAGATACTGGGGTACTCTTTACAGATGAGAAAACTCTAAGAGGTAAATGAATTCCTGGAGTGTTTCCTCTAGAAATGATGCAGGTGGAAGTCAGGTGAAGTCCATCCAAATCCTAGGGCAGTGCCATATGTGGTCACAAACCCATAAATATCTGTGCTGTGCAGTTTCACTGATGGTTGAACTCATCATTAAGGTTTTTTTTGAATCCCCAAAGTCTCATCCATCTTTCTTCCACCAAACTGTGGGGAATATTGACTTTGAGAGATATCCTGAAGCCATATGATCTTTTTTAAGTAAATAAGAAAGAACCATTTGTGTGTGTGTGTGAGAGAGTTTGAGTACTGACCACATAATGGCAGTGAACTCTTATTATGAGCAGGTTTTCCCCACCGCCACGGCTACCAGTCCCGCCGCCCTGTTGCCACGCCAGCCCCCAATAACACTCAGAGACTCTGTATTTGATACAATCCTGTTGGCCAGTTACTATTATTGTTTATGGGCTAGCTCTGTCTTAATTATTAACCCATTTCTACTTATCTAAGTATTTCCACGTGGTCATCTTATCCGAGCACAGCGGCAGGCATCTTGCTTCCTCTAGGTGCTACATGCTGACTCCTCCTTACTACTTCTTCCTTCCTCTTTGTCTCCTAGCCCCACCTATCTTGCTTTCCCATTGGCCCAACAATGCTTTATTTATTAACCAGTATGAGAAACATATTTACAAAATAACATCTCCCATCAAACTCTAATCAGTGTTTGACTCTAAAACATCCTTATGTGCCCAAATTCATGACTTGATTGATGAAAAATTAAAACCAACCTTCAAGAAATAAGTGGGCAACAATGTTTTCCATGTCATTGGTTTTAGTTGCATGTAGCCAAGACTCAGACTAAAACATGAGTAGTCAGGGAAAGCTACTTGACAGAGGTAGAAGTCATGCCACACCTGAAAGCATAATAGAGCTTGGGCTGAGCTAAGGGAGAAGCTCTTGGAGAGAAAAGCTAGGCTGGGGAAGGAACATAACACCTGTGTTAGGGAGATGAGAACTCACGTTTGGCCTGGACGGGAGAGCAGTGTTGTGAGACTTGAATGAAAATGCATAGAACCACATGTGTCTCTGAGGACAAAGGAAGTGGGACAGATGTATTAGTGGAGAGGCTATCTACACCACGGCAAGCCCTTGGTCATCCACCCACGTAGGTTACCTTCCATTCCAGAAAGAGGACTGACCACCAAATCTCTGTGTTTATGTATTCCTTAGAGAAATGAAGGTGATCTCTTCCACCGTCTGTGGCATATCATGAATGAAATCCTAGATCTGCGGAGGCAGGTGCTAGTCGGCCATCTTACCCATGACAGGATGAAGGACGTAAAGCGCCACATTACTGCCCGACTGGACTGGGGAAATGAGTGAGTACTGACAATTACAGGTGCTGGAAGGAGCATGGAAGTGGCCCAGTTAAGCCAGGATACACTGATACCACTGAGAGCCTTCACACACAGGTATCCCCATTCTTCACATTCAGGCTTTATGTGGACCATCAATGATGGAGCCCAAACACCACATCTAGTGGGTCTGGTGTGAACACTAAGATAGTTTTGCTTTCCAGTGCCTGATAGTGTGACAGTGGCCAGGTGGTCTCAAGAAATATAATGTTTCTGACTAAAATGTATCTTTTCGTTCTCCAATATTTAGGTTTGTCACATGTATTTTCTTTTATTTTATACCTCCTCATTATCACTGCATAGATGGACAGCGTGATGCAGGGGGAAACTTACTAGCCTCTGCTGCATGTCTTATGACAAGTGCACAGCTGTGATAAGTTCTGTGCAGGCATATAGCCACTTTGAAGAGCTGCTTAGGAGAGCTCAGGTAAAGACTGTCGTGGATTGAGATTTACTGTTAAATAAAAATGTAGGGAACTTATTTAAAATAACAGCTAAGCACTTAAGTAAATCTAATTACTAGAAACTCCAACCAAAGCTGATACTCTACTCAGTATGAATATTAATAATGGGGTGACAAAATAGATAAGCCAACCTTATCTATGCTCCTAGTTTGCACAAAGACTAAGGCAATGATGTAATTTCTTAGTATCCTGTAAGGTCACACCCTTACCTTCTTTAACATTATCAAGATCCTATTTGCTATTTGACCTTCAGTGGATCTTAGTACAGAGTATTGGGAGGGTGTGGAGAAAGAGAGTGAACATTGAACACAAAAAGAGAAAGCACCAGCAAGTAAGCCATGAGTAATTCACATCTTTCCTGAATCTGGAAACCCCCATCTGGAAATAAAAAGTTGCTTCCCCTAGAAATAGGGAGGGGCTTTTTTAGAAGCCACCTTGATTTCTTTCAAAATGTTAAGGGCGTACATAGACCAGATTTTAACCCTCCATCTCACCACAAAACCTGTCACATCTTATTGAATATGATATGCTACTCAGCTGTTTAAAGACAGCAAAATATTCAGTTCAAATATGCCTAGATTGATGATTCATTCCTGTGAGAAATAAGAGCAAGAAGACAGGTGTATGATGGCAGGAAGAACACTGAACTAGGGACTCCTTTGTGATTTTTTTTTTTTTTTTGCCTTTACTTTTTCTTTCCTGTATTGGTTTGTTTGTCTATTTGTGTGTATGTGTATGTGTACATGGTGATTGGAGGGCAGCTGGCAGGAGTTGGTTCTCTCCCATTATCATGTAGTTCCTGGAGATGAAACTCAAGGACTCATGATTGACAGCAAGTACTTGTACTCCCTGGGCCGTCACACCTGTCCAGATCATTTTTAAAGACTGGAAGCAAATTTCTGAAACCTTCTCTGTTATATGAAAGCACTGAGCTGGAAGTACAAAAGCCCTTTCAGTGCCACATGACCAGACAGAAAACATGCTGTGCCTCCTGCTCGGTTGGATTTGCAGCCTTGGTGTTGACTTTCTCCTTTGTGCCTGGCCTCCTCCTCCTCCTCCTCCTCCTCCTCCTCCTCCTCCTCCTCCTCCTTCCTCCTCCTCCTCCTCCTCCTCGTCCTCTTCATCTCCTCCTCTTCCTCTTCTTCTTCATCTTCTCCTCCTCCTTCTACGCCTCCTCCTCCTATCTTCTTTTTCTCTGTTCTTTTCCTCCTCCTTTTCTCTTCTCCTTCTTTCTTCTCCTTCTCCTCCTTTTTTTCTCTTCAAGACAAGATTTCTTTATCGTTGTTTTGGAACTCACTCTATAAACCAGGCTGGCCTCATACAGAGATTCTTCTCCTTCTGCCTCCCAAGTGCTGGGATTAAAGGTGTGTGCCACCATGTCTAGCTCACTTGATCCTTATTCTTATTTTTAGAATCCCTTGACTTGTTACTTAGTTCTAGTTGGTTATTGGTCACTATGCCAGTCCTCATTTAAATGAGGACTAGTTTGTTAATAAAGATGTTGGCTGGAGTTAGATTATCAAAAACTCACAAGAAAATGTAGAACAGGCAAACAAGCAAACAACCCAGTCTTGTTTTCAGTTTGATGAAGGGAAAACAGAAAAATGGGGAAGCAGAGAAAATTTTTGAATTAGGACTGTATTGAGGCATAGTTTTTTTTCTTACATGAGTTCTAGCATGATTTTTTGGGCAATTCTATGGCTAATTTATGGTAAGTTAATAAAAAAAAGTCATGCATGAAAATGAACAGTATAATTTAAAAATCATTCTTAAACCCGTGAATGTTCTCATGCTCTTTTTCTATTTTCTTTAAATTTTATTGACAATTCATTTAAGAATAATCAATGTAGGGATTATACATGTGCCATATTCCTTTAAGGATAAATTTATTCCCTTACTAAAGAGTGTTAAGTGGAAAGCAAATTAAGATAATTTCTTTGCCTGTTAAATTAGGTCATATTGTCCTGAAAAAAATGTTCTGTCAGCACATAAATCTCTTACCAAACGTAATTAAGAATGTGTTCAGTGTCACATTGCATATCACACTGCTAAAGAGGAGGTCCCTGGATTTAGGGAGCTTAGATGAAGTAGGAGATGACCCATCTTGTTCCTTAACAGACTCAGTAAAAGGTAGTTCTCTCCTGGAATGCCCAGGCAGAATTAAAGTGGGGACACAGATTTCTGTCACCCATAGAGTCCTAACAGCCTCTGAAGTCCTGTTGAGAGTACATGGAAGGATGTCACAGAGTGTTTTGGTGGCTAGGTTGGTAGAAAATTTGTCTCTTCCTACTCAGCCCCGGCTTCCTGTATCCTGTGTGGTCTTGCTCCATCTGTTTTCTCTAGGCCTTTTCCATATTCTTTGAAAAGCATTGCTGATTCTATTCTGTGAGCTAAGAAACCTCAAACAGTGGTTTGTTTACCCTCAGACAGTATCGGAGAACTGACAAAAAATGGATAACACCAAGTAGGATGTTCTTCTCACAATTTTGACTTTAAGAAGCTAGCAGCAACGGATAACTTGGGCTGCTCAGAGAATAGAAACTCTGAATACTACTCCTGTCAGTAGAAGTTTAGGAAGGACCTGAACTTCAGAAGCTCACAGCTGGGTCTGATCTTACTCATTTTTGTAGTGCTAAACACGTGTGGCCCTTCACAGAGCTTTTCTTTCTAATGTTATATGGATGAATCTGAATTCTCAGGTTCAGAATCACAAACAAGGAATATCTTTTGACAACTGGGAGATAAGCTATTGGGCCTGCTTGGGTTGAACATGCTATGCCAATCCCTATGACTGCTGGCCAGCTGTGGATTGTTGCCACAGATGTCAGGTGCCCACATGAGGGCCAGCCAGATAGATACATCATCAAGAGGAGACAGTCACATGGATACCCTCTACTCTTACCTCTCCCAAAAGGAGTTTAGGCACCCTCTCTTAGAAGAAACTGTGACTAAGACAGGTGCTAAGATTCTTATGTGATTATATGTTTTGTATCCTGTAATACAGGTCTTTCATCAGCAATGTAAACCTGGTGTCAAATGATATCTCATGACCTGATTCAGTGACTCCTGGGAGGGGAGAGAGAATGGGAACTGGCCCTGTTAGAGTCCCTGGAGTAGAATAGCATGGGAGGATGTGACTAGTTTGAGAATAAACAGCTGTGCTTATTGTGATCTGAGAATTCAGCTAAAAGAATAGATGTACGGTTTCTTTGAGTATTTGTACATCATTTAAGAAAATAAGGAAGGATTTTAGTGTCAACTGAAAGTCTTCCCATTTTAACAGCTAGTATTTTTTCAGGGTGGCCTGGCAGTGCTTGGCTTGAAGTAGATGCTCAATTAATCATTTTAATGATGCAACTTTAATGACATTTTGAAGCATAGAATTTCAAGACTCTCTGTTATTTTTAATACAAAAGTTAAGAAAGCTGTAGTTCTGTAATTAGAAGTGCAATGCCAGAAGGTTTCTATCTTGGAGAGTGATGCTATGAGAAGGCCGCAGAGCAAATTATCCTCAACAAACTAAGCATGAGAACAGGAGTGTGAAAAAGAAGGAGGTATGGTTGACAGGGAAAATTACAAAGGCAGTGGGGAGCCCTTTGGAGAGACTACTGATGCATAAAGCGATAAATGAACTTATGTGGCATTGGTATCAATGTTGCACAGTGGTTGACCTAGAGGGGAGCATGCTAACAATATCACTGGGGGGAAACTGTCAGGGAACAGTGTTACACACAAATTCTGCTGTCCGTGGTAAGACATCCTAAACTGAAAACCATATCAATAACCTGTGTAGTTTCTAGAACCTCATCCATAACCACATATTGGCTACAGTAACACCTACACAAAACCATTGACAGGCCTAAGCTCTGCTGTCTCTCTGTCCCATGCCTTTTCAGTTTTACCCCAGAACTTGCCATGCATGAGAAGCTTGTGTGAGTTCCTGGGGCTTTACATGGGACATATTAACTGTGGGTAGCATAGATCAAACCATAAAGGCCAGACTTCTCTCTCATCAATCTAAGGCAAACTCTAGTTTCTAGTGTATTCCAGTTTAGAAAGCTTCTCTGCTGCTGGTTTGTGGGTTGTTAAAGGATCTCCACACCATGCTATTAAATGGCAGCATTGTTTCATTGAGAGAACTAACACATACTGCCCTGGTTTGCCTCTGACATATTCTGTTTCCCAGTTTTGTTCAGCTTTGTGCTATGTCCATTCCAACTGCAGATACAAGTCACGCCACACACAAATGGAGGAAAAGTTTGACTGATCAGCTTTGGTTACATCTCCAGACAGTGTAGTGAAAACATGGTTGGTACATTCCACAAAGGTGACTTGTCTCACAAATGTTTGAAATTTGTCTTCTAGACAGCTGGGACTAGACCTGGTGCCTAGGAAGGAGTACGCCATGGTAGACCCCGAGGACATCAGCATCACTGAGCTGTACCGACTGGTAGGTACACAGACATTTGCTTGCCGCCTCACTGCTAATTTTGTGGTTTCCATGGCATTCTTCATACTAGATGTTTTAAGAACTGGATGTTCTAGGTTTAATTTGAAGAGAATAAAGAAGACTTGCAAGCTGAGGTGACCATGCCCCAACAGTACCAAGGCTCTTTCCCTTGATTGAAACACTGTGAAGTCCTCCACATAACCCTCAACTTAGCAGGAAGTAAAGTTCTAGGAAGTAAGCCCAGACTTTTAAGTTCTTTCACAAGTGCTTTTTTCTCTTGGCTTTGTCCAATGAAAGGCTTACAAATCATGCTTCTTCGCCGGCTTTGTTTCTGGATTATAAAATGTTCACCAAGATGCTATCCTCACTTCTCCCTCCATATTACCGTACTGTATATGGACTTCAAAAGGGGGCCTCTAAAAGTAGCCTTCAACTGCTGTTTTCAGATTCATCTGGACCCCCACTCATTTCTAAGCGGTAGAGACCATTGATAATCCTAAAATATTTTAAACACATTACCTACCACAGGAACACACATGACATCATTTTCTTCCCCTAGTTGCCTGGTAATCTACCTTTTGTCCCTGAATTTTGCCTGTTCTTCTAAATGCCTCCATGGAATTTCTTGATAGTAAGTAAACTTTCTGCAATGCTAAATTGCATTGAGAAAAAGGTCTAGGTTAGAAGGGCTGTCAAAGGATGTTGCCTTCTGCCTAACTTTACTGTCATCTCAATGATAACTATACCATTCTATAATATTCCTGAAAGGAAAGCATTCCAGAAATAGGAATCTCAATTTTAAATGTTTTGCTGATTTTGATGTAGTTTTCCATCTAAGTTACCTTTATGGAGTAATGGGTAATTCTTAATTGGTGATTGTATATGCATATCTGAAAAACTGTGGGAAAAAGCCATCAGTTACATGTTGGGATATGTGACCTGTGAGTTAATAACAGTTCCTTCACTTTCTTCCTTGATCACCCTTCTATTCAGGATAACTGTATTTCATGCTGTGGATTGAATGCTTTCTGCTTTTCTTAGAGAGATCCTTTACCATTTTGGGCATGCAGTTTTGTATACTGTGGGCCTTTCTTACATCTGCACTTAAAACAGACTATCTGGCTTGTCTTATAGAAACAATTAAAGGTAGTTAGAGGGATGCTAGGAATGTAGCCCAGCAGTACTTGCCAAATGTGTACATCATCTCTGATTTCTATCCCCAGCATGTCATAAATTGGTGTGATGTCACATGACTTGAGGAAGAAGGATCAAAAGGTCAAGATTATATGTAGCTACACACAATTAAGGCTTTTTCTTTGAAAGATTTGGGGAGGTGATTGGGGGGAGAAAGAGAAGGCAAGAAGAACACAAAGAGAATGCCCCAGGTTAACTCACTACTCTTACAACAAATAGAATCTATGTACTTTATTTGTTGGTCATGTCTTCTTTCCTTTTTAAATCACTCAAATCTTCTAGTGCCACATCTTTACTGTTAATTTGACCAACTGAAGTTATATTTTCTCATTTAAAATCCTGTTCATGTTAAATCCTAAGGCTGCACTGCCTCCTGTTCTCTGGCCTTCATGCATCATAATCTATCACAGTGTCTCCATAAGAAGCGCCAGGTCAGCGAGTCTGAGGTCATTTTATAGTATGAACACACACTGAGTTGTAGCACCAAAACAACTGCATGTCCAACCTCTATCAACTCAGAAATTACAGTACTTAATCTCCTTGTGTTTCCTCATGTACTGTGACAAAATACTTCTTTCATCTTGAAATGATTGCCCTTCCTAGGAACATATTTGAAGAACGCTTAAGCATACAGTCAGGTTTCATTCTTTTTCATCTTCACTTCATCTTCATTGGAGAGGCAACATGGCAAAAATAATTGATATCATATGTGGTAAATCTGGGCAGTAGATTTGTCTGTATTTAATGAAATGGATATTAGCAGCCTAGACCTGATAGAAATGTAATTTTCCAGTGATCTAGACACAGAAAATTGTAAATTGGTTTGTGGCTAAATTACATGCACAGAGCTACAGACCCTTGTGTTTTTACCATGTGGCACTTGATGTTGAAATGAAAGGGCACCTCAAAGTACAATAGAGCTGTAGACACTGTAGCCTTTATGTCTGTTCTCTTTGGAGTTGCAAGGACAAAGGTTCACTGCAGTTGACTGAGCTACTTTATGTCTCCATGGAAGTTCCATACAACCCTTGGCCTTTATCTGTCCCTAGAAGAGAATAGTTGCACCTGGAGATTTAGCTGCAGATATGAAATAGTTGATGACCAACTAGTAATGCCTGCTCTCAATATATTTTCTTCTCCCTAGTTTAGTTTTCTATATATAGCTCTGCCTCTGGCTTTCCACTTAACATTTTATATAGGGTATCAGATTGATTTTATCTCTTTTAACATTCCACTCTTTTGGTGGTGGTGGCCTGGACTGCAATGGTGCTGAGAGCCATTCTGCTCTTTTCCCTCTCTGCCACCTGTGAGCAGCTCCCTGCCTTTGATTTCAACAGGGAGCGAGCGGGGTTGGGGCTCCATCACCAATTCCTTGCTTTTTTTGGCAGTACATTATCATTTTAGATCAAGGACCATGGAGGTTGACAGCATATTGTCATTTAGTATTAAGAACTGTGGGGTGAAGGTAAATGTTCCCAGAAAATAAAATGGTTTCTTTCTTTCCTTCTTTTCTTTTTTTCTTTCCTTCTTTTGTCCTTCCTTCCTTCCTTCCTTCATTCCTTCCTTTCTTCTTTTGTATCACACTTGAAACAGAAGTTCCAAATTGATATTGTACTTTGGGAGAAAGGTCCTGTTTTTGTTTTTTGCCAGCCCTGTTCATAGATCATTCTCACCCATTTATGCCCATCTGAGCTGGGAAAATCTGAACCTTACCTTGCTAACTCATGCCTACCTACAAAGGTTGGGTTGCCAAAGGCCACATCTCAGTTCTGCTATAAATAAAAGCTGTTTGGCTGGAATCCCTGCTTATTTGGTCTTACAGAGTATCTTTGTAGGGACATTTTATGTTTTAGGATCTTCCTTTCTTGTTTGCAATTCTTAGTGGCTTAGGGCAGTGGTTGCCAAATAAAAAACAGTGGTTCTCAAAGAAGTTCTACTTTCCCCAGAGGTACATTCAACATCATTGGCTGAAGACAGAATTTGGATGTCACAACAAGGGGTGGCAGTAGAGAGAGTCCATTTAGGAGGTGCTAAACAACCCCAAAGCCCACCACAACTTCTTCCACCAAGATTGGGAAACCTGCATACAGCCCATTCATCCAGTAATTAATGCAGTATATGGGGAATATCAATTTGAGTTATAAAATCCTTGCAGTGAATCTATTTCTTCTGCTAATAAACAATGCCATTAAAATTCAGGGTCTAAGAGCATGCATTGCAGCTTCCAGGTATACCTGCAGCTGCACATTATGTCACAAAGGGTCATCATCTGTGTTGCTACCACCAGGTCACAGATCCTGAATGTTTAGCATGCCTTTTAATGTATTACTGAGATGTTCTTTCCACCAAGGTATTTTCTTAGTAGTCAGTCATCAAAAGTCATCAACTACCAAGAGACAAGCAGGAAATCCTAACCCTTTAAACTACAAATCCATCCTAGATCTGGAAGAATGGTGGGTAAGGGGAGACTACATGCTAAAGGGTGCTACACAAAAAGGGTGTGTGGCACAGGCATGGAGCACAGAATCTTATTTTTAGCATGCAAGGAAGGTTCCAGGATAGCAATTCATTATGCATCAGATGCAACAATACATTTTTCAGTCTGCTGTGACTTGCATCTCTCTGCATATGATCCCCATCAGTGATTCTCAGACCTCATTGCCCATTAGAGCCACCTGGGGAGCCTTTAAAACTACAGCTCTTGAGAAAGCCCATCCCCTAGAAATTCCCATTTAATTGTTCTGGGACAGGACCTGGACGTAAGTGTTTTTTAAAAGCTCTCTAGGTGACTCTAAAGTGCAATCAAGGTTGAGAACCCCTGCTCTAGGTATATTACATTATTTGCATGAGTAAGGGAGCTGATATTTTCCTGTTGATTCATATTGAATTATATGGCTGATACTGGAAACTTTGTACCCTTCCAAGTCAAGAGCAGACACCCCCTGGAGGTCAGTTCTTTGCAGGAAGCATTTGTATCTGTGGCTCCCACTCTGGCCTTTCTTATTTGTTTCTTTGGAGTAGCTTGTGATGTGCTACACTTTTTACACTTTTGACTATACATATGTGTGTGTGGTGTAAATAACTCACCAAGTACATAGCAATTCTAAGGGGGGAAAGACTTCCTTTTGAATTAAAGAGATTAAGTTTTATGAGATTGTGATACTTATTTTGCCACAGTGAAAAGAATCTTGAAGGCACAAAATAGAGCAAGCCTCACAGAAAATAGGGGGAAATTTTGCTTCCCCTGCCCTCTGTAGTTAATTTTTCTTCAAGAATTTTTTCTAATCATTATGGTTAACAAGGTCCACTTTCTATTGTATTGTGTGTGTGTGTGTGTGTGTGTGTGTGTGTGTGTGTGTGTGTGTGTGGCTTCACTTTTACAGAGAGATGTCCAATGTGTCTGATGAGTATAAAGATGTGTTACTTGTTTGTGATCTTCTTTTGCTTTTAGATAGTTCAGAATAAAAAAAAAAGTGTATGAACTTTCTGATGAGGTTATGGAATTGCACTTACTACTGTAAATTGTAAAAATGGCATTTGCCCTGAAAATTGGTCAGCCATTTGTAATTGTTGAACTCTATGCATCAGCCTTAAAAGGAAGCTGATACAGAAATGTACCTGTGTGCCTTTACCAATAACAACTGCCCTTAGCCATAGAGTTCAAATCCCTGAAGTTCAGATGCCTGATGTTAAAAATGAGTGCTTTCTTCACCATGAGTCTGAGATGGGGTAATAGTTAGCACTCTACATTCCTTACTTCATCAACTCCTATTCAGTTAATGCCCAGAATTTCCAGGTCCTTTCCCAGCCCCCACCTCCTGCATCACTGCTTCTCAAGTAGAGATCCAAGGGCAGAGTAGACTGGCAGCAGTTGGCAGCTGGGCCAGTATGTGCATGGCAATAGAGAATTAGAAGCCTGTGCTAATTCTTACATTGCCACGATATTCTCACTGTCTTTTTATTTGTATTTTTTTTTCTGAAAGTATTTACCTATCAGTCTCCACAGCATTAGAAGAGCAAACAACCTGAACCATCACTCCAATCAAATCAGGAAGTCGAGGCCAGAGTCCTTGCTCCTTCCTAGTGCTTTGTTTGGGAAAGTTTTCCAAGGAGTCTATGGAGTTCCTAGGCTCAAATCTAACTCCCATTTTGGAGTGTTTCCCCATTCATCATCCTTCTGGTGCATGTGTGTGTGTGTGTGTGTGTGTGTGTGTGTGTGTGTGTGTGTGTGCGCGTGCGCGCATGTGTGTGTCTGTCTATGTGTGTCTGTGTGTATGGGTAGGTGAGCATGTCTTTGTATGCATACACAGCAGTGCTATATCCATAAAGCATGAACTGTTTCTGTGTTTACTCACAGTTGCATTCCTAGTGCTTGGCATGTAGGTATCTAACAGGTATTTATTGACTGATTGCTTGTTCATTTGGTCTCTCACCTGTAGGCCTATAGGTCATTTCTTTCCTTCTTCAACTTTTGTGCATTTTTGTTTCTGTTCCTATATCACAAATTTGACAGCATCTGACCATAGTGATGATAAGGTGAGAAGGGAACACACTAGTGTTCCATCCTAACTTCCTCGTGGGCTCCTTGACTATCTCTCCATAGCTCTCTCCATAGCTCTATATTAAGTTATAATCATTTTATTGCTTTAGTGATACAATAAGACTTGCTATGGCCTCATTCAGAAGCTACCAAAGCTTTGCAATTTAATATAATTTAAAAAATAATGTTAAAGTATGAGAAATGAGAAGTCCTAGAAATATCCTTCAGCTTCCATATATCAAATGATTTATAATTGAAATTTGAAGGGTTTTGTTTGTTTGTGGGGGTTGTTTAATGTTTATTATTATTATTGTTGTTGTTGTTGTTGTTAAACCTAAAACCTTGTATATGCTATGCTAAGCAAGTGCTTCATGACTGGCAACATCCCTATCATGTGTACATATATACTTACACACACACACAGAGCAAGGGGAGTTGGGACTATCATCAAGTTTCCCAGTCTGGTTTTGAACTCATTTTGTAAGCAGGTTGCTCTTAAACTTGAAAACTCCCTGCCCCGGTCTCTCAAGCAGCTGGAATTACAAACTACCCCTGCAAGGCCAATTCTCTTATCTGTCCTCTAGGATGACTGGTTTGTCCCCATTCTGCAGGTTGACTAGGATCAGCAGAAATCCTTTGAACTTCCTCCGTCTCAGATGTATGCCATGAGTTGTTATCATCTTAACGTTAAAATTTAAAGGAAATCCTAAAGCAAGAGTCCTTGATCATCTTAGCACAGATGCTAGAAGAAAATTTGAAATTTAGATTAGCATGAATCTAGCATGGAAAGAAATTTTACTATCTCAGTCCCCATCACACCACAGCTTTGTGCCATTCTTTTCTTCAGTCCACTCTGATCGTGTTTTTCCTGGTGGGGTGTGTATCATTCAGATGGAGCATCGACATCGGAAGAAAGACACCCCAGTACAGGCCAGCAGCCACCACCTCTTTGTCCAGATGAAGAGTCTCATGTGTTCCAACCTGGGAGAGGAGCTGGAGGTCATCTTCTCACTCTTTGACAGTAAAGAGAATCGCCCAATCAGGTAATGGCACGTACACAAGACTTGAGTTTCGTGATGTAATCATGATGGATGTTTACAATGACATGCTTTCAGATATATTTTTCATCTACCAGCCTCAGTTCATCTATAGAATTCTGAGTTTTCAATTTATCTACCTTCTAGATACTTCCATTAAGTTTTGACCAATTTGAGAATTCCTGGGAAATCAAAAAGTCTATAGAATCCTATGTGGGCTCAAACTGAAAGATGCCTGTTTTTGTTTTTTGTTACTTTTTGTTGATAATGCCAAGAAGATAAAATTTCTCTATAGTATAATGTTTTCTTATTGAAGTCAACACACTTTATCCTTCAATTTGTCAGTAAATAATAACATTGATCTATTGTATCTGGATTGATGATATCAAGAAAGAACTTCACGCTTGCAGACGCTTGCTCCCATTGAAGTGTAAGAGCTGTGAAACAGGCAGAGTTTGTTCTGTTTCTCATCCTCAGTGTTCTGAAACTTCCCTGAATGGTTGTCTATGGTTCATCATAAGTTTTGGTGTGAAGAATCAAATCCCAGGCAGTGTGTGTGCTAAGTGAGTTCCTACCCTTGTGTGATGTCTCTAGCCCCCATTGTGATGTTTAGGAAAAGACTTAGAGTAGATGTTATGTTTTGCATATCCAGCCAAATGTTTGAACTTTTACTGAGACTTTATGAGAGCTATATTTATTTTGAAATGAAGCAGAAAGCCCTTTTTAAAATTACAAATTCACATTTAAATTATGAATTGGGATGGGATTACTTGAGTCACACATAATGATCCATTTGTACAATGCTTTTAAAATACTTATTAAAATAAACACCAAGAATCATTAGCAACTCTAAGCCACATATATTGATTCGCAAACACAAAGTAATCTGGGAGTATTTCGCTCCTTTTCTAGGAGATATGTGTGAAGTTTATTTTTAATGCACTTGTAACCATAAACGTGATGGATAACTTACGAATTAGTTTTTGTGTGCTGGTAAGTGTGACTTTTATTTCTTGTTAGTAGACCATAAGGTGGTGTTCCTGTGAAGTAAGGCTAGAATTTATGGAGTGTGGGAGACACAATGATAATACACTTTCCAAGGCAACCTGAAACATAGTCAGAGGAAATGAATCTGTGCCCTAGACCTTTCCCCTCACAAATGAGGTCTCAAAAAGAAGAAAAAGGAACAAAATTGGCCCATTTTAGCCCTGCACTTATATATGAATGAGTATTGGAGACAACACCTGCTTTTCTTTCTTTTTTATTTTTATCTTTTAGTAAGGTCTTATGTAGCGTTGGCTATCCTTGAACTCACTATCTAGACCAGGCTGCCCTGGAACTCACAGAGATCAGAATCGGCTTCCTAAGTGCTGTGATTAAAGGCCTATATCAGCACTCCTGACTCAACACCTGCTTTTATATCAAAGTGGTTTTGGTTTACCCATAGTTTTCTAAAATCCTGAAAACTTTGGATGTATAATATATTCTCATTTATACTTTTAACAAGCAGTATAGACTGTGGAGGGAGATCTCTTCTGCTTGCCTCTATTAAGCTAAAGTCCTGAAAAATAAATTCCCATTTTTTTCACAAATGTTGTAGTTGAATTCACATAACATTTCACTAATTTTTATGTTAGGATTAATAGAATGTTAACTGATAAAAAAACCTCAATATAAGTAACAATGAACATAATCAGCATAATGCCATTATATTGTTATATATTTATCATAATATAAAGACTACTTAATAATTTACAATATTAACATCATTGAAATAATACTGATTTAATATTAGCTTCTTTCTGAGTCTGCCTTGTTAAAAGCATCGTCAGATTTTCTATAATGATCCCAGGAATAATTGAGCATGAATGTCTCTCTTCCCTGCTTCCTGACTGGGCCACATGTGCCTCACATCTCTCAAACACTAGGAATTTAAACAATGTAGGGTTTAGTTTGTCTATATTTCTAAGGTTTACACAGGCAGCATAGTGATCATTTTCTCTTAGGAAGTGTTAGGGATGTGGGTCAAATGGCCAACAATGCAGAGTCATTTATCCTCTCCTGAAGAGGAACAACATGCCAATGTCTTACAACTGTGACCTCTTGCCTTGGTTCTTTCCTTGGTCTTGGAACTCATAACAGGTCTTGCTTCCTTTACTATACTGTTGCATTGTGTCAGAAGAAAGAACTACAAATGTAAACCATGCTTTTAGGGTATTGTAAGAATTCTAGTTTTGTTTCTGTTGCTGTAATAAACAGCATGACCAAAATCATGGGGTAGAAAGGGTTTTTTTTTCTTGTTGTTGTTGTTTGTTTTTGTTGTTGTTTGTTTTTGTTTGTTTGTTTGGCTTATAGGTTACAATCCCTCATCAAAGAAAGCCAAAGCAGGGTTTCAAACAGAAACATGGTAGCACAGACCAGTTACTTATTGGCTTGCTTTCTCTGTCTTGATCCTCTACCTTTTCAAATGGTCCAGGCCACCTGCCTAGGATGGCACAGTCCATAGCAGGCTGGGCCCTCCTACATCCATTAGCAATTAAGAAAATGCCCTGGAGACTAGCCTGCAGGTCAGTCTGATAGGGACAATCCCTCAGCTGAGCTTGCTCAGGTATCCCTAGTTTGTATCAAGTTGACAAAAACATCAGCACAGTGAGTTTCTTTCTTTTCTCATGGCATTTTAATGTCATCATTGATAATAATACTAATACTGAAACTAGCACAAGGTTCCAGATGTAATCCACACTACAGAAATTAGTTTCTGAAGTGGAATCCTTTCAGAGAACTCTTTCAAAACATGTTTCCATTTTTTTAATCGTGGGAGAATGCACATGTAGAAGTCAGAAAGCAACTCCTTAAGTTTATGCTTTCGTTCTGTCCTCTGCTTGCAGCACGTGAGTCTCTGGAAGAGAATCAGATTTTTTACCTTAGCAGCGAGTTTCCTGCTGAGGCCTCAGCTAGTCCAAGGAATTTGCTATTGTATATGTTTCTGCATGACATATGGGAGTTGAGCACATGTCTTGACACAGATGTGCAAGTCAGAGGACAGCTTTATGGAATTCACTGTCTCTTTCTGTAATAGTACCTTTTGGTCGGAACCACCAGCCTGAAAATAATGACATGGAAACTGATTAATTATGGAAGTTTAACCTTTAGCGTAGGCTTGTTCTCAACCAGCTCTTAGAACTTACATTAACCCGTTTATAGTAATCTATGTTCGGCCACATGGCATTACCTTGCTCTGTATTGCTCATCCCACTTCCTCCAAGTCTGGTGCCTACTCCTTCTTTCTTTCTGTCAAAGTTCTCTGTCTGCCAGGAAGTCCTGCCTATACCTCCTGCCCAGATATTAGCCATTCAGCTTTTTATTCCTCCAATCACAGCAATACATCATCACATACAGTGTACCAGTAACCCACAACATCCTTGCACCTTTAAGTTCCTTCTAGGGGTCACACTCGGGTCACCAGATTTGTGCAGCAAGTGATTTCACCTCAGACCAACTTCACCAGTTCTCTGAGTACCTTAAGAGAAGTGAAGTAGTGTCAGCTGCTAATTCCTGCCAGGGACCAAAAGTTCAGACTCTGTCCACTACAAAGGGAACCAACATGTGCTACCACCTTTCTAGTTCATTCAGCAAAATTGTGATGTGTGAAACATCTCCTGAGTACCAGCAAGCAGATGTTTTTCAAGTTTCTCCAAATCGTTTGAATGGGGCTTTATTTACAAAACCTGGTTTTTGCTTTTACACAGTTACTGAATCTTCCTGAAGATCAGGCCTCTGGTCATGTCATGAACCCTTTTTCCTGTAAACACCAGCAAGGATTCAGGCATGTTCCGACAGCATCTGGCTAGCATATGCCTATGTAACACCTCATCATTACAGTTTACTTGGATAGCACACCAGTCCACAGAACCTAGTGATAATCATTGAAAATCATGAACTTGTATTCATTTAAGGCCAAATACAGCCTTCTTACAACTTCTTTCTATGAAAGATGCCTATTTGTTTTAGGTTTGCCACATTGCTTTATATAAGCAAAATGTTTTTAGAGAGCATTTATCAGGCTGGAAGTTTTATTTCCTCGTTCCACAAGGTAAGGCTAGAAAAGGCTTATAATCTGCTCTCTGCATCTTTGGTGTCTTCTTTTGTTGTATTCACATGGCAAACACCTATATGATGCTTTTCATATGTCAAACACTATTCTAAGTTCATTTAAAAATATTTCCTGACTTAGCTCATAACCCTATGAGGAATATTCCCTTGTTTGTAAATGTTGCAGCCTACAGTCCTTGCCCAAAGTCAAGTGAAGCTGGTACTTTAACAGGGTAGGCTGTGTAGGAATCAGTATTTTCCATCTCTACTCCATACTCATATCTGTGATATTTGTAATGTGCTATGTTCTTCCCCATTTGAGTTGTATTTGCCATTGAGTGCTCAGGGGTCTCTGTAGGGGAGGGAAATCACTGTTGTCTCCTGGCTGCTTGAGAGAAGGGCATCAGGAAACAGAGTTGAGTTTGCAGCTGGGAGATTAGCCCTGAGAAAGGAAGAGTGGAGGGTGTGGATGTGAACTATCTGAGCCTTAGGATTGGGCATGGGAGCTGTAATTGTTTACAGGGAGAGAACTGGCAGTATATGCCAGAGGGTCTTCTTTCACTGGCTCTAAAGAATCAGCTCTTGCACCATGTGGAATACAGAGCCATAATGTGGTGATTTACACAGACTGTGCAACTGTACATCAGTGCTCCCCTTTTCTTCATACATGCTGCTTCACCTGCATTGCTGTGCAAATAATGCTGGCTGGTAAACTTGACATATTTCAGTGGTTAACTAGAAACTTTCATTATTTTCTTTACTGCTGTATTCTAAGCCTTCATTAATTAACACTGGAATTTTTTATTGGGACTAATTCATTCCTTTATTTTGGTCTCATCAGAGAATGTATTTAACAAGGCCTGAGTGCTGCCAGTTGGTCCCTAGCTACTGAAAGCTGCTCATACACATCAGCTGCTGGCATGGGCTATTAGCTGAGAATTTAGTAGCAGCGTGTGTTTAATTCTACATAGATGAAGTTTATTTTCTTCTGGTTCTTTTTTCACAAACTTTCCTGAAGTTATATATTTTTTTCTACTATCATGCAGTTACAATTATTTTCTTTGAAAGGTTTCATTTCCATAGACATTTTCTTTTGCCTACAATTTTGCTTTATTTGGCCCAATTCTGTCATTTAAGAAAGAGAAAGTACTGAATACAATTGGTAAAGCACAGGCTTTTTTAAAAAAAAAAAACCAACTCATTCTGAACTATAAAGTGGCTATGAATTTCTGCTGGGAGACACATATCACCTGTGTCTTGTACACTCTTTCATTGTGGTTAAGTGGTGTGACTCAGGTTAGATAATCTGCATGGAAATTCTGGCTTTCCTATATCCATTAACCTGGGCATGTGATTTCACGTCTCTTATAGCTGTTAACTAGTGGGGACTTCATGAGGATAATAGTGCTTTCCTAATGGGATATCTTGAATGTTAAATTCATAGGATGTTGCTTAATACCCAAAAGTTTATCAGTGGGCTCTGGCTATGATAAGGAGAATTTTTAAACCAAAAGAGGAGGTATACATTATCTTAGCTAGAATTGTGTAGTGGCATCTCTTGGATTCTTGAGGAAATCACACATGCCTAAAAACTGGTGATGTTTTGCTTATGATATTGCAGTTACTTAAAGTTTAGAGAGACCTACTAGCAAAGGGGTAATATGTAACCCATATTACTTTAGCTAGGAATGCTCAAAAAGGGGGGACCAGAAACCTGAGGTGGGATTGCATGCTGAAACACCACAGTGAAGATAGGAATAAGAAAAGTTGTAATACTCTGTCCTGTCCAGGTGGGAAGAATCTAAGAAATTGCTTTCATGGCTTCCAATATTTCATTTCAGAGGCTGATGTAATGTTAAGACCTTATCTGGTTTAGGCTATGAGAAAATACTATTTTTGTTTGTGTATGGTAGTATGTAATAAGGTTAATAGAGCCTTTAAGGATTGAATTCCCTGTGCCCTGTGTTAGCATGTCTTGTTTGATGCATCATTAGAAGCTTACCCTGGTCTGATCACGAAAGTTCAACATCTGTATTTTCACATAAATTAGGAATATTTAATGTTTGACTTTGATAGATTGTAGCCCTAGGTCTGTTTTCCCAATTTCATGATACAAAGTTTCCAAAGCAAAGAAACAGTGTAGGGGAAATTGCCCAGCCGGACTATCAAGGGGCAGAGTGCACTGAGCAAAAGTAGGTAGAGGGGGCATTTGGAGACCCTTGTTGAATTGTGGCAGTAACAGCCTTCATCTCAGGCCCAGGGCATTTCCTGCTATGTCTAGACATGTTGGCACAGATTCACTGTGGGTGTCTGTGCAGCAGTGACCCACAGGGACCTTCCCTGGGGCCTCTTATTGAGAAATAACAACTGCTTCCATCTCTCCCTTTTCCCCATCATTTGATCGTTCCAGCAGGTACATGGGAATTGGGATTGTTCTCCCCTCCGAGTTAGTCAGATCTGTGCTTTATTTCTCACTTGTTTGCTCTTAGGTTACACATTAAAAAGTAATAATAATGGCTCTACAAATATTGGTTGCCTTGTTTGGTAGCAATTTTAAGGAAGCTGCTGGGGGAAACCCAAATACAAGTAAAATGAGCGAGGTAATGCTTTATTCAGATGTAGAACACACAGGGTATGACTGAACCACTCTTCTCTAGAGCATTTTATGATATAAATATAATACAGATTATTTAACTTTAGTAAATGATTAGAAATGCTAGTGTGGCAGAAAACCAGAAGCTCACAGAGTTCTGGACATGATTTGGCTCCTCCTTTTTTTGGCTATAAACACTCAGGCTTGCCTCTCTTTAGTCATGCCGTACTTTACAAGGTGACTAGAAGGCTCTCTTACCCATGTTCCTCTGCTTTAAGTCAAGAGCAGATTAGTGTGTCGTACCCAACTAGTATTATGATCATCTCTGTCTTTCTTCATGTACTCCCCTGTAGGGAATTCAGAATAATTTAGTTTTCCGAGTTCCCTGCAAGATAAGCCATAATCACATATAGCAACTACTTCACAAGGGCTTCTTTTCTATTCAGTGCCATTTCTGTCGCAGGAGGATTAGACATTGACAAAGGAATTGTTAATGGTGTGACTCTACCCTCTTATCATCTTTATGTTCTCAGCACCTGGCATCGTACTTACACAGGGTGTGTGCACGTGGAGGGGGTGATGCAGTTAAAGGATGCTTTTAAAGTCTTGCCTTGCTGTTGGTGCAAAGCAGTAGAAGAGCATGCCATTAGCACCTTGGCTATCATCCTTCCCTTCCGGGGGGTGGGGTGTGTGTGTGTGTGTGTGTGTGTGTGTGTGTGTGTGTGTGTGTGTGTGTGCTCCTTACTAAGAGAGAGCCAGAGTGCTGAGTGCATCACTAAGAGTTGTTTCATGTTACACTGGGCTAATCAGAGCTGTGCTCTCAGACCTGTCTCTTGGGAGCCATCATTTGCAAACACTGTCATGCTAAAATGTCTATAAAAATCATTAGATAAATGTCTGGCACTCCCCACTAAGCATTTGAAAGTTTTAGATTACAAGTTAAGCAGGGTGTGCCTTCTTTATGTCAGTTAGGCATGTGCATTTCACACCATTACTCTCCAATTACTGAAGTTTGTTCATTTATGCATTTAGTCAGCTAGCAAGTGGTTTCTTCCTTAAGGCCCAATGCTCATCTGGGGAAGGCATATAAAAACCACATCCTCCCAAATCTTGTATTCTACTTAAGTTCAAAATGTTGAGAAGTTTCTAAACCATGCCTTTATGTAGTATCATATGTAAAGGTAAGGTAGTTAGTGTGCATTTTGGCTTCTTTGTTTTATCTGTTTTTTTAGATTGTCTCATGATGTAGTCCTAGCTAGCCTGAAACTTGCTATCTAGATCAGGCTGGCCTTGATCTTCCTGCCTCTATCTCCAGAGTACTGAGATTATAGCCATGTCCCCATATCTATACTGGATTTAATATTCATAAAATGTAAAAACAACAATTAAAATATAAGCCTCAGAACATCCTTTGAGGATTAAAAACAAAATGCTTAAAAGATTTATTTACTGTTTTGGGAGGCTTGAATTACATAGGTTTTTATTTAATCACTCTGTTTACATTTAAGGCTTCTTAACCTTTAGTTTTTGTTTGTTTTGAAATGCCTCCTTCACCACAAAGTATTTATAAAGAGCTTTGGTTTACTGGTTTTCAACATTCCTTATTAAACATGATCACAGAGTCAGAATAACTACTGTATATAGGTCAGATTGACTTCTCCCTCCAGGAATGTGGAAGGATACAGCATTCACAGTGATTAAATTCTGTGAATTCCAAAAAGAATAAGCCTAAGACACTCTTCCTTCATGCAGATTGTCATACTTCCTGATCCTGTTTTTCTTTACCCAGGTCCTACTCATATTCTACTTCTGCTTCCTCTGCTCAGGGCTTGTTTTCCTATTAACACCCAGTGTCTGGAGAAAGGCTAAAGTGATTACCTCTCCCCATTTATTCTTAGAATTCAGAACAATAGGTCTAGTGATGGCATGCCTCTAGAGTGTAATGATACTTTTTCCAAGTCATCACTCACCTTCTGTCTGTTTCTTGCTAACCCCACTTCCCTCCCCAAGTGGTGCCCACTTCTGCTTGCACTTCACACGTATTCCATTATTATCTTGTCCTCTTTTCAGTTTCTGCTTTTTAGTTGCATGGCTTACATACAGGGAGACATGCGCACACTTGGACATGTTTTTATCCACACTTAAATTTCAGTTCTGTAAATGGGATAAACATGTGGTATTTGTCTCTGGGTTTTTGTTTTTTTGTTGTTTTTTAATATAGTAATCTATAATTCACCTGTTGATTTACACATAGTCTGGTTCTGTTTCCTTACTATTGTGAATAATTCAGAAATAAGAATGGATGTCCAAGTGTCTGCGACTTAAAGTCCTCTGTGTGTAGGAACAGGAGTGGTATGGCTGGATCATGATAGTTACACTTTTAATTTTTTGAAAAAACCTTTATATTGATTTCCATAGTGGCTCTAACAATTTATATTTCCATCATTAGCATATCAGGGTTCCTCCTCTTTCTCTGCATCCTTGCTAACATTGCTTGTCATTTCTTTCTTAATGGGCTCTCCTGACTGCTAATGATAAAGAAGCCTAAAGCAATTTTAGTGTATATTTCACCGATGGATAAAGGTGTTAAAAGAAATTTCATTTGAGAAACACTCTGTTCAGTTTGTTAGTCCATCAGTGAATTGGGTAATTTGGGAGTTTGTGGTTTATAGTTCATTATGCACTCTAGATGTCAGTCCCCTGATTGATGTATAGTTGACAAAGATTTTTTCCCCTTATTCTGTAGGCTGTCTCTCCAGTCTGGT
Organism: Cricetiscus sungorus; assembly: GCA_030556225.1. NCBI lineage: Eukaryota > Metazoa > Chordata > Mammalia > Rodentia > Cricetidae > Cricetiscus > Cricetiscus sungorus. The sequence continues at coordinate 19,745,862 of JANBXA010000600.1, read as the reverse complement.
GATTGCTTCTTTGCTATATGCAACCTTTTAAATTCTTGGGTTATTTGTTATGATGTTGAAGTCCTTTTTCAGAGTATCCTTAATACATCCTTAATACATATTTTCCTAATTAATTTACTTGTACAGTGTTTATTTTACTAAGAATTTTACAAGAGGAAAATTGGGGATTTTAAATTTATAGTCATTTTGGTATGTCAGCCAAACAGAATCATCATCATCATCTTAATATTAATATTATTATTATATGGTGGTTTTGGGGGGGTCTGGCAATTGTGCAGGTGCTATAAAACAGTAGACTGTTGTAATTTAAAAGTGGGTACTTGAGAGATGCCATATGACAGAGCTTGGGTGAAGGTTTTTTTTTTTACTGGGGGAAAATAGTTTGGAAAGGGGGGAGGGGAGACAGAGAGATAGGCAGAGAAGCAGACAGTCAGAAATATGAGAGGCGGGCAAAGCCCTGTTACAAGGGAAGGCAATGAATGTGCACAGGCGATGATGCCCTTATTGGCTGCCGCTTAGGGCGTATCCTGTCAGAATCCAAGGGCAGGCCAGTACTGATGCCTGAATACTAACATAGATATGTGATTGCTTATGTATCCCTGTAAGAAAATTGTATTCCTCTTATCATAGAAATTTGTCATCCTAGAGAGTATTGTTTCTTTTTGTTTTCTTTAATTATCAAAAAGATAGCATGAATGCCAAAAGGTAACAATTGGCTGGTTTTGATAGCTAAGATTGCAGTGATCTTAGCTATACTTTAAAAAGGCATCTTCTCATGTTACTTTCAGCTGGATTCTTTACCTAACAAAGCCTCAGGTTGTGTGGTCATTCTCTCCATAGCAGGTGTGTATGCAGTGAGTTTGGCTTTGGCTGTTCTTAGGTAAAGGACTGTGCTGTGCACAGTCTGTATCTATGGCTTCCTTTCCGTTTCTTTTTAATCAAAAGAGATCACGATCGTAATGCTACTTTAGTTTTAAATTTAGCACACTAATAACCTTATCCAGTAAGACTTGCAAAGAAAAGCCTGGCATTGGTGCTGGCCCTGTGCTTGGGGAAGAAAGAGATAGTCTTTGTCCATGAGATAGCAGGAATTTGTAGCCTGTTTGTGACCACTTAAGACAGCCATAAAAGACAGAAATTGGGGTGTAAAAGGATGCCTTAATGGAGAAATGTTTTTAGCCACACACCATGATAAATAAGGGTCGTCTTTTTAGGATTTGGGCATTACAGGAGAAAGCAATAACAAGCCAGATGAGAGGCCTCTAGATATGAAGGCTAATGGCTCTCTTCTCTTTCCACTCTGCAGTCATTTTCATGGGATACAGTGTCTCTCCATCCTTCATCTACCCATGAGATCCAAATCATAAGGTCCGGAAGGTAGCTCAGGGCTGCTTCCACACCTCCTTCCCACTTACCACAGCAACCTGAGGCAATAGCATTACCTCCCCCTGTCATGTTGCTCTTTAAGCTTTTCCATGTCAAGTGTTCCTTGTAACCCACTGAAGACAAGGAAAGCATTATAGCTCTCTGCATGATATTCGGCTGGAGGGGGTACTTTTATCTCAGCCTTTTGTTACAGACAAAAGATGGATTAAATGGAAAAGAAGAACTGGATTGGGTGGCACATACCTTTAATCTGGGCACTTGGAGGCAGAAAAAAACAAGAGAGTCATGAGTGTGAGGCCAGCGTGGGTTGCACAGTTTTAAGACAGCATGGCAAGCTGATGTCTCAGAAATGCAAGGGATGATGATGATGGTGGTGATGAATATTTAATCTCCACCTGGGAGATAGCAAGGGAATGAGCAATTCTCAGACGTGGCTTTGAATTGCAGCTTACACAGCATCTTCAAAAACAAACTGCATTTTAGGAAAAGTGAATGAACAAGGGAAGGTATTGAGTTTCTAAGGGCTGACACTTTGTGGGAAGGCAAATAAATGGCAAAGGATGGTTAATGGCAAAAAGTGGTTTGTGTGGCGCATCTGCTGCCATCTCCAAGCCCATTGAAGACTGTGGTCTTTGTTGGTGAACACTGTTCTCCCAGGTAGAAGAGGAGGCTGGTACCTTTGGTTTGTAAGTCAGTGTCCTGCTTTTAGGCAGATTGAGGAAGGGCAGAGCTTTCTGTATATTCCCTGCTTCTTAGCTGTCTTTATTGCAGCAAGCATTAATGCCAGGTTGGAGTATTTAGTGTGACATTGTGCAGTGTTTTGGTGTCTAATCTCTTATAGAACATCTTTGGAATCATTTTGCCCTGTTAGTCAAAAAGCATTTGGGATAAAGTGGGAGACACTGTTGAGAGTCCCTCACACTTGCATTCCATTGCTTTCCAGAGAGGAGCAAAGCCCATCCTGCTAACTATGCCTTTGTCCATCTCAGTGCTCCTACCCTTTCTTTCTCAGCTTCTGGAGCCTCATTAACTGTTACCATTGCACAACCAAACTAAAGACAAGCGACTTTGCATTTTCTAAGATGCTTTGTTGGGGATTGGTTTATTTTTGCTGTGGTTGGTTTGCATGAGTATAAAAGATTAGGGCACTTCCTTTAGCTTTCCAAATAGCTTATAAAGGTGTGACCCTTTGAATGTTTCCTCCATTTTACTATTGCTAGTTTTGCGGGCCATAAATAAGTTTCAAGCGATTTAACTTATCCAAAATTGTTTTAAAGTGTTCTCTGTACTTTTTTTTAATAGGTTAATTATGTCAGACACTTTTGTACTACTAGTTCAATCCAAGATATGAATTACTCCTTACACTTTGAGTAAAGTTTATGTTGTATGACTTTCACATGGGTGACTTCCTTAGATTAGTTTACTTAGAGAGATAATAAGAATTAATATTGGAGAATATAAAATCTTTCTATAAAATATAAGCGTCTTTGAAATATCAGAATATAAGTCATATAAAAATGGCAAAATTCCTGGCATGGGTTGTTAGCATCTTTGGCTGCTTTCTTTGGCTGCCTTATTCTTCAAATGGGGCACTCTATTTAGGAATATCCTACTAGGAGGACCACTTAATTCCAAAGGCCCTTCTCTGACCTGGCCCAGTGACCTCCTGGACTTCAGACACAGACTTTGAAACCAAATGTCCCTGGTTTGGAGTGGGTAAGGAAAAGAGTGGAGGACAGGGGCATCCTGCGGAGAAAGGAAGAGGTGCCATCGTCTCTTCAAATCCTTAATGCGCTTCTCCTGGCATTTTCTGTAACTGTAAGGGCACTTCTACTAAACTATAGTGTTCAAATCAAATCATTTGTAGAGGTCTTGCTTAGGACCTCAGAATTCAGTAGCTGGCCTGAGCAGGCAATCATAGACATAACCTTCACAAACACAAGTTATTAATTTTTTAGTTTCATTCATTTTCATTCATTTTCAAGTATTTTTAAATTTTATTTAAACTTTTTAAAGAAAAAAAAACCACTTATTCCTTTTAACCTAGTCTTACTCCTCTTTGTCTATTTATGAATTTCTCCATTCTGTCAAAGACAGGGTACCACTTTGGGTATGAGTCAAGACTCTCCAGTCAACTTCTGGATGTCGATGGCCATGCACCTTTGAACAACTTGCCTAATATTTCAAGCCCCAGCTCTCTCCTGTATCAGACAGAGATGATTATAGTTCCTACCCAGTAGGCAGTTGTAAGAATTAAATGAGATCTTTGTAAAGCCTAAATTATAGAGTCTGGCACAAAGTACAGAGTTTCCTTCATTACTTTTCCCCAGGCATCCCACCATGGATGCTTATTTATATTCTCTCATTGTCTTTTTTTCCCTCCTAACATTGTTAGATGAAGGTAGGTTATAAATAATAATTATGATTTCTTTTTTACTTCCAAAGAAAGAATTAGTCAGTAGAATTCATAGTTGTGATTTATAATGGCTCACATATAGAATTCAGGTGATTCTAAATTTCCTCAGTAGTGAAGTTCTTCCTCTAGGAGAACATCACAGTAGAAAAAGAAGTCAAATAATGATTTTTTTTCCTCTAATGATAATATATCAACTCTTATTTACCAGTGTTTCTGACAAATTCTTTTGCTTAGCATTTAAAAACAAAGCATTAGGAGACGTCAAGTCCCTGTAGGGTTTCTTGTTACTGGATTTTTTTTTTTTTTTTTGTATTATGCTTACTTTTTAAATACTGTACCACTGTGTGTTTTATTTATCCTGTTGCATGTAATAAAGATGTGAAATGTACCTGGGGAGAGGGGAAGGTGAATTGGTCAAGAATTCAGAGCTACCATGTCCTAATTAGGTGATTCTCAGCAACTGGTCTTGAGGCACCATTGGTTGAAATGTTGCCAGGAAATTCTGCATGTTTTCCTACTGTAAAATTGTGGGGTTTTTGTCTTTTTGTTTTTGTTTGCTTTTTCAGACCTCGTTGGGAAAGGGACTGTTGAGAGAGCATTAAAGCTTTCCAGATATTAGAAATTATTCCTTGTTTTTAGTTTTGTTTTGCCTTACAAGATTATTCAGTCTAGTCAAGGACTGCCAAGTCATTGCTAGAAGCTGAAGATATATATATCAAACCTATATTTTAGTTGCCCATAGTATAAGAAAGACACACAAACTTCTAGTGCAGAAAAGAATAGAAATTACTTAATGAGTCATGTACATCTTCTAATAAGACACTTGTAAGTTCACAAAATACTAATTATTTCTCTATCACACTAGAGGATTGCAATGGAAGCTAACCTAACACAGAACATCAGAAACACATTTTTGTGTGGCCACTAACCTTTACATGAGACTGTCCTGAGACAGCCAGATGTGCTATAATGAACTAGCTTTGACCTGTTTTGTTTCTCTCCTGGCTCAGGGAACATATGTTATACTATCCTCTAAAAGTGAGAGTAGAGAATTATAGTTCAAAGATTCCTAAGTGCATTGCTGAAGGCCATTTCTTCCCTAAAACTATTTGCTGAATAAGTAGTTGTGGCATTTCTAAAGCTGAAAGGAAACTGATTTTGTAAAACAACACCATGTCACCAAATGAATAGACTGTTTTTTATTGGACATGGATGTTTTCTGTCTGGTTTTTAATAAATTGCAAATGACTTATTGCTTCATAGTACCCATTTTGAACCTATTTTTATCTTCCCCTCTAAGGCATGCTTTAAGCTAGGGGATACACTGCTGGCTTAGTATGTATTGATGTTCTTTCTGGAACAGGATATGATATAGTATAATACTTGCATAATCAGGATTCTGTCTAGACAAGTAAAATTAAAATAGTGACAGAGCAAAAAGGATCTCTCCCTGACACAGAATTCTTTAGAAGAAGCTTTTATCCAAATATTGATGAAACTCGCAGCCATGAATAGTTTTTTAAAATAACAGTATTAGAGTTAAGGTTTTAATATGTAAAATGTCTCATAGTTTTTTGTGTATTAGTCTTATTGATGTACATCATCATAGATGATAGTATGACGTTCTCTCAAGTGTTCCAGTGGGGATGAGAAGGAGCCTCTCACCAATGCCCATTCGCAATTTGACATGGACTTACTGTCCACAATACAGACCAAGACAATGTACTCACATTGCTTGTGCTGTGTGCTAGGGTATAACCAGTAATTAAATGCACATTAGTGATGGATCAATAAGGAGCTAAGCAACATCATTTAAACCTTGAGACTGCTTAAACCTTAACAGTTTCAACTAAATAAAGTGGTATTGTTAAATCTTTGGGTAGTTTTGTCATTGTTTAGTAAAATTTATGTCCCAAGTCATATTTTTCATTGAGAAAAACAAACTTGTCAGGGAACAAATTTCAACTACGAACTGCTTTATGGCCTGCTAAATCAAGGTTAGTGCTTCCTTCATCCCTGTGGGCATGGGAAAGAAATGGTAAAAGTTAGTCTGAAGCCTTGGGGTCTGTTGTAACAGTGAGTGCCACATGGCAATCCCAGATACACATATGATTGTGCCTTTTTCGTTTTGAATTTTCAAGACAAGGAATTGCTATGTCACTCTGGCTGTCTAGTATGTGCCCTGTACCCCAGGCTGGCATAAAACTCATGACAATCCTCTGGCCTCAGCCTCACAAGTGCTCTCTACCATAATTGTCTATTTTTTCCATATTAACGAAATAGTTACCCAATATTTGTATAGAATAGAAAAATAATTCATAATTCTCAGATGAGAAATGAAGATTTTGAACAAACACACAAAATATAGCTCGTAGACACCTTAGTCCTTTAATCTTAGACAAAACTCTTTTTTTAGTTTGTTCATCATGTAAATAGGTAGCATAATAGTACATCCTTCTTGAGGGTATGAAGGGTATAAGATGAGTCAGTCCATATGAAGAGTTAACAGAGTGCCTGTTAAATGATGAGTTCTCAAAATGATTTACCATTAATATGACTATTTAAGTAGAGTTCCCTTGTTGTGTAATGAATCTGTATGTACTTCCTTTGATTATATCTTAAGTTTGAAATAATAATGAATTTTCTTTCATCATTAAGAGCCCTTATAGTCTTTTAATATACATTACACATTAGTATATATTATAGTATACATTATAACATTATATATATGTATGTATATATATACATATATAGTGGAAGAGCATTGAATGAGACTTACTTCACATTGCGTCCTCGGTTGTATTTGTTCTTCCCAGTCTACATTTCAGACTCACAGGGCAACTGTCAGTTCAGTTGAAGAACCCTACGGCAATTTATCTTCTCCCCATTCACGCTGTATCAGCCACCTGCTCCTAGAAGAAGCTTGACTCAGAGAAATGGAAATGGCCCTGTAGAAATGTGAATTGGTTGCCCTTTCTCATATGAGAGGTTAAGAATAGGCATAATGTAAGAAAATGATGAGGTTGGCCAGACAGTTGAATCTGTTAAATGTATCCATCTATCACAAAAGAAAATAGAAATGTTGCAAAGCCATTGTAAATTGAAACCCATATCCTCCTTTAGAGATCTGCTTATGGTTCTCATTTTCCCCCTTGTAGTATTTGAATGGTATTATTTAAGGCAAGAATATGGTGATGAATGTAATGTGCAAACCTGGTAGGTTATGAGCTTTGTGCTAATGTTAAGTACCCCGCTTGCCTTCTTCTTTACTAAGCTAAACCTGCCATAGCCAAGGCCATATCATGTGATAATTTCACATTCAGTGGATATTGGTTTTTTGTTCCCTGCCTAGGGCATCCAGTTATTTGATTTTTCCATAAGATTTCAAAATTCAGTGGGAGATTTAAAGCTGGAGATAGTGGGTGTATTAATATTTCTTGGTTAGTCAATTGTTTTAATTTTGCACATAAATAAATGTGTCATACATTACCTTGAATATGTATGATATTCACAAACATATGTTCTTAAATTACTGGCCGAGTAACAGAGTCATTTGTGTTTGCTATAGACCTAGATGACACTGTGTTATTAAATATAGGCTCTGTTTATTTGTAGATCAATGTAAATTTCAAGTAGCATGAATTGAAACGTCCACTTGTGTTTTGAAGAATAGACATGGAAGACCATGAACTACAAAGCATGTATTAATTTAAATGAAGCAATGATATAAATCATTAAAGCATCTTAGCTCCAAATGCAGGGAGAATTGGGCTCTACTGTTTTATGTCATGAATATTTTTCTATTGTTTGGAATAATAGCAGTGATGTTGCTGATATGGAAACATCCTATTGATAGAAAGTTTAATTTTCTGCATATGCATTTATACAGTTACTGCTGTATAAATGAAGGAAATGTTTGTTGTATTCAGTGCTCCCCAGTGTTGGGCTTTTAGGTGAAGAAAGTTAGGAAAAGAGAAACATGAAGTAATTTTCTAAGTACTTGACTATCTTTTCTTTGTAGTGAGAGATTTTTCTTGAGACTGAATAGAAATGGGCTTCCCAAAGCCCCAGATAAGCCTGAACGACACTGCTCTCTCTTTGTGGTAAGTGCACCCTGTGTTTATCGCTTACAAGAATGAAGTTATTGAAAGACAAAACCATGAGTCTGCTTTAAGGTCTTAAGTAACTCCCAGATTGCAATAGCTGGAATTCTGATTGACATCAATCACAGTTGACTTGCCTCCTACCCTGCATGTTTTACTCTGTTTAACATACCTGTTTAGAGTACTGACCACTCTGGGAGACCAGGCCTGGCATGGCACTGGCTATCAGTCCCTGCTTCTTAAGTGCTAAAAGAGTAAATGCAGAGATTTGATTAACAGTAACAGTGTTCTAACAATGGCCTTTATTCCTAAGTGTTTCTTGTACCTTAATCAAAAGTAGTGACATGTTTAGACCTGGGTTTGAACATGGTCCTTCTGCCCTAAGCATTCCATTACAGATGTCTATGTGTATCTTCATTCGCATTTGTAAGAGAACACACGAAGCTCTTTGAGTATTGCTGCACAGAATAGGAATTCTGCAATAACCAGCCCTTGTTCTCACTAGGATTTAGGTAGCAGTGACCTCAGGAAGGACATCTACATCACCGTGCATATTATCCGAATTGGTGAGTTCAGCACTTGTGATTGTTGGGAGCAATAGCCAAGGGACCTTTATGTGGCTTAGTATAGTTTGATGTCCAGAACCAAACTTGAATCCAAGAAGCTAAGAGGTTGGGAATTATTCTCTGGACTTCTTGATCTCACCCTCCCACCAGATAGAATTTTTATCTTTTTCAATATAAATTGTTAAATACTTTGTTGTGTTTTGTTGCACACACACACCTGCAACACACACACATATTTGATTCAAACATGTTTTACTTTTCATTCCAATCCCAGTCTGTAATACCATAAAATCACCTTTTGGGAATTAAGCTTCATCCAAACTTATGAAATCTGTGTAGAAACTAACATTGTCTTGACCATAGAGTGCTGTGGAATATTATATGAGAAAGGGCATTTTGAGACAGTAGAAACTGCATGTTTCTGAAACAATGTGCCCAATGTGCCCATTCAGCATGTATTAAAATACTCAACATGTAGTATCAGATTATTCAAGGATCTGAGAAGCCCAACCGGGAAAAATGAATATGCCTTTCTATGGGGATGTAAGCTCTTAACTTTCTCAAATGTGATCTGATCATGAAAACATTTGAGTAATGCATTTTTTCACATCTTACAGAACAGTATTTGTAGAGAGAGAATACTCTCCTTCATTTTTCTACATGAAATTCTTCTGAAAGGAGGCATTTCCCAGCATAGCACCTCATGAAAGTGAGTGGTGTGGACCACATAGCTTTTATTGTTAATGCCAACTAGCTGATTCCAGCTTCCTAGCTTCGAGAACAGTCTAGACAGTACATGTCCATTGGTGTGGTAGGATAACAACCATCAAGGCATGTGCCCTTGTGGTACATGATCTTTACTCACAGAGTCACTGTTGAGGATGCCACCTACCTTGGCATTGTGATATCCTGAAACTGTCTTTCAAATACAGAGTATTTGGTTAGTAATTGTCTTTTTGTTCCCCCTCACAAGATTTTCATGAACATAAGTCATCAAAATAAACTTTGAAGTAGGAACTACCTACCCATCCCTATTCCCTATTGGTCAAATACATCCTTGCAAAACAGAAGTTGTTGGTTCCATAGACAGAAACTGATCAGAAATGAAACTAAAGTAAAGCACTCAAGAGAGGTTAAGACTTATCTTCCAGTGTTCCTGATGCAGTGAATTTAAGAAGAAGATTATTATCTGTCAAGGACAGATGCTTCTTGCTTTTTATAGAATGTCACTTGTACCTGCTTTACTGGGAAAAGGGCATAGTGACCCTCACTGGCTGCCAAAAGCAAAAAGCAGTTAACACCTCAGTTCTGGTAATTTATGGCCAGGTCCTTGATTGAAAGAAGAGGAGGGAAGCAAAGAGAGAAGCTAGTTTATGGATGTCTGCTCGTCTCAGAGTACTAGGTCCAACCAGCCTCTATGCTTCCTTTATGGTGCTTAGCTGGTTGCTCAGTACTTTATCTTCCTCTGCTCTTTCTTCCTGTTTAGAGGATTTCCCTGGAAACCAGCCAGAGCTGAATGATTATCATCAGTCTTATAGTTGAGAACACCAAGACTGGCATCAAATCTTTCTGGTATTGTGATTGTACCAAAGCTGTGTGTGCCCACAGAACCAGAAGAGAGACCCTCAAATCATGTCCAAGGACTAGAGGCAAGGCCAACTGAAGTGAACTGGGGAATCAGTGCAGGGTGTCTCCAATGAGAGCAGGGTTTCTCGGGCCCCTCTCCTCCACAGGGTCTGCTTCATATTCTGTAGTGCATATACTAGAGAAAGAACACTAGTAAAAAAAGAAAGACTGACTGATGAACACCAAATTGGATAGTGCTGTCTTTTTATTTCTGTTTAAGATTAGACTAAGGGAGTTCCAGACACATCCTGAAACACTATAGAGTGCTGCTGAGATAGAAAATAGAATGTGGACCTGTTGGAGTTCTATAGATGAATGTACCATTTTCCATCTATGTAAACACACAGTTTTCAGCCCCAGACTTTTAAGCTATTGTGTGTAGTCTACAAAAATAACAACTGTTAGTTAAATACTAATAAGAAACAATGTGCCCATAGCATGTATTAAAATGCTCAACAAGGGCTGGAGAGGTGACTCGGTGGTTAAGAGCACTTAACGTCCAGAGGACCTGGATTTGATCACCAGCATTCACATGGTAGCTCAGAGCTGTTTATAACTCCAGTTCCAAGGCATATAGTACCCTCTTCTGGCCTCTGAGAGATGGCACCCAAGTAGTACATGAGCATGCCAACAAAACACCTATTTGAATAAATAAAACCTTAAAATTAAAAAAAGAAAAACACTTGAAGACTTAAAATTAACTAAAACTTTTAAACTGTCAGAACCACCCCAGAAATATTGGAACAGTATTGAGTTGGAAAGCACCTGTGTTCCAAGGACGTATGCATTTGATCCGTTGTACTTGCTACGTTCAGAGTCTCCAATCTGATTCCTTCCAGACGTGAATCTTTGTAGTTTTGATTTTGAGGCAGGATGTTGCTAGAGAACCCATAGTGGTGTTACTCTCAGTAGTTGGTCTCAGCCTTCCAAGTGCTAGGGTTATGGTCATTTCCCAGGACATCTAACCAAAGCTGAAATTTTTGAAAAAATATTGTTTTTAAGGATTGAAAATGAAATGGGAACCATGACTGTCCTTAATGACTTATACCTGATGGGATGCTTTCATGAGTCATCAAAGCAAGAAGATGCTTTCCATACATGAAATCTGCTACAGTCTTTGAGTTTTTACATGTTTCTCATGTTCTGCTCATGTTCAGAGTTTAAGCCTCTCATTCATGGTCAGACAGCTGGGTGATTAGGCAAGAGTCCTTATGTGAAGTGAAGCCTTCTGTTGCCCTAAAGGCATTTCCTTGCCAGCACCTTGTTCCTTTACAGATGGCCTGTCTTGTACCCATGTCCATATCAATGATGTATTTACTCACATGTCTTCATGGGTCTTGATTGCTTATTAACTGGACAGGTCGAATGGGAGCAGGAGAAAAAAAGAATGCCTGCAGTGTTCAGTATCGGCGACCTTTTGGCTGTGCAGTTCTTAGCATCGCAGATCTTCTGACAGGAGAGACGAAGGATGACCTTGTCCTGAAAGTGTACATGTAAGAAACATGCATGTGGTAGGGTTGGCATGGTCCCTGGGGCTGCCTTGGGGGTTGTACTTTCAATGGATAATTGTACAACAGGAGAAATAGTGGATTTGAGTCCTTTGTCAAAATCCTCACAGTCTGAGGACCTGCTACAAATGATCCCATGAGTCTATGAAGTAGGATTATCAATAAATGTAGTTTGTTGGTTTAGGTAGACCATCTACATAGACAGATATCTCCTTTAGTTCAAAAACAACATAGCGGCATCCCTTACCTTTACACAATTAATTTGTTCTTAGAATGTGAAAATTTGTTGTTTTTAAATATAAGTAAGTTAGAGTAGAGAAAGGGGGCACGGACGGTTGCCCTCCTGCTTTGTGTGTTAGCTGCCTGGAGCTGCTTCAGTAACAGGCCCTGAGGAGTTTGGCTTATGCAGCAGAGTTTATCATCTTCCAGTTAACTCTGGAGACAGAACTGACAGACAGAAGTCTGAGGTCAGGGTGAGTTTGCTTCCTTCACAGGTAAGGACTATGCAGACATCTGTTCCATGGCTCTCTCCTGGCATCTATACCTGTTGATACATCACTCTGACTTCTTCCTGCATCTTTATGTGACACTTTCCCTGGGAGCACAACAATCTTTGTGTCTACCTCTCTCTTTGTAAGGATGCAATAATATTGAATTGAAGCTTACCCCAATGACCTCACTATAAGATCATCTTTCCAAATAAGATCACATTCCAAGACCCTGGGGGTTACATTTTCAGTGTTGTATTGGAAGGGGGTCTCAGTTAGTTTAAACCCCTTATATTCCTAAGAAGATCATGTGGTTTATCCTAATACTCCTAAGGGGATCATGTGATCTAGTCCAGATTTTAAGTTAAATGTTGTCTAAGTTGATGATGTAAACATGTGTTCATATCAGCCCATGCTGACACCTCCTCACAGGCTTGGTAGATAAGATCTCAAGGACAGTATCAAGATCCAGGTAGAGACAATACAGCATCCCTTTTTGTATTTAAGAACTACATTGTGACACAGTTCCAGGAGCAAACTTGTGTTGGTACTTACAGCATATAACAGTAGATTTTTGTTTTGTTTCTGTAGGGTGGGTTTTTTTTGAGGGGGCGGGTGTGAGAGTAGGATTGGCCCTTTGTCAATGTTTGATCACAAAATTGCTTTGTGACCACAGCTGCAGGGCTTCAAGGATTTATCTACTTTTCCACTCCAGTGGGGGCCACTGCGGCACATTCAATAATTAGTTCACAAACAGATTGTGTTATCTGTAGCCTCTGGTTTTGAACCAGAGATATTTTTCTCTTTCTAAGTGGGTTAAACCTATGACCTTCATTTTAAACTTGAAACCAGTAATAGAATTTGTTACTCTTTTTTTTTTCTCATGGAAGCCCTCATTATTAATAGTTGTGATTAAATTCATTGCGGTATTTTGCCCTAAATGCTACTCATAACCATAACATATAACTTAGTTGTGATTAGTAACAACCCACTTTTTCCTTGGGTTGTGTACTGTCCTAGTTAGGATTTCACTGCTGTGAAAAGGCGCCATGAACATGGCAACTGTTTTAATGGAAAACATTTCATTGAGGCTTGCTTATAGTTCAGAGTGTTAGTTCATTGTCATCACAATGGAAAATGTGGCAGCATGCAGACAGACATGGTGCTGGAGAAGGAGGTGAGACTATGTGTCACACTGGGCAAAGTGACTATGTGTCACTTTGAGCATATGAGACTTCAAAGCCTATCCCCACAGTGACACACCTCTAGGCCACACCTACTAACTGTGCCACGCCCTATGGACCAAATATCCAAACACATTCCTATTCAAACCACCACATATACTCTGTGCAGAGGACTCTAATTAGTGCTCTACATGTGCTATGTCACTTCATCCTCATGGAAAAGCCACAAAGCAGATGCTATTGGGTCACACAGAAGGAGACTGAGAGTTAAGTACCTTGTCACCCAGATGCTAAGGATGGGTTCAGCATAAGTGTGACTCTGTAACCTGAGTTCCCAGTTCATCTACTTCTATTTTCTTGGATGTTATTTCATACCACTGTCTGGTAATGTGAGCATGATAGAGCATAACATTACTGAAGAAAGCCGAAACTCTTTGCAAATACAGTCTCCTTGTTTCTTAGCATTGTCTTTCTAGGTATAGTGACAGGTGTGGAAGACTGAGGGTGTGACAGTGACAGGAGTCACCCCTGATTATGCAACCAGGTGAAAAAGACCATTATAAAAATGAACTGTCATGCTCCTTGTAGTTTTTTATTGTCTTTTTTCTTAAGAATCAAATTAGGTTATTCATTATTCTCTGTGCTGTCAAATCAGCCAATTATGAAACATTTTCAGTACTAACCAGTGAAAGCCATCGCTGACAGTAGGAAGGAACTGGTCTTAATAACACTTAAGTGAAATGCTTGTTGGAATCCATTTTGAAGAGATTCTATTTATTCAAGTGACTGAACCCCTACCTCCATCTGTAATTCAAAAACAAAACAAAAAAAGTAACAGATACCTTGTCTGAAGCTGGAAGGTATTTCAGTGACATGCTTTAGGACTTCTGATTTTACTCAGAGGTGTTTAAGGTCAAAACAAGAATTCTAGAAAATTCTAGAAATTTGAAAGCAAACCACCTTTCTTTTTTCTGGGCAGAAATAAGATTTGAGATGAAAAGTACTAAATAGAATTTTATCTCTCTTAGTTAGATGGGTAGAATGATTTTCCATCTATATTTTATAGTCTTCTGAGAGCCAAGTCTCAGTTTGGTATTTTACTGTTAGCTGTCCTGAAAATAACCCCTTCATATTTATCCTGGCAGAACCATTATGGTATGTACATGTATAAGCTAACAATGGTGAATTACATACCTTAGACATGCTCACTACTTGGGGACTTGGTGTTGTGCTGATAGTATTGATAATTAAGGCCCTAGAGAGAGAGCATTTATAGCTCATGAAGATAATAGCAAACTTATAACACATATGGATATGAAAGTTCTCTGCAACCCCATTAGAGCAATTGTTGAAATACAAATGATCAGAGTACTCAAATGTTTGTTAGCCATTAGTAGTTACTAGTTAGTAAGAAACCCAACCCCCATCCATCCATCCACCCACCCACCCACCTATCTTTTCATCCATCTATGCAATTGGTAGTTTTAAGGCTTTACTATGTTCAAAATAGTCAATGGTATTCAGATAACAATCCTCCTATATCCAATTCTCATCACCCCTGGAAGCCCAAATGGTAACTTATACCCTGGTAAGGTAGTATGAGCTAGTGAGTAACAAGAACTAAAAGCAAGGGCTGGAACTATATAGCATGATGGTAGAACACTTGCCTAGCATATATGAGGCCCTGGGTTCAATCCCTGACACTGCTTTTAAAAAAATTAAAAGTTAAAAAATAAATTTAAAGGAGAAGAACCAAAAGCAAAGCAGCAGGGACAGATCTGAAAGATAGACAGATCCGATACATCCTGGCAGACTTTCACCAGTGTAAGTTTTGTTAGCACTGATTTCATTTCACTTAATTGATAGCATTTTGACTTTACCCAGACCTGGTCATGTTACAGAAGGCAGGGATTTTCTAATGAGAACCTTTATTTATTGAGCATTTACTATCTGTCAGGCAATACTTAAGCCCATGTTTATTTGATATTCTAATGTGTTAATTACAAAAGTTTAATGGATGAGGAAAGCAGGCTGCAGAGAAAGTGACCAAATTGCCCCCAAACGTAGTTCATTTAATAGTGTAAGTTTGAATCTTAGTTATCAAATTCTTAGTCTTCACCACCTTTCACTGAATGGATTGAGGAGGATTGTTAGCTACTGCCAAGTTGAGCATTTCTGCCTGTGCTGGGACAAGCATGCTAAGTATGTCTCATGCCCAGGCATTGGGGACTCCAAGGAGAAAAGCACATTCTAGCGGTTATGGCCAAGAGAAGGTGGGTTGTCACTTATGTGTTAGCGACTAACCAAATGGTTGTGTTTTCATAGGTGTAACACAGAGAGTGAGTGGTACCAAATCCACGAGAACATCATCAAAAAGCTGAATGCACGCTATAATTTGACTGGCTCCAATGCAGGTGGGTGAATGTGGCTGGCTGACTTTCCCTACACTTTTCATATCAGACACTATCCATCTGTGTTATATAGAAATGATAAACCCCTTGGGGGTTTTGTTTGTTAGCTTTTGCTGCTTGCTATCTAAAAGCACTCAGAACATTGTTCCACATTTCCCTTGATGATGATAGGCTTGCAAATTTAATTCTTTATATAAAAAATGCTTTCCACTCTCATTGAAACAGTAGAGGATCTGAATTTTCTCTGTGCTGCCATATCTTGAGTCCTTCAGGTTTTTAATGTAAAATTAAAACTAAGCAGTAAACCTGGTTGGGTTTTTGATTGGTAAGAAGAGACCTGACAGTAAGGTGCAATAAAAACATACATCACTGTCTGTCAATGACGTACTGGGTATGTGTCAATGTAATGTACTGGGTAATGAACATACAGTTTCACATATTGAATTGGGCTACAGAGGCAGGTGATACTGGCTACAATATCACATAGAGAAAATGTAGGCATGTTTATTTAGAGACTGCAATAATCATATGCCACCATGAATCATATGCTGCATAGTCTTATCTGCAATGTGTCATGGAATATATCATATCTTATAGGTTATGGCTATATGTAGATTATATAGGTTAATTGTTGGTTGGCCACTTTGAAGCCAATTCCTACTATGCTCTACACTTTACTTTTAAGTTCCTGTTTTTTGTTTGTTTGGTTGTTGTTGTTGTTGTTGTTTAACACAGATTCTTATTTAACTCCTGAAATGGTTGGGTATTTTGTTTGTGTGTTCTTTGTACTAATGCTAAAAGACCCAATAGGTTGGGTCTCTTAGAAACAATCTAATCTCTCCATCTTTTCTTCCATCTTTTCTCTGTAGATTTGTTCCATCTTTTCTCTGTAGATTTGTTGGCTAACATCTCTTTCTGATTACCTTAAATTTAATTGTTGTTGTCCTTGTGACTACATCTGTTAATTCCACAAGGAGGGGCTAGGTAGCACTCCATGTATTTCGTGTCATTTATCAACATTACTGACTAACCCCATTGCTTTGTCCTCCTGGATCCTTAAGTGAGACTCTACCAGAAGGAGAGACACACCTCACCTAAGTCTTGTGCCTTCCCTTTTCAACTCATAAGCACTGTACTGTAAAAACAAACAAACAAAACATAGTTGCTATTCCCTTTGTGGAAAATGAAAGGCTCTATTGTAGCACAGTACCTTGATAAAGGCCTTGTCCCTGTGGTGAGAGCCATCCCATTTTGTTGTCCACTAGGATACATGAGTTCCTTGGTGTCTGGGAACATGCTGGTTGTACCTGATTTCTGCTGTAAATCCCTTCTAACTCTCCTGTTCTTAGGACATTCACTCTCCCATGCTTCTTTCAAGTCTGCATCCCATTCAGGTCTCATCTGTGTGTTGCATCTGTATGACTTGGACTGCACTGATCACTTCCTGACCCCTTCTAGCTCTTTCACACCAATCCCACCCAGCTCCAGGCCTCCTCAAGTGTGCAGTCCTTTCTCAGAGTAACAACCCAGAACAAACCTTTTAAAACAAGACCTTCACCCTTTCCAGCAAAGTACTTCCCTTCAGTCCTGGTGAGTCATTATTCTTGTCACCTTGATCTGTGCTGTGTCCTCGAGCAGAAGCCATTACAAGCCCAGGAAGGCATTCAGGGTTCATTCTACTTCATTACTGAATGGGAGGCACTCTAGTAACTTACTTAAAAAGAGTAAAGAAAGCAAGAGTACCAGAAATTCAAGTGGAGAGTCAGGGTGTGTAGTGTTGTGCTGTCACAATGGCTGGATGTGCTGCCTTAACTGTTTTCTCTGTGGACCACAGACTTGACTAAATAAGACCACTACAACCAAATGTTGTCAACAGAAATCGAGTTCATTTTATGAAAGGGCTGCTGCTTTTCCTGTTATCATCATCCCCTTCTATTCCTTGGTCATTGGTACTGTGAAAAAAAGAAAAGGAAAGAAAAAAGGAAAGAATAACTTTAAAATTGCTTTCAAAAACATTCTACCAGATGATTCCAGGACTTTATGTTCTGCTGATGCCCTCCTTGATTGTGGATCTGAGGACCTGACTGTATAATAGATAAAGGGATCCATCTAGGAAACTGGCATTTCCCCCCCCCCAACCTAAGAACTCACTGAAAGGAAGACTCACAACTATGTCTGTTGTATTTAGAAATTTGGAGAAAATAGCAAATGATCACTTTAACTTTTAAAGGTTAAAAAAAATCACTAAATTAATACAACTCTGTAATTAAGTAATTTGAAATTTTAATAGTTGTGTTACATGGGACTTTTAAAATGCATTAATAGAAGGACCATTGAAAACATTTGAAATTCTAAAAACATTCATTAAAAACAAGCTACATTTAAGTTTATTCAACAAATAAATGATAATTATAAATGTCACTTCTGATAGAATGGCAGTTGAATTCTAGGAATGTAGAATTAGACTGAGCCAGTGTTATTTACTTAGGCAAATTCAGTGGTAAGACTTAAGTCTATAAAAAAGCCACTGGCAGGGCTGGTGAGACAGGTCAGTGGGTAAAGGACTTACTGCTAATCCCGATGATCTGAGTTGGATCATCAAAGGTCACACAGTGGAAGGAAAAAACAGCTCCTGCCAGTTGTCCTGTGACCGCCTCATGTATGCACATCTCTGCACACACACAATGCACACACACACACACACACACACACACACACGTAAAACTCACTGAAAATGCAAAATGTTATCATATCACCTGTGTATTTATAATGTATTATAGTTTACACATATGGCTTATAAACAAAAGAAATCCTATTTGATAATCAGGTAAATTTCTAGAATCTTCATGTTTGCCTTTGTAAGATGAGTGTGTGACGTTATACTCCTCCAAAGGTTCATTTTAACTTTCAAGAGATTTCAAAGGAATTGTTACAGAAGGAGCCTACCACGTAGAGAGAGAGCAGTTTGGCTCTGTGCCAGCCAAAATAGTATTCTTTAGTTACAGTTGCAAAGAGACTTGTGTAGTATTGCATTGCCTTTGTGTGTTGAGTCCTATCTGTGCACATAGATAGTCACTTGGTTTACACAGTACCCAAGGATTTTATCAGTGCCCTGGCTGTTGAAAGTTGAGTTAGGGTCAGTTTTCTAAAGAAATATCCAGAGAACTACAAGACTGACCCCAACTAACAATTCACGCAACAGTGGAAAGGCTACATTAAATGCCCTTCCCTGATAATAACATTGATGACTAACTCATCCACCGTCATAGAGCCGTCGTCTAGTAGCTGATGGAAGCAGAGGCAGACACCTACAGCTAAACACTGAGCCAAACTGAAATCCAGATACAGAGAGGGAGGACAAGACCAGGCTACAGAAACCCACAGAGACAGCTGACCTGAACAGACTGATAGCTGGGAAACCAGCATTGGACCGACTCAGAACCCCTGGACATGGACAGTCTAAGGGACCTCTGACAGTTGAACCAGGATGTATCCCTGGTGCACAAAAGGACTTTGGGAGCACATTCCCCACGGAGGGATACTCCCTTAACCTAGAGGCAGGAGGGAGAGCCTAGTCCCTATTCCAAATGACTGGACAGAGTTTGATGATGCCTCCTGGAAGGCATCACCCTCCCTGTAGAGTGGGGGGAGTGGGAGGGGAGGGGAGGGTGGTAGTAGTGGTGGGGACATGGGAGGGTGGCAGAGAGGAGGGAGGGAGAGGGAATTGGGATCGATATGTAAATAAGAAAAAATAAAAAGAAAAATACAAAAAAACGAAACAAGAAACAAACAAAAACCAAAACCAAAACAAAACCCGCAAAAAACAAAAAAGAAAGTTGAGTTTATAAAGTAGTTCTTTATGGCACCACCTATTGGCTAGAAAGATAACCTATCACTGTTTTTGTTTATTTTTGTAACTTCCTAATCATAAAACCATGTTGTCTCTTTTACTCTTTTGAAGTTTATTTCATGGTCAGTTAATTCTATTTAATTAAAATGCAGTGAGTCATGCAAATACTAACACACTTCCCAAAGGATTTTTTTTTCCCTACATTTTGCTGTGTTCATTTTATCTGTATTCCCCTAATTCAAGTTTATGAGCATGTACACACAGTCACATGACTCAATATGACTGAGTGGCTGAAATTCTTAACATTGACCTCTTTGCTCCTGACTTCTGAGCATGTTTGTACATATGTGCATCTCTGCACCTGTACGCACATACTGTATCCTACGTGCATATGTGCATTTCTTTTTAACCACCAAGAACAAACTGCTGACCGACTCAGTGCTTCTCTATCCCTAACTACCATATTGAGTATAAAATACCAAAATCAGGAACTCAGCATTTCTGGTATGGAGACCTTATTAAATGTTTGACAGTGTTATCAATATTCTCTGCAATACAAGAAAAAACAGGCTATATCATGTGTAGCTTTCATATCCTTTCTATTTCCTTTGCACTTTCAGTTTTCCTTCATATAGTTCAAAATATTATACTAAAGAAGCTGGAGAGGTGGTTCAATGAATGCTTAAGGGCACTGCTGTCCAGATTCACGTCCTAACACACACATGGCAGCCCACAACCCCTGTAACTCTAATTCCCATGGATCTAGTGCCCTCTTCTGGCCTCGGCAGTCACCGGGCATGTATGTGATATACATACGTACATGCAGGCAAAAGATCACTTATATATTTTTAAAATTTTAAATATAATATTAAAGTATACTCTAAGATATTTTTTTGTTTTATGTGTTCTCATGTGGAAAGTTGCTGAGGAAGTGGACAAGCCCTAGTGTTTTTACAGCAATTGAATGGAGAGTGGAAAGCCATAGAAAAACATGTGTAGAGTTCCTGATCTCATGGCAATGAACTGGGGAGGGGGGGGGGCTTAGTGAAGCCTTTTTGCTTAAGTGTTGCTCAGAAGAACTTCCTTTTCCTATGTATGAACACACATATTTATGTTCTCCTGGGGCATAAAGAGACATAGTTTTGACCTCTTTCATGAAAGAAAAGCAGGGATGGAAGATCAGAATGACCTTCTAGCATATTATGTCTTCCAAAATAGTCCGGTTCCTTTTGGGGGTAGCATATTCTGAGCACCATCACTATGTATATACTGTAATATTTTGTATTATAAGAATGAACAAACACATGAAGTCCCTAAACTAATAGACATAAACCTGTGTGTGCCATGAAAATGTTGCTATGGGAATCAGAATAAAGAGTGGAATGTTAAAACAGAAAACAAGTGCTAAGGGAAACTGTTAAAGTCTTCTGATGAGCATGGATTTCTCTCCAGCTCTCATCTCTAGCCAATAAATTTACTTTCTGGATAAGACTTTGCGAAAGTAAATAATGTTGGATGTGTTTACTGTTCCTTCATTTGACATTCATTGATTTATGGGTGGGTGCTGTCTTGTTTTCTCTATAAATTCCAGCCATTGGCTAACTACTTCCTCAGAGAAAACACAGCATTTCCCTGATTTAGAAATTTAATGCTAGGAGATCTGTGGACCAACAGTTATAGTCAGCAGATGGTGCTCATCCTTTTTGCAGTCCCTCTGCATGTTAGGAGAGCCTATCAGGAAGGGCTTACCCCTTCCCAGCTCCCAGGAAGCATGATGATTAATTTTGATTCTCAACATGACTGGGTTTAGAATCAACTGAAAGGCTGGCTACTTATGCACTCCTGTGAGGAATATTTTTAATCCTAGTATTTAACTCAGGAAGATTTACTCTAAATGTGAACGGTGCCTCTCCTGTGGCAGCTCTGATAAAAGAAGATAGAAGGAATACAAGAGAAGATGATATATATATATATATATATATATATATATATATATATATAGAGATAGAAATATATATAGATAGATAGATATATAAATATATAAATACAAGAGAAGATATATAAATATATAAATAGAGAGAGAGAATATATATATATAGATAGATATATAAATATATAAATACAAGAGAAGATATATAAATATATAAATACAAGAGAAGATATATGTATATAAAGAGATATAGATATAGATTATCTTACACCAACCAGAATGGCTAAGATCAAAACCACTGATGACAGCTTATGCTGGAAAAGGATGTGGAGTAAGGAGAACACTCCTCCATCGCTGGAGTACAAACTTGTACAGCTACTTTGGAAATCAATATGATGGCTTCATAA
Organism: Cricetiscus sungorus; assembly: GCA_030556225.1. Taxonomy (NCBI): domain Eukaryota; kingdom Metazoa; phylum Chordata; class Mammalia; order Rodentia; family Cricetidae; genus Cricetiscus; species Cricetiscus sungorus. The sequence goes on along the minus strand of JANBXA010000600.1, from coordinate 19,723,987 downwards.
AAAAGTGGGAATGAATCTACCTCAAGACCAAAAAATACCACTCTTGGGCATATTATACCCAAAGGATGTATTCTCATACCACAAGCACATTTGCTCAACTATGCTTATAGTGACATTATTTGTAATAGTCAGAAACATGGAAACAATCACAATATTATAAAACTTAGACATGTCAAAACATTTCTAGTAGAGCAAGGGTCTAGCAGTGGCAGAAAGGACCTGGCAGGATACTTTCCTTGGGGGCTTTTACAAGTGGTAGTATTTGTCTTCATGGAAAATTGTTTCTCCATTTTTTCACCTCTCGATCTTTTCTCTTTTAAAGCTTGAATGTTACCTTCTCACAACTAACTTCTATAGCAAAGTTTCTTTATAACCACAGTATCTGGTTTATTTTCTAACAGTTACAATTAAAACGAAGACAATTCCAATGAAACACACAAGAGATGGTATGCAGGAAGTTGGGTAGATGAGCATGGTTTTTCCTAGATTGGATCTCTAGTAGTTTGAATTACTGAATACATTCATATGCTACTGTCATTTTAATGTGAAATTTTAAATGCTCTGTGTTTAATGACTAGTGAGTGCTTGATAAGTATTCATTTTGTGGGTAGTAAAATAAAAATTAGAAGATTCATACTGTCATTTATAAGACACATAAAGCATGTTTTGTTGCTTCCTGATGCTAAATCAGAGGAAAACAGTGGAGAGTTGGAAGTGTTTGTCAAGCCCTAAGGGAGTTTTATGATTTTCCTGGCTTTGAAGAGAAAGCCTCTGAAGTATTTTCAGAATCCTTATCACATTGGACTCTTAAGAGCCTTCTCATTTTCTGCTCACAGTGTGAGGACCTTCCATACAATGTGAGCACCTTCCGTGTGCTTTAGAGCGTGACCTTAGAGCATGCCTTAGATATGCAATATTTCATGGAGATTATGAGTTCTTTAAATTTTTTGCACAAACTACCAAAATTAAAAAGGGGTTGCATATCAGATTTGGAAGAAAAATAAATATAACCTAGAGGAAAATCAGAAGTACTTAAAAGATGCCAACCCTGAGGTTTTGTGATTGTTATGCTAATTAATAGAGAAAGATGGGAAAGTTGCTGGGGAATGGGTTGAAGGCTGCCCTATGTGTTTACTTCCACAGTCTATGTGCTCAGGGTAGCCCACTGAGACTGCTTCTCATCTTCTGAAACAATTTGTGATATTAATACCTCACTATTTGTCACCTATACTTAAAATTACACATAATGAGTGTCCTGCCTGCTCTGGGCCTATGCTACTCACAGACCTTGTTCTATAGGAATATTTAAAAAATATGCATGAGTTTCTTAATATTATGGCTGAGTTCAAAATGAAGAACCTAATTCCAGCCTCACTGTTGAACTTACTTATTTTGGGAAAAAAAAGTTAAACACTTTGGAACATTTATTTTAGTATATTTATATTTTTAAATGCTGACTTTTATGAAAAAGAGGGACCATTAGAGTTGAATCATCAAAATCCATGAAATTTCTACTTCAGAAAATAAAATAAATGTAAATTATTATAGATGCACCAACTATATTCTTCCTTTCCTATCCCAATTCAGTTTGGGGATTCATTTATAACTATTTCTGGATTGTAATATATCCTTTAACTTGTGCGTGAAAATCTCATTGCATGATTAGCACATCTATTCTTAGCTCAGGTATTTTTAACATCATTATTTATAGAGTGTATATTTTAATATCTTATAATCTTTCTTTCAAACTTTTTTAGAAACTCAGAATAGAAAATAAAAACCAATAGTACAACCAGGCATGCTGGCACATGCCTTTAATCCCAGCACTCAGGAAGCAGAGACAGGTGGACCTCTGAATTTGAGGCTAGTCTGGTCTACATAGAAAGTTCCAGGCTGACAAGAACCATATGATGAGACTTTGTTTGGAAACAAAAACAACAAAAAGTACAATATTAGTCTTTAATTGACTTATGTGTCTTAGGTCAAAATTTCATAAATATGGTGATGTTATTATACTCTAACTTGGTACATTAATGAAATTTTGGAGAAAGGGGTAGGTTTTTGAACAAAGAATATATAAGGTTGATGTCTCTTAAACCCACACAGTTAGAATATTTTTGATTGGTTATTTGATTTGTTGATTTACAATTCCAATTCAGTAGCCCACTGGAGGCATTCTAGTACACATTCTTCATGGACTACTGTGTTATTAGAAAAAAAATAGATTCCATGAATTTTTAAATAAATTGGTTTTAGAAAGCCTGGAACATGTGTTCAAGCACTGCAGTGTGATCAGTGGCCAAACTTACTTGGTATGTATAAGGCCATAGTAAATCCAGTATAGAGTTAGGGCCAAAGGTACAGATGTGGTAAGAAGTGGAGAAATAAAGTTTGAAGAAAAAGGAATCTTGCCCCTATATGTAAATGTGTAGCTCAAATCTAGAACAATAATATTCAAGTAAGTGGTCTGATAAGATGGGGGCCCTGACAAGGGGCACAGAAGTTCCTAAGTTGAACCAACCCAGGAATGTGTGATGATGCCTGGGACCAAATAAGTAGTGCTCAGAAATCCTCTGATAATAGGCCTTAGAAAGCTGCTGTCTGGAGAGGGAAGAGTGATGAGCAAAGGGGTAAAGACCAGGCTGGAGAAACCCACAGAAACTGGTGACCTGAACAAGGGGGAGCTCATGAACCCCAGACTGATAGCTGGAAAACCAGCACAGAACTGATCCAGACCCCCCTGAATATGGGTGTTGGTTGGGAGGACTGAGCAATCTATGGAGACTCTGGTACTGGATCAGTATTTATCCCTAGTATATGAATGGACTTTGGGAGCCCATTCCACATAGAGAGATACTCCCTCAGCCTAGATACATGGGGGAGGGCCTAGGCCCCACTCCAAATGATGTGACAGACTTTGAAGACTCCCCATGGAAGACATTACCCTCCCTGGGAAGCAGAAAGGGGATGGGATGGGGGTTGGTGGGGGGGGGAACAGGGGAGGATGGGTGGGTGGGAGAACTGGGATTGACATGTAAAAGAAGCTTGTTTCAAATTTAAATTAAAAAATTCTCACATATGAACTAATATAGAAAATTAAATTAATTTCCCCAGGGAGGAGGGGAGAAAGCTGCTGTCTGGCTTTAAGGGGTAATGTACAGAATCGTTCTTCCTTGGTACATTGACCTTTGCCCTTAGTCTGGATTTGTATTAATGTAATAGTTTGGAAAAATTCATACTTATAAAACTTAAACTTTGTATGTAAAAATAAAAGTACTAAGTGCTCCGGAGCTGAGAAGTCTTTGAAAAGTAAATATGTGACAATTGTGTATTGTCATTTCCACATTCACATGGGTGGGACTCCTATGGGGGAAACAACAGTCACCCAAGATGAGTCATGGTAATATTGACAGGATTCAATTGCCAATACGAGGAAGTAGATGCAGCCAATGAGAATCACAACATCCTATAATTGTAGACAAGAAATCATCAAGAAAAGGCTAAGCCGTAATGCAGGACAGTCATAATATAAAATAACAAGATTTTAAAACTAATGCATAAAAGATGTTGAGTGAGTATGTATTCTGCTGACATTACTCTGCACTCTGGCATATCATATTTAAAAATGCAAATAAAGTCTGTATCATGTTGGTGCTGAGATTCTAATGGTCCTAGAAAACTAAACACATTGAAAATCCCTTTTTAATGTCATTGAAATAATAATAAGGCTGCTTAGCTAGGGAATGAATACAGTTGAAAAAATGAATCAATATACTAAAATTAAAGTTTAATTCAGTCAGAATTCTGCACAAAAGGGTAATGAGATGGAAAATATCTGAATAAACACTTAAAAGTTATAGAGAAATGAATGGAAAGACAAGTGTGTGTCTAATGGGGCTTCCACAAGGTGCTAAGAGTAAAAGAAAGAGCTGCAATATTTTGCAAAAATGTAAGTGCTGAGGTTAAAAAAAATAAAACTTATAAAGAGGGTAAATACAATTAAAGTTTTATCTAGATAAGCTATGAAACCACAGAACACCAAAGCCAAAACTAAAGCCCAGGAGGAAAATTTAGGTTACTTCTCTGCCCCCTAAAAGTAGTTTTAATAATTTTAAAGGCATGAATAACATGACATGTCTCAAAAATCACCATAGGAAAAAAGGCCAACTTTGCATTCTGTGCTTCTCACATTATAACTTCATAGTGAGGATTAAATCATTCTAATTTCAAATAAAGTCATAGAAAACTACCATCCACTTTCACTGGAAGAAGTAGTAGGTGTGACCATGAGGAAGAAAAATAAGAATGGAGTCTAGCAGGAAAAAAAAAAAAAAAAAAAAATGTGAGACATGAGAGTGTGCAGAGAGAGTGGCAACATGGCAGGAAATACAGCCAAACACAGCTGCAGTGAGTTAAAAAGATGTTCTTTTGTTGGGAGAGGGCAGGAACTGGGATTGATATGTAAAACAAGCTTGTTTCAAATTTAAATTAAAACATTATTTAATTTAAAAAAAAAAAAGGAATTAAAAGATGTCCTCTTCAGAAATATGAAGATCTGCTCCCCTCCTTCTCCATTGTAGGGAGAGATGTAAACAATTGATTAAATTTGCATTAAACATTTTTAAAGTAGCAATAGAATATACGATTCCCAGAAAGTAGAATAAAAATAGGTAAAATAAGAAACCCAAGCCATTGGTTTTAAAGTCATGATTTTGCATTTTTACCCAGCTATGTGTCATTTGGTTAATTAGAAATGAAGATGGGAAAAGGTGAAACAAAGAAAAATCTGTAATTGAAGAAACACAATATTGTAGTAGGTATAACAGAGACCTGCATATCAAATTGCAGGCTGAACCCTTCAGGGGTTCAAAATTTTTTGACTTGTTGCCAGCTTCTGTTTCTATCTAGATGAGATACCCGAAACCCCATGTAGGGATTTTTGCACTTTCACATCTCTCTGTGTACATTGCTCACTGTGTGTCCCATTTACATCTTGTTTCATCTTCTATGTTAGAGTTGTGATGTTGATAGACAGGTTTGTCTTAGAACCCTGTACAGAATACAGACCTATGTATACAGGAAACCCTGGGCTCTGTCTAGTAATAAGAAGACTGGCCTAGTAAATGTGTTCCTACTTCCTTTTGTATTTTATTACTTTCTAGTTTTATTTTATGTCATTTGATTGCTGTTTGTTATATACTCCACCCCTGAAACAGGGTCTCATGTAGCCAGGGCTGGCTTTGAACTTGCTTTGTAGCTTAGAACAACTTTGAGCTGCTCATCTTTCTGCCTCCACCCCCTGGGTGCTAGGCTTGCAGGTATGAACCACCAAGCCTGGATAAAAGGAATGTTTTCTTACTATATGGCTGTTGGGGAAAAAATACAATGTAGAGTGCAACCTAGCTTGTTGGTTTCATGGCTGGGAGGAGTAAGGGGAGAGACCACAGCTCATTATGAACAGTTCTCCTACAGTTACAGCAGCACTTTCTGTCAGGCCTTACCTAGACAGCTTTGTAAAAGTGATGCCATTGTTTGTGTGTATTGGAGATGGAAACCAAAGCACAGAGAACTCAACACTGAGAGAGCATCCTGCAGCTGTATTGTGTATTTCTTAAATGGCACACTTAATAATGCGTGTATTTAGCAAATGTATTTGTCATGATTTTCCATTTTGCATTGCTGTATATTCATAGATATATGTTATTTGGTTCATTAGTAACAAAATGGCTGATGTAACCAAAAATTAATTCTGGATGCTACTTATAATCATGCTGTGCTTGTCACTTTTATTATAAAAATGCAGAATTTCAGGAATTTAAAAAAAAAGCCATCTTTTAAAATGAGTTAGCTCTTCTCCCCGTGAAATGAGGGCTACCAAATAGTCCACAGAGCCTCAGCCTTTCTTCTCCAAGATGCTGCTGCGTTCTGGCCATGATAATATATGAGACACTTCTGGGGTTGTTTTGTGCTTGTTTTCAGACTCAGGATTAATTAATGACTATGCTTTTGCTTAAAATTACATACCAGCTCTTTCTAATTGGAGCTCAGATGTCGAGGCTGACATGGAAGTTCAGTTTAATGATGGCATTTCTTCAAGTAAGGGACCATTCCTCCCAGAGCCAGCTCATTTTGGATACTTAGTTTTGGTCACTATTCCTGTGGCTGTGACAAAACACCCGACAGGAGCAACTTAAAAGAATAAGGAATTATTTTGGCTCATAATCTTAGAGGGTATATGATCCATCATAGCACAACACCAAGAACAGGAGGCCACTAAGTACATGTGATTCCTCAGTCAGGAACAGAGAGGAATATGGTTGCTAAGCATGCTATCTCTCTTTGCTCTCTTTAGTCAGTCCAAGACACCAGCCCACTGGTTTGTAGGAGGCGCAATCCACATTTAGGGTAGTGCTTCTTTTCTTTAGGTAGATCTCTCTGGAAACACCCTTAAAGAAGTGTGTCTCCTAGGTAATTCTGAATTTGGTCAAGTTGACAGTGAACGTTAACCAGTACTTACATCAAGGGCCAGGAAAGAAAGGTTTTAAACATCATTTTTGTATTTTCTAAAATTAAAATAGTAACCTAATTCTTCAGCTAGTTTTATAGGTTATCATAAAACCCTTTAAAAGTTTTTTCTCTCAACTTGGAAATCCTTTCAGTAATAATCTTCCATGTATTCCTTTGATGTTCTTTGCCCATTCTACTTTATAGTCTATTTACTCCTATGTATCTTAACTTACCAGTTCCTTAGGAATAGAAATTCTGCTGTATATATCCTTGTATTCTGTCTTCTGCCTTCTTCTTACACCATACACTACTGGTCATTTCAAATTGGAATTCAAAAACATGTGCAGATGAGGCTTTGGAAGTAGTCACTTTTTTTATCATATCATATATTTTTTATTTAAATTTGAAACAAGCTCGTTTTACATGTTAGTCCCACTTCCCTCACTCTCTTCTCCACCCCTGTCCCCCCCAACTCCCATCCCATCTGCTCCCGAGGAAGGGTGAGGCCTTCCATGGGGAGTCTTCAAAGTCTGTCATATCATTTGGAGCAAGGCCCAGGCCCTCCTCCATGTGTCTAGTCTGAGAAAGTATCCCTCTATGTGGAATGGGCTTCCAAAGTCCATTTGTATACTTAGGGGTAAGTACTGATCCACTACCAGAGGCCCCATAGACTGCCCAGTCCTCCCAACTAACAAGGGGGAGCTCAAGGAAGTAATCACTTCTAATAGGTGATAGGATGCCTAGATGGTAAAATAGGTGGCAAGGATAGAAACAGAAAAACAATTTCTATTCTGTGAAGCTGTCCTGGGTCATAAATGATTAGACTTGAAAGGATAAGCTAGTCTTCAAGTATCTAGAATGCTTACAGAATTTTCTTTTCATCCTTGTGTTCATTAAATATAATTGACAAAATTTTACAGTATTATGTGGTACAATGTGATACTTTGATTCATATTTATATTGTGAAATAAATAAATGAAGGTGATTAATGCATATGTCATCTCACATGCTTGTATGTTTTGTGGTGAGAACTTTCAAGATCTGTCTAACTGGAATTTTATATCCCTTAAACAAATCTTCTCATGTGCCCTATTTCCCTCTCAGTCCCACTCATCCTCAGGCAATCATTGTTCAACTCTTGAGCTTAACTTTTTTATGTCGGTGTATGAATATTTGTAAGGATTCTTTTTTATAGTGATGAGTAATCTTTTACCCAGTGTGTTCTTATTGTTCTGTTAACTCATTTATTTAGCATTGTGGTTGTAAGGTCATGATAACTAAGGACCGCTATAAAAATAAAATTAACAACTTCTACAATGGCAAAATAAATAGAAATGCTGTCATGTTTCTGCAGGTCTGCTCCTGTAGGCCAGCTGCTGCCAGCTCATGCTATTTCCTTGTTTTGTTTCATTTTACTCAAGTTATATACTGTCATTTCTTTAGTTAAGAGGTGTGGCTGTGGGGAAAGCCTAGATGTTTGGGGCGGAGCATATATATGGTAGCCGATCATACCATTTGGTTGACCTTTCTACTTCTCACTGTGAAATCTGAGAACCTGGGTCAACTGCAAATGGCTATTACTGCCCCTACTATGACCAATTATTATTACTAGGATAATGAAATTAACCATATCTATGGCTTCATTATATATTTCTAGAATTCTAGAACGCATCCAACTCTTTAAGGATTTTTTTTTCTTTTCCCCCACTGTTTAATCCACCCCTCACCCCCCATCACTTTGGCATCCCTATCCTACATTCACTACCTGGATGCTGCCTTCTTAATGTTCTTTCTATCTCTTGCCCTTTCTTCTTTCTATGGTGCTTGCTATCTAGAGATTGATGCATTCTCTTGTCCATTATTGCTCTTCTTCTAGCTGTTTCTTTCTTGAGAGTATATTTTCTCCTTTTCATATCTTCTTTAATTTCTGTAGGATGCCATTATCTATGACTAGATACTTTTTTCTAATTCTCTAAAAAAAGAATTCATTTTTTGTTGGTTTGTTGTTTTAAAAGTAGGGAAGGAGAGAGGAGAAAGAGTGGGAGGGAAGGAGAAGACTGTATGCTAAATAAATGCAGTACTCCTTGAACAAAACAAAAAGCCTAATCAGTTTTACTTGGACCTCCTCCTATCCTTTGTATTTACCCCATGGTATTGCAGGTATCCCGATCAAATCCTTCCACAGACGTCCCAGTAAAACAATTTTCATTTGAAAAATACAACAAAATATCAAGAATTGTGTCAGAATTCTCTAAGAATTCTGGGATTTTTGAACAGTGCCCTCCACAGCGGGAGGTACTGTTTTGTGCAACTGTGTGTAGCACACACAGGTCTTCTGCAAATCCCAGCTCCTGGTGATGTTAATGGTGATGGTGTCGGTGCCGAAGGCAACAGGACAGTAATGAGAAGAAAACAGAGGCTGTGATGAGATGGGGCCTGTGGAGGGTCATGAGTCAGCAGGAATAGCTGCTCAGACAGATGGATTCAAACACATGCATCCCTTGGTCTTTGTTTTGGAGCCTCTGAGTTTTGAAAGGAATCAGAAGTGCCCCATAAGTGTCCTGAGGCCACACTGAGAGCTGCAGTCCATCCACTTGCCCAGATGGCTGGCCCTTCCCGACTTCACTCCAAATCCTCCCCCTTTTCTCCTGCTTTCAGGCACCCAGTTCAAAGTGAACCGGGTAAGATGAGGGTCAGTAAGGGCAAGTTACCTAGAAATGGAGGACAGGCTCAAAGTCCTGAAGCCTGGCAGACTTCACTCTCACAGCCCTTCTCTGAGATAGACATTCTATTAGATAGCCTGTGGCGTCCTTTACCGTTCTTTTGTTACTGCCTCTCTCTCAGAGCAAGCAGGCCAACAGCACCTCTCATTGGTCTGTGTTTCTCATACTATTTAGGGAGAATAAAAAGAAAGTCCTTGTGGATAGTTTGCAATTTTTCCATCACAGGGTGATTGAAGTAATTTGTAAGTAGTGTTTTTGGAAAACATTGTAGTACTGTAACTTAATGACAGTGGCTCATTCAGGAAATGGTAGTGACAAATAATGATATAGATTAAAGATCAAGGGCAGATTTATCATCTTCTTCACCCCACTATCCAAACTCACTTTTAGATTGAGTCCAGGTTTTATAAAAGAAATTGAGGCACTATTCTTAAAATTAAGTCACATTGAGAGGTTTCATTTTCTGTTGCTGATACAGGGAGGTGCCTTTGTGTTTTCTTGTCTTAAAATGTTGAAAGGAGAAAGGAGGAAGGGATTGAAAGAGATGCCATGTCTTTAAAGTGTACATACTAGCATTTTCATATTAGTTTCCTTTTTGTAGTTCTCGCCTGAGAATTGAGAAAATTATATATGAAATAAGCATTGTCTTTTGCATTTCCTGCTGTGATAATGTCACTGTAATTGGTGTAAAAAAGAAAAACATAATTTTGCTACTCACTAGTTTCCTTTTGGTTTGTCAAAGTGTCCTGTATCCTAATACATTCTCAGAAAAGAATGCCATTTTGAGTTTCTGTATCATACCTTAATAAAAACACAGCCTTGATTTTACTACAATCACCTTTGTTGCCTTAATTTCAATAAAAATCATTATGTTTAAGAATCCTTGAATGCCTATGTCTTCTAATGCCTATACCTAAGGCTTCTAACACTTGGCAGGTCATTATCTATAAACCTTGTAAAGTTGCAAATGGATAAAATTCTATTTTGAGCTTATTGCCCATAGTCTATTTCAAGAGTGTTTGTAGAGTAGTCTGTTCCAGACAGCCAGGGCTGGAGGACAGGGTGCCATGGCTAGACGCCTGATTCTTGCTGTTAGTTTTCCACCAATGATTCTCCAATTCCTAGAAACTGGAAAACTAGTGTTAATGTTGAAAAGTGTTACTCAGAGGTCATTTCTACTTTCTTTCAGTTTCAACCAGATACGGTAAGCCTGAGCTTGTTGAAGCTCTTTGATTTCTTATATAACATGCTTCCTTTTCTTCTTACTGTGTCTTGCATGTCTCTCCTTTGTTTTAGGATTGGCAGTTTCCCTCCAGCTGCTACATGGAGACATTGAACAAATCAGAAGAGAATATTCCTCGGTGTTTTCTCATGGAGTATCCATAACACGGAAGCTGGGTTTTTCCAACATTATCATGCCTGGTAAGTGACATGGTATGTGCCAAAATGGTGAAGTATTCATATACTCTCTGATTTTCACATTTGAAAAGCATTTTAGATTGTCAGCTTTGAAGAGTCCATGTGGTCCGTGGGTCATATGGGAAAACTAAGTGAGGTATGTGACAATGAGCCAGTTAAAAATTACTGTCTGATATTAAGTAACTCTGGTGGCCATGGCTGCATTTCACTTATGACATGATTACAACAAAAGCTGAGATAGCATCCAAAAATGTTTTATCTCTTTGTGGAGAAGTTTAGACCATATCCTCATAAAGCTTTTGTTTCTTAACTTGGAGAAAAATATAATCACAAAACATGAGTTATATATATATATATGTATATGTATATATATATGATGAAAATATTATCAAAAATCATGTTTAAAATTTCATCTCAGTGCAGGCCAACTTGTTTCTGTGAGTACCTACAGGCTTGTAAACAAGTTTTAAAAGGCGTGGAAAGGAATGTGAACATCTAAACAGTAAAGAGGGTGATGATCAGAGGATGTGATTATCAAGCTGTGTAATATTTGATTTCATTTGATTGTAGGTACCTCTTTAAAAATTAAGCCTTTTATTTTAATATAGCTTAAGAATATATTATATATCGAGTGGATTTTTTTTTACTTTGTATATGTTTATCTTTTATTGTTCATACAGCAGGATCTTCAGAGCTAACGATTCCAACCCTTCCCAGTTATTTCTCTCCTCAGTGCAGAAAGTTAGCACCCACTGCAGCTCCAATGGACAGCTTCATAACTCAGATGAGACCCAGTGCTAGAAGGGCTTAGAAAAGACCCAAACTGCTCTGCAGTGCCCAGTGCATCATTTAGTGATCCCTTCAGTGAAATGCATCCATGCAGCGAAGGCTGGAGAGCAATTTGGAAGATTTCTGAAATGACCTGGCCTAGTCTGCCTAAGCATGTTGCAGGACTGTTGTGGAAAATGACTGTTTATAGATCTGTTTACTTGGTGACATGCTGTTCAGTGGCTCTTGCAACCACTCATTATTTCTCCTAGTTGCTATAAATAACTGGTATTTCCTCTTTAACAAAAAAGAAAAACATTCATCCTATTGGGAAGCAAATTGATGGGCAAATCTAATATAAAAAGCATATTTAGAGCAGAGTGTGGCCAGCTGCTAGGAGAATTCCTCATCTTGGTCCCTGGGCAGTATCTCTGAGAAGTGGGAAACTATAAAACAGGTGGCACTTCTTTGGCTGAACAATCGTCTGGGTGGCTCTGTGCTCATGTGCATTTGTCTGGTTTTACTAATGGAAGGAACTGAGGAATGAGGCTTGCTTCTGTCCCTTTCTGGCAGTGTGCTGTGATGTATGGGTCATGGTGTCCAGGAAGACAGCCCCTCCATACACAAACAGATCCACGTGGCATTGGGCTGCAAGGAAACTTTTATAAAAGCACTTCATTCATTCTTTGTTTTTCCCCTTGTCTTCACCGACATCTTAATATTCCTAATGCGATAGAGATAAGAGAGATACATGTATGGGCTTACCATCAGAGAACAGCTTTCAGACCTTCTGGAATTTTTACAGTGAGAAACACAGTCGTTGCTCTACTGTCCTTGGTTGTGTGCACACTAGCCAGTTCATTCTCAACAGTGGCTTAGTGAAAATGAATTGAATACCCCAGTGAGGAAATATTTATGAGCAGCCTTTCTGATCACAGAGTCCTGTGGACAGTCTGTATGCATGACCCCTCCCACCTCATTTTCTAGACTGTCCTTCAAAGTTCATTTGCATCAAGTGTTCTGATGAGGTCAGGGTAGGTGAGGCACATCTCCTACCAAGAAGACTAGGTTCATTAACAGAGTGACCCTCTGTGCCCATGATGCAGACAGAAGCAGGCACAGAACTCTTTTTCAGGTTCACAGGATATAATCAGTGCTTCATTTTGAAACTGGAAAACCTGGAAGCAGAAATTCTTCCCTTGGCCTTGCTACTATGAAAGGGAATCATTTATCACCTGATACTGAGGAGGAGTAGGCAGAGTCTGCCTTTGTGCTTTCAAGCCTGGGTGTGGGTCAGCTACTCTTATAAAAACCTCTTGGTTTTTTATAAGTATTATTATTACTGTTAATTATCTCAGTATACTAATTTCTGGCTACAAAAAGTCATTTTCTAAGATGACTTATCACTGTGGCATACACACCAAATACTGTCTCTAAGAGGAATTTCATGCTAGGGTCTCTGAGGGAGGACAGCAAAATTTTTAAACCACTGCTTGCCCACAGAATTGTAGAGTGAGCCCAAATGTAATCTCAAACAACGAGGAGCCACTGTTTAAAAAGAAATAAGAGATGGTTAAATTAATTTTAGCAGCCTGTGTTATTTAACTCAGTACATCCCAAAATACTGCCCTTGATAGGTAATCCATATAGAATTTTTCTAATGAGTTGTCCACACTGTTTTCCAGTCTCAATCTTTGGAAGTACTGGACTTTCTTTGCTAAGTATTGGACATTCACAGCACATCTATGTAAAGCCAGTAACATTTCAACGGCTCAGTTGCCACATGGCAGCAGTTACTGTGTTGGACAGCCTGCCCCTAAATTTCTTAACAGACCCTATACAAACCAGGCCTGGGCCATTGTGAGTATGAGGAAAGTCCGAGTTCCACCAGACATCTTGGAACAGGATGTGTCTGGAAGGTCATGAAAGGCTGACCCCCTCCCCTCACCCCTTTAGGCATTCATTCTTCCTCTAGGTTAATATCCTTAGCAGATCTCTCTTTGTCTCCATCATTGTTCCTCTACACCACCTTCCCAGCTTATGGCCTGTCCCTGAAGATGCTCCCACAGAGAAACTGGTAGAACTTTCTTTTTGTAGGGAACCATCATTAATACTTTGAGGAGCTTTTTGTAAGTCATTGAGGCCTCTAACCCTACAAAGGTTAACAGTTGGGGTAGTAGGCAAAGCCAGGAATTGAGATCTGGAAACTAATTTTGATACTGAACTCGATTTATTTAAATTTATTTTTCAGATAACTTGGTGATTTATAGGTCTGGAATAAGAATATAATAAATATGCTCTTTGTTAAGAAAAAAATTACATTCTTTTAATATAGGTATTATGTTTTACTACTTACTGGTAAAGAAGCACATGTAACAGATGGGATTAATCCTGCAGCAATCCTCATTTTGGTGAAAGAATAGTAGAGCTAGTATGATATTATTTAATCTTCCTTAAAAAAAATATCCTACTTGATCAATATCCCTCATGCCTATAAGCCCAGCTACTTGAAACCTGAGGAAGGCAGATCACAAATTCAGGGCCTGTCTAAGCTTGGAAAAATATTTTCTAAATTTAACTAAAGTCACTAAGCTTTGGTCAGAGTCACAAAGATATAGCCTCACACAGGAGCTATCAATTATGATAGATTTGACCCCCTGATCTCGTGGAGAGATGGTAAACTTTCAGGATGCCACTGACTAGAGAGAGATGTGATCAGACTAAACCAAGGCACGGTTCACAGAACTAACATTAGTATTTCAACACTAGTCTGACCAATGCAGAATGACACATAATGAATACTTTTCTTGCCCAAGACAATGTGACAATGGCTGAATTCTCTATTGAGAGTGTTATTGATAGTGCCTTATACACACATCATAATCTCTACATTTTCATCTATAAAACAGAATGGAGAATGCCTTCCTATAAATGCAAAAAATCTAACTAGACCTTCAAGCACTTTGTGAAGAACCCAACTCATAGCAGGCAGTCAGTAAAGTGAACTCTGCTGCTCATATTGCTGGGACTACTACTGCTGTGAAATACCCCTTATCTAAAACTATTAAGACCAGCAGTGTTTGAGACTTGAGAAGTGTTTTGGAATTTTGAAATTTTTCCATAGGACTGGGACATGCATTTAAACCACTTTGTTCCCACTTTGTTCTCTTTGTTCCCACTGATATGACCTTATCTTCATCTTGCCTACAATATTTTGAGAAATCTCTAGGTGTGTGCAGGCTTCCTAGCCAGTAGGCCTGCTAATGAGGAGGGTGTCATACACATCAAATTTGCAGAGTAATGAACCTAAGACATGTGCAGTGTTAATAAACATTGTCACAAAAATAGCTCCTCACACTGGCACTGTGACTTCATTTATAAAATGAATATACTTTATAGCTTGTCTCATAATTACCCAAGATGCTTTCCTAACACCAGTTGGGCTTATCAGTTTTCACCAGCGTCCTCAAATACATTGATTTTAATTAGTACTCATTTCAGCCTTCTCTTTCTGCATAGTTTGGGAAAATGTGGCACCTTGTGGTATTGAACCATAGCAAGCTGCAGAATTCCTGGGGGAGGCATATATAGAATAGAATGCCAGCAGAAGACATGCTCTTCTCACCCTGTGCTCTCTTTGCAAAGGAATCATGTTTAGTCTAAAGAACCTGCAGAAGATGGGGAGGATGGCACAGGCCTGGTGACAGTGGAGAGCAGAATATTAAAGCATATAGATAAGGTTTTTCCCTGCTTTGTTTATTTCTTTTTTTAGTAGTGTTTTTTTGTTCATTGAAAGTGTCATACACTTATAGAATATATATTAATCACATCCATCTACTTTCCTATCTACTTTCCTACTTTCCTACTACTACTTTCCTATCACTCCCTCTAGTGTCCCTACCTTGTTCCCTCCCAAATTCATGTTCTGTTTTCATTTTGATTTTTAATTAATAACCTCATGAATCTATTCCATGCTGCCCATATACACATGGGCGTGGGGTCATTCACTGGGGCGTGTGCCACCTACCGGGAGCCACAGCCCCAAAGGACAGCAACCCTTCCTCTCTCAGCAGCCATCAATTGCTGACAGCTCCTACAATGTAACAGGGAGAAGCCCCCCAGCCATGCTATAATTTTGACTAGTTTGGTCTGCTAAAGTATAAATGTACTCTATTGCAGTTCTTTTATAAGTTGTAGAGACAGCATTATAACAAAGGCATCATAGGGGCCAGCAAGATGGCTCAGAGGGTGAATGTGCTTATATGAAGGCCAATGACCTGAACTACTCCATCCTTGGAATCCATTAAAGGTAGAAGGACAGAACTCATCCAAAAGATTGTCCTCTGAACTCCACATGTTCAGCATGGTATGTCCCCCTCAAAATAATAATAATAATAATAATAATAATAATAATAATAATAATAATAATAATAATAATAAAGTTTCGTAATAATATTAATGGGTTTTTTTGTCTTTTTTTTTTTTTGAACAACTTTATTGGTATGAAGGTGTCAGATCCCCTGGAACCAGAGTTGCAGACAGTTTTGAACTGCCATGTGGATGCTGGGATTTGAACCCGGGTCCTGTTAGAAGAGCAGTCAGTGCTCTTAATGGCTGAGCCATCTCTCCAGAACAATATTGATATTTTTAAAGCATCCTGTCTAATACGTTCTTCTCTTCACCTCTACCTTTACTTCTCCACTATCTTAATAACATAGAAACCAGAGTTCCAGAAGTTTTTATTATCCTATCTAGACTTAGTTTACAGAATAACAGTGGCAGAGAGGGGAACAGAGTCTTGATCTCCTTATTATGATTGTCTTATAACCCTACAGGCCTTAGATATATCTGAACTCAGCATTTCTTTAACTGTAAAGAGAGAAGAATCCAGATATCATGAATTCTATCATTTAAGAATCGACTTAAGTATCTAATGTCTTTTATTACCTTGCTTCTTTGTTGAAATATACCACTCTGCTTTGTTCTCACAAGGGCCTTCTTACGGCCTGTTTAAATTCTCACTCCTCTGTCCCCAGTGAGTACTGTCTACCTCTTTTTTTCATCTTTCTATTAATGCACAATACTAACCGTCAGTAAATATGCTTCACATTTTACTTATTATTACAGATATGACTCACTGGGGCTAAGGAGATGATTCTGTAAGTCCAATTTGTGCTGCAGAAGTTTAAAGAATTCAGATCCCCAGCACCTACATAAAAGCCAGGCTTGGCAACAAGCATGTATAACCCCAGCACTGGGCATGGAGACAGGAAGACATGCTCAGCAGTCATGGTTGCTACAGCACTAGCTCTGGGTTCAGTGGGACACCCAATCTCAAAAATAAGATGAAGAGTAGTAGAGGAAGATCCAAGTATGCATACACAGATGCACACATGAATTCACTGCATACAACATGCACACGGAAACCTAACTCACTAACTACAGATCTTCTACTCTGTTACTGTGGCATTTATGGTGTCTAGAATAATGTATCTACACATAGGAAGTGCTCACACACCTTTGTGAATAGTGGAAAGAGAATTATGTGATACTGGTAGCATATCTCTTGACCTTCCATCCTATGAAACTACCCTACAGACATGTAGCAAACCTTCCAAACCTCCCCTACCCCTCTCGCATTGCTCAAGCTGGAGTGTCCCTAGCCTTCCATCAGAGGAGAGCAGAAAACACACTGTCATTTCTTCAGGATAGTGAACCTTCTGTGGGTTGGAAAGGCTGGTCACTCTCTATGAGGGATTCTCAAGGTAAAACCCCCCATTTGTCAGCCTGTGGGTCATAGTCTCTGAGAAGTTTTACCTACTCCATGAAGCAAGAAAACTGTTAACTAACATCTTTTAAGTACCTTGGTTTGAATGTTGATATCTTGTTTGCCAAATCCTTCTAGTGGGAAAATCGTTTTCCAAATGACCTTCCACATGCTCAGTGAATAAACATGCACTGCACACTAGCATCTTTGTGTCAGTCATCTTGATTCAGACAAAAATCAGTTCCTTTGTTGTTGATGGAATTTCTAAAATAAATATCATTAAAGCAATGTTAGTGTGTGTGTAGAGTATGCACAGCTAGCAATTCCTCAGGTTCAATGAGCCTAGGATTGAAAACATTCAGTATAGACAAACCTGTTTCCTTGCTTTTTGTTGTTCTCTAAATGATGCAGTATAGCAGCTCTGTACATGACATTGATGAAAGTGGGACAGAAAGTGTGAGGAGATGTGTGTCAGTTCTACACTAGTATAAGGAACTTGAGCATTTGTAGATTTTGCTATCTATGAGAGTCCCTGGAACCGACCTCTAATGAATGCTAAGGCACATCTTCATTGTTATAAGATCAGTTATGAGAGAGCTTGTAAACTTGTGAAATTTTTGAGCCACTGACTAGAAATTGAAAGGCATGGAAGTGGTTAAAACAAAAAACTTTGAAAGAATATAATCGGAGGTGGGGGTAAGATAACACTGTTGTAGCCTTGGTTGGCCCAGAACTTGCTATGTAGACCATACTGGTCTTGAACTCACAGAGATCCACTTGCGTCTACATCCCAAGTGCTTGGATTAAAAGTATGTACCCTGCTAATGTGTTGAAATGTGTTGCTTTTCTCCAGTATTTGTAAATTCATTGTTTTCCCATGTTGAGCTTTATAAGGTGTGCGAAAATTCTAAAATTCATGAGACCTCTGTACCAACTGTTCCACTAATGGATGTTTTATGTACTCTGTTAAAGGGGAGTTAAGATTTAATGCATCTTAAACCTTACACAGTTCATCTGCATTATGCCTGTCTGTGTCCAAGTCAGCAAGGGGACTAACGTGAGCAATTGCGTTTGTGGAAGAAGGTGACTAGACACGGCGCCTGCCCCTGGTACTGGAAGAGAGCTAGGACAGCTCCTCTAACAGCTCTCACCAGGAAGTTTTGCAGAACTCCCAGCTGCTGATATATGTGTTACCGTTTTTCCTTCTAGTGGTTTGCTTCCTTAGAAGAGATTTTTATTTTTATTTTTTTCTTTTGTTTTGTTCTTAATTAAAAAACAATATTCCATTCTATTCATCAAATGTTTGAAATTTCCATTAAGCAAGCTGAGATACCAGCCCATCCTGGTCTCCAATAAGGATGCTTTGGCAACTGATTCACTCTTGGTTCTTTGAAGTTCTCTCGCTGGCTTCAGTTTGTGGTTCCTGGAGTAGTAAGAAAGGGGTAATATTAACTGACACCCAGGCTGTCTAAATCACCAACCATAAAAATACAGATGCTTTGTGTGTGTCTTGAGAACATTTGAATCTTTCTCATTTGTTTTATTGTTTGATGATATGAAATACTAAGTTAGGTTTAAGTGTGTGACTGAGTTATTCTACATCTGTTCACAAAGCAATAATCTGGATGCTTTCAGCAGTGAGATAATTTTGTCCACGAATTTTGGAAAAGATTTATGTAACTGTATTCTTTTCAGGTCCTGCCATCTCATTCCACTTAGGTATTTCTTCTCTCTAAAGAGCTGTGTGACTATAAAATAACAGTACAGGCTTCTGTGGGTCTACCTCTGCTGGGCTGTCATTTTTGCAGTCACACCTCATAAATGAAATGAAGGAAATATTGGGAAATGTTGGCATGACAAGTCACTCTTACTCAGCCATCCCATTGGTCTTCTAAATGCACATTGGCTATGCTGCAGCACCAAATTTACGGAGGCTAGCTTGTGTCCTCCTCCAGTATTGGCAGTGAGGGTAAGGACCATTTTATAAAAGTGTGAATGTGTGGAGAATTTTATACTTGTCATGTAACCATAACCACATATTTTTATAAACTGAAGTTTCTCTTGGTAGAGTACTACATGTCCAAATAGATGTAAAATATTTTTACTTTTAATTTTCAATAGGTGAAATGAGGAACGATCTATATATCACCGTAGAAAGGGGAGAATTTGAGAAAGGAGGGAAGAGTGTGGCCAGAAATGTGGAAGTGACCATGTTCATTGTAGATAGTAATGGGCAGCCCTTAAAGGTATGTTAATTCTAGATGCTCTTTGGTATGTCAGTAACACTTGCTTTGGTTGCATCTTTAATTGGATTGTTTAGTGTCTGTGCTACAGTGTTTTCTTTTCTAACCCTGCATAGTTTTCTTCTCCTTTTTTAAAGTTCATTAAAACCCTTCACTGAAAAGAAATTAGAAAACCAAAAAAGGTCTTTACATTTTGCTGACTACATATAGCAGTAATTTTATTACAGCAGTCATTCTGTAAATACAGTATTTTAATATCATCTAATTTTTTCTTACTTTTTTTGCTCTGGCAATTGGAGAAACAAAAAAGAACTACATTTAGTTCTGTAATTTTTTTTTTTTTAGTCAAAGTAGAGTTTGGTACTGTTTGTCAGTTGGGCAAGCAATAACAGACCCACTCTTGGAAGAAGTGTTTTCTGTGAACATAGCTGGATGGAGAAATATGTCTGTCTGTTCTAAAGCAGTGGTTCTCAACATTCTTAATGCTGCAACCCGTAATGCAATTCCTCATGTTGTGGTGACTCCAACCATAAAATTACTTTTGTTGCTGCTTCATAACTGTCATTTTGCTACTGTTACGAATTGTATTGTAAATACCCTTGTTTTCTGATGGTCTGAGGCAACCTCGTGAAAGGCTCTCAAACCATAGGTTGAGAACCACTGTTCTAAAAGCTACACTGGGCATTCATGGTCACCACTGGATCCCAGAAGAGACTCTAACCTCAGTGGGCTTAGAACTTGGTTTCTGAGAGTTGAATTCTCACATCATCAGGGCCCACCCTTGATACCATAGGCCTTGAACAACCGGTTTAGAATCGAAAACAGTCACCTCACTAGGTAGAGCAAATACAGAAACAACACACAAAGACAGGGAGATAATGTCCCATGGAATGCTTTTTGGGGAGCAGGCAGTCAGCAGTGAATGCTCTGCCCCTTGCAGACGGTCTAAATGAAGCTGACTTTAACTTCCATGTTTCTTCCTTAGGATTTTATCTCCTTTGGCTCTGGAGAGCCACCGGCTAGTGATTACCACTCCTTTGTGCTCTACCATAACAACAGTCCCAGGTGGTCGGAGCTGCTGAAACTTCCTATTCCTGTGGATAAGTTCCGGGGATCCCACATCCGCTTTGAGTTCCGGCATTGTTCCAGTAAGTGCGGGAATGGGCAGCTTTGTGGGCTTGGGGCTGGTCCTGGGCTTACTGTGGGCAAATATACACAAAGGATGACAAAGGAGGGAAGAGGGCAGGCAGTGGGAGTCCTGGAATTGAAGGGGTTAACCCTGGAGAAACTATGAAAACAGAAAAGAAGGAAGAGAATTTAAAAACAAGGGCAGCTCAGGGACTCTCTGTGATTTGGTATTCTCATTAAAACCCAGTTCATCACATACAACTTAGAAAATTTGAACAGAAGGGGGAGACACAGCATTAGAAAAACTACACTTGTCTGGTGGGCTTAGGCAATCCTGACCTCCAGGAAGCTAACTCTGCTCAGAGAAGCCCCTTTGGAGTTTTTTGGGCATGGGAAGCTATTGGAAGGTGTTGGTGAAGCTGGGGTTTGTGTTGATTTGTGCATGTCTGCATCACTGTCCAGTTCTGGGTGATGCTGAAATGATAGTCACATAAGGTAATCTGGGAGAGGTTTTGCAGATAAAATAAAACAGCTATCTCATTTTACAGACTTGAACAGCTAGAGACAGCAATGTGCTGCCTTGTCCTTGTGGACGCTATTGGTCACGTCTTCGGTTCTGTTCAGTTCTTTACTAGCTTCTCGAGGCCATTTTCTGCCTCTACTAGCTCTAGAGTCTGTCTGGTCTCTAACGCATCCTTTGCTTCAGAAGTGTACACACTACCAGATTGGAAAGTTCTAGCAAATCTTGCTTTGGGAGCAGAATAATGAGCAAGAGGATCACATCACTGCAGATACAGTGTCTCTTCTCTGGTCCTCCAGGAAGGAGAACACTACCGACAGATATGTGATGACCTCGTCTAAATGGCCCTGCACTTGTCTGAGCTTCAGGCAGAGGGACTGTGCCTGTCATCAGAGTTCTGCCACATTTTTCAGAATTGGCTCAGAACTCTTGTAAATTGGGCTTATAACAGTGTTTAAATAATACAGGGAGATGAGCAAGTTCCTAATTTCTGAATTCCCAGGGGAGTCCTAGGAATGAGCTGGGGTGGGCACGGGAGGCGGGGGTGGGGCGGTACAGACAGGGTGGTGTTCTTGTGCTGTTCTGTTTGCCAGGCTTTCTTGTATCTCTAATTTGGACCTGCTGTTTGCTTTGAGTCCCACATAAGAGGAAGGTGGAGGGAAATAAAGGAGAAAGTGAAAAGGCATTTCGAGAGCATTATAGTTAGCATTAGAATGCACAGCTTGGAAAGCAGAGCAAAGGCTGTTTTTACTAAAAATCTGTTCAGTTTGTGCCCTCTCGACTTTGTACTTAAAACATGACACGGATTCTTTGTTATTGTTTTAATTCAGAAGAACTAGCTGCAGGAAAAAAGGGGGAAAAAATTCCCATAATCCCACAGAATGCAAATGACTAGTGAAGTGATTTTATCATACAAGCACCAAATATTCCTATGTGTATTCTCTAAATAACATTTGTTCATAAAAATGAATTGTTTATTCATGAAATCGAGTGCCTACTGTGGGCTAACCACTTTTCTAGGTGCTAGGACCACATCCCTGAACACAGCAAAGTTCCTGCTCTCACTGAGATGTACTTGGAGAAGTAGGGCAGACAGATGACCTTTGGATGTGTAAAACTATGGTCTCCCCTTATCTGCATGCTTACTTCTCATACTTTTACTTCATTCTGGCCAACCTTTAAATAGCAAATTGCAGAATAAACCACTCTAAAGTTTTACATTACATACCTTTCTGAATATATTGGAGAAATCTTGCACTGTCACACTCTGGCCAACAAATCTTACACTGTCACACTCTGTCCAATCTGAGTTATAAATCATTTCTTTGTCCCCTGCATCTGTGCTGTGTGTAATACCTGTCTGTTAGTCACCAAGCTATCACAGTTATCCCAGCAGCTGCTGAGATATCACAGTGCTTGTGTTCAGTTGACCTTTATTTTACTTACTGATGTAAGAATAGTGATGCTGGTGACTCATATATGTCAACAAGTTACATATTTTATGTGAAAAGAAAGGTAGACATTCTGAACTTAGTAAGAAAAAAAATCACATTTGAAAGTTGATAACATCTATGTCTCTGTCTTTACATTTTACTGAGATAAATTATAAAGATTACCATGGTAGTGTATGTCAGTAAACCCAGCACTTAGGGGGTTGAGGCAGGAGGATCCTGAGCTTGAGGCTAGCCTGAATTGTAGACTGAGACCCTGTCTTAACAACAAAAGATTTTTTAGTAACTGCAAATAATGTCTTTAGAGGGGCTAAGGTACACTTCAAACCCTTTATTACTACTTCCTGCTCCCAAATATTGATTTACCCCTAAGTGAGGGTGCATTCCACACCCCATGATTCTTTCCAATTTTTTAGCACTCAAACTCTCCCTTGGCAGCATCTAAGTGTATACTCATATAGCTCATATGCATATGTAACTCCCAATGCTTGTCCCTGGTTCATTCTTCCCGCAGCCATAAATCATCTGTACTTGTTGCCTTCAAAGCAGATAAGCCTACAGATTCCACACCCTATCAAGCTAAACTCACCATTGAATCAAATAAAATAAAATAAAATAAAGATTACCATGGGTCCATATTATTGGGAATACTATATATTTCATATGTTCATTTAATGAAGTGGGAAAACAACAAGAACCATATGTTTAGGGGCAAAAATCAAACTTTTCATCTTAGATATTTGACATCACTACACATGCAAGATATCTATGGGAAATGAATAAGGTCTGGGTTGAAAACTTAAACTAGGAATTAAGAACATGTAAGATAGTGGTCTGTTAAAATATTTAATAAGCAATACTTGGGGCAGGGCTACCCCTGACCTGTAACATTGGATAATTTCATATCCATGGTATTGTTCCAACTTTTAAACACTAGCATGACTTTATCACAAAGATGTCCATTTCCAGCTGGTGTGATTCAACTTCATCCAGCTCCAGCACAGCTTCCATTTTGTTATTTTTAAAGGCACAAGACTGGGTACAATTCTTGAGTGGTAACTTCGATAGCAGAGGGAAGTCCAAGAATGAATCTCTATAGTGTACATTTACATCTGGGGAAATGAAAAGCTATCTAGTGACCTTGAGAAGGACTAGACCAGGGGTTGAAGGACAGTCAAGGAATCCAGGAATACTAAAAGAAAGTGTTTTTTTGCAAGAGAGAATTGATCAGATATGTCAACTGTTAATGATACATGAGATGAAGATGGAGAAATTACTGTCTTACTTAATATCATAGAAACCACTGGACCTGACAAGCAGTTTAAGTGGATTTGTAGTGATGGACATGAGTTAAAGGATGGAGAAGGAAAGGAAAGGAAAGGCAATAAACACAGACAAATCACTTGAGAACTTACGTAGTTAAAGAATCATGTTTGTAGATGGAATAACTCAGTATTTTCAAGATGTCAAGTCTTCCTAACTGAATTGGTAGATCCAGTGCAGACCTAGTAAGAAAAATCCCAGCAAGTTTTTTTTTCTTATTTTACATATCAATCCCAATTCCCTCTCTCTCCCTCCCTCCCTCCCATACCCCTTGACTCCACTCCCTTCCTATCCCTCCTCCCCACTCCACAGGGAGGGTGATGTGATACCTTCCAGGAGGGAATCAACAAAATCTGTCAAGTCATTTGGAGTAGGGACTAGGCCCTCCCTCCTACCTCTAGGTTAAGAGAGTATCCCTCCATGGGGAATGGGCTCCTGAAGTCCTTTCATGCACCAGGGATACATCCTGGTTCCACTGTCAGAGGTCCCTTGACTGCCCAAGTCTTCTAACTGAGACCCATGATCAGGAGGTCTGAGTCAGTCCAATGCTGGTTTTCCAGATATCAGTCTGGGGGTCCATTAGCTGCCCCTTTTTCAGGTCAGCTGTCTCTGTGGGTTTGTACAGTGAGTGGAGAGGAAGTTAGGAGAAAGAGAAGGGGAGGAGAGGAGAGCATATGGGACTAGGAAGATTGAGTCAGGGGAAGAATAGGTAAGAGAGACAGAGAGAGAAAACAAAGAGATACCATAATAGAGTGAGCCATTATAGGTTTGAAGATAAAACGAGACCAGAGAAAGTTTTATTTTGTTGTTGTTGTTGTTGTTTGTTTTTGTTTTTGTTTTTTTTGTTGTTGTTGTTCTTGGTTTTTTTATGAACTAAAACAAAAACTATTTTAAGGTTGATAGGAAAAAAGTGAAAGATCCAACATAGCCAATATAAAAGAGATAAATAAAGTTAGGGGAATGAATGACATTGCCTGACTTTAAGGTGGGGTGGGGCTGGAGATGTATCTCAGTTGGAAGAGTGCTTCCCTGGTATGCAGAGAGACCCAGGGCTATAAAAAAGCAGGTGGAGGAACCAGCCTCTAATTCCAGCACTCAAGAAGCAGAGGTGGTAGGATAAGAAGTACAAGATCATCTGGACTATATAGTAAGTTCTAGATAAACTGCAATAATCAATACAATATGCTATTATGAAGGACTAGGCAAAATATCAGTGGGACATACCAGAGAGCCCAGATATAGATGGATGCAAGAGAGCCAAAAGATCTTTGGCAAAGAAGTAAAGTCAAGTCCCATGGAAGTACAGAGGCTTTTCAACAAATGGCACACTGATCATCCACAGGTAAAATTGAAATCTAACTACATACCTTTTATTCTTTTAAATCAACTCAAAATGAATAGTAGGTATAACAGTAAACCATGAAACTTAAATTTCCTAGAAGATAACATAGAAGAAAATGTAGGTGGTCATGGGTTTGGCAATGACTTTTTGTAGACAGGAATAGATCCATGAAAGGAAAAAATGAAAAGCTGGAGATCATAAACATCTGTTTCCTGAAGGTCTTAGGGACTGGGCCTCTTGGTGCAGACACAAGATCTCTAAGTTCTTCCTGGTGGCCCCTTTACCCATTCCTTCTTGTCCATCTCCAGTCCTTTGTGGCTCAACACACCCACAGAACCTCTCTACCAGTGATCCAAGCAGCCACACCAGGCTGGGACTCACTTGAGCATAGCTGAACACTTATCTGAAGCTTCTTGTAGTAACTGGACAGTGCACAGAGAACGAGAGACTTTGGAATGCTGGGTGCAAATTGGAATGTCTTTTTTTCTTCTTTTTCCTTTTTCTTTTCTTTTTTTCTTTTTTTTTTTGCCATTATTACTCCATACAAAAGCAATAGAAATGCAAATATTGACAAGTTTACAATTGAATTGGAATGTGTTTATCACATTCCTCCCCCTTAAGGGTCAGGGATCTGTTAGGAAGAGGAGGCAGAAAGACTGTAAGAACTGAAGGTGGTGGATGACTTCAATGAAAGAGCATTTTCCAGACTTAACAGAACTGATGCATGTGGGCACTCACGGAGTCAATGACAGTGTGCAAAATTTCAAACCAAACTGAATCTCAGACCTGAAAGGAGGAAGTATACACAAAGCCCTAACCCTAGCCAAGAAACTATTTGCAATTGTTACCTGCTGGGAAAGGGAAAGGGAAAGGGAAAGGGAAAGGGAAAGGGAAAGGGAAAGGGAAAGGGAAAGGGAAAGGGAAAGGGAAAGGGAAAGGGAAAGGGAAAGGGAAAGGGAAAGGGAAAGGGAAAAATCAATTCTCTCCAATGGCATATCACTTGACATAAACACACTCCAAGTCAGGCCCCAAACCTAGAAGTAATTGCCCTATACAAAAATGGGCTCCCTGTGTGTGTGTGTGTGTGTGTGTGTGTGTGTGTGTGTGTGTGTGTGTGTGTGTGTGTGTTGCACATGTGCCTTTTGGTATATTTTGTCTCTATTTCCCTATTTCTGTTTTTTTTTTTTTTAATTTTTGCTTTTCCTTATTTTTTCTGTTTTTGTGGGTGTTTTTGAGAGAGAAAAAGAACATGAAGTTGGGGTGAGTAGGGAGGTAGAGAGCATCTGGGATGAGTTATGAGACTATGACTCCTCAAATATATTGTTTGAAAAAAATTAATAAAAATTTGAATGCATTTTTCTGTTTGCAAAAGGCATGATCTGAATAGTTAAAAGATAAACCACACATTAGAAGAAACTATTTGATAATGACCTACCTGATTAAGGACTGTGATCTAAAGTGCAGAGAACTCTTGAGACACAATAATACTAAAACAGTGAAAATATAGGCATGAGATCTTCAAGACATCTCACCATGGATTTATACAGCCAGCTAATAAGCATACAAAAGATGTTTTATAAGACATCATATGTCATCATAGAATTATACATTTAAAATGATAGTCATGTAGCACCATACACTTTTAAGAATTACCAAACTTCTGGCAACACAAATCCTGGCAGCACTGTGGAGCAGTAGGAGTACTCATTGGTTCACTGATGCTAAGACTTCAAGGCAGTACACTGCTGTCTTACAGAGGGGGCTCTGCCCACCACATGTTCTAGCAGTTGTGTATCTGTGATTATTTACCCAAAGGAGTTTAAAACTTATATCCACACAAAAACCTGTTCACAGATGTTAGAACAGATGTATCCTGATCATCCAACTCGTAAAAAACCAATGTGTTCTTTGGTGGGTAAATGGATAATTAAACTTTCATACACATGGACAGTGAAAAAATAGGCTACACTTAAAAATCAGTGGCAGCCATGCTGATGACTTCATTGGTGATGTTTTTCTAACATTTCAAGGAGACACAGTCCAGTTCTTGCTCTTAAAGTATTTCTGCTGCCTTTTACACTGTGATCCTTAAGCCTTGAGTATGAGAGTTATGTTGTAGATGTATTCATTGAGCCTGGGTATGGAAGGTCACGTGTTTTCTGCAATTTTGATCTGCTGTGATTCTCTCCAGTGGTCTCCATCTTGCAAAGAGACGTTAAGTACACATAAAGTGTCATCAACACTAAACAAGACCTGGAAAAGGACTGTACCAGTAGACATGCTAACACAGAAGAAAATCTCACAGGCCCAATCTTAAAGAACTATAGGCAATGCTGAGAGTAGGAGAAAGAGTCTTCCCAAGAAGAGCAACTCCCCACACACATACACACATACCAGTTGGTTATCTAATACAAAGTATTAGATATAAGTTATCTAATACCAAGTATTAGTTACAGGTAAGGGTAGGAAAAGAAAAAAATTACATAATTCTAGTTCAGTTTCAAAAAATAAAAGTAGATGGGCCATCAATCTGTGCATGTATAGGGAATGTGCAGGTACATAAAAGAATCCTAAGTGAATATCACAAAGTGAATGAAGCCAATCTGAAGAGAACAAATGCTGTATGGTTTCAGGTAGATGACAGCTGGAAAAAGTGAAGAAGGGAGATGGTGAAATGTCAGTGGTTTCCATGGGGTAGGGCTAGAGAATGTGATACTTGTTTAGGGAAATGGAGAAGGCTTGTCCAGCCGAGGAGCCCCTGGGTCACTATCTAGTAATTAAAGTGAAACAGTATAGTTTGCATGGAATGAACTAGAAGTTAGATTTGACCAGGATAGAGTTACAATGGAAGTGGGGAGTCAAAAGCCAAAGGATTTAGAAGGCGGTATAAATGGCAGACACAGAAATAGGAAGGGGTGGTGCATGAATGAGTTCCAGGAGGAAGAATTATTGCAGAATACTACTAAGAAGAATGACCTGGAAAGTTAGGCCATGAATTTATGGTATTTTGTTAGTAAAAAGTGTCCGTTCAGTCCATTCAACTCACTGTATAACCTAGGACAAGTGGCCACAATCTTAAATATCAATATTTTATTTTTTAATACAAGGCTAATTTGAGAAAGCTATTTTTTGTTTCTTACTGTTACTAATTTTACTTGCCACAGAATCTTTATTATTTGTTTTTTAATGGAATATCACAAAGTACATTAGAAAAGGTAGTCAAATAAGATTCAAGATTTATTTCCAAACAAGTCTGTTGAATCATGAACTGCTGTACTGTTGTGGTGAAACCTCACCCCAGGAACTTCTGCTGTGATTTTGAGTAGCTTTTGGAAACATCAGTCTTTTCCCGTTTTCTCTCAAGAGCTGAATTTAATTAATTTGAAAGGAAATCTCCTTCTGAAGCACACATTTAATGAGTTCACATATCCAGGGATGTCCTCATGTTAGGGGTTGCATACCCCCTTCATCAAGTGGTGGGGACAGTTGTTAGGGAATAGCAAGTGGCTAAAGCTCTTGCATAATGTCCAAGATTCCCTGGACATCTAACTCCTCAGCTCACATCTCCCTGTGTCCCTGTGTTCTGCTCAAGTGTGATGGTTCGCTGACATACTCATAGGAGAAAGAAAACCTTCACATCATCCTCCCTGTGGAGTAGTGGGGGGGATGGAATGGGAGGGGGTCAGGGGGCATGGGAGGGAGGGAGGGAAAGGGAACTGGGATCGATATGTAAAATAAGAAAAAATAATAAATATTAAGAAGAAGGAGAAGAAGAAGAAGAAGAAGGAGAAGAAGGAGAAGGAGAAGGAGAAGGAGAAGAAGAAGAAGAAGAAGAAGAAGAAGAAGAAGAAGAAGAAGAAGAAGAAGAAGAAGAAGAAGAAGAAGAAGAAAGCCTTCAGCTGTTATAGGCTCCTGCCTGGCTGGACCTTGGCTTACTGCTCATATACCCACATACAAGGGAAAATACAGTTGAACTAAAAGCTTTTTAGCACTTGTTCTGTTTTTGGAGAAAAGTAGCTAAGACGCAGGACTGGAATGACTTGAAATATCTAGAGCAAGCTGTTTAATTGTTTTGACTCCCATTCCCTTCCCTGTAAATAAAAGCTAGAATCTTCATCAAGGTTGTCCTAATTAGGTGTCTGAAAAGTCCCCATGTCATCACTGTCTTGCAGAGCACTGTGGCCAACCCACAGTTAATGGAAGCATATAGTGTGTAGTTTCTTCCCAGGAGCCTTGGCAGAAGCCAGGGAAGCAGCTTTAAAGAGGTCACTGCCCTCACACACAGACCAGGACAGAGCTTGAGCCTAGGGCCATAGACAAAGCATTGCTCCTCACAGCCATTCTTTTCTTCCTTAAACACTGTTGAGATCCTACCATATCCCAGGTACTGTTCAAAAAGAATAAACAAGAATGCTGTCCCTCATTGAGCTTATTATTGAGGGGCTGGGGTAAGATATGAGACAGAAAAAGCAGTCCAGACAGTTTTTAGAACATAATTTTAGATATCTAGTCCTGTGAAAACTGGGCAGGGAACACAACCTAAAATTTAGGAAGCATGAGTACAGGATTTAGATAGGTGCCCTACCACAAAAGCTGCTCTCCACTGGGTGGAGGGCCTGGGGTGTGCAGGGGACAGGGCTATGGTCGTTGATGCCCATGCTTCTTCCATAAGGTGTCATTTGAATAAACATGTACTTCAGTAAGCAAGTTGTTGTTCTCATTTACAGCAAAGGAGAAAGGAGAGAAGAAGTTGTTTGGTTTCTCTTTTGTTCCCCTGATGCAAGAAGATGGGAGGACGCTTCCAGATGGCACACATGAGCTCATCGTGCATAAGGTACCAGCAGTCCCTACTGATGATGGGCTGTCAAAAGCAGGACACAGTTATTGACTGCATGTCTTATAACTTTAGAAAAGAGGAAACAATGACTAAGATGACTTATTTTGAACTCCCTTCAAAATAAGTTTGTATACCAGGCATGGAGGTATCCACGCCTTTAATTCCAGCATTCCAGACAGGCAGCTCTCTGGATTCAAGATCAGCCTGGTCTACATAGTGAGACCTTGATTTTTTTTTTAATCAAACAAAAACAGCATCTTTATGAAAGTATTATTCTTAAGTTCTCTATTATGTATGGCACACACACACACACACACACACACACACACACTCCTATGTACAGTTGCATATATTTTGATATTGGGAATAAATCTATTCCTTACATGTAAGGCACATGTTAGGCAAATGTCAAAAGAACTACTAAGCCCCCAAACCCTGAAATGTATTTTTTAAATGACTGATTATTTTTAATCTTAATTTAGAAATGAATTTGTTTGCATGAACTAGAGTGTTAATCTCAAAGTCCTTTCTGTTACTATGATGTGATGAAATAAACCTTAGAAATAGTTTTGTACATACTACTAATATACATCTTGTAAGTCTTTACCCCCAGAGGAAAGCTTGTTAAGCTAAACAAACTTTTAAATTTTTGTCTGTGCTTTGTCATGACTTTTGCTTTTAAGTTGCAATTCTCAAACAACAACAACAAAAACCATTGAAACAAAGTATGCTGGTATAGGCATTTCCATGAAAATTCAGAAAGCAGAAACTGCCCAGAAATTGTTGGGAAATACTTACAAAATGAAATACAGAATAAAATGTATTGTTTAAGGATGCATGCAGTTTCCTCCAAAGTACTCCTCCTGCTGGGGAGAATCTACCATCACCTGACCTCAGGATTCCTTTCTGCTTTCCTACTTGGGAAAAGAGAAGCCATCGGATAGGAACTTTGCTAACTTCCTGTGCCCTCTTCCGGCCACCTGTGTCCTTATCTGCAGTCTTGTCTTTCTTCCTGCTTCCTGTCCCAGGGGATGAGGCCAGATACCTTCTCCCCAAAGCCAGTCCTGCCTCCAGCCCCCAGGACTTTTTTCCCGTGTCCTCCCTTGCTCTGTATCTGTAACTGTTTCCTGTTTAATGCCACTTATTGAGGATGTGAACATACGCTCACTCTGCCTCTTTATCAGGAACATATTTCCTCTCCCTTCTCAGCTCGTGTAAAATAGGTCTTCACTCACTGTCCCCAGCCCTCTGTCCCATCAGTTTTCCAAGGTATCTGTTTCCACAATTTGTATGAACTTCTACATATCATTTCTACCTACTCAGACACTGGATAAAAAAGTCCTCATTTCTGAGCAATCACTGTACCATTGAGATACATCCCTAGCTTTCCCCTTTTATGCTTGGAAAGGGTCTTGATAAGCTGCCTTAAGTTGGCCTCAAAGTGCAGCCTTCTTGTCTCAGCCTCTCAAGTAGTAGATGCCACAGACATATTCAAGTCTGCCTTGCTACTGGGGTTTTCTTATTTAAGGTATCTGGGCTGTTTCCAAGACCCTTTCAGACTAAAAAATCCCATGCTCCAGTCATACTACAATGCATATATTTGTGAGTTTTAGAAGTTTGAGTTGTTTTAGACTCACTGAAAAGCTGTAATGCACTCACAGACTCTTCACCTGTTTCCTCATGTTATAACTTTTACATAAACAATAATAACACAATAACAGGAAACCTGTCTAGGTAATAAAATACTGTTAACAGGTTTTTGTAAGCTTCTGTGAAGACTCATAATTGACCACTGTGGTCAGGGGCCCATATATTAAGCCATGGTTGGCAGGTAGCACAGGACATGCTGTCCCATGACAGACCCCCAAAAGCACACTGTCTTAGTTAAGGTTGTTATTGCTTTGAAGAGATACCATGACTACAGCAATTCTTATAAATAAAACATTTAATTGGAGCTGGCTTACAGTGCAGAGGTTCAGTCCATTATCATCATGATGGGAACATGGAGGCACGCAGGCAATCATGGTGCTAGAGCTGAGAGACCTACATCTTGTAGACAACAGGATGTTGACTGACTCACTTCCTCCAATAATGCTGTATCCACTTCAACAGAGCCACACCTCCTAATAGTGCCACTCCCTATGAGATTACAGGGTGCCAATTACATTCAAACCACCACATTCTACTCTGCCATAAGCTTGTAACAACATCATAATACAAAATTCATTAGTCCAACTTCAAAATGACCCATAGTCTATCACAGTCTCAAAATTTTTTGAAGTCCAAAGTTCAAAGTCACTTCTGAGATTCATGCAATCTCTTAACTATAATCACCTGTAAAAATCAAAATCAAAACACAGATCACATACTTCCAACATATAATAGCACAGGATATATGCTACCATTCTCAAACACAGGGAAGGAAGCATAGTAACCAATACTGGACCAAAGCAAAACCAAAAACCAGCTGGGCAAACTCCACACTCTGTCTCTCCATGTCTGATGTCAAAATGCTTTTCAGATCTTCAGTACCTTTCAGCTTTGTTGACTGCTGCATACTTCTTTCTCTTGGTCTGGTTCCACTCCCTGGTAACAGCTTTCCTGGGCAGGTATACAAAAACTCTTACATCTCTAACATTCTAGGTTCTCCAAGGCAATCCAGGCTTCAACTTCACAGTTTCATATAGTGGCCTCTCTACTAGGCCTCCATTCAGGGACACCCCTGACATATGCCTGGCCTCAGCAGTTTCATTCCATAATTCCTTTCTTCTATCCTTAACTCTAAACCCAGAACCACATGGCCAAAGCTGCCAAGTTCTACTGCTTGTTGGGGCTGGAACATGGCCCCCATGTTCAATTACATCTTCATCAGCTTGGCTGTCCTAAAATTAGCTCTGTAGAACAGGCTGTCCTCAAACTCAGAGATCCGACAGCCAATGTCTTCTGAGTGCTTCTTTAAAGGTGTGCCCAACCACACCTGACTCTAAGCTTTTCTGTAGTTGTTTTTCACAAGTTGGAAACTTAGCTAGGTGGGGTCTTGCCCTGAGATCAATACTCCCCTTATTCAATTTCTTAATCAACTTATCTCCTTGAACACAGAATTTAGCCCTATTCTACTTCCTGTTGTTCTTTTTCTCCTCAAAACTTAACTTTCATTTTATAATTTACCCTCCTCAGCTTGCTCCTTTTCATTATAAATCTTCATTAGAGTTACCACTAAAACCACATGACAGAGTCTATACTAGCCTGTTTTGAGATTTCCTCTGCCTACAGAATTAATCCAAAATTCTTCATGTTAGCCTCAGGCAGACTCTTCAGACAAGGGCAAATGCAGCTCTCTTCTTCACCAAAATATCACATGAACAATCTCTAGTCAACATACTAAAATTCTCCTCTGAAACCTTTTGAGTGAGCCCCTGACAGTTTAAATAACTCTTAGCACCACTGTCTCCATGCATCTACTAGTATGTCCTATTAAGCAGTGCTTAAAGCATTCCATTGCTTTTTATAACCCAAAGTACCAAAGTCCAAATTCCTCCAACCAAACACATGGTCAGGCCCATCACAGCAATACCCCAGACCTTAGTAACAACTTCTATCTTAGTTCAAGTTTTTTATTACTGTAAAGAGAAACGGTGGTGGGGGTGGGGGGCAGTGAGAGGAAAGGGAACTAGGAGAAAGAGAAGAGAAAGGGAGGAGAGGAAAGCAATCTGCGGACTAGGAAGATTGAGTCAGGGGAGGAATAGGAGAGAGAGGGGGGAGGGAGGGAGGGAGGGAGAGAGAGGGAGGGAGGGAGGGAGGGAGGGAGGGAGGGAGGGAGGGAGAGAGAGAGAGAGAGAGAGAGAGAGAGAGAGAGAGAGAGAGAGA
Organism: Cricetiscus sungorus; assembly: GCA_030556225.1. Classification (NCBI taxonomy): domain Eukaryota; kingdom Metazoa; phylum Chordata; class Mammalia; order Rodentia; family Cricetidae; genus Cricetiscus; species Cricetiscus sungorus. The sequence goes on along the minus strand of JANBXA010000600.1, from coordinate 19,690,092 downwards.
GAGAAAGAGAGAGCATAAAAGAGGGAGCCATTATAGGTTTGAAGAGAAATGTCCGAGGCCTACAAAACTGACCCCAACTAACAAGTTGAGCAACAGTGAAAAGGCTACCATAAATGCCCTTCCCTGATAATGAGATCAAGGACTAACTTATTCACCATCATGGAGCCCTCATCTAGCTGCTGATGGAAAGAGAAGCAAACACCCACAACTAAACACTGAGCCAGAACTAGAATCCAGATGCAGAGAGGGAGGATAAGACCATGCTGCAGAAACACATAGAGACAGCTGTCCTGAATAAGGAAGAGCTAACGAGCTCCCAGACTGATAGCTGGGAAACCAGCATGGGACTGACTCAGACCCCCTGAACATGGGTCTCAGCTAGAAGGCCTGAGCAGTCTAAGGGACCTCAGACAGTGGAACCAGGATGTATTCCTGGTGCACAAAATAACTTTGGGGACACATCCCCCATGGAGGGATACTCTCTTAACCTAGAGACAGGAGAGAAGACCTAGTCCCTACTCCAAATGACTTGACAGATTTAGATGACCCCTCCTAGAGGGCATCACCCTACATGTGGACTTGAGGAGGGGAGGAGAGGGGAGGGTGGTCAGGGGGCATGAGAGGTTGGGAGAGAGAGAAAGAGGGAGGGAGGAAGAGAGGGAGGGACAGATGGGGGACTGGGATCGATATGTAAAATAAAAATTAAAAAAATAAATAATTTTTTAAAAAAGAGACACCACAGCAACTCTCATAATGAAAATACTTAATTGGGGTGGCTCACTTACAGTTTCAGAGTTTCTGTCCATTATCATCTCTCAGGGAACTTTGTTTCTAAAAGAGTAGCCAAGTGAATTCTCCCTTGATGGATCTACTCCCAGGGTCCGCTGGAACATGGGAAGTGCTTCAGCTGTGTCCATGTGTCCCACAACAGCACACATTCTCTGATGATGACAGTGTCTTGCTCTGTTCCTACACTGATGTGTTCCTACACTGGTTTTGATGAGGAAGACATTACTTCTGCTAAAGCCCGGGGTTGGTGTGTGGGTGTTTCCCAGAATGCAAACAATGCACACTTTACTACTACATGTAGTTTGAGGGTACAGCTAAACTTTACTGTAATGGCAAGCTAGCCTCCTGACTGTGCTGCATATTTGCAGCCACAGAAACACACAGTTATGACTGTGATATGCTTGGTATTTCTAGTTCAGTAACTGGCAGTGCCAACCACACTTTATATCTCACTTATTCGTAGCCTTTTCTGGAAGGGTGACTGGGGCTTCCTGTTTGCTTTCTTTGTCCATACTTTTAGACAACTCTCTCAGTATTCTCCCTGGCTGAGCAATCTCTGTTCATTCCATGCAGTCAAGAAAAGAACTTACCTGTTCTCACTCTGTAGTGAGTAAACACCAGACTCTGCATTTCCTAGTAGGAGTGTGTAGACTTTTTGGCTAAAAACCTTTCTGTCATCTGCCCCTATCCTACAACCTAATTTCTAGAATTTTTTTTTCTATTTATTTCTACCACCAAATCCTGGTTCTTTCCTAGAGTCCCTGCCATCAAATGAAATTCTTTTATTTTGCTACCAGGCTCATATGCCATGCTCCTTCTGCCCTTGTCTGCTTCTCCTGCCTAAGATCCAGGTCCTACAATCCCTTTTGTACCCATGTTTCGAGACTTAGACTAGTAATTTCATTGTAAGTCTCAAAGTCTTATTGCTCATGAGATCATTTTAGTTATGCACTCCTCTCATAGGCCTCTGCCATGGTGTTGGGCACACATAAACTTTGGGGGAAAGGGACTGTTTTTTCTTTTTAACCTGGCATTCCTTATTTATCAAGAAAGCAACTCAAAGTTCACTTTTGCTTTCACAACATTTAAAACTGAGATAAAAGAAAAGTGGAGAAAGGCAGTATAGCATGATTGTTATGAAGACAACCTTTGTTCCCATCCTGATGCTGACACTAGGTAATACTGCAACATTAGGCTAATCATATAAGTATGTTGGTCAGAATAGTCCACATTATAGGATTTCTTGGAAGGAAAATGTATGTATGAAGTGCCTAGTGGTGCCTGGTAAAAATCTGTAAGTGTTGCCTACAATAGTTTTCAAATGTCGAGAGTCTATATTGTATATTAATTATGCATGATGGAAGCCTTGAAGAACAATGTGATAAGAATTTCTTTGTATTTTATTAAAACTTTTAGAAAATAGGTTAAAGTTGATACCAAGAGTGCTTACCTGCTTTTCTTTACCTTGTCTGTCTGTCTGTCTCTATTAATCTGTCTGTCTTTTTCTACCCTATCCTTCATAGAATATATTAAAATACCTTTTGTGCTCACAGTGTTCTTCATATTGATGGTTATGTTTTATACTGGAGGGTGATAGAGTTTAGCTACAGGAAGCTATTGAGGTGTCATGTCCCATACTTTGGATGCTAAGGTGTTAGTGTCCTGGCTGGGTTTGACGGTCATCACATAGAAAGTTACATAAATGCACAAAGCAAGCCAGGCTGGAGATGGGAGACCAGAGCATGTTCCTAATTGTATAGCCCAGGTTCATGGCTTGATGTTGTCCAGGTCCCAACAAGGATTAAGTGGAAAGCAGATATGTAGGAATCTAGTACCTTCCTTTGCCTAAACAGTTTTCTAAAGAAAATATTTTAAGTATTTATTTTATAATTTTTCTTTAAACTACATATATCTTCTGCTCAATATATCTTGAAGAAAAAAGAAAGCGTTTGGAATTGTGACAGCAGAAGAGAATGTGAAGTGTTTATTATATTAATACAAGTACTTATGTTTCAGAGCAGTTTTGCTGGCAAGAACATCTTGTAATATTCTGACTCTATGTCTCAACTCACTAGAGAGGCATTTCTTAAGGACTTATTAAAAATACATATATAGGGGTTGGAGAAATGGCTCTGGCTGTTCTTCCAGAGGACTCAGGTTCAATTCCCAGCACCTACATGGCCGCTCACACCTGTCTGTAACTTCAAGATCTGACACCCTCACACAGTCATACATGCAGGCATAATACTAATACAAATGAAACAAAATAATGAAAAAATATATATATATATATATATATATATAATCACAAAAAATGGTCTCAAGTACAAGAGGGATTCTGTGATTAAACTATTATTTGTTACCAAGACACTAGCACTAGAAATATTGAACAAATATTGAGTATAATTCATATGAGTATCAATTTTTAAAAAAAAATTCAATTCTCTTTTCTCTCTGTCTCTCTCTCTCTCTCGTCTCTCTCTCTTTGTCTCTCTCTCTTCCTCTGTGTGTGTGTGTGTGTGTGTGTGTGTGTGTGTGATGCATTGCTGTGATGACAACCCCGTCTCCATCATGAGCATTCACGTCTTTCCCTGTGACAGTGGAAAGTGATCTTAATGTTGCTGCATGGAGCTCTATGAACATCCTCCTGTTGATTTCACATTAAATGACAAATTTTCACCAGATAGATGGTTATAGTAGAGGCATGAAATTATGTTTTCTAAACCTGTAATTTCTTTTATATTCTGTATTTTTTCCCATCTGCTGCAGGAGGGAGCCTCTCTGGTGATGGCTGAATAAGGCACCAATCTATTAGTACAACAGATTAAGAGTCGTTTGATTGTTACTTTTTAAAAGTTGTTTTTCCAGGCAGAGTCTCTCTGTGCAGCCTTGGCTGTTTTAGAACTCACACTGTAGATCAGGCTGGCCTCGAACTCACAGAGATCTGCCTCTGCCTCCCCAGTGCTGGGATTAAAGGGAGTGCACTACCACCTACAATCACCACCTGCAATCTCTCCAGTGTTTTTTAGGTTAGCACTTAGTGCAATGAACTTGAATCTTAGAACCACTTTATTGTGTCCCATAATTTGATTATGATCTGTATTCATTTTCATTTGGTTGTAGAAAATCTGCAATTTTTTCTATAGTTTTCTGTCTTGACCTAGTTTTCATTCAGTAGAGAGTTGTTGGGTTTCCATGAATTTGTGAGCTTTTTTTATTGTTTTTGTGGTTGGTAATGTCTACCTTTAATCTGTAGTGGTCTGAATTGGATGAAGGATGCAGGGACTTTTTTTTTTTTTTTTTTTCATCTGTTAAGACTTGCTTTGTATGTGCTCAGTTTTGGAGAAAGTTCCATGAGATACAGAGAAGAAGGTATATTCTTTTGTTTGGGTGAAATGGTCTATAAATATCTGTCAGGCCCATCTGGTTTTTAATACCATTTCTCTGTTTAGTTTTTATCTGGATGACCTGTCCATTAGTGAGAGTGGGGTATTGACAACACCTACTATCAGTGTGTGAAGATCAATATGTGATTTAAGTTGGAGTAGTGTTTCTTTTAGAAACTTGAGTGGCCTTAAGCTTGAAGCATAGATGTTAACAATTGAAATGGCATCTCAGTGGATTTTTCTTTTGATGAGTATAAAGTGTCCTTCGCAATCTCTTTTGACTAGTTTTGGTTTGAAGTTATTTTGATAAATATTAAAATGGCCACACCTGCTTGTTTCATAGTTCCATTTGCTAGGAATATCTTTGTTTAACCCTTTACCCTAGGGTTATGTCTTTTTTTTTTTTTTTTTTTTTTTGATGTTGAGGTATGTTTCTTGGATGCAGCAGAAGGATGGATCCTGGTTTTGTATCCATTCTGTTAATCTGTGTCTTTCCATTAGCGAACTGAAATCAATTATGTTAAGATGAGCACTGATTATTGATTCCTGTTATTTTGTCAGTGCTGCTGGTGGTGTGTGTGTGTGTGTGTGTGTGTGTGTGTGTGTGTGTGTGTTTGATTTTGCTGGTTTGAGATTATTTATTCCCTGTGTTTTCATGGTTGTAGTTAACCTCTTTAGATTGGAGTTTTTCTCTTAGCACCCTCTGTATGCCTAGATCTTAGATTTGGTTTTATCATGGAGTATCTTATTTTCTCAATCAATGATTGAAAGTTTTTCTGGGTATAGTAGTCTGGGCTAGCATCTGTGTTCTCATAGACTCTGCAGCACATCTGCCAAGGATCTTCTGGCTTTTAGAGTGCCTATTGAGAAGTCAGGTGTAAGTCTAAGTCTAATAGTTGTGCTTCTCATGTTACTTCATCCTTTTTCTCTTGCAACTTTTAAAAGTCTTTCTTTGTTCTGTATGTTTAATGTTTTGATTATGTGCTGTCTCGGGGTTTCTATTGTTGTGAAGAGACACCATGACCATGGCAATTCTTATAAAGGAAGACATTTAATTAGGGTGGCTCACTGGCAGTTCAGAAGTTTAGTCATAATCATAGTGGGGGCGGGGGGAGCAAGGCAACATGCAGGCAGACATGGTACTGGAGAAGAAGCTGAGAGTTCTACATCTTGTGCAGGCAACAGGAAGTAAATGAACACACTGGGTGGTATCTTGACCATAAGAGACCTCAAAGCCCACCCCCATAGTGACACACTTTCTCCATCAAGGCCATAGCTATTTCAACAGACACACCTCCTAATAGTGCCATTCCTTTGAGGGCCATTTTCTTTCAAACCACATGTGCCAAAGGGACTTTATTTTCTGTCCAATCTATTTGGCATTCTGTATGCTTCTTGTAACTTTCTAGGCATGTTCTTTAAGTTTGCAAAGTATTCTTCTGTGATTTTGCTGAAAATATTTTCTTAGACTATGAACTGATTTTCTTCTCCCTCCCTCCTTCTTATTATTCTTAGATTTTGTATTTTTATGGTGTCCTAGGTTTCCTGGGACATTTTTGTGTAAGTTTTTTAATTTAGCATTTTCTTTGACTAATGTATTCATTTTTTTTCCTTTCATATCTTCAGCAGCTGAGATTCTTTCTTCTATCTGTTGTATTCTTTTGGTGAAGCTTTCCTCTGTCATTGCTGTTCTAAATCCCCAAATTTTCATTTTCAGTGTTGCCTCAGTGTGAGTTTTCCTCATCAATTCTGCGTCCCTCTTCAGGTCTTGAACTATTTTATTTATTTCCTTGCACTGCACTGTTTGTGTTTCTCTGGATTCCTTTAAGCAACTTATTCTTCATGCTATTTGCTTATGTTTTCCAGGATTTATTTAAGGGATTTATTCATTTCTCCTTTTTTGAAAATTTTGTAATACATTTATTTATTTATAGATAGTGTACATACACAAAGAGACATAAAGACACACACATATACACACACACATGCATACACAATTCACAGTATGTGCTAATATGTGAAGTTCAGAGGACAACTTTGAGAGAACTGTGGCGGTTTTCAAGGTAATGACAGTTCAACAACTCTTACACGGTATGGAGGAGAAGTAGAAGCATCTTCAAAAAAAAAGTCTTCGATCATTGTCTGATGAAATTTCTTTGGCATTTCCAGCGACTCCCAGATAATGTTAAAACCGACATATAATCTAAGTCTTGTAACAAGACAGTGAGGTTTTAGGCAAGGACAAAAGGAATCTTGAGTGGTCCAATATTCTGACAACATTATCCACATTGGGAGTGACAGCGCTAGGAACTCAACCAAAATTGATGGGAGTCCAAATCTATACTAAATTCTTTAACACATTTTTGGTGGTTTTTCCAAAAAAGCCAAATTCTGCTCATAATGTTATTTGGAATAATTCCAGTTCATAAATGCTAGAAGAGGAAATTATGCTTAATAATTCTTCTGAGACCCCCCTCCTGTTGTTAATATTTTTTCACAGTGTGAAGAAAACACAAACCTTCAGGATACTACCCGCTACCTCAAGCTTCCGTTTTCCAAGGTCATCTTCCTTGGAAACAATAATCAAACCATGAAGGCCACAAAGGAGTCCTTTTGGATAACATCGTTTCTCTGCTCTACAAAACTCACTCAAAATGGTAATGCATGAAAGCCCCACACCTAAGGTATATACAAAACCATTTTACTTGACAGTACTCCACCTAAGGGCATGTGCGAACTGTATGAATTTTGGTAAGTATATTCAGCAAGGATTAAAGTATTTAAGAACTTAGCACTAGAAAAGTTTTTTTATCCTTTCATTTAAGACTTCTAATCAAGTGAAAACTGTAGTGACCTCATGCATGCAATTTAATGACTTAAGAATTAACCCAGAGTTGAAAGCTAACCCAGAGTCAACTAACTCCTCAAATAATCCAATAAAAACCAAGCTGCACTTAACAAATAGAAAGATAAAAGTGCTACCACTTTAAATCTCTTGTTTTATAATCCCATAAGCAGTGCTAATTGCTTGTTGTTGTTTTGTTTAATTAGATGGATATTGCTTTTCTCCTGTAACATTGTTTTTTATGTCATTGATTGTTAGCAAGTTATGATTAATAAAGCAAGTGCATCTCCTTGGCAAATTGTTATAAAAACTGTGTCTATAATGAAAGAAGTAAATTAAACATCTTTTTTTTTGTTAATTTTTTATGGTTGCCATATATGGCTCCTGGCTAGCATCCTGAATACTTTATTAAAATAGATACAATGTGTTGAAAGGAATCACTTCAAGGCATTGTGTTTCACTCAGCTCCTATATCTAAATGGTTTTTGGTTTTTGTTTTTGTATTGTGGAACAGTTGTGGAAAGAAATAGTTGTCTTAGAATGTAGTGTCAAAAAGACAGCAAAACCTAGCACTTCATGGTGATTTCCTTTTAATCCCCTCTCAGTAGCAAGGTTACTACATTTACATAAAATACAAAGTAGTGTTAAGATTTCCTGACTTGTTAGTATGCTGTGTTTAATGGTTTAACTTAAATCTGACCTCCACTGACTTGACTCAATGACTATAAAGCATTTACCAAAACTCAGGTGTTTGCTATGGAGGTTATGTTACGAGTAGTTTCCTACCCACCTGGTCCCAGAGCTGCGCCAGCCCCCCAAAACACACAGAGATGCTCTATTAGGTATAATGCTGTTGGCCAGTTACTAGTTTCTTATTGGCTACCTCTGTCTTAAATATTAACCCATTTCTATTAATCTAAGTATTTCCATGTAGTCTTATTTTACTGGACAGAGGTCCCGGAGTTCTACCCTGTTGGTCCTACATCTTAAAACTCCTCCCTACTACTTCCCGAATCCTTCTTATCTCCTAGTCCTGCCTATCTTGCTTTCCTATTGGCCAACAGTGCTTTATTCATTAACCAATAAGAGAAACATATTTACAAACTGACATTTCCCATCAAGGTTATGAAGATAATACAATCAATTAGCTCCTCAGACAAAATTTATATCCATCCTACATAGGGTATTTGTATGTCTATGTAGCACTTACTGTTAATTCAGTGTCCTAACTGGGACATTTCAGGATTATATTCATTGGATATTGTCGCTACAACAATCACCAAAAACTTTCTGTCTTGAAGACAGGAATTCACTAAGGTTCTGAAGCCAAGTGTAAATCCCTTTCATGTTAATGATACTGTGTCTCTTCTGGAGGATGTATAGAAAAGTCTGTCTTTTCTCACCTTTTCTAGTTCCTAGAAGCAATCCACATTTCTCAGATCATAGTCCCTTCCTTTTTCAGAAGCTACCAGGGCAATATCTTCAAAATTCTCTTAACTCTGACTCTCTACAATATTTTAAGGTTCCTTGTGATTACATTTCTTGAAAAACCCAATTAATTATATCTCCTTATTATCAGAAATTTAAGCATATTATGAAATTTCTTTGTCAATTTAAGGTAAACATACAATTTCTAGGAATTAGACATATTTGACGGTTGTTATCCTGCCTACCATGCAGGTAAAACAATGATAAAATTGCCTGAATTTGCTGTAGTTTTAGGGCTTAGGGTGTTAGAATTATAAACATAAGATAGGAAAAACCAGGTCCTAAAGACTCAAAATAGCTTCCTGTTAAGACCAAGAGAAAATTTTCATGTAAACACTAAAAATTAACTATCATGAAATCCTTATGTTAAATGTCTGACTGTATGAAGATGGGATCAGTATTTTTTGGGGCTACTAAAACATGCTTCATGACTATGTTGGTGTCAATTAACCTTGACAGTTAGGTCATCTCAGAATGAGCCAAGAAATGAATAGTGTATTTTAAAAAATGGGAAGGGGTTGGGGTGGGGTGTCAGTTTCTTTCTGAGATTTGCATCTGAGGTATACATCTTTATGTAGAAGCAAATTGGAATTAATTCCAGTTTCAAAGTGGAACTAAAGTGGTGTCCCCTCATCTTACCTGACTTGGAAAAAACACAAATTGCATTTTCCTTAAAACTGGACACTTAGCAAATGAAGTGTTGTCAAGGAGTGGTCTCAGAGCTGATCTGCACTCAGGACTTGTGGTATGTCTGCCTCTTCTTGTTGTGTAGAATCCAGCATAGTCCGTATCTAGTGCTCCATATCTAGACCACTCTGCAGATATTTCTGATGGACAGATCAAGTAGATTCTTCAAACATTTTTACAGGAATGGGAGGCTAGGTGTGGTGCTACAGGCCTGTAACCCCAGGGCTTGGCAAAAACAGGAGGATCAAAAGTTCTAAGCCTTCCTTGCATATGTAATGAGTTCTAGGCCAGCCTAGGCTACATGAGACCATGTCTCAAATACACAGATACACATACACACATACATACATACATACATACATACATACATACATACACACAAAGAGAGAGAGAGAGAGAGAGAGAGAGAGAGAGAGAGAGAGAGAGAGAGAGAGACTCAGAATTTCTCCTGATTTGCATCAAGCATACCTTCAGATGACTGAAGCAGATCTAAGAGATGACAATTTTGCCTTAGCTCTGAATACTATATACTCAATACTGTATGTATACAATTGATTACAGCTGTTAAGGTCAGAGCCTGGACTCTGATAAGTCTAACAAATTGGGCTTGAGCATGTGTTGTCAATAGTCTAACATACAGATAAATTAATAGTGGAAAGGAGGTTTATTCAATGGAACCACTTTGGGGGTAGGAACAAATAAAAGATCTAGTGAGCTCCCAAGTCTGACTGTAGGGTTCTTAGGGTTAGGGACAGATCACAGGATATATTAACCTGAGTAATCCCAGCCACGGGGTAGTCCTTCCTGCCATCATCTCCACTTTAATCTCTCTTGCAAGGTGATGTAACAAGTTGTCAGAACTATGAGGAATCTCTTCCTGGGAGACAAGTTTCTCCTCTGGGTGGCACCAGGCTTCCAGTCTTTTCTTCCCCTCAGGATGAGATTTCAAGGGAAATTCCAGTTTTATTGAGGTCATTGTTTCACTAGTCGGATAGCTAAAGAAATGCCACAACTGTCTCTTTAGAATACCTTCATTTCTACAAAGATGATCACACAGACAGACAGAACTCATTTGTTCTTTAATTCACTGCGGTATGAACAAGCCTCGCTGAGGTTCATTAGCCTGCTTCAGCTTCCAGGAAAGATGGGACTGTCTGAAATACCACAGTCAGTTTTCTGTCTCTGCTCATGAAGTTCTATACACAGTTCCCCACTACTGCCTCAGGACCGTTCTTTCCTCTCCACATGGCTCAGAGATGATGTCCTTCAGTAGCCTCTTCTTTAAACAACTGGAAGGAAGAGACAGGGCAAGGAATAAGAGCTGGGATGCGGGTAAAATGGGAATCAAGGGGAGATACCAGGAAAAAACACTGGGAGACTTCAAAAGAGAAGATGCTAGGAAGGATAGCATCCTAAAATTTGATGCCAGAGGAAGAAGAGAAAGACAAAGCAAACAACCCAGGAGAGTAATAGAGCCATTCAGGGCCATTGTGGAGCTCACTCTGAAATGTCTGATGCTGTAAATACAACCAGTCAGTTTTCAAAAGGGTTCACTTATGCTACTGCAGGATGTCTGAGTTAGATATGAATATTAAACAATGTGGGGATTTCTTTAATGAATGTGTATCCTGAAATCAATTTCTTAAAATGTTCTCTATATACAAAATCCCATGTTGCTTATCTCTGTTTATTGTAGATAAACATTCCTATTTGGTACAGGGCCCAGTGTTGGAGGTTTTGGATTGGGTGGTATTTGCATATATGTGAAATATTTGGAGGATGAGACCCAAGTCTAAACACAAGATTCATCAGTGTCTCGTGTTCACCCTATGTATGAAAGATAGTTTTATACAACAGTCTCTGTGCCAGCATTTTGGCTGCCCCATTGTATGAGGACAGTGATCAGATAGTTCTGGACTTTAGAGTGTTTCAGAGTTTTGCTTTCCATATTAAGAATCCTTGGTTTGCAATGGAATTTTCACTCCAGTCCTTTTCAGTTTTTCTCATCAATATGGCTTTAGTATATTCTCTTTCCATTCCTTGGTTTTATAGAGTTTTGAATAACATTGGTTGTTGTCACTGTTTCCTTCTTGGTCTTTTGGATTCTCAGTCAGCCCCATTTGGATTCATCTTGAAACCAGAGCTTTAAAGTGAATTTTTTGTTATTTGATCTGGGAAATCCATTCTGACCCATCTCTTGGCTTCAGAGCACAGGCTAGCCTGACAGGTTCCTCTGTCCCATGCCTTCCCTAGCTTGACAGTTCTTACTGTCCTTAATGACCCTAGATGCCATCATTCCCTGATCCTTTGGAGACTAAGGAAGCTTAGGCCATGATGTCTCCTCCCTGAAACAGTCTAAATTTTGCCCAAGAAAGATAGGGGCAAAATTTGTTCCTTCAAGTCTTAAATGGCTTGTTGAACTGTAAATCCTCCTGTCAGTTTCAGAAGATAACTGAAGAGGTAGGCTTGTATGCTTGTTCATAAACTGTGGTAGAGGATGGCCTGGAAATCCAGAAGCAGACACTCTTAATTCCCAGGATTCGCTAGATGATCACACTGACAGTGTGAGGTCCTAAGGTTTGAGTTACCTTAACAATCAAGAAGACCTTCATTGCTGGGGAGAATCGGTTGCTAGGAAGAGTGTTCAAATCTAGGTATCTAAGCACGAATCAAGCAAGTCCCTACCTCCTGGGAAACTCCCCATTTTACTTCGAGGTAGCAGAAAATGTTACAGTAGATATATGTTGTCTGTTTACACTGTTCTTAGTACTGGGTATACAATTGGGCCATGCTCAGCTCTACTTGCTTGGAGTTTACAGTCAAGTTGGAGCCTAGAAAACTTCAGGCAAAAGATAAGTGCTTCTACAAGGTAGGAGTGTGTGTGGAAGGGATAGAGCTGTTCTGCCTAGTCCTGCAGCCATTTAGTCCCAAATGAACACATTGAGGCTTGTATTAATTATACACCATTAGACCAATGGCTCAGACTCATTAGCTGGCTCTCAATTTTTAGCCCATTTCTATTAATCCAAGTATTTCCTTGTGGTCTTGGCTTACTGGAAAATGCCCAGGCATCCTACCTTCTCAATAGCTACATGGTGACTCCTGAGGTTCCTCTCTGCCTTCATCTTCCCAGAATTCTGCTGGTCTGGTAGCCCCACCTGTACTTCCTGCCTGGCTACTATCGAATCAGTGTTTTATTCATCAACCAATAAGCGAAACATTATATTTATACACATTCCTCCATCATAGAATGCCTTCCTGGGCAACACCATCTAGCTGGACAACTGAGCAGTGAGCAGGAGCCTGGTAGTTAGGGGAGATAACTAACATACTCTTAAGTAAAGGCCATCCTAGAGCAGAGCAGCTGTCCCAGTGTGGGGATGGAGTAGGCAGTGCACTCAAGAGGTCTGCTTTACCAGTAGAGCACATTCATGAGAGGGGCTGTTCTCTATAAAGCAATTAATCTTCCTTTCCTGTTTGAAAAGGTGATATGCTTGATCTGCTGAAATGGAGAACCCACCCAGACAAGATCACAGGTTGTCTTTCTAAGTTAAAAGACATCGATGGCTCAGAGATAGTAAAGGTATATACTCTGCTTCTTTACTACGCGGGTTACCAACACTGGGAGGAGGAGGCTGTGACCCACTCATTTACCTTCTACTTCTTTAATCCATAGTTTCTACAAGACACGCTGGATACATTGTTTGGAATATTAGATGAAAATTCCCAAAAATATGGCTCTAAAGTGTTTGATTCTTTGGTAAGTTCACATTTTCTTAATAATATTTAAAAATAATTTTAAAAAAAATGTGCTCCCAATCTTGACTTTAGGAAAGCTGTTTCAGAAATGGTCACTGGATAGTGTAAGAGTTCACTGACATTTATTTTTAGCAGACAAGGAAATGACTTGTATTTGGTTTTATAAAACAATTTTCTCCTTAGGTCCACATAATCAATTTGCTGCAAGATAGCAAGTTCCATCATTTTAAGCCTGTCATGGACACTTACATCGAGAGTCACTTTGCTGGGGCACTTGCATACAGGTAAGGCCCTTTATCTTGTAATTAGCTTGCAAACTGTGCCTTTTACACTTGTGCAAAAGCCTAAGTGGCTGCATAGGAAAATATAGTTATAAGGGAACAGGGGTAGACACGAAGCTCAGCTACCAGACCTTGTCATCCCTCCTCACACACCCCTGTTCAATGGCTATAATTTATTTTGATTAAAAATGGGGGGAGAACTTCCTGAAGTTTTTTTTTTCTTTGAATCTAGCACTTTTCTTCTCATTTCCACTTCACCTAATATGCTTCGGTCTGAGATGTCAAGGATCTTCTCATATTTGTCTGAAGGAGTTCTATTCTTGTACCTTATATATAACTTAGACGAATGGAAAGCAACCTTTGACTTCATCCCTGTTCCAGGTCATTTATTCATCTGTTAAGGTTTGCAGAGTGCCTTGCTCAGTGCTCTAATGGACAACAGACCCGGTCCCTGACCTCAAGCCACTTAGTCATTGAAGTCTACAGTTAGATAGTGGCAGCCTCTTCTTCGCCAGCTTGGGTTATATAAGTAAAACACAGGGCAATGAGTAATGCCCTACTTCAGTTCTGCCTGCCTCCAGAAAGCCTAGTTAGTAATCGCCCCAAGGCAGCCACTCTCCAGGCTCTGTACATTGTGTTCCTAGGTGAAGACTTGCTCCTGGACCAGTGGGACCGGGATTATCTAATTGGAGTCCAGCCAGCTAACTTTAAATGCACAGGTTTTGTTTTTCCACAAAAAAAGGGGGGGGAACTACTACTAAACTGTTTCCTAGAAATTAGGAACTAGCCAGCATTTATTTCAGTGGGTTGTTGTTTACTTTTAGTTTTGTTTCTTAAAATAAGATAAAAATAAACCAATATCAAGAAAGCAACGTTCTCTTCTGGAAATGTTCCTTCAAGGACATTTGACAGCAAGCCTTGTTCTTTTCATGGTGAGAAAGTTGGCCTGATAAATGCAGGAGAGTGACTTGCAGTGGTCCAATTTATCTTCACCCCCTCCCACCCCACCCCCTCCCACACACACCTCTTACCTGCAGCAAAATAGTTACCCTTGCATTGTTCACCACGTTGGGAAGGAAGGAATCCCAATGAGCAGTTTTCCAAGATTGCTTATGACAGCTCTAATTCTAGGGTCATCAGGACACCTCCAGACTGAGGGCAATCTGAGTGGGTAGGAGTGTGTGTGTCCATCTTAAGGTTCAAAGCAGGTAGCAATGTTGATCTGCAGTTTCAGTAAAGTTATCATAGAGCAGCCTGGCAGGAGCAGGCAAGACCTTACAGAGAAAGAAATGTCTTCCTGATCCGCATGCATGTCAAGTTTATTGTCATTTAATTGAGAATTGGCATTCTACAATCTGCACATTTCTCCTTGTGCTTTAGAGATCTCATCAAAGTGCTCAAGTGGTATGTGGACAGGATAACAGAGGCAGAGCGGCAAGAGCATATCCAGGAGGTGCTGAAGGTAATAACTCCCTCCTCAAAACTGATAACGGAGTCTCACAAAGCTAGTGCGTGCTGATTGCAGGCTAATTGGTTTCTTCTGCACAGACAGTAATTGGTGATGATATATTACTGACATTCCAATTCAAGGGTCTTAATCGGTTTATGGCTGCTCCAGAGCAGATGAAATTTGAAAGGAACTTTGCCAGGCCTGTCCACTGGAACGTGCTGGGGATTGGATCCTTGTTCCTTGGTTCCTGTCACTTGAGGTGACATTCAGTATGGGAAGGAGAAGTGGGGACTTAGGGAGAGTGGACAGATGAGCAGATAATTAAACTTGGAAGTTTCTGCCTGTTTCACACACCTGACAGAGCTTCTGAGAACCCTTTGTCTTGAGTTTTGAGAGACAATAGGGTCACCTGACAGGGATCAAAATGAAGACACCTGAGGCTTTACTGGGTCTCATGATTTAGTAATTTGTTTGTCTCTGAACCAGATGTACTGAGCCAACAGTGATGTCAACTCACCTTCTGGATACAGATTTCCCAGCTCCCAAATTCCTTTCCTCTCTTCCCTACCCTTCCCCTTTCTCATCTCTATATTGGATGGATCTCATTAGGGAGCCCAGGACAGATTCCAACTCTCAATCCTCTTGTGCAACTTTCTTATGGAAAGAATACAGATTTGGGGCAAGGGATATTATTCAGTAGTATATGCCTGCCTAACAAGCACGAAGCCTTGGGCTCGTCCCCAATACTGCCACAGAGTAAGTGTAAATTCTTAAAGGGGTTTCCTGGCCCTGGCCTGGGAGTCCCCTGACTTGTATTGAGAATATCCTATGTGGTGTCAGAGGATAAATAGGTACTGCATACATAAAACAGGCATTTTCTTTCATTATCAATTTATTCTCTTGGTCTGCTTGAAGATAAAATGCTAAGTAGCAAATCATTTTTGAAAACAGTCATCTCTTCATCAGCTAAATTAAAAAATAACTATTTGAAGATCAAAAATATTCAGTGTTCCTAACTTCAGAATCATACAGAATTTTTAACATGTTTTGCTTCTTTGGCATCAGAGAAGGATGGCTTTCCCCCCCCTCTAAGTGCATATCACTCAAAAATCTCACTGCGCCTACAGTTTTGGGATGAATTATTTAAAAGTCTAGCACTGCTCTGTGATTTTTTTCTTTTAATGCTATGTCATTATTACATAAATACTCTCAGAGTCCTTTGAAGCTAACTTTCTAACATTTTTTTTTCAAGGCACAAGAATACATTTTTAAGTATATAGTTCAATCCCGGAGACTGTTTTCCCTTGCCACGGGTGGGCAGAATGAAGAGGAATTCCGCTGCTGCATCCAGGAGCTCCTTATGTCTGTCCGCTTCTTTCTGTCACAAGAGAGCAAAGGGGCTGGAGCATTATCTCAGTCACAGGTAATTGTTTTCCGTTCCTGCTGAATAGAAGAAAGCTATAGCTGCTTTGCTTCCTTCTCTACACCAGCCCCATGTGCATGCAGCCTAGCTGCCTTTCCTCTGAAACTGGACCATCACCGGGTTAGACCGTGAATGTCTTGGAGCTGTCAGCACCAGCACAACAGAAGCAGCCCTGTCATTAGATCCCATACTTAGGAAGAGGAAGCTTGCATCAGCCATGCCTCCATACATATTTACATACACATTCTGTATTTACCAGAATACACACAGGTAGCTAGACACTGCTACCCTCAGCTGGAGACTGGATTTCACTAGAGCTGGTCTGTCCTGGTTCCTTCCCCTCAGCCTCACTTTGCTTTGCAGTCTATCAACTTGACAATTGTTCTTTTGGACTCTGCTAAATTCCATGCTGCTTTCTTTTATTTTACTTGCTGTAATCTTCCTTGGACGGATGGTCTAAGACCAATGCTAAGTCCATGTTACCAGATTCTATTACTGGCAGTAGCCTTACATGTGTGTGCACTTGGGATGCCACACCTTCACCAATATGTTATTGGCAGTATTGACTGTTTTCTTGCAAGACAGGGTGTCGTGTGACCTGGTCTGCTTTCCACCTCTCAAGGGCTGGGATGGCAGATATGTGATAGTATGCCTGACTCCGATTTTCTTTTTGTATTTGTTTTTGGTTTTTTATTTCTATGTTTTATGTTCAGGATCCATCTACATTTGAAATAGCCTTCTAAGAGACAATTCTTAGTATGTCTCTCTATAATTTCTTAATCCTTCTTGTATGTTTTTAACTCTGATGGCTTGGTTAAAACATGTCAAATGGAGAAGCAGCTTCCCACTATCTCCTGGTGAGAAATAAAGCATAAAATTGAAGATTAGACCAAACTGGGTCTTCAAGTGTTGATGTAATGTAGTCTTATGGCATGTTGATGACCTACCATACAGTGTCCCAGGACCAGAAAGAAGTCCACAGTCCTCTCAGGACAGCGCTGCGCTTTTCCTGACTACTCAGACAGGTAGTTGTCATTCCTCACAGATATGAGATTACATTCCATCTGAGCCAGCATATAACACGGGCTCTTTTAAATGTCATTTTGTACTCTAGAGTTAACAATACAATCATGGTATCAAAGAACTTGCCAGAGACCTCATGAGTAAACATCCACCTTGCCAGACCTTGCAGTAGTTAATAATTTGAGAAGGAAAATTCAGTAGGCTCACCACATATTCCTTAGAGTTCCCACAATTTTCTACTTCTACAAAAGCCTTTCTGATTAGGGCTTCCTGGACAAGTCTCTTTTAACCACCTTTAATATCAGAGACCAGGTATCTTTCATTGCGATGGTTCTGCAGGGTGTAGCAGCTTTGCTGTCTCTACAACATTCTGACTTTCATTGTCCTTGTTTTTCAGGGTTCTGTCCCACAGTCATGCTTTAGAGAGAACTTGGGTTGTTATTTTTGAAGCATAGAAAGTTTCTGAACATGCAAAGAATTCCATTAGAGTCATTCTTTACTTTGTGCACTGTTTATATATGTTTCTGTGGCAGTTTTATTTTTAGTTTGATACAAAGTCAGAGTTAATGTAAGATTATGAGAGATTTGTTTTCTTTAATGAACAAAATGAGCTTTGCCTCCCCCAGTATTTTGGTAGTGAGCTTAATGACACATTCCTTCCCATTCCTGGTTCAGTGTTGACCCTACACTGCTATATTCAGAAATATAGGATGGCAAGAATTTGGTTGATGTGACATGTCAATTTTCTGTTGACACTGACATGCCTTAGCTTTAAATAGCATTTATTTATTTCGTTGAAGTTTTGTTGGTCAGGAGTCTACAAGGGTGTGCTTGAATTCTTTCCTAAGAGTTTCCCAGAGTCAAAATTAGGACTTGATTCTTCCTGAATCCTTTGGAAAATATTAGAACCTTTCTGGCTGTTGGCAGAAATTTGAACACAGCCAGAAAAGGCTGGAGGGATGGAAGGTGCTATGTCTTCTGGTGGCCTCTCTGAATGTTTGTCACATATGGTTGCTTCAAATCCAGCAGCCATATCCTCTGTTGCTTCTATGCTCTGAATCTCTCAAGGACTACTACAACTAAATGAAAAATAACAACAAAAGCCAAAAACAAACAAACAAAACAAAACAGAAAACCTAAAGGTTTGTGATTAGTTTAGGCCCACCTGTATTATCTCCATATTTAAGAATCAGATAAGTAGCATTTATTATTTTTCTGCACAATCCTTTTTGCAATGCCACATAATGTAGTTGCAAAGGTTCAAGGACAAAGGTCATGGTCAGTCATCTTAGAATTGTATCTATCTCATCAAGAGACTAGGATCTCACTGACCCAAGTTTCTAGACTGTGTTAAAAGCATAAACTTCCTTTACTGGCTTGACTTTGTGGTAGTCTTTTCCATATGAGTTACAATCCAGGGCAGACCCTGATTTCTTGGAGGCAAAGGGACCTTATCAGCACTCTTCAGTGGGCCCAGGGATTGCTACTCAGTGGGTCTGCTCATCAGTGGACCATAGGATTGCTTCCCAATATGTCTGCTCACCTTAGGCTTGGTAGACAGATTTATTTATTCCTCCTATAAA
Organism: Cricetiscus sungorus; assembly: GCA_030556225.1. Lineage (NCBI taxonomy): Eukaryota > Metazoa > Chordata > Mammalia > Rodentia > Cricetidae > Cricetiscus > Cricetiscus sungorus. Next base: position 19,671,378 of record JANBXA010000600.1, on the reverse strand, counting down.
CAGCCCAGCTTGATAATAATGCTTGCCTGGATAGCCCTCCCTTGGACAGTCAGTACCTAGAACCAGCTCAGCTGGTGTTGCCATAGATCTCTATTTCCCATTCTGTGCACTGACTCCTGCCCCAGAATCTCCTAAGAAAGAAGATGCAGGGCAGAAGGAGCAAAGACCCAAGACCTTGCTGAAAATTCCTTATAATTATTTTTCTAGATTTGTCTCAGGGCATAGGAAGGTCAAAACAAAATTATACTTTTATTTTTATTTTCAATAATAGCTTTTAGCTTATCCGCGTGTAGCTGGCTTCCTGCCCTCATCATAAAGTCCTTTTGCTTTATGCTTTTTAGTGGTCATAGTATATAAAGGTAGCTTACATTTCAGGCACATTCAGACCATTTTTTTTTAAGGTGAAGAAGTATAATAAAGAATTCAGGAATACATTGGAAGATACCCGAGGAAGAGAATTTGTTAGAAAGAGAATTTGTTAGACTTGTATTGGTTTTACTGCATTTCTGTGTCTTAGTTCTTTGCAGAGTATACTGAATATTGTATAAATAGTCCTTAGGAGAGAATACCAAGTTACTCATTTTAAGAATATTCAAGCAAATGCATAGTTTTTTTTTTTTTTTTTTTAGGAACAAGCATGAATGTTTTTATTTAAAAAGTGAAATAAATTACAATAAAATATATGTGAGAAAATGAGGGGCTGTGATTGTAGCCCAGTTGTTGGAAGACTGCTTGTCTAGCATTCAGTAATAAAGCTCTAGGTCCCACCCTCAGGACCAGTAAAAACAGATGTAGGGGTACACACCTGTCATCCCAGCACTTAGAGGGAGGAGGCAAGAGGATCAGAGGAATTCAAGGTCATTCTTGCCTACATAGTAATTATGAGAATAGCCCAGCCCACATGATGCCCTGCTTAAAAAAAAAAAAAAACAGTTAAAATTATTTTTAAAAGGTAATATTTTTATCAACTGCCTGATAGTGATGTACACCATATGGTTTCTGCAAATACATTCACTCCTATATGTTAAATCTATAATTTTTAAGAGTAAAGAATCGTAATTTATGTATCTTGTACATGTTGATGGCTTTAGCATTAAGAATGGAGTTTGGCTCTTCTGGATACTTTGTACTGCATTGAATGAACACTAAACTTAAGAGGTTTGAACTTGGTCCCATGTTTGAATTATCAGAACAAGTCCATTAAAGCACACAGTGACAGGTCATCTTGGAAAAACAGCTGGTTCAGGAGTCTTGGCACAGTAGAAATATGTGGCCCTCCCTCCTTGGGCAGATGTAAGGTTGGTTGATGGTCCATTGCCTTCCCCCTCTGGGCTCCACACAGCCGTTCCTGTGATGCTCCATCTTAACCCAGGTGGTTTGCGTTTTGGGTTCTTTGGTTTGTTTTCCCAAGTTATGCCCTTGGCGTTTGACAGTCACATTGATTTTTTTTCTCTCTAAAAAAAATGATAGACTTGTTTTTATTGAAAATTGTTTGTGGTCTTTACATACTTGGAACGATGTGAAGAACTAGTGATCTGTTTATTTTACAGCCATGAACCGGAAGCCTACAGTAACAAAATGGCTTCCCAAAGTCACAGTGTTGATTAGAAGCAAGGCTGCTACCTATAGCCAGATTGTCTTGTGTTGTCCATGGTTTCCTCCCAAATTACAGACAAGTGCCTGTGGGGAGCTGATGTGTCTGGCTTCTTAAAGGGAAACGAGATTTAAATGAGCAGTTCAGAAAAGTTCTCCAGAAAAGAAATGTAATCTCAGTGACCACAGCTCTGGATATTCGATCATGCTGTATTTTGCTGGTTCTGCGGGGTGGTCGTCAGTCATGTCACTAATGTCAGTGATTTTCCAGTTTTTATTGTGTTCCTCTTTGCACATCTCTAAAACCTTTCCTACTCTGTCACACACGTGTTTTGGTTTAAATCTTTCTTTTAGCTCTCTCTAGGTAATAGAGCTGATGCTTATTTTTTTTTTCTCCCTGAGATAACTTATGCCAATTCTTACACTTGGTGACATTATTTTTCATGGCATCAGTAATTTATTTGTACTCCCTCTTTGTCTTAAGGCTGTGTTCCTGAGCTCCTTTCCAGCTGTGTACTCAGAACTGCTGAAGCTCTTTGATGTCCGGGAAGTGGCCAACTTGGTGCAGGACACTCTGGGCAGCCTGCCGACCATCATGCATGTGGATGACTCCCTACAGGCAATTAAGCTTCAGTGCATTGGCAAAACTGTGGAGAGCCAGCTCTACACCAACCCAGGTACAGTGGTAATTCTCTGGAGTAAAATACCATGTCTAGAAAGCCATTCTTCATATCTTGTGGCCAATGGTCAAAGAAGCAGTTAAAAATGAAAAGTACTTTCCCCCAAAGCATGATAATTTTGTTGGGGAATATATTTATCAGTCAGATATAAAAGTGTGGCTACCAAAATGTCATTTCTAGACAGAGTAGGCCAAGCACTGTGGCTCATACTTGTAGTCCTAGCTACTTAAGATGCTGAAGCAGATGGATCCAGATATTTAGGAATAGCCTCAGCAAAGTACACATAGTAAGACCCAATGGCAACAGAAGAAGAGGAATTGGGGAGTGCACTGAATAAGTTATTGATTGTAATCACAACTAATAGTAGTATGGGCATGGTTCCCCTGCCCACCTTGTTGGAGATTCCTATGTACAAGGAACCTGACATGATCCTTTTTGTCTCCTTTTTTTTTTTTTCAATGTTTCTCATCAGTCTGTGGCTTCGTCACTGTTCTGTTGCTGTGAAGAGATACCACAGTGTAGACAGCTTATTTTTTTTAAAAGCACATATAATTGGGTGTTCGAGTGTGGTTTCAGAGGGTTTTGGAATCCATGGTCAGGAAGCATGGCGGGAGGCAGGCAGGCATGACGAACAGAGAGCAAACATCTTATGTTCAGTGAGCAGTGGGACTGGGCGTGGTATGGGCTTTTGAATGCTTGAAGTCCACCCCCAGTGACGCACCTCCTCCAACAGGGCACACCTCCTAATCTTTCCAAACAGTCCACCAAATAGGAAGCAAATGTTCAAATAGATGAGCCCATGGGGGCCATTCTTATCCAAACCACCATAGTTTGTGTTCTGAAAGTGTATAAAAGTTCTTTGTATTCTTGGTTTTTGTTATGCTGACATCAACAATCAGTTACCAAATGGATTTTGCTATGTTAGGTATCATTAAATTATGTTGCTTCTCGGTTTCTTTTCTTTCCTTTCTTCCTCCTGAAGAAAATGATGAAATATCCACCTTATTTTAAAATTTAACTACTAAGAAGTTTTTAAGATAGATTCTATCTGGAGTTATCTTTCCTTTTGAATATATATGTAAGTATATAATATCAAAGACACTGAGAAATATAGCATTTCATCCTAAAACATCTTAAGTATACAGATAAAAATAGAGCACATAAGTAAATCATGAACAAATCTTAACATCAAGTATTGAGGTTAATCTTTTATTAAGGAATTAATCACTTTTATATTCTCTTAGCTAGGCAGTGGTGACACATACCTTTAATCCCAGGACATGGGAGGAAGAGGTAGGAGGATCTCTGAGTTCAAGGCCAGCCCGGTCTACCGAGCAAGTTCCAGGACAGCCAGGGCTACATAGAGAAACCTTGTTTCAAAAGAAAAGAAAAGAAAAAAGAGAGAGAAAGAGAAGGAAAAATATGAAAGAAAAGAAATTCATTACTTTGCATATTATATTTTCTTTATAGAAACTTGCAGAGATTCTGGGTACTATTTTGTAGTCCTCTACTACAAGATAATTTGTATGATCTTTCCCCCACATTTTTATTTACTTTTCATCTTTATACAGAATGATGCATGTCACTTTTTCAATTAGTTGTTCCATGCTGAGATATGGCTCACTCACACATTTTACTATTATATAACAATAGTTTACCAACTTAATAAAAATCATTATTCATTTTATTCTCCTATTGAAGACTTGTTTTTAATGTCTCCTATTTTTCTTTTTGTTGAAATCAATAATGCTTCAATTGATATAAAAGAAAGTTCTATCTTTTGATTTCTCCTGATGAAAAGAAAAAAAAATTGCAATGAACCTGTATGTCATGACCTTTTTGGGGCCAAATAGCCCTTTCATAGGGGTTGCCTAAGACCATTGGAAAACACAGATATGTGGATTCATTGCAGTAGCAAAATTACAAGTCATGAAGTAGCAACAAAAAAACATAAGAAACTGTATTGAAGGGCTGCAGCATTAGGAGTGTTGAGAACCACTGCTCTAGAAAAACAATATTTCTTTCGGGTAGCTTCCAAAGTCTGTTTCTTGGAACTGAAGGGTTGTGCTTCTGCAGTTGGGGACTCCTCCAGGGTTGGGAGCAGAGGTGTGGAATGGACAGGGGCCAACCAAGTCCCTCATTTAACTCGTTAATCAACTCTGCTTTCCCCAAACTAAGGAAGGTTGACTCCTATCTCTTGGGTATTGTGATTTCTGCCATATACTTGCATACTGACCCCATGATTCTTCATTAGTTAAAGTCCTATACTACAAGATCAGCTAAGGTCATCCAAATAGGCTTCCAATAGTAAAGAAATTATTTGAGAGGATTTTGTTCATTCCAGAGACCCAGTTCCTTTGGATTTCTGACCTTCAGTGAACAAAATAGAAAAAAGCAAGATCAGAGAGCTCTTTTAAGAAAAAGATGCCAACACAATCTAGAAGTTAACATAATCAAATCTGTGTATAAGTTGGTGAGGATATTTGCTCAGGTGACTCTGGCGATGTTCTGTAGGGTCTGTACCAAGGCCCAGCATCAGGATTAGTAAGTGGATAGTTGCCATATGGTAGGTAGGAGGTAGAGGAACTAGGAACCCTGTGTGTCCTTGCTATGAGGCTGCTCCCCTTGGAGGGGTAGAGAGAAGCAGAAGCCATTCACAGTCAGCATAGTTGAAAAGTTCTCTGACTTCCCCAGTGAAGCTTGGCTTGACATTCATTGACTCATCATCATTGAAGAAAACAGACTTGTCATGTACAGATGATAGGGTCCAATGTACCTGGAAAAAGAGAAGCTTGTCTTCACAGAGAAAAATAGTCCCTGGGGGGTCTTCCAAGATTGAAATGGACTTGTTTAAGTCACATGCTACCCCCTATGGTAGGGAAACCTAAAGAGAGTTCCAAGTGACAATGGCATTCAAACTCTCACTGTGAACTTAAGGGATTGGTCTGTGTTATCCTCATGGATGAAAATATGTTGGGCCCCACAGACTGCCCAGTCCTTCTAACACCCATATTCAAGGGATCTGGGCGGTCCTATGCTGGTTTCTGGATCAGTATTTATCCCTAGTATACAAGTGAACTTTGGGAGCCCATTCCGCATAGAGGGATACACCTGCAGCCTAGATACATGGGGGAGGGCCTAGGCCCTGCTCCAAATGATATGACAGACTTTGGAGATCCCCATGGAAGGCCTGACCCTCTCTGGGGAGCAGAAAGGGGATGGGATGGGGGGGCAGGGGAGGAGGGGAGGGTGAGGGAACTGACTGGGATTGACATGTAAAACAAGCTTGTTTCAAAATTAAATTAAAAGTATTAACATAAAAAAGAAAACATATTGGGAGGAAAACCAAATGAATGTGAATGCCTCTGTTCACAAAATAATTAGATTGTGGTTAGAAGAGGAACAATATAAAATTGTAACTAAGGGCATGGTAGGGTAAGCAAAGAACCACAACACAAAAGGTCCCTAGCACACTCAACACAGCAGACAAAGGGCTACATTTGACGCATGGGTTGAGAATCATTGCTCTACAGGTTGAAAGAACCAAGGCAAGGCACATAGTATTAAATATACAAATACCACCGATAACAATAATTCCTCAGTAACTCTGAGCAAAAAATGAAAAGCAAAGCAATGCAAAGCCAAAATAGGGTCTTGTACTGAGGACTAAAAATCACAATGTGATTCTTTCTTCACTAAAGTTATAACTCAGAGATGGTGGTAAGACGAGTGGGGATGAGCATGTTCTAAGCTACCATATTCAGTTAAGACAAAGGACTAATTTTTGATTTTTCTCTTAATGACATCTCCCAACACAGAGTACCACCAAGGTACTTGCTATTTGTAATGTATTACCAAGGTCGACTTTTATGAACGGAGATGTAATTCATGTTACAGAAGTAGAAAGAATCTGACAAAGGGAACACTCTTTCTGGGGCTTAGTGTTAGCCATAGAAAGAAAAACAGTTAAGAAAATAAAATTTAATTTTGGAGAATTTGATCCTAGCAGGATAAGCCCACCAAGAGATCTAGAACATTCCATAAGTTAAAGTTGTACTAGAATCCTATATTGGAATCTTTTCTAGAGAAACCAAGTAGAGGAGGCTTGCATTTTAGAATAGGCAGTTTTGGCAGTGACTGGGAAAGAGTTAATAAGTAGAGTGTGGGAGGAAGTGTGGAGGCTGGGAATCAGGAGTGGTAGTTTGGGAAACCGCAGTCTCCTATACTGCAGATCAGAGTCCACAGGAGCTGTGAGGATTGGTGACTCTGTCCCTGTTGCTTGGTACCTGGTAATTTGTTTAGTAGCAATGTGGATCTGTCACTTAGAGAAGGTTGTTTTTATTTGCTTGTGATTGAACAGCATGCGTGTCAGACAAATCCCATGCAGATAACAGAGGTTACATATGAAGAGCTGAGTGCCTGCTCCACAATGAGACTCCTCTATGCTCCACCTTCTGAGCAGTCTGGAGCGGAAAGACAAAATGACTGCCACTGTTCAATGCCTTAAATAGTTTAGAGCCCAGAAGATTTAGACGCCAAGAACTAACTGCTGTGCTCCCCTGTGCTAGCTATGTCCTCCACTTGAGGTTGAGATGCTGTCTGTCCTCAGCTCAGGATGATAAGCTACCAGCCTACTTCATTTAGAAACAGGATAACCAAATAGTTTATAGGGGATGTCTATGCCCAAGTAATCAGAAAGAATTTCTCTTTAGTGGCTCCCCAGTTACACCTGTAATTTTGTAGACTGATCAAAGCTGTAATAGGAAACAAGAAAAGGCTGGGGCAATCACTTGTAAGAGTGATTACTACTTTTGTTGAGAATCCAAGTTTAGTTATTTAGCTGCCAGTAGCGACAACCCCTGGGGATCCGATGCCCAGTTCTGGCCTATTAAGGACACGTGCACACGTATGGCAGACACTTACACAAGTACACAGACATACATGTAAAGAGAAAGTAAATCTTTTTTTTAAAATGTTTTTTAATGAAAGAAAGATAGAATATAGTGCAATTTGTAAAGCATATTCTAGGAATTAACAGCATAAAATGAGGAAGGAATTTGATTTAGTTTCTATGTTGAAATTTGGCAACTTCAAGAATAAAAGTTTTACTATACTTGATGAGTACCCAATAATGATTCTTACACCTGCATTCATGTGTTGAAAAGTATACAGGTCTTAGGGTTTTTTTTTTTTTTTTAATGGAGATTTCTTATTGGTTATGGGCTATAAACATGTATTATAAAACAGTTATCCAGGAGAAGAAATGAAACAGTAGGAGTGGGTTAAACAAACAAAAGAATAAAGAAAATAAAAGAAAGAATAAAAGATTACTCGTGACCTTAATACCACTAGTGTTCTGACCCCTTTTTGCTCTGGAAATTTTATCCCCACTCCACCCCTCCCCTACCTGTGTTCTTCAGCTTCCTTTTCCAGTCTTATCCTGGTTGGGGGGGGGAGACTCAAGGCAAAGGCCTTTCCACACACCCTTCACATCACCGAATCATACTCAACCATCCCCACAAGTTGTTCATATATACTCTGTTGTGAATTTTATCAAAGACTTCGGCATGTGAGAATTTGGGGCTTGGCTTAGGACTCTGTTAGCTGTACCTCCATGTCAGGGTTCAGTCTCTACCTCACTCTCTTGTCATGGTTCTGGAGTTTTTAGTGCTGACCTGTGGTAGCCAGTGCGCCCCTGGGAGAAGAGGTCTTGTCCCTGTGTCTTACGTGTCACTCACTCACATTTGCACAGATTCTCAGTGGAATGGAGAGTGGGTCAGGAAGTGCCACAGCAGCTGCTATGGAATAGCCTCATCCTGCAGCTCAGCTCAGGGTGGACACAGCAGACTGTGGTCAGGTGCCTCCTGCCTCACGCCATTTGAGCTGTGTTCAGTGAACACAGACATGCCAGGCTCTATTTTCACTGCCTTAGTATCCAACAGAACTGATTTATCCAGTAAGCATTTATTATGGGAAGAACCCCTATAGTGTGTTTTTTTAACTATATGAGCTTAATGTATTGCATATATTTATTTAATATTTGGCAATTTCCCTCAAAGCAATGTATCTTGATCATAAGCAAACTAAATCCTTCCCATTTGCCAAATTTGCCCCCAGTACCACCCCTTTCCAACCCTCCCTTTGTTTCATTTGTTTGGTTTTTGAGGTGAGGTTTCTCTGTATAGTCCTGGCTGTCTTGGAACTCACTCTGTAGGCCAAGCTGGCACTGAACTCAGAAATCCACCTGCCTCTGCTTCCCCGGTGCTGGGATTAAAGATGTAAACCACTACACAGGGCTCATCTCTTCTATGTCTAAACAAACCAACTCAATCGTGTTCATGCTACCTGTGTGCCCATGGGTTTGAGGCCATTCACCAGAGTTTGAGCCACTCCACCAGCAGCTTACACCCAAAACTGACTCTCTCCCCTTCACCGCCTGCATCCCCAGCAGCCCCTATAGTTGTATATGAAATGATGTCAGAAATATTGCAGCAGGTTCTACAGCCTCTGCCCTTGGTCTTCTTTTAACTTAGCTCTATAGCAGATACTGAACAAAAGTTCTACGGCGAGGCGTGGCAGAATTGATGCTGAGGGACACTGCAGGGCAGCATGTGGCATCTGGGGAGGGCTTGAGGTCAACCCTCCTCAAAGTCTCTCAGTGTTCCATATACACTCATATAAAACGTCATACACTTGTTTCAAGGTGAGAGCAGCCCCTGAGCGCCAAACCTAAATAAACAGCTGTTCTTTCCACCTCTGCAGGTGGCTGTCTCCCAGGCTCCTACACACACTGTGTCTACTACTGGAGTTAATCTCCGTGTTCTTCTCTGTGTGTGGTCTGCTCCTTATCTGCAGGTAGCAAACACGTCCAACAGGAAAATGTAGACATTCTTGCAAGTTCCTTCTCTCTTTCACCCTTCATCTCCACTCATCACGTGGTTCCCATATGCACCAACATCGCCCCACACACCCCATTCCCCAGGCCTGCTGCCACATCTGAGACCTTTCTTCCTTTGGTTAATCCAACTCCCGTCATAGCCCCCTGTTGATTTTGGGGACACATATCAGAATTGGTCTTCTAGGCTAGTAATCTGGCCCTGCCTATCTGCTCTGCCCCATCTCTCTGCAATCCACTTTCTCTAACTCCTCCTGAATTTCATCTTTATGTATTCTCCAGGGCACAGTTTAATTCTTCCTCTTTTCCAGAATTTCCTTCCCACCCTGATTATCCCTTTGCTGTTCTCAAAGTTTATGTGTTTTCCTTCTTGAACCAGCAAACACAACTCTAGATAAATAATTGAAAATCCAGTTCAATGCCTATTCTCCCCCACCCCTCTCCCCCACAGAAAGCTCCAGAGAGCAGGGTTTCCTAAGCATCTTAGAGGCAAGTCTATCTCTCATTTCCATAATATTGTCTGGTGTGCTTAGGTGCTAAACTGGTGTTTCAAGAGTGAACACTGAGTCATGGGTTAGGAATTGGTATATAGCAATAAAAGCTACTGAAGCCATTTGTATTTTTTTTTTTTTTTTCCTTTAAGCTTTTAGGGAAGGCAACTTCTGATCTAAGGCCGAGTGTGAGAATAACATCAAAACAGTAGAAGTGGGGTAGGAGTTTGGGGTCAGTAGGGAGCATGATTGGAAAACATATGGTATCCATGTTGCATCCCCATGGAATGTAGGCCACTAGGTGTGTTGTACAAGCTTTACACAGAGAGCATCCTTAGCATTGCACTGTTGTTTTCCTTTGAAATCCTGATATTCTCTAAATCTGTGGTGCTTTCTATCCAAGTGTGTGCTGTCTGTACCCCAGTATTTAAAAGATGTCTTTCCAGGTTTGCACACCTATGACTCGGTTCCTGGTGGCTTTGATCTAGTTTCCGGTACTCCTAGCTCTGGGGACTATCCACAGATAGAAAGTTTGCTAGGTCCCATGCTTTGGGTAGAGAGTAGTCCTGCCCTCTCACATTCACAGTCTCCCATTCCAAGAAGCTACCTTGGTGCCTTGCTGATGGCCAATCCGTGGTGGGGTCCAGTTTGTAGAAAGTGATTAGCAATTTGAGACTGGCAAACCTCACTCTTTGTGGACAGATTCTAACACCAAGGATCCTTATTTAACCCTGGTAGATAGAGGAAGCTAAGACACAGTTTTTAAAATTAAGCCAAAGGAGGAACATACCAAGGAGGCTTGGTTGCCCACAATCTTCCTAGTCTATGTCAGAGGAAGTCCCTAACAGCTAGATTTATCCACTCCAGTGGTTACACATCAAACCAAACAAAAGGTCCCCTTCCTACCTGTGTTCTGGGAGTTCTGTGTGGAACTGGGAATGTTACAGCAGTGTCCCTTTCAAGGGCAGAATCTACATAACAGACACTAGCTTTAAATTTACACAAAGTCAGTTTATCCTCACCTGTAGGGGATCTGGGCTTGGTTTTAACTTTCAGTTTTAGAATTTTAGCCACTCAGACTGCTTGGCCTTGACCTCCTAATCCTTCCCCCAGTCCTATCTTCCTTATACTGGCTGGCACTACCCTGGCCCTGGAGAAAAGCGATCCTCACACTGGATGGTCACAGGTTTCTGTTTTTATACAACACAGGTGAACTGTTTGTCTCCCTCACCTCACCCCTAGCTCGGAGGTACTTTAACAGTTGGCTGCAAATTGAGTTTTTAGAAACCAAATCCCAGTAGCTGCTGGAAACCTATCAGATGAGCTTTGCCTTTCCTTTTAATTTCCTGGTTGTTTTTGTCAAATAATTGCTTTGTAAATAAGTTAAGTTCCTGTTGGAGTCTACTGCTTACAGAAGGACTGCAGTGAATTATTTTACAGGTTTGAATTCCTGTAAATCCTGTATAAATCTCTCTCTCTGTCTCTCTGTCTCTGTCTCTCTCTCTCTCTCTCTCTCTCTCTCTCTCTCTCTCTCTCTCTCTCTCTCTCTCTCTCTCTCTCTCTCTCCCCCCTTGCACTGGTGGTGCAGTGACAGACATCAAAAGAAACAATAGTCAACTCCTGTGTTGTATGTGGTAGTTTCTTTTTCTCTTTTTGTTCTTTGCTTATAAAGATAAACAGATGATGAACCAGGTGCCAGTGAAAATATCCAGTGTGAAAGTCAAAGGCTATAATGAAAACATAGAAAGCAAATATCTGAAAGAAAAAGATAATGTGGAGAGCACCCCCCAGTTCCCCAAGTGACATGGGCTGTCTCAGTGAGGGGCAAGGGCTGGAGAGTGAGACTAAAGAGGTTCCAAGCCCATGACATTGCACCTGGGTAAAGAAATCAGCTGCAAGATGGCAGGAATGAGAAAGAATTAGAAAGGGTAGGTGAGAAAGTACAGAAATAAACCAGAAAAAAAAACCCTACAAACATAGGGAAATGTGGAAAGCAAGATCAAAAGAATCACATTGGGAAAGCATTTGCAGTTTTAGATGAAAGGAAATCAAGACGGCTTCCCCAAGTGAAGGACACTTTTCACGAGTGGCTCTCAACCTCCTAATGCTAGGACCCTTTAATATAATTCCTAGTGTTGTAGTAACCTCCAACCATAAAATAATTTTCATTGCTACTTCATAACTAATTTTGCTACAGCTATGAATTACGATGTATGTATCTGTGTTTTCTGATTGCTGTAGGTAACCCTGTCTAAGGGCCGTTCAACCCACAGGTTGAGCACTACTACTCTACAAGTTGAAAGGGCCAAGGCAAGGCACGTAGTATTAAACACAAATGCCCCGATAGCGATAATTCCTCCGTAACTCAGAAACTGAAAAGAGGAAAGCAAAGTCATGCAAAAGCAGAGTCTCGTATTGAGAACTGGAAATCACCCTGATAATTTCCAGATTATGAGAGCATAGTCGCCATAGTAACAAACTGTGCTGTAAATTTGGAGAGGTTGGGCAGCAGGACAGGAGGTAGAAAGAGTCCTCCTCTACCAGAGGAGGACGATGCTCTGCCTCAGACAGAATGCAGGAGACAGAAAGAGAAGCACTTGATCTAGAAGTGTGGAGGTGAAACACCATTAGGATGGGATGAAAGATGGGAAAGAAACTGGAGTTTACTAAGAGAGGCCTTGAGACTAGAGGAGTCTTGTGCTGGGAAAAGTGTTCCTTTTTTAATATAAAACTCATTGAGCTAGTACCCTGGTACCACCGTGTGCTAACAGTTTAACAATCAAAATGGAATTGTAAAGTCTGTAAGGATTCGTTCGGCTGAGGCGTGTGGTGGGGCTCAAGCTGCTGTGACACTAATGGCTCCTCTCTCGCAGACTCAAGGTACATTCTCCTGCCTGTCGTATTGCATCACCTGCACATCCACTTGCAAGAACAGAAGGACTTGATCATGTGTGCACGTATCCTTAGCAACGTGTTCTGTCTAATCAAGAAAAATAGCTCGGTGAGTACTGCGGGTCATAGTGTGTGGTCCCCATCAAATGCTGTGAGTGAGTACTGTGGGTCCTACCTAGTATGTGATTCCCATCAAATGGCTTCTGAAAATAACTAACATCTTAATGTCCTCAAAGAAGTCACACCACAGAGAAGCACCCAGAAACTCACTTTCTGTTTCCAGTCAGGCTGACCTTCTTGGGTTCTTCAGAAGGCATTAAAAAAATAATAATAATAAAAAGAACTATGGTTGTTAGAGTAACCTTGAGTAACCTGGCTTCCTAAAGTTGTGTTTCAAGGAAGAACTGAATACCAAGTAAGAAAAATTAGAAATCTCAAAGCCTCCCACATGTGTCTTTAATCTTGATGGGATAAATGCTGTGTGGGGGGGAAAAAAAATTTCTGCTTGCAGGGTATGGTGGCTTGTGTCCGGTATAAGAAAGGCCACGTGATGATGCTCAGTAGTTGGCCATAGCCCTTGGACCTAGTCCTGTGGAAACTATAGAAACAAAGCACAGCCTACAGGAGACTACCAGTACCTTGCAGCACAACCATTACACAAACCCCAAGAGTACCCTTTTCATTATGGCCTTTGGATTCCTGTTTTGCTTGACTCTTGACACAGAATAATTATCATAGGTTAAGAGTTCAGCACAAAGTGAGAAAAATGGCGTGTTTTCCTTATAAATGGAACAATGTCTGGGATTTGTGTTCAGCCCAGGAGAAGCTCTGAAATCTGCACAGGGAGGGTGCACAGGGAGCAGCAGCTGATAGAGAAGTCGGAAAGTAATTGTTCAACCTCCAGTTTGCCCAATACTGCACTAAAGTCTGTGCTGTTTTCCTTTCTTTCAGTGTTTATGATCTACTTCTCAAGTGCAGGGATAGGAATGATCCCAGGGGAGATAGTGGAGAGAGTGCCCTGCTCATATGGAAACGGGTGTTTATTTTAGAGAAGCTATGAGTTCAGCATCTGAAAGTGTAATGAGCAGAACATACATGACAAGGGGACAGTTCCACCACTGGAAGTCCAGCAATGATAGAAAAAGATGGAGAGTGACATGACAACAGAGAGAAGCTATTCACTCTCTCTGACAATTTGATCACAGAGCCAAGTCATGCCTGACTGGGGCTTTTCAGGTTACAGTCACCATGAGTAAAATCTAGCCAGGTCACTAGACAGACTACAAGCAAGTAGCTATAGTAGAGACGCTTTTTTTCCCCATTTCTCCTTTATTTAAATTTGGAAATTGCAGTCAGGTTTTGGACTTAGCTCCTAAAGAATTTAGAACTGAAACCAATCCACTAGGGGAAACTGGGAGTTTTCATGCAAGTGTTATGGTTTATCATACACACACATAGGTACGTACATACATAAATATATACATACATACATACATACATACATACATACATACATATCCTTAAGCTCCTTCAGAGTACACTTTCTAAAAGTACTAAGAGCCAATTTTCCCAGAATGTTTTCTCATGCAAATATATTAAGAACCCAGTGCAGATATTCTCTCTGGAGTCCTGAAGTGTGATAGTATTAACTACTTCAGGAAAGCAAGTCTTTCCCATGGCTACTAATCTCAGGGTTCTTTGTAACCAAGGGTACTCATCTTGACTGCTCTCTAGTCCCTTATGTTTACATGTAGACTTTAAGAAAAACAACAACAAACACTTCTATGGGAATAGTCGTATGCACATAAACCATTCTTGGAACATGATGACTGCCATTCTGGGAAGCATCAATGTAAGCACAATTAGGACTTAAGGGATTCATACTGTGAGAGAAGGCTTCAGCTCAGGGAGGCTAGCTCACTTCCCTCTGGAGTATGGCTGGGCTCAGAACTGGTATTTTTTCACAACATCTCTGCACCATTTTTTTTTTTCTTTTTTTTTTTTTTTTGTATTTCAGCTTCACATTGCATAGCTAAATGGGGTGCTTTGGGGTGAGTCTTTACTCTGAAACTCTGTTTTCTGCAAGGCCTTTTTTTTTTTTAAGTTGCGGTCTACACCTCTTATTATCTTGATTCTAAGTTTGGGCATGGACTCCCTCTGCCAGAAGAAGAAGAGATTTGGTACATGCAAAGTCAGGCTCCTGAGCATACTGTATTTTTTTTTCCTCTTAAGGAAAAGTCTGTGTTGGAAGAAATAGATGTGATAGTGGCAAGCTTGCTGGATATCCTGCTCAGGACCATCTTGGAGATCACGAGTCGGCCTCAAGCTACCAGCTCAGCCATGCGGCTACAGTTCCAGGATGTCACTGTAAGGTTATATGACACGCGGCACACATACAGGGCTTGGTTGTGCATCTTAAAGCTCCAAACCACAAATTGTGCTTTGGGTGCATGAGAATGTGAAGATCTAGGTGCAAATACTTTTCATTTTTATTTAAAAATGAAGAAGTCAGATCCTTAAGGAAGTCTGTGGAGGAGGAGGCCTCTCTCTGTTTCCTGTGAGACAGCACAAACTAGAAGTGAAGTAAGGCTATAAACTTTTAAAGCCCACCCTCAGTGATGTACTAATTCCACTCAGGTTCCACTTCCTAAAAGTGTCATAGCCTTCCCAAACAGTACTCAAATACATGAGCCTATGGGAAACTTTTTCATGGAAGAGATGGCACCATGGTTACGAGCACTGGTTGTTCTTCCAATGGACCCAAGTTCTATTCCCAAAACTCACATGGCAGCTCACAGCCATATGTAACTCCAGTCCCAGAGGATCTGATGCCCTCTCCTAGCCTCTATGGACACCAGGCACACATGAGTACATATATGTAGGTAACACACTCATACATATAAAATAATTTTTGAAGTCATAACATACGTAATAGCTCCATAGCCTTATTTAAAATAAAGAAGAGTAAATTACAGTTTCTCATGGCCTAATGAAGCCGGATCTGTGAAGTGGCACCTACCACCTCAGGTTTGCTTCATGTACTTCCTGTTGCCTGTTGTGTAACTTCCTTTTACCTGATGTTTAACTTCCTGTTACCTGATGTGTGATGGATACTCATAACATGTTACTTAAAGCCACTAGAGTTGATTATAGGTTTGAAGGCTTGAGTGATTGGTTGTATGTATGTATGTATGTATGTATGTATGTATGTATGTATGTATTAAGTATGTATTTATTTTTTGAGACAGGGTTTCTCTGTGGTTTCAGAGGCTGTCCTGGAACTAGCTCTTGTAGACCAGGCTGGTCTCGAACTCACAGAGATCCGTCTGCCTCTGCCTCCAGAGTGCTGGGGCTAAAGGCATGCGCCATCACTGCCCGGCTGGTTTTATTTTGTTTTGTTTTAATTATTATTTTGTTTTTTACTCTTTAGGTTAAATTTCTTATTTTGTAATAATATAAAATCACATGTAGGTTAAGAAGCAATATAAAAAAACATTTCATGTATCTTTTACCCAGTTTCATAAATGGTAGTCTCTTGCAGAATTCTAGAACAAGACATGGATGTTCCTGTGACCAAGATGACAAATATTTACACCACTTCAGTCACTCCTTACATTGTACTATTACAGCCAAACCCACTTTCCTTCACCTCGGCCATCTCCTTAAGCAAGGCAGCCATAGTCTCTTCTCTATTTGTGCATCTGTCATTTCAAGGATGTTATAAGAATAGAATCTCATAGCATGTAACTTTCTGGGGAAAAAAAAATCTCAGCATATTCTGTGAAAATTCATCCAGGTTGCTATGTATACACTGTTTCCTTCTTAATTAATGAGTATTATTCCATGACACAAATATACTGCAGTATGTTTAACTATTCAGCTATAAGGCCTGTAGAGTTATTTCTAGAGTTTTGAAGTATTAAGAAATGCAGTATAAATATGTACATTTAGGTTTTATGTGGGCATGATTCTCTACTTTTTTTGCTAGAAATTCTCAGGGATTTGGCTTCTGAATCACAGGGTAGCTATTTGCTCAGTTTTCTAAGAAACTGCCAAACTTCGCTCTCCAGTGGCAATGTCATTTTATATTCCTACATGGACATAGTATGAGTGATCTGACTCCTCAATATCCTCATCAGCATATGATGTCACTGTTTCCTCTGTGTGTGTGTGTGTGTGTGTGTGTGTGTGTGTGTGTGTCTGTCTGTCTGTCTGTCTGTCTGTCTGTGTATATGTCTTTGTGTCTGTGTGTCTGTGTGTTAGGGTTAAGAGTATTCTGAGGGCTGTGTAGCCCTCTCTCACTGAGGGTTAAATTTCCATTTCCCTGATGACTGGCGTGAGAAATACCTTTATCATTCACAAAGCAAGTTCACTCTGTACATGAAGATCTAGGTAACGCCTCCTCATCTTCCATAAAGAATAGGCTCAAAGTAGATGGAATTTCTATATGGCATTTGTACACTGTACACCTTGCAGTTCTTGCAGGCACATGCATCACTAAATACCCCTGCTGAATGAGTACTCGGTAAGGAAAATCGGTTTCTGCAAGTTTCACAGTGGTGTTTTCCAGGGTTCTTTAGCAGCCATGTTTCTGTCCTGCCTCCCAGCAACCCCAGCAAAGCTTTGCCATTTGTTAGCTGTGAAACCAGATTAGTATCTTTGTGTCCACCCAACAAGACTTTAATAAAGAATGAACTTGACAATGTATAGTAACATAAATCATAGTGTTGGAAATGCCTTTTGAAAAGATCTTTAATGATGTACAATATAATAAATTTGAAAAAGAATAGATTTTTTATTTTAAAAATATAACTTGATATATTATGTTAACTTAGGAAACATTACAATAAATATGACAAGGAACATGTCCATCACACAAGAGTCAATTGGTAGCTCTTCATCCCCCTTTGTCATTCAGCTGGCTGAGATAATTTTCTCTACCTAAATAGAAACCATGGTTACTAAGGGAGAAGATCTTCAAATGCTGGTCTTTGGCAGCATTTTATCCTCAGCATTTGATAGAGAGTGGCAGCAGTAGTTGGTGACTCCCTTGCATGTTCAAGTCCCAGATAGCAGGACTCTGCTTAGGAAGTTAGGATTCCTGAGCCATTGTTAGTATCTGGAGTTATAGCTTCTAGCCTTGGAGTGACTGAGACCCTCTACTTTGAAGACTTGCCAAGCCTCTGGAACCTTTTCAGCAACCATAACCTACAGTTCTCTTCCTTGACTCTCAGTAGCCTCCTATTCTCATCAGCCTCAACTTTCCACTGTTTCCCTCCCTGTGTCTACTTCCACTATTCTTTGACTCCCTGGGCCACATTTGTGACTTCTATAGCTGTCTCTTACTGCAGTAGCCACTATCACAGGCATGGCTTCCCGCAAGATAGCTATTGCCAGACTGTGTTGGCACTACTACTGTTACTGCTGCTGCTATCGAAGTTGCATGTCTGGAGGCTCTTCCTCTTTTTGTAACCATCATTGTAGCTGGCCGTCCTGCAGCTTGTGCAGCTCAGCATGCCAACTCCCCTTCTGCTCTGCCTCTGTCATGCAGCCAGCTAGCTGCTTTGCTGTTTCTGTGGCTGAGTCCTGGATAGTCCCCTGTCAACACTCCAGTGTCTCCACTGCAGTACCGTTCCACTTCCTGCCCTTTCTTTCTTTTTGTTACTAGTTAGATATGCCCAACTAAAAGTAGGTGAGAATAGACAACTTCAGTTAAATCTTTTATTTGACCTAATATTGTAACATCAGAGGAGACAGGGAGAGAAGTTTTCTGGCCAGCTTATAAAATGAACTAAACAGTCCTCTTAGCTAGCCAGAATCAAGATGTGTGCACCAATCACAACAAACACCTCAAGCAAATGAAGGCTTGTATTTACACCTAGAATGATTCCCCCCCCCCCCCCCCCCCACAGATCTCTGAAATCCCTGTGTTAGGCTCCCTGGCATAGATGAAAATGGCTGTAATGTTGTCATCTGAAGTTCTCTAAAGCTTGTGATATCAAAACCATGTTTGCACTAAAACAGCAGTAGCCTTTTCTTTGTATTTTCTCTCATGTGTGAAGTATTGAGAATTCTTTTGCTGCTTGGGAGATAATCCTACTACACTGACTGTATTAGTTATTTTGTGTCATTGTGACAGAATACCTAACAAACACTTCAGGAGCTCATGGACTCTAGACTGACAGCTGGGGATCCTGCCATGGGACAGAACCCTTTCTCATGTTTAAGCATTGCACTTCATAGAGCTCAAAGACAAAGAGTATTTATTAATTTCAAACTATTTCTAAAGAGAGATTGTAGCAAACTGTGTGGGTTCTATTACCCAGCTAGTTAAGAGAGCCATGTTCTGATGAGTTGAAGGGCATTTTGTAAATTCAGAAAAGGAATGTGAAATTAGCAGAGATTTGGAGTTAAGAAGACCTGGGATGACTCCAACTCTGTCAATGCCTGGCTCTGTTCTTTGGGCTGCGTATTTAACTATCTTGTAGTGTGTTCTGGTCTGGGTTTTTGTACTTGTTTGTTGTAGGATTTCTGGCTTCATTTAGATTTTTTTGTTTGTTTGTGTTTGGTATTTTTGTTTTGTTCTTGAGGTAAGGTCTCTCATTTCCAGACTTGCCTCAAACTCATGAAACTCCTGTTTCAGCCAGCCAAGCACAAGCATCTGCCACCACACATAGCACTTTATGCTGTTTCGAACCTATGTTTTTCCTTTTTCTTAAGTCTTCAACCCCTACACATATCACTGATATGAATCTTAAATGATATAAAGAATGGAGGTATATTAAGTGCTTAAATAATGGACAAGGTTCCTCCTTACATAAATGTAGCTAGTTCCCAAGGGAAAAAGATCCTCCTATGGAAAATATATTCAAATAAAAAGTTTCATAAAAACCAAGTAGGTAGTGGTTATTACATGGAAAATTTTGACTGTAATAAGGGTTCATTTGGATCAAAAGACATCACATGCTAAATTGGGAATAATAACACATTGTAAAGTCTTTTCTTTGAGAGTAGTTCATACTAAGTTATTGATATCCCCCCCCTCTCTCTTTAAATTGATGTTCTCTTATGTATTTCCTTTAAAATATGTTTTTTTTTTCCCTCAGGGGGAATTTGTTGCCTGTCTCCTTTCCCTGTTACGACAAATGACAGATAGACATTATCAACAACTTCTTAATAGTTTCAATACAAAGGAAGAGCTACGGGTAAGTGATGTTTACATTTTTTTTTTTCTCCTTTTACTTTGTCTTGTCCTTACTCCTCGAAGTTCAGAAGGGTTCTTTGGCAATTGTTTTACCTATTTCCATTAAGTTCTGGTTTTTCTCAGTTTGATAATAGATCTTGTTTTCTGTATTGACTCTCAAGATTTCTTTTACTTAAACAAAGCTATTAGCTTTGTTTGGAGGAAGACATCAGATTTTAACCACATCTCATCAAAGTAAGTAATCTAGAAACAGATTAATAGAACTCGGAAGGCAAAGTGAATAAACTAGCTCTAGTATGTGGACAGGAAATGTTGTCTTAGTAGAAGACAGGGGAGAAGACCTACATAGATTGGCTGGTCTCCTCCTGTAAGAAGGAGAAATTTTGGCTGCAACTCTGTGAGTAGAAAACCAGAATAATTTAGAATTACAAGTACACAGAGGATCTAAACACTTAGCTGCTCACTGTAGGAAAATCTGTGTATCAAAAAGAAGATAGTAGGCTAATTAGCTTTCATCAAAAATTGACTACCTAAGGTAATCTTGCATAAGAAGTCTGTGGTTTCATGTCTCTAGTTTTCCCAAAAGAAGGCTACATTTTTGTATGTAGCCTGGGAATTCAAAAATATAGAAGCATAAGTTGAAAGACATTATTAGTTTAATGCCTCACTTTTCATATTGACAACAAAGCAAATGGAAATAATGAGTAAAATGTTTCATGTGGGTTTTCCTTCAGTCAAATGGCACCATATCTCAAAGAACATATAATTTCTTCTGCAAAATGGCCTGGCCTTCAAGCCAAAATTATTTAGGAATACAAGTTATTAATCTGTTCTCCAGAAAATATAGATTGAGAATCTCATACATAGAAAGCTCCTGTCCTGACACTAGAGGTATGACCAGGCACAAGACATCTTGTTGTTCTAGGGGGCCATTAGTATTTGTTATGAACACCCTGACTAGTAAACAGACAGGGCAAGCATACATAATAGTACTACATAACAAGTGGACTCACTGTCAACCCAGACTCAAGCCAACAGGAACATTTTCCAAGAGAGGTCTTGGATGAAAATAGCCAGTGAAAACTATGCTCATAATTAAATTTGTGCTTGGACTGTAGATGACACAATTTGCCAACATTCAAAGTCCATCTCCCAGGACTGTAAAATGAATGAACAAATGAATGAAATGTCGCTTCAATGGCTTGACATAGCACAGATCTCATTACTCTATCTTTTAAACAATTATTGGAACCTGTAATTTTTTGTTGTTTGTTTATTTATGTGACTTCCTCCAGACACTGGGTTTTAAATCACTTGATATTTCAAGCTCTGGTTGGTTCACTACTCCAAGGTCACATCCCTAGGCACTCAAACAATATATGTTCACTATTTGATGGAACATAAAGCCGTTATAGAAACAGCATCATAAAACATGAAAATCTGGGAGTGGATATGGACTTTATTTTGAGGGCAAGGATGGTTTTAAAAAGGGAGAAATGTGATCACATTTGTCTGGTTGCACAACAGAAAATGGATTAGCTAAGGTCCAAAATGGAGGCAGAACCATGTAAAGAATTTGATATAGTAATCTAAGCTAGAAATGACTGTGACATGTGTCAGAGTTAGCTTTAGCTGTCAACTCTGTACAACTGAAAGTCACCTAGGAAGGGGTAGGCTCAGTTCAGGAAGTGGCTGGATCATATTTGCCTGTGGTCAGTGTCTGTGAGGCATTTTTCAAGTTTTGAACTGGTGTAGGAGGGCCAAGTCCACTGTGAGTAGTGCTCTCCCTAGGCAGGCAAGTAAATAACCCAGAGAGAAGTGGTCCTCTGTGGGTTTCTGCTTTCACTTCCTACCTTGAGTTCCTGTCTTGGTTCCCCTTGATGATAAACTATAACATATAAACTAAAATAAACCCCTTCTCCAAATTTATTCTGGTCATGGTATTTATCACAGCAACAGAAAACATACTGGGATAGTGTGAAACAGAAACATTTATAGAGTCTCAGTCCTAGTACATTTTGGGAACTTGAATTAACAGGACTTGATGATCCACCAGACCTCTCCAACCCTTAAATTTCTTTTAAAGGTAAAGGAAGGAGGGACTAGAGATATGGCTCAGATGTTAAGAGCACATACAGCTCCTGCAAAGGACTTCAGTTCAGTTCCCATCAGTTCACAACTGCCTATAACTCCAGCTCAAGAGGACCGGATTCCCTTTTCTGGTCTCAGTGGAAACCTACACACACACACACACACACACACACACACACACACACACACACACACAAGCATACACACAAATTGAAACTTTCAAATCTTAAATTACTTTTTTAGTTTAAAAAAAGTGAAGTTGGGGAGGAGTTGACTCTTCCCAAGCTTTGCAACCACTAGGAAGTTGTTGGCAATTTTCATTGAACAGGGATACAGAGGGAATAGATGTGCAGGTCTGGAAGCAAGATAAATCAGATTTTAGCCTAATTTAGATATGCAAGAGATATTGAAAATGAGATGCTTAGAAGACAGTGCCTAAAATTTAAGAAAGACAGCAGAACTGCAAGTATAAATATGGGACTGTCATCCTATAAGTAACTGGTATTCCAAAAGTAAATGTGAACACTCAGGGAGCAGGTAGAGTTAAAAGGTTCTTCTAGAGTCAGAAGTATTAAGGCATGAAGAATAGGGATTCATGAGATGGCCTGCTTCATATTCTACAGTAACCCTCCAGTAAGATCTGCAGTAGAATGCAGCATATCCTCTGGAGAGGGGATTTTTGCTGCCAAATGTCTTATAAAACTAGAGCATTTTAGAGCCATTGTATATTTTGATATCACAATAAAGACCTAAAGACCTCAAACAATAAACATGGTGTGTAGACTTAAATAGGAAGCAAGCACCATTCCTGTAAGTGATTAATGTTAACTCATTTACTTATCAAAAGGAACATGTGAGGTTGGACCAGTTATTGTATTACGGATGTCAATTATTTGATTCAATAAACATTTACTGAGTACATTAGCTAGACAGTAGGGATATTAAAGATAATCAAATACTCTTGTATGGGGGTAGGTAGATTACTGTTACATCCTTCAATAATAATCACTTCCAGAAGAGATATAATAATGAGCCAGATCCAAGCCTTGGAAGTTTAAGTGTTCCTAAGGATTGACATGTTAGGCTCATGGCCAAATATAGCGTACTGCTTACTTTTACAAATAAAGTTTTATTGAACATGCACACATTATTGTGATACATGGATGTGAATAATTGGGCTTCTCTTCAGATCATATAAACTTTTTACCTTTTACCCAACTAATGTGGTTTCTATAAACAATAATGACCACTCTCCTCCAATTATAAGCAGGTATGTGGCTGAACCCTCTTGAGCTGTTATATTTCATCTTCCAGTTAATTGGGAAAGCTAGGAATCTCATGAATGTTCTTAGCTCCTTGCTCAGACAACTAAGCATGGTGTTCTCCTGAAAGTTAGTAAACCAGTCTTTGCTCTCAAGTTACTGCAAAATTCATGTGTCACCTCTTTAAACAAACTAAAGTGTTTCTAGTCCCAGAATGGAAATCTCTCTGGCCAAAGTAGTAAACAGAGGTTCTACATTTAGGTTTGAAATTCAACTAAGTGGTATAGGGCAAGTGTCAAATTAACGTAGTGCTATTTGATGAAAAAGAATACCAATGTTTGATTGTACGCTAAGAATCCCAAGGAACTCTCCAGTTTTCAAAGGGGCTAAACAGAGGTCAGCTTCTCAACTTAATCCATCTCCTGTTGCTGTAACAGAATGCCTGAGACTGAATAACTGAGAAAGATGTTTATCTTGGTTTATGGATCTGGGAGTTGTATTGCTGAGTTGTAGGAGGTGCACACTTGAAATTGATAATGACAAATTATATGCTTAGATTTTAATAGATACTTTTGCTATTCTTTATTCCTGCTGTCCCTTCTTTTCCTGCCAGTCAGAAAATGATATGTCTTAGCTTTTCCCAAATGGTTCTCCAAAGCAAACTGAATTTCAGAAGAATGCAGTTCTCAGGCAACAGCTGAGACTAATGGTTTCTCACTCCCTTTATGTGTAAAGAAGCCGGGTACCTATAGGGCTATTGTTGAAGTGATTTCTAGCTTTTTGAACACATGCCATGTCTTCTTGGTCCTCGGGTACTTGTGTGTGAGTGGCATGAGTCACAAGTATGTGGGAAGGAGCAGAGTCCTAAGGGCTGATAGCCTATACTGTTCATTTTTTTTTTCCTTCAGTGGGATATTACCTCGTTTTTTTTTTTTTTTTTAAATGAACAAAAGTAGTCACTAGGTAGTGATTAAGTATTTTTTTTTTCTTTCTGCAGTCAGTAGTGTTTTGTTATACACCCACATTGTACTGGGGCCTAATGTTTTGTCCATATCCTTGGTATTTCATATAGAGCGCTGAAACTCCTGTTCTTTGTTGATTATGACCTTTTATAATGAGTCACAGGAATCTTCACGTAGACATGAGCTTATACACACTCTGGAACTCTCCACATTAACTTTCAAAATAGATCAGACTAACCTCTCCAGTCGTGTTGTTTCTTGTGACAGGATCATGTCATGTGGCCAAGGCTGGCCTAGAACTTGCTACCTAGCCCAGGTTGGCATAAAACTTCTAGGTATTCCAGGCTGATATTAATCTTATGGTTCTCTTTCCAAAGCCTCCTATGTATTGAGATTATAGGTGCCTGTACCACCACAACTGCCCTTACATCAAGTTTAAACATCTCAACAATTCCCATTACTGACTGACCGAGTCCAGTATCTTTATTACAGTGTCACTGTCTTCTGTCTACCTTCCAACCTTATGTCCCATCCATATCTAAACACCTTTCATTTCAGACACTTAAATTGTTTATTCCTGGCTCATATTGTATATCACTTGTAATTCCTCTGTGTCACTTTGGTTTCATTTTCTGTCTATCTAAGATGCCTACTCTGTGATTCAGTCTTCACAGGGGACATCCACCCTATCTAATATGCTGTTCACTGTGCTTGTATTTTCAGTGTCTGTTGGCCACTTGAGTTGCAACCATGTCATTGTGTCCTAAGCACAGAGCCTGGAACTTAAATCTATGTAAATGTGTGTTCTTATCCAGTCTCTGCATCATATATTGGTTACAGAACAATGCTTCTACCACCCTCAAGCTTTGAAGAGTATATGAGAGATATTTTGCATGACATATTTCAAGATTCCATTTTGAGAGTGTAAATTTTAATATGATAAATATTACTAATGCCCCTTAATTGAATTCAAAGCTGGAATCAAGACTGCCACACACTTGAAAGTTGTAGCAAATGTGTACAGTAACATCTGACTGCATATGGCTCTCTTCTGCCACCTTTCAGTTTTGCATCCAGCATCCACCCCCCTCCACACACATACCTGATGCTGCCAACTGTGTTGCCTCTAGTTTCCAATGCTGGCAAAAGTTGTATGGTTAGAAGATGACAGTTCAGAACTTCAGAACTCTTTTTTACACTCTTAATTGTGGACTACAAAGCTCAAATGAACTCCCCACTTGGGTGATTTTACTTCATAAAGTAGTAACTTTATGAAACATACATGCAAAATTATCTTTTCAAGGAGGATAATGTATATTCAGGTATCAGAGGCCCAAAAGAATTAACTGGAAAACCCTTAGAGTAATGTTTATAAGTGCTTTGAAAAGAACTCCTCCCAGTTCTGCTAAGTGCCCAGTATTAACTCTGGGCCTCATGTCTGCCCAGTCCTTGCTCTGACACTATGATACATTCCCAGCCCTGCAAATGATCTGGCCTCCAATAGAATACCTTAGGGGAACATGTGCTTCTAGTAACTGCAGATATGTACAAGATCTACATAGTCATGTAAGAACAGGTGATCTAGTGGGACTGTTTCCACATACTGCATACCATATATCAACATTTGTGTGCTCATGCCAAAGAAGCTGAAATAGATGTATGTCAAAATATTTGTGGGCTTGATTGAAGCTGTTAGAATGTGTAAAAAGAAACACGCACACACGCGCACACACACACGCACACACACAAAAGCTACCATGTGGTTCTTGTTTTTTTAAGTCTTTAGTTGTTTTGAGTGACAGTCATAATCTTTTACTCAGGCAGCTTACATGTTTAACAGGATGTGTTATTAGATTTGTAAACACAAACCTTGTGTTTGCAGTTGCTTTTATTTCTGAACATTGTGCCTTTGCCTTCTATCAGATTGTTAGAGAAGTGTATTTTCTTAGAGTCACTTAAGATTACAAAGAATAAAGCCTTTAAGTTTACTGACTGATAATGCAATGATCATTTAAGCTATACTTATTTGGGACAGTCCCCCCTTTCATGACATGTACTCTGTTCCCCCCTGCCCTTCCTTTAAGTACCCTGCAGTATCCTATCTCTTTTAATGCTTAAAGAAGTGCCAAGTCTATCTTTGGCAATTGATATTTCCAAGGCTGACAATAGTTTTGTATCAAAAGTGTAAGTGTTCTCACCAAAATGATGGTAACTCTGTAAGGCAAAGCGTGTGCTTATCTACTGGGACAAGTTTTCCATCTTGTCTCCAGAACCTGCATTTGTAGAGCTTGTGAAGGTGAGTGAAGAAAAAAAAAAATGATTTGTCCTGTTCCTGAGGAGAAGAATGAGGGGGCAGTGGGCTGGGCTGGGAAGAATGCAAGGCCCCTTCTGATGCCAAGGTCTCCATTGACTCCCTTCTCTGAAGATCCTTTGAGACTGGCAAGTACAGTGTATGCTGGCAGGTATGATAAATCAATAAAACCCTCTCTGCCTTCTTTGTCCCAGGATTTCCTACTGCAGATATTTACTGTGTTCCGAATTTTGATACGCCCAGAGATGTTCCCTAAGGACTGGACTGTCATGCGTCTGGTAGCTAACAAGTAAGAATTTTTTAGTTAATAACTGCATCTCAGCCTGCAAGGGAAAAGGTTGTTCTAGAATGTTCTTTGTAGTATTAACACAAATTGAAGCATTTATGCTCTAAGGTTCTTTTTCTTTACCTCCAAATCAACTTTTTAGTCTTTTTTTTTTTTAAATCAATACAGTTAATTATCTTGAATTGTTGTTTACTATTACTATATTAATGTTTTTTAAGAATCAAACAATATAGGTGGGCATGTTTAATCCCAGTACCTGGGAGGCAGAGGCAGTCACATTCCTGTGAGTTCATGGTCAGCCTGGTCTGTAGAGCATAGATCAAGTCCCAGGACAGCCAGGGCTATTACATAGACAAACCATGCCTCAAAAAACAAACAAATAAAAAGAGAGAGAGAGAGAGAATCAAACATTTTAACAGTGTGGCAGCTCACACCCCTTACCCTAACATTTAAGAGAGATAGGAGCCACGATTTGGACACAGTCAGAATGACAGCATCTTTCTGCTCCTATAAAGTTGAAGGCCATGGGCTTCTCTGCTCTCTCGGCTTCCTATACCCCTTGGTCTCAGAAGAGAATAGAGGTAAACTTTAGGACAGGGTCTTGATCTTCACTTTCAAAATTGTTATTTAGCTCAAGTTGTTAATGTTCTCTTGCCTTCTACCATTCTCCAAATGCCAGCACTCACATGCTTAGGATGAAGGTGAGATTCTCTACACATCTACCCTAGGCCAGGGTCTCCATCTGTTCACCACCACCACCCCCCACAGACGTGCAGGTATGATGATAGTGAGAGCTCCAGGAACACAAGATTCAGTTTTGATTAGATATGCTTAGTATGGCTTCTGCTTCAGGGTACATTTATAGACTCGGAGGTGTTAAAATGATGTGTTAAAAACTTGTGAAGTAACAAATAGTGTCATGTGGCATGTTCTATTTTACATAAGCACTGAGCAGCTTCTCTACTTTGAAGACTAATTGAGACTATTGAAATCGCTCTTTAGAATCCGGCATATGTATTTTGATATTTGTAAAGGAATCGAGTGTTGGCTTCTCTGGATGTCTGTATGCTTCGGGTTTAAGGTGAAGCTGTTGTGGGTGCATTTGCCCTGAATTACCAAAGATTCAAGATACCCAGAAAGGTGGATGGAGTGATCTGGGGAGCCAGACAGGAAGGCGTCTGGCTGCCCACAGCAGCAGCATCACAAAGTACCAGCCTCTGGTCATTCTGCTTGTCCCATGTTCAGAGTGACATTTGGCTTCAATTAAAAGTTTCAGTGGCAGTACATAAATCTAAGGTTTCCTTCCTTAAGTATACTTTGGAATACTTTGTGCATGATCTTGCTGGAAACCATGACAACAGTATGGCTTTTTGGTATTAAATACCATCTTTATTCTGCCCACCTTCAGACCCTTACTACGTTCATAGGCTTTCATGACCACATTAGCTGGCATTAGCTGGTATCAGACTAAAAAGTGTATATTCTACTTTTGTGTAAGCATAATACTCAAGACTTTCATGGACAGTGTTAACCAAGTAAGGACAATTTTGGTTAGAGATGAGGTATATATAATGTATTGAAAATGAAGATTTCCCCCATAGTGAACCCAAGCCCTTGCTAAACACAGTGATATCATACTGTCACCTAGGCTAGTGCTGGTAGCAGTCTGGGCCTGCTTTTCCATGGCAATGGCTGATGGCTACATACTGCTCTTCTGTGCTCACTTCTGTCTCCTCCCTCCTGTGTTCCTCCTTAATCACAGCAGCCACTTCCTATTCAAATTAGGAAACCATATGTGATGTGCCTTGCTTCATAAATATAATCCAGTCCATACATTTGCCCTAGATTATTTTTATTTACTCTTAGCCTAAATAACACTGATAGGAAATTAAATTTTGGAGCTGGGCATGGTGGTGCAAACCTCTATGCTTACCACTCAGGAAGCTAAAGGAAGGAGGGGATTGTGAGTTTGAGGTCAGCCTAGGTTACTCAGCAAAACTCTGCTGGGAGGGAAGGCTGGAAGGAGGAAAGCAAGGATGGATGGTTTCTGAAATATATTAGAAGTTATTTAAAATATTTAAAGCATGTACACTGAAAGAAAATGTTGCACTTTGCTGTTATGTTGGGTTATAAGAATACCTCTGTCTTCAAAGTTCACCACTTTCCAAGACAATCATTTGACCAAGGCCTCTGAAAGAGTCATTTTAACCCACATTCCCACTCTCATTAGCCTTAGCTGAGAAGTCACATTGCCCTAACCTTGAACACAACCATATTGCCTATCCCTCAAAAGTAAGTCTTGTATGTGTTCATTATTCCTGTTTTCAAGTGATTCATACACCTCTAACTTTCACCCTTAGCTGTGTTGTCTTGACCCTATCATTCTTCTACTTTATATGGCATCCTCCAAAAACTGTGTCCAAATGCCAGATTCCTCCAAAAGCTGTGTCTAGATGCCAGGTTCCTTGCACAGGTTTTGTTTATTGACACCTGTGTAGTCATTTTGAAATACAGCAGATAGACCAGGTCTCGGTTCTAGTCAGACAGGAACCTGGCCCTCCATCTTGCACAGCTACCCTGTGCTCGTTGTAAGTCCCTGGTAGATGTTTCTGGTGAGGATAACCACTCTTCCAGTCCAGGAAGAAGGAGCATAAGGATGCTGAAAACTAAGAACCAAAAATACAGGACACATTGAAAGAAATTTCTCTCCACCTCCTTCCCATACACATTGTGAAATAACGTACAAAAATAAAGCCGCAGCTTTCTAGGGGATAAGCGTATACCACGCTTGTCTGTTGAGGGAAGTTGGGCTTTCTCTTGAAATCTCAGGTCCTTGTTTTGTGTTTCTTGTGCATATGCTGGCTTCAGACACAACATACAATAATCAACTTAACTTTCAAATGAGTGATACAGATACAAGCCTCTCTCTCACTCTGTGCGGGAGGGGGGCTCATTTCCTCACTGTCAGGGAGGAAGCACAAATAATAAGTTAATCAAGTTAATTTAAGCAGAGATCTTTAGAATATTCTATTCAGTAATCCATTTGTACTGTAGATTTTTTTCTAGAGCAAAAAATATAAAGAAGCCAGGTGTATAGGGATAATTTTGCAGAGACCTTTGTTATGGACTGAACAAGAAATTTTCATGAAAGACTGGAGCTTGAGCTAAAGCTAATATAAGTGATAATGGTCAAAAAACAAACAGAAAGTATTTCTGCCAGTAGAGATAACATATGCAGAAGGCCTTGTGATCAGAGGGAACATGGCCCTAAAGCAAGGAGCTATTTAGTTAGAAGGGGAACACAGGGCCCAAATGTTTATGATGCAGAGTAATCTAGCATGTGGATGGACTAACAGGAGAGGCCTAGTGAATACATAAATGTTGATATTAGGAAAATGGCAATTAAAGGAACAGTGTTCATGGGTCTGAAAGTGGACTTGATAGTGAATGCATTATTGCTGAGTGTGGATACAGAGACAAAAGAGGAAGAAGAGAAAGGAGGATGACCCTCCTTTAGGTGACCTGGACAGGTGAATAGTGATGAAGGCAGTACAAAGATTGATTGAAGGCAAAGATGATGAGGCCTTCAGGTGACTTGGTGTGAGTTGAAGGGAGGAGAAATGATTAGTGATGGTCCTTAGGTGCAGAGTCTGAGCAAAAGGACCAGTTGTGGTACCAATCAGTTAAGTGGAAAATATGGAGAGGAGGCATTCACAGAGTGAGAGGAGAGAAGAAGTCTGTGACAAATATAAGTTTAAGGTACAGTTAGTGCCCAAGTTGATGCTTGTCATTTTAGTACTCAGGATGCTAAAACAGGAAAATAGCAAGAAAAGCCTGAACTACATAGTGAATTCCAGAGAACCCTAAGGTACAGAGTGAAACCCTGTCTCAGAAAACAAGCAAGATGCTTTTAGATATCCAAATAGAAATTAAAATGAGGAAGGAACAGAACAAAGGGAAAAATCTGGGACTAGAGCTGTCCCTCTAAGTAGTACAGCCATGATTAGGATCTGAGGCCTGAGAATGGAAGGAGAACTCCCAGGAAGAAAATGTATGCACGGAAAACAAAAAACCTAAGGGCTGAGGCTGGGTGGGCCATCATTCACAATTCAGGCAGTGAGCCAATGCAGAGAAGCCACTGAGGCAAGGTGACAGCCAGGGGCCTGACACCCTGGGAAGAAAACACTTCAAGAAAGAGTAGCTAGAACTGTGGACCAGCAATTAGCTGTGGAAGCTGGCACTGCTGTCAGTACCAGTGACCTTGACAAGTGCTGTCTCCATATGGAGAGGTGGAGATAAAAGTCTGAAGAGGGCGAATTCCAGAGCAGAGCCTGGTGGAGGGATGGAAAACAGTAATTATGGGCAGATCTTTTGAAGAGTTTTGTTATAAGCAGGAAACAAAAAAAAATATTGCTATATCTGGAAGGAGATATGAGGGTGAGGATTTGTTTTTAAATTCAAAGTACTCTAACATGTGGACTGACTAATGGGAATGCCTTGGTAAATACGTGAATGTTGATATTAAGGAAAGCATTCAATTAAAGGAACAGAGTTCATGTGTTTGAAAGTGGATGTAGTACTGGATGCATTATTTCTGGAAGTGCCAGTCCCAACCTCTCTAGACCTGTTTGCAGCAACCGTACACCTGAAAATCCACCACAAAAGTGTACTGCTGGTTATTGCACACTGTTTTGTGTGATGACTTCCCTAAGATGAAGGAAGCTGAGCAACTTAGAGGAGTGCTGACCGAATCCAAATAGAACACTGGCAGCTTGTCCGCAGTCACAGGGTGAAGGCAGAGTTGGGGAGTCTGCAGAGCATCCACTACCATAACTAGTATTGCTCTGTTTTTATAAGTGTGGTTTTCCTTAAAGAACCATTGGTGAGTGAGAGGACTAAGACACTGATTTTTACCAAAACTATATGTTACTATGCTGTGTGCCCAATTTAAATGTTACTGCAAATATTTATGCAAGATTTGCATGCACACTGCATATCTTGGTGAGTTGTGAGCAGTTGGGAGGGAAACCAGATACTTTAAGTAAATGGTCTGTTAAGGTTTAGGTCAAGTAGGTTAAAATAGAAATAACCCTTAAGACAGATGCTGTCATACCCTGAGGGACCTTGCTTCTCTTTGCCTATCCTACTCTGCGGGCTATATTGGTAAAGGAAGGTCACTCCTTTGCATGGTTTCTTTATATAGTTGTGACCCCTCCATCTGGGTCAGCTCTGCTGAATAACCTCAGTCTGATCTATAATTAATACACAGCATGGCCAAACTCAGTGATAAGGCTACTGTCATCCATGTAGGCTAGATCCAGTGCAGATAGGGAGACCAAACACCCTACTGAACTCTAACTTCTAACCCTGCCTTCTGCCTGTAACACCAATTCTTCCTGCAAGAGAGGACAATCATATGAACCAGAATCACCTGTCTCAGCCACAGTACATGTTCACCAGGCCACAGGTGGTGGTGAGGGCTGGTATCTGTTTGTTCTTTAGGTGATTCTCATACATGCTGGAGTTTCAGAACTCCCAGCTTAGATCAATTCATTTTAATTCTCCTGATAATTGTTCATGATTTTCATCTTTCCTAAGCATCTTCCTGTTGATTTATGCTGTCCCCAGTTAATGCTCCAAGTTAGAGGGAAGTTATATTCCAGGTTTGTTTTGTTAGTTTTTCAATGTATAAGCATCAACACTAGCTACCTGTTCATGGTGGTACACACCTTTAACTCCGGCACTTGGGAGGTAGAGGTATTCAGATCTCTATGAGTTCAAGACAAGTCATAGTGAATTCCATATCAGCCAGGACTACCTAGTGGGACCCTGGTCAAAAAAAAACAGGGTGCGGAGGAGAGAAAGAAAGAAATCAGCATTGTGGATAGTCTAGTTACTCTATAGAGTCTGCAGGGTATTTCTTTTATTCTGTGTGCGATTACTGGACATGGGCTTATGCTTGAGCAGATCCTAGTCTTGAGCAGATCCTTATTTTTGAAAGAACAAATTCCAGGAGACACGTGTTCTATGGAGTGAGAAAGCAAGAAACTAGGGAAGAGAGTTGCTCAAAGAAACCCTTAATCGCAGAATGAGAGGAACAGCTGGAACCCACAGCAGTAAATCTGTTTCCCTGTGCCCCAGTTACTCTTTCTTGATTAGATTTCATCGTTCTATGCCAATGGAGATTGTCATTGTTAGAGCAATTCTTGGGCCCACACAGTCTGTGGCAGAGTAGGTAATCTGGCCATTTCAGTAGCAAACTGCATACTTTTCTCAGGAATTGAGGTTGGAGCATTTGAGATCAGAAATAGTCCCGTGTTCTGAAACTGAAGGAAAGAATGAAGTCAGAGGAGCCATGCGGCTTTAAATAACGGGAAACAAGTGAAGAAATTCCTCCAACTCCCAAGTATTCAACACAATGGAACAATGAAATATGAATTCCTATAGCTGGCTTGGGGACTTTGTGCTAGGAATCTGTGGCTCAATAGTGAGTTCAAGTCCATGTGATGAGCTGG
Organism: Cricetiscus sungorus; assembly: GCA_030556225.1. NCBI lineage: Eukaryota > Metazoa > Chordata > Mammalia > Rodentia > Cricetidae > Cricetiscus > Cricetiscus sungorus. The sequence continues at coordinate 19,638,196 of JANBXA010000600.1, read as the reverse complement.
GAAGCATAAATGGCACGCATATGAAGTAGACTTTCTAGTAGAAGGCCTAGAGAAGTCCTGCTTTGAGTTCCTACTCTCCATCATATTGAATACACTAAACAGATCCATAGCCACATTAAATATCTTCATTGAAGAAAAAAATCTACTTATCAATATTTAAGTTTATTTGGGAATTCTTACAAGGGTGCCAATTCATTCAAATTGAGTAATGGGTACCCATAAACTCATAGGGAGTAGCATTATTAGGAGTAGTGGCTTTGTTAGAGTAGATGTGGCCTTGTTGGATATATTGTGTCACTGTGGGAGTGGGCTTTGAGGTCTCCTTTGCTCAAGCTTTGCTCAATGAGATATTCAGACCACTTCCTGTTGCCTGAAAATCAAAATCCAGGACTATCAGCTCTGTCTCCAGTACCATGTCTGGAGATACCATGTTAAACCATGATGGAATGAACTAAACTTCTGAAGATGTAAGCCACCGAATTAAGTGGTCCCTTTTATGAGAGTTGTCACAGTCATAGTGTCTCTTCACAGCAATTAAAACTAAGAAAGTAGCCTATTGTTTTTTAACTCAGTAAAACCTGCATAAATGCTAAATTGGGCAGTTAAGAAGTGAGACCCTGTGAGCATGTAATTGATCATATCTTGGTCCTTATTTCATAGTTTTAATATGCTAGTGTAATATTTTCTCAGCCTTTAGAATTTTCCAGACTCACTGAAAAGCCTGCATCCTGTGCCTCTGTAACAGGAGAGCAGGCAGGTCAGATAAGGCACCAAAGTCATCAGTCTAGCAACAAGTCTACATACTGCACTTCAAACCCTAAGACTGTTGAGATCTCAGCCAGGAGCCTGTAGTAGCAGAACTTGTTGGGATGTTTTTCTGACTCTGGAATCTCTGGAGCAGTAGTCCTCAACCTGTGGGTTTCAACCCCTTCTGTAGTTGCATATCAGATACTTACATTATGATTCATAAGAGTAGCAATATGAAGATGTGATGAAATAATTTTATGATTGGGGGGTTACCAAAACAAGAAGAACTGTATTAAAGTGTCACAGAATTAGGAAGGTTGAGAAGCACTGCCATAGAACCTTGTTCTTCAAAGGATGTTTGTTCTACAGACAAGAGTTTGACCATCACTAGGAGCTTGTTAGAAATACAGACTTTCAAGAACTACACCAGGCTGCCTGACTCATTGTCTGAATGTTAATTAGGTTATCTGGTGCCCTCTGAAGTATGAGAAGCATGGTGCTAGTCTAGAACAGTGGCTCTCTACCCCAGGTGCACCAAAAATACCCTGGAAGTTCTGCAAAACCAGGTGTCCTCTATACATTATAATCTCCAGAGGGAAGCCCAGCTGTCATGATTTTAACATGCCAATGGCTGTAGTGCTAAGGCCACAGAGGTTCCATATTAATTGTCAGTGCATGCAGTAGAAGCCACCATGAAGATTATATATTTATAAATAGTTTAGGTTTATATTGCTGTAAAGAGACACCATGACCATTGCACCTCTTGTAAAGAAAAACATGTAATTGAGGGGGCTTGTTTATAGTTCCAGAGGTCAGTCCATTATCATCATTGGCAGAGAGCACAGCAGTGTGCAGACAGACATAGGGCTGGGGCTGAGAGTCCTACATCTTTTGCAGCAACAGGAAGTCAACTAACATACTGGGTGGTATCCTGAGCATGGGAAAACTCAAGCCCCACCTCCATAGTGACATACTTCCTCCAACAAGGCCACACCTCCTAATAGTACCAATCCCTATGAGATAATGGGGACTAATTACATTCAAACTATCAGATTCTGCTCCCTGACCCCCATAAGCTTGTAACAATAACAATATCATAATGTAAAATTAATTTAGTCTAACTCCAAAAGTCCCCATAGTCTATCACAGTCTCAACAGTGTTTTAAAGTTCAAAGTCTCTTCTGAGATTCATGCAATCCATTAACTGTAATTCCATATAAAATCAAAATCAAAACATAGATCACATACTTCCAACATATAATGGAACAGGATATACATTACCATTCCAAAATGTAGGAAAGGACACATAGCGAGGAAATATTGGACAAAAGCAAGACCAAAAACCACCTTGGCAAATTTTAAACTCTTTAAACTCTTGGCAAACTGAAATACTTTTCAGATCTCTAACTCCTTTCAGCTTTGTTGACTGCAACAAACTTTTTTTTTTTTTCTCTTGAGCTACTCCCTGTAGGTATCTCATGGCTCTGGCATCTTCAATACCTTGGGTTCTCCAAGGCAATCCAGGCTTTAACTTCACAACTTTATGCAATGGCCTCTTTACTAGCCCTTCATTCAGGGACACCCAGACACGTGCCTGGTCTCAGAGGCTGTTCTTAGGCATAAAGGCAAACTCTATATCCTCTTTTTTCTGTCCTTAACTCTAAAGCCAGTACCATATGGCCAAAGCTGCCAAGTTCTGCTGCTTAATGGGGCTAGATCATGCCCCCCTTGTTTAATTTTATTTTCACCAGCTTTCTGTTTCCCTTTACTGCCTAAGATTGGCTGGCCTTGAACTTGACTTTTAGACCAGGCTGGACTCAAACTCAGACATCTGCTGGCCCCTGCCTTCCCAGTGCTGGGAGTAAAGGTGTGCACCACCACACCAAGCTCAAAGAGCTTTTCTTAAATCCTTTCCACAAACTGGAAATTTAGCTGGGTGATATCTGCCTGTGTCTGAAGTGCTGGGATTAAAGGCATACATAACCACCTTTTCTCAAATTGGAAACCTAGCTGGGTGGGGTCTTGCCCTGAGGTCACCACTCCTTTATTCCATTTCTTAATCCATTTGCTCCTTGAACACAGGATTTAGCTCCATTCCACTTGCTGGTGCTCATTTTCTCCTCAAAATTTACTTTTTGTAATTTACCCTGCTTAGCTTGCTCCTTCCCATTATGAATCCTCATTATATTCGCCACTAATATCCACAGAAAACAGTCTATAGTAGGTTTTCTTAAGATTTCTTCTGCCAACAGACTTAATCCAAAACTCTTCAGAGAAAGGCAAAATGCAGTCATTATTTTTACCATAATATCACAAGAGTGATCTCTAGGCACATACTAAAATTCTTCTCCTCTGAAACCTCTTGACTGAGGCCCCATCATTCCAAACAACTTTTGGAACCTCTGTCCTCCATGCTCCAACTAGTATGGCCCATTAAGCAGTGCTTAAAGCATTCCACTGCTATCATAATCCCAAGTACCAAAGTCTAATTTCCCCCAAATAAACACATAGTCAGGCCCATCACAATTCCCTTAGTCCCTGTCACCAACTTCTGTCTTAGTTACGGATTTTATTACTGTGAAGAGAGACCATGACCATGGCATCTCTTATAAAGGAAAACATTTAATTGAGGTGGCTCACATACAGTTTCAGAGGTTCAGTCCATTATCATCATGGCTGGGAGCATAGCAAGATGCAGACAGATCTGGTGCTGGAGTTAAGAACATCTTGCAAGCAATAGGAAGTCACTAACATACTGGGTAGTATCCTGAGCAAAGAAAACCTCAAAGCCTGCCCCCACAGTGACTTCTCCAACAAGACCACACTCATTCCAACAAAGCCACATCTCCTAATAATGTCATTCCCTATAAGATTATGGGGGCCAAATACATTCAAACTACCACGCCTATTAGGTAAACAATTCTGAAATTGTTCTATTCTGTGGAATTGCTCTTCTCAACTGGAAATTTGAATTAGTGAGCCTCGTTCTATGGCCATAGGCCTGATTTTAAAAATATGTTAAACTTCATTAATAGTAGAGGTTCTTGCTTTCAAGTAATAATCCAAGCTAGACTCAAGAGCCAGAAGGTAGATTTCTTTGCAACATGCAAAGGTAGCAGGACTATGCATTTTTCCATTGAACATTAAGCACAGAGTTTGTGCTTATCTTTTCTTGTTTTTGTTTGGGGGATGTGTTTTGTTTTTTTTTTAAAGGTTTATTACTTGGTTATGTATACAGTATTCTGCCTGAATATATATACCTCCATGGACACCAGATCCATGTTGTTGCTGGGAATTGAACTCAGGACCTATGGAAGAGAAGCCAGTGTTCTTAACCCCTGAGCCATCTCTCCAGCCCTTGTGCTTATCTTTTAAGAATAAAAAAGTTTCAGGCAGGGAGATGACTTGTTGAATAATAGTACCTGCTACACTAGCATAGTGACCTGAGGTCAGATTTCTAGGCTCAACATAAAAGATGTGGATGGATATGTAGCCCTCTTGCTGAATGTGGACAAGACAGAAACAAAAGAATGGCTGAAACTTGATAGCTAGTAGCCTCAATAAAAATCAGCAACCTTTAGGTTTGAGAAGGGACTTTTTTCAAGGGAATAAGGATGAAAGTGATAGATAAAAACGACTGACATCTGACTCTGACCCATGCACACATACACACATACAGATGTATGCACACACCAACTCTGACCCCTACACACACAGAGACAGATGTTTGCACACAGACAGTATACATTTTATTTATTTTGGCTGGCTGGATTTTTGGAGTTCACTTGTTTTCCCACATAATGAATGAATGAATGAATGAATGAACGAACGAATAAATAAATGAATGAATGAAATGAATGAATGAACCTAGCCCTTGTGAATGCTAAGCACACTTCTGTCCCCAAGCTGCATCTCTGGGCCTCCAAAGCTTCCCTCATTACCACTAGAATCCCAGTGATCCACACAATAGGTGGAGTCACTTCTTAACCTCATAGCATTTCCTCTTCTGAGAATAAAGATTTGCATTCATGGGGTAAAATCTTTGGGGAACCTCAATGATTTCTTCATTTGTCATCATTGCTTCGGGGAGGATCTGTACAAGCAACCACTCCATACCATCATCTGAAGTACTTCCTCTCTAGTGTGGAATTGGCTTATGTCTGCCATGGGGGAGTGAGGAAAACATAGTAATTCTGTCTTACAGGTTTATCTTATATGTAACTTTGGTAACAAACTCTTTGAAAGGTACTGTGACTCGTGGAAAAATGTGTGTAGATGTGTGTAAACAGGGCCCCTTGGGTGCTCCTGAAATGGTGGCTTGCTTTTCTTTACCTTGAATGTCCACATTCAATCATCCAACCCTTGACCTTGTTAATGTTTCCATGTATGGCAAGAAAGATGCATAGTGAATTTTCCAGTAAGAGCAGTAATGAACCATAATATCCTTCAGAGACCATAGATATTATTCTAGTTAATAATAATAAGTATTATTCTTTGCATCTGTATTTTTTTTTAGTAGCATAACCACAGAGAGGTGTTGTTGGGGTATTTTATCTTACTCTGCCCTTTATCTCGTCAGCTTTGACTCTCATGATGAGAGCTGGGGCCTCATCACATCCTAATGCAATATTGCATATTCATCTAAGAAAAGACCAAGCAGCTTAAGAAATTAACCATTTGTACCCCAGTGCTTACTTTATAACAGTTAAAGTGGTGGCTCGCCTCAACATTAAATAAACCAATTACAAACACCTTCAAATTTAAATATGTATGCTGCTGTCTATCAAAATGAGTAGATTTAGAATGAACTACAGAACTCTGTTTAGAACTAGGCAAGAATACTCAGTAAATCCTTTCTTCTTAATGCCCCCAGCAAGATAAGTACAGCTATATTTAGGTGTAGCATGCTTAGCTAAGGACATTCATATAGCCCCATGTTTTACCTGAGGGAAATGCCTCTTCCCTGGAGTGTCTGTGACCCTCTGTTCTACAGGGGTTGTAGACGCTTTGGCAGGAATTGTCTGCTTAGTTAGTTAGTCTGGCCTCCTATGTGACTGTTGCCTCCATAGTCCTTCCATGCCTTCTAGCATCTTACATCATGGAAGAACAGAGAGAAGGCAGCTAATAAAGGGACAATGCATTCTGTCTCAGTTACAACTTTAGGCTCTCTGTCATTCATAATAATCAAATACAGAATGTTATGTTTACATTAAGTAAATTTGCTGTTTGGAATTTAATTTTAAAATGTCATAAAACATCAGTATAGGAATATACTTATGTCTGAATTATTTGAGTTTGTAAACTTCCTGTGTATCATTTTATGAAGAGTCTGAATAATAGATTTTATTTTTTTTTCTGTGTTTTAGTTTATTTTCTTTTTGAATCCAGTTTCTTACTGGAGAACATTTTCTTTTAGATGTGTTTTGTTCTTATCTACTAACTGATTTTCACTAATGTGAATTTTCAGCTCAACATGTTCTTTTTTTGTTGTTATCACTAGTGTTATCATTACAACAGTTCTGTACCTCTCAGACGCACTCCGAAAGAACTTCTTAAATGAGAACTTTGATTATAAGGTCAGTATCGAGTTCATGACTCCAGGGCTTAGGCTGTAAGATGTGCACTGTGCTTTTAGAGAGGTACTTCATCTGTGTTCAGGAGAACATTAGTTTCAACTGTGTGTAATGTTAGAGTGCTTTCTAGTATATTTGCAAACATGTTAGACTTGCTATAATGCATATCAGTCTGACTGCAATCATTGTGCTTAGAAGATTGCCTATAACTGTACCATAAATTCTAATTATTGCTATTTTTGTGTGGTTCCAGTATAAAACACAGAGAATCTAATCAGGTCATTTTAAAATCTTATTTAAGAGAGTTTTAGATTTTTATTTTTTAGAGTGTATAAAGAAATAAATTACAAAATTAACACTTCCCTAGCTTTGAATTTTTGGAATGAATTCATGAGAACTATAAAAAAAATATATATATATATATATATATATATATATATATATATATATATGCATGACACAGGGTAACATGTCATTGTAGCTTTGCAAACACTTTTGTCTTCCCATTGTTATTCACTATTTGAAAAGAAAAAAAAACTACATTTGATTCTTGGAATTTATTTTCTTTCACCACTTTCTCCTTGTAAATTTTCCTTTAAATGCACATTCTTGCAAAGTTAAAATTGCCGTGTGCCTACATTCCCTCAAATAAGTATTAGTGGAGGGAGCTAGAGAGAATACAATAATTAAGAGTGCTTGCTGCTCTTAACCAAGTTCAATTCCCAGCACCTGTTTCAGGTGGCCTTTAACTACAGTGCCATGGTCATCCAACTCTTCTTTAAAAATGTTTTCAGTGGATTTTTTTTTTCTGTTTGGGCATTTCTATTACTTCTCTGTTTCATTTGTGAGAGCTGTATACATATGACAGATATCCTCTGCCCTATTTCTTATAGTTAGTTAGCTTTCATTTGACATGACATCACTGGAGACATAGTTTCATTCCATATGTCCTACATGGTTTTTGCTGTTTATTTTTGGAAATTTTATTCTAATGTCTTTCTGATTCTTTATTTGGCATAAGAAAATTTATGATTCAAAATTTGTCTGGGTAGGGAATTTTAAAATACAATGTGAATTTAAAGCAATTAGCATTTCCAGAGATACAGATGCAGTTTTTTTTTAAAGTTTTACATCAAAAGAAGCTCCAAAAATTAATCCACACAGGAATAAAGCACCCAAGGCTATGTGGGGATGCTTAGAGTTATCTGCAAAACAAAGCATCTATCCTTTAGCTACACCAAAGAGCTTGTTCCTTCAGGGTTCCAACTTTAAGAAATAATCTAAAGAAGGAGTATTTCTTTAATGTTGTTACTTCATTGTAGAAAATGTCAATTATGTATTATGTAACAGCAGCAACTGTGTCATAATGACTCCACACAAACACCATGCATTCATAGCTCGCTAGGCTGGAACAGAGTCTGCTCCGGCTTCGCTCCCATCCCTTTCCTGCTTCTGAAGCAAATGTCAGCTATTGCAGCAATTCATGTGTGCTGTTTCTCTAGCACAATAATATTTAAATCTCGTGTTCTTCTTTTAGATCTGGGATTCCTACTTTTACCTTGCTGTCATTTTTATAAACCAGTTATGTCTGCAACTGGAGATGTTCACACCTTCCAAAAAGAAGAAGGTGTTAGAAAAGTAAGTACCAGTGAGGGAAATGTGGCTTTTTAAAGATGTTTAGTTCCAATCACTCATGAATCAGAATACCCATTGCTGGAAGTGATAAGTAGTGAAGAAATCTTCAGAGCTGGGTTTTCAGGGAAATTCAGTATTTTTTGAACATATTAATACTCTTTCTTGGGGGGGGTTTCAGGATTCGAAATTATAGAAATCAAAAGTTAATGATTTTATGTGGGTATTTCATTTAGGATCACCAAGATATAATCTCCTGATGTCTATAATTCAAATGTCTTGCCCTTAATTCAGAAGGATACAATGAATACTAAAGAAACACAAGACTTTGCTCTGGAAATTACATCAGTTTTAATTTTTTTTCAATTTCAGGTATGGTGATATGCGGGTCACCATGGGTTGTGAAATTTTTAGCATGTGGCAAAACCTAGGTAAGTGATGGAAGGGAAGCCCCCTCCATGGTACCACTTATCTCCTGAGTTCTCCATGTACATACAGAGTGATTCAGCCATGACAGCATGGGAAAGCAAATATGTAAATCTGTGAAGAGATTTTCAGTACTTGTGGGTGAAATTCCCTCTCACACACAAAATGCTGTCTCCAGGAACTGACACTGTGTCACTGAGCAAGGTTAATTCTTTACATTGGTGTCCAGTTGAAAAACACCCCCAAACCTTGTGTCTTTCCTTATTAATGATAAGTTCTGAGTTCTGCTATCACAATGTTGAATCCTTTGAACATTCTCTAGCAATGAACTAACACTTCACAACTTGGAACTATAACAACACAAAGCTATTTAGACCTCAGAAAGGAAGCTATGACTCATCATAAATTGGGATTAGACTGCTCTAAAACTCCGTTCTTGCATTGGCCTGCATCATAAGGAGTCTCACTAAGGCCTGTAAAAGCATCTACAGTTGCTAAGAGATCCAATTGTTTTCATCTTCCATGGGGTCAAAAACATATTATCCCAACAAATTGATGGCATAGATCTACCTGCACAAAAAGAATAGTATTTGGGGAATAAACTGTTCTAAATTTCATTGGCATAGGAACTCTTTCCAGAGATTCATAACATTTAATTTGGCATATTACTTTTACAAATTTTTTGTGTCATTAACTGTTACTGCATTTAAATCCCTTGCAATTTATTCAAGTGATTGACATTTGACTGTGTAATGATCTGCGAGTTCCTTCTTTTTTGGCCTCATTGAAGCACAACTTAGAAATAGCAGGATTTGTTTTCTTGTTCCAGAATGATTTCTGCCCAGAATTCAAATGTCCCTCAAATGTGCACTGCAATTTGGAGAGCTGTGTTATTCATAAACGCTTGCTGGTGGTGTCAGAAAAATAAAATGAGTTAGCATTTGAAAAATAAGATCCAATGATGAAAGGCCAGCTAGAATAAATCATGATCTGTCTCTAGATCCAGCTGAAAAACAGCATGAAATGTCGGCTGAAGAGTCATCATCTTAGTGTCCATGCTAGGCTGAGTCTGTCTTGTTTTCTCTAAAGCCCTTCTGTTGAGCCTTGTGGCATCCTGGCTGAACGTGGCATTAACTTAGCACAGTATTTCCTACTGAGTGCTGTACTGATATGCTTTCCCAAGCATGGTGGCTGGTGGGGTGCTTCGCAAAGCCTGTTTGGAAATCACATCAGATGTGGTTGGGTTACTAGAGTAGTGGACAGTGTGGTTGTCTCTGAACATTACTCTGTACGTGACTTTACCCAGGCTGGGACAGCCATCCATTTAGGCTCTGGTGTCTTAGTCTACTTAATAAAACAGGTATATTTCATAAGCTGCTTTATTTTAATCTTTATGACAAAGCAAAATAGTTCCTCCTCTCCCAGGTGGATGTTGAATTACTTCTGTTTTCTTCAGAAGTTGAGAAAGCTTTGGACATCTCTACAGTACATACATCCCATAATGGCATTCATTAGAACAGTGGGATTGAAAGTGGAATTCTAAGTAGTGTCCACATCAACTGGGACCTTGTGAGAACTGCAGATTCTTTGTCTTCCCTATAGACCCTGAAATTTCTGGGCCAGAGGATAGCAAGCTGATTTTTCCAGATGTGTCTTAAGAACTTGACCAAAGACAGAAAAATGCTGCTTTAAGCAGCATGATCTCCCCCATTTTGCTGTCTCAGCCCTGAAGAAGACTATCTCTAGCATAATCTAGGTCTGGTAGGAAACAGTCATTATTTTTAACACACAAATCCCTATCATGATGTATGTAGCTCAAATATGGAATTGAAAGCTTCACATCATTCGTTCTTTTCTGTATCACTTTCCTGCAGAGAAGTCTTGAATTTTTTTCCAAAACATTGCATGAATTTTAAAGGTGTTTCCACTGTGCTGTGAGACCAAGGGGGTTTGATTTCAAGGGCACCCGTAAATTTGTGATCAGGTTACTGTAACATAAACCCAATATTGCAGATCCAGTCGTTATATTCTTAGTTGTATCGTATGAGCATTGTCGCACCTTTAGAACAGCTTAGATTTCACGTATATCAATACCTGGCAGAAATGACTTACAGGAGAACACATGTTTTAGCACTCATTTCCAAGGCTGCCCTCCAGCACTAGATAACTTCACTATTTCAGAACTAAGGTGAGAGAGAGCATCATACTGGAAGGGTATGGTATAGAAAAGCTGCTCACTTCATGGAAGCCAAGAAGAAGATAAGGAGGTATGCCCATGCTAGCAAACCCTTCTCCTTATGGCATAATGATGGGGATTTGTATGTTGAGGATAATGATTATATCTTAACAGAGCCAGATTTGCTAGAGATAGTCTTCTGGAACAGGACAGCAAAGGAGGGAGACCTAATTAACATAGGTACATCCTTGATCTAAGGGAGGATGCTGCTCACTCCCACAACAGTTTTGCACTGTTAGTTGTCGCTAGAAAAAGATGTTCCCCGAGGTGTGCTTTATCAATCATGTCTTAGGCATCCCTCAGTTTAATCCAGTTAACAACCAAGATGAATCACCACTTTGTTATTTTGGTTTTGGTTTTGGCTCTGCTTTGTGTGAGCGCGTGCTGGGTGTATTTAGGTAAGTCTCACTCTGTAACTCAGGCTGCCCTGGGATCACAATTGTCCCACCTCAGCTGCCTGAGTGTTTTGATTATAGATAAGTGCCACCGTGTCCTGCTTCCCAGTGCAGAACAGACAGACAAGTAGATATTCAGTTGTGTGTTTATAAAATACAACTTATAGTACTAAGTGTGCTTTTTAATGACATTTACATAGAGAAAGTTGAAGCTTTTTCTTGGCTAACTATGTAGCTATTTGGACACTTTAGTGTATATTAAGGATACAGTGAATTCAAATTCCTTTTCCTTTAGCCAGTCTATCTTAGAGTGTTTGAGCAAGTGGGGACATGAAGTAGTCACTTTCACCTTACTTAGAGCAACTAAATGGCTCTGCCTGTTTATGCTTCAGATCCAGAAATGGGGGAGTCTGAGTGGGAATAAGAGATCAAAACCAGGCTTTGTTATCTGTGGACCCAGCAAGCAAAACAGGGCACAGAAAATAGTGATCCCCAAAGCAGGATCAGGCTGTAACATTGGAACTTTGAGATTGGGCTGCTGTCTCTGGTACTTGTGACCCATTCAACGCAGTGTCCTCATGACTTAATTAAAATCTAATATACATTTGTAGGCATCTGTAATTGTGGTAAAAGACTCAGAATAATATTAAGTATGTCCACATTGCCAGTCAACCTTTACCTCCACTGTCTTGGAAAACTGAGGGAGGGGAAGTCACAAGGGGAGGAAGAGGAGGGGAAGAAAGTGGCATTGGGTGGGGAGGCAACAGAAACTAATTTTGTTTGGAAAACACATTAATCAAAACTAACTCTTTGTAGGCTAATAAAAAACATGACCATTAAGCAAAAACGTCCATCACCCCCTCAAGCTCTGGTGTCACCTATCTGAGTTTCCTGCAATCGCTACATCACACGTGTGTCAGATAGTTTAGCCATTGTCTTCCTGCCCTTGACTTGCTGCTTTTAGCAGAATGACCTTGAGCGTCACATGCTGGAGTCAGAGCTTCCTTCCCTCTGGAGGATCAGTGTTGTTCCACTGTTGGAGGTGTGTGACATCGTCCTTCTCCAGGCGCCTGTCTGTAGATCGGTGGACTGCTCCCACCTTGAGCTATTACTAGTTATGGTTCTGTGAACATGGCATCCAGGGGCCTCTTGAGGGCCTGCTTTTTTGTTTTCTCATGAGTAAATCTCAGAAGTGAAATTGCCAGATCTTGTCCTAATTGTATATTTCATTGTTTGAGGAACTGGCATGCTATTTACATAGTTTTGCCCTGTTTCATATCACCATCAACAGAGCACAAGGGTTCCAAATCCTACCATCTAATGGATGTGTGGTGACATTCCATTGTGGTTTTGATAACTTATTTTTATTCTTAAATGTGCTATTTAAGAATATTTTTGTTTCCTGTATTAAAGCAATAAAATATTATTTTATCAACAGAGGGGGAAAGTTATAAATTACCCTCCAAATTTTATTCACTTACATGTGCCCTTGGAGGAATATGATGGTCTGTGAGGAGGTTATTCTTGCCAGCTGGCTGCATGTGTGGCCTTCATTTTTCTGCAAAGTTTTTACTTTCTATTTTTAGATGACTTCACATTCTTCCTAAACATAGTGTGCTCTGTGTTCCACATTTGCAAACAAAACATCTAGTCACCATTGTAGACCAATCAATACTTATCTAGCAGGCTCCCTGTACATAAATATAAAACTCCTGTAGCTCAAGTACCAGGTACCCCAGATACCTCAAAATAAGACCATGTAGCTGACAGCGAGGGTAAGGACACATACAAACCCTCCAGTTTGCGAGAATCATTGAAGTGAAGCAAAGTTGTTGCTGCTATGCATGGCTTCAATTTTACTTTGCTGATTCGGCAGGGATTGGGTTTTTTCAATGTCTGGGGACATGTCTGGGTTTGCACATGCTCTGTACTCCCCAAGTGTATTTTCAGCAGTAAGGCCACCCTGAAGCCCTCCTGTATAATCAAAACCCAAGTGTGGCTGCTTTCTGACTTCCCCGCTGTTTGAAGAAAGACACAGCTATAGAATGTAGTCTGTGGGCCTTGCTTGAATTGTAGCCAAAATGGAAGCTATAAATGGCATGCTTCAGGACCACAGGGAAGTTTAAATGTTGGTTGTGTTTTTAATAAACTTTAAGAAAGTAGTGTTTGAGTATGTTACCATGATAAAGGCATTGTGACTCTATATTCATAGAGTGTCATGTCCACTAACGATGCTGTTTCCTTGGTGCAATAGTAGAACAATATATCTCAGGTTCACTTTAAAATTCTCTAGAGGAAAAAAAAACATTATGCAGGATCTTAGAAAATAAGTTAGTAGAAATTCCAATTGTGATGGGAGTGAAACAGTGTTCTTCTGAGGTTGATAGAAGCCAGATGGTGTTCATATGAGGGTTGACAGAAGCTGGACAATGTTGATGTGAGGTTTGATGATGGAAGATAGATGGTGTTCATGTGAGGTTTGATGGAAGCTGGACAGTGCTTGTGTGAGGTTTGACTTACTTGACTCTGCCTTGTGAGTACATTGATTTTTTTTTTAAAAAAGAAGAAAGTTAAGTTATAAAATGCCCATAAATAGTAGATATATTTCTAAAGGAGATTCAAAAATGCCCAATCAAATAGTGATAAGTAAGTGTGTACAAGGGGTGCAATGAATGGCAGGCTCATAGAAGATTAAAAATGAAGTTTGCAGAATGTCTAAGGGTAAGGTAACTCAATACCTATCCAATATCTGAACTGAATAAATTAGAGACATAAAGAGAAGGAAACTATACAAATAGGTATGTGTTCAAAGATATGGTTTTAGGCCAGAGCTTGTAGCTCAATTGACACAGTGTTTACTTAACATCTATAGGCTCTGTATTTAATTCCTAGCAACACAACAAAATAAATTAACAAATAAATACATTTTTGTATAACATGAAGAAAAAAACAAAAAACAACGAAGTTGACGTCACAGTGCCTCTCAGTCTCCTTCTGCTAACTCACCATGAGAGACGTATATGTCCAGGCTGAAATTTCAGCTTATGTGTATTTCCTCTCTGGCTTACTCCTCTCCCCACACACACACTCAGAAGCTATGCATTGATTTGGTGTCTACATAGTGTGAAGGTCTCCCAGGGCTTTATCAGAATCTCTGGGACAGTAAGATGGCTTTTGTGTGATGGCTTTGAGTAGCTGGACCTTGTGCCCTGTAGCCCAGTCCTGGGGCAGGACCTTGGTCAGACATCACACATGAAACCTCATGGCTCTCCAGCCTCCCCTGCTGTGCACACATGGGAGTCTCCTCCATTTTCTCTTTTACCAGGACAGCTTGAGTAAACAGTGAATTTCGATTTTTTTACAAATGACAGTGAGAATGCTTGAGTCAGATTCTGCTTTCTGCCTTGACAGAAATAACCAAGAAAAATAATTGCAAACTCTAGCTGCTAGTTATCTGCCTGGAATGTGCATCTCAGAAGAGTAGAAAAGAAAAAGAAAAAAACAGCACAGGCATTTCTGTCTAAGAAGATTCCTGTTTTGGAGGAAAATATACAAATTTACAGCAATAGGGAAGTTTCTCTTGAGATATTCTTGCTGTGTTGAGGAAAACAGTCTTTTGGGAAAGACAATGGATTATGTGGGTCAGAAATACAGGTAGGAATATAAGAAGTTACAAGTCCCTTCCTTATGCATTATGGGTATGGTTAAGATTTAAAGATACCATGGGAGATTGCTCAGCAGGTAAAGGCACCTGCCACCAAGCCTTAGAGCCTGAGTTCAATGACCTGAAATAAAATAGTGGAAGTGAGAACAGACTCTTGAGAGTTCTCCTTTGACCTCCATGTGTGGGGTGCACATACACATCAACTAATTAGTTTGACAACAAAATAAAGATGGTGGAAAATAAATACCATTGATGAAATCTCAGTGAGACAAGATGGGGCTGTGTTGTGACTTTAGTGATATAAAAAATGGTCTTTCATAAAAACAGGAGCCTAAGGATTGTATCCAGGACTGGGTTTCTATTTTCAAAACTCCTTTTTAAAAGTAAAGGTACTTCATCAATTTTTTTTTAGATTTATTCATTTCATTTTTGTGTATTATGTTTTGCCTGTATGTATGTATGTGTATCACATGTGCCATGCTCTTGGGTTCAGAAGAAGGTATCAGATACCCAGGAGCTGGAGTTATGGATGCTGGGAGTGGAGCACACATCTTCTATACGAACAAGTCTTATAACTGCTATACCATCTCTCCAGCCCCTGGTTAAGCCCTTTAATTCACATTGAAACCAAACTTAAGGCAGAATCAACATGACCCTTAGTTATGTTGAGGGGTCAACTCTCTGCCCATGTGAGATCTATGTGGGGCTCCTGATCCCCAAGAAAGGACTTAGCAAATACCCCAGGATTCTTTGTATTGACAGTAGAGATCATGAGGATCTCTGTCCTGTGGAGCCCTCCAAACACATGAAAGGGTAAGACATCTAGCCATAGTTGAGGTGGGTACTAGAGAAGCCTCAAAACACATTATTACTACTGTTAGAAAAGTTTATGATATGAAGCCTTCTAAGTATCCCTCAAGATAGTAGACAGTTCAAACCTGTGGCCTCTGTCTAGAAACCACCCAAGTAAGTAGAAATCCTGACACAATTCAAGATACTACTGCCTTCTTGTCTCCTGTTGTGATTCTGATCTCTAGTGGGCAGGCAAGATACTGCTCATGAGATATTTGAGGGAACAAACATTCACACTCTAGCTGGTGCATCAGAAATCTACACATTGTGTTTGACAAAGTAAAGCCCAAACTCTAAGATTAAACTTGTATTTAAAAATGCATGGGCTCTTGTATAGCTAGGAGGCCTGCTGGTAGACCTGGCTTTACGCATGGGTTTTTAGAGATAAAATCCAGGTTCACTATGTCTTAGCTACCCATCACTCTGAGTGCTAACCTTATCTCAGAAGGACTGTCTCCATTCAGTAGTACAATGGTTTCTGAAGAAATCATATTTGCTTCTTAAAGACCCTTCTAGAAAAGTACACATTGGCCTTAAAGATAAAGCTGGTATTGGACAAGACAAACATTATACTTGCTTGTCCCGAAGACAGAATAGGAGATTGTTATACCTAACTGTGTAGAATGACTGATGAAGAACTCTTCCAGAAGATGAGATGCTGGCCAGAAACAAGCATGAGTAATCTCTCGGTGAAAAGAAAAACTGTTGTTTGTTCCTCTCTGCCAAGTCTTTGAGTTTAGGGAGTCTTGTCTTTGGTTTTGCCTTGCCCTTCGGCAGCAGCAAGAGGATAAGCCGGCAATCCTTGCCTCCTCAACTTTTTCTTTCTACCCTTTGAGTCACGACTGGGCTTACCTTCATGTTACTCTTCTGCCAAGCCAAAAAGCCTGCATTGGCTCCATCCATAGAACAGCTATTTCAAGCTAGAGCTAGCCTGATGTGTGGGTCCAAATGCTAGCCACCCTAATCACTAGTTAAGTGGTTTGGGGTAAGTTGTTTAAGGTCCGAAGATCGCTGTTTCCTTTCTGGAGGTGGCAGCTCCTACTGCCTAGAGGTATACTGGCAAATTAATGGAATTATGCATGGAAAGCAGCCAGTGCCCTCCTGCCACTGAACAGGCACTCCAAGTGTTGGCTAAAATTACTGGTGAGTCACCACATTCAGTACACGTGTTCCTCTCTACTTCCAAAGCCTTCTCTTCTCTAGCAGTTCACATAGCCCACCATCACTTTAGCTTGTGCCTCCTCTTGACCATACTCCTGTATTCAGGATATCCCTTCCACCCCTGCTGTTTCTTTCTCAAAAGACACTAGATGACATCAATCCCTGTTTATCAATCACAATTCTGCAAGGTTCCCTAGCCTTAAATCTGACTTTTGGGAGTAATGAGGTATTATGGACAGGAAAATGTCTGAGAGGGGCTTCAAACAGAAGTCATTACCCTTCCTGTATCTGGAACTAGTTTCTGCTCCTGGTCCAAGTTGGTTTCAGTTAGTAGTAGAACTTGCTTTCACTCATACTTTACATTTAGGCAAGGAGAATCAAATTTGGCCTCCAGTCCCTATTGTCAGAGCTGGTGCTTTGAAACCAAAGTCTACTGTAACCTAACTATTATCAGTTTTCCCAATATAAAACATCTTCCCCATGTCCCCAAAAGTGTTTTTTCTGCAAAATAAAGTGGTAATAAACATACACCCACACAGCTGAAGTCACACTCCCTTTCCCATTCAACATGGTACATAGCCAGGCCACTATTGTTTATTTCTCCCTGACCTCTGCCACACTTCCAGATGTGGCATACTGCCCATGCTGTTTCCAGGAGTACCTTCTGTTCATATATTAGGCCAGCTGCTGCTTGTTCCCCAGTTTAGTGAAGCAACCTATCTGAACCAGGCTTTCTTTTGGACCACCAACCAGCTCCTAATTCATGACATGGATACTTATTATTAGTTATGAATGCCCAGCCTTAGCTTAACTTGTTTTACCCATTTCTCTTCATCTATGTTTTAACTGGAGGCTGTTTACCTTCCTCTCCTTCCTTCCATATGTCTTACTTTCCTACATCCTCCCTGGCTGGCCCCTGGCATCTCCTTCTCCTCTCTCTACTACCCTCCAGCCTAGATTCTTCATCCTATTTATTTTCTCTGCCCACCAGCCCTGCCTATCTTTCTCTCCTAGGTATTGGCCATTCAGCTCTTTATTAAACCAATCAGGTGCCTTAGGCAGACAAAGGTGAAATAGCAACACATCTTTGCATCATTAAATAAACAAATGTAACACTTCCTTACATGGTTAAAGTAATAGTCTATAGCATAAACAAATGTAATCCTTCTTTACATGGTTAAACTAATATTACACAGCATAAACAACTATAATACATATCTACATAACTAAATTAATATTCCATAATAACTGTCTAAGCAACTTTCCTCTGTTTCCCTGGGTCAAATGAGTTGCACCATCCTTGATGGTCCTTGATACTAGATGTACATCTCTACAGTAGCCTCAATGTTTGTTATGTTCTATGTCTGCAAGCAATGGATTGTTCAAATTATACAGGCATTCCTATTTATTAAACACATGAATAAAATAATTAATGACTGAATTAGTGAAACAAATATAAAATACATAGTCATACTAATAGAAAGTACTTTGTATTGTCTTATGACTCCCCAAATTTCCAGGCTCTCAAGTAAACTCATAACTTGTTACCTGCCAAAACATATTCTGGAAAGAGTTACTCATTTCAACTTTTCCCTCCTTTCATGTTTATAATCACATAATGAATTGAAAACTCATATTTTTCTGAGATAGTGTCTTATCCAGGAAAGTTGAGACCTAAAGGGTTTTATGGCCTCTGTGGATAAAGGAATACATAGGGAAGATATTAAACATCTCTGTTCTCTCATGGGAGTATCATGGGAGATACTACAGCTTATATTAACATAGATTAAAATGTCCAACTCCAGGAATTAGTATTCCTTTCATCATAATGAAAGTGCTCATGGTCTAAGCATATGAAAGAATCAGAACCCCGCAATAGCACAAATCAGAAAAAGTCCCTGTGATTTTTCCCTAAAGAGGAAATTGTGTCTTTCATGAAGCCAGCTACCTTCAACCTGATCCCTACACTTGTTCTAGGGACTCTGGGGAAGTACTTCAGCATCATGGGCTTTTAACCATGATACTGAAAAAGAATGTGTCATTCATAGCATGTAGTTTTGTTTTGTTTTGTTTTACTATCAACATAGGAACTTCTCTGTGAGATTTAACATAGACTAATGGACTTCAGGTCTACCTTATGTAAAAGTTACCTGTGTCCCTGATGCTGCCTACCTGTCTTTGCTCTGAATCATGGCTACCACACCTCTTAGTGTTTGGTTGTACCAGTCGAAGTCTAATATTGTTATGTTTTAGTCTTTTTGGAGAATAGTTGAAGGCTTTGATGGGGTTATATTTAGACTTTTGTTTAGGCTGTGTGATTGATATATATATATATATATATATGTATATATAAATACATATATATATTTTTTTAAATACAAACAGAAGACAGTTCCTTATATAAAAATAATTTGCAGTTTTACCAGCCAGAGATAACCTTAGGGATATCCTCTGAGTTAGTATATTTGTGTGTGTGTGTATGTGTGTGTGTGTAAGAGAGAGAGAGAAAGAGAGAGAGAGTTTGAGTGTGTGCTTCTGTGTGTGTGTGTGTGTGTGTGTGTGTGTGTGTGTGTGTGTGTCGGGATTAGCATGTGCTTACCTCTATTTCTATGTACTTCTTGTGCACCTGGTGCCCATAGAGGCCAGAAGCAGGCCTCAGGTCCTTTGGGGCTGAGTTTCAGTAGGTTATGGACCACCACGTAGCTTCTGGTGCTCCAATCTACTGAACCATCTCTCTAAATTCTTAAATACCATTAAGTGAAAGATGCCCCTGTATGGTCATACCTTTTCTTTCACTAATTATACTTAATTATGTTGGAAAGTTCAATTGTGCCTCACCTTTAATACAGCATCTAATTTTTTTTTAACAAGGAGGTACAGTAATAAAATATTCTGGTTTCTGTCATTTTAATTGTACGCTATTTTGTTATCTGGGGAAATAACTATAGTTGACTATTTTCTAGTAACTGTTTTAAGTAAATTTTAAAATAGTAATCTGTTTGAAATTTTGTTAAGATTAAATAAACTGAAGCTCAAATGTTTTGCTTAATTTAGGAGAACACAAACTTCATTTTATCCCTGCCCTGATTGGCCCCTTCCTAGAAGTGACCTTGATACCCCAGCCAGATCTCAGGAACGTCATGATTCCTATTTTCCATGATATGATGGACTGGGAACAGAGGAGGAGTGGCAACTTTAAACAGGTAGGCGGTGGCACTCATCAGAGGCGAAAAGGATGTTCCCACTTCAACCCTAAGTAGAGCAATGAGCACTGGATCCAGGGGACCCAGAACCAGGGGAACCTGTCTTCTCTGCACCACATGGCCTAAGACACATCTCTCTGGCTTCTTGTTCTCCTAAGCCTGAAGGGAAACCCTGAAAGTCCATTTCATTTCTTTCAGCTAAAAACTTCTTTGACCTACCAGGTCTGTATTTAAGAATTTACAGAGGGATGTTTGCTCCCAGCTGGACACGGCTCAGAGGAACCGGAAGGTTAATGGTTCTTTAAACCGTTGATCTCTCAGCGGTCTGCACATTGTGTTTGGTGAATGACTTAGCTTTGAGCATTTGACTCACAGTGTGTTTTATTGCTCTTAGCTTGGAGCATTGAAAATTAATTTGAAGGAGAAAGCAGTGGAAAATCTCACAAAGGAAATTCCAAGGGGATGAACCTATTTTCTCGCTGGCTTAAGTTCCAATAGTGCTGCTGCAGTTTAGGGATGACAGACATCCTTATTGCAAAACCAGATCTGTAAAGAATCAGTCGCTTTTGCCGGTCCAGGTCCGTTGGGGGAAGTAGGAGAAACATGCACTCACAGACTGACTGCACAAACCTGCTTGCCCACAGGATGTAGCCCTCCTTCATATTCTCCACGTGAAGCCATCTTCAAACCTCAGAAAAGTGCTCGCCAACTGTATAAGCAATTTGATTGCATGCAAAGATCTTTCCTGTTGCCAAAAGTGTGGGCATTTCACTTGTATCCATATATACATTTATTTTCAAGAAAGCTAATGGGTGAGCGAACGGCTATGAACAAACTGTGCTTGGTAGGGGAGCTCACTTTCTTTCCCCCTTTATCTCTTGATTGACATTTGGTTTAAAGGAGTAATTGGGCTCAGTCCTTTGACAACGTTCAATATCCATACCAAACTGGAATTGCTTTGACTCTGGTTAAAGGTTTTCATTTTCCCTTTTCTCTTGCCTCATATAGATGAAAGGAAATTGTTCGCTTCCTGATATTCAAGCTATAACGAATTTACATCCTTGAAAATATAAATGTTTTGACTACAGCTTTCAGGAAATATGTCCTTTCTGTCTCCTGCTGCTTACTGCTGACTTAGAATACTTCTGTGGGTCTACCATCTGTACATGGCTAGGATGAGTTCTCAACTTCAGCAAAGATTTAGTGCAACCTCGAACTGTTTTAGGAAAGAAAACAGATTAAATCACATTAAAGATTTAAATTAATGTATTTGGGCATGCTAGTTTGCTGATGTTCTCAGATATAGTGATGTAAAGAGAAAAGAAATAGGACTTGCCAGTTTTTATAGTCCCTAAAAAAAGAATTGAAATGTTTAAATCAGGCTGCTAACATTTATGCCGAGATCACAGATAGATAGATGCTGTCTTCGGCAGCAGGGGAAGCTAGCCAGCCAGGAGTATGAAGTCATGTTAACTACATCTAAATCAGTCCCCTAGAATTCCAAAAGGAGGCTTGCTATTAACCATGGCTGACAATGTCACTTTCACAAAGTATGCTACAGCTTTTCCCCTGACATTAAAAACAAAAACAAAAACAAAAAAGAATACATTTCAGTTTGCCTAAAAATCTTGCAAGTGAAGTGAGAGGAAAGGGTAATATTTGGATGTGTTTCAGGTGGAGGCCAAGCTAATTGACAAATTGGATAGCCTGATGTCAGAGGGCAAAGGTGATGAAACATACCGTGAGCTCTTCAACAGTATGTGAGTAATCGGTTTCTCTCCAGTTGGTTCTATTCAGGACATCTGGTGTCAGTCCTGAACCATTCTGCACCACAGTAGATGAGAGCTGCGGAGACAGCTTGGGTCTCATAGGAGTTTGTCTTTATGGGGTGTGAAATAAAGGATAATTGCCTAACTCTAGCAAGTGGATCTTATTATGTTGATGACTAGACATGTCTCCTTATTTTAACCTCAGAGTAGGACAGGCCATCTGTGTTATGTAACAAAGATCACTCTTTTCATGCTTGATAATTTTAAGGAAAACAAGACCATTGTTACAAAATAATGATTTTCAAGAGCATTATGAGTGGGAGAGAAAGAAAAGGGTGCGATTATAACATTTGTATACAGTGTTTTGCAAAGCATGACCCTGGCTGATTTGCAGATAATTGTTTGAACAATTATCTTAGTTTGTGCCTGATGCTCAGCACCTGCCTTAACCCATAGATAGTGGTCATTTGCTCAGGAACGTTAAATTATTAAATACTTCCTAAATGCTTCTGATTAGAAAGTCACCAAGCAAGTCATTTCTATTATGTTTGGAGTTTGGGATTTGCAAGGAGAATAGAAAGAGAAGAATGGAGTTCTATGAAGGGCCTTTGAGATTGTACCAACTATGATCACAGTCACAGGATGGATTGCTTGTATCATGCATCAACTCACTGTTTCTGAAGAGCCAGAGTTGAGACAATGAGAATGTCTTGGTGCTTTGGGATTTCCCATCTGGCACTTCTTTTCTTTATGATCTTATGGATCTTAGTCATCTTCAAACCTAGTATCTTCACAAACTTGCTAAGCTTGAGAAATGTTTGCATTTCTTTCAAAAATAGAAAAACAAATACATTTCCCTCATAAAATACACCTGTGTTTTAATTTATGTTCAACTTCACCTAAGTGGTACTAATAACCAAATGCAAGGTTTGAGTTCATTTTAGGATAGTTAATTAGCAACAGTGGAGATATGGTTGTACAGGTTTTAAGAATACTATCTGTGATTGATAGGTTGGGTAGCCTTTAACTGGCCTAATTCAGAATCATTCTTGAAGTTGCAGGAAAACTATATAGAAAGGGAAATCCAGGGAGGGCTACAGAGGTTTCATAATGCCAAAATACAATCTGAACCCTGAATACTATTTTCTTTTGATACTGCAATTAAACCAGAACTTGTACTAATTGTTCACCAAGCCCTCGTTCATTCTTGTGCACAAAGTGTCTTTCATGACAGCTGGAGCTTAGCAAGAATTCTGATGAAAACCTCATCCAGCATATAAATTGCCTTTGAAAAATGCATCCATTTCAGTTACTAGTCCTTAGTTAGAACAAAGAATTAAAATATGAACGCACTCAGTGAAATGAACCCCTTGAGGTTTGTGATTAATTATTTATAATGAATTCATAACACTAATAAATGCATGCTTGCTTTCTTTAATGCCTCTTATCTACTTTAGATAGCTTGCAATTTGGATTGATTTTATATAAATATGACTTTGAACCAGAAGATGTACCTTGACATTAGAATCAAAGTAATAATTAAGATGTTAAACCTCTATAATTAGGGATATTTTAATCTGATTGATTCAATGAAAATGTTTATTCTTTTGTTGATTTTTAACATGTTACTACAATATATAAATAAATAATTTGACAAAAATGAATAGAATGTTTTAAAAGCTATAAATATTTTTTTCTTCAATGCTTTTATAGTCAGCATATTGGGAGTAAAGCAAATTTAAAGTCACAATTAAATAACATTACTACCTGGTGCCAGAAAGGAAAGTGAAAGTGTAAGTGTATTTCAAGAAACAATAAAAATACTTTTATTTTTTACACTAACAATCGCAATGAGTTAGTGTAATCACAGCAAGTTGCTACACACATTATGAATTAGGAAGGCATGCTGTTATGAAACAGATTCTCATTTGTTCTGAATTTATGTCTAAAACTTCATAAAACTTGGTTGAGAAGACGAAAGCCTAGAAGATGCTCACTGCTTCTATCCAACCCAACAGAACTCTATTATTCCAAAGACCTTAACCAATGATTGCATGCTCCATCAGTGCCTAGAGGTGGGAGACTAGTTCTATAACACCACGCCTCAGATATTTAAATCTGCTTTTTGGGTTGTTCAAAAAGAGTGTGTATTTCAGAACAATCTTCTCACCCTCACCTTGAATGATATAGAAAGACAGATTGAAAATCAAACTACCACTGTCCGGCCCCCTTTCCTTCATGGTGAGCAAAGTCACTGAGCTGTTCTCCATTTGATGGAAGAGTCCCACTATAAAACCCAGAAAAGATGTGTGAGAAACTGCCCCTTACTGATGAGACGAGGTTTCTGAATACTCCCAGCGTGCCTGCAGACCAGGAGACCAGAACAAGAGCACGGGTACAGACCAAGAGAAAAAAACCCAGGTTCACCCAAGTTATCTGGAAAGACTCTTTCCTGTGCTGATAGCCTCCTCCGGTCATATCAGATGAGCTGGAAGGCAGAAGGATTCTCAGATGAAGGAGTTGGCCTGGCCAAGGGTGCAGATGAATGAGGCTGTAGTCATGGTCCTGACATTTGGTCCTGAGTCATTGGAGGGGGCAGGGTGTGCAGAGAGCATTACCTCTTTGGCAGGATGGTGTAGCTCTGGTTTCTGACTACATCAGGAAGCTGCAAACTAGTGATAGTCAGAAATAAAGCCTCTGTTGTATTTTAAGAATTATTATTTAACTTGAGTTACTTGTTTTTTAGCCTCTGAGTATGTGAGGTGTGGGCTGTCACTTGGGGAAATTTCTGTAGCACCCTGCATGATTTAGCAGGATGTGAGGACTTGGTAAAATACCAGTTTGTCACTTGTACTCTGAACAGGTGCTGTTAGGAGGTTGTAAGTGAAAGCACATTTAAACAAACTAAGAGGCCTCTCCTGGCGGATCAGTCAGGGCAAGCCCCACACCTTCTGTGTGTAGTCTCTCTTTGAACAACCCACTCTTCATCTAGATTACAGTTTAAAATCAGCCAGGAAAACATACCGAGTAACAGACACGGAGAGGAGACAGAACACTGGATACTTGGTTGACACTAGCAAGAAAAAGATGTGGGAATGCAAGGCAAATTGGAAGGGAATATGGCCACAGACAAAATAAACCTTCACCAAAATATTTTTCCCTTTTTCTGTTTTGTTTTGTTTTTTTCAAGTAAGTACAGATGTGATATACTTACATTGTACATATAAGAAACACACACACACACACACACACACACACGGAGAGAAAGAGAGAGACTATTCCTTTTTTTTTTTTTTCTTTAATCAAGATGCAAGAGAATAAAGATTTTGGACATAAACGCCAATCACTGAAATAAGAGGGGTGAGGGAGAACGCTGATAGCACCACACTTCTGTTCTTTTAGATTTGGGGGAAGTTCAGTCAGGAAGCCTTTACCAAGTACTGCGTTAATTTGCATCGAGGAGTGAAAGCAAATCAGGTCTTCATCATGATGACTGGTATTGTTTGTGTTGACATAGTGCCTCTGCTCCAAGGTGTTTAGGATTCGGAAAATGTAGGAGGAGAGATGTGGCTCAGGCATTCGTCATCAATCTGCTGTAACAACCACTTAGAAAATCCTCTGTGATTAATGACAAAGTGAATGAAACCGTTGAGTGAGTGCACAGATAGTACAATATGTATTGAGTGGGCAAATGTTAAGTGAAGGGAGAAAACGCAAAACGTCATACCGTCTGTACAAGAATTTTCCTGTAGCAGTTGCATTGCAGCAAAATTGCTTGGGTGAAGATGCATTCCACTGAGAGGTAGGAAAACATTTTTATGGGACTAAAGCAAGCTCTTTACTTAGGAGTAAACTTGGAGGGACTCCTGTGTTCGCTTCCGCAATGTTATTTACTGTGGCAAGGCACCAGTCTCTGTCAGCGTATCAGGAAAGCTAGGGAAAATATGTCTTTGAGATGTGAGGTGCTTGTGTGTACTTGAAAGCATGATTATGTGCATGTGTTCATATTTTATGACTTGGATAATCTGAAAATTGATTTGCTTTGTCAATGCTTCCTGGATTAGAATTCCACTATTTGGTCCCTACCCTAGGTAAGACATTGTTTGCAAATTGTGCTACTTGTGAGATGTTGCGGTGGTTGCTAAGGCATTTAAGGTACTGATGAAAGTGAAATGGTTGTCATGGTAACTGATAAAAATAAATGTTGAAAATGCCCTGGGTTCTTTTTTTTTTTTCCAGTCTACTAAAGAAAATTGAGCGGGAAACATGGAGGGAAAGTGGTGTTTCATTAATTGCCACTGTCACTCGGCTGATGGAGAGGTTGTTAGATTACAGGTAAGCTGCCTCTTAAGATTCCAGATAGGCTCTGTTCTAGTTAAAAACTCAAACAGCTGAACTATAATTAGCATTCCACTTGAGTTAATCATTCAAAGACTTGCTAATCAGCACTTGGACTTCAAACCCGGCTTGTTCAGGGTTTTGAGTCAGGCTTTGGTGTTTGTTTCCTTGTTTGTTCAGTTCTGTTTTTGATAAGTCTTTCAAAGACTTTTTGGGTTGAAAGAGTTCTCAGAGTCCTTGGCCGTCCTCAAAAATAGAAAGGACAAAAAGAAAAGAAAAATCTTTGGCTGTTTAGACTTGCCCACTCAAAACTTGTCAGTGGTCCAAATACTTTAGGATGAAGATCTAGACTTCATGTTTAGAGTGAGGACAGGAATGAGGGTTGTACTACTATGCTCTTTAAATGGGGGGGGGGTGCTTCCACACTGTTACCAGTCCCAAATACAATTTATTTTTATTTTTATTTTTATTTTCATTTTCTTGCCTTTTGAGCAGGCTGTCCCAATTCTATGCACAGTGGTTCTGTCTTATTTGAAGAACACCACTCTACATCTCATGGCCTCTGGTCAGACTGACCATCTGCCTTTACACTTCAGATGGGTGTAAACGTCCTTAACACACAGAGGACACTCAGCAGACCCTGCAGCTCAGGGTCAGTCTCTGCTCCCAGTCTGGTCTGAGAGCTTCAGCCCAGTAGCCTTCCCCTGAATCCACACTAGCTGGATTCTCCTCCCCTACAGCAGAGGCCAAAGAACAAACTATGTTTTCCCCATGAAAAGAAGTTCTGAGTGTGACTCTTGCTTTCTGTTTTTAGGGACTGCATGAAAATAGGAGAAGTGGATGGCAAAAAGATTGGCTGCACAGTTAGCCTTCTGGTTAGTAACCTGGACGGGTTCTCCCTTCCTCCTAACCCTTGCTGTTCTTTGAAAAAATACTAATTTTGTGTGATCGCAAATGTGTTCCCTTTTCCAGGATGTTTCTTATCAAAATGTAAAAATGTTTTTAAAAGGAATATAGTGAGCTTTTGCTTGGATGAAAGCCAGAAAAGCAATCCTCGGGGGTGACCATTGCAAAATGTTCCTGCTGTGTGTTGGCAGGAAGGGGTGGACAGACCTCAGTGGCATCACAGAGGGACTGAGGGCGCTGTCCTCCCTGTTGGATTGCTTACTCCACTAAGTCTAGCTGCATTCCTAGAAAAGCACAATATCCGAATGGAGGTTCCTTTATTTCGCCATTGACTATTTCCTCTGTTTTCTCATCCTTACAGTTATACTACATTTTAATAGCTATTACTGAACTCTCCTCAAACTAATGGAAGTTTTCTGCTTCATATACTTAAGTTTAATTCACCAGCCTCTTTGCAGACTGAATTTATAATCGCACTATTGCCAAGAGTTGCATTACAACCAGATGACTGTGTAATTTATCATGCAGGAAAAAATTTCTTTGGAGTAAAATTAAGTATTGTATATACATATGAACAACAGTCTAGACCATAATTACTCTGGACCAACCAAACTTTATAATAAAGTGTCACCTACCTTATTATTAAATAGAATGGTATCTCACCACAAAAGAATAATTATACATTGAATGGTAACTTTGGCATTTTACTAAAAGGTAAACTAATGCTTTTGATAATTTTCCTCCACCTCATTTGGAATAGAAGAACAAGTTCTTCCACTGTAAATGTCATGGCTTCTTTTCCTTGTGTTTCTGAGAATATGTGAACTTCAATGTCTGTTCTAAATGCTCGTGCTGTTGTTGGCACTCCTGTCCTGGCACCCTGAACCCTTGGCAGCTGCACTTTGCCTGCACCTTGAAATTTTGTTTTGCTCTTCTTCATTCGGCCAATTGGTTTCTTTACATTCGTTTTGCTCACTCCTCTCAGTCCCTTTTCAAATATCTGAACTTTCACTTGACCATCTTTCTGTTGCCCTGATTTTTTGCTGCACTGCTCTTCTGAGCTCATGATATTATCTCTTTACTACACCCACCTCTTCCTTCTCATTTTAAATTAATTAATCTCAATTACCAGCCCCTAAAAATAGCAAGACCTAAGCATGCTCTGAGGATGCGTCATTGACATTCACACTGATGTACTCATAGAATTGTCCCCTTAGAACCAACAGTGGCCTGGCCATCAGCCCATCCACTATGCTAGCCATTTATCTCTCCTCTCGAAGTCCTTTCTCAGCTTGGCACAGTCCTTCACTCTGGTCCGCCTCCCGGTTTCTCACTGCTGTTTGACTATCTTCCATCACAGTCAGGGACCTCCACCTTTTCCATGTCCTTGAATGTATGCCACGTGCTTTGTGAGCTTCAGTTTGAATCCTCAGCCCCAGCTATCCCCTCAGGTCCACAAAGGCTCATGAGCAAATTCAAAAGAAAACAGCTGCCTGTTTTCTAAGGAACCTTTTTTGTCATCCTCACCCTCCCTCCAAGGGTCTTTCTTCTCTCCGGGGATGAACATATGAACAAAGCCTGAAGGTTCATATCCCCTCAACTTGTCCAACAGAAGAAGCCCTTTCCTTTGGTACAAGAATAAATACTTTGTCCTGTGTCCCTTCTTGTCTTCTAATAGAAATGACCCTGTGATAGTCACTCAACACTGATCCGGAGAGCTGTGGGGTGACAAAGAGCAGGGAACACTAGCATCTTGAACGCTGTTTCAATTTTGAACCAGTACAAGAATATTTATTAAAACCCCAAATCTATCACTGTGAAGCTAATCCCTTTAGCTCCTACTCCATATGGAAAATTTCTGATGTTTTCTAGTAGCAATATGGTTCTCCTCACAGCTCTTTCCTGTGAGGTCAGCAGCAAATCCTACTCAGGATGTCTCTGTCTGTTGTATGCAATCCAAGCTTAACTCCAGTGTGCAGTTGGTGACAGTGCCTAAGATTTGATGTGACTAACAGGAGGAATTATAATTATTATTTTGTTCTCCATGTTATGATTTTTAGCAGACATATGTGAGAGATTGTCATCTGCCGGCTGGGGAGATGTTGGCTTTTGTTTTTTTTCTTAAGGAGGAATATTCATTTCCAGAGTGATCACTTATTTTTGTTCTTAGAGAACACGGCTCCTTACCAGAAAGCTATTAGAGCAAATCATCCTTTAATAATGTAAAACCTGCTGTGGGGCTGTGAGATGTGTTTATGGTACAATTCCTGCTAATTAAGATGATTTTGGTGATAATGAGGGAGATTTGAGTAGCATTGTTTATCTGTCCTTTTAAAGAATGCCAGGATCTACAGGAAATGAAAGGCAAGGAGAAAGCAGATGCTATGGGTTGGAAGTAATAATGCATTCAACTCAATCTCAATGTCCACATACCGAAGAGTCCTTAGGCTCAAAAATGGACTCCAGTCAGATAACGGGCAGACAGCGAATATATGGATACAGTCCTTAGGTTTATCCAACATAAGAAGCCCTGGCTCATCAGCTATAGAATCCTATAGCATTCCTGGCATTTTCTGTCTCAGAAACCTGTCACTCTTTAAGTAAATAGCTTTCCTTGTCCAGCACTAGCCAGTATCTTTCACACACTGAGTTGCATCAGGCCAAACAACAAGAACTAATAGTTGAGCATATGTGTCTGAAGCAGGGATTTCATAACTCACCTGCAGCTGAGGTTAAGTCAAAATTGGATTTTTGATAAAACTTGGTAAAATAGTTTAGAAAAGCTTAATAAAATTCAGATTTGTAAAATAAAATTTGTTATTTAATTTAATATTTCCAATAAGCATATTGCTTAATAATAAGTAGAAGTAAAATTGTTTTAAACATAAATAAAATTATGTAAAATAAATAAGCATAAGTAAAATTATGTTTTAAACATAAACTGGAAACATTAAAACTTAAAACAATTGCCAGGCACGCTTTAATCCTAGCACTGGGGAGGAGAGGCAGGTGGATCTCTGGGAGTTTGAGGCCAACCTGGTCTATATAATGAGTTCCAGGTCAGCTAGGGCTACATAGTAAGACTCTGTCTCAAAAAAAGAAAGGAAGGAAGGAAGGAGGAAAGAAAAAGAAAGAAAAAGAAAAGAAAGAATAATATAACTTAACAATAACAAACATTTTCATATGTTCTTTTAACATAAGTTCTAGGGGAGAAAAATGCTTTATATTTTCTTTTGCTTGTTTTTTGAGACAAGTGCTCTTTTCCACAGAACTTCTACAAGACTGAGCTGAACAAGGAGGAGATGTACATCCGCTACATCCACAAACTCTACGATCTGCACCTCAAGGCACAGAACTTCACAGGTAATTCTGCTTGGGGGAAGTGAACTAGCTACTGATGCATTAAACATGATAACTCCTCTGCTTTTTGTAATTAGAGATGAAGAATCAGGCACTTCTCTTTTAAACTCAAAATGCATTTTTGACACTGTCATTGCATGATCTTTCAGAGGTTGCCCTTGGGATTATGAAGCACATACATAACTCATTACAGTATACTTTCATTTAGTGTTTTGCTGTCTTAATTTAAACATAGGATCTTTATAACCATACAGATCTCTGGGTCTTCCTTTTTCTGAGATGTGTGTGCATGTGTGTGTGTGTGTGTGTGTGTGTGTGTGTGTCGTGTGTTGTATATGTCTCAGTGGAAATTCCATCAAATACTACCATCATCTTCACTTTTCATGGGCATACTGATTTTAAAGAATTTTTAGGTGTACTGTGTTTACTAAGAGACTGGCCACTTGGATGACTCTTCATCATGAAGTTCTCTGTTTTCCTTAACATGTTTTATTTATCCTGAAGAATTTCAGTGTGTTTAAGAGATTGAATAATGAAGAGTTCTCTTAAGTTTTTCTTCATCTAAGAATATCTTTATCGCCTCTTATATTGGTCACCTTTCTGTTATTGAAACAGTATCTACAATAGCAGACTTAAAAAGAAGGTCAAGTTTGCTTAGGTTTAGAGTTTTGGAGCTTTGGTACCTTGTTAGTTGGCTTTGTTGCTTTTGGGCTTGTAGCAAAGTAGGTTGGAGAGATGGCAGGGAGAGTGCATGGCAAGGCATAACCAATCGTATTATGGTATGGCTATGACTTGAGAGAAAGCAAAAAGAAGCCTTACAATGCTCATCATGCTTGACCCTGATAACCTAAACCTTTCCTCCAAGCCCCACCTCTCACAGTTCCCAGCCATCTCTCCATAACACTTAATTAAGTAAGAATCAAACTTCTTATTTTAAGATTGTATGTGTATTTGTGTGCATGAGCAAATAGCATACATGTTCAGCTAGCCTCTGAAACAAGAAAAAGTGTTAGATCCCTAGAAGTTGGAATTGCAAGTGGTTGAGGGTCAACTGACATTAGTGCTGGGAATGGGACTCACTGGAGCAGCAGCAAGTACTTTTAATGAGCTATCTTTCAAACCCAGGATCGAGCTTTAACACATGGGGCTTTGATGGACATTCCTGGACCAGTCATAGTATATCCTCACCCCTGAAGGGCATGTTTGCTGGAGTCGGAATTCTAAGTGAATAGTTCTTTTATTTTTATACTTCAAAAGTGTTGTCTCCTGGTCTCCCTACTTTTGGTGAAATGTATGTTGTTATTTTAATGACATATTGCAAAATGGTTTCTGGTTGCTTTTGAGAATTTGTATTTGGTCTTCAGTGGTTTGACTATGACATACATGGTATGGTTTTCTTTAAGCTTAACATGTTTAGGTTTGCTGATCACCAAATTTCACCACATTTGAAAAGTTTTAGGCATTATTTCCTAAAAATATATTTTACATACTATTCCTTTCTTTTGAGACTGCTGTGGAATGATTATTTGGTCTCTGGTCATTGTTATTTTTACCCCAACTTTACTATTGTCTGTGGTTTAGGCCAAGTTTTTGCTTTATGTCCAGGCCACTAATTCTCTTCTATTATCTCCATTCAGCTACTCTTTCCAATAAAATGTTTATTTTTGTTATTATAGTATTCTAACATTTCCATTTTGTTGTTTTCTTCTCATTGCTTAAGTTTCTATACAAAAAAAATTAATCTTTTCAGTTGTTCAAGAGTGTTCACATTTACTATGTGGGGATTGGTTTCAATAGCTGCTTCATAGTCTAAGGTTCCAAAATGTGAGTCATCTTTGGGTTGGCATCTGTTAATTGCTTTTTCCCTTGGATAGTTATTTAGTTCTCTGATTTCTTGAATGCCAAGTAATTTTAGATTATATCCTGGACCTTTTGAACATTATGTTACAAGATTCAGCATTCTGTCAAAATTGATATTTTTAATTTTGGCAATCAGTCCAGTTAGGTTTGAACCTCAGATCCTGTGCCACTTTTGGGAGATTGTGATTCTAATGTCTTGTTTTTAAGGCTTCTGCACTACTACTACAGTTCTCTGCATGTGCACCATCCATCACAGGTCTCAGATCCTTGGTTATGATGTGTACCATTGCACGTTGCTTACCCCAGGCATGGTCTGCTCCACAGATATGTGGAGATCAGCCCAAAACTTCATATACAAAATGAAAGCTCTCTTTTGAGCTCCTTTTCCTGTCTGGTTTCCCAATCTTCCCATGGCTTAGGTACTCCCAGTTTAGGATCCTGGCTATGGAGCTGAGGAGGAGGAAGAAAAAGAGTGTAAGAGCTCCATGCCATGGGAAACCCTTTTCCAGCAGTGTAAGAGAAAAACTCTTCTAGGAGTGTGATTGTCTGATCCCACTTGCAAGAAGTCTGGGGTAGGAGACATAAAAGGTAGAAAATAAAAGTAGCAACTTAGTACATTATGATAATCTTCAAGTGTGACTTTTCCTAGTTGGTCCACTTGCTCTTATGTATTCTGTTCAAGTGTTTTATTGTGCTTACTAGAAAAGACAGAGTGGAAGGTGCTTGATCCTCTTAAATAGGACCCTCTCCATGGGTTTGAGAATGGCAAATCGAGGCCTTCACCCTACTTTTCTTTCAGGGAATTCTTGAACTACGGCTCTTTCCTCAGTTTTTAAGTAAAGAAATTCTTTAGGTGACAGACTAGAATTTGAATGTGCCACTAGCTGGTTCTGCTATCTCTATTAGTATTTCTGTTTATAGTATAGAGACATGGATATTATCCAGGACTCTTTTTAATCTCCCTCAAGTTGAGTCCTAAGTCCTAAGGTCCATGGTTTCTTTCTCCTTGAAGTAGACTCTGTCTTGGGGTTCTCATCCTTCAAGTTCCCTCACCAACTCCATACCTACATCCTTTATCCATAGGCTGAACTGAACTTTCCATCTCTTCCCCAGACTCTTCTGTTTTATTTTCAGGAGAATGTGTGTGTGTGTGTGTGTGTGTGTGTGTGTGTGTGTGTGTGTGTGTGTGTGTGTGGATATGTGTACATGCTTGAGGAGGCCAAAGAGGTTATTGGATTCTCTGAAGCTGGAGTCAGGCAATTTTGAACTGCCTGTGTCTGTACTGGAACCCAAAGTTGGGTCTTTTAGAAGAGCACAAAGCACTCTTAGCCACTAAGTCAGCCATCTTTGCAGCCTCATGTTCTCAATTTTAAAACACTTAGCACATTGTTTTTATTAATAGTTACATTTTACATTATGTATGTGTATATATACATAAGTACATATATATGATTGTGTGCATGTGTGTAGTCGGATAGATAATTCCCAGTTAAGGATGAGTCTTTGAGGACAGAGTTGATGGTTTCTTGTCCTTAGTCATCTCTTAGAAGGGAGCCTAGGAACACAAGACCTAAATAACTACATCGCTGATGCATGCACTCATCAGTTAAATTTTAACTCCTTCTATGAATATTTCCCTTCAATGTAGATAACTCCTGAATCATGAATGGAACAATACAATGTAGTAAATTATTTAATTTTTTTAAATGATAGAATAAGAATTGAGAGTGAGCTGAGAACAGTTATTTCACATCTGCACAGATGTTTTGGTTCTCTGCAAGAAAGTCCTAATATGTCTGAGATGCCAAAACTGGGCGATTTTTCTTTATTTACTCAAATCATAAGAGTGTGTGCTCTTCCCATGTCACAGTTTACATTTTGCATTTATTTCTTGTGTGTGTGCATGATGTGTATGTATGGGTGTGCTTCCCACACTAGTGTGAAGGACAGAGGAAGCCTCTCAGGAGTCATTTCTCTCTCCCACTGTTATAGAGGTTACAGGTCACCAGACTTGCACATCATGACCTGTAGTCATCTCACTACTCTCTTCTCTCCCATGTCATCGTGTGTGTGTGTGTGTGTGTGTGTGTGTGTGTGTGTGTGTGTGTGTGTGTGTCCTTGAAGAAAGTGAAAGTTCCTGGGAGAACCTTCCTTTCTGTAGAAATGATTCAGCCTTTCTGCAACCTTCTATAACGCTGCCTTGCTTTCCTAATTCATCTCCATTCTTCTATGTTCTTTCTTTTTGTGTATTGCTTTCCTTCCTGTACACTTGTCAAAATAATGGAATGGCCTGTAGTTAACCACGCTGTGGTACTTTCTGCTTAGAATGTTAAACTCTTTAGAAGATTGCCCCTTGGAATCCATCCCTCTTCATACATGTCAGCCCCCAAAGAACACAAGGGTGAGCATAGAACAGCATGGACACTGAAATGATCAGTCACAAAGGGTGCCATGAGGGTCACACATGACGAGTATCCATGCTTTCCCTCGATTAGCAGCATGTCCAGTGATGCTCTCAACATGCTCACACCCCACAGCTGTGCATCATCACTTTCCCAAGCACATTCTAAAGCAGTTGTGTTTTGAAATCTTTGTGCCAGCACTCATTTCTCAGCATCTGTCAGCATCTTTCTCAGACTTCCCCAGGTGTCATGGCATTGGGCATCTGTGAAAAGGACATGCCTCTAGCCTCTTATCCTGAGACTAGCTTAGTTATTCTCTGGGGAACTTCCAAGTGTTCTAGTGTTGGGAGAATGAAAAGAAGGGGAAAACAAGGGAAATGGCCCCAGATGTCACTAGAAGAACACAGGAGTTACTCAGGTTTTAAGGAGCAGACTCTAGCACCAGCTGGTGTCAGTCCTCAAGATCCAAGAAGAGAACACAGTTGGCTAGACACTTCTTGGAGTACAGCACAGTTCCTAAAGTGACCTATGGTTTCTGCATGGCCAGCACAGTCTGCCATGGAAACCTCTGTTGTTCATCTGTGTCTGTGTCAATCCATTTTTACCCTTAGTGAAAATCCTGTCCATTTCGCATTTAGTCCCCACAAGAAGGCCAGCAAGCCCATTGTGGACAGCTTCTTTTTTGCCTGGCTCTCCCTGGACCAAGTCACATCTCACTATTCCTCTATCTAAAGCTGAGGGTGGTACCCGAGGGCTTCAACTCTGAAGTCCAGGAGCCCTGCAGTACCAAGGCTTCTTAAAAGACACCATGGCTGAGTCCTTTCTACTTGAAATACATGGAGGAAGATGATGGGAACAATCAGATGGTTAGCAGCATCCCCCATCTAAATGTATCATTTTAGCTGCTTATGTATTAGGAGAGAAGCTTGGTCACATCCACTGAGGGAGGGCCATGCCTTGGTCACACTCACTGAGGGAAGGCCATGCCTTGGTCACATGCACTGAGGGAAGGCCATGCCTTGGTCACACTCACTGAGGGAAGACCATGCTTTGGTCACAGGCACTGAGGTAAGGTCATACTGGGAGCAGGGCACATACTAAAGGAGGAGGGAGAAAGTGGTGCTGGGGTACAAAAACTGTCACAAAAAAAATAAAGCCAGGAGACTATTTATATTCACCAAGGTCATTGGCAAGGATGATAGCTAGAGGCTTTGTCTCAGGGGTTATCTATGTGTAAGAGACAAAAGCAAAATGACAGAACCTGAGCTTTTGTTACTCCACTGTTTGATGTGTGAAAATGGCAAAATCACTGTATTAGAGTAGAACTTAGCCCAGTACCTTGGGACTTGTTATATCCTTAAGTCCAATAAGTGAAGAAAAAATATAAATTTATATTGTGTTTAAAGCTACTACTACATCTTTGGAGAGACATAAAGTATGGTAGTTAAATGGAGTAGTTAAATAAGGGCTGGGCATTTTCTCCCAATTAAGAAAATGAGTTGACTGTTACAGTTTTTGAAGGAAAATTATTATTGCCCTTTATGAATGACCATTAATTCTAGTTCTTATTATTATTCCTATTTAGTCATGAATTTCATTTAGGAAAAGAAACAACCTACAAAGGGGAAAATAGTACATTAAATACACTCCCTATCTGCCAAGTATGCATGTCAATTTTCCTTTTGTGTATGGAAAATCATTTTACCTATTTATGTAGTAAACCCAATCAGGCCAAACATATAGTTATTTCAGTAACTTTACTGAAATTTGTGGGACCAGGAGCTGGTCATGGTGGTGCATGCTTTTAATTCCAGCACTGAAGAGGCAGAAACAGGTTTATCTCTGAGTCTGAAGCTAGCCTGATCTACATAGCAACCTCTGCCAGCCAAGGATACATAGGAAGACCTTATGGATTCATCCAGGAGAATCTTATGACATAGTCCATGCAGCATTTACCACCACGCCTCCATACATTCACTTCATCCAGTACCTCACTGATGCAGGAGTTTGCTTTGGTTTTAGTCTTCATTCAGCTTTCTCTGACTTTTGTACCCATTTATAAATTCTGGCTACATTTTTAATCATCCCTCTCCATGCTCCAGATTCAAGTGCATAGCCCTTAGCTAGCCAGTTAGTTAGCTTCTTAGTTAGGGTTTCTCTTACTAGAATAATGACCAAAAGGAACTTGGTGAGGCAAGAATTTACTTCAAGCTCACATCACAGCCTGTTATCTAAGGAAGTCAAGGTAGGAACTGAAGGAGGCTGGAAATGTAGCAGAGGCCTTGGAGGGGTGCTGCTTACTGGCTTGTTCCCCATGGCTTGCTCAGTCTGCTGTCTTATACCATCTCCAACCACACGCACCAAGGATGGCACTGCCCACAGGGAGTTGGGCCCTCCCACGTCAAATTATCAATCAATAAATTTTCCTCAGACTTGCTGCCCACAGGCTAATATGGTGGGAGCATTTTCTGAGTTGAGGTTTCCTCTTCTAAAATAAGTCTGGCTAGTATCATAAAACTGGTCAGCACAGTTAGTAGTTAGTTAGTTAGTTAGTTAGTTAGTTAGTTAGTTAGTTAGTTAGTTAGTTCATTCTTTTGTTCGTTCGTTATCTTGCTTTTGACGTCTCCTAGTCTCCAAGAGACATACTTATGAATTGTCCTTGTAAACAATGGCATGTCTACACTACATCTTTGAGTTGGTTATAACATGAATTCCTTGAATAGGTTAACCATGCACAAAGCATGTGAGTGTTGTAGCAAGGAGAACTAAAAACCAAGTATATACAGAAAATCACAGAAACACCAAGATTCAATCCAGATCTGTGATGATGCTGTCACCAAGGGAAGTCACCATTCCTTACTTGTTTCTTCTTGTATTCCTGACATTTTTCTGCTATCTCATGAAATTTAGAAAGAAGCATTGAGTTTGCAAAACCAATCCTAATTGCAAGGAAATGGTTCTGAATCCTGACTGACTTCCTGTCCTCTTCCTCAACATGCAGAGGCTGCCTACACCCTCCTCTTGTATGATGAGCTGCTGGAATGGTCTGATCGGCCCCTCAGGGAGTTCCTGACCTACCCCATGCAAACAGAATGGCAGCGCAAGGAGCACCTGCACCTCACCATCATCCAGAACTTCGACAGAGGCAAAGTACGTAGCACTAACAACCCATGCTCTTCACTCTTCTATCTTTTCCAGTAGGGTCCTTATTCTAGAGAGTGTATTAGGTAGAAGCACCCAGAGCCTGTTAAAATGAAGTTTCCAGAACCAGCCTCTAGATATTCTGATTATGTAGGTCTGTCATAGGCCTGAGGAATCTATAGTTTTAATGAGGTCTCTGGGAAATTCACATGTGCCCAAGCTCTTTATCACCCTTTGGACTGACACTGACCATAAGGTAGTGACACTGTCTTTGTCTACTCCAGCTACTAAACCAAAATATATAGACTGGGAGCTGACTTGGTGAGGGCAACTGCGGATAAGCCTGATGATGAGTCCAATCTCCATGAATCACGTGATAGAAGAAAGGAATAGACTCTTGCAAGTTGTTCTCTGACTCCCACACATGTGTTGTAATTAGTATGTGCGCGCGCGCACACACACAGAGTGGCTTATAAACGACAGGAATTTATTTACTTCTTTGTCACCATTTTGGAGGCTGAGGAGGCTAAAGTCAAGGTCTACTTCCTCAAGAATGGTGTCTTCTCCATGCCTTCACATGATAGAAGAATAGGTGACTCTGGAAAACTTATTTTTTTTTTATTTATGTATTTTTATTGCATATACGGTGTTCTGTCTGCATATTTGCCTACACACCAGAAGAGGGCACCAGATCTCATGACAGATGGTTGTGAGCCACCATGTGGTTGCTGGAAATTGAACTCAGGACCTCTGAAAGAGCAGTCAGTGCTCTTAACCTCTTAACCATCTCTCCAGCCCTGAGAAACCTATTTTTAAAGGGTACTAAGTCTCTTATGACCTACCTAATCATCTGCTAGGGGCCTGTCTCCTAATATGTGAGGAGTTAGGATTTCAGCATTAGAATCTTAGAGAAACACAACATGTAGACTATAGCAATTTGCCATTTGTTCTCTGAAAAACTGTCTGCCTCTACCTGCTCCCAAAATTGGAATGCACTTTCTCACTCTGCCTTTACATTCAAGGTAAAATGAGGGAAGTTTGTAGCAGCCCTTACTATAGATGGAAATGCTTGAGAGCTGGAGGTCACATCACTGACTTAATGCAGTTTGTGTATCATTCCTTCCTGTCCCTTTTGTCTGTGTCCCTTATCAAGGACTGTGACTCTTTTTAAAGACTATGAATCTGACACTTGTGTTAATTTGGCTTGAATCCTTGGGGTTCTTACATATCTTTTCGAAATTGCAAGGGTTAAGCAGAGAGGTAAATACAACAAATGGCTATCAATTCTTTATAGAATGCAGTTAGAAGACCTAATGTTTTGATGCAAGTAAATTGCTTATTCAACTCCTCCTTTATTAGTTATCTAACTACAGTGATTGGACCTTATTCTAATACCAATGTAAATATCTTTGTTCTCTCCTGCTATGAAATTTCCCTCTGCTCCTCCTGGTTCCTCCCCACCTCCCTTACCCTCCAGATATACCCTTTCTGTCTCTCACTAGAAAATAAACAGGCTTCTAAGGGAATAATATAATATAATATGCTAAAAACAATATACATCAGAATAGGACAAAACAAACAGAAGAAAAAGAGCATTTAAAAAAGCCATAAGAAACAGATGTAGATGCATCTGTTTGCACACTTGTTTGCACACTCATGAATCCCATAAAAACACAACCAGAGAGAGAGAGAATAAAATTAAAACATAAAGATAAATTTAAAAAAAAAGAAGAAGAAGAATAGAGTGAAGTGTAGCAGGCTTTTTTAGAACATCAGGCCCCAAATCATGACACAGAGACTAATTAATCATGAACGCTTGACCTTAGTTTTAGGCTTATCCCAATAGCTGTTATAACTTATTTTAACCTGTTCCTTTCCTCTTCAGCTATGTTTTGCCTTGGGGCTTTTTACCTTTCTTGCATTCTGTGTGTTCTGGTTTCCTGATTTCTCCATGTATGACTGGCTGATGGCTGCCTGGCTGGCTGGCCCAAGGTGTCTCCTTTTTTTTCTTCCTCAATCTCTCTCCCTGAAGCCTAGATTCCTCCTCTGCCCACCAGCCACACACATCCCTCTTCCACCTTCTACCACCTAGCTACTGGCCGCTAAGCTTTTTCTTGGACCAGTCAGGTGCCTTACACAGGCAAGGTGAAACAGCAACACATCTTTGTATAATTAAACAAATGCAATATAAACAAATATAACACATCTTTTTGTTATGAAAGTAAGAGTCCACAACATAAAAAAATGTAGCACACCTTCTACACAGTTAAAGTAATATTCCATAACAGGGAGGGGGAAGCCTTTGTACAACAATCTGAGACAAGGAACCTTCAAAGATGTCATTGAGTTTGTTTTCAGTTGACCATCTACTGCTGAGCATGGGGTCCACCCTTAAGACTAGTTTGCTTTCCCAATGAGACTCCCTTAGAGAAAACTAAATTTTCATTTGCAAGTGCTTACCAATTGGGGATTGCTTCTGGGTTACGGGTGGGGGCAGGTGTCTACTTCTTTCAGCTCTAGAACCCCCACCTAGTACAGGTCCATGCAGACCCTGTGCATGCTGCCTCAATCTCTGTAAGTTCATATGTGCATCTGTCCTGCTGTACTTGGAGGGCCATGTTTCCTTGGTGTTCTCCATCCCACTGGCTCCTCCGTTGCAGAGTTCCCTGAGGCCTGAGGGGAGGGATCTTATGAAGACATCCATTTAGGATCGAGTGTCCCTAGGTCTTTTGCTCTCTGCATATTGTCTGGCTGTGGGTCTCTATAGGCAATTGGCTGTGGCATCTGTCACCCCATTGATCACAAGGGTTGATTCATCAGTATGATCAGTATGCTATTTCAAAATCTCATGAATTGGCCCATCCCCAGAAGTCTGTGCTGTACGTCAGGGTTGTAATCACTACCCAAAATCCTACACCTATGGGCCATAAATAGCTTTTACTTATTAAATGGTGAAAGAAATGAAAATATTATTAATACTGAGGCATGTGGAAACTATATGAAATTTGTCTTGCATCCATAGATTCATATTAGAACATAGGCATTCTGACATAACTATATGGATTTCAGACAATAATAGATGGATTGAATAATCATGGAAAAGGTTATATGGTCCTAAAGCCACAAATACTGATGGTGTAGGCTTTTGAAGAAAAACCTTTTGACAGTATGTTAGATGATAAAATGTAAACATTTCTTCTAAAAACAATGCACTGATCTAACCAGAACCTAATGGCCCTCACAATTTGTAAGTACATGCTAGCCAAGTAAAGAGTCCAGGGTGTCACACTTGAATTATTGGGCTGTAGGAACCAATGATAATTCCCTTCTGAGCACTGAGAATCTGTATGCACCCATGTGTGTGGTCATGGTGAACTACAGTTGTTTCCAGGGTGTGATTATGACACAACACAAGAATATATTGTTTTTATACCATGTGTGAGTGAATATTATGAGGAGTTGTCATCTCTAACTTTCTGAAGATTTTTCACAAGTTACATGTTAATTGAATGTCATTTTCATGGTTATAACGACAGTGTTACTACTTTAGGTTGTTGTAAAGTCTTAGAGAGTAAGGCTTTATGATCCAAATGCATCCATACCTGACCTTTGAATAGAGGTATAGAAATGCAATGAATGCTTACTTTTGTATTACTGTTGGTCCACAGTGTTGGGAGAATGGCATTATCTTATGCCGGAAGATTGCAGAGCAATATGAGAGTTACTATGACTACAGGAACCTGAGCAAGATGAGGGTAAAGTACCTGGGTGACTGTGAATCAGGTGTGGTGAGCTTTTGATTAGTGTCCCAATGGGGCTGTAGGAAATCAACATTGAAACCATCTTCATACACCTTGCAGAAACTTTGTCTAAGATAAGTTATTTTCCCTGAAGCATACTGAGCTACTTATGAGGAGAAATAGCAAATTGGTCTCTGTGTGTCCTTTTATTTAACATACAAAGAGAGAGCCCCCAGTCTGTTTCTAAAGTCTCACATCTGAAATGCACAATCTAATGCAAGATTAATATTTGAAGTTTGTTGTGGGAAATCTCTACACTGAAGAGCTTCCCAATTACACAGAAATTTCTCTGACATTATGCAGTTCTTACTATCTCAATTTTCAAAATAAAATGGTGGAAATGTTAGGTGGCTCTCATGTTAAAATAAATTAGGGACAAATGCTGCATGAACTCTGTCTGTACCTTCAGAAATCTGTCCTCACTTAACTGAGGTTTTAGTACCAGGTACTCAGGCATCTTAATGTTCTGTATTCCTGAGTCATTTGTGTCTATCCCCTTGCTTTTAAATTCCAACATCCTTATTCTTGGGAGTTACAAGCATTTTATGTCATGTGTAGTATTCAAGGTCCTGATGAATGCTAAGGTTATCTAGGTTTCTAAGACAAGATCCTTTGCTTTTACATACTGAAGTGATAATGATATCCCCTTCCATGTTGGAGGTTGCCATTGGAAACATGAGAACATAAACCTTCAACAGCTTACCTCTGCCTTTGCACCACCACTGGTTCCTTATTCATCTTCTGGGAACTCATCCTGTACTTTTTATCACAGTATTTCATGTTAGAAGGCCATCAATATTTGTCCTAACTTGAGAACGAAAGGAAAAAATAATCTCGTTTTTCACTTCAGCACATCATGTTTATGCTTATATATAAACATTGCTAACCAACTCCTCTTGGCACCCTATCCTTGCAACAGAAGTGAGGTTACAGTATTTACCAGTGAGAGCCCTTGGGTGCCATAGTCACTAAGATTTTTATAAACCCCAAGCATAACACTTCATGCCAACTGCTCTCGGGGGTGATGTTACTGGGGAAGGGAAAAGCCTTCAAGTACAACATTAGTCTTGCCCTGGAATCCCCAGGGGTGATCATATCACAAAAGGGAAGCCATAGCTTCATTTGCTACCTAGTTTGAACATTGTCAAAGCCACACTTAAGAGCTTTTAGCCTAGATGGCACTTTGTATGCACACCTCCCTTGGCCTAGGTTGGTGATTTACCCCCATCCCACCTGCACAAGGTTGTACCTTTCTCATATCCTGAACTAGTGTGTTCAAGGGAGAAGCAAGTTCACAAGTGAGTGCACCTCACTTAGACGGTCTCCCAAAAGGCTTGGATTCTAATTATTCATGTGAATTTCTACTTGTCCTATATCTA
The DNA here is from genome assembly GCA_030556225.1 of Cricetiscus sungorus. Lineage (NCBI taxonomy): Eukaryota > Metazoa > Chordata > Mammalia > Rodentia > Cricetidae > Cricetiscus > Cricetiscus sungorus. Next base: position 19,595,352 of record JANBXA010000600.1, on the reverse strand, counting down.
TGATGATGTAAACATCTCTTTGCTAGGCTTATAGAAATTTCCTGCTCTGGTAGTAACATGTAGTAAAACCCTTGATCCTCTAAAGGACCAGTAAACTACAGCTTGTGTTCTGGGGAGCTGAGACATGCCAGAGAGACCATGTAGCTTACAAAACCTGAAATTTTCACTCTGCATGCATTTACAAATTTGGTTTGCTGATTCTCTCCTGGAAATATTTAAAAGGGAATCAGAAGTCCTTTTCTGTATGAATTAAAATGTTTTCCCAGTAAATGGAAGTGTGTTCCTTTATTAGTCCGGCTGAAATGTGGGATGGAATTCACAGAACTTCCTCTATACTTCCCTAGATGATGGAAGCTTCTTTGTATGACAAAATCATGGACCAGCAGCGTCTGGAACCTGAGTTCTTCAGAGTTGGATTTTATGGGAAAAAATTCCCATTTTTCTTAAGAGTAAGTAATACACCTGTTATTGGTTTTAATCCTCCCAGCTCAGATCCTCCAATCAAGAAAACTAAGGAATTAATGACATTTTATGATAAGTAACAAGAAGGTGATAGATAGCATCATGACTTTTTCCCCCTTTTAACTCATGAAAATATTAATCTAAAATATTTTGTCTTGAACAGTTTCTCAAGATCAAACACTCTACCCGTTCCTGAGTTTACTTTGGGAGCAGTGCTTAAGACTTCTCTTGTGTGGCATTCACTGTTGTGTTCTCTGTGCAAGTTCTATAGTTAGCATTAGAGATGATGGAGGTTGTAAATAAGAGGGCTTGGAGTTGTAGACTGTAGGAAATAACAGAGTTACATCAAGTAAAAACCTTACTTCCAGAGCCACGGAAAAGTGTGGTTTGACCTTTTTGATGACTATGTAACAAGGTAAATGTCACCCAGCCGAGACATCTGGTGCATTGCCTGTATAAACTGCTTCTACAAAGGGAAATTTGTGGACCTTGTGTGGTAAATATAAAATAATTTCTGTACAGTTGGCCATGTTATATTTTATATATGTGTGTGTTCATTGGACATCCTCCCTATATTGAAACAGTAGTTGAAAGAGCTCATTTACTCCATCAGGGCTCTGCATTCCTGATGAACTGAACCCATCTGTGAGCCAAGTATGGTACCTAAACCATGTAATGCCAACACTTGGGAGGCTGAGGCAGGAGAATTGCCACAACTTTATAACCAGCTTTGGCCATGTGGTGAGCTCTAGGCCAGCCTGGGCTTCAGAGTGAGGTACTATCAAAAAAAAAGAAAAGAAAAAGAAAAACTGTGGCTATAACTCCAGCACTTAGGTAGAGGCAAGATGATCAAAAATCCAAGGTCAGCCAGACTCTATCTCAAAATAACATACAACACATGCACACATGCACGCACACACCAAATTGAGTGCATTACAACTAAATCTCAATGTGAAAATATTTATATTGATCTAAATCCTTCCATAACTGTAAGCTTATGATAAAAGACAAGGAGGCATACTTGGAGAAGGAAAAGGAGAGAGACTTCGTTTATTGTTTAATCTTTAGCTTATCTATATTTTAGATAGAGTAGATGGATGATTGGTTGATAAAATGAGCCTCAAAACATCCAAAGACATAAGGAAATGTTTATGTTTAGAGTCATGTGAAACGCACCTGGGAGACAAACCTGCAGGCATTCCGGTGAGGGGTCTTTAGAAATAGATTATGCTCAGGAATGCCCTGCATGAAAAAGAGGAACTAGCTTAGCAGGAACTTTCAGCACTCCCTTCTTCCTGACTGTGTGGACTGACACAGCGTGACCTGGGGCTGACACTATGACTTCCAGCCACAAAGACTGTACCCTAGAAGTGTGAGCCAGAGTAAAACCTCCTTCCCTGAGTTGCTTTTGCTCAGGTGTTTTCTCACAGCAATAGAAAAGGTGATCAGTGAGCTGACATTTTCTTTAAATAATTGAAAGGACCATGACCTTGGGTGCTACAGACATTATATAAACTCTCCTTGTTGCACTTAAAAAAAGTGCACAAGACATTGGCAGGTAGGTCTGCTCTGCCTGAAAAGGAAAGAAAGATCAGTTCCTGATCCAAAGTAATGACAAATGCAGAGTATTTGCTGAATTTAAAAGACTACATTTTAGATGTGGACATGCCAGTCCTGGTCTGGTGTCAGCACTCTTGAAGGACACAGAGCCCTGGGACCTGGTTGTCAGTGGAGTGGTGGCCTTCTGGATCAGTGAGCAATATGGGGTCTAGAGACCTCCAGAGCAGGGGCAAAGTATGACTCTGATGTAAGGGGGTCTCTTCCTTTGTTGATACAAAATTGTAACATATGAAAGGCTACATTTTCTTCCGTATCATGCCAAGAGTCGGCAAGTCCATTGTACATTGCAGGTTTAGTGTTTAGAGACCACACAAGTTTTAGGGGCCCAAAAAAGCTTTTTATTTCTTCAAACTGTCAGAAGAAAACAAAATAACCTTTAGGGTGAAGGTAATGTAATGATAGTCTATAAATTATATATATATATATATATATATATATATCACACACATATATATACATATATACGAATGTATGTTTATATACATATATGTGTATGTATATGTATATATATATTATATATACTGTATCGACAAATGTCAATATTGATGTGTTTATCTCTAACCAACCAGTAATTTGATAAACCTTTTGATATCTTTATGGAGGAAGAGGCCCATGACAGTAAATGTGCTAAAGGCACACAAAGCAGCCACGTAGTACTGGCTAAGATCTGGCTTTAGTTGCAAGTACACAGTGAGCCACCCTAGATTCCCATCAGTGATGTGTAATTACTGTAAGGGAAGGTGTATAGGGCTAGAAGGATGGCTAAGGTTAAGAGCACCTGTTCTTCCAGAAGGACCCCAGTTGAGTTCCCAGCAGCCATGCCAAGCAGCTCACAACTGTCTTAGGAACAGCTCTGGGAGACTCAGCATTCTCTTCTGGCCTCTGTGGGCACCTATAAACATGTGGCATATACTCACACACATACTTAAAATTTTTTAAGTCAATCTTTAAAGACAGTATGTCTTAAAAAATCAAAAGTAATTTAGAAGCTCAAATTATAAAGGAAGTTTAGCAAATGTCAGCACTACATTGACCAAATAGACCAAATTTTGCTTAATAGACAATTACAATAAATTGATGTGTCTATCACCAGTCATTTGAAAAACAGATTTTTTTTTTCCTGTGTAATTGTCATTTACTTCAAAATGAAAGGGAAAGGTTGCCCTCTCTTGGTTTCTAAGAAACATTGCATGCTTGAGAATCCCACCCCCCTTTTTTATATTCCAGATTAAAAATAAACATCAAGATTAAAAATTTCCATTTGTTGTTTGATTAATTTCGGGATACATTTAAAAGCCCTAGGAAATTAAAACAGTTGTAGAATCTATGTAGTCATTTCCTCCCCTAGATGGAAAGTATTGACTCTTATAACTGGGCAGGTCTGCTTCTACATCATTAAAAAAGAACTCTGAAACAGTTATAGGAAAGTCTATATCTCAATGAATGTCCATAGCATCCCTGTTCCCATCATCCAGAAAGTAGAAAAAACTCAAATATCTGTCAGGTGATGGATGAACAGGTCAAATGTAATATATCTTCCCAATGGATTATTACACAGCAACAAAAAAACAAGAGAAATATCTGTACCTGCCACAAGCTAGAAAATGTTGGTGGTATGCCAGGTGCCTAGGAGGTGGCTTTGGCTAGTGAAGGGTTTGCCTAGCTTACAGGGGGCCCTTAGTTTGATCCCATCACTGCTTAAACCAGGCATGAGTGGTACACAGCTGTCGTCAGTACTCTGGGGGTGAAACCAGTGAGTCAATCATAAAGTGAGGTGATGGGCCAGTCATTAAACTACCAAAGAGTGGTCCAAATAGCTAACCAGCTATTAGGATGCGTTTTGAAAATGTTCCCTTCTTTGCAGCTCTCTGGACTAGCTCAAATAACTCTTGGCATTTTTAAACACTTTGTGTGTGTGTGTGTGTGTGTGTGTGTGTGTGTGTGTGTGTGTGTGTGTGTGTGTGTTTTTGGGATGAGAGGTGCATGTTTGGAGGTCAAAGGACAGCTTACAGGAGTTAGTTTTCTCTTTCACCATCTGGATCCCAGATACTGAACTCAGGTCAGCAGGCCTGGCAAGCACTTTTACCCTGTGAGCCAATTTTCTGGCCCTAATCTTCAGCATTCTTGCCTTGATGTCAGAACCCTGACATCTAGAATAAAGTAATAGAATATAGAATGACACAGCAAAACAAAACAAGCAAACATTTATCAAGGCTCTACTAAGGATTTCTAGCTCTAGCAAGTGAGCTAAGCTCGTTACAGTATGGAAGTCACTGTGCCTTTGGTCCCTTCATCCTTCTGAAGGCTAGACATGCCTGCCTGCCTGCCTGCCTGCCTGCCTGCCCCTCCCACTGGAACAATAAAGCCCATCTCAGAGACTTTCAGAGAAATAATCTAGTAAAAGGGAGTTTTAGTTATTGCATTATTTTGTTTTCTTAGAAACTGAGAGATTTATGGGTATGAGTTTGATGTCCATTTTATAAAATTTATCTCCAACATATACCGATTAACATTTTAGGAAATGTTGCCAGTTTCTGTCCTTGATGCTCAGTATCAGGCCCTCTCCATTCCCCATGCAAATGAACCTGGAATTCAGAGCATGCTGTTGGGTCTAGTGGAAATCAATAACAAATGAGCATCTTGCCCTTTGTTCAACATGTTTAATTCATGGGCATATTTTCCAAATGATTCTGGTTTATTAATGTTGCAGTATCATGATGTTGGGGCAGATGGTCTGTTATTGCTACAGTCGTATCTTTTACCTCCTCTTTGTTATATGATCCTAATTTCTTCTTTGGTTGCACCCTAGAATAAGGAGTTTGTATGTCGTGGCCATGACTACGAAAGACTGGAGGCCTTCCAACAGCGAATGCTGAATGAGTTCCCCCATGCCATCGCCATGCAACATGCCAACCAGCCTGATGAGACCATCTTCCAGGCAGAGGCTCAGTGTATCCATTCCTGATGGTCTGGGCTCCAGTTGGGTGGTGTCTCCCATTAGCTACAAGGTTATGTCCTGTTAATTGTTACAGCCACTGTTCCCTTTTCAGTGGCCATAACCTTATCTTCTAGTCCTCATCGTCTTGGTTTTAGCTTAGTGCCTTCTGAACAGGTTGTAATTATTCTAATGGTTATCACAGGATGAGATGAAAAGAAAGCCCTGTTAAGGAACCTTTTCCCTCTTAATTGACATGCCTGCAGATCCTGCTTCTGAAGCTCTTCTTTACTGGATTTCCCTTAGAGCAATTTTCCCTCAACTTCCTGTGGAAAATGCTTCAGTTCAAGGAAGTGGTAGCATTGTTCACTAAGGAATATCCTCCACCCTCCTTTTCCCTTTATACTTTAATTCTGGAGTGAGGAAAGGAGGAAAAAGAGATACCTCCAGTGCCTCTTAGCTATGATATTCTAAACTCTAACTTAATAGTATAGGATTCACAGTCCTATCATCTAAACACAGACAAGTCAAATGGAAGTACTTTGGCTTTCAGCACAAAGACAATTCACCCATCAGTTCATTCTAAATCCATCTGAAACCCATGGTTTTAAAGAAGACATGGGAACTCCCAGTGGATATACTTTCAAAGCAGAAACCTAAATGCAAGAGAAATAAGAAATTGTTTAAGAAGAAAATATTTTTTCTTCTGTTTCTCTGGGGAGGGAGTAACTATCTAATAAAATTGTATGTAAAGTATGAACTGCAACCAACTACCCTGCTTATCTATACCTGGGTTTGGAGAATGGATGCCACAGTTATGGAAGGCTAAGGTCACATAAGTACTTGGCAAGTATTACTGGTGTTCTTATAAGACTGCCTTTGGTCATAGTCTTACAAGGGTTTCCATATAAATAAATGTTGGGAGCCATGAACAGACTAAAGACATCTCATGTACAAGAGCTAGGTTGTTCCAATTCTGAATGCCCAAGCCAGCTGTTCCTCGCTACCCCCACTAAACTAGTAATTTGTAAATTCACAGGTTACAGAAATGCCACACATATATCCTTTCAGAGTCACATGCTTAGGACCCAGACCAAGGTATGCTTACAAGTGCATTATTCATATCTCCTGGGCATTTTTTAAAAAAATGATTTCAACTGGAATGGAAATATCAGTTTGCTACCCATAATGCCTTGCTGTTGTTTGCCAAGTCAGGTTTCGTCCTTGACGTTTTACTCCTAGATTTGCAGATCTATGCTGTGACTCCCATTCCAGAGAGCCAGGAGGTACTGCAGAGAGAAGGGGTTCCTGACAACATCAAGAGCTTCTATAAAGTGAATCACATCTGGAAGTTCCGCTATGACAGGCCATTCCACAAAGGCTCAAAAGACAAGGAGAATGAGTTCAAGGTACCCTGCAGGCTCTGTAACATGCCGCTGCCTCTTGTGCTTTCCTGACTCTTGGTAAATAGTAACTGAGGATACTGTCATGTGGCTGGAACAAAGGGTTCAGAAATCTTTCATCCTAGTAGTTCCCCAGCTCTGCAGCGTGTCCATGTGATGGGGAACACTTCCCAGGCAAGAAGATGTGTGGTCCCCTGCCAAGAAAATCTGAGCAGATCTGGGAGGAGTTCCTGAAGTCAGCTTCTCTGTGGCAGTCCCAGCAGCAGTGGTGCTTAGAGCAGTCTTTAAACTCATGTTTGAGCTCAGCCCTGTTGTGCACTCCTGGTGAGCCATTGTGGCAACAGTGGTTATATTCTAACACTGAAGAAACACAGAGTAAAGAAAACCAAAGAATAGGCAGACAGTTGGTACAATGGAGACTGCTCTGCCTTTTGTTCCTGTCCTCATTACAGCAGTGTGATTGAGTTTCTGAGATGAGGACAAGAGTGCATACATATCTTGGCCTCTGCCTGTGCTGGGTTTTCTGTCCTCTCCATATCCAGTGTGCCTTGCTAGTTCCACATGCTCCCAACCAGAAAGGGCAAGTATTCTCACAGACCCAGTGAGGAAAGGAGGCAGACGTTCAGAAGTCACTTGTGATCAGCCCTTTCCTTGAAAACAGTGTCTCAGCAAGCCTGAGATGGACCCCAGTGACTCAGCATCCATACATAAACAAAATTGTCAAGTGAGCATCTCTCACAGCAACTACTCCCTTCTTAAGCAGGAGGCATGTCCTAACACTGTCTTGCCTAATGTTGATCCATGCATCCTTGCCCACCAGTTCCCAGCGCTGCCAGTAGTTAACTACAGGGTTTATTCCCAGCCAAGAGACAGAGGAGAGGTAGTGGTAGCTTTGTAGAGTTCTGGGGTGACTGAATTAAAAATGGGCTTTTGTGAAAGACTTGATGGGCACTTACAATGTGGATGCCTTCGGAAATCTAATCACAAAATTCTCTAATGCTAAAAGTGCAAAGACAGACTAGAACCAACCAACTGCACCTACCCCACGGGCCTCTTCTTGGGGTCGTTCTTCTCCCTGAGGATTGAACAGTAAAGAGACCTCTGGAAAATACCACTGAGAGATATTGAGGTTTAATAAGGAACAGGAGAAACAAATGGGCGAAATAGATGTTTATTTAGAGAGAAATAACTTACAACATAGACAGATGAACACTAGCCGGTTCCTGGTCCCAAGGATGCCTCCGGATGTTCTCCGGAGAGCAAGAGAGGTCCCGGAGCCCCTTCCTCAGACTTGGTTCCCCCAGGTAACATGTGCCCCTCTCCCCACTCCCAATGGGCGTGGTCTGTGCCACAGGTGCAGATAAAGTGAGTATCTCACTACAGAGAGAGTCTCATCTTTTCTGCATAGTTATAATTCCCTTTTCCTACTCCCAAGTCAACTAAAGATCCAATTAGATTACGATACCATCCTTTCTCCTTGAACTAACTTGCAGTCCTCAGTTTAGGAGGCACTGGGGTCGTACAGTTGGCTTGCACAGTCACATGACCATGACCTTTAGCCTAGCCCTGGAACCCATGTCTTCCAACTCCCTTTCTTTTGCTTTTTCTGCTGTACCTTACTTCCTCCTGGTCAGCAATTAATGGCCAGTGATACAGCTACCTTACTGGGATGGGCAGGGTTAAATCAGGCTCCCTTTTCCCATGCTATAGCCTTCAGAATTGGGCTCCCACTGTACCCCATTTCCCCAAGCCTGTCCTCTCTACAGTCAGCCTACCCACCCTCCCTCCTGGCTCCCGAGACAACCCCCTTCTCTCTTCGTTGGTTGCCATGCCTTCTCACAAGCAGTTACATGTCTGTGTGGGCAGCCTTCTGCCTGCACAGCAGCTCCCCCTTTCCTGCCTGTGAACCCTTCACTCTGTAAAATCCAGCTCATTTGCCTACCACTCAGAAAGCTGCCACCCTGTTCCCCCACAATGGCATGACTATCTGCATCCTATGCCTACCCTGATGTTCAGCCCTCTGAGCTCTTATCCACCTGCTTCCCTGTCATCAGCAGGTCCCTCAAGCTCTTACCACAGGGGCCTCTTCCGTAGACATCTCAGTGGCTCTTCACAGGTGGAAGGACATCCCCATTTTAACCCGTCTGTGGCTTGAATAGATGGTGCAATTTCAGGAATTTTGTCAAGTTCCCGCTCCTCCTGGTAGCACACTAAGTAACAATGTAACATGCAAATTCCCAAACTGGTTGATAAAAGAAAACTTTGTCAAGTACAGTGGCTCCTGCCAAACGCAGCTGTGTTTCATATCTCCTGGAGGAGCTGGTTTCTGGTCAGAGGGCCAGCTCAAAGCACACAGGTGCCCCTGGGTTACAGCAGTTTAACTTATCACCACAGGTGTGGCCCTGTGCATATGGTGATGGAGAGGATGAGGCTGTGGGGGTGGGGGTCAGTGCCAGGCCTTCTGCTAATTAGAATGTGTCTTTTGAGGGGGTCAAGAGTCTCTCTGCAACTTAAAGTCTTCCCCTTTAATAGAAGGTTCAAGCCAAGTCATCCTAAAGTCCTCTCTCCCTTTAGGTTACTGTCATTCTAATCTTGTCTTGATAGCTCATATTATTGCCTCTTGTAGCTGAAAATGGCTAACCCTTGAGGAGTGAAAAAGGTTAAAGTCACATTTTGGAGAAACAGTGAAGACTGAGTGCAGCTTGCTGTTGTACTCTGGCCCTTGCTTTCCGGAGCTCATTCGCACTGCAGAGGAGGAGGTTTCAGGCAATCTGCAGATTACTGTCATGGGCTGGCATTGCATCGCACTGCAATTGTTTCAACAGTGTCCCAGTGGGGACTAAAGAAAGGCTGCAGGAATAAGCAGCTCCCCCAGCAGACCTGTCGCTGCTCAGGGCTTAGAAAGAACAGCAACACAGAGGGTGACTTTGAGTTGTGTTTTGCAGAGTCTCTGGGTGGAGAGAACATCACTCTACTTGGTGCAGAGTTTACCTGGCATCTCCCGCTGGTTCGAAGTGGAAAAGCGTGAAGTGGTAAGGAATGGGGCATCTTCCCGGCATCCTCCACACCCCAGCCACTCCCCTCAGGCTATGCCCACTACTAATTGCTTTGGGCCCTTTCATTCCCTGGGTTCCCTCACAATACTGACTGCTATTGCCCAAGGCGCTGGAAGTGAATGTTGATATTGTCTTGGTTCATTTTCCACAAGGAAAAAATTTTTAAAGCAATTATTGTTGCAGCATGTAAAAACAGCAAATAACTGTTGTGGTTCTTGAGTAACAACCAGAATGGCAAGTCTCCTAATTGTGCCAGATCTGCAATCTTTATTGCTTACTATGTAGCAGTCCAAAGCCAGGAGGGCAGCCTATATTCTTGAGTTATGATGTAGGTATTCTTTCCCTAGTTTTCAAATTTTTTTACCAAGAAGTTAGAAGCCTTTGACAAAGATCATCATGAGATGTTCAAAGAGCGTAGATTCAAATAGATTTTTAATGATTGCAAAACCAGCTCTGTTGTGCTCTTCGAGCCTTGGTTTTCTTGTTGGCAAAATGAAGCTAACATGAAGCCCTTTCATATAAAGTCTGTCCACACATGGAGCCTGTGAGAGTCTGCAGTGGGAGGGATGGTGTGAGGAGCTGAGCAGGCCTGGTTGGAGCCTAGGTTAGAGATCACAGCTCTCAGGAATTCTCTGGTTGCCATGCATCTCACCCCCAGCTTCCATCCCCAGAGAAGTAGGAGAGAGTAGCTGAAGGCAACTAGGATGGAACTGCACACTGATGTCTACCTTTACTGCATCTCAGCATGACAGCCGTGGTACTCCTGCCTCCCGGTGTCTTTCCTTTCTCCTTTGGCTCTGAGCCAGGTCCTTGGATTGACCTAGTACTCTGTTTGAAATAAAATAAATAATTGTAAATCTATCATGCAAACAATACCTAAGTTAAGTAGCAGCCTACTTTGTCAATGAACAAATAAGAGTAGCTCCTGCCCAAATTATCTTTGCAGAATGACTTCACCACAAAAGTCTCTCAGCAATGAAGACCATCTTATCATGTTCAAAACTGAGGGTTGAATGAGTTTTTCCTTTCACAGTGCCAAAATATTAATGCAACTCCCAAAGCAAATGAAACCCAGTTCAGGAAATTATGTCAGCCCAGTTGTGTCTTTGTGCAATTTGAGTAGGGGGCCCCCAAAAGCTGCTTGTTGGTATGGTGTACTTTAGTGCCTTTCAGCGAAGAGGGGAGGCTGCCAAATACAGTGCTCCAAAGTCTTATGCTGCCTACAGAGTGGCAGGAGCCCAACCCACAGCAGTGCTCTTAGTCATCCATGCTGCCGTAACGATTCAGGGAGCCTTTTCAGATCCATGCAGCCAGAGTGCTAAATCCTATGATGATTCACCAATGGTCCTAGCCCAGGAAACAACATGTGAGCACACATACACACACACACAAACACGCCACATACACATATACACACACAAAAACACACACACACAAACACACACACACCACTCATAGAAAGTAGCGTGCTAATAATGATAAAGAGAATACTAAACACAGCTTTCAAACATCAGCTGCCTACACTCTTAGAATATGTAATCTTATGTTCTAAGAGAACAAGTCAAAATGGGCTGCTTCAGTCCCTGAGTACAACCCACTCTCAGCAGCCTTGATGTAGCTCTCTTGTTCCTGCTACCTGGAATGCTCCATGATCCATTAGAGTCACTGGCTTACTGGCTTGGTTCATGCTGTATGAGGGCTTCAAGAACATAGTAGGTACCAAACAAATATAGAAAATGAATTAGAATTTTGTGTCTGCAGTGCCAGAACCTGAAAGACAAAAGACAGTCATGTGTTTGGCTTCAAAATTTATTTGATCATAGAGTTCCTAGTAAAGGAAGACTGTTGCCACGTTTCCCCAGCTACCTAACACCTTCCAGTACTAGCAACACTAGCCACAGGGAAGAAGCTGCCAGCTTAGTTCTACCTTGATTTTGCCACTCCTTACAAGGTGTGTGGTGTCTTTAGCAGCAAGGTCTAATCAGCCAGATCTATGGGCAACCAAGAAGAGTGGTGAGAGCTCATGTTGTTTTGGAGGCCTCCAGAACCAACAGGCCTTCAGGAAGTATCTCAAACGTGGCACTAGGGTTTCGTTTATTAACACTCGCAGCAGCAACACTCTCCAAACTTACGGGATAATGCTTTCCTAGATCTTCTTTAACTTCTGTTTTAAATTGTCCTGAAAAGTAAGTGCCCATATGGCCTTTCCTTTCGTCCTTAAGTTTTGGGTTAACCTTCCTCCTTCCCCTCTTGTCTCCTCCATCCACCCACACCCATCTCTTTTTAAATTTTTCACTCCCACTATTCCTTCCCCTTCTGTCTTCATATCACCAGTGTGTTGCTATCTGCATGCCCTTAGGGCATTTCCACACCCCAGTAGTCCTTACTTCTAAACATACTCCAGAGTAATTACACAGATGTGAAGGTTTGAAGTTAGGCTCCATAAATGAGGAAGAACATTAAGCGGTCATCTTCCTAAGCCTAGCTGTGCTCTCCCTAGTTTCATCCATTTGCCTGCGGACTTCCTAATTGCACTTTTCTGCATGTGTGTACCACATTGTCATTATCCATTCATCAGCTGATGGCTATCTAAGCTGATTCCATTTCTTAGCTATTGTGAACAGCACAGCACTGAGCATGTTTGAATCAGTATCTCGGAAGTAGGATGAAGTATCTCTGAACGATCCATTGGGTATTTGGTCAGTAATGGGTTGTTCAGGTAGTTCTAGTTTTGTTTGTTTGTTTGTTTGTTTGTTTGTTTGTTTGAGAAACCTCTACAGATGTCCATAGGGGCTGCCCCAGTTTGCTCTCACCAACACTGAATAAGGGTCCCTCTTTCCTTGCATCCTCACCAGTATTTGTCATTGTCTGATTTCTTAATGATGGCCATTTGGACTCTGGTGAGATGGAATCTCAATGTAGATTGGATGCCCCCTCCCAAGAAAAACAGAAACAAAACTCCTGAGGAGGTATTAGACCCTTGGGCTGCATTATTCCTTATTCAGCTAAATTGTCATATTGCCAAGCTGCCTTCTAAATATTTATGATTATATTCATATATAAGTGCTACTTCCAGCCTTAATCAGAGAAGCCTGTCTGCAATAAATAGTAGTGAATTCAGAGACCCAGGGCTGCTCACAGTGCTGACTGTAAGTAACAACTGGACCCTGAGTCCTAAACAGGACATTGATACTACCCCCACACAGGCGTGTTTCACAGAAGCATGTAAGCTAGGAAGAAGGGCTGAGGAATGCTGTCTGTTGAACCTGGCACAGCCAATGTACTTATAAGCTTCTCAGCGGCTGTGGCTTCCTGTAATGAACCTACACAAGACTGGGTCTACTAACAGTCAATCATAAGTCAGAGTTTGTGGTGCCCTACCCATCCTTGCTATTGGCTAGTGATGGAGTCTAGGGAAGCAGTAGTTATTCTTCATATGAGTACCCACGGAGGAGCCTACTAGACCCAGTGGGTGATTCCAGACCCATAGTCACACAGATGATCCTGGTTAAATTCAATGGGTCTTAAAAAAGAACAGTAACAAAACAAAACACCAAAATGTAGGAAGGCTACTCATAGGCAGGATGGAATAATAGGGATGTGAGGGAGATTAGAAATGGTTGTGTGTATAGTCATCAAAATATAGTTTACACACATAAAATTGTCAAAGGAGAAAGTCAATAAAAGATAACACGTACATATGTATCGTCCTACCCAGAATCCCAGGAATCACCAGCTCTGCAAACAGCGCCATCTAGTGCTTCATTATTGCCCTATACTGAGGGGGAGCCTGCTTGTAAGAAGCCACAGTACATGGAAGCCAGTGACACTTTGAAGCATAGTTATGTTACACAAAAAAAAACAGAGAAAATGTATAGCAATCCTAATTTGTCATCTCCCTCAGCTAGAAAAAGGATCGATTTTGTTTTATCTGCACTTCTAACCACTCCTTACACCAGATGATTTATATATAATAAGTGTGACATCATACACTTTCATCCGGAAATGTCTCCTTATGTGTATTTCTAAATAACAATATCACATTATAAATACTAGAATAACAATAACATGGCCACTATAAAAGTTCCAGTGTTCCTGTATGCCTCACCAAGAGTCTGCTTGATTTCATGTTCATCCTCTGTTGACTCTGGCTGTCCATTGCCATTGTGTGCGTGTCTCCTAAATCCGTTTCAGTCTAGATGTTCCCCTTGCATCATTTTTTTAAAAATATTTTTGTTGAAAAGTCACAGTGGTTTGCCGTTTGAACACACACACGCACACAATAAATAAATGTATTTTATATTTTGATATTTCATCATCTACTTTTATTCATTGCAATAGTCCTATAAAATAATAACATCTATCATCAAATATTTTATTACTATAAGATAAAAGAAAGGAAATAAAATGTTCTATTCAAAATGAGTCCAGTCCTTAATGCCCTGTGAGAGTAATAACAAGGCTTCTTGGATTTTATTTGGGTTTTACTGTTATTACAAGATCATAGATTTAAGTGTATTTGTTTTGTGTTAATTCATGGCAGCCATTGTTATGAAATCATTCATCTTAATTATCTATTTTCAGTTGCTTTATGATTGCACGTTGGCTCCTGTTCAAATTCTCTTCTGCGTCATTTCTTACTTATCCACAGAGATGGTACTTTTGAGCCAATGGGACACAACTCCTGTCCCTTCCTGGTGTCCAGCTTTATTAATAATTCAAGGTGGTCCAGATGCCCAGGCAAAGAGACTGCTGAGAATGAAGCAGCATGCACCACACCTTCATATTGGTGTATTAGAATAACAGATGAAAGCTATAAGTGGGGTTCCCAGGGCTCCCCAGCTTAAACTGTTCATTAGGAGACACTGCACGTCATACTCCAGAGGGTTAGCTCTAAACTTCTCAGAGACATTCTCAGAGTCTGGGCTGGTCTACTTAGGAAGTCTTCTTTCCTAACGCCCTACTACAGGCCTCCATGATTGCACGTTGCATGGGTGACGGTTCTTCCTGCTGCAGTTATTCTTAGTCTGTTTAAATGAAGGTTTACTCAGCTGGGAGAAATGATCTGGCCTCCTGTTTCCCAGTCAGTTCCCCAAAGGGCCTTCCTGGGGAAAGGGAGTGCATGGGCCACGAGCCAGCTGCTTCCCGTCTTCCTCCCAGACACCTTTTTTGCTTTCTGACCTGACAAGGAAATGTGGCAGCTTGTGTACCACTCGCTTGTATTCACTGACAGCTGGTGAGATTTGCTGTCGTATATTTATTTACTCATTCTGACTCCTTTGCGAATAGCCCACTTTTTCCCCGTGTCCTGTTTTCTCCAGCATTGTGAGTTATTCATACTTTGTCTCAAATACATATTGGAAATACTCTCTGAAGTTCTTGTATTTTACACGTTTATTATATCTTATGTGATGTTCACAAAATTATTGTGTGAATAGTATTAGAGTTTGTAAATGTGAAGATGGACGTTTTCATTTAATTATAGTAAAAACAAGTCACGACATTTCTCATAACCACTTTTAAGTGGGTAGTAACGGGGCTGACTGTTTGCAGTTGTTGAGTAATTGATCCCCCCAAGTTTTTCCTCCTGTGAACTGAAAGTCTGTGTCCTTTCAACGGCGGCTCCTCCCCACTCACAGCCCCTAAACAGCAGTTCTCAACCTGTGGGTCATAGCCCCTTTGGGGTTCAAACCTTTACAGGGGTTGCCTAGGACCATGGAGAACAGGAAACACGGCTATTTACATTACAATTCACAACAGTAGCAAAATTACCGTTGTACTGTAGTGAAGAAAACAGATTTATGGTTTGGGGTCGCAGCATCAGGAAGGGTGAGAACCACAGCCCTGCTCTGTTCTCTGTTCTGAAGGTGCTTTGCTTTTTAACTGGCAGTGATCTGGACTCAGACTTTGCCTTGTACCTTGGCTCTTGTATGTACAAAACAAAGGTTTAATATCACAAATTGTTTACAGTAGCCATCACTGTCAGTGCCATCATCAGGGCCTCTTACACAGCCCTCCAAATTACGCTCAATTCTGTGTCTTTACTCCAATCCTGATGTTTATAGTACCTTTCCTTGCTTAATTTTCACCTGTTCATGCTTTCCTAAACACAATCCACTTAGTTTTGCTTAACTATGTGGACTCTGTTAAAACTTGTCCCATTCAGCTGGGCAGTGGTGGTACAAGCCTTCAATAATCCCAGCACTCGGGAGGCAAGGCAGAGGCAGGCAGATCTTGTGAGTTCAAGGCCAGCCCCAGCCTGCTCTACAGAGTGCGTTCCAAGACTGGCTCCATAGCTACTGAGAAACCCTGTCTTGAAAAGCAAAAAAGAAAAAGGACTTGTTCCATTGTCTCAGTGTTATTTGTTATGCTTTTCCAATTAAGTAAGAAAAAATGCTTCCCATTACTATTTATTATTCCACTATATAAACCAAACCACAATATATTAAACAAGCGATTTGGGGCGACAGTTACAAACATTTGTATACATGGCTTTTATACATGGTTCCACCTGCACATGTACATGTATGCCCAGCTCCCTCTTTTTGCAGATGTATGCCTTTGAATAGAATGTCTGGACCATGAGATAGATAAAAGTACAAACACTATTATGTGAAATTTACATAGTAGTAGGTCCTTCAAATGTTTTATAGTCTATGGGGCAGTCTGAACTTCTAGTGCTCACAATAACACTCTCATTTGCTATTGCCATATCTATTTCTACCACCCTGTGGGGTGTTCTATTGTCACTGTGGTGCTATTCTTCACGTTTCCACACAGACAAGGAACCCTTCGCAAATGTTTACTGGCCACTTTGAATTTACTGCTGTATGAAATTGGTGTTTCAATCTTGGGTCTGTTTACCTTTTTTTTTTTTTTTTTACTGGTTTTGAACTCTTGCACATTCTGTGAATGGGTTCTTTGCTGATTTGTCATGTATTATGACTTATACTCCCTTCCCTTTTGTTATCTCTGATAAGTGTTTATTCTTAATTTCCATGCACTTGGCTTATTCTCAGATTTTTTTTTTTTCAGCATTGCTTTAAGATGGTCTGAGTGGCCTGTTACTCTAATTTGTGTCTCTAACTGAAAGAGCAGGAGCTTAAGTGTGCTTTCTGTATGTCCAAATTGCCTAGTTACTAAGAGTTTGTCAGACCTTAAAAGAGAATGTCTGTGACATTGACAGCACAATGCCCTATATTGGAAAAAAACACTTTGATCATAGTCACAATTAGGTCCCCTGTACCAACCCAGTAAGTCATTATGATTCTATTTGGCTCTGCACCAAGAATTAGATCCTGGAATGTATGTGATTATCTTGTTTCCTATAACTCCCAACTGTGTGCTATCCTGGTTCACCATATGGTGCTGTCATAAACGCATATAGGGGTCTGTATGGGCATATGTGCTCTCTCCGCAATGGGGCTGAAAGCTCTTTGACACCAGAAGATCTGCTAATGTATCTCTGTATTTCCCATGCTACTTTATATCAAATAAGTACCTAGAGTCAGGGTCCATCCAAAAGAGCATCAAAGCATGGGATGCTTATGCCATGCTGTTATAAAATGGACAGTTGCTGGTTTCCCAAACCACACTTCCACCAAAGGACATAGTTACCTGCCGTTTTCACACCTTACTGATGAATGGGTAACTTGAATTCCACATCCTTTTCTGTGCTGTGGGATGGGTCCTGGAAGAGATGTTGATGGGAGCTACTAAGAACCACAGATGAATCATAGACTGGATAATCTGTTTCTCTCTCTCTCCTCCTCCTCTCCCTCTCCCATCTCCCTTCTCCCCTCTCCCCTCTCCCTTTCCCCTCTCCTCCTCCCTCTCCCCTCTCCCTCTCTCTCTCCTTTTGTTTTGAATGTCATAAACATCAATAGACATTTACATTCATTTGCATTTCAGGTAGAAATGAGTCCCCTGGAAAATGCCATTGAAGTGTTAGAAAATAAGAACCAGCAGCTGAAGGCTCTCATCAGCCAGTGTCAGACACGGCAGATGCAGAATATCAACCCCTTGACCATGTGCCTCAATGGAGTCATAGATGCCGCAGTGAATGGTGGGGTTTCCAGATACCAAGAGGTGAGGACTGAGGATTGCTGGAGAAGAACTTGTCAGTGGAGACGTCTTGGGGTTTTGTGAACCTTTTTATACAAATGCGGGCCATTATCAGTGACAGATGGCTGCAGTCAGCACAGAGGCAGTCCTTTGTAAAAGTGAGCAAATGTATAGCCGGCCATTTATGCAGTGCGTGTGTTCTATCTTCATGATGGGGTGCTTTAAGTGTGTGTGTTTATGTTGGGATGAATAAATGTCATGAGGAGGTCAGAACTGTTTAACAAATGTCTACCTAAAATAATTTGTCTAGTCAAGGAGGTTCCTGGGTGTAGTCTTGTGTTTATTTGTTTGTTTGTTGATGATCCTTTAGGTGGACTTCTGTTTTTATGATAGGCTGGAAGAACATCTTGGCTACATGCCACATTGAATCTTTAAGACAGCTTACTTTAATTTTACTTTATAATTTATTATTATAATTTGTTGAATTGGATCAGTTTTTTGTTTTCTTGCTAGAGATGCTTAGTGTACAAGCTCTGCCTTTCTGAATATTGCCTGTGACCAGCTGCCCACAGATAGGAATCACACCATCTGTCCCCAAACATGTTTCATAATCATGCTACTTCTCTACATATGCTGAACCTTAGAAAAGTAATGAGTGCATCTTTCACTTCCATGGTAACTCTCCCAAGGTAATCTGACTGTCCCTTCTCCTCCTAGGCATTCTTTGTCAAAGACTATATTTTAAGTCATCCTGAAGATGGGGAGAAGATAGCACGGTTAAGAGAGCTGATGCTTGAGCAGGTAGGACAACAGAAGCAGTCACTCTATCTTGCCTGGCTCTGTGTATACTTACAAAATACCCACCTATAGGCATTTTAATGAACAGCCCAACTGAGGTAGCAGTATTCACCTGTAGTATATCCCAACTGGGTAATGCCTACTCTTCCTCCCACTTAGATGCAAGAACAAACTTAACAAGTTGTCTCCTATAAGTAACAAACATCCCATGAGGTCTCTTTTAATGTCCCTTCCCAAGACTTACTGCAGATTTGTTGCTAACTTGTCACTCAAAATTTCATGCTCAAAGACATTCAGGCCACTGCAAGATCCTAACTAAGTGCATGAGTAAATGGGACTGTTTCACAAGGGCCATGGTAAGAAGTGGGCAGTTGGTAGCATCTGCTTTGTGGCGGTGCTATGTTTAGCAGAGATTGTACTATGTGCACAAACTATGTACACTCATCATTTTCCCCTTCAAAGAACAGTGTACCATTACTTATTTGGTGCCATTGAGGACTGAGAACTAGAGGGAGTGTTCTGTTGCTTGCTGTGCCCCTGTTGAGAGCTAGCTGCCTGAAAAGGGTTTGCAAACATCCGAGATGGGAGACAGAATTGGAAATCGGGGTTCAACAGGAAATAATTTTGTCCCTGTGAAAAGTAGGATATGTATAACAATGGGGCAAAAGCTTCTCCCCCTACCTGATAATATGAAATTAGTAAATAAGGCATGTTTTTAGGCTGGAAGATAATAGGATTGTGATGGGTTTTTAGTCTATTTATGCTCTCTACATATTACCCACAAAATAATGATTGGGGTAACAGGACCATGGATGAGGGCAAGTGGACTAGTTTGGGGAAAAGGGACTTTGACATACAAGAAAAAAAGAGGGTTAGTTAAGTTCCCAGTGTGGTTATGGGAGGGTCACAGTTGCAGGATTGCACAAAGACCTCAATGCGGTTGATTTCTTAAAATGTCACCTCTCTTAAACAGTCTCCTTCAGATTCTGTTTCTCATGTTCAGCTTGAGCAAGTTCTTTCCCCAGAATTAAAACAATAGTTCAAAGCTAAGAAGTTTCTCAAGAAAATAAAGTTAGACTTTGCTGTGTCATGCTTGGCATTGTCCATGGGACCCTATGGAAAGAGACGTGGCCAGGAAATGTGAGGTCTCTGTTATAGAACAATTGAAATAAAAAGTGTACCATGTAACCTTGGGCATGACACATCATTTCTGTCAGAGCATCATTTTGGAGTTGGCCTGGAGAGGCCACTATCCTTCCTGAACATCTGTCTAATTGACATGGGGATATCTTCAGCAGATACATCCAGCTGCCTGATCCTATGGGAGTTGTGGAGAGCTGCTTGTCTCATGGTCACTGTCTCCTTAATGGCCCACTTCTACAACTAAGTATAAAGCCTGGTCCAACACGGGGCGACAACCTTGAAAGCTTAATAAAGTTCCCAAGAGGCTTGACAGAGTTGGCCAACCTGCTTCATAGCACATCTTTCTCTGTAAATTCCTGCTTCTGCTTGAGCCCCCGACTCCCCACAATGAGTGTCCTAATCTCCATTTTGGAGTCTGTTCCCTGAGAGCCCAAGTGACATTATCTGAGCAAAATGAAGGTGATCCAACAGCTGTTTAAAATGGAGAAGGCTAGCAGCTGCTATAGGTCCCTCCCATTTCCTCACTTTCTCACTCCACTTTCTCGCTCTGTGCTTCACATACATTCCAGTATGCCCGTCATGTTCATTTCGGGATGCTTTTCTCTTTGGGAAGGTGCTGACAAGGAGAGGCATCCAGAGTAGACGTTGCCACAGCCCCATCTCATAGAGGAGGTGATGGGCACGCTAGCCTATGAAGGTCAGACCCACCTGACCATGAGTTCCTATCTATACTCTTCGTAGATACAAAGCTGCAAGCACCTGTAGTGTTACACAGCTTGCTTTCCTCACAGACTAGAGTTTCTTGAAATGCAGAAGATAACAAGAATCATATTTGTTAAAGAAAAACAGAAGGCATAGCAACTGCTACAGAGTTCCTGATCATTTCTTTTTAATTTTGCCCCTAGAAAATTGTGACAATCTCTTGGGGGGAGGGGTTGATGTAGGAGAGAGGATATACCATCCTGAAAAAAGATTTGTTTGACCCTCCAAACAGGAAACGACTTCTGCCCTGTTCCCTGCCCACCCTAGGAATGGGAGTGGAGAGACAGGAACCCATAGCCATGAAAGAGGGTTATCATTAAAGACTTGAGATACACAGGAAGGAGTGTGGGAGCTTGGGGAGAGTGAAGTAGGAAAGTCAAGTGTGGGGAATCAGCCAGAATTACTACTGTAGTAGTACTTTGTACTACTGTAGGACTTTGGGACTCTGTTTCCCCACGTGCAGAGTTGCTATTGTTCCCATTCATTGCATAGAGAGGGTCTGCAGTAATGTGTGTTTCACAGAAAGCACTCACGAGAAACAGTCAGTAACGTGGGCTTTTCCTTGTGTTGTTATCAAGGCACAGATTCTGGAATTTGGTTTGGCCGTGCATGAGAAGTTTGTACCTCAAGATATGAGGCCCCTTCACAAAAAACTGGTGGACCAGTTCTTTGTAATGAAATCGAGCTTTGGGATACAGGTGTGTGCTGAAGGGCCATGGGGGTCTGGAGGAAGGGCAGCAATCTAACCACTGCCATTGCATGTTGTGAGTCGATGGATGAGCTGTCCAATAGTGACATCTTTTGGTTCTTCTGCCACATTGCAGCATCTTTCAGGGAGCTTTTAATGTTATGACAGCATTCCTGCTGCTTGCCGTATTTACCCTTTATGGAAAAAAAAAAAAAAAATGTCAGTGTCGGAAGGCTCAATAATACGGGAATTTATAATTGGTCCCTATTTAAGATGTTGAGGGTGTCTAAGTACCTCATAAATAAATCAGTTGCTCTAATAAAATGTTCTTTACCTCCTCTTCAGGAGTTCCCTGCTTGTATTCAGGCCAGTCCTGTTCATTTTCCTAATGGAAGTCCTCGTGTGTGTAGAAACTCAGCCCCTGCTTCCATGAGTCCAGATGGTACCAGGGTAATTCCTAGACGCAGGTAAGTCATATTCTGAATTACCCAGTCTGCCAGTCCCACAAGATGATCTGGAATGGTTTTCTCATTCTTTATGGTGCAATTTGTCAAATTCACTATTTCTTAATGAAATAATTAAGCCACGAGGCAGCTGCAGACATCTGCCACTGGTAAAACAGCAACAGCATGAGAAATAAATAAGCTCAAACATTCAATTATATTGGGGCAAACAGGAGACAACAAAATGGGATGTGTCTTTTTTCCCCTTGGTGTTATGCCATGGCGGCATGTGATAAAATACAGTTCCAAGACTGAGTTAACGACTGTTTCTTTTTTTCCCCCTGAAACAGCCCATTAAGTTACCCAGCTGTCAACCGGTATTCCTCGTCCTCGCTGTCCTCCCAAGCCTCTGCTGAAGTAAGCAATATTACAGGGCAATCAGAAAGCTCTGATGAAGTCTTTAACATGCAGGTACTTGATTAGCTTTATGTCTGCTCGTCTTTACTCCTTTTCTGTCTGCATCATGACAGTGTCTGTCCATTCCTCTGGGCTCATGAACAGACCTCCAAGCAAGAACTTGACCTAAGCACCAGCCTTTTAAAAACTCTCGCTATTGCTTTGTTGGCTTTTGGAATCCACAAAGAGGTTTCTCTCCAAACTGCCCATTACTTTAAGAAAATATAGGCAAGCAATAGAAAAGCCCAGGCAAGCTGCCCAAGCTTAGCTTTCAGAGTGACCTTGGTAGTTTGTTGCTTCCTGGGTCCTTGATTCCTGGAACATGCTGGCATATGCTAGTTGCCTTGTAGTATCCTGAAGTGGCTCTTTAAGGGGTCTGCCTTTAATCCCAGCACTTGGGAGGCGGAGGCAGGTGGATCTCTGTGAGTCTGTGAGTTCCAGGACAGGTTCCAAAGCTACAGAAAAATCCTGCCTCAAAAAACTGAAGAAAAAAAAAAAAAAAAAAAAAGAGTTCTCTTGTGGCTTAAGGCCCCATCATAAAATTTGCATAGTTACATAAGAAATTTTTCTGTAATAAAAAGGAGAAGACTTGTGGGAGTCTTCAAAGCATTTTGTTTTAGGATAGTAAAATCAAACTGAATATCCTACCACTGCCTTTGGCAACGGCTACAATGCTATTTCCATTGTATGCTTTTGAATGCACACTTTGAAGATAAGCAGAAGGCAGATTGTGTGCCTTTTAGAAACACTCAGAGGCCAGCTAGAGGGCTTAGCGAGTACAAGTAAAGCACTTGCTGCCAAGCCTGATGACCCACACAGTGAAAGGAGTGTCTTCTCCTGACCTACACACACACACACACACACACACACACACACACACACACACACACCATGCCACATGAACATTCACACAGGAGAGGGGCAGACCTGCACCCCACACACATGCCATGCATGTGCACACTCACACAGGAGAGGAACATACATGCACCACACACAAGAGAGGAACTCATGTGCAACACACACACAAGCCATGCCATGGCACATGCACACTCACACAGGAGAGGGGCAGACATGCACAATCCATCAATCAATAAATGTAAAATCAGAAACACTCTATTTATGTGTCCAAGACTAGAAATACTTGTTCTATACGTTAGGCAGGGGGTGCTGCTCATGCTCGGGTGCAGGGTCGGAGTTAGAGCTGAAACTAATACATGCCTGTTCTTTCAAAGCTTCAGCAGCAGTGGAAATCTCAGGTGCCTGATTAATCCAGGCAAGCTTCCTTGTCCGTCTGAGTTAATAAGATTTCACTGTGCTTCAGTGGCCATTGGGGGTCTGGCTTTTGGTTTTTGCTAATTTGAAAAGATAAATGTTGGTGTTTTGTTTCAAATGTCATTATGAACTGAGGTTCCTAACCATGTTTGACAGTAGCTCCCTATGTTTGCAGCCCAGCCCATCTACCTCAAGCCTGAGTTCCACTCACTCTGCTTCACCTAATGTGACAAGTTCTGCTCCATCGAGTGCCAGAGGTTAGTGCAGAGCTGGGGATATGGTGACTGCTACCCAAAGAATCTTCCAGGCCTAGGACCTGTGGCTTGTGTGGTCCACAGCAATTTCCTGACGACAGGCCCCTCTTGGCTACCAACTGATAATTTCTCTGTTTCCCTTCCCAGCTTCTCCTTTGTTGTCTGACAAACACAAACATTCCAGAGAAAACTCTTGCCTGTCCCCAAGAGATAGACCGTGCAGTGCCATTTACCCAACACCTGCAGAGCCTTCCCAGGTACTCTTGTGGGGGAATCGAAAGCGAGGAAATGGGAGAGTGTGGGATTGTTGGTCAATCTCTGCACAAGTACACAGTAGCTGCCAAAAGCAACCAGTGTCAAGGCCAGCTGGGTCAGTCCACTTGTAGTCTCTGCCACTGTTGGGGTGCCGTTTGACTCAGCGTGCTAGAGCAGTGGTTCTCAACCTTCCTAATGCTATGACTTTTGAATACAGTTCCTCATGTTGTGCCCCCAACCATCAAATTATTTCCTTGCTACTTCATCACTGTATTTTGCTCCTGCTATGAAGTACTACATAAATATCTGATCTGTAGGATAGCTGATTTGTAACCTAGTGGGATCTGGACCCACCGATTGAGAACCACTGTTCTACAAGGATGTCTGGGTATTCCTTGTTCTCAGCCCAATCGCCGCTGCCACAGCAACATCCCAAGGGGAAGCTAATGAATGAACCATCTGTGTGTGTGTTTGCATGTGTACAGAACAGAAGTCTGGGGAAGGGGGGGGGAACCTCTCAAGTTAGCAGAAGACTACTGCCTCTGCCCAGAACTTCCTGTTTGCCCATAGCTATTGAGGATAGCTACACCTGATTCCTTTCCTTGAGAGTGCAGGAGCAATCTGCTTGCCTTTGCCATTCTTATTCCATGCATTGCTAGGAAAGCAGCTGTGTCCTGGAGATGTCCCTGAGCCCCTCATAGGAGCTAGGGAATGTGGTTCCACCTGTCACTCAATCCTCACTTTAAAATGATTCCTCTCAACCTGAGTGAGCACAGGGCCACAGGCTCAACCCAGAGGCAACTATGTGCATTGAAGGGTGGGTACAAAACTGAAGATTGATGTTGTATCCCTGAGTTTCACAGTTTATTTGGGGCTAATTTTAAGAGCAGAGGAAACTTTCTTTCTGCTCCAGCTAATTTCTCTGTTTTTCTACACCATCCTGGCAGAAGTCTGTAGCTGCATCTGGAAGTGGATGAGAGCGAGTGGGATTTGGCTTGATTGGTTTATCTTTGCTGATTGTGTGATCTTCCCGAAAGGCCCAGGATGCCTCCTCTACGCAGCACTGATGTCTGGCAGAAATGATTTCTGAGTGCGTTTGGCTGAACCAGCTAACCAGTTTTATTTCCCATTGTCACTGGCATTGCAAGGGGATCACACAGTTTGTTTCATCTGCTCTAAGGGAACATGTGCCAGCATGGGAAAGTCTGAAGGGCGTCCTTGAATAGTCCCAGGTTATCTGCCTTGGGTAAAATTTGAAATAGTACATATGTTACCAAAACTGCAATAATGTACAATGCTGAGGGTGTCGCTTTTTCTTTTCATGAATTTGGTAGAGCCATGTAAAAGTAGTGTTTTTGTAGGTTAAAAAGTACAGAACATTCATCAGTCCATTTTTGTACCTACTATAGGATTTAAACCACAGAGTTTATCTAATATAACAAGAGTTTGAACTGATGTTTCTCCTCTAATTCCTAGTTACATGTCATACTGCCAATCTAGCCATAACACCCAAAGAACACCATTCCTATCTATTATTTAAAATTCATTTTCCTAAATTTATTATAAGTTATTATGTAATTATGAGTAGCATTTATATTTAATATGAAGCATATTTTTCATTATGTTTCCTTCAGAAAACATAAGGCTCTGTTCCCCACTTTGCCTTAAATATAGTTTAATTCTTTGTTCCTAGGCTCATTGCACCATATAGAAACTATTTTGAGAAAAAGTTTCATAAGGAGATAACCATATCATTTTCAAGAAGGCATCTCAGCATATGACATCACAAACATGTATCTTCTCCCTTTCTAGAGAACGCTGTTTAATCATATTGGAGATGGGGCCTTGCCTCGCAGTGACCCCAATCTTTCCGCACCTGAGAAAGGTGGGTATCATCCAACCCCTTGGGGGTTCTGGAATGTGTCAGGGTTTGTTGTGTCCTCATTCTCTCTAGTCTTTTGTGTGTCATGTGGCAGGTAGTACTCTGTGTCCTTAGTGATCAGGACAAGTGTGATCTTTGGGGAATTAGTGACAGATTTAGTCATGATCCATTCTCCATCAGCTGTCAAGGGCAGAATCTGAGCCATTCGGGAACCCCTTTGTGTAATGACTTTCTGTTGTCAGGGAGCCCAGGCAAAGCATGCTCTTCCTAAAGCAAAGTGGCCAATTAGGCCATCAGTTCACACAATCAAAGTAGTTACTCCTGGGATTGATTCTACAGTCCCCATCCATTGTCTCCTTTCCAGAGCTCATTCAGGCAGCTCGTCTGTTGTTTGTGGTGACTCAGATAGGCTCTTGTGCAATTAAATACTGTGTAAGCATTGCAATCCAGTGCATAATGGAGTGCACCCGGCCTCAAGGTCACGCACACAAATAAGAACCAAATGCAGACATAGCGCTAAGTAGCCAATTAGCAACATGCAGAAGAACAAGGGCAGATTGAATGTCACACACACATAGCACCCCCCCCCCAGCTGTGGGTGTGGGACTTGCAGTAAGTCAACCATTTGCCTATCTCAGGGTCAGGCCTCAAAAATAGCAGTCTCACAGGCCAATGAATCGAGACTCACTAATGAAATGTCTCAGGAAAGTGCATTTTAATTGCCCCCATTAAGAACTAGGCTGTACTACCATTCTGGTACACTGATAAATTAACATTAAAACTTCCCAAAGGGAGATGAAAATTAGTGAGGACCTAACCAAAATTATTTTAAAGTATGGAATTAGCTTTAATGTTATAAGTCAAGCATTGGTCTTCACCAGAAGAAACTAGGAATGTGCTGGGGGGTTTTTTATACACATTACTAAAGAAAACCACAACGCAAATATAAAAAGAATAGAGAAAAAAAAATTACGTTTAAACTACCCCATTAAATCGAAGCAGTAATTTGGAGAAATAAAACATGGCAATCCTCTCTGAGTCCACCAGATGGCAGTGTCTGCAAAGGAAGTAAGCCAGAACTCTCGCTTGCTGTTAGGAACTTGATAGCAGAGTGTCTGCTCTAACCTTGTGTGTCCTGTCCTGCTTCCTAGCAGTACTCTCCACAATCCTACATCTTGATGCAGGGAGCAGACGGATTGCAGAGTAAGAATGATGATGTCAGCAGTCCAAGTTGTTTTCTGAGGACTTACTTGGTGTGATCTCTCGATATGAGAAGAGTCTTTTCTGGACAGCATTGGGCAGGAAGATGGTGTGGTACTCTCAGACCAGTCCTTGGTACTTCTGCCACACAGTTGAAATATGGGAGTGCCATTTGCCTCCCTGCCTCTTTTAGATGCCAGTTGTCCAGAAATTTCTACAAATAGACTGATGACTGTATTTCCCATCTGTTTTTCAACATCTAAACACATTTGTAATTCTCAGCAGGCTGCTACTCTCTGGCATAGAGATTTGTAGTCCTGTTTGACAGCTTGAGGGAAATAAAGAGACACGCTGTTACCCAATTAAATGTCAACTCTGACTGTTAGGTAACCAATTAAAGAGGTTTAGTATTCGGGAAGTTTCCTGCTTGTTTGGGGCTTGAGGTTTTGTGGGTTTTTTTGAAATCTAGTTGATTTTTTCATTTTTTTTCCCCCACTCTGGACAATTCTGACTTTCTCCTAAGATCTCATACATTTGAAAGGCAAAGCTGGATCTTGTGTTTTTAGCTTTGTTATTCCCTTCCAGCTGTGAATCCCACCCCTAGCAGCTGGAGCCTGGACAGTGGGAAGGAAGCCAAGAACATGTCGGACGGTGGGAAACTTATTTCTCCCCCTGTCCCTCCAAGGCCCACACAGACTGGTGGGTATTTGAAGCATTTGAACAATCACTTTCATAAAATAAGTATATTGAGTATTTCAACTTGCCCTGAATTCCTCAGAGAAAGGTAGGCATCTGGTTTCTGAGGTAAAAAAAAAAAAAAAAAAAAAAGTCTTGCTAGCAGTGTAAGTCACTTCTAGTGCTTGCCTCCCTTCCTGCACCTCTGCCACACAGTCAGACAATGGTCCATCCCTAACAAGGCCCTCTCCTCCCATGGGCTTTGACCATGCCATCCTCTCCCATTACCATGCTCAACCCTTCTTGCTCGGTGGGCCACTCGCACTCCCTCTGAACCTCGCTTGCACCCATCTCTGCTAACACAGCTGCTTCCTTGAATCTTCAACAATGACGTGAGTGTTTCAGCTGACCCATATAAGAAAGAGCCAGCTCTTCCTGGTGGCTTTGAGCTGCTTCTGACATCCTAGGTGGGCTGCTGCTCTGAGAGTCCTGTATCCAGCAGTGGTGATGCTCAAAGCGCTGACACGTGAACCTGCATTTCTTGTAACTGTGATTCATGAAGCCCGTCCTCAAGCCCACCTCAGGTCTTCTGAACCTGAAATGAGGCCGAGACCAGCACTTTACCGAGCCAGTCACGTGTATCTGAGTGCTAAAGATGGTCGGGGAACTTCCAGCCAGGCCCTGGGTCCGAGGAGAAATACAGAGGCAGAACTGACTCTTATGAATTTCTAATGGGAAAAGGCCAGCTTTCCATTGGAGCACACTACTTGCTTGGTGTCCTGTAAGGGAGGCAGTTTTAAAAGAGGCCTCCTGCTTTTATCTGACTGCTTTTTCCAGTCATCAGATCTTGTCAGCAGCCCCTTCCCTACGTCTGCTGAGGCTATAGATGTACAGCCGGCCTAAGAACCAAAGAAAATAGGGTACTGTTACCCTGGCAGATTTTTCTAGACTGGGCATGCTGTGTTGTAGCTGTTCACACTTTGGATAGATTCTGAAAGGCACATGAGAGGGTTCAACAGAACAAGGAATAACTATATTAATCATCGCATTGGTGTATCAGTCTGACTGCGGGAACGAGGACTCATCAGACACATCATTTATTTGTATTTCACTGGGGATACATGTACATCCAGGTAGTTTCTAGTTTAAAGGCCTAGTTGTGCCCCTGAATAGGGGAACTTGAAAGGCATTTTTAAGGAACAATAATGTTGATAGTTCTTACTAAGGAATGAATATTATCAATGCCATCTAGGCTCCTGGGACAGTTCCAGCCCAACAACACTGATGCTGGTGAACCATTTTGTTTTGGCATGTAGAAAGTGCCTTTCCAGAAAAAATAGCTCTGAGAATGGGCACTAGGTGCCAGGACTGTGCGACTGTCTGAGACTGAGTCAAAACGACAGGAAGCCTTGACTTCTGTCACACTAGCGGCAGATGCAGAGCCCCCATCAGGGCTGGTTTCTCTGTGCATACATAATTTTCAGCACTCACCACACAGGGGGGACAGAGACCCTGCACTGATGTTAGGAGCTGGCATGCAGGGCTGAGGCTGCCCATCCCCGCAGTTCGATAATGGACTCAGCATTGCCAGATGACCCTTCTCCTTCCAAGCAGAATGATTGACAGGGATGCTCTCCCTTCTGTACTGATTGCTTTCGTGGTCTGTCCTGATGTTATCATCTGTGGTCAGTGTTGTACGGCTGGGCAACTGTCTGTCGTTCTTCCTCTCAGCTTTTCTGTAGTTACAGACCTCGGTGTGGTGGCTGGAAGAGGAGGAGCATAGCTCACATTTGCCAAAATTACTGTGTGGGATTGGGAAGTAGAGCTTGCCCTCACCCTGTTGACTGTGTCACAGGCTGCTTTTATACTCGGCAGCTGTGCTCTAGAGAGCAAGATCTAATCCATAAGAACACACCGAGCAGCACTGCCATACATGCTGGGTCCCAGGTATCAGACCTGAAACCCAAGGGAAGCAGAGGTCACTCTTTGTCGTGATGGTGAGATGTGACAGTCAGGGGACCGAGGGAAGACCTAAGGACAGACATTAGAGGAGCAATGGAAAGCTGCTCACCTTTTGCATTGATATAGACAAGCTTTCCATCTGCATTGAGGATGTTGGGAGTTGGAGTGAAAGAGAAGGCGTGCTGAATATCTCTACGGGCCTGTTCTAGGCTGCCTGGTTGGCCTTGATATTCCCATTGCTGCTCAAGCCAATGTCAGCAGCCATCTCCCAGGAACTCCTGGCACTTCACACCAGAAGTGTTTTATGAGGTAAAGAGATTGAGTGATGTAAGGCTTCTGGACTTGGGGGGATATAAGAAGGATATTAGAACCAAGTGTGGTGCAAACCTGTACCCTAAGCACTCAGGAGACGAGTCATGAGACGAGGCATAAGAAGTTCAGTGTTGTCCACAGATACATATGGAGTTCAAAACCAGCTTGGATCACATGAAACCTTGTCAGCAATAAAGAAAAAAGAAAGGAAAGGCAATTGGAGCAGTTCGGGGCCACCATTCTAGTCAGAGCATCATGTGTGCACTTGTAACTCTTTACTAGTTGTCCCAGTCTTGGTGGCACCAGCCTCCATGAGGAATATTCCAGATAGGCATCATGTAGGTTCTTCTCTCAATTTTCTGCTTCGCTTGCTGAGGAGATCCTTATGTACTAACTCATCTACCTGCATTTGTACTATAGAGGGCATGTGCATCTCTCTGGTTTTTTTTTTTTTTTTTTTTTTTAATTCAAATGTCCTTTCTCCATCTATAGCTTCACCAGCAAGACACACAACATCGGTATCTCCATCACCTGCTGGACGGTCTCCATTGAAGGTACAAGCCTGTCCTTAGACTGGGGCCAAAGATTGGCTCTGGTTCCTTTTTCCTTGAAATCTCACCCAAAGTACATCAAACAGTGCCTTCATTCCTACAGTCAAGACAAAGAGCCTATCCCAAAAAGGGAGGGAAAATGCACCCTTTCAAAAAAGCAGTCGGTTTTTCCCCTTGGAGAACTTCACCCAAGAATGTAGCCCTCTTTGTTGGTTGTTACTGTTGTTTTCAATGATTTGTTTTATTGTTTAGTAGTAGTAGTAGTAGTAGTACTACTAGTAGTAGTAGTAGTAGCAGCAACAGTTTAATTCTCCAAATAGTAACAATGAGAACTTTACAAACTACAGTCTGCAAATCCACTGAATAAGAAAAGAAATATAGTTCCAGTGTTAACTCCTAGGACATTTCAACTTAGCCTTTTGATTTGAATCATGTTAAGCACATATGTGTAAATCTAGATTTAACATCACCAATTAAGGTCTACTAAAACTCTTTTGTAACATTTTGGGATTTATCATTCACCTCATCCATTTTCGCAAAGCCAAACTCAAGTTGTCCTCTTAATACCTTGTACTAAAGATGTCTCACATTACAAACTCACAATATTCCATGTATTGATCATGGAATACATGATGGCAAAAATGGAAAAACGTTATGGAGACAAAGAATACTATTTAGCCTCTCTGCCGACTACAAGGCTCGTCAGCACACTGGAGAAGGTTTGTGTTGAGAACCACAAGCCTAGTAGCAAACAAACAAGAGGTTGGAGTGAGTGTTCAAAAGATGATTTTGTACCAGGGACTTAGGTTTCCACACCTAATGTCATCTGTGTTGATAGGACTGTGCTAGCTGAGATGAAAAGACAAATTGGTCTTCACAAACACTTGCAGACAGGTTGTGACCCCCTGCTCAGGGTAGTTGCTGATGGAAACAGAAAGACAACACCAAAAGAGAAGAAGTCCTCAAAGAAGTGTCACTTGGTTTTTGTTGACAAAATTCCTGCTGGCAAATTTTGCTGAAAAGTGCAAATTATTTTCTAGTTTTGCTGTCAGTCTGCAGTGTAAATGTTATCAGAAAGTCCATGTGACAGTGTTTGCTTTGGAAGCCATTGCTTGCCACCATACTGACGTGAGGAAGAAAAGCAGTATGGTCCTTCCACATCTTTGTACCTATTTAGAAAAGCCCTCAAAGAACTCCCACACACTGGGATGGAATTATCATCTGTGGAAGTGCCAATTCCATTTTGCAGAATAGAAATAAGACAATAAGTAACGGAGAGACTAAATTCTTAAAGACTAAGGAAGCCTTGCTGGAAAATGTTCACATACCTGATAAATAGCTCTAGTTAGCAAGCTGGTCTGTACTGACCTAGAATGAATCTGCATGTATTCTTACTGGCCAGAGGCAGTCCTGTAAACATGCATGTATAAATGGAGCTTGAAAGGTGAGAGAGAGAGAGAGAGAGAGAGAGAGAGAGAGAGAGAGAGAGAGAGAGAGAGAGAGGAGAGAAAAAAAAAAAAAAAAAAGAGAGAGAGAGAGAGAGAGAGGATATTTTGTGTTATAACTCCAGGTTACTTTAGAGGGCACACTACTCCCAAGTTTCAAGCTTTCCTATGCCTGGAATATACTTCAATATCTTATTTAGGATAAGGTTTTTTTGGTTTTTTTGTTTTTTTTTTTCCCCCAAAAGCATTAGGATTGACCCTTTACAGATGACTGAACTTACCAACCTTATTTTGAAGTTGAGATCTCTTGTGGAAAAAAAAAATATAGGCGAATTTGGATCTCATAATTCACCATGCTTAACTGTATGTTGGCATTAAATGGAAGGATTTGTGCCTACTGAGATACTTCTTTTTAAAAGAGAGGCTAGGGTCTAGAGAAATAACTCAGTCAGAAGTGCTTGAAAGCATGAGGAACTAAGTCCAGTCCCCTGAACCCATGTACAAAAGCAGCTGTGTTATGCACTACCCATCCCCATGCTAGCCAGATGGAGTCAGCATCCTTAGTGCTCCCTGGCCAACCACTTGCCTACTCGTCAAGCTTCAGGCCAGAGAGAAACACTGTCTTAGAAAAAACAAGGATGGCTCCTGAGGAATGGCACCCAGTGACCTCTGACTTCCATATACACCTGCACACACACACACACACACACACACACACACACACACATCACTCACACACCCATACAGGCACACAATCCACATAAACACACAAACACACCCATACGCACACTCACACATATATACACACTCACATGCACATATGTCCACATATATACATATCCATACACACACACATCCATACACATGCACACTAATACTCATCCATGCAGTCATACACACACAGAGACACGCATGTATACTCACAC
This sequence comes from Cricetiscus sungorus, assembly GCA_030556225.1. NCBI lineage: Eukaryota > Metazoa > Chordata > Mammalia > Rodentia > Cricetidae > Cricetiscus > Cricetiscus sungorus. The sequence goes on along the minus strand of JANBXA010000600.1, from coordinate 19,562,788 downwards.
ACATCCATACACGGTCACATGCACACACACACACACACACACACACACCAAGGTTAAGTTAGCCTAGGATAGCAGAGTATATTCTGTAGATTATTAATTTAAACACATTAGGTAATAAGTAAGAAAAAGAAAGATCTGTCTGTTATCACCTAAGTTTTAGGAAACACTGGCTAAACAACTTTAGAGAGCTTTGTTGTGCTTGTTTGTTTGTTTTAACATGCTGATAGGACTTGGATTCCCAAAGAGCATGTCATTTCCAGGTGGAGCCTACTCACTGGGATTCCTTAAGACATGAGGAGGGATAGGGAGCTGGGGAGGAAGGGATTTGGGGAGGCTCGGGTGCTAGCAGGACAGATAGCTGACACTAGATGGAGGCTGGCTGGACCGTGGGGAGGAGAGGCCTGGAGTACGCTCAAGTACCCACACTTCACCTGGAGAAAACCCCTGCTCAGCTTCCCCTTACCTCCGTAAGAACAGGTGGCAGTTGCTGCAAAGTGTCTAGTTTCTTGTGACATGCCATAAATCTGGAGCTTTATGTGAAAATGTTCCTTTTATTAAAAAAAGAATTCCAACTAAACTGGCCTTTTTAACAACTCATACCTTAGGCAAAAGTCCAAATGCTGTCTGTTTGCAGCTTTTGCTCCTGTCTGGGGGTCACAGGGAGCGGAGATTCTCCGTTGTGAAGAGTGCCCCAGTCATCTGGCCTCAGGTGGCTCTGCACCCTGTCTGGCAGTCAGGACACATGGCCAACCCACACCCTCTAAGCTCTTTCCCCCTAGTTCAGACAGGACTGTTGGGACCCTCCAAATTCTCTTGCCTGTTACTCTCCACCTCTTCTTACTATGTAGCAGTGGGGTGAACTGGGCAAACAGGGCAGGATCTGGTAGCTCAGCATCTGGGGTGTATTTTCAGTGCTGCAAATGGCAACACTTACATTTAAACCTGGCATTTCTTAGCTGGAACTATCCTAGACTACCACAGGCTAGGTGGTGGAGATGATATGTTTTCCCTCAGTCCTGGAGGCTAGAGGTGTTGGCCGGCTCGGTTTTTTGGGTTGTTTTGATTTTTTTTTTTTTTTTTTTTTTTCCTGCACCTCCTCTCTGGGTCTGGCTAATGGGTGCTTGCGCTCTGAAGGTTCACTTGGTCTTTGCTCCGCATGTTGTGGACTACAGATTTCCCTGCGAATCTTTTTAAGGAAGTCATAGTTGCTTCATTAAGTCTCCAAATACAGCCAGCCAGTGGGCACTGGAGGCTAGGGCTTCATCACACGGGTTTGGGGAAACATCTCTAACAGCAGTCTCTCTTCTTTCATTACCCCACCTCTGGTGGGAGAGCAGGGCTCCGTACAGTCTTTCACCCCATCTCCAGTGGAGTACAACTCCCCAGGACTGAGCTCAAACTCCCCAGTCTTGTCGGGCAGCTACAGCAGTGGGATCTCGTCGCTTAGCCGATGTAGCACGTCGGAAACCTCAGGCTTTGAAAACCAGGCAAATGAACAGTCGGTGCCCGTGCCCGTGCCCGTGCCCGTGCCCATGCCCATGCCCAGCTTCAGCGGGTCAGAGGAGCCAGTACGCAAGGAGAGCAAAACCCCGCCCCCGTATAGCGTCTACGAGCGGACTCTGCGGCGCCCTGTCCCGCTACCTCACAGCCTCTCCATCCCTGTCACCTCTGAGCCACCTGCCCTGCCCCCCAAGCCCTTGGCTGCACGATCCAGCCACCTGGAGAATGGGACCCGAAGGACTGAGCCCGGCCCAAGGCCCAGGCCCTTGCCCCGCAAGGTGTCTCAGCTCTAAGTCACTTTTCTATGAATCTGCAATGATGAATTTTTTGCCGTTTACAAAATAAGTCTGATAAGAAGACATTTAGTGTAGGCACTTTAATATCTTACTCAGACCTTTCTTTAAATGAATGAAATTAATTTTGCTTATTAATATAATGTTGCACAATATTAAAAGTTACTGATCTAAAACGCCAGATGTTACATGAAGTATGGCTGAGTCTCATTAAAACGTTTCTCATTTGAAAGTGGTAAATTGTGAAAAAGACTCCTTTGTACCTTTTTATGTTTACTTTTTTTTATGTAGTTTAATCTTAAAACCAATACAATATCGTCAGGCGACACAGTGCATGATGATATTGCATTCCTTTTTCTGAATACTTGATACTCTGAGAAAGTTGATTGTGTCTACTTACAACCTAACACGCCCGCCCATCCTTAAGAGGATCCTAGTAATTAAGGTGATGGGTTTGGCCCTCCCAGTGAGGAGTGCTTATCCTCAGGATTAAAGGGTAAAGCTGGCTGGTTGGGCGAGATCCCTAAGGGTTGCAGGGATTGGGACAGGAAGTTTTTTTGTCTGTCAGCTGTCTACATTCTTTAACTTTGCTTTGTGAATTGGTTGCTAAATCTTTAAGTGCCCTGACACCATGCTATCTACTGTATTACTTTTCAAGGTGCAGATTGCTTTCAGAGTTCCAATCAGCTAGGTTAAGCAAAAGACCCCAGAGGAGAAGTGTTTACTTGAATTCTGTGCTTCCTTACTTGATGATTTCCTATATAAAATGTGCAGGTGATGAAGAACAGACTTTCAAGGATTAAATGGGCACAAGTTACTGTGTCCCATTAACGAGGATTTGGGAACCATTACAGGACAGTATTAAATAAATTGTGTGAAGGAAGACAAAATACCCTAGTGAAAATATATTAAACATGATTGAATACTAAAAGGACTTTGAGAAGGTGAGGGCATTACCATTCAGTCCTGCATAAAATAAAGAATTCTTCAAACTCTCCATCCTTACCAGGATAGTTTAGCTTCTCAGCTCATCCCATGGTCCTTCTTTTGGAGGAGGAGGATTGTGGACCATTCTAGCATGGATATGCCAATGTAGCATCTTAGATGGTGATAGAATAGACATGCTGATGTGGCTGTTGTAGGAGTGTGAAAAAGCACCTTGTATGTAGTAGTGTAATTTTTACCTTTGTCTTTTTTTTTTTTTTTTTTGCTTTTACTGACTGTTTATAACACTCAATTTACAATAGATATGAGCTGTATTTTAAATCATGCTGTTAAATATTTTCCCGCTTTTGTTGGGAAGCTCATCTTAGTTTAGTTGTGTTTGTTTTTGTTGCTAGCTTATCTGGAAGGCAGTGACCACTTTTTTATATTCTCTTAATGAAACCATTCAGCAGGTATATGCTGTTGAGGCTGGTTATAGAGGTTTTCTATAATAAATGTTCAAGTATTTTTGTACATAACTGGTTAATTTTAATAAGAGATACCATTATGTGTAAAAAAAAAGTAAAAATAAAAGCAAACAGTTGTGGATGCAGTATGATTGTTATAATTATGCCAAATACTTTATGTATGGAAAATATTTGTACATATGTGCTTTTAACAATAATTCTGCCATATTGACTTTACAATTTTGAATGTCAGAAAATTAATATATGTAAAAATATTTATGTTTAGTGAAAGTATTCATAATTGAGGAAAGGAACATATGAATTTTAGCTTTGTATCTTGCAGGTTTTGCAGTTAGAAATTTCTTGAACTAGCGTTTGCATTTGATAATAACAATTTGTGTTTGTAATCACATCCTAAAATATATATACATACACATACACATGTATGTAGGAAGCTCCATGTTTCTGTTGTTTTAAAGAAGTAAAATCTTTCCCTTAAGTAAGATGACATGCATAAAATAACAAAGCCTCTCTTTGATTTCCTTTTTCTGTGTAATTTAGTAGATTTCTTGACTAGTGCTTGGGCACAGAATAAATCAGTGTTATTTGCTCTTGAAGCCATTTTTTTCTTCCTTTTTTTTTCTTTTTCTTTTTTTCTTTTCTTTTTTCTTTTTTCTTGGCAGTGAATAGTTGATTTTATCATGTGAGTGTATTTCTAAAGCAGCTGTATAGCAGAACATTTCAAGAGATTCTGTTAGTTCAGATGTTCATGTTGATCGCTGCTGAATGGTAAATATTAAATAAAGTTATCAGATTAATCTTAATGTTTCTGCCTTCATTCTGATTATCAGTGTGTCAGCGTGGCATTATGTAGGATGGCGGCTACATAAATCCCTCAGTCCTATCATCATGAGACCTGTAGGCTTTGCAGACAGCTCCTATTTCTGTTGCTGTTTGACTCTGAGCACAGGTCACATATGCCATAGAGAACAAAGGTTGTAAAGTTAATCATGTAAGTTACCATGCTGTGGAGAAGGTAACATTTACCTGGGCAGCTGAACACTAATTAGTTTAAACAGAGCCAATTTAGCAAATCAAGCCATCAAAGTTTGTCTGCATCAGAAAACTTGACACAAAACAGATAACTGCCAGGTGGACAAGGCAGTGGCTGAATGCTGCCTTCGCCAGCTGTGACATGAACTGTCTTCATGCCACCTCTTTGTCTTGCCTTTGACAAAATGAAAGGTCATATATTTCATAGTCACTGAAAATCCATTGGCTGCAAAATTTCTGTTAACTGACATCTGCCTTTTAATTTCATGAGATGTCTCCATGCTGTGATGGATTTACATTTATGTAAGTCAATGAAAAACTGCTGTCCTATTAAACATCAAAACCCATCTGGAGGTCTTTGTCAGTATCCCACATACTTCTCAACATTAACTACAAGGTTTGTGAGCATCTTTAGTAGAATTAAGCCTATAAGTATTTCAACTCTCTGTGCATGGTTACAATATGAATAGCTCAGATTCCTGCCTAAGTAGGTGTCTCTCTGATTTGTTCCACCAAAGACAACAAGAAAGAATAGCAAGTTGTACTGTGTTCTTTACACATTATAGGGTGGTTTATATCAAAATGTATGAATACTGAAACATGGTCCTAATTCTATAAGAAAACCATAAAGAAATGTTCTTTTGGTTTTTTGTTTGTTTGTTTTACTTATTTATTAACAAACGGTTTGGGGCTAGGCTGAGTGTTCCAAATTCTTGGCCTCTTACTCAAAGGGCTAAAATAAGGTCCCACAAAACTTACAACAGTAGCAAGGAAACTTTATCTAAAACAAAGCCATGATAGAAAGTCACTTGAGCAAGCCACAAGTACCTTACTCAAAGGCCCCAGTTATTGTTTGGGGCTTCCTTTTATGGAGTTAAAGAAAAGGGGTGTGGTGATAAGCATTCCTTTCCCTAATGTACCTCACTTTAACCACACACACTCAGTCCTGCATAGGCATAAGATGGTAAGTGGGATTCAGATAGAGGACAAAGTTTTCTTATTGTGGGTGTGTCCAAAGCCCGTTACACACTGAGGAGTACTCATTCCCCTGACTGATGCAAGACTGAGTTTACTGCTCACTGCCACAAAGAAGTGAGCCCCGCCTAGACAATTGTCAGAGGAGCAAGAACACAATTCATTCACATTGTGAAGTTTTGTTTAAGGCCTTGATAAAGAGTAAATAAAGATCATACTGAGACAGGTTTAAGATTGGTCTACAGCAAAACTGGGCACTTGTTACTAAAATTAGTTTGGCACTATTCCCAACGTGAGGGCCAGCATGTTGGAGACAATGGGTAAGGAAGAATTGGGTTTAGTCAAAGGCTAGCTTCTAATGAGAAGAGCAGAGCACTGACCTCAGAGCTCCATTTTAGCAAGTTTAGGAACTCGGGTCTCAGGAGGTAAGAAATGGTGGGGCAGTGGGAGGACTGTGCACTAAGGGGTTCTTGTACAGCCTGACTCTGCTTTCTCTGGAAGTCTCAGTGGACCTCACCCTGGGATTGGCTCCTATAGTGCTTTTAAGACAGAAATGTTAGTTTTCTACAAATTAACCCTAACTCAAATTTACATTTTGTTAGCTGGTGAGTTGAACTAAAGCCTAAGAGATGGGGGAAAGTTACAGAGCTGAGTAGTTGTTCTGAGTCCTGTAAATCTGAAGAGAATTCAGCAGTTGACATCTTAAACTCTTAGATTGCTGCAAGTTTGATTCCAGCCTGGGCTACATAATAAGTTCCAGGCTAGTCCAGGTTCCACAAGATCTATCTCAAAAAACTCAGACAGCAGAGGATTAGGAACAAACTTTGCAGACAGACAAAGAGTGTGGAAAACAAAACTAATCTGGCCTGTGGGACTTCCTAATGAAGCTACCACATTCCATTCTGAGCAAAATGCTTTGAAGACTCTTAAACTTTGAACTGGTGCTTTCTACTGAAGAATTTATAGGTCTGTTGAAATGTTCCTTTTATGAACAACAGTTATATTGGTGGATAAGAAATTACTGGGAGAGTAGACTAATATTGGTGAATAAGGAATATGAAGTCATGTTCCTGAGGTATAAGCTATGAGTTTGGTGCTTTCTTTCACTGAATGGGTATTTTAGGCATGGTTATAGTCACAGTAGACCTCAAAATACACCCTTATTTTTTATTCGATGTTAGGATTTATTTGTATATTGTATCATGCATGTGTAAGGTAAAGAATATGTTCTACTTATTTAGTCATTTCTCTATTAGCAGACCTTATTTTGTTTCTAATTTCTGGCTCTACTAATAACACCACTGAGAATCTCTTCTTACAGAGAGCATGTCCCATGCTTTGCATAATTTGGGTGAGTCTCACACAAAAAATGGCTTCTCTGACTGGAAAGTCAAAGGAATCCTGGATTGTGTAAGTGATTTTCTTCTGTAGGAGAGGAAAGCATGTTTGCTGTACTCTCCCTGGTTCTCTGCAGGGACTATTATATGACACTATTCCTGGGGAGACAGGAACAAACACCTTTTCACCCCATGTAGGAAACCAGTAAGGACACCACCAAAGCCTAGCTTGGTGAACCAATGAATTTATGGGTGAGAGGTTGTCTAGAGGAATAGGAATAACATAGAGGAATAATATCCACCCCAGCATGGGTTATTGCTCATCAGAAAAGGTATAGTCCTAGACTTCATTGTATGGTTTACAGGCAGCCTAACAGTTTGTAGATTCTTTTAGACAACTCACGTGTTTTGTGCTTCCTCAGAAGATCTCACTGTACGTAGAGCCTTGCGGGAGGAGGGACCTTGTGCATCTGGTGAGTTTCAGGAACTTCCTGAGTCCTGAGTTGTTTACTTTGGGTCTTAAGGAGAATCCCTTCAGAATTTCCTGTATTAAGGAACTAGTCTGCCTTTAAGATTATTTAGTCATAGCAAACCTCCTGGATCTCTTACAAAAAAAAAGTGGGGGGGATAACTTCACTGTCACTGTTCTCAGGTATTTTTTAATATTTGCTGTTTTTCAAAATAAGATTTATGCCAACCTAGCATATTGTGGAATAGTATATTCTGGTCTCTAAAATTTGTATTTTAGGGTGGCATGTTCTGGTGTCCTATATTTGAATGCTGATAAATTCATTCCCCAAAGTGTTGCACCCATTTTAGTGTCACTGCCACCAGCAGTGAGAGACAAAGCCCATGGTCCTATCTTTAAGGTCTGAGTTGTCCACAGAGGCCTCTATGCAGTTGCCATTAGGATCTTGAGTTATACTCCAGGACAAGTCTTAGCAAAGTTTAGCAAAGTTGGAATTTATTAAGGAAAAAACAAATACACACAAGAAGTGGGTACAGCTTCTCAAGAAACATATTATGGAGATTTTAGATAACTCTCCATGAGCAACTTTAATAGCACTAGGATGACTCATCAGTTAAGATTTGCATATCAGAGGTCCAGATGGACACAGAGGAATCTAGGAATGGTTGGGGATTTCCTGGAATAGAGTTTATTTCCTTTTTCTGTCCAAATGTGGGGTTTACCAGATGGATATGCCATGGTGTTAGAGACATGATGAGATTCAGCCAATTTAGGGAGTGTCCGAACAGTCACATGAAGTTTTGCTGTAATTCAGCTCTTCAATTGGAGGGAACAGGTGACAGAAACTGGTCAAGTAGGACAGGAACCCCAAAGCGATCCCCAGAATGTGCTAGCTGGAGGTCAGGGATGCCAACAGGAGTTTGAGTGTTGGGAAATTTAAGTACTTGTCCCTTACAGCTCTCTTCCTCACCACCCAGCTGTAGAACTCCTGTGCTTTCAGGGTTGTTCTCACAACTTTCCTGTGTGCGGTGCCGGTGCCTTGACCCCAGGTGTGGGTGGTGCATGATTTCCTCCTATGCTTAGCCCATCCCCTGACTTGGGTATATAAGCCCAGTACTCTCTGTAATAAACAGCAGCAGCTTCCTCTTTACTTCTCATGGTGGTCTGTTAAGTGTTTCAATCCTGACACCCTCCGCCAGCCGGGTACTCTGGCCTCGCTGGTGTGGCATTCAAGTCCCTGCCTTTCGACCCCTCCTAAAGGAGTACCTCAGCCTAGAAGCTATGCGTGCCAACTGAAGCTGAGAGGAGACACCTGAACGCTAAGCTGGTCAACTGGACCCGCCCATCCCCTTCTATGCTGCACCCCAGTTTTGCCATAAGTCCTTTAAAGGGCCCAGATTAGCAGCTCAATGGCATCCTATTCCTGGGACACCGTATTGGTACAGGATCTCTGCACTCACTATGGATTTCTCTCCCTTTCTCCTCCTCTCTCCCCCTTCTAAGCTTCTACCTATGAATCCAGAATAAACTTCTTTGTAAATCTCACCTTCTATGATCTGTGAATTTCATTCTTTGAATTTTTGAGACAAGAACCTGAAGGCCACTGTCACTGGGTAGCTTTGAAGGCTATCACATTTTCCAGAGCTTTGCTAGCGAGTTTTCTATCAACTTGATACAAGCTAGTGTTATCTGAAAGGCAGGAACCTCAATTGAAAAAAAAAAATGCCTCTGTGAGTTATGACTAGAGGGCATTTTATTTAATTAGATTGATGGGGGAGGGCCAGCCAGCCTATTGTGGGTGGTTCTGTCCCTGGGCTGGTGGCCCTGGAATCTATAAGAAGGCAGGCTGAGGAAGCCATGGGGAGCAATCCTGTAAGCAGCACTCCTCCATGGCCTCTGCATCAGCCCCTGCCTCCAGGTTCCTGCCCTGCTTGTGATCCTGCCCTCACTGTTTTTGATGATGAACTATTATATGGAACTGTGAGTGAAATAAACCCTTTCCTCCTCAAGTTGCTTTTGGTCATGGTGTTTCATCACAGGAGTAGTAACCCTAACTAAGACAAATGTCCTGGCTCCCCAAGAAGAGAGAGGTTCTGTTCTCAAAGTCACCTTTATAGTCCTCCAGCACCACCAAGCAGTACCCTTTTCGCCATGCCAGTGAGCCTACCCTCCTACCATCTATGTATTCTTGTATCTTTTCTTAAAGATGAAACATTAATGATATACTGCTTCTAGGTGTTTTTATTTTATGCTAATTCAATGTGTAGGGAGAAAATATTGCTGTTATTTCCTAAATTTTGAGAAGTGTTAATAAATCAATTAAGTCTGTTACAGAATCTTGTGCTAAAGAAATTGATAGCCTAAGAAAAGGAAGTGACAGGGAAGATGAAAAGTAACAGCCTTAAAACTTAGGATGACATTTTGAGAAAATGTTTTATTTTACAGAAGAGATTTCTGGGAAGTCTCTGAGGTGCCTCTGTTTGTGCAGAATCCCCTAGACGATTCCCAGGTGCTGCACCCACAGACCACCACACTTTGAAACAGGGCAGCTTTGGGGGGAATGTCCATGCCTTTGGCACAGCCACTTTTCCCTGATGCTTTAATCTCACCTGTCTTTGGTGCAGCCTTCTGGATCCTAAAAAGAGGCCTCACTTAACTAGCCAAGATGTCTACTGCTATATCTTCAGATTCAGAAAGCCCAGACCATCTTCTGGCCTTTGCCTTTACTCTTTAGTTAAAATGTTGCTGGAAGTAGACATCCATAGCCATGTTGCAGACCCTAGAAAAAGAAAAGTGACACTTGCCTTGCATGGGCCATTATCTTTCCATGTCTTCTTTCCCTTTCCATAAAATCCTTTGCCCCTGAGCTTGCCTCCTACCCAGGGACTCCGTGATAGGAATAACTGTCTCATTGTCTTCTTTTCCTTAGAATTTTCTCTCTCAATTTAATTGGAGTATCCTAGGAGTGAGCCCCTAACCTGGCTTAGCATCACTTGACACAGCATTTCCCTACGATTCACAACCAGAGGGGAAGCCGTGCTCCTCTAGCAAAGACTCCGTTTATCCTATAAAATAGAGAGAAGGAGGGGGGAGGGAGGGAGGGAGAAGCTTGATAGAAGATAATTGACATAGAGATGTGTAGGAGATATTCACCTTGTCCGCACCTGTGACTTAGACCACACCCATTGTGGGTGGAGACAGGGCCAGATGTGACCTGGGAAAAAAGGCTGAGGAGGGGTCTCAGAGAGCTCTCTTGCTGGCGGGACGCCGGAAGGAGAGGATCCGGTGGAACCTGCTGGTGTTCATCTGTCTATGTTGTGAGTTATTTCTCCCTGAATAAACATCTTTTCGGCCTATTTGTTTATCCTGATCCTTATTAAACCGCAATAGAGATGGCTTAGCAATTGAGTGCATACTGCACCTGCACACTTACCTAACACATCCACAATAGGTAGCTTACAACCACCTGTCACTCCTTCTCCAAGGAGATTGACACCTCTGACCTCTGCAGACACCTGCACTCATGTGCACATACAGAGAAACATAACACCCACATACACATAATTAAAAAAAAAAAAGTCAAAAAGAAAAAGAAAAGAATTACCACTGCATAGTGCAAGTGGTGGAGGTGGGGTGTAAGGGACTCCTGGTTTTCTTCCCGGATTTGTAGAATTTTATGAATTTTATGTATGTCTGACTGATACGTTTTAAGAACCATACATTTTTAACCGTATGGCTGGACGTTCCCACAGGGCTGGGTTTACCACTCTACTTACTTTTCTTCCACTCTATACCACCAATTCTGGATCCTAACCTTTCTCAGAAACAGAATTTACATCCAAGTGTTCCTGGACAGACCGTGAGTGGCAGGTAAGAGGAGGGGTACTGGGAGGAGTTTCTCCAACCAAATAAAAACACCTGTGTTGGAGCCAATGTGGTACAAAGCTGATTTAATCCCAGGGAGGCTCTGTGGTGATTTCACAAGCAGGCTATTCTTCTAGAGACTCTCCAAAGCCTCTGTAGGTATCACAAGTTTGTGGGTTCTGTTTCTGTCAACAGTGAGAACCTTCTCACTCAGATAAAAGCATACACAGGTCTTGGTGTGTCTCAGAACAATTGCTGTCAGTGCAGGGTCGTTTTTCTCCAAGAGATAAACATTAGTAAGTGCAGGGTAACTAACAGGATGCCAGTCTGTAAGAAAAAACTAAATAAATAAATAAAGGGGGCTGGGAAGATGGCTTATGCTTGGGAGTCCTTATTAGCCCACCAGCTGTCTGTAGCTCGGATCCCAGCAGCAACCTCAGATATCTCACAAATTCCTGTAACTCTAGCTCCAAAAGAGCCTCCTGCACCTGCATGTGTACATATAGACACATTCATACACATAGATAAAAAATAAATCTTTTTCCAAAAAGGAGTTCCTCTTTCTCCTTGTTTACAAAGAAAGAAAATTGAAGGGGCTGGGCTCATTTAATTCAGGGTGCTCACCTAGCTTGATGAGGTCCTAGGTTCAGTTCCCGGATCCTCTGGGAGCCAGAGCAGCTGGGAGAGTTCCCCTAAATCTTTTAAGAACTACCACTAGGGCCAAACTGGGATTGGTGGCTTCTAAGCAGGAAAGAATTTCAGAGTGACTCACTGGTGAGCATAGTTACTGGAGACATGCTGGGGGGGAATAACTCAGCAGTTAGGAGCACTTGGTCCTCTGGCAACGACTGGGGTTCAGTTCTCAACATTCACATGGTGGCTTTCAACCCTCTGTAACTCCAGCCCAGGGGATGCTGCACCCTCTTCTACCTTCTTTGGCACTAGGCATGCGTGCAGTATCCTTACACACACGGAGGGAGGCAAAACAATTATACACATAAAAGTAAACACTTTTTTTAAATCAAAGACATTTTATGTGACCTGCTTGCGGCAAAGCATAGATACCTGGGTTTGTATCTCTAGCATACATTTTAAAAATCTGAATATGACAGCATATGCCTTTAACCTCAGCACTGGGCAGGGTGGGGTGGGTGCAACCAAGGTGGATCCCCAAAGCCTGTGAGCCAGTCAGTCTAGTCAAAATGGCAAGCTTCTTTCAACGAGAGACCCTGCCTCAAATAAAAATAAAGTACAGTGTGATAAAGGAAGATATTCAAAATTTACCTCTGGCCTCTATATGAATACTCAAGCAAGTGCATACAGCAGGGAGGGAGAGAGGGGAGTAATGAGAGAGGGGCTTGGAAAGGAAAAAAGTTACACCAAAGAGCACAGTTCATTGTCTCTACAGCAGTCGCATATAGGCTTTTGGCTGAGTTTGAGGCTATTATCATCAAAGGGTTGCCAAGAAACCGAAATCAGATGACAGTGGCTCCTGAGCGTACCCGGCAGGGTTGCAATGAGGTTAAAGTGGGGATCACAGAGCCAAAGGAAAGCGGGCTGTCTTTACTGTAAACGAAGTTAGCAGTCCTGTTGGAAATTCTCAGGGAAAAGGCTCTCCCTGTGGTTGTATAAGTGTTTAGGCTTTAAGCCTAGATTTTTGTTATTATATCATAAACTATATATGAAAGCAGATTGACTCTATTGCTGTGACCTTTGGAGCGATTATCAATTGTGCTTGAATTTTGAATTCTTCTCAACAGTCAGACTTCACATGGGCTCCAGAGAGAGTGTGTCCCCCCCCATATCCCCATCAGTTTCTATGCCCTCTATGCTGCCTCAATATGATGATGTCAATACCTTTATCTATTAAAGTGCACCAAAGTTGATATAAAAAATGGGATACCATGAATCTGAGAAATATTGGAAAGGGAGAAAATGTCACTAGATGAATAAGTGGATAGTTTTAAAAAGATGGATCATAAACATATGTGGAAAAATAATCATTTTCCTCAGAGGAAAATAAAACACCTGTGAAGCCGCTTTCTGTACTACTCATCTCTAGAGAAACAGGGCTGATGGAAGGAACAGATCCTCAAAGCAGACTTAGCAGATCGGTGCGCACAATACAGCCTGTGTGGCCCAGCAGCGGCAGCCTTCAAACTGGAAAAGCCTAGAACCTGGTAGCTACTCAACACACTAGGTCAAAGGCCTGGGCTGGAGACCTGGACTATTCCTGGAGAACCACCCCTCCTTAATTCACATCTGAAGACCAAAGATGCTGGGTTCGAAAGCCTGTGGAGGATGGTGGCAGCAGTGGCAGCAATGGCAAGATGCCACCTGTTAGGATCCAAGAGAAGTCCCATAAAAGACCAGTATCCATGTATGCAATTAGCAACAGCATTTACTTTCTCAAGAATACAAGTTCCTTCATGCTGGAGTCAGCTATCTAACAACAAGGCAAAATCGCAATGACAAAGTGGAGTGTGCAGGCTCCTTTTAAGCACAGCCAAGGGGGTGTTCTAGAAGCAGGTTATTCTATCTATGATTGGCTTAAGCAAGTGGCAATTATGGTAGTACATTTCTGATTGGCTAGGGCTAACATGGGCAGGCTAGGACTATAATTCTTCCATCTTTGGGCATGTTTGGACAGTTCCCTGGATCTGTCCCTATTTGGTCATTGCCTTGAGATAACTGTAGGGGCCTTGTTCATATTCTTTTTCTAGGCCCTGGATATAATTTGTTGATAAATGGTCCTTTTTTGGAAGAGATACTGTTTGTCCCTCACAGAGAACCTAAATTTGGTTGTAAAACTGGGAGAGTTTAACCCCTTCACCACAAAAGTAGATAATGCACCAACATGGTATGGAAGCAAGCCAGCAGACAGACAAAAGGTTTGTTTTCTTGGACTTCCTTTTCCCTGACCTGCCTCTCAAAGGTGTGACCCACACTTAGGGAGGGTCTACCCTACTTCAGTTAAACTGATCAAGAAAACCTTTGGCAGGTGTGACTACTTGTCAGTTGATTCCAAATCCAGGCAGGTTGACAACCAAGATTTGCACATTTGTTGTTTATCACAGTAGCTAAATGTGTAAGATGACTGTGGAAAATTGAACAGCGAACATAGTGAAAGCTGCAGCCTCTGATAGCGCTCCTGGCACTGAAACAGGATAATCACTGTGGAACAGTTTGTCAACACGGGTCAAGCGTCATGCGCTTTGAGCATATAACCTCACAGTGACATTTCCTTCATTATGTTTCCAAAAGTTGTATCAGAAATGCAAAGACAAAAAAACTAAGGAACAGACAAGCCAAAGGGCTTTCTAGAATCAGGAAATCCCTTTTGAGAAAAAGGAATGGATTTGGCAAACCCTGGCAACGGCCAGTCCTGGGTCAATTTGACAATCTTCTGGGGTATTTACAGAAATGACGAGGAGGCCAGTTCTTCCCATTTCCCTTTCTTCCACTGTAGTCTTGAGAATCCCTCTTGTCAGGACATCTGGATTGCTGTTTAAAAGAGAAGACCTGGGCTGTGGTGGCGCATTCCTTTAATCCCTGCGCTTGAGATGCAGAGAGGCGGGTAGATCTCTGAGTTCCAGGCCAGCCTGGCCTACAGAGTGAGTTCCAAGACAGGCTCCAAAGCTACACAGAGAAACCCTGTCTCAAAAACATCAAGAAAAAAAAAATACTGTAGAGTCTAGAGAGTCAAGATAAGTGATCAGAAAAAGAGCTACTGGGCCATGGTGTCTCTCTGGGTCCAGGTTGGGGGAAAATGAAAAGTCTGACATTGGCAGGGAAGGCACTTGGGGAGGGAAGAGGGAGAGGCTTGTGGCAGGACAACAGAGCAGAGCAGAAAGAGAGGGCTTCCAGCTGTGGGCTTCCAGTGTGGGGGGAAGTGGCCCATGTTTGTCATGTCAGTATTTCCCATAAGGAGCTTTCAACACATTCTTCCTGTGAAAAAACAAGACTGCAATGTGTACCTATATGTTCTCTCTGTGCATGATGGTCCTTAACTGAGAGAAATTTCTCTTTGCTTTCTTTCTCTGGTGCCATGATGCCCTCTGCTTTTTCAACTCTTGATAAAATACTTGGGGAGGCCCCGTTAACATCTTTACTGGTACAACTGAAACTGAAAATCCCCTGTGACTTTCTCTGGCCTTTTTCATTATAGGCATCGGGAAATCTCCAAGGCTAGGAGACAGGGAAACAGAAATACAACTCTGAATGAAGTTGAGTGTGGGTGAGAACCAGGATCCCCTGGCATTGGTTACTATTGATGACGTAAGGTGGACATTGGGAGTATTGCTTTCAATACTCTCCCTAATGAGTTCCAGCCGTTTCCTATACTGGTCTCTGTCTGTTGCAAAGAGAAGTCTCTTTGATGAGGGATGAAGACGACACCTACTAGTAAGTATAAGAATGATTGTTTAGATGTAGTTAGGATTTATGCCAGCCTAGGGAAGTAGGACTTGTAGGTTCTCCTTCAAATTAGTAGGTTTTCCTACTAACCCTGGATAGCTGTCAAGGTCTGCAGTACCAGGCATGCACTGTGGAGCCCTCCTGTAGTATGTATGTTTTCTGCCAGCCCACCCACCGCTAGTCTGGTGCACCAGCCCCAAATAACAGGCTGAGACTCTGGGGAGGAAGGAAGACGCTGACCGCGGCTCCCCATAAGATGACCATGTGGAAATATTTAGATAAGTAGAAATGAGTTAATAGTTAAGGCAGAACTAGCCCATAAACAATAATGGTAACTGGCCAACAGGATTGTATCATATACAGAGTCTCAGCCTGTTATTTGGGGCTGGTGCGCCAAACTAGCGGCGGGCGGGCTGGTGGAAAACATACACGCTACAAATGGTGCCCAACGTGGCTATAAGAACTTTCACTTAAAACTAATAAAAGCTTAAAAAGGAATTTTAGAAACAAAGGAACAGAGACTAGCAAGACTTCTTGGTAGCAGCATTTTCTCGGTTGGATTTGTTTTGCTGTAGACAGAGATTTGTGCGGCTCCTTAAGGGAGGTTTCCAAAATTTGCATAAGCGGCAAAAAAAACCACCTTGCTTTTAAAGAGCTCTGCTAACAATTCATTGCTGTGAACGAGAGCTGCAAAGAAGGTTTACACTGTGTTGTTTTTTTTTAGTTTGTTTTTGTTTTTGTTTTTATTTTTTTAAATACGCTGGCTTGGGAGAGAAAAAGAAACAGGATACAATGGTTTAAAAAAGAAATAAGGAAGTAGAATGGCTGGATATGGTGGCACAAGCCTTTAATCCCAGCACTCGGGAGGCAGAGGCAAACAGATTTCTGCGATTTCAAAGTAAACCTGGTATGCAGTGAATTCCAGGACAGATAAAAGTTACACAGAAAAACCCGTCTCAAAATATGTAAAAATAGAAGTAGAAGAAATAGAGTAATAAAAAAGCCACATAAAGATGGAAAGCACAGAGACATTTTGTATATTGATACAATTTGGGATATTTATCTTGCTGCCCTTTAGAGCTACCTCTTGTCTAGACATTTCTACTCTACCCCTACTTTAGGAATTTACATGTGTATAATTATATTGTTTAGGTGTGTATCCTTGCTTTACTCAAGGAAGTTTTAATCAGGTTTTTAGCTAAATTCCTGAGTATTACAGATTACCCTCACCCGTGTTTCCTTTACCTATGAGATTAGTCAGACATAGATGCTTAATCTCCAATCACTTCATAAACCTGCAGAACACGCCATTTAAATGTTTTAATATTACTACTCTGTTGACATGAGACACTGTTGCTCCTGACAGCACCATGCACTTTCCCGAAAGTATGTTGGACACTCTTGTTGCTCCTTCTGGAGTTCACCCTCACTTCGGCCATGGCCTCTTGGGCAAGGAACTGCCCCTACCTTGACAACTGATCTGGACATGCGGTCCTATGTGCTTGCAGGAGACAAACAGAAGACTGCTGAACCTTGCCAAGTCAGGGTAAGACAGCCTTTCTTCCTCCCTGCTTTTGTTGTGGTCTATCAGGTACTCTTGGCCTTAGCCAAAACTGGCTATACCAATGTTGCTGTGAGACCTTGGGTGACTGTCCAGGTAGCTTGCTGTTTCTGTCCTTACTGCATCTTTTGGAAGTTGCCCATCCGCACTTCCTATCTACCCTAGTATCGCTATTTTCCTTCTCAGGTCTTGATGAGGTTGTAGATTAAACTATCTATTATTCTCTCTTCCAAGCTAGATAGATTAGGTACTAGGCTTAAGCTTTCTAGCTTAGGATAACTCTATTGTAAACTCCATTATGTCTTCACCCTAGGACTAGATATGTAGGTCGTTTTGTTCTCGATTTTCCTTTTCTTAGAGCACACTTGTTATTCACTGTTTTGTATATAGTTTTGTATCAAGCCCAAATATTTTCTTTAGACTAAAAGGGGAATTGTAGCAAGATATTCACCTTGTCTGCACCTGTGGCTTAGGCCATGCCCATTGGGGTGGAGACAGGGCCAGACGTGAGCTGGGGGAAAAGGCTGGGAAAGGGTCGGACCGCCTCTTTTGGTGGTGTGGACGCTGGAAGGCTTAGGATCCGGTGGAACCCTTTGTGTTCATCTGCCTATGTTGTGAGTTATTTCTCCCTTAATAAACATCTATTCGGCCTAATTGTTTATCCTGATCCTTATTAAATCGCAATACCCTCCCACCCCTAAATGTCAGGGATCTCTGTGATGAGACAGCAGAAACATTATAAGAGCCGGAGAACCAGGGAGTTTGCTGTGAGAGTTGTCTATAGAGTGTGTCAAAAGCTACATCTATAAGTCTTATCAATGTGACAGCCTAAACATGTCCTGAACAAGGACAACAACAATAAACATGAAAAAGTGGACAGGGAAAACTCCAGGAGTCCTCAGCCCTCTGCAGGCTGAGGAACTACAGGCAAATAAGGAAGAAAGTGGACACCAATTGGTGGTCCAGTACCAAATTCATTCCTGAAAGCATATGTACATATAATCTTATACAGACAGAGCAAGTTGCACTTATAGATTTTATAATTAACATATAATATATAACTGATGAAAAGGGGACGGTGAATTTGAAAGAGGGAATGGGGGCATATTTGAATAGTTTGGAGAAAGGAAAGAGAAGAAGAACATGATATAATATCATAATTTTAAAGGCTGAAAGAAATAATCATTTACAAAGGAAAGAATTTTTAGAGAAGAGATTGGTTATTGCTGTGCTCTCCAGTATTTAGCAGGATACAGTTCCTGATTCTCAGAAATGGTCCATCATTTAGTAAGCTTCAACCCATTTTTTATTCCTCTTCTCCTTGTCTTGTTCAACTGTGATTTTAGACTTTTTAGGCTGAAAGCCTGGAGTTCCTCTTGAACTTTGAGCCTTAAGTGCTTGATTGCTGCAGAATTCAAGTCAAAAATACTTGAGCAACCCTGGTGAGTTGGTAATGTCTGCCAGACACCAATTTTTTTTTCTCCTGTATTCCCATCATTGGCTTTTAAAGAAAAATCCCAACATTCTTTAAAGTTCACAGGTACTATGTGTTATCCATAAAATGTGTTTAAGTCAGATTCCTCAAATATTAGGGGCATAGTGCTAAGAGGGGCTGATAGCATGAAAAGTGGGGGCTGGGCAGTAACCACAGGTGTTAACAAGAGGGGCTGGAGTGACCTTTGGCTTCCTACATAACTTCTAACAACACCCACTGGCTGCCACGGCCCAGCTGGCTGCCCTGTGAGTAATGCTGAAGAGAGAAACACTTCCAGTAAATGTTATGAGTATGCTGAGGACTCACCATGAAAGCGGTTCATTCTCAGGTCTGTTCTTTCTAAGGCTGAAAACATTAGTAGAGTGAGGCCTTGGGCAAAATATCTACCAAGCACTGTCTAGCATTCTTCTCAACCCAGCAACATGGCTAAGAATATATTATAAGAAATGTTCATAGATATTTATGCACAGTCATTGCAACACTGATTATAATAGAAGTTGAAACATCTTAACTGATTAACAGTCAGGAATAGTTTTAACAAGATATCCATACAATGTGATACTGAGTAATTACTAAAATTATTATGTATGGGCATATTTGCAAATATGGAAAGACAACACTTTGAATACTTTATGGTATAAAATAGCAATATAAACACATTAATATTCTTAGATATATATATTACAATGTGTCAAAAGATAGTATTGATTAAATCAGTATAGGAATTATAGGCTGGCATTCTCTCTGGAATTTCAATTTTTCTATATTAATTTGTATAAAGAAATAAATACTAAGTGAAAACCCTGCAGAGGAAGCGATGATAAGGTTGAGACCCTGAACCTGAAGTACGACGCTGTAATAGGATGATGTGGCCAGAAAAGGCATCATGGAGGTGGTAACTTCTTTGTTCAAGATTTTAGGAACAATCAGAAATGACAAAACAGGGAAGAAACATCCCATTCCACCCTTGGGAACTTGTAGTATTCAGAGAATGGCAAGCAGATTCTAGAGGAAGATGTGTTTGGGAGACACAGTTGGTTTGTGAAGGAGGTGAAAATGCTCCTGGAGATAACAGGTTCGGGAACAGGGTGGGGATTGTTCTTAAGAAGGAAGCCAGGTGCTTCTTCCATTAAAGGACTCAGTGATGAGTAGAGACCAGCATCTCTTACGGATGAGGAGGGAGCTTAAATAAAGCACTCCTTATGGCCCTTACTTTATCCATGTGACAGAAGAATTATTTGCTGAGTGGGATGACAGTGAGCTAGTAACCGAGGCCGTAGGAGAGATGTGAGTTCTGTGTTGAATGTATTAGAGTTCATAATTCCTAAGCACATACAAGACTCCCTGGATGGTGCAGAGAGCAGCTGACACTGACAATTATGAACTTGTAATCGCTCTAATTAGTACAGTTTTGTGACTTTCTCTAGCAGCACTCAGTGGCCGTGGAAGGCAGATGGAGGTAGTCACCTCCTTGGTTAAAAGCTATGGTTCTCTATGAGATAGAAGAATGGCTGCAGGATGGAGGTTTGGATAAGCCACAGACATGAGGAAGGAGTGAGAATTGGTAGGAGGAGTTGAAGGCCAAGGGTGGGCTATGAACATGATCATGTTCGAGCAGTTTCGGGTGATCACCACTTGAGAGTGCTGTGGAAGGGAG
This sequence comes from Cricetiscus sungorus, assembly GCA_030556225.1. Classification (NCBI taxonomy): domain Eukaryota; kingdom Metazoa; phylum Chordata; class Mammalia; order Rodentia; family Cricetidae; genus Cricetiscus; species Cricetiscus sungorus. The sequence goes on along the minus strand of JANBXA010000600.1, from coordinate 19,542,777 downwards.
ATGAAAAGCCAGACATCAAAGCACAGGCATCCAGTGACCACAATGCTTGCTATCCTGTTAGTTTCCATAGTGACCTTTTATGCCTTCAACTTGACAATACCATTTTAGCCCTATTATTATTATTATTTGAAAAAGTACACCTTTTACCACTAACAGATACTATTGGTCTCACTTATCCTGCTCTGTAAACTTAGACTTTAGAGGATACAGAAAAAGAGGTGAGGTAGAGTCTCCTGCCTTGCTCACTGCCTCCACTGCCCAGGAACCTTCTGCAAACCCCAAGGTCACTATAGATCCCAAGGCTTTCTTTTGATTCCTCGATAGATTTCACCCTAGGAATCCTAGATTGTAAGGCACTTTGACATACCTCAAAACTTTTGCACAATAGAAAGTGACTAAATCTACTATTTCTATCACCAAAGAACTGACAGTCAATGAGACAAGCAGTCATTGATTGAAGCCAGGGAGGGACAGCCTCAGAGACTGTCCTCATTAACGGCCCCTCTGTTTATGTATCTAGTTATTCATTTCTTGGCTCTAGGTAGCAATCTGCTCTTTCTTCCCACCATCTTTTTTTGTTCTTTTTACACACTCCTGCACCTTTCCACAGAGTAACCAGCACTCTACTTATAACAAGGGGAAAAAATATTGATGTCCCATTAAAAACTGCAATGAGAAGATGAAAATGCCTCTTCCTTCTCTCTAGATTCAAAAAAGAAAATGCCAGGGAAGCTTAGCCTCACAACCTTGAGAATCCCATCAAATGTAATGATCCAAGAAACAGCTGGTGAACCAGACCTGTGGGAGAAAACCAGGGCATGGAGCTCATCAGGCATGGCGAGTGCTGAGCAGCAGAGATGGCCACAGAAGCCCCGAAGGCTGGGTTTGTACATTAAACCCCATTTATATTTCCACCATGAGTGGTGCCCAGGTCGCTGATGTCACATTTGGAGCTAGCTTCAGTGCTAAGATATTTCTTCCCAAGTAGCTCATGGCTATCAGTACTAGTGCTCATGAACAAGACGGCAGAGGGAGAAATTAGCCTCCCGTTTTCCTTGTCAATTACAGCCGGGTCACACTCCTCCAAGCTGCTCAGAAGACAACAGTAAGAAAAGAATGCATGTTGTTATTCTGGCCTGCCGGTTTCCCAGCTTCTGTGACTCATTATCCTTTCAATCAACAATTATCAAGAGCCTGTTATATGTTCATAAATACCCTTGCAGAGTTCATTTTTAAAAGTTAAGAAAGAGAACCCACTAGCTCTCCAGGACTCAGTGGCATTGTTAAGGGGACACATCACAAAGTCCAAGTAACTAGAATTATCATTAAGGCATCAAAGGATTTGTGGCTAAGAGGTGACAATTTTCTTGTAATGAGAGCAGACAAGTAGACCTGGAACCTCCCATCAAGTTAGCTCTGCTGCATAGCAATTGATTAGCTGTGAGTGTCATCTGGGCAAAAGATGAGAGAAATTCCAATCTATACGCATCTCTATTGTAAAGCATGCTTTATCGTGCTGTGAGGTCCAGTTGAGAAGGCTGGGATCTTTTAGGTCCAAAGTGGCCCCCAAACTGGCAGTGCCACTGAAAATGTCCTAAATGACAACCTTTGACAACAGTATCTAGTTTCCAAGGAACTCAAATAAACCTGTGGCAGATCAGATCCCACACAAGTTCCCAGGCTGTTTTGGCCCACACCTCACTTCTCCCTACTCTAACTCCCATGCTATTTTGACTGTACACACGGCCCCCATCCAGCTACTACTCTTAAAACTGGCAAAGCTTTTCCTGATTTTTTGCTGCTTTCTGTACTCCCTCTCTCTGACTCTGGTAGACAGTCCTAACAGTTTGATATCCCATTAAACCCTTCTTCCTACCCTTAGGATGCTGTAGTTCCGTGGTTTTACTGTGCCTTCCCTTGCAGGATCTACATGAGTGGAGAAGGGAAGACAGGGAGCCAGTGGGGGTTCAGGTGGTTGATCCTGCTGAGTCTGTGAAATATGTCTGTGGAAAGCAGAGTACTAGCATTGCAGCTGGGATCAGAAGTAGGGGGCTCCCCTCAGGTTGTCCTGGGGAGTCAGGACAGGAAATCACAAGGGTGTCTTAGTCTGAGACAAAGATGCAGAAGCTTATACATATAAATGAATCAGAAGGAGGAAGAAATAACAGATGGTAAATAAGGAATATGGGTTATTTCCAACATAAACACTAGTTAGCAATATGCCTGAGCCATTGGCCAAGCATTTATAAATAATGTTGATCTTCAGAGTGGTTATTTGGAACTGGCAGCTGTGGGACAGGAAATGTCTAATTATACATGTCACAGCAGGTGAGAAGCTATGAGCCCCTGGGCTTCCACATCTAAGTACATTGAGGGCACAGTGTCTGATCAACTGGCCCATCTTCCCTTCTCAGTTGCCTAGAAAATGACCTCCATCTTTATGTCTCCTCTTCTTAAGTTTCCATCTTCTTGTCCCCCTTGCTCTTCTGTTTGGTTGTACATACTTGATGGTCTTTGATGTATTCAGATCTGATCTTACTCCCCTATGGAAACAATTCTGAACATAACACTACTATTGGTACACAATGTCCTATTGCGTTAACAAAAATCAGAATTTTCCCCCATCAACAATGTCTTCAACATTTCATTAGTAACAGCAAAAGCTTCCTCAAAGTTGGTACTAGTAGATGTCTGTGCCCAGCACTGATGCATGATGTTCTTTGCTGTATGGTGGCCTGAGAAGTTCAGACTTCCACCTGGGGCTACACAGAGATGCCTTGAATAGAACCATGTGGCTGAGAGCAAGCAAAAAATGGCAGTGGTACTTGCCCATCAATTAACAGTGCCTGAGAGACCAGGGTGCAGTATCAGCTAGCATAGAGAAGCTAATATGATGGGCGTCTATAAACATGGGATAGCTTACATCTAAAAGCCGTGAGAATGGAGAAGAGTTGCTTTTGTGGGGATCTGAGATGAAAGTTGAGGAAGTTCTGAGTATGAATTATTGAGAAGTTGGTAGAAGGAAGAAAACAAATGACTGAAGGCTGGAAGCAGCAAGACATTGTAAATGCAGGGAAATTTTGAGGAGGAATGTGGAGACAGGAATCTGCAAAAGTTATACATGAGACAAAGCAGGGTCATTGGTTGTACTACCCAAGAGCTGGGGTGTTACTCAGTGGTGCTTGCCTGGCAAGGCCCTAGGTACAACCCCCTGTAAGACAAGAAATAATTACATGAAGGTGCTTCTTATATTATAATTACAATTTCAGGAGGTGTGTGTGTGTGTGTGTGTGTGTGTGTGTGTGTATGTGTGCTTTCTTGGTTCTTGTTTTGGTTTGGTATTTTGAGACAAGGTCTATTTATTACATAGCCCAGGCAGGTCTTGAACTTGAAATCCTCATGCCTTACTTACCCTTTCAAGTACTGGGATTATAAATGTCCTCATCCACAACCTGAAAGATGTTTTAATAATTAAAATTATCTAAAAGGCAACGAATGTGCCCCCCAGTGCTTCTACACACACATACATATGCACATACAAAGTCATCGTTTTAACTTATATATTGTTCCAACCACTTTCATCCCAATCAATTTAATGAAAACGGTAAGTCTTTTACTTTAAGTCACAGACCACTAAATATAAAAATTTGGATTATAAAGCCTGCTAATTCTAATACTCTTGACTTGAATGTGTGATGCTTGTTTTATATGTAAGAAATGGACACAAAGAGATTACTTAATCAATAAGTATCACTTGTACAGCATTGAAATGGTGGAAAAAACTGGTGATGTTTTCTGCATCCACTGACCCTGACTTAGCAGAGGTAGCCAAACCACTGGCCCCCACTCCTTTCATTTTTCCCTGGGTTTTGTTGGGTTCATTGCAAAGACTATATTTTCTAGGCTCCTATGTAGCTAAAAATGGCCATGTGACTAGACACAGGCTAATGGCATGTTCTCATGAGTAATATATGACAATTCTGGGGCACTTTGTATAAAGACTAGCTGCCTGATTTGAATTACAGCCTTTCCCCCTTAGTACAGTGGTGACCTTAGGACAAGGAAGGTGTTACACGTGTCATGGAGCAGGGCCAACTACCCACCACAGAACCTTTGTGTATGGAGAAGGGTCTGTCAGAATCAGCCCACAGTACCTACATAGTTTAGAATGAATCGAAATCCAATGCACACATGTTCACTAGCCACTAGAGCTAGTTTTGTCAGTAAAATTAAATTCTGCTTGCAAAGACTTTGCAATCCAGGCAAGAAAGAATAAGTCAAAGCAGATATTTGTCATATTCTTACATATATATATGAGAGACTATTTTCAAGTGTGTGTGTGTGTGTGTGTGTGTGTGTGTGTGTGTGTGTGTGTGTGTGTGTGTGACACTTATGGATAAAAAGTATATGATACCCAAAGTGCTTTTGAAGATTAGTCTTCTTCTCAAAATTCAGATTGATCTAATTCATATCTTCCACCATGCAATCCAAACTCACAAATTTAAGAGTGGCAGCAAATCAGATACGCAGATTTGATTGACATTGAATCTTTGTCACTTAGTCCAGAGGATTTTACCTGAAATACTTTTTAAAGATAGACACAAAATCTTATAGTATGTGCAGCTAATATTTTTGATATTTTTGTATTTATATTATTCAGGATCTAGTTTCCATTATTATATGAGGTACGGATGTCCTTGTGCTCACAGGTAAGCACTAGGGGAACTCAGAATGTTAAACACATAGGGTTATCCCTTCCTACAGGGGGATGTATAAGTTGTTATCCAGCCAGAACGCTAGAGTGAACATGGTTAATAGCCTGGTGACTTTATCTGTGGTCAAAACCATACTAGATCCTTCCTGGGGACCTTATTGTGAGCTTTTTAAATTATAAAACCTATTTTTATGGAAGGTGTTACAAGTAGTCAATTTATAGAACACATCTTTATGAGAGATGTCGCAAGTACTCTGCAAAGAATTTCAGTGTCTTAAGCTTTATTGTGTACATGGGATTGAGTTAATTATCACCAGGAAAGCTTTTGCCAAATTATGCTGTGATTACATATGCCTGAAGTAAACTACTTGGGGCCAAACTTCCAAAGTTTGAACCAATAGCAACTGAGTTGGAACCAAACTACCTTCTTGCCTACCGAGAAGCGTAATTGCTACCTATGATGGTCACAGAGACAGCCTCACATTCTCATTTGGAGAAAGCTTCCATTGTGCATAATATGGTTGGGACCTGTCTTAGAATTTATGGTGCTGGATGAAACACCATGACCCAAAAGCAAGTTGGAGAGAAAAGGGTTTATTGGGCTTACACTTCCATATCCCTGTTCATCACTGAAGGAAATCATCAGGACGGGAACTCAAACAGGAACCTGATGCAAAGGACACAGAGGGGTGCTGCTTACTGGCTTGCTCCCCATGGCTTACTCAGACTGTTTTCTTACAGAACCCAGGACCACCAGCCCAGAGATGGTACTACCCACAAAGGGGTGGACCCTCCTCCATCAATCAGTAATTAAGAAAATGCCTTATAGCTGGATCTTTTGGAGGCATCTTCTCAACTGAGGTTCTTCCTTTCAGATAACTTTAACTAGTGTCAAGATGACAGAAGACCAGCCAGCACAGGGGCAGTGCTCATCTCCCGACTTCATAAACGATGTGTGCTAAACCATGCTTCCCTGTGCTTCCCGACCCCAGAGTCTACTGCAAGATATGCATAGTAAGCATCCCAAGGTAAATTAGGACTGACTACATAAGTGTTTTGTGTATGTCTAATATGATAAACCTATGTACTAAGAGAATGACAACCCCAGACAAGACAGCCCTCGCCATACTATCATGCAGTGCATAATACAGCCAGAGATGTCTCTTCTCATAAAAATGTGAAATCAATATTAAGATATAAAAGTCAGTCAGGGTTTGCAGTTAAGCTCTTGTGACAGGACTGACTATTACAGTTCTCATATCTAGAAAATCATTTTGAAAAAGAGGTTTATGCGTGGATTATTCAGACACAGGAACAGACTGGGAGAGGTGAAGGAAGAAGGGGAGAGAGAAGCTGACCTGGGAATTGCTTGCTGGAGAAGCCCCAGTTAATCCCACAGAGAGCCTGCAGTGGAGGTGTTCTTTGCTGTCATTTCACTTTGGATGAGGAGGTAGGTCTTTTTACCCTGCAAAGAACAATGGTTGGTTGAAATGAGGCAGGTAACATAACCTACACTGAGGAGGCTTCATTTGGCTAAGGGCAATTCCTGAGGATCAGGAACACAGGAACACATCATGAGCCAGTTGCTGGGAGTATAACTTACACCCTCGTTCTGGGGGGGGGGAGGAGGGGGAACCTGAGTCAGTCACAGCAGCTCCATGCCATGGTACTATAGCTGTCACCAGCCATCATAGCAAAGCAAGCATTTCTGGCCTGAGGATTCCTTGATAGGATGTTATTAGTGACTGGACAAGAGGCAAAGGAGCTCCCTTTACTCACTTTCAAGTAAGGATAAAATTGTTAAGTCCTTACCAAGTGGTTTTCAAGAACTGATTTTGGGTCATGAGCTACAGCAGACTATCAGTGCCCCACCCCCAGAACCACGACCACCACCACTGGCCGTCCTGACTAGCGAAGTGTATATTCTCTGCAGGACCAGCTGCAAGAGGTCTGCCCTGCTGAGGGCTGGACTTTCACATGCAGTGAATGAATTGATCTCTCCAGGAAGAGAAATGACAGCAGATGTGAGGTTGACCTGTTGGCTCTATTCATCTATGTAAAGCCTATGTATGTATGTATGTATGTATGTATGTATGTATGTATGTATGTATGTATGTATGTATTCAGGTAAAAATCAGCTATCAGGAAGCCCACATGGCCATAATTGATCATCAGTAACAGGTGTGTTCCAGCCACTGCCTCCAAAATCCTGGCTCTGATCCCATGCTTTCCAGGAATTTCAAAAATACAACTCAAATACCTGAGCCTAACATTGCTTTCTCAATTAGAATGGAATGATGACTCACAGCAAAGAGAAAGAGTGGGTTCGTTTGTTATGGGAATGTGTCATAGAAGCAGATGTGACCTCAGATAGGTTCTTGATTTGGGGCGGGGGGAGCTTTTTGTTTGACACAAGTGAGAGTCATTTGACTGTAGGAAGCCTCAATTGAGAAAATGCCTCTATAAGATGGGTCTGTAGAGCTGTTGTTGTTAATGATTGATGTAGGGAGGGCCAGTCTACTAGCAGTGGTGTCATCCCTTGTTAGGAGAAGCAAGTCAGTAAGCAATGTTCCTCCATGACCCCTCCCCCCCCTTCTGTCCCTGCTGTTAGAAACCTGCAGTCTGGATCCTACTGGGCCATGCCCAACCCCTACCTTTTTAATAGCAATAAGAGGTGGGAATGTTGGGTCTCCGCAGTCTGTGGACCCCGCCTCTGATGGGCTGGACGCCTATGGCCACGTAATCATTACGTCAGGCCTTACCTAGCTGCTCAAGCTTCTACCTGGCCGCACAGAGACTGGGTTACGCATGTGCAAGCCCCTTTTTAAAGCAAGCGCCCCACACCCCACTTTCTCTCTCTCTCTCCCCGCTTTCAGTTGGCCACCAGCTACCCCCTTCTTTTCCTCTCCCCTCTCTCAATAAACTCCGCATGGGCGCTGAATCTCGTGTTTGTGTTTCTTAGGCCATAGCAGCTGCATCAAAAGAACAACACCTGCCTCCAAGTTCCTGCCCTGACTTCCCTCAGCAATAGACTATTACCCAAAAGTGCAAGATGAAATAAGTCCTTTTCTCTCCAGGTTGCTTTTGGTTATGGTGTTATCACAGCAATAGAACTGTTGCTAAGATAAAAGCTATAGTTAGGAATCTGTGGGACATGTGTTCCAGTACAGCAAACTGATTTAAAAAAAAAAAAAAAAATGAGTCTGGAGTTCCAATTTTCCCTTTGAGACCAAATCTAGTTCGGGGCATTTATTGACCTTTATTGAAAGGATCTTCTTAAATATCAATTTGCCTGCATCCCCTGAATGAAGTTAGTTTTGAGTGGCGAAGAGACAAGCCAGATTCCTGCTCACTCTTTAGAGCAGTAAATAAGGCTGGCCCAGCATTGTCGTTTGGAACAGGTTGGAAGCATCAGCTGACTACAGTTCATTTTTTTTTATTAAAGATTTGCTGAACCTCTTTGATTTTCTACCTTTCCACATGACACACACACATTCCTTGGCAATACACACTAGTGAGGCATTAGAGCATACACAAAACACATGTGTTCATCCAGCCAATGCTACGGACTAGGTTGTTATGTAACACACCTCTTGGTGTTTTCTAGTTCATATCAATGCGCTGTAAGGTAATTTCAGAGTCATGTCAATCAACTTTTCTTAAGTGTCAATTTGCCACATGAGGCTAAGGATGTGGAGGCAATGCTTTTCAGCACTGAAGTTGCACCCATCCACTATTCTTGTTTTTTACACTTACCCTGGATTTTTAGATGTGAAGGAATTAAGAACAGAGAAAGGGAGATAATGAAAAGGTAAGATGTTAGTAAACATTCGCCCTTTTCTAAGGTAGGCAAAATTCCCTTTGAAGTCAAGAAAACATTTTACTTAACCAAGAAGCAAAGGATTTAGTTCCCAAAAGAGATGATGCTCCTTTAAATCAGCTCCCAGAAGCAGAGTGGCTGTGCCTGTAATTGGCTTTGTCATATAAAATCAACTTAGACCTTGGAGCTCTTATGATTATATTTCCTCACAAAGCCAACCTCTCAGCCTGGGGACCATTTTGAACCCCATTGGGATGACCTGGATATTCCCAGGCAAGCCTTGCCTAAGAAGAGGCAGATGTTTAAGTAAAACATCAAAGTTTACCTAAGGTTTTCAAGATAGGACTTCAAAGAGGTAAGATGTTAAACAATTCTTGTTGCTTTAAAAACTTTCTTTTTTTGGTCACTGTGTGGGAACAGATTTGTAATGCTTCATGGACTCAGATATGTAAACACAGATTAATAGTATAACTTGGATGAATATTGAATCCTTGGGCTCTTTTCATTTTCCTTCCTTCTCTCTTTTTTTTCCATTCTCCTTTAATTCTTATAGTGAGAATGATTAGGATAGAAATGTAATTCCCACAGATCTGACATTGCTGAATTTAAAAATCATGATGTCAACTTACTAATGGTGACCTTAGAAATCTGAGATATAAATTAGAACTTTGTCAAGCCACAAACTTGGATTCCACTAACTTCAGGTTGCCTCACTCATATGATAGCCTGCAACAAGAAATGCATATATCAGTGGTACATTTTATAACTGTAATGAATTTAAATCTAACATTTATTTGACAGTTACTTTATGCCAAGTGCCAGGATAAAACTTCTGGCCACTTCATCCTCTCAGTGTGGCCTTGAGTTAAGATTTTCTCTGATCCCTGATTTGGCTTTCTATCACAAAACTACCCAAGGCAATTAACTTACAAACAGGAAGGGTTTATTTTGACACCCATGATGGAGTTTTCAGGCCATCACCACACCAAACTCACAATGCACTCAAAAACGCACAGTGCTACAAACATGTTTCTGCCTTAACCACAGCAGTAAGAGTAAAACTTTAATGAAAGTTAAACGGTGTGGGAAATGTGACCCATGAGGAAGCCAAGCATCTGTGCAAACATTCCCATGGCTTCAATTTTGCAAGCAGGCCGAGTCCTCAGAAAGAGTCTTTACAAATGCAGAGGGGGTACTGTGTTTAGTTTAGCTTTAAAGTTTTTATTGCCTTAGTTTTATGTGATATTCTTGGAGATACTGACATTTGGTAAGTATCCCCCAACCCCCTTTTTTTTCATGGCACTGAAAGAGGAAGTACAAGTTATCAGGGAAACTCCTAAGGAATATACCTTATTTCTGCCAATGGTGATATAAAAATAGTTGTAAATGTGTGCTTAGAGATTGAGAACAGCGTTTGAGATGATTAATTCCTGGAGTCAGATAGTGGTGGTAGCTGTATAACATAATAAATGTCTTGGTTAATCACTTAACTTGGTTAATCCAAATATAAAATATATTAATATAAGTAATATGTATATAATAATATATGCTTTAACCTGCTATGGAAATGACACTTGTTTTATCACACTAAAAATTATACACACAAGCAAAATATTACAAAAATACCCCGTGCTATGAAGCTATGTCTATTATCATCTTGATTTTAATTTATTCAGATTTTATCTTTTTTTTGAGACAATGAAAAAGAGAAAGAGTAACCTTGTAATTCTAGCTGGCCTGGAACTGACCAGGATGTTGACAGGGATGGCCTTGAACTCAACAGAGTTCTGCCTGGCTCTGCCTCTAAAATGTTGGGGTTTAATATATGTGAAAAATGGGTTTGCAGTGTGAATTGTTGGGTCATACAGTAGCTTACATGATGAGATTTTTCAATTCCATCCCTTTTTTTTATTTTCTTCCTTTTTTATCTTGAATTTTATTTTGGGGGGCTTCAGGGAAAGAGGATGGCTGGGAAGGGATGGAGAATGAATGGGATCAAGATACATCATGTGAAAAATACATATAATAAATAAATAAATAGTAATGATAGTACTATATATAAAAATAGTATATATATATATATATATATATATATATATATATATATATATATATGCCACATGCCCGGCTTTTCTGAGTGTTTTCATTGGGTTGAAGGGCTAGTAGCCAACATCTTCAGTGGGCCTCCATTTTCAGTTAGTGTACTTTGTGTAAACAAAACTACACTTCCTAAGGAGCTGAGCAAGGACTGTGTCTAACTCAGCTGAATTAACAGTTTAGCTATAGAATAACAAGTAAATTAGACATGACTTATAAGTATACTGTTGCCCAATTTTGTCATTACAGCAGCTGAAAAAGCAAAACAATTGTGCAGATGCAATCAATGGCTTGTCAGCTGGTGGCTGATGTGAATGAGAGCCCGAAAGGACAGCCTCAGTATATTTGGCTATACTTAAGACACAGCTGGACTCTTGCTGTGCCCACTAATTTAACTTTCTACGAAAAGGCAATGAAAGGTGGCTAAAAAACAAATTTTAGAGAGTCAGAAAAATTCAGAACTGAAAATAAGTCATTTTCTTGTACTGAGGTTTGGTCAGTGACCTAGGCAGGCTGCATGTCTATATTACCCAGTGTGCTCGTTAGTTTTATGTCAACTTGATGAAAACTACAGGAATTTGAGAGATGGGAATGTCAACTGAGAAAATGTCTCCATAACATCATTCTGTAGACAAGCCTAAAGAGTATTTGAATTAGTGATTGATGGCAGAGGGACCAGACCATTGTGAGTGGTGCCATCTCCGGGCTGCTGGTCCTAGGTTCTATAAGAAAGCAGGCTGAGCAAGCCATGATGAGCAATCCAGTAAACAGCACCCTTCCATGGCTTCTGCATCCACTCCTGTCTCCAAGTTCCTGTCTGGTTTGAGTTATTGTCCTGATTTTCTTCAATGACAACAGTGATACGGAAGTATAAGACAAATAAACCCTTTACTCTCCCATCTTGCTTTAGGTCACGGTGTTTGCTTACAGCAATAGTAACCTTAACTAAGACTCCCCAGAAATAGACAAACCTACACAAGTAAGGCTATAGGAGTCCAAAGCAATTGTAGTGGCAGACAGAAGGCCCCATCCCAGGGGGCTCCAGCAATCGGTACCTGCAATCATTAGCTCACTCAAGTGTAGCAGCAACTTATATTTTCTAAGGTCTACAAGTTCTTTAAAATATTATTTTTCACAAAAACATCAGAGGAGTAAAGGTAAGATTTTTAGTTCATGTTTAAAAACAAACAAAACAAAACAAAAACTCCCAAAGTTTAGCAATGAGAGAGATGAATGTGCAATTAAAATAAATAAATGTTGTGTCTCCAAGCACCACAGTATTTAGTCCTCTTACAATGCTTTGAATTAAAGATTTGTTTGAAACATTAAGGGTCTTTGCCCAGTTCATTCACTGCTCCAGTCCTCCAACATCTACCTTCTATCTACACAAACCTGGCTTCATATTCTGACTACTAGTCAAGTCATGGACCCCTAGTCCAAACAGCTAGTTAATACTTTCCACCTATGACACAACACTGCATGTGGGAAACTTAAAAGAAGGAGAGGAGGGAGGGAGAGAGGGAAGGAGGGAGGGAGGGAGGGAGGGAAGAAGGGAGGGAGGGAGGGAGGGGGGAGGGAGGGAGGAAGGAAGCTCATCTGCTAAGGAAAGAATGAAGATACAGGCTTCTTAAGAGCATAGAAAGTGCTGGTTGTGGTGCACTGCAGTCAGATAGTCTAAAGAGGCAGAAGCAGGAGGACCATGAATTGGCGGCCAGCCTGCGCTATGTCCTTTAACGGGCCTGGAAAGATGGCTCTACGTCTGTTTCAATTAAGTTTAACTACTTCAGTTATCTCATAGAAATGGATTATGTGGCATAAAATATATGTGGTGAAATGTTGCTCAGCTATCATACACTACAACATAAGTAGTGTTCGAGGGAAACTCGAAGACATTATGGCTAACGAAGAATCCAGCCACAGAAATGACAAATACCACAATTTCAGACTTCTGAAAAGGGTAGGCTATATCCTACATATACAAGCATACTTTTATTTACTTATATTTTAAGCTCTAAAACACATCTACTGACGTGTCTATGGCATGTACTTGTACAGTTATATAGTAACCAAAATAAACAAATAACAGCACACTGTAATCCTCATTAACCAGTGTGAAAAACAGGACATTTCTAATACCGTTTCCGCCAACTATATGTCTCTTGCTCACTGCATCAACTCTATTGATCACAGTTTTGTTTTCATCATTGGCTTAACATATATGTGATATATGCTATTGTAGTCTAAATCATCTAAGTAGAATCATGGTCTTTATCATTTTCTCAAGCTTGTCTTTTTTATTCCATGCTGTTTTAAATATTGATCTACGATCCCGAATGTTGCTATAGTTTATTCCTTGACAATGCATCATTCATCCATATCCTTGACAGGATATATCTTGTGTTGTTTCTAGCTGTGCCCCCTTAAGATTTGTCATGAAGATTCCTGCACCTGTCTTCTTGTACACAATTCTAAAACTTTCTCTGATAAGAAGTCACAGAATCTGAAGGTGTTCATTTTTACTGAGAATGCCAGTTTATTTTCTGCTGTCATCTTACCAGTACACACTCTCATCAGCAGTAGCTAAAACGTCTGTAGTCACACATTCTTACTGTGCTTAATATCGTAAGGCTAATTGGTTTTTTCAACCTAATGGGAATAAAATGGTACCTTACTGTGATATTAATTTGTTTTTCCTTCATTACTAATGAGGCTAAGCATCATTTTGTTTGGTTGTTGGTTGTTCTTGTATCTTCCCTGTGAGATGCCTCTAAGCCCTTTTCTATTGAGTTGAAAATTCTTTTTCTTATTGATTATGAGATTGATTTACATACTTTTCATATTAACTTGTCATGTTAATGTATTACACATTTCTTATATGTATTTTCTAGTCTCTTTAGGATGCTTTTGATAATTGTATTTTTCATTTTGGTGTGGTCAAATCTGGGGTTTTGTCATAATGATTCCCAGGGGGATTTGGTTTATTTTGTTTGTTTTAGGAAATCTTCCTCAATCTTGGGTACAGAGCTTTCCCTTTACAGTGTTCAAAATAATTCAATCCCCTTTCATAGTGTAATATTTGATTCATCTGGATTTTTTTGTATATGGTAGAGGTAAGATATAATTTCATATTCTATTTGATAACCATGTGTCTCATTCATTGAAGACACCTTTCTTCTTTTCATCTCTTATTTTTGGTTTGTGCATGAGTATTTGTGTGTGTGTGTGTGTGTGTGTGTGTTTACGCACATGTCTGTGGAGGTCAGAGGTTGACATCAAATATCTTCCTTGATTACTTGTTGTGGAATATTTAACTATGTAAAGGTGTGTTACATTTGTTTATGATGCATTTGTTTAATGATGTAAAGATGTGTTGCATCTGTTTGTGCTGCGTTTGTTTAATTATGTAAACATGTGTTGCATTTATTTTACCTTGCCTGCCTAGGTCTAATAAAGAGCTGAACGGTCAATTACTAGGCAAGATGGAAGTAGACATGGCTGATGGCAGAGAGAATAAATAGTAGGAGGAATCTAGGGAGGCAAAATCTGGGCTTGAGAAGAACAAGAGGAAGAAGAAGAAAGACAAGAACAATGAGAAAGAAAGAGAGGGACACACCCAGGCCAGAAGTCAGGCTGCCACCTGCTAGCCAGACATAGAGACATCAGGGAAATAAAATATACAGAAAGTAAGAGAGGTAAAAAGCCCTGAGACAAAGGTAGATAAAGAGAAACAGGCTAATTTGAGTTAAAAAGAGCTATCTGGAAACAAGTCTAAGCTAGGCCAAGCATTTGTTAACAAATAAGAAGTCTCAGTGTGGTGATTTGGGAACTGGTTGGTGGCCCTAAAGAAAAACACTGGTATAATTACTTTCCTATTTGTGGAGACAGGATCTCTCACTTGAGTCTGGGCTCTTTAGTTCAGCTAGTCTAGCTAGCCAGCTTGCTCCTAGCCTCTGTTTCTGCTTCCTGAGTACTAGGATTGCAGGTGGCTGTCATTTCCTCCTGGCATATATATGGGTTGTAGGGATCTCTACTTAAGTCTTCACAAATGCTTCCCTGAATAAGCAATGTCTCCAGCCCCTGAAGACTCCTTTGGTTGCTTGTTTGTGTGTACTGTCAGTTCAGTTAGACACAATAGTTCTTATCCATGGTGTTGCTTTATGGGGCTTCATTTACCCAGTCAGCTGTGGTTAAAAATATTAAATGGAAAGCATCCAAAAGAAACAATTTTACATTATGCATGGCTCTAAGTAGTGTGCTGTCTTAATCCATCTACTCAGAAAGTAACTCTTCCCTTTGTGTAGTATACCTACCTAGATACTGGCCTGATGCTCACATAGGAACTAGATTGAGATATAGCAGTACTGGGGTTCAAGTAGTCCTGATAAAGTAGTCAAATGCTGTCACAGTGCCCACTCCAGTCACGTGAACATCCTATAGTCTCAGTATGAGTATGAGAAGTGAATGCTACACAATACTGTCTTTCTGGCAGACCATAGTTATACATCGTTTGTTACAGCATATTATAATTATTTCAGTTTGTTGATAGTTTGAGTTTTGCTTTGTTTGTGACAGGATCTCATGTAATCCTGAACAGTCCCATACTTGCTGCATAGCCCAAACTCTTGAACTCATGGCCATCCTCCTGCCTCAGCCTTCTGAGAGCTGAGTTCAGGCATGTGCTACCACATCTGCTCATATTACTAGTTACCACTGTAAATATCTTACTGAATCTAGCTTACCAATTGAATATCATAAGTATGAATGAAAGGAAGAAAACATGATGTACAAAGGGGTTGTTATTTTCTGTCATTTTGGTGATGCACTGAGGTCTTAGGTCACATTCCCCAGGGATACAAGGAGACAGTGACATCACAGCTTCATGTTTGAATGGATTAATTTCCATGTTCAGTTCAATTGAATCATTAAACCATCTGCCTACACCAACACCTTGCTTTTTTGTGTTGAATAGTTTTATAATAAATTTTTGTACCCAGTACCACAAGTAACCCCTCTCTCTCTGACTCTTCCTAAATCATAGAAGGCATGCATTCTTCTGGCCATTGATGCAGAAATGAAGATTCATTGCTTCTGAAATTCTATTTGTTTGTTCAGACTATTATTTTACCAATTTCTCTCTCTCTCTCTCTCTCTCTCTCTCTCTCTCTCTCTCTGTGTGTGTGTGTGTGTGTGTGTGTGTGTATGTGTTTATAACTTTTGAGATCATTTGAAGGTAATTTTAATGCTATTAAACTCACAAATGCACTAGTTGTTATTACCCAATCCTGTGTTATCTAAAACACAAACATACAAATATCTATTCTCTCCACATGTCAGCACCTACTGGTAATGGTTTTGGAAATGGGGAGAATCAATTCCCCTTCAATTGCAGGTCAGTAGTTTTCCTTACCGCTTAACTTTTGGAAAATTCATACAAAATAGTAATTAACACTTATCTTCTCTACTTGTTAACTCACAAGGAAATACCTTCAAAACTGCATATTGTTCAAGTTTCTGTCCTCAAATATAGAAAAACTGAACTACACCAATAGTGAAGTGTTAAAATTTCCTTAAATTTTTTTTCCTGGTATTACTACCACAATTTACAGGCCAGTATATCTGATGTAATGAAAAGAAAAAGAAGACAATGCTACAACAGATAAAAGACCTCAGGAAAGTACATCTAATTGACACTATATTGCACCAGTCAATAGCTGCACTTTTTGCAAACTGTGATTATGAAGTCCTGAGAGGAAGGGTTTCATGTTTAAGCTGCAGTGACATTTCTGACTATGGCAGATTGTTACAGTTCCTCTGATGCATTTGGGCCAAACTGTCTCAGGGTAACCTGCAGCTTTCCTGAAAACTCCTTGTTCTCCTGCTAGGAACTGTATCTATTTTCTGCTGGATTTTTGTTGTTTGTTTGATTTTCTTTCTCTGAGGTAGGGTTTCTCTGTGTATCTTTGGAGCCTGTCCTGGAACTTGCTCTGTAGACCAGGCTGCCCTCAAACTCACAGAGATTCTCTTGCCTTTGCCTCCCAAGTGCTGGGATTAAAGGTATGTGCTGCTACAACCTGGCCTTTTCTTTGTTTTTAAAACCTTCTGTTGCCACATCCAGCACTGCTACAAGCAGACCCATAGTCACCACCATAGGGACTGCCTGAGCTTCTCCCACCAATACCGCCATTCCTCGGGGCTCCATACTTTGATTGCTGTTATCCACTGTAATTTTCAAAATCAGTATAGTTCTCACCACCACCATAATTACCTCCACCAAAATGTCCTCCTCCATTATAGCCACCACATCCTCCTCTACTACTGTAACCAGAACCACCACCAGAGTTGCCACTGTCACCTCCAAATCAATTCTATCGGTCATCACCACCCCATAACTACCTCTTCGGCCTCCACCTTCACCACCATAGCCACCACCATGACCAAATTTACCACCACCACCTCTAAAGTTCCCTCCACAACCTTTCTGTCATCATCCAGCAGCCTGTATCTCTTGTTTAGAAAGGGCCCTTCTCACTTCACAATTATGCCTGTTAATAGTGTGGTATTTCTGAATAACAGTTTTATCAACTGTGTCATGATAGTCATCAATAGTTACAAAAGCAAATCCTTTCTTTTTCCATTCTGCCTGTCTATCATAACTTCTATCTTGCCATACTTTTCAAAGTAGTCTCTCAGATTGTATTCTTTTGTATTTTCTTTAATACGACCAATAAGAATTTTCTTCACTGTCGATTGGGCAACAGGCTTTACAGCACCCTCTCTAGAAATGGCCATCTGTGGTGACACCATATATCCATCAACCTTGTGTGGCCCAGCACACATTACTGCATCCACCTCTTTAACATAAGAGTAGCTCACAAAGCCAAAGCCCCTGGAATGCCCCCCCTCGCAGGGTTCTCTTATTACCATGCAGTCTTTAAGTGTGTCCCATTTCTCATAATGTTCTTTTAAGCTATTATCTGTGGTTTTGAAGTTCAGCCCACCAATAAACAGCTTCTTCAACTGTTCTGGTTCTTTTGGATCATGGCCCTATTTCTTGTAATGGCAGCGATGGCTAGAGTCAGGCTGGGAGCAGGCAGGCGGTGGTTTTACCTCCACTTTATGTCATAATTGTATCATCATTTATATTAGCAAACTTGTAACTTTTAACATCTTCATCTCACTTGGTTATAAAGGTTTGGAGCAAGACAGAGCCAATTTTTCTAAAAGTCTCTAGTGGAGACAGATCATTAAGTTATCTCATGACGATGAAATCATTTGTGAGAAACAATGATGAAATGGCAAGACTCCTAGCTAAGGTCCAGGCCTTTACGGAACTTGTAGGTGACCCTCCAGGTGAACCTCTCTCAACTGAGTTCCCTAAGTCTAATATGGGTAGTAGTAATAATAATAGTACTTAATTCAAAGGAGTGAAGCAAACCTCTTGGAGAAAGACAACTTGAGTAATGAATTTCAGGATCATGTCAAAATGATTTATAAAGTCTTTTGTGCTTTCATGGTCAATAATAAAAAATGTTAATCTCAGAGAATATAGTATTAAAGAACCTAGCACTCACACAAAGAAGAGTTTTCCTTGGAACTCTCTAAGTCTGTTGTTATTGATGGCCTTCCCTTGTATATGACATGAAACTAAAGACCAACAAATAAGAATGTCATTATATGGCTGCCCCATCTTTCTAGATTTCCTACTGTTCATCGTGTGGCTTCTCCTGACTCATTGGGAAAATGTGTCTCTCCTCCCATCAAAATCTGTACTCTCAATCCATCATTCTTTTCTGATGTTTGCTACATCATTAATCTTTGTTTGTTCTAGACTCATCCCACCCATTTCTGCTGCCTCTCCTCAGCATCTAAGTAAGCTCAAACAGCCCCATCTTAAGCCATACCAAACAGAGAAAAACATTTCCCTTTGCTCTTATATCAAGTTGTAGCACTCTTTCAGCCTGCTTCCTCCACAGACAAGCTTCCTGATGGAAGTCAGTTCCATTCATTTCATCCACATGGCTCCCAGCAGCTCTAACCTACAACAACCTTAAAATCCTTCTAGCTGTCTGAATTTCCACATCATCAACACTTTTATTCCTTCTATTAACCGGAGTAATATGGGCAGTAAAACACTGTTCATGACTCTTTTAGTCCAAAACCACTTTTGTCCTGGACCTGCCCCACAGTCTGCCCCTTGGTGTTCTTACCCTCTTGTGGTCACATTCTTAGTTCTACTCATGGATAGCTCTTTCTCTAGCATGCAACTGTGGTCATTTGTGTTACTTTTCTAGCCCTTGTTGGTCTGTCTCATTCCTACATCTGTATCCCTGTCTCCATCGTTTTTCTAAAGCAAACCCCAGCTTATGTGTCCTATAAGCATAACCATCGTTTTTCTCCCCCTGAGACTCCTTTAGGGTTTTTCCCCTCCTCTTGGCTTTGATAGCCACAAACCTCCATGGTCCCCTAGCACAGACGCTGAGAACTGACCCCTGGTTCTCTACAAGAGCAGTGAGCACTGAAAGACCCGGAGAGCGTGGACCCTCATGCCCCAACTCAGTAAAGGCACCCCTCCCCCCAAATCACTCACGGGAAGCAGTCTTGATGCAAAAACATGAGGTCTTTTATATTCCAAGTGCACTGGGATCTGCAGCCATACTCCGCGTGGGGGTAGAGGACTGGGAACCCTGGGTACAGAATTGAGACAGCTTTTATAGGGTTACAACAAAGCCCTCACATCGTAAACCAATCATCTCATAGCATCCAGTGTGGACCAATCAATTTAAACTATCCAAGCCCTCACTTAGTCCAGGAACTCTGCTTTTGCGTGAGCTCCCGGGTGGGGTGACAAGGCTCATTTCCTGTGTTCACTCACTCACAGATGCTGTTCTAAACAAAGAATGTGACCTTTTGCCTACTCACTGCCAGGGGACAGGGTCTGGGATTTAAACTTCTAGCTTCCTGGGGTCAGTGGAGAGTTAGGCTAAAGTTTTCCATCCTTACAAGCACTCCATCTGCAGCCTGATGAACTCATGTTCCATTATCCTGCCTTTGCCTCTGCCTCTAGCTCTTCATTGCTGGTATTGCAGATGTGACCACTGTTAGGTCTCAAACCCAGGACAAATGGCTACCTGAGGTGCCTATTTAACATATCACAATGGACTTAGCCAATAGGTTCTCCCAGCACCCACCAGTCCCTACCTATTACAGGATATGTCTGGCATACCCTGCCCTTCTCCTGCCTTCCCTATATAATCCAGACATTTTGGGTTCTGGCTAAGGGTTCTTTTTTCACCCTTTACCTTCCTGGTCTCCTGGCTCTCCCATCTCCCCTCCCCCTTCTCCTCACATGGCCCAACTCAGGGTCATATCCACTCTGGACTCTCCCAGATGTTCCTGCCTTGGCTATAGTCTCTCTCATAACTATAATAAACTGTCTCCTCCACCATGTCCTCCTTTTTCTTTCTTTCTTTGTTTTTTTTTTTTTTTTTCATTCAGTAACCACACCTGGCAAAAACTACATTTTTAACTTAAGTTAAATTTAAATACACATATTGTTAGTTGCTACCATATTGAACAAGTACATTTCTGAAACAGGGGTCAGGAAACATTTTCTATAAAAAGCCCAATAATTAGTATTTAAGCATGCAGACCATTCTGTCTCTGTGGCAACTAGCCACTGTAGCTTCAAAGGAGCCACAATAATATGTAAATGAATGAGTATTTGTAAATGAATATGTATTTCCTCTTTCAGTACGATTTTATTTACTCAAACAGGTGGCAGGCCAGATTTGCCCTGAGGCCCATAGTTTGACATTCCCGCCTTTCAGACTATTCATATAAGTAAGCCATGATGAGGAAAATGTAAGCCTCGTTTTGTCAGCATTCACCCACTACCTTCCTAGAGGGTACAGAAGAATGAGTAAAATAGAAATGTTATCAGGAGGGCTCTGGGTGTGCTGAGCTGCTTGTAGGTGTTTGTAGGTGAGTTTACCACCAACAGACTGGCGTGTGGTACTCCTCCCTGCAGGCAGAGCAAGAGCAGCTCAGGGATTTCAAAGTGCTTGGCAAGTGTTCTCTGGAATCCAGAGAATGTGGAAATGACTCAGGATGACTCATGCACGGCTTTAAAGATAAAATGTTGTGCCATACTGCGCTAGCCATTTCTACTTCTACTTCCATCTAGGGGGTTAAAGGTTTTTTGTTTCCAGTGGACTCAGATTATTACAAAAGACAGATGGCCTGGGTTCCTCCAGGAGGACCGTTAAATGTGCAGTCGACCACATCATAAACCTGAGGCTGTTAACTCCCCCTAATTCGAGATGTGAGCAACTAAGTGGAAGGCACCATATTTGACCGGAGAAAAGTGGCCTCTGGGCCTTAGTGTGGGATCTTAGAGAAACAAGCCCTGATGTGGGGCCAGCTTTGGACTTCTGCTGTGTGGGAGGGATCCCAGCTTCACACTGTGCCTGGGTCATTCATGTAAGTCTTCACTTCAGCTATCTCCTTTATTCCCTTAATCAGGGAGTAGAGAAGGGCTTATAGATCTGGAGTTTTAGGATTGAATGACAAACATAAGTGTTATTATTTCAGAGTGAGCAGGGAAGCTAAAATCCCATGGAAACATTCCTGCAGGGCAGAGCAGGTTTTCATTAGATCAGCATGACTGAGGAGGGCTGGAAGCCCACAGCGATTTCTTCCACTATACACATGGATCATCTATCTACTCATGTAGATGTCTTGGGAAATGTTCAAAAATTGTTATTACTCTGCTCCTTCCCAATGGAAGTCTGTCACTGACCCTTATAAAACACTCTATATAGTAACTCCTGGGAGTTACATGTACAAGTGAGAGCTGATGAGCCTGAATTCTTCATTTCTAACTGTCCTGGGGTTCCAACCTGCAGTCTCCAAACAGCCTTAACTGCTGTTCTTGTTTTGGGACCTTGAGTCTGTATGAGGCTGCACAGACACCTCCTCCCCAGCAGCCTCTGTCTCTTGCTCAGGACTCATCAGCATTTCCCTCAAAGCCTTCCAGATTCTGTCTTCTCCCTAGGCTGGATTATTTGACTCTCTGTTCCCCAAGAGCCTTGCACAAGCTTCCATGAGCATTTGTCACAGGTATGCAATCATTGTCTATACAGCATGATGCCAGTCAGTCAGATGCCTAAAGTGAAGGTCATGTCTTATTTATCACAGTAACTGTCTTAGTAGACACCCTCTAAGTGTTTGATGAATAAACGAAAACCATTTGGACCTTTGCTTTCACAAGTAGAAAAGGGATATTTATGCGGGAGACCTGCTACTGCCGTTATCAGTATTTTATAACCATGATGTAGCTATTGATCTTTGCACTGCTGTGGAATCCTAGAGGAAAAGGGAAAACCCTTAAATAAGTATGCAATTGTTAGAGATCAGATTTTTTTTTTGTAATAGCCAAGGTAGAATGTTGTCTCAAACCATGTTTCCATTTTGTTACAAAATACTATCAATCTGCAGAAAATATATGGGATGAAACAACAAATAATCACTTACTGACTATCCAGCTTTTTCAGACCCTTGTGCCAGATATTTTTATAAGGAATAAAACAAAGAGTTTGTGGTGTAATGTCCTATGTCCCCTCCCTGACACATTACCTTCCAAAGGTCACCACCATGCTGACTTTTGCACTTCTCACATCCTTGAATGTTTTATCTTATACTCTTTACAACATATGAGTATATCTGTAAATAAGTTATAGCATTATTTTCTATTTCAACTTGGTCATTTGCTCGGTCCCTACCCTTTGATATTGATCTGATATGTGATATCCTAATACATGTAGCATCTTCACTTAAGAACTAAATAGAATTCCATTGACAAAAACACCCAGTTTACCTTCTTTCTTCTTGACCAACCTTGGATTTCCTGTTCATTCACAATGGTGCAATAAGCATTCTTATTCCCAATTTCTTTGTGCATAGGTGGCACCTGTGAAAGCTTTTATCAGCTTTCTTATGTTGAAAAATCTTTTTTTTTTAATGCATGAACTTCCCTGTCCTTCCTGCCCTGCTCCCAAGTGGCATCTGAGAGCAGGCACCTGCATTCAGCAACCACTGGGTACATCCAAGGACCAAATGTATGCCCACGACCACAACCTCCTCTGCCTGCCCCAGAACTACCAGATGAAGCACTGTTTCTATCATGGCCTCTCCTAGCCCAAGCTCTCTTAAGGAGCTTCTTAGGGACCAGCTAAAAGGACTGGAGACCAGAAACTGCTTTTGGTCTGATTGGCCCCACTAGTTCATCTCTCCTGTTACTATAGCACTCCTTCAAAGACACATACAAATTCTTCCAGCTTCCAATGGAGAGTAGAAACTCTTTGGGGATCCTGCAGATCTTCACCCCCCAGATTGGACGACTGACACACCAGCAGCACAGGTGGCAATGCCATTGTTGAGCTCAATCTAATAAATCCTGTGAGCCATCCTGGGAGACAATCTAATAAATCCACACATATCTAATAAATCCAATATAAACAAGCATTCAGTTCTATTCTTTTAGAGAACCCCAGCTAATATAATTCCCTACCTATAACTATGGAAGAACCCAAATAATGAGTTAATCAGTGCAGCTAGAATGTGAAACAATTAGAATGCTGGAATCTTATGGGTGGGGCTGAAATGATGCTTTTTGCTGCAAAGAAACGTTATTGTCTACAATAAATTTAGAGGTGTGGCTGCTAACATTTAGCAGTCATGGGACTGAATAGATGGCTCAGTGGTTACAAGCACTTGCTGCTCTTGCAAAGGACCTGGGTTTGGTTCCCAGCACCTACATGGAGGCTTACAACCATCTGGAAGTTCAGTTCCAGGAGATCCAACACTCTGTGTTCTGAGGGAATGTCTTTCTTGTGGTTCTCTAAATACAAGCAAATAAAGTACTCATACACATAAAACACGTACACACACACACAAACACACCACACACACACACACACACACACACACACACACACACACACACCTCAAGGCTACAGGGTGACATTTATTGTTAAATGGGGTGAGGCTGGAGCCCAGTAGAGTAGGTTCTACAGAGTTCAAGTCAGGCCACTGAGCTGTCTTTGACACCCTTCTCTCACTGACCTCCTTGAAGTCCTTGCTGTCCCCACCACTACCCTCAGCAGCCAGGCCCTTCTCACTCACTACTGGCCTCTCCCAAGCTTGGAAGCACTTTGCCTTTTGTCCTCTACTTTGTTCTCCATGGCGGCCAGCACCAGCTGCCGAGGGGAGGCCAGGGGGAAGTGTCTGGAAATAAATATGCCATCTAGAGGGATGTTCCTTCCTCCTAGGTCTGTCAAGTTGACAACCAAGGTCACCTATCACAGGAGAGAGATCTTGCCTTGTTTTCCCCCCTGGTCCGCTTACTGAAGTTGAAAATCTTTTCACTTAGTTTGCATCCACTTCAGTGGAATCCCTATTCAAATCTGTTATTTCACTTTGTTATAAACTTTAAGATAATTGGTAATCTTGAAATTTGCTGACTTGCAAATTTAAGGATTTTTTTTTTTCTGTCTGTTTCAATTTTTACATGTTTTTTTGTGAAGTGACTGTAACGTCTTTGTAAGAAAAGCAGTGTAGACCTGGATCTCTTGGTTGTTTCTCTTTCCATTCCCAATTCAAAAGCTTGCATCTCTTCATAGATCTTCATTTGGGCTCAACATATCCAAAAAAAAATCTTCTTTGTAGTGTTAGCCTTCCTGAGGAAAACAGTCTTGTTCTGCCTGCCGACCTTAGACTTGGCATGCCCACCTCGGGCATACAGAGACTCATGGTCCTTCTTCTATTGTGGGATACAGGAAGTCCATTGAGTTTAAGGAATGTTCATGCTGTTTGCAGAAGCACTTTCAGTCCAGAAAACTCAGTCCTTACACTTTTAAAGGGGGAAGACGATGGTAAATAAGTACCTAACCATCCTTCTGTCCCTCTGAAGCCTTTAATAAACCATTAAGTGGATTCAATAGAAATATTCAAGTTTTCTCCTATTTCAAACTAAACAGCTGTCTTGTAATAAATTGCTTGGCCAATCTTTTTTTTTTTTTTTTTTTTTTAATATTTGTCTACTGATAGCTTTCATCTTCACTACTGTTCCTTCTATTTGTGCCTGAGACTTAGACAATCTCTGGGTGTTTGTTGTCAAGCTTGAGTAAGTAGAAACTGTTACCAAAGTGCCTTATACTGCAAAACTAAAATGAGTGGCTCTACCAATACATTTTTTGTTTTTTACAACTCTAAAGGTGAGAAACTCAGATATCCAGGTTCCAGGGTTTAGGTTTCACCTGAAGCCTCTTTTCTCAGCTTGTAGGTATCTGCTCCTCCCTATGGTGTGGCCGTATCATCTATGTGCTGAGGGAGGTGCACTCTCTGCTTTTCTCATATAATGATAGCGATGGCCTCCCAGAAAGTATCACTGCCAATGCCATCACATTGGAGATTATGTTTGGACATCTGATGTATGTGGGATGGGGAACTACAAACACTGTCTACAGATCTCCACCTTTTAATGAGAAAGCAGTAAAGAATCTGGGGCCAGGTTTTTAGACTGCCAGTTGTCTGACATACCATGTGTAGAGAGCTGCGAAGTGCGGCACCTTAAAAATGGCCCTGGCTTCCACCTTCCACTTCCCCAAGGGTGCGCTCTCTGGTGTAAACAAGCCCTTATTTGGTTAAGTCTGTTCAGCCTGTTTGCTTCCACGTTAGAGTAGCCTATCTGCAGAGTCCACGTAGCTCACTGGGGTTGGTTAGCGCAAGGAGATTTAAGCCTGTGCAAGGGTTCCCCAGGGTCCCTCGGGTCAGAAGAACATGTTTCAAGGATCCTGATTAAAACTGCATGAAGAAGATCTTCCCAGAGTTGTGTCGTCCTTGCTGGCAGGGGTAGGCGCGTACAAATGGCGGCCTGTACGGGGAATTTTTCAGATCAGAACTTCTTGCAGTCAGGGCAGCGCTGGCAAGTTCCCAAGGTAAGTTGGGACCAAATTTAAGGCCCTCAGTAAAGAGGCAATAAGGTCTCCGGTAAGGAGCAATAAAAGGTCCCAGGTAAATTGGGACCAAACTAAAGACCGAGGAATTAAGCAGCAATAAAATCTCAGGCATTGAATGAGAGGTTGTAACAAACAGAAAGTAAAATTGTCAAAATGGGGACTTCTCAGTCTCATCCAATTTTTCTGGCTCTTCAGGAGCTACTTTAGTCAAAGAAGCTTAAAATAAAGAAAAGCACACTAGAAAAATTCCTGAGCGAATGTGATGCCATTGCACCTTGGTTCACAGTTTCGGGAGACCTCACGGTAGCATGCTGGGACAAGTTAGGCAGGGATCTTGACTTTGCTTGGGAACAAGGGACACTAAAGTCCGGAGTCCAACCAGTTTGGAAGTTAATGCGTAGCTGTATCGAAGACCAGAGGTACTGTAAAGAGGCGATGGAAAAAGGGAAATCTGCGCTAGAAATGTTGCAAGAAGAAAGATCAAAAGAGGTTGAGAGCACAGGAGAGTCAGGTACGGACAAAACAGATTCTGAGGAAGAATTGCAAGCCCTCGTAAAAAAGGTTCAGAAACAATACCTTAAGGGACAGAGGGGGAAGGGAGAGGAGAAATGGCGATGTGGGGAGGGGAGGGACCCTCCTGGAACAATGCCTTCAGCACCTTCTCCTTATCTGAGTGAGGAAGGGCGGGGCCCAGGTTCAGGGCGTTCCTTTTGCCCTGAGGTCTGGAAAGCCATACGAAATGACTTAAGTCTTGAACAAGTAAATCAGATTGCCATAAAAGCATGGAAGTCATTACCCAATAAGGGAGAGGTGAATGGTAACCTCACTAAGATTCTACAAGGCCCCATAAAACCATTTTCAGATTTTGTGTCCTATTTGGTAGAGGCTGCAGGGAGAGATTTTGGCATTACAGCAGCCATAGTTGCAGCTGTCTCTTTTGCAGTTGTGGGTTCAGTCACGGCTGCCATGGCTATGAGCACATCGATGCAGACAGTCTCTAAGCTAAATGAGTTGTTCAAGAATGTGGCTACCGCCTTGGATACTCAATCCACAATTGGTGCTCAACTAAAAGGAGGTTTAATGATTGTAAACCAAAGAATTAATCTGGTGCAGGAGCAAATAGATACCTTGTGGCAGCTGGCGCAATTGGGATGTGAAATGAAATACTCAGGTTTGTGTGTTACCAGCATTCAGTATGAGAACTTTACACGTGCTGCTAATTTGTCACCACAGTTGTCTAGCTATCTTTTAGGAAATTGGTCTGCTGACTTTGATGACTTAATGGTCCAGCTGCGAATGGCCATCATTGCAGTAAATTCAACACGTGTGGATGTGGAACTGACTGCCGGATTGTCATCGTGGTTCCCGTTGTCATGGATCATCTGAAAGAGTGGGAGGGAATGGGAGCCATGGCTGTCTTCTTGTTGCTTATCTCCTTTGTGGGCCTGTGGTGCCTTTGCAAGATGAGGTTTGCTCAGAAGCGGTATGCAGCTATGGTTGTCCAGGCATTTAAAGCCATTGGGGCAGGACAGTCTCCCCAAGCATGGCTCGCAATCATGAACAAGAATTGATCCTTCACGCTCAGGTTGTATGGCTTTGCACTGCATTCTGAGTTAGCTCTAGAAGTGAGCAACTCCGAGAAGGGCAAGTCTGGTTGCATGTGGGTTGGTGTCCGAGGCCCCACCTCCAGGAAAAAGATACAGGACGGGTGTGGCACTGACTTGGCTGACTACCAGGATTCAGGGTCATCACAATGTCCACTGTTTTACTGGAGACCAGACCACTACCCTTACCTGTTGCGTTATTAAAACAAAAAGGGGGAATTGTAGAGAGCTGCGAAGTGCCGCGCCTTAAAGATGGCGCTGGCTTCCACCTTTCACCTCCCCGAGAGTGAGTGCTCTCTGGCGTAAACAAGCCCTTATTTGGTTAAGTCTGTTCAGCCTGTTTGCTTCCACGTTAGAGTAGCCTATCTGCAGGGTCCACATAGCTTACTGGGATTGGTTAGTGCAAGGGTATTTAAGCCTGTGCAAGGGTCCCCCAGGGTCCTGTGGGTCAGAAGAACATGTTTCAAGGATCCTGACTAAACCTGCATGAAGAAGATCTTCCTGGAGTCATGTCGTCCTTGCTGGCAGGGGTAGGCGCGGCACAACCATGGGGGTTAATGGTTCTCCCATGAAGTAATGGTGGGGCACTGACTGTAAAGAGCCCACAAAAGCTCTGTCCTTTTACAATACCAAGCTAGGGTTGAGGTCTAGGATCTTGAGGGCAGTGCTCCATTACATTTTATTGGACACCAATAGTCAAATCCAGGTGAGATCTTCACTATTCTTCATGGAAATCTCCGAGACCTGACTATTGCTCAGTAATTAGCATGCCAATGCCAATCCCCAGAGAGGACTCTGGGGAGTGTGTGCAGGAAAAGGGATAGAAAAGGAAGAAATGTGTCTTTCTGGACCAATGGACTCATTAGGACTCATCTCTATTTCATGCATTCTAACAGGTTACTTTTCTATGGAAATGAGCAAGGGGCCCTCCTTTCTCCAACTTCCCCTACTATTTCTCTCAACTTCTTTTAATACTTCATGCTCCTCAAAGTCTATGAAACTTCTGCCAGTGCCTAGCCCCAAAATTACCACAATATTATTTATTTTGCTTCTAATAAATATTGTAAAGTTACTCTCTTATTAGGCTCCAATCAATGTTCTAGTTAACAGGCCATGGTAGGGAGAGCTTTTATTCTCAGCACTCAGGAGGCAGAGGCAAAGAGATCTTAAGGAGTTTGAGCCCAGCCTGGTCTATAAGTGAGTTTCAGGTCAGCCAGAACTATATAATGAGACACTGTATCAAGCCCCCCTACACACACACACACACACACACACACACACACACACACACACACACCAATAAGCATAAACAACCTCCATCAATGATGCTTTTGATTCTCTGGGTGAAGAATTCAGACCAGGCACTCATAGTAACATAGCTGGTCTCTTTTTCAAGATACTGAGACCTCAGCTAAGAAGCTTTGTATGGGGTCCTCAGAGATAGCTCAGCAGTTCCCATCACTTAATGCTGGGCTCAGTTCCTGGTAGGCACATGGCAATTCACAAACATCTGTAACTCCAATTCCAGGGGATCTGATGCCTTCCTCTGGCTCTTTAGGCACCAAGGACGCAAGTGGTACACAGACATACTTGCAGGTAAAACATACATATATGTAAAATAAAAATTAAAATAAGAAGAAGCTTTGAACATTGGAGGTGAGGATGTGACTCAAAGACTAAGTCACCTGGAAGCTTCTTTATCAGCTGTACCCATTGCATTTGTGGGCTGTTTCAAGCTGGTCTTGACCAGAAGTATCTGCAGGCAAAGTGACATGGGTCCTTCCATCATGGAGACCTCTACAGGGTGGAGCTTCTACACAGTAGCTCCAGCCTCCAAGAACAAGTATCCCAGCAAGCAAGTTGTGTGGCCAATCATGTACTAGTGCCTCAGGTCATTTTATGTCACTTCCACTGTGCTCTCAAGTTAAAGATTTAAACTCTCAATGATGACAGTATTAGTGTGAGGCCCATACAACTTCTCGTCTTCGAGTGTGCCATACTGAGAAATGGAAGCCTTCCGAACTTTCTTCACTCAAATAGCACACACGTCTACCTTGAATCACAGTGTTTATTTAAAGTATAGTCAACTACAATGAGTGGAGTAAGACACTGGCTTGGAACTTCAAGTGAACAATAAGTATAATCCTGCAGCTGGGAAAACAGATCAAATGCCTTTTAAGAAGCTGCTGAAATTACATCTGACTCAACATTAACCTCAATAAAAATGATATATTACCTGGGGAACAATTGCATTTAACCTTATGAAGTAAGATCAATGCAATTAAATTGATGATTCTCTTGAGGCTTCCATATGACTTGTACTTTCTCTTTTCATGGCCCTGTATCTGAGGTTCTTGAGCAAAGCGAAACTCTCAAAGCCCTGTCGGTAATTTGGACCAGATAAATTAGATTGCCAGGATCCACTTTCTTTCTTTCTTTCTTTTTTTCAAAACCAAGAGACAATATACAAATGCCAAGCATAGACTATTCCAGATCTGAGTGACTCCTGTGGATGAAAAAGTTCACAGAATTGTCTTTGCTTAAATTTCATTTAAGACTTTGAAGTCAAAACAAAACAAAACAAAACAAAAAACAAACAAACAAAAAAACTGCTGTTAAGAATTTTAATTGTAAATTTACTGTTATATATTTTCACTTTTTAAAAAGAAAATAACTATAGTACTTATCTTTTTAAAATTTCAGGAAGAATTTCCAATGTCTTCTTTGTAGAATATTAAAAAATATGGATTTCTTTTTTAATATAATTGTTGTATTGAAATTTGAAACAAACTTGTTTTACATATCAATCCCAGTTCCCCTATTCTCCTGTCCTCCCCTGTTCTCCCCATCAGTCCCCCATCCCATCCCCTTTCTGCCCCCCATGGTGAGTCCTC
The DNA here is from genome assembly GCA_030556225.1 of Cricetiscus sungorus. Classification (NCBI taxonomy): domain Eukaryota; kingdom Metazoa; phylum Chordata; class Mammalia; order Rodentia; family Cricetidae; genus Cricetiscus; species Cricetiscus sungorus. The sequence continues at coordinate 19,512,631 of JANBXA010000600.1, read as the reverse complement.
AAAGTCTGACATATCATTTGAAGCAGGGCCCAGACCCTTCCCCATGTGTCTAGGCTGAGAAAGTATCCCTCTGTGTGGAATGGGCTCCCAAAGTCCATTTGTATACTAGGAATAAATAGTGATCTATTACCAGAGGCCCCATAGACTGCTCAGTCCTCCCAATTAACACTACATTCAGGGAATCTGGGTCAGTCCTATGCTGGTTTCGCAGCTATCAGACTGGGGTCCATAAGCTCCCCCTTTTTCAGGTCAGCAGTTTCCATGAGTTTCTTAAGGAAAATATTACATTCTTATAGTAGTTTATATCCTTTCAAAACTATACTAGGGTCCTGCTTTATTTTATAAAGGAAGAGAAAAAAATCTAAAAATCACTCTTATTAAATTGGAGCCAATGTGTTAGACAATGAGACTCTTAAGACAAACAACCTAAACTGGATTTTGTTGTTGCTTTTATTTGTTTTGGTTTTTAATCCTTAAATGAATTTCCAAACTTGGGAATTTTACTAGAGAAACTGAAAATGGATTATACAGTCAATAGAAGCTGTTTGGTAAGAGGCAAACAATTTTGGAATTAGCAATCATAAGCACAAAAATCGAAGAAATGTTATTAGATGTTCTGTGAAATTTGTTTTGTAATAGAGTATAAGATCTAGTAATTTAATTCATATAGCCCTACTGGTATTATGTGTGTGTGTGTGTGTGTGTGTGTGTGTGTGTGTGTGTGTACATGCAGTCTTGCATTAGTTTATCTGATTGTACCTCAGATATATAGATAATTCTGGGTTTCATAATCCAGCATATTCACACAATTGAATTCAATATTTCAAACTTGGCTAGCCAAAAATTAATATGCTCCCACACATACACACTGGAAAAACAAAAAGCCATAAATTAAGAAAAGGAAATCTGGGGTGTGTGTGGTAGCTGGAAAATAACTGAACACATGAGTGATTCCAGAAAATCTCATATCAGGCATGGGAAAGACTTCCTGCTCCAGGGCCCAGGGGAGCTATTTCTAATGAATCACCTTCTCCTGCCAGGTTGCTGAGCATCCCCAGTGCCGAGCTCCACGAAGCTTCTGCTTACTGTTTGGCACTGGCAGGCAGATGAAACCAATCTGCCATCTCCAGTGAAATCGGCCCTAGTGAGCCAACGCTGAGAATGAAGCCTGGGCACAACTAATGTGATTTTTTTTGTTTTTTTTTTTTTGGTTTTTTTTTCCCACAAGATGTGCAGCAAATAGGAATTTTAAAGCAAAGCTGCCCTGATACTGAGCCATGATGCAAACTACTGAGAAAATTCCAGCAGGCTCCCAGAGGCAGTGCTGGTTGGTGGGGTGTGGGGATGTGGGGGTGTAGGAAGGGGAGTGAGTGACTGGGTGACTGGGTCTCCACTGCTATAACATCCAAGACTTTTACATCCATCAGATAGCGATTGTAGTAACTGTTTCTCACGGTTGTTATGAAGATTGTTGGAGAGAGATGATGTAAAGTTCTTAAAAAGAGGTGACAGCTCACTATTGGGTCCAGATCCAACCACTTGACTTTTAGAGGCAAATCAAGAAGGCAGAGCTCATAGGTGAGTAGAAGGGCTAGAAAGTTGAAGGGAAGGAAGGAAAGAAGAAAGGAAGAAAGGAAGGAAGGAAGAAAGGAAGGGAGAAAAGAAAAATCACTTGCTGCAGATAAGTGAAAAACTGTGAACTACCATTTGACAAAATGGCCAGCATAGTAACAAACCAGCCATCCAAGGGCAATATAGGCCAAAATAGCACCAAAGAAGCCTGGCATGGTGACACACATGTCTGAAATCCAAGCATACAAGAAACTTCAAGGCTAGTGTGGTCTACATAATACATTTTGGGTCAGTCTGGACTACAGTATAAAAGCTGCCTCAAAAAGTTATTAATTTTTAAAAGGTAACACCAGCTGCAGTAATGATTCCTAGTGTTCATGCTGACATATATCAGTACCTCCTTCAATAGGACAGAGCCTTTCAGCTCACAAAAGGTGGTCATCAAGACCAAGTTAGATGGAGCAGACACATTATTAGCTTTCAGAAGTTAGCGTTATTAGGAGAAAGAGCCATTAGAAAAGAAACAGTACATAGTGTTAAAAAGAACTTAAGATGCCTCCTTTCGGTGGTGGTTTGAATGAGGATGGCCCCCATAGGATCCGATATTTGAGGGAGTAGAACTATTGTTGGCGAAGTGTGTTACTGGTAATGGGCTTTTAGGTTCATGCCAGCCACCCCCCCTGTGTGTGTGTGTGTGTGTGTGTGTGTGTGTGTGTGTGTGTGTGTGTGTGTGTGTGTGCGCGTGCGTGTGCTTATAGATCAGGATGTAGCTTGTCGCCATTGCTCCATCCCCATGCCTACCTGTTTGCTGCCATACTCCCCACCATGATGATCTTGAACTCAGTGTTTGAAACTCTAATCACGCCTTAAATGCTTTCTTTTATAAGTTACCTTGGTTATGGTGTTCCTTCACAGAAATAGAACAGTAAATAATACACCTGTGATTTAATCTGAGATAGTCTGGTGCAAGGAAAATGGAGGAGCCTGATACTAGTTGGCATCGTAAATTAGGATGTCTGAAAACCAAAGCACAGACAATGCCTCACACTGGCAAAATGGTAGCAGCTACATCATTAGGTGACAGGAATCTTTCTGCTCTTTCCATTAGCCCATTATGTTACAATGATGTTACAAGACTATGCAATTGCTCCTGAGCCTTTGTGTCATTTCTAAAGGCTTCCATTTCACATAAAACCATGAATGAAAAAATGTGCTATGCTTATCTATACTAATCTATCTTATGTTCAATGAGTATTCTACCAGAACTATTGAAATGGGTGAAGGAGACTATGTGCCCCCCTACACACACACATTGCTTATAACTTCCTCCCCACGTACTTACCTTAAAACAGGGAAGCCCTGCTGGATTCTGAGCTACGTGATGCCTAGTGAACAAGTCTCTATTCCAAAGAGACAACTGCAAGGGGAAGAGGTGGAGATGAGGGTAGGGATACGGCTTGATTTCTTCAGGCTGTGAGATTTGGTCTATTAGAGTGACCAGTGCCTTAAAGGGACATATCTGTGATCTAATAGAGGAGGGATGTTGGAGTGTAGCGTGTAAGTTTCCGTCAGCCCGCCAGTCTTGGCCCACAGCCACACCAGCCCCAAATAACACTCAGAGACTCTGTATTTGATACAATCCTGTTGACCAATTACCATTATTGTTAATGGGCTAGCTCTGTCTTAATTATCAACCCATTTCTACTTATCTAAGTATTTCCACGTGGTCGTCTTATCGGGGAGCCGCGGCGGGTGTCTTTCTTCTTCCCTGGGCTACATCTCGACTCCTCCTTCACATTTCCTCTTTCCTTCTCCTAGTCTCCTAGCCCCGTCTATCTAGTTTTCTATTGGCCACAGGCTTTATTAATTAGTATGAGAAACATATATACAGAATAACATCTCCCATCATTGGAGGAAGCCAGAGCCCAAGACTTCCACTCTGCACAGATAAAGCCACTTTCCAAGCATCATAGAGGCACACAACATCTTCTTGATTTTTAAGGTGAACTTCGGCTCATGACAGATACTGGATATTGGTTTAGGTAGTTAAAGGATTAATGACATAAATGCCTCAGGTGGAGTGAGAAATTTCAGACAGGAAAGTTGACATGACAGATGACACCTGTAGACTGTGAGGATCCAGGAAACTTCTGATAAGAGGAACAAACCAACAAGGGTTGATACATACCACTTTGAGACTGCAGGTGAACTGACCTGCAGACAGACTCCTCCATCCCAACCCCCCCCCAGTTCCCTGGGCCATGTCCACATAATCTCTAGTCCCTTGAAGATTCTAGCATCCTTTATTGCTCTGATTAAAGGACTATCTACTTCTGGAGAGCCAAGTTTATTTTTTCTTTTATTTCTGTATGTGTTTGATCAATCCCATCATACGAATAGTCATATAAAATTTGTGTTTTGGGTACATTAATAAAATAAAATATAGTACAGATGAGATATTAGTATTATATACATAATGTCAAAAATTATCAAAAATACTGTGTGGGGCAAAGACTGAAATTTGGAAAAGAACTAAAGTTTAAAGTGAAAATAGGAAGAAGAATGGTAAATAATGAAGGGCAAGAGAAAATTTAGGTATCTTCTCATTCCCGAGCCCAGCCAAGGAGCAAGAAATATAAACAAGAGTATAAGGATTCAGACGATTAAGCATGGTCATTCTCAAAAATTACCAGACCATTTAATCTGTCCATTCAATTGCTCTGTCTCTTTAATTAAAAAACAATTCACTCCTCACAATTTAGTCCCTTTGATATTTAATTAGTGCTTCTAATCTGTAAAGGGTGAGTGCTATCAATCAAATTGAAATGGCAGTGATGTGGGTTTCCATGGAAACAGCACAGAGGTGGGTCCTCGGGTAGATGCCTACTTTAACTCTATAACCGTTAATCAAGCAGGAGTTTCTTTTCAGCTAATATTTGCTAACTTGCTCACCAGGCATCACATAGCTCAGAATCCAGGAGGGCTTCCCTGTTTTAAGGTAAGTACATGGTGGGGGGGACTTACAAACAATGTTGCAGGGAGGGGTCACACAGTCCTGGTAGAATACTCCTTGAACATGAAACAGATTAGTACAGGAAAGCATAGTGCATAGCACTTTTTTTTTCATTCATGGTTTTATGTGAAGTGGAAGCCTTTAGAAATGACACAAAGGCTCAGGGGAAACTGCATAGTCTTGTACCACTAACATCATTGGCCAATAATGGGCCAATGAAAAGAGCAGAAAGATTCCTGCCACTTAGTGATGTAGTTGCTACCACTTTGCCAGTGTGAGGCATTGTCTTAGTTAGGGTTTCAATTCTCTGAAGAGACACTATGACCACAGCATGTCTTGTAAAGGAAAATATTTAATTAGGGCTTACAGTTCAGAAGCTTATTCCATTATTGTCATGGTCGGAAACATGGTGGCTGGTAGGCAGACATGGTGCTAGAGAGATGGCAGGAAGAGAGAGAACCACTAGGCCTGACTTGAGCGTTTGAAGCCTCAAAGCCCACTCTGAGTGACATACTTCCTCTAACAAGATCACACCTACTTCAACAAGGTTTCAAATAATTCTTTTAAATAATGTCACTCCCTCTCAGCCTATGGGGACCATTTTCACTCAAATCACCACAGGCGTTATTCATGTGCTTGTGTCTGTGATGCTTGCAGTCACATACAAGTACAACAAATGCATGTAGTATAGCACATGATCCTTCATAAAGGACTATACTCATGATTTATGTATTTAACACACAGCATTCACCTAAAGTATGCTACAGAAACCAGAATTCAGCTTCTTCCTGGTGAGTGACAGAAGCTAGAATGCCTCTCCTCAAAACCTGCCATAAACTTGAGAAAGGTCAATCTTTCCCTTCTCTCTTTCCAGAGAGACCCTCATTGGAAGGATCTTGCCCACAGCTTCCCAGAAGCCAAATGTGTGTACATGTGTGTGTGTGAGCTGTGTGTGTGTGTGGGGGGGTCCTATTTGTATGCTTGTATATAAGTGCATGTGTTTGTAGGTATAAGTGCGGAGACCTGAGCCATGCCAGGTATCTTCTTTTTTTGTGCCCAGATTCTGATCCCCCCAAACTACCAAGAGACCAGATCCAATGCAAAAGCAAAAAGACTTTTTAATTTATGAGTTAATTCAGGTCCTCCATCCACCCAACACAGTGGGTGGAGTAGGAGGGACCCTGAGCAACAATGGGGCAGGGCATATATTGGGATAAAGCAAGGGAAGTGTCTGGAAGTCCGCTAGTTGCACAGCAACAGCCTCAGGATTGGTGCACTTCTGGGCTTGGGCAACCTGTCCTGAGTTAATTGGTCAGCTGTGAAAGGTTGCTATTCCTAGGGGCCATCCCAGGGCAGTTGCCACACCCTCTATCCCACTATTATAATTAAAGCATACCCAGAGCCTGCCAGCTAACTTCTGATTGATTCCTTGCCACAAGGAGGGTATCTAGTCATTAGGGCAAGGTTGGGCAAGGTTGGGGGCTCAGCACATACATCTTGCTGGGTCTATTCTGCAGCCTGTCATAGCTGCCAAAGCAAGGGTCTAAGTGGGGCTGGGCCCTTCACTTTAATAGTGTAACACCTAATTTTTTCTTTTTACTTATGTATGTATGTATGTATGTATTTATGTATGGATGCACATATGTATGTATGTGAGGTAGAAAGGCCTGCAGGTTAGGCCTAGGCCTATAGGAGAAGCAGCAAGTTCAGTTCAGAGCTGAAATGCTCAACTCCTGGGTGTTGAAGCATTGAGCCCCATAGTAACTGCTAAGGTAAACTGGAGTCAGAATACACAAACAATGACTTCAGTGAATTACTTAGAATAATAATTTGAATCCATTAGCCCTGAAATGAGGTGAATAAATTTAACATTGTACCAGAAGATGTATTCGGGAAAAACACGATGACAAATTACATGGTTATAAAATTATGCTATCAGATAAACAAGCTCAGTTTAGATGTTCTGCTTCAGAAAAACATAAAAACTAATAAAATGCAAAACATAACCAATATTGCTGAAGTTTCTCAAGAAGTCATCCAACAAAAGAAACACACATCTCCACCAAGGCATCCAAAGCTCTGTGGAGAAAGATGTCAAGGAAATCCACTCAGCAGCCAGTGGCTCCCATGCCTTTTCTGGTTGAACTTCACAGAAAAGTAAGCCTTCTTATACATGGAAGCTCCTTCAGGAGACAGATATCAAATAACAGATTTTAATCTCTGTAACAGTTGGTTTTGGTGCAGCCAGCCAGTTGGCACCATTAGTATGAATTTAAACAAAATTAAACTAAGCCATGAAACTTAATAATACCTTGAATTTCTAGAGCATTCTGCTTAAGATAACCCCTTTTTCCAGCACTCCATAATATTATGCACTCCAGCCTGACATAATATTCAAGGTAAATCATAAAGTTTACCAATTGCATTCCACTTTTTCTCCCAGTAATTTTTACTAGCATTTTTATTCACAGTCATCTTTTGTAATTACATACTGACTTCCATATAAGGTTCTGCAAGTGTTTTGCAAACATTAATTAAACTCTGCAATACCCCAGCAAGGGAGAAGGCCAACTTTATAGCCAGGAGTCGTCTGCATGCTGTGATGGTGGTTGCAATGACATTTGTTCCTGTCACTCAGAGTAGGCACACAGAGCTTTAACCTGTGGGCGGAGAGGGTGTGCTGATTCTGCCAGAATTACAAATGACACCACGATGCCTCTGCTTGCTTTAAGGAAGGCGGGATGTCCTTTCCTGTGAATTAATTGCTCTTCTATAGAGGATGCAAAGATATTTTTAACCTTAACTCTGAATAACTGATGTGAGTTTTATTACAATAACATTTTGAAATCCGTTTGAATGCAATGTTCTGTTTGGCCTCTACATAAATATCGCTTTAGTAACAGCTTTAAGTTCTGCATAGCTAAGACACTTTAAAACCAGAAATTATCATAGATAAAGAAATAGAGAAGGACTTCTATACACAAGGACTATATCCTATACACAAGGACTATATCCTACCTTAAAGAGCATAGGGAAACAGAGAAATGGAGAAGAGAGGGAAACAGACAGCTCTGTAGATATGAGCCAGCGAGATCAAGATGTTTAACAAACAAACAAACAAGCATTTGTTCTGTTAAGCCAGCTAAATATTTCTGAGGAATTTTTTAAACAATTTTCTTGCAAGCATTAGCTTATAAATTACTACATTTACGGGTCAGCAGCACGAGCTGCCTATACAGCATTCTGACAGGAGAGCTGGTATTCCCAAGCTACCAGTACAGTTTTTGCAGTTGATACTGGCAATTAATACTATGTCCAGAACTCTAGTCCTGCCCATAAAGCTCAAGTAGGGACACTCTGTATGATTTTTTGGTTCTCAACTCTGATTGTGCCCAGAACCATTTGAAGGACACTGATACAGTTGAGCATTGAATTGTGGTACAAATTCTTCATAATGTTTACTGGAAGGAATCACTTGAAGTCAGTTCAATGCTATCCTGGGAAACAGGAAGATACTGACACCTTGAAACAAATACATAAATCTTTGGGGATGAGATGCTTGTGGGAATGTTAAGTATCTCTGGGTGATATTCACCCATAGCCTCCGGTGGGCACAACTGTGTGATTCCTCTGGAGTCAAGGTCAGCCTTCCTGGCCAAACAATGTCTATGAGGCCACCGATTCTAGGTCAGGTCCTCAGCCCAAACCCAGAAGATGCTCGCCCAGCCCAGAGGATGCTGGCACTGCCCAAATCCCGCCTATGACTCCCATCTTTGTCATATAGTAAGGAGATAATTTGGGCTTAAAACAGTAGCCAGAAATGGAGAGGGACCAGCTAAACCTGTCCTCAGACTTAAGGGCAATGGGTGTTCTGCATGAGTATTGTCCTTGGCTCTAGTATCCATCTCATTCCAGATGCCACATTCCATGGTGATATTGCAGGCTTGGCCCTGAGAGGCCAGGCTGTTAGAGAAATATTGCAGAGGGGAGTCAATGCATCTAGTTTCAAGGAGCAGAAATCTGATATATGTATATTTATATGCACAGATATATAGGCCAGTGGATCAAGAAATCCACTCTGTAAAAGTAGCTTGCAGAAATATTATAAAACAGGCTGGCTGGGAATTCCCCAAAGATGGAACCTAGGTTAGCATTTAGCAAAGGAAGACATTTCATTTTACATTCCTATCCCCTAGTTAAACCTTTTGAAGAGACAGATTCCAAACATTCATTTAAGAGAGGAAGAGGTGCAATATGAATTGTCTGGGAAGGGGTAAAGTTGTGCTTCGGCCAGGTTTGATACCCTGCTATCTTTAGGTAGTGCCACAGAAATTACATTAAGTACATACTGAATCACAATGAAAGACCTACTTCCCTTTTTTGGTCTGTTTGAATCCTTCTAGTTATACCAAGATAAATATCTCAGTTTGTTGTAGGTCTTAGCCATCTTTCCGGAACTTGACAATATCTCCTTTTAATAAAGAATGAGGAGAGCACTTGTAGCAGCTAGAATTTAAAGATAAAGCTAAGTTTTCACTTGTATTTATTTATGTGGTATCTTTTATTCATGGGTAATGTTCTTCAACTTGTATTAGTGATTTAAAGCTTCCTTATAAATCACATTTGCTTAAGAAAATATGTTGTCCCGGGTAGCAGTGGTGCATGCTTTTAATCCCAGGGCTTGGGAGACAAAGCCAGGAGGATCGCTATGAGTTTGAGGCCAGCCTGGTCTACAGAGTGAGTTCTATGATAGCCAAGACTACACAGAGAGACTCTGTCTCAAAAGAAAAAAAGAGAGAGAGAGAGAGAAATTAGGGTGTTATGTAAAGTGATAACAAAGCAGGAATTACACATGTAAAACAAATACTCTGAAGAGGAGGTGAGACTTTACCTAAAAATAGAGCCATCTTTTTAAAGGCATGCAGAAAACCTATGCCTAATTTTTTGTGGGATTTTGTTGTTGTTGATGTTGTTGTTAGGCTTTTTGTTGTTTGTTTGTTTTTCAAGATAGGGTTTCTCTGTATAGCTATGGAGACGGTCTTGGAACTCACTCTGTAGACCAGGATGGCCTTGAACTCACAAAGATCTGCCTGCGTCTGCCTTCCAAGTGCTGGGATTAAAGGTGTGCACCACCACAACCCAGCAGAGTTTGTTGGTTTTTTTTTTTTGGGGGGGGGTGTTGTTCTAATTTTTCAAATTATTAAGTAATGAACATTTTGTTTTAAAAAAGAAACTGGTCTCTAATTCCTAGGCTTCAAGAAATCCTCCTGCCTCAGCCTCAAAATTAATATGAGAGGCATGCAACATTGTGATACCTGTAAATATTGGATGTATGTTCTGGGAGCAAATCCAGGAGCCCATGCTTACTAGCCAAGTTCTCTGCCAACAAGCAACACCTTAGTCTCAAATAACCTGTATTTTCAATCTAAATGCCCTTTGATCTATTATGCACATATGTCCCTAATTCTGTTTTCAGATGGAAGCCCTTAAGAATGTTTAGTTTAACCACGTGGATTATCTAGAAAACCTTCCATTGGCTTTTATTGTTCACACTGGAACTAGGAGTTTTTAAAAATCAACTTTCAAATAGGCTTTCCAGAGGCGAAAAGCCCATCAGCTAGCAAAGCTGGATGACCTTCTACTGTTTTCTTCCTATGTGGCCAGTGTATAGGCTGAAAAGAAGGAGACATGAGGGGGTATTCTGGTCCTAGTTAGGCTTTCTATGGCTGCATTAAACACCAGATCAAAAAAAAAGTGGGGAAAGGTTGATTTCCCCTTATTCCTTTTAGTTCATCTTCCAGGGAGGTCAGGGAAGGAACTCAAGGCAGGAACACACAGGCAGGAGCTGACACAGCGACCATGGAGGATGCTGTTTACTGGTCTGCTCCTTATGGCTTTCTTATCCTGCTTCCTTATACTGGCCTCACCCACAATAGGCTGGGAACTCCCATATCAATCACTAATTAAGAAAATGCACTATAGTTCAATCTCAACATTTTCTCAGTTGAGGTTCCCTCCTCCCAAATAACTCTAGTTTGTGCCAAGATGCTAAAAAAAAAAATCTAGCCAGCACAATGCTCAATATATACTCCACACATTTATGGAAACTTTAAAAATTAAAAAGAAATACCTTGTGTAGGTAATAAATCTACTCCCAGAAATACCCATGTACCTGGCAATTAGTGGTCAGCAAGGCTCCTGAGGCCCCAGAGACAAGGTAGGAAACTGTCATTGCTGTTGGTTGCCCACCAGAACTGGATGATGAGACCCTATTGCTGAAATTACCATAGAGTTTTGTTGCAGTACATAGAGACATCAAACTGAGACTGGGCTAGAAGTTTTCTTCCTGTTGGCTAGCTTTCCATGGTGCCAGACATGCTAAGCAAGCAGTCAGGGGGAGAATTGTCATCAGCAGTCTGTAACCCTTTAGCATGGTTCTCTACTGATCTATCAGACAAGAAGTGCCCACTAGTGCAGTAGTGGCAGCGTTGTTTGGGAGTAACCAGCTACTCAATGAGTACATTTGAAGCCTGCTGCACAATGGGGAATTTATAACTCGTATTGTAAACCTGGTCAAAAGGCCCTGGATGATGTCACCAGTCCTAGCCAGGAAGCCACTAGTGCTGTTTTGTGAAGTGTGTTGCTGCTTTGTGGGACATGCTCCTTTTAATCACAGGCATCAGTTCTTGTAGACCTGTGGCTAGTCTAAGTACTGGACATCAGTGACTGTCCAGTGCTCAGCCCTAAACTGGGTGTCTTCACGGCCCCTCTAAGGCTCAAGGAACATCACAGAAGATGGCTCAGAAATAATGTAGGAGCCTGATGAAGCCTTACTGTGAAATGTTGTCCTCTGGGTGTGACATGGCCATCACACCCTTGAACTCTCAGCAGCCATGTTTACCTGAACAAACTCTGCCCAAGAAAAAACAAAAACACCTCTAATAGGTTTCTTAGGGCTGGTGAGAAGTCTCAGTGAGTAAATGGTTACCATGTGGGCCTGACACCCAGAGTTCAATCCCCAGGTCCTGTGGTGGAAGGGATAGAACTGACTCCCAAAAGCTACCCTCTGACCTTCACATATATACTGTAGCACACACACACCTGCACCCACGTACATATTAGACACACATACAGCAATAATGGTAAATACATTCTAAAAATAGGTTCACCAAAGGTAAACAGCTATTCAGTTAGACGGCATTAAATCTGCTCCATTCTTATGTTGTTCATTCATCATTGAGTCATTCTGTCCTGGTCATTTGCATAGATTGGTACCATCTCACTCTCCCGTGGTGCCGAAATAAAGCTCAAGCAATCATCAACGAGCAATTCATTTAGATTATGCTTCGGTACAAAACATGTCTGGCAAAAATAATTTAAAACACCAAAATAAATATAACTACCATCAGGAAATTGGGCAAAATGGGGAAATTGTCATGAACCCCATAGTACAATGCCTTCATTGGCTTGGCATGGTTGTACTTAATCCCAACATTTTGAGTGTGTGTGAAGCTTTAAGATGAGCATACACCCCTCACCATTTCCATCCTTTTTTAATTGTGTTAAGCAAATTTGCTTTCTGAGAGTGGGTTTCATGCATCATGTTTTCTTATCCCTGTTACTTTAGTGTATTTCTTAGTACCAAGGATATGCTCTTCAACAAACACAGTATGACAATTATATGTAAGAAGCTCATCAACAATACAAATCTGTTTCCTTAATTATTTCAACGGTGTCTTTTATAGCATTCCTTTTCCAATTGAGGGTACAATCAGTGATCATACAATTGGAGCTAATGACGCTGTCACTTCAATGTGAACAAATCATTTGGGGTTTTTGTTTGTTTGTTTTCTTTTTCTTTCTTTTCTTTCTTTTTTTTTTTTTTTTTTTTTTCTTTGATGCTTTGGCGATTTCACACAGTTGTGATAAAAAAAAAAAAAATCCTTCAACTTGAATTTGTCTGATTTTCCCAGTGATAAATGGATCTTCACATGGCTACAAATACTATAAGTATCCTAAATACTTCTTCATGATATTAGAAGTCTAGCTCCCAGTTCAATTATTGCACAATATTACATAAATATATTCATATTGCAATGAACAACTTCAGACATAAATCTTTTTCATGTTTTGGATTAGTCCCTTAAAATGTAAATACCAAAAATGAACCAGTAAATGTGATCATCTTTGAAAGTATGTGATATAAACTCTCTAACTGCTTTCCAAAAGGTCTGAGGCATTGATCAGCAACAGCTGACGACCAGGTTTATACTAACACCACAAGTTTCAGGGCGGATGGTTATTTTCCTCACTCATTTAATGATCACTTTAAAAAATTCCACTTTGATAGATTTTTAATTTGTCTTCATAATATTTCTGTGTAAGAGTAAAATTTCCTCTGTAGATTCCAGCAGTGGCCACTGCTTTGACTTCACACCATTTTTGTTTCCTATCTGTCCATAAGGCTTACATTCTCATAGTTAGTCTGCCCCTGTTAGAGGCCCTGGTCTGTTTCCTGACAGGCGCTCAATGGCTTACTCTCCTGCTTGGTCCCCACCCTAGCTTTTCTCCTCAGGCCTTTTCTCTAGCTACACTGTTTGCAGTCCACTGACAAAAACATTCTTTCTCACCACTGGGACTTTGGTACCTCAGGGGAGAAAAAATACTTTTCTCTTTATTTTTCACATGTATAGCTAGGACAGATCCCTATAACAAAGACAGAGAAGCCAACACAAGCATACAGACATGTGTTCCTCATGCATGCTAGGGAATGCTCAGGTAATTCTAAACTAAGTGACTTTAACTCCATGTTTTTCCTGCATCTCAATGGAGGGTGGCACAGTTTTAGAACACCAGGAGAGGAAGATGAGGGCAGCAACTGTGAAAAGGCTGCAAATGGTCCTCCGGTGCGGTGCTGTTTTTATGTAAATAAGGGCCTGAAGCTATCTCTGGTGAACAAACTTCATCTGTCCTGCCCAAAAGGCAAGGGGGTGATACTTCTGCTTCTGGAATGGTGAATTCTGCTTTTAGGAAAAAGAGGAGGGAGCAGGAAACCATTCTGGTATCTGCTTCTCAGTTGCTGTTAGCTCAAAATAATCCCTGTGTGAGATGTTTTCAAGTGGCAGACTCAAGTCTTCCTACCACAAACTCGCTGTCTCTCTCGTTCTCTTCCTCAATATCTATTGCATCTAAATGTTGAAATGCCAGCTTAGATGTCACTCATCCTATCCCTGATATCCCCCCTCCCCTGTTCAAAAGACTGAGAGTCTCACAGTCTCTGCCCACCCCTGCAGTCATATTGCAAGGGTCAGTTTATCTTTCTCTGTGCTCCTCCATCATGTACACAAGGCTCGATAGATTTGCTGTCTTCAGACGCACAGAACATATTATGTCACTAGGGAACAAATCAAGGAGACCTCTTTTTTTTTCACTGCCCCCCCTTCTGTTTTCTCTTGCAGACAAAATTCACACCAAAACTACAGACTCTCTTTCCCTATTGTCTGTGCAGGGCTATTTTTTCATCACAAGAGCAGAGAAGGTTTGGAGCCAGGAGCTAACAGTTCACTCACTGTGGAATGGAGTCAAAGGAGGAAATTGGAGTCTAAGGAATGGTCAAAGAATTCCATTTTTTAAAATGTAAAGCTCTGAAAATCTGCTGCTATATATTTTGTCCCTCTGCTAAAGAACTCTGTAGATGAGACTATTACTATCCAAGATGGAGTCATTAAGCACACATGGCTCCTTATACTAAACTAAATTAAGTTCAAATTTCAGTTTCTGAGTCTTCCTAGCCACATTTTGAGTGCCTGTTTGCCATATATTTAGCAATCAATAGTAGAAACAAAAAGCAAGAATATAGGATTTGTCCACCATTGTGGAAAGGTATTGGGTAGCACTAGTTTAGGACTCAAAGTTTCAATATGTTTGGCTCCTTCCAAACATGTTGAAATTACAACTTCATAGCAATGGCGGTGGGTCTGGCTACCCTTAATAACTACATTCAGTTTTCAAAGTCATACCTTGAACTAGGGAGTTAAAATGGGAAGGGTTACCTGTTTATACAGTGGCCTTTTCAAAGTTTTCCTGCTCTTTATGAATGCACTATATTAGGCTAGTCATATTGACTCTGATTTCCAGCATTGAACTATTTGATAAAAGCAATCACATTCTGACATATTTTTATCATAACCAATTTAGTTGCACATAGAAATTAAAATAATATCCACAAGGACAAATACCTTGCTGAGAAACCTTGCTGTAACTCAATGGGAATGTGTTTGACTTTATGAAGCCTGGATTTAATTACCAACAACACACATGAACCTGCGTAGGCACACAAGTACAAACACACACTGTACTGGGGATTTTTGTTGGTGGTAGTAGGTTGTTTTTTTGTTCGTTTGTTTGATTTTTGTTTGTTTTTGTGTTTTGTTTTATTTTGTTTTGTTTTTTCTTTTCTTTTCAACTTGACCCAAACTAGAATCACCGGGGAAGGACCCTCAGTTGAGGAACTGTATCCTATTCTGTGAGCAAGTCTGAGGTGGCATTTTCTTGACTGCAGATTGATGTTGGAGGACTTGGCCCACTGTGGGTAGTACCATCCATCCCTGTGGACTTGGGAGAAAACATTCCTTCAAGGTTTTTGCTTCTAATCCTGCCTTGAGCTCTTCCCCTGACTGCCCTCAAGAAAGGTCCTGGGAATTATAAGATTAAATAAACCCTTTCCTCCCCTAAGTTGGTTTTGATCTTAAATCAGTGAAGCAAGCTAATACATATGTAATGCATTCTGTACTTATAATACTGGTGTAGAATGTAGCTTAGTGGTACACTATGTGCTTAGCATGTGCAAAACCCCTGATCTAATCCTCAGCACACACACACACACACACACACACACACACACACACACTTACTTCATCTCCCCATCTCAGAAAACTAGTAGTTAAATGAAAAAGTGTTACCAAACCCCAACACCAGGCAATAGTGTCTTGATTGATGGGGCTCTTGCTCTTTGAAGAAGACTGCTAAGAAGCAGGGAAATTCATAGCATCGTTTTACATACTTTCTCACTGTGGAATCAATACTTTGGACAGAGATCTAAGTATGGGACAGGAGGCAGTCATGCAAAGATCTAGTGATGGAGGAGTGAAAAGATCACTGGGCTCCCCATGTTGTGGTTATTACAGGCTGGGAGGGTAGCCTAGGGGTAGTAGTATGCTAAGCACCTCCTGCTCATCATCTCATTCCCTTCTACCTGCCTTTGACACAGGCATTATAATGATTGCCTTATTATCTGTGTTGTACCTAATGAGACTGGCATTTAAGGAGTTCAGACTCACATGGCTACTAAATGAGGGAAACTCAATCTGAGCTTGGAAAATCTAAAGCCAAAGTTGAGTTCCCAGAGCCCTAGGCCAATGCCTGTCTGACCTTTGTAAGGAGTTACAAGGGCATTTGAGTGTGACTCTGATGACCCTGTTTAGGCAGTCTTCCTCAGGTTTGCTTAAGAGTATGTATCTACTTATAGTATATGCACATGTGTTCATCAGACGTAATATCCACTCGGTAAGAGCGGTGTTTGAGCTGGAGAAGTGGCTCAGTGGTTTAAAATACTGGCTGCCTTTCCAGAAGATTCAAGTTCAGTTCCCAGCACCCACGAGGTAGTTCATAACTTTCTGTAACTCCAGTTCCAGAGGATCTAATGCCCTCTTCTGCCCTCTGTGGGCACCAATCACATATGTGGTGCATATATACCTGCAGGAAAGCATGCATACATATAAAACATTAAAATAATAATAAAAATGAACAGTGTGTGTGTGTGTGTGTGTGTGTGTGTGTGTGTGTGTGTGTGTGTGTGCTGGAGATTTCACACAAGGTCTTGCACATACTCAGCCAGTCCTCTACTATTGAGCTATATCTCCGGTACAATGCTGATAATTATTAACAGATGCCAGAAGAATTTAAAAGTTATTTTTCTCAGAAATCCCTATTGCCATTTCCCTCTCTGGCAGTGTCTCAAACAGACGTTGGTAAATCCATCAGTTTTTACTTTTCCTGGGAGCTGTTAAAACATACAGACTGGGCTCAGTAGTGCAGTTCTCCCCTAAAGTATGCAGGAGCCTGGTTGCAATCCCAAGCACCGCAAAAAGAAAGAAATGAAGGGAGGTGGGGCAGCTGAAAGGGCAAGAAATGGAGGAGAATCAGAGGTCACAGAGCCCCATGCAGAGCCATGATCACTGACCTCTGTAATGTGCTTGTCACCGCACTGTCTTATCCTGTGAATCAGGATATTGCCTGTTTACACAGCAGTCTTTCTCTTTGTGGTCCTCTGGTACCCTGATTCTGCGGCTTAGATGTAGAGAATGAGATGTTCTAGACAACTAGAACTCAGCCTAGAGCAGTCAACCAAACAAGGTCACTCCAGCCTCTTCCCCTGAGGTTAGCTTAGGGACATGGTTCTTGGCAAAAGATTTCTATAGAGGCATCTCTGCTGGGACCATCTGGGAAGTAGTTTCCTTTGCTCTAAGAAGGGGAAGTCATACAGAGGGGACTTGGTTGTGTGAGGAAGTGACACCCAGAGTGCTTGGAAAGCTAATGTGTACAGGAGGTGGGGCAGAAGGTGGAGAGGAGCCTGGAGGCCTGAACCAACCTCTCCACCAACCTGAAGTCACCTCCCTCCAGCTCCCCTGGAAGAAGAGAGAGCCACTGTGCCTTCTGTAAACCACCTCGAGGATTCTGAAGCATGCAGCCTAATTGATATGCCTGGGTTTAAATGAAACAGAGCTTTGGTAGTAATTAAAGTCTTAAAATGCCAAGGTTTCATGGCATTCAACATTGAATTAAATAAAAAAGTGTCTATGACAAGACTGTGAGAAAATTAACAGGGGCTGACCTGTCTGTCTGTGGTGGTAAACTACAAATGCTATTCTTAGGCAATAAAGCTAAAACACTTGCCTTGGGCATTAGCTTTGAGTCTTCAGTTTCCAAGAGAAATGACATACATATTTCCCAACCTTTAGAGAAAATCAGCAGTCACCTACAGATTTTCATGCTCTGTTCCTCCAGCAGGGCAACTCACTTCCCTCCCCTCCCTTGGGAAAGTGCCGACAAATAAGAAATAAATAGATGGCAACCCTGGTGAAGCCAAATCCCCCACCCCAGGTGGCTGGCTCTCTTGTCCTCTTCCTGTGGCCTTTGTCTAATCAGCCAGCCAGCAGGTGGATGTTCTGAAAGATGGAAAGCAGGCATTCTCACATGGTCATCCCTTAACTAACTCCAAAATTCTTCTCATCTGAAATCCTGAGACTTCAAACTCAGATATCATTTCTGAAGCAAACTAACAAAGGAAGCCTAATACAAAGCCAGAGTCCCATCCTCTGCAGGTGGTACCACTTGCCAAACAGGAGAGAATCTGGAAGGGAGCTTTTTTGTGCTTTGAAAATTATGCAGTTGTCAATGCACCAAAATGCCCTTCTGTGGCCATTACTCTGCAACTCCCTCAAAGGGGAGGGCTGCTTTGCATATGCACTATGAAAGGGGAGGTTTTTGCAAATGCACAGACGATGGATGTCTCTCTACCTTCCACCCTCCCTTTGAGGTAATTACCTGTCTTCTTCAGGCACTGGGGGCTGGGGCTTAAATAACCCACTCAGGTTCCCAGTCACCTATTGCTGCTCAAAGCTGTACTTAGAATTTAAGGACTGCCAACACTTTATAACCTCTCGGTGAATCCTAATTGATTGAAAATGCCACACATCTGAAAGTTTGCAATTAGAAACATACTGAAGCCAGGAGTGATGGCTCATGCCTGTAATCTCAGCATTCAGGAGGCTGAGGCAGGAGGAACACTGAATTCAAAGTCATCCCGGCCTACAGATTGAGACCCCCCATTTCAAAAGAGAGGACGTGGCTTCGGACATGGCTCACTTGGTAGCATACTTCCTTGGCAGCTTGAAGTCTTACGTCCTATCCCTAGCACTGCACCAACGGGCCAGGGTGTCAAATACCTCTAATCTCAAATGCCTCTACCCGCTTAGGAGAGGGGGTAAAATGAACAGAGAAGTTCAATGTTAGTATAAACTAGAGATTTTGTCTTTAAAAAGAAGAGTTTAGTGGGGGCGGGGAGGTAGAGATAGCTAGAAAGTGACATCTCCATGATTTAAAGATTATTTGTGGGTGTTTTGTGAATGTGTATTCTGCTTTTTGTTTTGTTTTGTTTTTTGTTTTGTTTTGTTTTGTTTTGTTTTTGTTATTGCTGTTTGTTTTTAAGTTTTGATTCTTCTACTTATACATGGCTGGGAGTGAGTCTACTAGTTCTGGGGGCAGATTTCAAGAGCTACTATTTAATTGCTTTTACCAGGGGCCCACCAGAGATGACCACTCAGACACTTTCAATAGCCAATTGAAAGTCTATTCCAGCCAGCTGGGACTACACTTGAGTTTTGGAGACCTAAGTATAACACCAAGAGTCCAGAGCACGGGTTATTAAAGGACCTGACTCTGATCCCCAGAATGCTCATTATACAAAGACCAGGTGGACCCTGATGAACCAGCCTGCCTCCGTTTTGGACTTGAAAGCTATCTTACAATAAAGACAAACTAGGTTCATTTCTGATTAAGTCTGTTTCTCAAGGATTGAACTATACCACACCTGTAACCTTAACTACAAATGATTCTGTTCTGCTTGTTCCAGAAAATGGTAACTATGCCTCTGTTTCAAAAGGTTATCATGACCACCTGTTGTTGTGACTACCTTATGACCACCCTGCAATCATGTCTTTCTTTCAAAAGGTTGTTAGGGCCAACTTGTTATGTTTAAGTTCCACTTATGCAATCCCTCCTGTTTTGGCCACCAAACCTGCCTTTTGGAAACCCCCTACCTCTGAACTATAAAAAACTTGTCTTACTCTCATCCAGTGTTGACCACTTGAACCTTGCTTTAGGAGGAGTCAGCCTATGTACATGAATAAAAAAGGCTTGCCTTAGTTAATTTGGCCATGATGATTCAGGTCAGGATCTTTCTGCTGGAATCTATAGAATTAGAAGATCCCCGAGGCTCACTAGCCAGACATTCTAGCCTACTTAATAGGTCCTAGGTCAATAATAGACCTTATCTCAAAAACAAACACACAAAGAAAGAAATAAGTATGTAAATAAAATCTCAACTATATCGGCAAAGTCTTTGTGGCCATTCACAGCAGCATCTCCATGGATCCCATCCATTAAGATCCAAGCATCTTTGGGGGATTGTTATTTTCTTATCATAGGCCAGAGCCATGGGAGGTCATTCATTATGGCAGACTCCATCAATATCACACTGTGGTTTCCTAGTGTTTCTGTTTTACCAAAAAAACAAATAATAGGTTGCTGGGTTACTGATACTTGTCTTACCACCTGTCATTCTTCAGATACTACTATTCTAAATGATGTACAATCTAAGGGAAGCTCCTTTGCTTCAGTGTTGTAAAGTTTGACTGTACATTACAACATAGGAGTCTATGTCAGTTGTTGGAAAGTTTGTGGTACACAATGCAAAGGGAAGGAGGCTTAAACTCTATGTCAGCCACTTTATATAATTCCCAGTGTGTGACATTGCTAATTACTACTCTCCTACTCCTTCTACTCTATCGTGTTTACACAGAAGAACCCCTTCTTCTGGGAAGCATTAATTTACCTGTAAGACATGATGTGGTGGTCAAGGGCTCAGGCTCTATAGAAATACCTGGAGTGCTGAGCAATCCTGATGTCTTCTCTAGACCCTCCTTCTATCTTACCTATCCTATTCTGTACCCAAGGAGAATCACAGTTTTAGACTGTCAGCCAGGTTTTATATCCATTGCCTTTAGGTTGTCTCAACGGGAGGTATTTATAGGAAATCAGACAATAAGACAAATTGCTCAAACAATTTATTCTGTCACTCTCTGGTCCCTCAGGCAGTAGCTTGGCGGTGCCTTCTCTCTACCTAAAACTAAAGCCTCTGTAGCATATGGCTCATCCAATGGCTACAGGTCTCTCCCTGATCTAGCCAGTGTTCCTTCCTTTGTCCCTGAGGTCTTTAGGGGATATGGTTCACACTGTTCTTAGCCCTGTGTGCTTTCCTGCCCCTTGCTGATGCTGCTAATCCTGACCACATCTTAATGAAAAAACACCTCCTTCATTAAGTTCTCACAGCTGCCATGTTTTATGTGCCAAGCACTCCTTGCCAGGGTCCTATCTGACAAACATGAGTGCGCCAACACCTTTTCATCATGGATGAGTGAGTCGACTTCATTAAGCGTCTGTATTCTCCTAGGTACAATGGCGGAAAAGATGGCTACCCCAGAGAGTAGTGAGGGGAACTAAGGAATTTAATCAATGCACTCATTAATGCTGATATGCAGTAAACCATTAAAGGAGATCCCACCACTCCTTAAAATAAAGGAAAACAAATCTCTGAAAACCGATAGCTCCATCTGGGTAAAACATTCTACCAAGTCATTTTCTAAAATGCACTTTCTGCTCCAAAGAACAGCAGTTATTTTGGGATACTTATTACATGAAGGTTTTTTGATGTACCTGCAACTAATTGTTAGTGGTTGCAGATGAAGGTATCAGAAGAGTCCTGCTCGAGTGAGATGTGTTCACATTCAAGTGTCTTCCTTCTATACTTTAGTGTCTTTGCCATTTTCTAATATGATACAGACTATATTCTAGTTTCCTATGTATAGAATACTTTCAATAACATAAGCAGAGAACTTTCCACCATAGAAGCAGCAGTAATATTTTTGGAAATAAGAGTCTACCTATAAATTACACAGTTTAATTGCTTCTTATTACACAAAGTTTACACAGTGATCGCCTTGGAGGGATAAGAATTTCATAGCAGGGTTTTAAAGAAGAGATTCACTCTTTAGAAGGAGATGCTTACAGAGTCTAGAAAAAGATGAAATTACCGAGTGCTGTGGGAAGACTGTCTGTAGTTTGGCCCATGAAGACAGGGTGAATAGGAGTCAGGACTCCCAATGTCACCTTTTTAGATACCAGATGAGAAATCTATTTTAATAGCTGGTAGTATTGCCACTGACTTGGACACACTTTGAAGATGTCTGTTAGAGTGAAGATGAGGCCCTGAGGGTGTTATCTGTAATAAGATGAACTGCTCTCCAAGAGAAATAACAGAAATGTGGCGTTGAGGGGGAAAACAGAGGAAAGGTACAGGTGGAGAATACAGAGGGAAATAAAGCCATGACAAGTGGCTGGAGCCCGATCCTCATACACAGAGATACACTCACATGTGTGATTATAAGTTGTCTATTTGCTATGATCTAACAACTCTGCTTTCCTTGGTCTTCAGTATAAACTCACTACATACCGCAATTCCTAATCTGTATGTTTTCTCAAAAAGAAAAGGAGATGACAGTCAATGTCTGGGGCAGTGCTCAGAAAAGCAAAGCAGAGAGTGGGAGGGAGGGTCTGAGGTGTGACTGTCACTGTGACTGGACTGGACTGGACTAAGAGACACCCACATTAGCAGGGGAAAGCAGGCATTCTAGGTATGTCTCCCAGGGGATTTCTGGAAGAGATTAACATTTGAATGAGTGGACTGAGTCTACCTATAAATTTACACAGGAATAAGGAAGCTCCCTATTACTGGCCCCATGGGAGCAGGCACAGTCTATTGGCTGAGATACAATAGACGTGCAGTGATCTGGGCTGCCAAACCATTGTCCTCAGATGGTGCTGCACCAGATCTGTTTCTAAGGCTGTCAGACTTGACACAAGCCAACCTAATGATGCCTCAAGTACTGCAGCTTGCATGTATAGGAGGGAGCTTCTCAGCCTCCACAATTGTGATTCAATTTCTTCCCATCCATCCATCCATCCATCCATCCATCCATCCATCCATCCATCCATCCATTCGATTCTGTTTTTCTAGGAAACCCTGACTATTCCAGAGGGTCAGACAAGATGAATAAGGAGGACAGTAGAAACAGGAACTCTGAACACATTTGTCCACTGGAACATGAGCTCTAAGAATTCTGTGAAAGTATAAGGCATTATGCTTCCCACAGGACAGATGACAGAGATGGATTCCAACTTTATTTTAATCTAAAAGGGCAGGATGACCTCAGTTCATATGTGAATTACAATACATCAGAGATCTGAGGGAAAAAAATGGAGATGTAAAATTAGAGCTGCTAGTGTAGATCTGATGGGCTAGCTTTGTTCTTGCTGGCATTTCCCTGACCTCCTATTTTGATAATTCTTTCTGAAGCTATGCTAGAAAGAGAATATTCAGTATCAAATCTATTAAAAGGTTACCCTTTTTGTTCCCCTTGATAAAAGACAGACTTTGTTGAATATGGTCCCAAGTGCTAGGAAATGCAGGTTGTGACATTAGGTGTACTCACTTGGTTACTATTTTTTTTTTTTTTAAGAGATTTATTGTCAGGCCTTTAAAGACTTCCAAATCAATGCTGACACATTAAATGGTGATACACCTTATCCCACAAAGCCACATCTTTTAGATATGATGTGAGAGTCAAAGTTACATTTTTAGTTTTTATTACTATGCCTTAGAGATCCATGAAATAAGAATGCCCTGATCTGCAAGCCCCTTGCTCAAGGACAGATAGTTCCTGAAGTGCTGAAGGCTATTGTTTATGGGAGATAAGAAGCCTCATGCTTTCACTCCCCTAAACAAGTTTCTTTGACCTATCTGCACTAGATGTGCTTGATCACATGTGGGCAAGAGGATCACAGGCAGAAAATATGCATGCTTGCCCATGATTGGACCTAATGGGAAATACTTAAGCTGTAAACCATGATTCAGGGCCATCTTCTGGAAACCTGGAGATGGACCTGGCCAAAGCCCATCCATCTGGCCAGTATTTTCATCAACAATTCCCACTTATTATCATGAATCTTTTTTGGATTCATGTATGTCTGTACACTATGTAAGTCCCTGGCACTCCAGAGGCCAGAAGAGGGCATAGGAACCCTCCCACCCCCTGCCAATTTAGAGTTTCAGACATTGTGAGCCTCCATGTAGATGCCCTGGGTCCTCTGGAAGAATAGCCAGAGCTTTTAACTGCGGGGCAATCTCCAGCCCTCTGTAGGTTGGTTTTTAAAGTACTCAAGTAATTCTAATTTCAGCTCAATCTACTGAAGCAAAGGTTGCAGCCTTTAGCACATGCAGTGGGAGTTCTCACACAGCAAATATTTTCTGAAGGATGAGGATGTGACTTGATTGGAAGAGTGCTTGCCTACCATGCAGGAAGGCCTGTGTGGAACTCCACCACTGAATAAAGCAGGCATGGTGTGCAGGCTTCGCCTGTATTCTTAGCACTTGCCTGGTGGAGAGGTCAGTTCAAGGTCATCCTTGGCTATAGCTATGTAATGAAGTCAAGACCAAATTGGGATACACAGAACCCTGTCCAAGAGACTAAAATAAAATCAGCTACTCTGTTTCTGGCAAATTCTCAACACTACCTTTCTTCTGAATTCCTATTATCTTTAATTTTTTTTTGTTTGTTTTTGTTTTAGTTTTGGGGTCTGTGTGTGTGTGTGTGTGTGTGTGTGTGTGTGTGTGTGGCACGCACATGCACGCGCACGCACACAAACTACTGAGGATAAACCAGCAAATAAAAGATATCATTGTCCCCCAAAATGTCCTAGTGAGTGACTTGTGCTAAGAGTCAACTCAAAGCAGTTGCCTTCCTTCGGATGCAGAGGGATAAGATGAGGTGGGTTTGTGCAATTTCATATGGAGTGCTTACAATGTCGCTGATGTCACTTACTGTGAAATGACTGTCATGACTATCATGAGGGGGAGGGTGTTTGAGGTTAGCGGACCACAGGAGAGCAGAGCATAGGGAGTAGGGTCAGAGGCACTCCCAGGACTAGACCACAGAGGGCCTTGGGGATCAGGGCAAAGATGGGATTTTGATCTGGATGAGATAGAAAGAAAATAGCATTTTGAACAGAAGCTTTATATTATATAACTTATCTTGAGCTTCCCAAATGGCCCCCAAAGGGAGTGGCAGTATTAAGAGATGTGGCCTTGTTGGAGTAGGTATGACCTTGTTGGAGGAAGTGTGTCACTGTGATATGGGCTTTGCATTCTCCTATGTTCAAATGTCAGTCCTATTCCTTCTGGTCAAGATTTAGCCAGCACCCTGTCTGCCTGTACACCACCATGCTCCCTACCCCATGAATGCAATGGACTGAACTGAAACTGTAAGCTGCCCCAATTAAATGTTTGTGTGTCTCTCCATAGCAATAGAAGCTAAGACACTACGTCAGCCCCCTATCCAAGTCACTTATTTGGAAGAAATAAAAGCATTGAGCTATGGCCAGGAATGATAGGGGGAGCCCTTAGAGATAGAGGCAGACATATCTCTGTGAGTTTGAGACCAGCCTGACCTGAATAGTGAGTTCCAGGCTAGTGAGACCTGTCTCAAAATAACAAACAATCCCCCCTAAACCAAACAACAAAAAAAATTACCCCCACCACCCCCCATCCAAAAAAAAAATAAAAAGCAAAGCTGAACATGTGTGTGAGGAAAGAGGTGTTCCATGCTCTGGATCTCTATTTACTGCAGTTGGATTAAGGAATTTAGAGAGGAGACGTTTCTACCTCATCTTCATTCACCAGAGAATCTGCTGCTTACACTGGCTTTTGAAAGAGACTGAGCAAGGACACCAGCTGGATTTCTCATTACTCAGCCAGACAGCCCACTGCCCCAAGTACGGATCTGTCAGCTTCTATTATCAAGAGGATCCAACTTAGGACCTCTCCTGACTTGCCCTGTCTAGACTCAGAGGGGGACTTCAGAACCAGTCTGCCTTCCAGGTGATGTGCCTGGCTACATACTCCTATCTAGTCTCCAGAGGAATGTCTAACCCTCAAAGGGGTCTGAAACATTTGCCCTTAAGTTATTTTTCTGTGCTGAACCTGCTTCCATTCCTTCTGAAAACTCACAAGGCAAATAAGACAGGCAGCTGCTGAGCATCCAACACAGGCGGTTCATCCTTTGTAGGATCAACACACGAACGAAGAGGCAATTCTCTGCTTCCATAATTGCTAAAGGTGGCTTTCTTAAAATTCTTATAGCCACTACTGTGATTTGGAAGCATCCTTTTAGCTTCCAAAATTTTTTTTTATTGATGGCTAAAATATTAATTCAGAACAGATGTGCGATTCATCACAGGGGGTTTTAAGGCTTAAGGCCAATATTTTTGCTTTTTAGAGGATTTTTGTTTGGTTGGTTTTTCTTTCCTTTTGAATTTCTGCATCATTACTGGAACTTTTCTTTCTCAGTGCTGGTCCACAAGGGCTGGCAAACAGGGAGGAGGGGGCTCCCAACACTCAGCACTTGTGTTTATCAAATACTTTCCAAGGTTATTTGAATTTCAGAATGCTGTGAGACAGGCCTTTGAGTCTCCATTTTCCAAATTCAGTAACTGGTATAATAAAGTCACTGCAAACCACTTGGCGTCACGGAGGGCTGATAATTAATTACAGTGCTTCAGAAAATGTTGAAAATAAAACATCGCCACATTTGACTGCAACATACCCTAAGCCTCCCTTCGTAGAAAGTCTGCCCACTGTGTCTTGGCCTGGCATCCTGGCTCTGAGAGTGTCTCTCACTACCTGCCCAGCTTAATCAAGGTCATTGAAAGTGATTCCTGCCCTGCCAGGTGTACGCAGCTGTTCAGATTGGTGTTATCAGCAAATTCATTGAACTTGCTCTCACTTCCATCACCCTCTGGAAAACTCTGGTTCATAACCAGCCCTTCCGGATGGACACCACTTGATAAATGTCCTCAGGATGACAAGAAGTCACTGATAGCTGTTCTTTGATTGCCACCCTTCAGCCACTTGACAGCGCTGAGATGCAGGCTGTGTGTTCCCAGCCCGCTGAGAAGAGATGTCATGAAAAATGCTATCAGACGTGTCCTGAAGTCTGGATAGATTGTGCTTATTGTTTGTCCTTCATGAGTGCAGCAAGGAAGGAAGCTGACTTACTGGACTGATTCTTTCTCAGGCATCCTGGTTTCCCACTCTAGTGCCCACAGACCTCATTTTGTTAAATTGCTCACCATTTGTGGATCATTTGTGTCTTCTCATAATTTTAGATTTTTTAAATTTTAACCGGCAAGTATCTCTAATGCCATATTCTCAAAATCTTTAGACACGTTGGGGTGTCCCGCCCCCTTTTGTATACGGTTCCACTCTGACTCTGTAAAGTGTAGACTATGCCCTTCGCAGCAGGGGATAGTGAAAATCTTCTCTTTACCTATGTTCAAATGCTGCATGTAATCTCACTTGAAAAGTGTTACTGCTGACAAGTGGAGAGAAATGATCTGGCTCTAGGATCCGCATCCCAAAAGGTGCCATTATTCCCAGAAGGAAAACTGCATGATGGGGGGAGTGTGAGTTCATGCACAGAGAGGATGGAGACAAGAAGTTCTTCCTTGAGGAAGGTGGCTTCTTTCTTATTTTTTAATTCTTCCCTCATATATTACAGCTTGACTGCAGTTTTCCCCTTTCTCTCCTCTACTTACCCTCTCCCCCAAATCAACCCCACACTCTCCCTCCCCTCAGAAATGATCAGGCCACCCAGGGACATCAGCAATCACGGGAAAGTGACTTCTTTCCAACACTACTTCCTGAACTTTAATAAATTCATAAAAGAATTTCCTTCATCCAGACCCAGGCTGTAGCCGAGGACATGTCTGAGTCCGTGGTCCTACTGTAGTCAGGGTCTGTGTTGTAGTCAGTAACTCAGACTGCCCAGATTACCGTTAGGGCCCACACAGAGGCCCTGGATCTGGGCCATAGCCTGTGTCTTTGTTAGAGTCTGGGGGCTATGCTGGAACTGGAGCCTTACAGATCTGGGTGGTATGTGCTACCAGCCAAGGCTATGGTGTCATTGGCCCCAGCTCTGCTGAGAGCCATGTCTGGGTCAATGGCCCTACAGCAGCCAGGGTCTTGGTTGACATCCATGGTTCCTGTTGCTCTGCCTCTCCCTGGACACTGCAGCAGGAGAGCTGGTCCCAACCCTCACAGGCAAACTGGCCCCTGTACTTGGGAGAGGTGGTCCCACCCCTCACTATAAACAAAGCCCTGATGACATGGGAGGAATGGAACTGGCTCCGCCCCCTCGCCTGATTTCAGGCGTCAGTAACCTGGACTGACCAGCTCAGATACCACCCAGGCCCACAGCCAGGCACTGGATTGGCCCACCCCAACACCTACTCCATGTGGGACCTGCTGAAGCTTGCCGAAGGACTGGTCCTATGGTGTGATAATTGCAGGATCTCTGTGACTGGGGCAGCCCCTGGATATCCCAGAGGGGTTTTGGTGGTAGTACATCAGAAATCAAGAGTTTTTGAACCAGACCAATGACTCGCTGCAATGAACATTTGCTAGTTAAGCTGATTGGACAGACGGGTATACTATAGGGCACACAGCTCCCAATGCCGCCAAGATGAATGAAGAGGTGTTGGAGAGGCAGGAAAGATGGAGAAGCCAAGAGGGTTTTTGGTTTTTGTTTTATTTTGTTCTTCTTTTTGTTTGTTTGCTTGCTTGCTTTGTTTTGTTTTGGTTTAGTTTTTTAAAAAAATGTTCTTGTAGGAGAACATTGCAGCAGTGAGGAGAAAACATGGTGGGCTGGGAGGTGAGTGGGATTAGAGTATATCGTGTGAAATTCCCAAAAATGCCAATAAAGAACTTATATTAAAAGAAGAGTTTCCTTCAGATTTTTCCATATTCTTAATGTATAGGAATATCAGTTGACACAATAGAAAAAGTTTATTGAATTTGTCTTAGATTCACAAGTTTTATTAAATCATCCCTAGTCATAGTTCATTTCTTTAAAAATTTAAAAGAATGTATTACTTTTAAGATTGACGTCATTACTTATGTGAACCTCTCTCTCTCTCTCTCTCTCTTCTCTCTCTCTGTGTGTGTGTGTGTGTGTGTGTGTGTGTGTGTGTGTGTGTGTGTGTGTACAGGGATAGGTACATTCATGCTGCAGCAGCACACATTTGGTCAAGGTCCAAATTTGTGAAGGAAAGCTTTGGGGTCTCTTTCCTTGCATTTTGTATTCAAGACATTAAGGCCAGCAAGCTTATGCAGGAAGCACTTTTATTCACTGAGCTGTCTTGCCAGCCCTAATACATTTTTTTTCCTCTGACATCATTTCCTTCATCCCTGGTACCAGCTTCTGAGCTACTCCTCTATGCCCTCCCGGACCTTGTGAAGAGTGTGAGGAGACCATTTTTCCTGCATAACTTCTCTCTTACATCTTTCCATTATCTTGGAAAGCCTATCTGACTTCCAAGAAGGAGATAAAGCAGTGTTGACATGTATCTTTCTTCTCCAGGTACTGGACAAATAAGTTCAGAGGGACATGTTCTTGCCTTCTGATACTAACTGGGGCTTCCCAGTGTAATATTCTAGAATAAGGTTAAGCAAATACGGTAAAAGGCCAGGCAGTATTTTGGCTTTTCTCGTAGTTTTGGTACTTCTCAACTCACTGTAGGGTGAAAACACTAATAAACAACATAGGATGACAAGCCTGACTCTGGTTTATTATAATTTATTTATAGAACAGATCTCACTGGACACGGCCCCTGGGCTGTAATTATCATTTACCGATAATTGTCTCTAGTCAGAGTTGACACCATAGCAAGATGGGGCTTTCAGGATATTCTTTAGCTGAAGAACACAGTGCTACAATGCTTGTGTTGAATCTTGCCTTACCCGTTGTGGATGCCTACCAGTTGAATTGGTTTAGCCTGGTGGCCTCTTCTCTAGGTGTCTTGAAGTTAAAGTCACATTGGGGCCAAAGAGAAGCAGCTTTCAGGCCTTATTCATTTTCATTCTTTTTTAACTTTGTCAGTGGTACGGCTGGCCCAGGAATTCTATTCATGCTTTTGTTTGAAGATATGAAAAGAAATGGCATGGAATACTGTAAAGTCGTTGCCTTAGGACTGGTACCACTAAACACCACAGTTTGATTATCAGAAGTGTTTCCCCTAGGGTTAAAAGGGCGGAGGGAGCTAACAACCAAACATCTCCAAATTATAATATAATGGGATAGGATGAAAGGGAATTCAGCTGTAGCCTAGCAACCATCAACTACATCTCAGATATGTATGAGACTCTAAATGTGTGGAAGAGATACACTCCTGGTTCTGATTCCTGGGAGCTGGCTCTTTAGCCAAATGGAAAGTTGAAGAGTTGGTGGCTATGGCTTTGAAAACCTAATGGAACACTTTGGGGTAAAATAAAACAGAGACAGACAGACAGACGGACGGAGGGAGGGAGGGAGGGAGGGAGGGAGGGAGGGAGGGAGGGAGGGAGGGAGAGGGAATTTTATCTGAAGGATATTACTTAAATACATAATTTCTCTTACAGCAATGATGATTAGCAAACTTCTGACTATAATTAATTGTAGTAATTTAAAAAGAAAAATTGTGATTTAAATGATACATTTGATTGTTTCAATCTCAGCATACATGAGAGGGAGAATATTTTTATAGAAGGCTACTTTTATGTACACATTATCTCAGAATTCTCTCCAATCCAACTTTATAAAATCTCATTAAGGTTTTTAATCATTGCTTTGGAATTGGAGATTACTTAGACTTACACAGGGCCAGTCTAAAGGTGATCCTGTTGATGTTTATAGAAAAAGAAGATTTCTCATAATGACTAAGGGAAACAAATATAAGGGGAGCTACTGTTCTCTGGGATCATTCCCTTCAAACGCTTTGGTAAAGTTTCAGGGTGACCTGCACAGCAGCCAGGGCATACTACTCCAACTTCCCACACCAACGAGTCTACCACAACCAAAAAACAAAGTCACTTTAGCTGCCTTCCTTTCTCTGTGTCCTGTTTGTGCTCCCTTGCTGGGTGAGTATTTCCCCTTTCTCCTCTAGTCTGTCTTTCAACTCTGCTCCTTTAGTCAAACGTCAAGCTAAGGGATATCAAGATGGCTCTGTAGGTAAAGATGCTTGCCGCCAAGATTGATGACCTGAGCTTGACCCAGATAGTGAAAGAAGTGTACTGAACCCTGCAAAGTCACTCTGACCTCTCCACCATTACTGTGACACCCATGCACACACACACACACACACACACACACACACACACACAGAGAGAGAGAGAGAGAGAGAGAGAGAGAGAGAGAGAGAGAGAGAGAGAGAGAGAGGGAGAGGGAGAGAGAGAAATAAATACATTGAATTGGTTTTAGAAAAAGTTAAACTAACAAAGTTAATACAGAGTCTTCACTAATATTGCAGGCAAGCTGAATTCTCTTCCAAAATGTGGCATTGCCTTCCAGCAGTGTGCTGCCTATATGTGTCATTGAGACACTAGCAAAGATGTCCATTTAAGCACAGAAGCATCTAACTGCTTCACTGTGTAGTCATGCCTAAACATTCATGTTGGATATAGACATTTCATCCTTATTTTTTTCTATATGATTTGGTTTGTTTTAGTGACAAAGTCTTATGCACGTCAGGATATTGGATATCCTTGAATTCTTTATGTATCCCGGAATGACCTTAAACAGCTGGCCCTGGTGACTCCACTATCAGAGTTCTGGAATTTTAGGCATGTGCCTCCACACACAAGTTACACTTATATTTTTTTCAAGGTAACTGAAGGAATGCTACAGTTCATATTCTTTCTCCCTTCCCCTCCTGTCTGTCTGCCTGTGTTCCACCTCCTTTTTCTCTTCCCCATTTGATAGGGGATGTCCTGTATGCTGTGAATATATGTTTCTCTTATTGGTTGATGAATAAAAGTGTTTTGGCCCATGGGCAGGCAGGATCTAGCCAGGCAGGAAACATAGGCGGGGCAACTAGACTAGGAGAAGACTGGGAAGAGGAATGCAGAGAGATGCCATGTAGCTGCCAAGGGAGAAAGAGGGCCAGGTATCACCAGTAAGCCAAGACAAAGTGGACATACATAGATTAATAGAAATGTGTTAATAATTAAGAGAGAGCTAGCCAAATAAGAAGCCTGAGCCATCAATCAAATATTTTATAATTAATATAAGCCTCTGTGTGTTTATTTGGGGCTAAACAGCTGTGGGACCAGGTGGGACAGAAACTCTGTCTTCACCCATGTATGCGCGTGTGTATGTGTGTGAAAATAATGTGTTGGGGATAGCTGGGAATGCAGTTTAGTGATAGACTGTGCACTCAGTCTATTCAAGGCCCCAGATACATTCCTCAGTACTGGCCTATTATTGATGTGGTAGTAGAGAGTATTTGAAAGAGAGTCTGGAAATACCTCTTCCCCAAACCTAGTAATAGCATCATTTCTCCCACCTCCCTTTCTTCTTCTTGAATCAATTTCTAGGGCCTGTTGGTTCTACTTCCTGAGAGTCCTCTCATCTCCAGTCCAGGACCACCAGGGTCCTGCCATCCGGGCTAACCCTACTCAATTTCACAAGGTGTGGGAAAATCAGGGAAATGATGGGGATTGAACCCAGGGACTTGAATATAAAAACAACCAGTCTACCCACTGAGGAAGATTATTACAAAAAGACTCTATTGACACAAAGTAGTAGTGCATATTTATGGTGTACAATTTGACATTTCAATACGTGAATACATAGTGTAATAATCAAGTGAAGGTGATTAGTATACCTTTTAACTTAAAGATTATCACTTGTTCTGAGAATGTTCACAATATTATCTCTTCCAGCTATCTGAAGCATACAACATACATCGTCCTATTGTGTAGCAAAACACGTGATTCAGAGGAGATTTTGAACTTTGACTCACAAATAATTATATTCCCATGCAAAACTGTGGGCTTCTCCAGAGTGCTCAAAGGGCAACATCTCACGATGTGGTCCTGTATCCTGGTGTCTAGCATCATCTCCTGTACGACCCCCTCTCCTCTTGTGTCCATGCTTCCCACTTTGCATATTTTTACTGAAATAATATGGCCAAACATTGGTTTCTTTCTTTTAAAATGAACAAGAATGAGCTGATCTAGTTAGGCCTCATTAGTTATATCCAAGTCCTATGCAACTTTAGTTTGCTGCAGAGCCAGGGACCAAATCCAGGGCCCTGCACATAGCTGTCAAGTGCTCTCACACTGGCTTCTACTCCATAGTGCTTTTCTGTTCCTTAGCAATTTGGCACATGCCCTTCTGTATTGGATACCTTTTCTTTAAAATGCCTTGGAGTTTATCAGGAATATTGTTTTGCCATTTTTTAAAAAAGAAATTGATTATTTTATGCCTATAGGTACATGGACAATAAACTTAATGAGGGTAAGAAGTATGTCTTCCGTAGATCCTCAGATCTGACCCAGAGTCTAGCAACAGTTATAAAATAAGTGGTAGAACTAACTCCACACCAGTAGTCACAGTATGAAACTCACTGTCTCCTTTATCACTGTACTGCATCCACTGTCCCCTCCATCCACTGCCCCCTCCGTCCACTGTCCCCTCCATCCACTGGCCCTTCATCCACTGCCCCCTCCATCCACTGTCCCCTCCATCCACTGTCCCCTCCATCCACGGTCCCCTCCATCCACTGTCCCCTCCGTCCACTGTCCCCTCCATCCACTGGCCCTTCATCCACTGCCCCCTCCATCCACTGTCCCCTCCATCCACTGTCCCCTCCATCCACTGTCCCCTCCATCCACTGTCCCCTCCGTCCACTGTCCCCTCCGTCCACTGTCCCCTCCATCCACTGTCCCCTCCATCCACTGTCCCTTCATCCACTGCCCCCTCCATCCACTGTCCCCTCCATCCACTGTCCCCTCCATCCACTGCCCCCTCCATCCACTGCCCCCTCCACCCACTGTCCCCTCCATCCACTGCCCCCTCCATCCACTGTCCCCTCCAGTTTCCTCTGTTAAGATGGTACTCAGTGACATTTTGGGTTTAGAATCTTTTCTAATTCTGCTTTCTTACAATTTTACTAAATTTGTCCTGCTTTATCTTATTTGCTTTATCCTGTTTTGTTTATCTCTGTTCTGTCTGAGGCTCTGAGTTCATAAGTGATAAGGTTTTGTGATTCTACGGTTAGTTCAAAGAACAGAGTAATAAGTTGTTTGCATGCTAACCTTCCTTGGTGCAAATTTCTCTTTCCATTGTCATAGAAATAAATTAAGAGAGAACTCAGACACTCAGAAAAGTGTGGTGATATATTGTTTATGGCCTGATAAAGCTTGCCTGGAGATCAGAATGCAAAGCTAGCCACGGATGTAGAGCTGGGCAGTGGTGGCACATACTCTTAATTCCACACAGTACTCTGAAAACAGAGGCAAATGGATCTTTGTGAGTTCAAGGCCACCCTGGGCTACTTAAGAGTGAATCAGTCTAAAAGAGGGACAGAGCTAACTCCTTTATTCCCAGCACTAGAGAGAATATAAGGAGCCCAGTGCAGTCTCAGGAACAGTCTGAGATTTGGTGAGGAGCAGTGCAGTCTGGAAATGCAATCTGAGGTTCAATGGATCACCCCTTCAGTCTGAGCATTGGTAGAGGTGAGAGCTCTCTGGTGGCTGACTGCTTTGCTTCTCTAATTTTCAGCTTGAACCCCAATATCCGTCTCTGGGTTTTTATTATCTGTGCTACAGAAAAGTGTAGGTATCTACCTGAGTAATTTGAATACCTGATGTAGACTCTGAAAGAAAAAGTCCAGAAAGATGCACAAGAATACCCACAGCAATATTGTTTATTGACAGCAAACAATTTAAGGTAGTAAACCTTGGTGTATACCTTTAATGAATTACTGCACACCTGTACAAAAGAACAAGATGGAACTTTATAGTGCCCATGTAGAGAGACCTTGAATTATATTTTTGTTTAAAAAGAAAAGCATAGTAGTAGACATAGTATTTTGTATTTTCTTGAAAAGTACAAAGTATATGCACATAAATGCTGACCATTTTTTGAGGGACAACAGGGAATGTAATAGCAGCCATCCAAGGACTGGGGAGTTTTTATGTGTGTGTGCACACAAGTGTGTGCTGGTAATGGAGTGTGTAGCAAGGTGGTTAGCTTTTACTTCTTTCTGTTTTGCTTGAATCGCCTACTACACATTTCCATTTTTATGCCAAGAGCGGATTCATGGGCCATTTTATTTCTACTTAAAACCATGTATAAAATTTATGTTAAAAATGAGCACTTACAAGTGATTTTCAGACTTCCTTGTAACCAGAATCAGCTGGAGTATTTTGCATGTCTTTTCTTGATTTTAGTATATAAAATAATGAGGTTTAATCATGACACTTTAAACACATATATCATCATACTTGGATCATACTTAGGATTTTAAAAAAGGAAATCCCAAATTCCTGTCTTATGCCCCTGCGTTAGAATGCCTGTCAGGGCACTAGAACATGAATTTTTAACAAGGGTCTCAGACAATTCTCAGTATAGCTGATCTAAACAACAGACCTGGAGAAGCAGCCTTGATGCCTACATGTCTGGTGTTCTTCAGCATTGAGGAGAACCTTCTTGAGATGACAGTTTGACATCATGGGATTAAGTTGGATAATCTCAGCATAGAGCAAGAGCATAGTCCATAGGGGGTGGAGACTGTGCCCGTTTTTCATTGCAATGATAAACATCTGGGGGACTTGTTTAAAGAAAGGAAGGGTACAGAGTATCAAGGCTGAAGGCTATTATTGACTAGCTCCATCGTTTCTGGATCTATGAGGGAAGGGCACCTTGGAGAGCTAGAATTGGTCGTTATGGAAGCTGGGAGACAGGCAGAGTAACCTGTGCTAGTGTGCTGCCCCTTGTTCTAATCCACCTGGATCCATAGCCTGTGGATGATGGTGCTGAGCATTCAGATTGGCTCTTACCCCTTTCTTTAATCCTCTCTGGGAATGCATCTCCACAGATGCATTTAGATGTAAGCTTTGCTCATCCCTGGGCTCTCTTAATTAGGACCAGCTATCATGATGTTTGTTTTGTTATTAACATGAAGTTTTTGTTAATTTTTGAGACTTTCATATACACACACAAAATGTATTTTAATCATACTCATCCCCCTATCTCCTCCTGCATCCACTACTTACAGTTTTGGTTTTTTATTGGGATGGTTAGTCATGCCAAGTTTTAGTTTAAAGATTCCTTCAGAGAAACCAACCACTTAAAAAACGAGACAAGAGAGTGTACACTAATAAAATTATTTACTTACTGTTTCTTGAAAAATTCTATGCCCTTTCCTATTTCTCCTCATAGTTACTTTTTTATTCAGCCCAACAATTACATTTAAAAAATATTTAATTTCTTGATGCTGGTATTTTATGATGAGGTTTTATTTTACTGATGCTTATGTGAATTTTCAATATTTTGAAGTCAGGATATGTCAGGCTATAGTGTTGCGCGTGCACAGATTACCTTAAAAACTAAAGTCATGGCAGATCACCAGTTGGTTTAGGATAATGTGGTTTTCTTTAAAGTTTTCAAGATGGGCTATTTTGTATGTATGTAAAGGAAGGCATGCAAAAATTATGAGAATCTGTGGCTGATTTTTTGACTTTATGATGTAGGTTATATTTACCACTCTCTCTGTTTGAGAGGGTTTAAAATATTTTTACATTTAAATTTTTATTTGTTTTATTGTTTCACTTATTAGTATTTGTACGGGGGTGCATACACAGAGGTCAGAGGACAGCTTGTGCACTCTGCAGATCAAACTTGGGTCCCCAGTCTTGGTGGCAAGCACCTTAGGTGCTGGACCAATTCATGGTAAGGTTTGCTGTTGCTTCAGAAGTCCTGCGGTCAGAAGGAAAACAAAAATCACAGTAGCTATAATTTAATATAGCATCTCGTGTGCTTATTTGAGGCAGATAGGTGGAGGAAGCTGGAAGAACAAGAAATTCCAGTTACAAGTAGATTTTAAGCAATTGTTTCCCACTACCCAGCTTCCCAGCAGGTAGGCCAGACAAAGGTTAGCTTCTAACCAATGCCTCTATGGGACCCTCTGAGTTGTATTCCCTTAATTTTATCTGTCCTCCTATGTGTCTCTACTCTCTGCCTTGCATTCTTTCAGTGCCCCTCTTACACAGCACAACTGCAGGTCAGTGCTCCCCTCACTCAGCACCACAGCGGGATAGTGCTCCCCTCACTCAGCACAACTGCAGGAAAGCTGACACAGCAAGGCCCCTGCAATAGCACTAACTGGTTGCTGCTATTTGGCAGCCCAGACCAGCCACCTGCACTTCCTTCAGACAAAATGCAATTGCCTGCCTCCTGCATTTAACCCTCACACAGCACAGAGGAAGGGGCGACATGAGCAAACCCTTTTGGGAGGCTCTCCACCTTCCTTCCACAGAAGCCACTGAAATGGTGCCTTCCCTAAAGCTGCCCTCTCCCACGTGGGGTGACAAGCCTGGTTCCCTCAGGAAAGGGAACCCTCCGGGGATTTGAACCCATCCGATAAGCCATATCTCTAGTTAGATTGGAACAGGACACTTGTTGCCTTAATCAAAAATTTTAACTACGATGGAAATGTCAGGGTTGAAAGCCAGAAAAATGCTTATCTTCTGACTTGTTTAAAGTGGCAAAGAGGTGAATTTGAAAAAGCAAACTGTACATTCAAAAGTATTACTTTATATTTAAAATGCAATCTTCCTCTAAAGAAAAATAATTAAGTGTAAAGTATAGAAATAAAAACACAGCAAAATCTCCTTGCCTGGGAAGGATTTTTAAAAATGACCTTTTCTTCATTGTGAAGAGATTCTCACTGAAAGAAGTAAAAACCCCCTCACCCAACACACACACACACACACACACACACACACACACACACACACACACACCTGTGTTTGAAGGTGGAAGGGAGGCGGGTCAGCTTCAAATTTCTCAATGGAAGCACTCCCAAGTTAGTGGTTTCCTTGCTTCCTTTAGCTCACTTGCTGAGCTGGGTGGCTAGAGTGACAATGTTGGGCAGTATGGTCCTGATTTCCTTAACTTCCTACCTAAAAGTGTAATTTTTGGTTGTCAATATACCTCAGAACTGTTCAACTCTATCAAGCCCCCCATCCTACTTATTTGTTTTTTTGTTTTTTGGTTTGTTTGTTTTTTGATTTTTCGAGACAGGGTTTCTTTGTATAGCTTTGAAGCCTGTCCTAGAACTCGCTCTGTAGACCAGGCTGGACTCCATCTCACAGAGATCCACCTGCCTCTGCCTCCCGAGTGTCGGAATTAAAGGCATGCACCACCAATGCCCTGCTTCAGCCTACTTATTTGTGAAGGGTCCAGGAATAAAGAAATATAAAATTGTAAGCCCAAACACATTTTGAAAAAAAATAGTAACAGCTGCTTTTTGTGTTAAGAGCAAACATCTTGACAACCATTGAGTACAGAGGTAAATGATGGGAGATGGCCTTCTGTATGTATATATGTTCTCTTATTGGTTGATGAATAAAACACTGTTTGACCAATAGAGGCAGGATGAGGAGACAGAGAATTCTGGGAAAGGTAAGCAGAGAGAGAACTCAAAGAGATGTCATGTAGCTGCCAAAGGTCTGGGCATTCTCTGGTAAGCCAAGACAACTTTGGAAATACATAGATTTATAGAAGTGGGTTAATAATTAAGGCAGATACAGGACAGTCTTCAAAGCCACAGAGAAACCCTGCCCCTAAAAACAAAAACAACAAAACACAAAAACAACAACAACAACAAAAAATTAAAGACAGAACCAGCCAGTAAGAAGCACTAGCCTTGGGCCAACAGTTTTATAATTTAATATAGCATCTCATGTGCTTATTTGAGGCAGATAGGTGGAGGAAGCTGGAAGAACAAGAAATTCCAGTTACAAGTAGATTTTAAGCAATTGTTTCCCACTACCCAGCTTCCCAGCAGGTAGGCCAGACAAAGGTTAGCTTCTAACCAATGCCTCTATGGGACCCTCTGAGTTGTATTCCCTTAATTTTATCTGTCCTCCTTTGTGTCTCTACTCTCTGCCTTGCATTCTTTCAGGGACAGCGGAAATGCAGCTGTGTCAGCCACAGGCTTTCACAAGCATCCTAAGTTAACATCCTATCATCCTAGAACCAAAAGTTGTAACACTTAAAATGCAATGTGACTTTAAGCCTGACCTCAAGGTTGTGAAAACTCTTTAACCCACACCTGGTGCTTGATTTTACTATAAGAGGCCCCAAACCAGCCCCGATTTTCAGTTTCAGAAGCTGGATCTCTTGCTGTGGTCCCATGGTAAGCCTTTTGTGCCCCCGTGGTGATTTTTTTTTTTTTGTGGGGGGGGGAGAATAAAATTTTCTTCTCTTTCAGACTTTGACAATGTTTCCTTTTTTTTTTGTGCTCGCAGACCCAACAATTGAAAGTGGCAACTACTGTTATGTCCTGAGTAGTCCCAGTAAAACTAAAGCCTGTGTCACTTCCATCACTCTTTTTTTTTATGAATAAAGCCTGATACAAAACATTGCTGTTTAAGTGTTGTTTAGGGGGACATTAGCTGAGAGCTTCTACTTTTTTTTTTTTTTTAAACAGGTAATTTGATAGAGCATATTAGATTGTCCTAGAAGAAAGCCACACACTTCTTGAAACAGCAGTCTAC
Organism: Cricetiscus sungorus; assembly: GCA_030556225.1. Taxonomy (NCBI): domain Eukaryota; kingdom Metazoa; phylum Chordata; class Mammalia; order Rodentia; family Cricetidae; genus Cricetiscus; species Cricetiscus sungorus. The sequence continues at coordinate 19,473,491 of JANBXA010000600.1, read as the reverse complement.
TGGCTTCTTACTGGCAGGCTTGGTCACACTGGTGAGTGATTTCTTGAATGAGCTTTATATTTCTAGCTCTGTGTGTCAGTGTCCCTGTTTCTTCTCTGAAATGTCACTAACCTCTGTTCTAAGGCCCTGGGAATACCTATTTTAAAAGATGATGTTGTTGCCTATAGTTGAGCACAATTCTGATTCCAGCATTCAGGAGGCAGAGGCAGGAGGATCTCTATGAGTTCGAGGCCAGCCTGGTCTTTGGAGCCAGGACAGGTTCCAAAGCTACACAGAGAAATGCTGTTTTGAAAAGAAAGAAAGAAAGAAAGAAAGAGAGAGAGAGAGAGAGAGAGAGAGAGAGAGAGAGAGAGAGAGAGAGAGAGAGAGAGAAAGAAAGAAAGAAAGAAAGAAAGAAAGAAAGAAAGAAAGAGAGAAAGAAAGAAAGAAAGAAAGAAAGAGAGAAAGAAAGAAAGAAAAAAAGCCCGGTGTTGGTAGCCCATTCCTTTAATCCCAGAACTTGGGAGGCAGAGGCAGGAGGATTTCTGTGAGTTCTAGGTCAGCCTGGTCTACAATACAAGAGCTAGTTCCAGGACAGATTCCAAAGCAATACAGAAAAACCCTGTCTCAAAAAAACCAAAAAAAGAAAAACCAAAACCAAACCAAACCAAACAAACAAACAAACAAAAACAAACAAAACCCAACAAAAAACAACAACAACAAAATCCATACATACAAAATAAAAACAAATCTGGCTGGGCGTGGAGGTGCATGCCTTTAATCCCAGTACTCAGAAGTTAGAGGCAGGCAGATATCTGAGTTCAAGGCCAACCTGGTCCAGAAAGTGAATACCAGGGCACCCAGGTCTACAAGAAGAAACCTTGTCATGAGAAGCCAAAATAAAATTTAAAATAATAAAATAAACAAGTCTTTAAAAGACCTTAAACTTTCTTCAAATTTAGGTACCTGCCAACAAATAAAGCAACAATAAAAATAGAATAAAGAACTTGAGTAATGGAGACTTATTATATTCTCTAGTAAGATTTTATGCCTTGGAATATATTATTAACTAATATGAAGATATAAATAATGTTAGAATTGAAAGCATTTTACATTTATATTTTTGGTCTGGTTTATACATTTTTTTAATATTGGACAACAAAAAATAAGTGAATAGTCATTGATTTGTTTAAAAATTAATGGAAACTGTGTTCTTTCTTCTTGAGCACTCTTGGCAGAGTGTGGATTCTTTCAGTACCAGCAATCTGGACAGAGGCAGGAAGATCACTGTGAGTTTTAAAGCTGTGCTACATAGTCTACACACACACACACACACACACACACACACACACAAGTGTGGTCTTGCAGAGAATATATATTTTTTTCTAAACTACACAGAGAATAGAATTTAAATTTGCTCTGAAAGTATTAAAATATTTAGACTCTGCTTCCTTTAAAAAAGCCGAAAGGGCACAACTGGTATAGTATGGAGGGGATAGCTTGAAGATGCCATTAGCAGAAATTTTTAATTAAAAATGTTTTCTACAATATATTTTGATAATGTTTTTTCTCCTCTGACTCCTCCCAGATCCTCCCCACCTTCTTATCCACCCAGCTTTATGTTCTTTCTCTCTCTCTCAGGCAAAAAAGAAGAAACAAAAATGAACTACAATACAATACAAGAAACATAAAAAACCCCAAAAACACAAAATCAAAACAGAGCAGATATTAGCCAAACACACAGGAGGAGCTCTTGGTGACAATGCACATCTCTTATCAGATGTCCACTTTATGGTAATCATTTCCCTTTACAAAACCCCTCATTTGAGGAGGGATGTGACCGCATATCGTGGCAGCCCAGTTTTCTAGCCATCCCCACTTTGGCTGACATATTAAATGATAGGAAACCAACATGACATTACAAATGAGAGCTGTGCTAGCTGCTGCCAGCGGTCCAGGGAGACCAGCCTTCCTGATAGCCCAGAATCATTTTGATGCAATTTACAAACACTCCTTCCTGGGAGAAGATGAATTGGAGTTGGTATCCAGCTGCCTGAGATAAATGACAGGAGCGGAACACACCATCATATTTCTAATGCTTTCATCTTTTCTTTTTCCTTCTTTTTGGCATTTGGGTAAAAGCATGTGGCCATTTTGATAAAATATTCTGCAGTTTCTAAATACAACATAAATGCTCTCAGCACACCTCCCACAACACACAAAGTGCTAAATTAAGATGACTTCTTGTTGTTAGCTGAGCCTTAGTCCACATATTTTTTGTCCTGGTAGTCCAGTTGTTGAAAATCCATGCAGACCAGAACAGTTTTTAAGAGTACATGTAAGGACAGAATCAGAGAGCCACAAGGATATAAAAGTTTTGTCAAAAGAGTTTAATTGGGGGGGGGTATGGAAACCTTTGTTAAAAATAAATAATATGCATCAAAAGTACATAACAATTAGAAAATGGTTAAGACTTACAGTGTGTGTGTGTGTGTGTGTGTGTGTGTGTGTGTGTGTGTGTAGGAAGATGTACTGATCTGTATGTATATGTAGGGACCAAAAATTAGTTTTGTATATCTTCGTCTATCACTCTCCACATTAGTTTATCTTTTTATTTTTGAAACAGAAGCTCCTGGTGTAGCTGGAGCTTGCTGTTTTGGCTAGAAATGATAGCCAGTCAGCCCTCAGGATGCTTGGGCTCTCTCTCTTTCCTCCCAAACACTGCCATGGCTGACTTTCACATGAGTACTGAAAACCCAGACTCCTGTCCTCTGTTTGCATAGTAAGTGCCCCCCGCCCCCCAATCATCTCTCCAGGTCCCTACTTCTGCGCTTTCTGGGAAAGACTATGGACCATCCTTTCAAAGTAAGATAAAGGGTTTCACCTATGTTCATGGAACTTGTCTTCCAGGCTCAGAATATACTTGGCTCTGCTTGAAAGAGAAAAATGAACTAAGCTTATCTTGAGTGCTCTGGGTTTCTCTTTCCAACTGCCTCATCTCTAGATTCCAGTGCCCATCAAACCCCCTTTTTGATGAACTATCCAGGTTAATGCCTCAGAACAATATCCTATCTTTCTTGCTTAATACTACATCCTCCAATTTAATATCCCCAACTTGGAGGTTTTATTCTCATATATTAGAAGTTTGGACTCATTTGTGTGTGTGTGTGTGTGTGTGTGTGTGTGTGTGTGTGTGTGTGTGTGTGTGTGTGTCTATCTGTCTGTCTGTCTGTCTGTCTGTGTCTGTGTGCATGCATGTCTGTCTTCATGACGCCAAGTCCCGCCATGATGATAATAGACTGAATCTCTGAACTGCAAGCAAGTCACCACAATTAAAGGTTTTCCTTTGTTAAAGTTGCCATTGTCATTGTGTCTATTCGTAGCAATAGAAACCCCACAAAGGAAGTTGGCATTTGGAGTGGAGTATTGCTGTGATAGTCTGGACCATGTTTTTCTTTGGAGGAATTTTGACTTTGGTACTTAGGGTTAGAAAAGCTGTAGAATGCTTTATGCACTGCTTAATGGGCCATACAAGTAGAAACATGGGGGACAGTGGTGCTGAGTGGGATTTGATAAACTGTGGGTGGCTACTTCAAGAGGTTTCAGAGGAGAATTTTAATAAGTTGCTATATATCAGTCTTGTGGCATTTTGGTGAAGAATGTGGTGAAGAGTCTGCCTGAGGCAAAAGTGATTTGGATTAATTCTGTTGGCAGAGGAAATCTCAAAACAACCTAGTATATGAAAAGTTTCTACACCCCAATAAGCATGTCTGCCAATGCAGCAATCCAAATCAGACCAAATGAAACTGAATTTGGAAAATCCCACATTTAATGGATACAGACCTCCCAGATGGCCTTCCAGTACTCCAGAGAGGAGACATAAAATTGAGACCAAAAAAAAAACCATGAGTCTGTTTTGGGGGGGACAGTTTAGATATCCTATGGGAATGGTCTTTAGCATCTCTGGGGGAGGGGTCATCATTTGGTGAGCTTTCTGAGAGACAGCAGGGTTTGAAGAGAGGTAGGGGAAGGGGCTTGGGTGGAACTTCCACCATAACAGTGTAGATTTTGTCATGTGGTTATTAGTGATAATGCTAATGGAGATTTATAATGAAAAGTAGCAAGAAAATGTAAAATTTGAGAAAAGGAATGGATTTAAGTACTAAATTCAAGGAGACAAACAGATTAAGAAATGGAATAAAGGGAGTGGTAACCTCAGGGCAAGACCCCACCCAACTAAATTTCCAACTTCTTTAAAAGAATTAAAGAAAAGCTTAGAGCCCAGTATAGTCATGCACGCCTTTAATCCCAGCACTCAGAAGGCAAAGGCTGCTGGATCTCTGAGTTTGAGCCTGGTCTAACCAACCAAAACAGAAAGTTGGCGAAGATGTAATTGAACAAGGAGCCATGTTCCAACCCCAGTAAGCAGCAGAACTTGATAGCTTCAGTCACATGGTTTTGGAGTTAAGGATAGAAGAAAGGTGCTTTGGAATTTGCCTCCAATTCTAATGACAGGCACTAAGGCCAAATATGTGGCAGGGATGTCCCTGAATGGAGGCCTAGTAGAGGCCATTGCACGAAGCTACAAAGTTGAAGCCTAGATTTTCTTGGAGACCCCAAGATGTTGGAGATGTCAGAGTTATGAGGTACGTTGCAAGGAAAGCTACTAACAGGGAGTGGAACCAGCTGAAGCGAAAAGAAGCTGGTTTCAACAAAGCTGAAAGGAGTTGGAGATCTGAAGAGCATGTTGACATTAGTCATGGATATGCAGAGTTTGGCGTTTGCCCTGCTGTTTCTCATTCTAACTTTGGTCCAGTATTCCCTCACTACGCACCTTTTCTTACATTGTGGAATGTAGATGATCTGTGTTTTGATTTTGATTTTATAAAGGGTTACAGTTAAGAGAATGCATGAATCTCAGAAGAGACTTTGAACTTTCGACTTATAAATGAATTTGAAACTGTTATAGACTGTAGGACTTTTGAAGTTCGACTGAATGTATATTTTGCAATATGATATGACTACAAGCCTTTGGGGGCCAGGGAATGTAGTGGTTTGAAAGGAAATGTCCCCCCCCAAAGGGAGTGGTAGTATTAGAAGGTGTGGCTTTGTTGGAGTAGGTGTGGCCTTGTTGGAGGAAGTGTGTCACCATGGGGGTGGGTCTTGAGGTCTCATTTGCTCAAGCCATTCTGAGTGTTCAGTCTACTTCCTGTTACATATCAACATGTAGCATTTATCTTTCCAGAACCATGTCTGCCTGAATGCTGCCATGTCCTGCCATGACAACAGACTGAACTTCTGAACTGTAAGCAAGCCACCACAATTAAATGTTTTCATTTAAAGAGCTATTGCTCTTTGCAATAGATACCCTAAGATAGAAGTAGATTAATCTTTGCTAATTCTACCACAGATGTGTCCTTTGGGAAGTTCTAGCCAACAGACTATTTCTCTAGTCTCTTTTGCATGCTGATGCCAACAAGAACTTTCTGCCTGGTGCACTTAGCTGCTGGTGAAAGACCTGCAGAGCATGGTCCTTCACGCTCCTACTTAGGAAAGGCAACACCCCAGATCACTCACAAGAAGCTGTCTTGATGCAAATAGCATGAGGAGTTTTTATTCCAACTGCACTGGGGTTCACAGTCCTACACCACGCAGGAGTAGAGGACTGAGGACCTCCAGTGCAGAATTGAGATAGCTTTTATAGGATTTACATCAAAGCTAACAAGGTCAGTTTCAAAGCTAGCCTGTTATTTTCACTAGGCCTAAAAGCAAGGTCATGGGATATTTCAAAACTTGGAATGGTTAATAAGGTTTCCTATGTTACAGAGATTTAGCATACCTGCAAGGTTAGGGGGTTTTCTTTCTCAAGAACCAGCAGGCTCAGTAGCCTTGTCCTTGAGTGGCTGGGAGAATGTATCTTCCAGTCAAAGAGTTATCTATATCTTATTGGCAGAAGTTCTTGTTTTCTGTCTTTCCCTTTTTTGCTATAAGTCCTGTCTTTAGTTATTAATTTTCTTTGAGGACAGGATGACCCTTAACAGTTCCCAGACTGTTGTTGTGGGTAACAACATTCTTCGGAAACTAGGTGATTATAAATAATAATAATTTCCAGAAACCAGTCATTGTGACCAAGCTATTTCATGTGTTTTTCTTATTTCCTGAGCTTTGCATGCAGCTAGGGTGGTTTTTAAATACATGCTGATGGACTCTTCCTAAATTTCTAACTTTTAGTGGTCATTAAAGAGTTAAGTTGTATTTTCATCCTTTCACATGTCCTACAGCACTCACTGGGTTTTTACAACAAGAAAAGGCTTTTTGATAAGGATCAACCATCAGAAAGACATGGTGAAATAAAAGCTCAAGACAGTCTCTGGCATAAGAAGAATTTATAAGAATGGAGAGGACAGGATCTAACTCATGTGGATAGTAAGAAGGGGAAGTTTTGGGGTTCATTTGCACAGGTGTAGAATGTCATCATTCCTCTTCTTGAGTGGTGTTTGTTTCTTTGGGATACAGAAAGGAAGTATCAAATATCAGGGAGAAGTTTGAACTTGTGAGATAAAAAGGTTCTTAAGAAGCTGAGCATTGTGGTATACACCTTTCATCCCAGCAGTTGGGAGGCAGAGGCAGGCAAATCTGTGAGTTCAAGGCTAGCTTGGTATACAGAGCAAGTTCCAAGATAGCCAAGACTAGAAACCAAAACATAAACAAAAAAAGATAGTGAATTTTGCTAGGATCATGGTGGTACACGCCTTTAATCCCAGAACTCAGGAGGCAGAGGCAAGTGAATCTCTGAGTCTGAGGCCAGCCTGGTCTACAGAGCTAGTTCTAGGACAGCCAGGGTACACAGAGAAAATCTTTCTTGAAAAACCAGAAAGAAGAAAAAGGAAAAAAAAAAAAAAAATGGGGGGGGGGGGGAGGCGGGTTGATAGAATAAAACAGACACATATTTAGCACATATTCATTCTTGAAGATCCAGTTTCAAAACATTCACCAGTGGATCCCAGAGGCTAGCCCTGAGGAGCAACTTATGCACCTAAGGAGTTTATGTCTGGATATGCCCATAGCTTAGCTGAGATAAGCATCCCCAGTGTAGCCCTGACTATCCTAGAACTAGCTCTGTTGACCAGGCTGGTCTCAAACTCAGAGATCTACCTGCCTCTGCCTCTCAAGTGCTAGGATTAAAGGTGTATACCACCACAACTTCCAGAATGCTGGAGTTAAAAAAGTGCACCATCACACCCAGCTGTGTTTAGCTAATTTCAATTCTGTCCTAGGAGGAGATAGGAGACAGGCCAATGGGGCCATTGGCTATTTCTATTGATTGGTCTTTTGCTCTCTTCTACATGTGCCCTTGCCTCAAATAATAAGCCAGGACAATGGGTAAAAAATGAAACTCTAAAGATAGCCAAACTCAATGCAGCAAACTATGTGAAGAACTTTAAAACTGCAGAGATTATATTAAATTTAATCTGGGAGAGAAATTAGGATTTTTTTTGGTTTTGTTTTGTTTTGGTTTTTGGTTTTTTTTGGGGGGGGGGCTTGGTTAACAAACCCAGTACTTTGCATATGCTAAGCAAGTACTCTATCAGTGAGCTATATCCTAACTTCTGAGTCTAAAGCACTTTAATTAATGAAGTATTTAACATTCCAATCTCTGCTAAATACTAGCTGCTGAAGTTAAGCACCACTAATTAATCAAATATTTTAACATTCTCACTCATTATTTTCCTATTAGTTCTATAACATTTGCTTCATTATTTATTGATGATAGTTCACAGTTGCTGTGAATTTAATGTTTGTCCCCTCATCCCCAACCCCCATTGCCCCTAAGGTGATGGAATTAGGAGATGGGGCCTTTGAAAGATGAGTTCCTGAGGACAAACCCTGCAGCAAGAGGTTTGCTACCTTTATAAATGATGCCCAAGAGGACCCTTATCCCTTTCATCATATAGGGCCACAGTGGAAAGACAGAGGTTTCTATGAGCTGTAAGAAATAACTTTCTGTTGTTTATAAAAAGCCAGCATCTTTATATAAAGGTGACTTGAAGGTATCCCCAGGGAAGTCGACTGAGGAGTTCAGGCCCTTGGATCCATGTTCTTGTCAAAAAAGAATTTATAGATGGATATACACGCAAATTTTATTTGGGAGAGGAACTATTTGAGAAAGCAAAAGTATACACGTTGGAAAGAAGGTACAGAGGACCTGGAGAGGGAGGACTTCCCTGGACAGGGAGGACTGCACTAGGGGTAGCTATATCATTACCTCTGTGAACTCAAAGTTGTTGAGGAGGAGGAAGTCAGATCTTTTGACTAACCATATGTTTTGTGACAATTGAAGTATGAATGTTAAGTGACCATGCCTTGGCTGCATTTGCATTACTGACTTAGGCTCTGGACCACATGCAATGGGCAGATTTTCCCTTAGATTTACTGTGTCAGTTGAACTGGTCTTATACCAGTTCCTTGGTGGGATGGGCTTAGGGGAATTGCAGCTGATAATGATTTAAAGATCTAGGGGGAAGAACAAGTCCTCTCTTTTCTGATAGGACAAGAATGGTCAATTTACATCACTGAAAAATAAGGAAGGGCCAGGCAGTGGTGGCACATGCCTTTAGTCCCAGCACTCAAGAGACAGAGAGGCAGGCAGATCTCTGTGAGTTGGAGAGCAGCCTGGTCTACAGAGCCAGTTCCAGGACAGTCAAGAATACAGAAAGAAATTCTTGTCTCAAAAAACCAAAAAAAAAAAAAAAAAAAGAAAGAAAGAAAGAAAGGAAGAAAAAGAAGGAAGGGATAAAGGATGAGAGAGTTTCCACTGTCCCTGGTCCCTGACTCCCTCTTTTTTTAGTCCTTTCAGTAACTAAGATAATAATTACATATTTTATCTTACTTCATCGTGATCCAACTGAAGTGTTACACTATTTTATGAGAGCCAAACATCCACATGTTTTCTAGAAAAGAACACAATTTGCCAAGCAACATTAACCAACAAATTAAGACTACTGTGCTTTCAAATAAATGGATTAGAGCTGGAGTTGAGCTGGGCTGTCTGTATTCTTTCAACTTTTGCCTTATTTTGTTCAAATGCTAATGGGAATAAACTCAAGAATTCAGTGTGACCCACCAAATGCATGAGACATTGGAATGGCAGGATGAGGTGGATGGAGAGCAGGTCACACAAGGTGCTGCTTTAGAGTAAATTTTAAAATGAGGGGAAGCCAGGCAGTGGTGGCACACACCTTTAATCCCAGCACTCTGGAGGCAGAGGCTGTTGGATCTCTGTGAGTTCAAGGGCAGCCTGCTCTGCAAGCTACACAGAGAAACCCTGTCTCGAAAAGTCTAAAATAAAATAAAATAAAAAATATAAAAAAGAAAGAAACAAGGAAAAAAATGAGACATATTTTGGAGTGAGGATTTGAAGGGCTGGTGGTTAGCTCATTTGACAACTGTAAACAGGAAGTTAATGGAAATATGTTCGTGTGTATGCTGTGTATTACTATCAGAACAAGAGAGTCCTTGCCTTCACAGTTGATGCCATAGTTTATGCCACACTTCCTAAACTCTGGCTTCCAAAAAAAAAAGCCATGTGACTTAATGAAATGACCCCACCTCTTTAGGAGTCTTTAGGAGTGCCAAACCAGGAAATGAGTGGGGAGAGGCTTATTATTTTGAGCAAGTAAAGAAAACACATAGTTCTCAAAGTAGTGTTCCGTGCAAAAGAGAAGTAAACTGTAAGTGGGGAGTTTACAAATATCAATTTCGGGGAAGACTCATCGTCTGAGGTAGCAGCCGATACATCCCTGAGTATGCTTAGTTTGTGTTCATAATCCCATGCCACATGGAGACTGCTGCCGCTGGCAGAGCCATTAGCGTTATAGTGAGCAAAGTGCACTCAGGAAGCCGAAGAAGGCAACTGACTTGGTGGCTTTAGCTTGCTTCTTCCAAGTCTCCCTGAATCTAACATAAATGTAACCAATAACAAAACAAATTATTCATATTAATAGTCCCCCAAAGGGAACAGTTTTTCTCTTAATTGTAGGAGTGTGCCCCTATAGGTGAGCAACTAGTGCCTAAAATGTCTGTTTGTGACTTTTACCAGATCTAAAGTGAAATGTGCAGTATTCCCTTCAATTTATTAACTGTTAAGGGACAAATAAGACATTAAAACAAGTTGAAAAAAATAAAAAAGGTAAAAGATAATAAGAATGGCAGAATAAACTTAATAGATATGTACAACTGCTAATATTCTGTAAACTAACACATCTAATATTTTCGAATCAACTTTTCTAGAAGGTAACAATCAATTTCGATTCTCTCCGATAAAATTTTTTGCATTTTTATGGAAAAGAACCATCTGCTTTTACAGTGTGCACTGTTGTCAATTTTCTCTGCTGTCTCTTTAGGTTCTACACAGCTAATTCAAGGACAATTAAATGTATTAACCTTGTGCAAGTGTTAGTGGAAAGTTATCACTCACACCAGCAGATTAAGCATGCAAAGAATGTGACATGCATATTTTCTATCTCATTGCTTCCAATCTCTTTCAGTAGACCAAAACACAACAAAACTTTTTAAAGTTTTTATGTACGTATGTGTGTATGTATGTATGTATGCATGTATGTATGTCTATATGCATGAGTCTGTGTGTGTTTGTGTGTGAGTATGTATTTATGAATGCTGGTGCCCTTGGCAGCCAGAGGCATCACACAATGTCCCCAGAACTGGTTATTAGTGATTGTGAATTGCCTGATGTGGATGCTGCATACCAAGCTTAAGTTCTCTGTGCAAATACTCCAGCCCCTCAAGTCCTACGTTTATTGTTTTCCTCTCTTGTCCATCAGAACTCCCAATTTTAAGCTAAATAGTCTTGAAGACCACATAAACTAGCTGAGATTCTCTCTGCAATATCTTCTCAAAATACCTCATGCTAGTCATTGCTCTTAATCTACAATTTTGATAAATTTGAAATTTTGTTTAGTCAGCACAGGGCTCTCCATCTAGATGCTCTGCTGTATTTTGTAATTGTATCATTAATGTCTAAAAAAATGTTTGGTACGTTGCATAGTCAGTCAATGAATAAAATATCAGTTGACTGAATATATTTCAGCTCATCTCTTTCTGCTAAGCCAAGAAAGATTCTTATGAGAGGGAGTATGCTCTAGGACTAAAAAAAGAAAAGAAAAGAAAAGTTGAAAGTTAAAGCAAGACTATTTGGACTTTGGACTTACATATTAATCGTGCCTTTGGTTAACTAATGGAAAAGCATACATGGGTGGTAAATGAAGTCCTCTGATGAATCTGCGTGTGTATTAAAGATGGTGCAGAGTGCTGGAATAGGCTGAACAGAACATCCTGCTTGTGAAGAGGGTTATAGATCCAGAGCAGACATCATCTGCAGCTACCTTTAGTGCCACACCCTCTTCCTGATTTTTCAGAAGATTGTGTATGTGTGTGTGTGTGTGTGTGTGTGTGTGTGTGTGTGTGTGTGATGTATGTACCTGTGAAGGCACTAGGTCCCCCGGAGCTGAAGTTACAGGCAGCTGTGAATCACCTCATGTGGCTGCTGAGAACTCAAGCCACCTAGATAGAGCAGCAAATGCTCTGAACCTCTAAGTCGCTTCTCTAATCTTCAACCCCCTTTCATAGTCATTACTAGCAGTCTGTATATCTCATTTAACACCCTGATGACTTCTAAATAACATTCCTGCAGTCTCAACTCTAGTCTCCATCAACTTCAAAGCTGAGAACGAGCGCTGTAAACAACCTCTGAAACCTATGGAAAGGATTTCCCTATTCCACCCAACCAGAGTATTTCTTAAACATATTGGCTTGCGTCTGCTGTTCTGTAACTATAAAAGTCTACACCTTGCACTGGAACTTGAATAAGTGCCCCCTGGGCCATGATCCCTCAGATCACTCATATTTGGCTCAAAATAAAGTTTTCTTATTTCCTTAAAGCATAGTTGATATTTTTACCTTAACAAAATTAACGAACCACAGAAGGAGCTCAGGCATCTAATGGTAGAACACCTGATTAGCCTTTGACCCCACTATTCAACTCAGTACACCAATAATAAAAGAATTATAAAAGAACAAGAGGCAAATAAAAGATAAGAGAACTGTTTTATCTAATTCTCACTGTTAAGATAAGGCAGGTGATTTCCCTCCAGGCCTTTTTCTTATAAAAGTTTTGTGATGGTAAGTACTTCTCCTTTTTTTGAAAAATATGATTTACATACTTTTGGAAACTAGATAAATCTCTGTCAGCTTTAAGCAGGAATGCCCATCTCTAGGCTTCTAAAGTAGGTGGAGTCTTTCTAAAAGTTTCTGTGTGAAGATCTGGACACAGATTTAGTCAGCATCTTTCACTAAGATTCAAAACTATCTCTTAAAAGTTGAGGAGCCCTCAGCCTTTGAATAAAGCTGGTAAACTATCCCAACATCACCACTGAAGTTAGGATGAGCTGTGTGTGTGTGACAAGTATTGCTATTAAGTCTTTCTACTTGAAACCTACAATTATTCACCTTAAAAACCTGTATGTAATGTGCTTTATCTGCTTGGTTATATTAAAGGATAAGATTTCTTTCTGTCTTTGCCTACAATGGGGTCACATTCCGACTTAGTGTTTATTCAATAATAAAACCATTTTTTTTTCCATCCTGTCTGGAGGAGAGAATTTCTGTTGGCAGGCAATTTTGGTTTTAGTTTTCCCAGCAGTGGATAACTTTGGGAAAGTTACTTTTAACTGTGAAACTAAGCATCATTGGCTTTGTTTATAAAATAAGAAGCCTAATAATACTATTCATAAACTCACTGTGAACATTCTTCAAGCTAACAAAACAAAGGACCTAAAACAATGGATAATTTGTGTGAAGAACTCAGTAAATACTGCTATTACTTTCACACAAAAATGATCACAATTTGTAGCAATGGGTAGCAATTTTCTTGGGATAAAATGTTCTATCTCTGAGGAAATCTCACTAAGACTCAGGATGTTCTAAATGTAAGTAAAGCATTCAGTCCTTCAAGAGAGCTCCTTAAGACTTGGGATTTACTAAAGGGAGACTCTTTTAAGACTCAGGAAGGAAGCAACTCAGAAGTTTCAGGACCATCCCCCTCCCCCCCCAACCCCCAGGAAACTGACCAAATATACTAGGCTCCTCCATCCCCAAGCTTACATAGGCAATGAGGTCTGCTTAGAGATAGTCTCAGACAGGCTGGGCTTCCTGGAAGAATCTCAGAGCAAGGGAGCTGCCTGGAAAATACTCAAATCTGTTGAGCTACCTGCAAGTCATGCAGTGAGGTCCAGGATTCCAGATTTCATGAGCCACCACTCATGCTGGCATGAACTCTTGGTGATTCAGCTGTCTAAGACATCTCTGCTCCTGGAAGTAACACCTTAACCCACACCTCCCATAAGTGGTCTTAGTAAACTCATGAGCTCACCAAGAAAGACTTTGATAGCATCCTTACTTAGGACCATCATTCATTTCCTGTAGGTAAATATTTGTTCATATCTCCCCAGAATTGTATCACAAAAGATGCTCATAGAGAAAAATGTATCTACACCCAAAAATAGAATCCTGGGGGTTGGAGAAATGGCTCTGCAGTTATGTGACTTGCTACTCTTGCAGGGGACTTGGGCTCAATTTCCAGAAGCTCACAACTATCTGTAACTTCAGTTCCAGGGGATCCAATGCCCTGTTCTGATTTCTGAGGGTACCAAACAAACACATGGTGAATATACATACACATGATTTTTTTTTAAATTTAGGATTTTCAAGACATGGTTCTCTGTATTGCTTTGGAGCCTGTCCTGGAATTAGCTCTGTAGACCAGGCTGGACTCAAACTCACAGAGATCCACTTGCCTCTGCCTCGAGAGTGCTGGGATTAAAGGTGTTCACCTCCAATGCCTGGCACACATGAAAGTTTTAAAAAATTAAATATCTCAGACTTTACATAGTTGTGGATGGATGTGTAGGCTTTGACAAGTTAGAAATCTAAAGTCACTAATGCTGAGCTTTACTGCATGGTAAGTGTCTATATTAGGGTTGTGGGAAGTTCTATACATTTTTATATATCCTGTAGCTTAACTTGTAGAATGCAGGGTTTTTAGAATGCAGGGACAGTTTCTATTTTCATTTGTCATTTCAAACTCATCCAATAATTTACAATGTTCCCTGGTTCCCAGTTCCTTCTCTTGATTGTATATGGAATCCACATCAAGCCATTTTTGTTTCTAAGATATCTTCAGAATTCTAGCCTTGTGGGATTTGGGCAGGGGGGGGGATTTGCATTTTGTTATTTGAATTTCTTCTCAAACTGACTGTTTTTAATTTATTAAATAGAAGGCAAGGCACACAGATTTACTACTTATAAAATAATTTTATAATAAGTTATGCTTTGGATTATATGATAAATTCTAAAGCAATAAAGTATATTAGCTGTAAACATTTGCAACAAAGCTGGTACCAACATGGAGGTTATTTCAGAAGTTGTAGGTCATTGTTGGGACTGAGTTCAATTAACTGGAGGTAAACCCCCAGCAAACAGCTGAAATAGGACCACAGAAGTACTGGTGTGGAATCACATTTTAGGACCTATTATGTCTTGATTAAGACTCCCCTGGATATTCCTTTTTAATGGAATTTGAGGGATTAAAAATGGCTTCACAAATCACTTTTTAATCTGGTGAAGGAAGCAGGGAATGAAAAACACTATGCTGTCATCTTCAAGTGCAAGGCAAGTTGTAAATAAAGAAAACAAATTAGAGGCTGGTTCACACCTCATCAGCTACCTAACAACCTGTTACTAGTTAATTACACACCTTTAAAATGCATGTACCAGAGAAATTATTCAGAAACCAGTTTCTCTAAAAGGGAGGGGAGCAGGCAAGTAGGATGTCAGCAGAGGTAGCATTTAACTATTTAGATGTTGTGAGCAACCAAGAAGATGGGAAAATATTTCCTCGGGAATGATTGGTTTTGAAGGTGCCATCTATTAGTGCACTGGCCTCAAGGGTAGCTGCACCAGAGGTTCACTCCAGGCAGATAAATATTTGTCAAGGACATCCTGGGAGGTTGAATCTCCAGTAGCCTTTAATGACCTCTTGCAGTGTTCTCAGTCTCTGGCTGACCCCCACAGGCTGAGTTTATGTGCAGGGCCTAACCCTAAGCAATTTACAGGACAAGGCTGAGGACCACTGCTGTGAGATGATGTTGTTGTTTGATCTGCAGAATGCCTTCTTTCACTTGCATTAGCTTTAGAGTAAATGGCCCACTGTTGGAATATATATATATATATATTATATATATATATATATATATATATATATATATATATATATTAGCAAATGAATTTGAAGCTGTCAATAACTGTTAGGTTATCTAGTCTATGTACACAATCACAATGAGAGATTTCATTAGGAACCAAATATTTGTATCTGCCTCCAAATTTGTACGCTGAAATCCCAAGCCCATTTCATGTAAGGGTGTGAAGAGGTGGGTGGGACTTTAAAGGGGTCATGGGGGTGGATCCTTTAGGAAAGAGACTGGTGTCATCATCAAACAGATGTTGGGCCGCAGAGATGGCTCAGCTCACAAATGACCCAGGTTCTGCTTCATGGACCAACACTGGGGGGTGTGGGTGGAGGGAGACAGGACTTGGTGTGACTCTAGTTCCAGGGGTATTTGAGACCTCCACATGTACCCGTGTATACTCACACAACCCCTACACTCACACACATACAAATACTTTTCAAAATCTTAAGTTTAAAAAGAGCAGAGAGAACTCCTCAGGTGGAACCACAGAATAAGACACCGCCTGACAACTAGTAGTCAGGGAAATCAGTGGGAATGTGTGCCCCCTTCAGTCACAGCATATGGGATTTCAGCTATGTCAGCCAGAAGGGGCTAAGGCAGGTGTGTACATGGATTCATATATTTTGTTTCTGAGGGGTTATTTTGAATATATAATGGTGTCTAAAGTATAGATTTTAACTCCTGAAATTTTTGTGAAAATGTTCTCTAAGATATCGCTCTGCATATTGGCTTGGCTTCCCTGGGTAAACTGCACTCAGTCATTTTCTCAGTGCTATAGATTACCCCTCATTAGACCAAGGTAGTCATTACCTATCTCACTGGGCTGCTGGGAAGCATGACTGACAGAAACAATTTTAGTGCACTAAGCCAGGGATAGAGTAGATTAAGATCAAAGTTCTAAAAATACTATGTTGTACATCTACCAAAAGCTCGGCAGCAAATTATTCTGTTTTTAAAATGGAAGCATATGTCATTTAAAATCAGTTAACTCCACAATAATGTAATTTATAAACACACAAATTCCATTTGAGTTATTAATTCTATTGGAGTTATATTCACTTACAAATTGTGGTTGTTTAAATAAGAATGGCTCCCACTGCCCCATATATTCAGATGTTCAGTCACCAGGGAGTGGAACTCTTTGGCAGGGTTAGAAGGTTTAGGGGGTGTGACTTTCTTGGAGGAAGCATGCCACAGGAGGTAGGCTTTGAGGTTTCAAAAGCCCATGCCAGGCCCAGTCTCTCTCTACCTACAGATCAGGATGTAGCTCTCAACTACTTTTCCAGCACCATGCCTGTCATTCCTGCTGCCCTGTTCCCTGACATGATAATGAACTAAACCTCTGAAACTGTAAACAAGCCCCCAATTAAATGCTTACTTTTATAAGAGTTACCTTGGTCATGGTGTCTCTTCATAGGAACAGAACAGTGACTAAGACGTGATTATTTATATACTATACATCAACATGTTTAGTATTAATTCACCACCCAGTAGCTGTTCAGTGGA
The DNA here is from genome assembly GCA_030556225.1 of Cricetiscus sungorus. Classification (NCBI taxonomy): domain Eukaryota; kingdom Metazoa; phylum Chordata; class Mammalia; order Rodentia; family Cricetidae; genus Cricetiscus; species Cricetiscus sungorus. The sequence continues at coordinate 19,456,683 of JANBXA010000600.1, read as the reverse complement.
TACTTAATCAAAAGATACCTAGGCACTATGTATTAATAGTGACATACACCTGTAATCTCTTGGAAGGCTAAGATAGGAATATGACCTGAGCACACAAACTTGAGGCCAGCTGGGCAACATAGCAAGAGCCAAGATCCCACCTCAAAAAATATTTTTGTATCTTTTTCAATGTCTTTCATCAAGGCTTTATAATTTTAATTGCAAGGATCATTTACCTCTCTCTCTATATATATATATATATATGAATATATATTACATATATATTCATAACCACTATATTTTTTATAACTATTGCAAATGAGATTTTTTTAGATACTATGCCATTGATATATAGCAATGCTACTGAACAAAAGCTAATTCAAAAAACAAAATAATACATAAATATACACCTGCATACTCACTATCTCATTGTTATTTACCCAAAGACTTCCATTAGCTAGCTAGTTAGACAAATAATGTGATTGACATTCAGTGTGTGTGTGTGTGTGTGTCCACATGAGCACCTGTGTCTTATTAAGTCCTTGTCTGGATATTGCCCATCCATAGAAAATATTTTTTAGAAATCATATATATTTATACATATAATCTTATATATTCTATTAAATATATTACTTAATGTTAATAAATAATGCTTAACTTTATATAATATTACATTTTATATGAGATGTAATATGTATTGTCTTATGTATGTGGGTGTTTCACCCTGAATGTATGTCTGTGCCACATATATGCAATACCCACAGAGACCAGAAGAGGACATTAGATCCTCTGAAACTGAAATTACAGATAGCTGTGAGCCATCATATGTGTTCTGGGAATCAAACCCTGGCCTTCTATAAGTACAGCCAGTGTTCTTAACCTCTGAACCATCTCTCTAGCAAAAATTCATAGAAAATTTTTCTAGTGATTAATTAGTAAAGAAAACTCTCCATCATAAGTTGGTCAAATTAAGATGCTGTTCTACATTTCCTTACTTTATTGACCAGCTGTGCATTGAAAACAAGAGTTCATCCATACAATAAGGTTATCTAGTATAATAGCTAGAAAGACATTGTATCATGTTAGAAATAATGTATTTTCTTATGGACATAATTAATTCTACTACTATGTTTTGTATGTTATGAAATTATCTTAAAGATGAAAGATAAAAATCTAGAGTAGAAGCCTTCCATATTCTCACCTCTCTACATATATACATACATACCTGTGTGTGTGTGTGTGTGTGTGTGTGTGTGTGTGTAGGTATGCAGGTATAGCAGTTATATAGGTGCCTGTATAAGTATGTATACATAGGCTTATTTTTTAATGAATCATTTATGATAAGTTTTGTTTGGGAGCCTAGCATTTAACAGCTGAGCCATCTCTCCAGCCCCATTTATGTTAAGTTTTGAATCCATGGTTATTGGAAACCCACAGCCACTGATATAATAAGCCAGTCAAGCTGAATTAATAAATGTAGGTTTAATCTGAGCAAAGCATCCCCGGTAGCCCCAAGGGAAAGGGAAAACCCATGAGTTGGGGGCTATTAATGCCCTGGGTGGGGGTGTGAAACCACCAATGGTGGGCTTTCTCGGGGGTGGAATCCAGACTGAGGCAACTCCAGGGGAAGGGCTGTCACTTGGCACCCTGAGGGAGGGGTTTGGAACAGGGCAAGCTGGAGATTGCAAACAATATATATATTGTGCTTCATCACAAATGTGCAGATCACTCATTGGCTGTTTGAAAGAAAAATTGCCAAGGTAGAGGGTACTTGTATTTAAATCAAGTAAGGGTGTGTCTGAGTTCTGGCTTGTGCTGGACAGATAAAAAACAAACAACAAACAAACAAAAGACACACTCTTGTTTGGGGATCTGACACTATCAAAGATACCTTCATTTGCTTGCTCTGAGGCATTTAAGTTCTTTCTTGTCTGTTGTCTTTCTCCATTACCATTATTTCAGTCCTGTCTCCTGCATCTGTTACTTTGGACCAGTCAACCTCTGAGACTTTGTTTTGTAGCTTTAGTGACATGAAGAACATCTAAAACCCATGCACTTTCGAGTCTCTCTCATCTGATATGGTCTCCATGGTTAAATGATAGTGTTTAGGTAGGGGAGGGAGCAAAACATGGAAAAAATGGAAAAAATGTTCAGTTTTTAGTATATTTTATATTCCAAGTGTAGAATTTATATAACAGAATCGACTTCTTTCTTTTTTTCCTTTCTTTCTCTCTTTCTTCCTTCCTTCCTTCCTTTCTCTTTCCTTTCTTTCTTTCTTTCTTTCTTTCTTTCTTTCTCTCTTTCTTTTTCTTTGCTTTTTGAGACAGGGTTTTTCTGTGTATCCCTGGCTGGCCTGGAACTTGCTTTGTAGACCAGGCTGGTTTGGACTTCACAGAGCCCTGTTGTGCTCCCTGAGTGCTGGGATTAAAGGCATGCACCACCATTGTCCAGCTAGGAATGGATTTCTTTATAAAACATTTATTTATTTTTTTATTACGTGTGTGTGTGTGTGTGTGTGTGTGTGTGTGTGTGTGTGTGTGTGTGTGTGTGTGTGTGACTCATGCTCATGGAAGTCAGAGAGGGAATCAGAAGCCTTAGAACTACAGTGACAGGTAGTTTTGTTTTGAGTTGCTCCACATAAGTGCTGAAAACTTAAGTCGTCTGCAAGAGCAGCAAGGGCTATTAAACTCTGAGCAATCTTCTAGCCTCAAGAATGGGATCTTTAACAAGATGCAAAAATATGTTTCTTCTCCATAAATGAGAAGGTAACTAAATTGAAATCAATCAGACAAGAAGGGATGTGCATGTCTAACGGTCCATGCAGTTGTGAAATCTGGAACCCTGTAATACAGAGGTTCTCTATGCAGTGTGTAACTGCCCATTGGAACATATTCTCTCTAATTCTTAGGTGTCTCCCTTTTATACAATAAGGATTATTCATGATCACCAAATAATATTAGTATTAACAGACAGCATGATTATTTACAAAGGTACAGCAAGAATATTAATTTCCCATGTAATGTTTCTAAAATCTGCACCGCTACAAGGTTGTATGGGGTATACTAAAATGGATCTTTGAAGTCTGATTTGTTATCCCAAGGCTAGGCAAAGAATGAACTTATTACCATATTCCCCACCAATTCCTACAAATGTGGGTAGCATTTTTCTTTTCTCAGTCCCCTAAATATTCTGTGGTTCTTGAGCCTGTCAGAAAATGACCTTCTACACTAATTTGGAAGTCTAGAAATCCTATAAGCCAGGTATCATGCCATTTTACCCAACAGGATTTTGTAAGCATTAGTTGCATGAAGTTTAAAACCTCACAAAGACATAGTCATATTTGATAAAATGAGTATTATTCTCAAATATGGCAACTATAGAACCACATGCAAGAGAACAGAATTGGATGCCTTCCTCAGACCATATTAAAACTAGTAAAAAATGGATGAAAAAAGCCTTGAGTTAACAGTTAACAAGTCTCATGACAAAATGTGAGCAGTGAAGTTTTGTGAGCTTGGGTGAGGCCAAACACCCTTGGAGATGATGCTCAAAACATAAGCAACAAAAGAAAACTTAAACAGAATCTGCTTTTTGCCAGGCAGTGATGGTGCATGCTTTTATTAACCCTAGCACTCAGGAGGCAGAGGCAGGTGAATCTCTGTGAGTTCGAGCCAGCCTGGTCCACAAGAGCTAGTTCCAGGACAGGCTCCAAAGCTACACAGAGAACCCCTGTCTCAGAAAATAAAAACCAAAATAATAAAGAAAAGAAAATGAAACAAAGCAAAACAGATAAGCAAGTAGTGTATGCCTGGGAAGTGGAGGGAAGATGATCAGGGATTCAAAAGCAGCTTTGGCTCCTTATCCAGTGTGAGGCCAGATTAAGCCAAGAGATCCTGTCAATCAATAGAGAGAGAGAGAGAGAGAGAGAGAGAGAGAGAGAGAGAGAGAGAGAGAGAGAGAGAGAGAGAAGAGGAGACAGACAGACAGACAGACAGACAGACAGATAGCTAGGTAGGTAGGTAGATAGATAGATAGATAGATAGATAGATAGATAGATAGATAGATGATAGATAGATAGATGGGGAAAAAGACACCAGGCTTTGTCCTTACTGTAAATACTCTATACTATTTAAAACAGTTGTTTTCCAGTCTATGTTTTGCCCTGAGAGACTCCATTTTGAGGATGGATACATAAAGGGCATCCTGAAAAGTAAAGGGCAGGCTGGTAAACAATCCCTAAAAAATAGAAAGTTGGCCTCTCTCTAAAGTTATCAAAGTAAATGGGGACTATACAGGAGGACTTAGATGTATTAAAATCAAATTAGGAAAACCTGGCCCCAGAACTTACCAGACTGAGGAAAGAGTGCTTCTCTCTCTCTCTCATCTGGATCCCATAAAGAAGAGGACACTTAACACTGCGATAGATAGTGACATTGCTACCAATTTGTCATTGGTTTGTTTATCAAGGAACTGACTTGCTGAGATTTTCTAGATAGCCTAGGGGCTTCAGCTCATTTTGGTCCTGGCTGTTGACTTAGCCTGTTTCATCTGCCAACCATACACCTGCCTGTCTGTCCATCTGGACCTACCATGAATCCACCTGCAGTTCATTTGCCTCTGTAGCCTCTACCACACCTTGCTTCTTTAGCAGCAGTCTCCAGCAAACCTCCAGCTTGAGCTCATTATCTTTTTTCCAGACTGTTTCATCCCTAGAAGCTCCTGTCTTTCAGGTCTCTGAACTATCTTAGTCACTGCTGACCCTCCTGAACCGTTGGCAGCCATTCTATAACCTACATATGTCATGTTTAGACAGATATACTTCTGATGTGTAATGTGTGATTTGAGTATTAATATTAGTAACTATAATTTGAAAAAAACACCCGTGTTCTCACTGACTGAGACTATCAAGGACAGGGGATTTACTTAATAAGAACATGTTGTCAGTAAAACAGCCATTCCTTGTGAATTTATTTTCAATAAGTTCTGACATTGTGGAAAGACACAAAGTGTTCATCTGTGTTTCTGACATAGTATGCCATAAAAGAGAATAGGGAAAATATTTGTAATTCCTATATCTGTTTCAAAACTTGTATCTAGAATATATATAATCTTTTTTATTGTAGTGATTTATTTATTTATTTTTCTATTTTACATATTGATCCCAGTTTCCTCTCCATCCCTCCCTCTCTCTCTTCCACCCTCTCATGCCTCTCCACCGTCCCATCCCATCCCTCCCCCACTCCACATGTAGGGTGATGCCTTCCTGAAAGGGTCATCTAAATCTGTCAAGTCATTTTGAGTAGGGACTAAGCCTTCCCTCCTGCCTCTAGGTTAAGGGAGTATCCCTCCATAGGGAATGTGTTCCCACAGTCCTTTTGTGCACCAGGAATACATCCTGGTTCCACTGTCGGAGGTCCCTTAGACTGCCCAGGCCTTCTAACTGAGACCCATGTTCAGGGGGTCTGAGTCAGTCCAATGTTGGATTCACAGCTATCGGTCTTGGGGCCCATTATATATAAAATCTTATAATCCAATTATAAAGATAACATATAACTCATTTAAAAAGTAGTTATTGAGTTTGAATAAAATGTTATCTAAAAGAGATACAAAAACAGTCAATATACACACTGAAAATATTTGACACCTTTAATTACATGGTCATAATCAAAAAAGCATGGAGAAATTGAAAACATCATACTCCGATCATGAGACTATAAAAACAGTGCAGCCACTTTGGCAAGTAGTTTGCAACTAAATGTAGAATTGCTATGAAAATATTAAGCAGAAATTTACTATATAACCTAGCAATTTTATTTCTTAGGATATACCTAAGAGAAGAGAAGACATACTCATGGAAACTTGTAAATAGGCTGGGCAGTGGTGGCGTACTCCTTTAATCCCAGCACCAAGAAGGCACCTCTTTTGACTTGGAAAGTCTTTCTCTCCATCTCAACAATAGCATATCCAACAAACCCCTCTCTTGCAACTTTCTTTTCACCAACTCTGTAACTCTGTAGGTGCCTCTGGGAAATCTCAATGGTGGTTTTAATTCTTTAGGTCTTGGTAACCTTGAAGAGCACAAAGGGATTTGGAGATCAAAATTATTTCCAAATTTCCTCAAAATATAGAAGTACACAGCTGTATTTCTCTGCAACTGTGGCTCCTAAATATAGTATAAACACCATATTCATTATAACTTTGAAGCTAATTTGAATTTTACAGAGAAAACTATAGTATGTGTAATTGTGCCCTGTCACTCATCGGCATTTTGCCGATGGTAAATACATATAATACAGCTTTCCTCAGCTGCCACATCATTCATACTCCCTTCTCAATGAGGCAGAAATGATCATCTTCATTACAGACGACACAAGTAGCCTCATAAAAATGAGATCTCAAGAATCTGATTCAGGATGAAGATGAGTAACCAGGAAGGGATGGCTCAGAAGGCCTGGGTTCAGTTTTAACCACCAATAAAAAAGAGTGGAGTTAACCATCTGTAACTCCAGCTCCAGAGAAATCAAATCAGATGGTGCACATACATTCATGCAGGCAAAGCACTCATAAACATAAAGGTTTTTATTTATTATTGTGTATACAGTGTTCTGCCTGCTTGTGTGCCTGCGTTGCATGCTAGGATACTGGAACACATTATAGATGGTTGTGAGCATTATAGATGTTGCTGTGAATTGAACTCAGGACCTCTAGAAGAGCAGCCAGTGCTTTTCACCTCTGAGCCATCTCTTCCGCCCCCACGTACATTTTTTAATTAAAAAGATTAGTAATCATTATTTCTGTGCTGTCTAAATAATAAATACCTGTTAATTAAATCATTTATTTTCTAAAATTATTGCTTGGTTCAGAACCCTGTTTTATTTAAATGTGTTTTTCATTATGCAATACAACCCCTTAGAGACAATCATGCATGTAATTTCAATAAGCTTCCTTAAAAGCTTCTAAACTTCAAAACCAACAGCCAGAGGTGATAAAGTCCAGTCCTATTAAATATTTTTTATTTGCTAAAATTTTAACTGAGTTATATGGTTCTGATAATTTTATTTTGAGACAGGTATCACTAAGAAGCTCCCGCTAGACTTGAAATTCAACTCCTCTTTGATTCCTGAGTTCTGAGAGTACAGATGTGTGCCACCAGGACCAGCCTGAACTTGGTTCTTCCCAAGTCTGTCTATCTATCTATTTATCTCTTCTATCTATCTATCTATCTATCTATCTATCTATCTATCTATCTACCTACCTATCTACATGTGGTGTGAGCACATGCATGTTTATATGTGTATACTCACACATGTTTTTATTTATTTTTCTGGGTGTGGTGTGTGTTCATGCATGTTCACACGTATATGGGTGTACATGCGTACCCACGCATGTGGAGACAGAAGTTGATGTCTGGTATCTTCCTCTATCATCCTCCACTCCATTTGCTGAAGAAGGGACTCTCACTAAATCTAAGGGTTGCTGAGTTAGGTAGTCCAGCAAGCTGGTTTCCCTGGGCATTCCCTGTGCCTGCTTTTCAGACCATGGGGTCAGAGAAAGGCCACCATGCCTAGCTGGCTTTTATGTTTGCACCAGGGGTGTGAACTGCAGTCCTCATGCTTGTATGATGAGCATTTTATTCACTGAGTCTTCTCCTCTGCCTGATTCTTAAATTGTTTATGTTTTGTTTTGTTTGCAAAAGCCCAAAATAGAAACCAGAGAAATGTAAAGACTGGTAGCCAAGATTCACTGCTATTCCTCACCTGGCAGAAGGCTCTGTAAGCTATCAAATCATTGACAGTAACCATCAAATAATCAGGTTCTAAAAACAAATTGTAAGCCATTGTTTTCCAATAAGGAAAAAAATGTTTTCTCTGTAAATAAACCATGATCCAAAACAAAACAAATTAGAATGGTGTGTGTGCGTGTGTGCGTGTGCGATGTGTGTGTGCATTTGTGCATGTGTGTGTGTAATCAGATTGAAGAAAATAAAGGAGCCAAGTTTAGTGAATATTTTGGCTTTGCTCCTGTGAACAAAGAAAAAATTCTCTTGCATTCAAATTGCCAAATGCAATGCACTATCTGTCACTAAAGATTGGCTGGCTCAGCTGGGTGAATCTGTTGGGTATTTCATGGGACTTCTGGTATGTCAAGTGTAAAAAACATGGTTCTCATGAAAAAAATAAAGGTGATCTTGTGTCAAAATATTTATTTTATGCATCCATATAATTGTATTATCAAAAAAGTCAGAAGGTACAAATTTCTCCATAAAAGGAACTGAACTGTAATGTTATGTTTTCCACAGGGGATGAGAGATCAGTTCAATCTGTTAGACAAGAGAAGTTCACAAATTTATTGTCAACAAATAACAAGAGGCAGACAGTAGTTAAAGCACAAATAGTAATTTTTATTCCGGGACTATTACCGTAAAGGAAAAAAAGACCCCAATGAGGAACTTAACTTTATCCCAAATACAAGGACAGGTGGGGGGTTTATAGCCAGTGGGCAGAGTGGGGTTCAGAGAAGGGAAAATTAGTTAGAGGAAACAGGAGGACTAGAACATGCTTTTAAGACCCACTAAGAGTTCTCTGAAGGCAGACCAGAGTGACTGCTATGTGGAGCCAGAGGAAAGGCATTTGAAGAGCTATTGAGGATGATCAGATACAAAGTATTGGGTTGGTGCTCAATTGATTTAGCAGAATTCTTACTAAATTGGCCTTTAGGGGGCCAAGTATAATAACTTAGAGTGGCACCCTTTCAAAGAGTAGAATTAGGAGCCTGATTAATATCAACATATACATGGTGTAAAGGTTATGGAAGACTAGAATCTAATAGTCCATTGCATTCAAGAACTCAGTGCAAGCCAGCCATGATAGCACACAGTATTAATCCCAGCACTGGGAGGCAGAGGCAGGCAGATTTCTGTGAGCTCAAACCAACCTGGTCTACATAGTGAGTTCTAGTACAGCCAGGTCTATGGAGAGAGACCCTACCAAAAAGAAAAATCAATAAAACGATTCCTAAAATTAACTAACATGGGATCACAGAGACTAAAACTGACAATCATGGAGCCTGCAGGGTGTGACCTAGGTCTTTTGCATATATGTTATGATTGCCTATCTCGGTCTTCTTGTGGGACTCCTAACAGTGGGATTAGGGCCTTTCTCTGACTCTTGCTTGCTTTTGGGATAGTTTTGTCTTAATATGATGAGAGGTTCCTAGTCTTATTGCAACTTGATGTGTCATGCTTGGTTAATATCCCTGAGAGGTCTGTCCTTTTCTGAAGGGAAATAAAGAGTTGATCTAATGGCCCAGGTGGTGGGGGATTTGGGGGAGAGGGAGATAGGGGAAACTGTGGTCAGAGTATAATATATGGGAGAAGAATAAAGAAAAAGAAAAGAATGAAATCATGCCATTGTAGGGAAAGGCTAGAAGTAGAAATCATTGTTAACTAAAAAAAGCCGGAGACACACACACACACATAGACATGCACACAGATACACACACAAACACACACAACACACACACAAACAACACATACACAACACACACACACACACACATACACACACACAACACACATGCAAACAAACAACAAAGCCCCAAATATCATATTTTTTGTCATGTCTAAAATCTTTTAAAAAAAAATGTGTGTGGTGGGGATGGTAGGGAGGACAGAGATCAGTGGAAATGGTGGTGGTAACTGGACAAACATAATCAAAATGTGTCACATGAGTATTTGAATTGGCATATGAATCCCATTGTTTTATACTAACTTAAAAATAGAAAAGATTAAGAAAGCAGGGTCAACGGTAGATGAGCCCATTGTCACAATTGTAGAGGCTGGGCGTTAGCACTAAATGGAACATTAAGCTAGAGAATTCCATGATCAAATCATCTCCATTTGAGGAACCTCAGGAAGCTAAGTGGGGACCAGATTGCTGATGTCAAGGCTTCCTAGTATGTATTTCACTAGTGACTAGCATAGACTCCTGTCTGATTCTCAGGTTCCCCTGTGGTCTTTGCATGTTGGGCTGCAGCCACAGCTTTGCTGCACTGGAGTACCTTTCATGCTCTGGAGAGGAATGGATAGAAAGAAAAGAAGAATATGACGTGAATCAGGGTGAGCATATTGTGACCTAAGGCTGAAAGTTGCTATCTTCTATAAAGGACTTGTTGGTGGCCCACGTCCAAGCCCATTTGTCTGCATTGTGTCTGTCACTGCTTTTGTGCTTAACAGCAGAGGATTCAGAACTTGTGAGAGTTTGTGGAATATAAAGTTCAACCTACCATCTGGCTCTCATCTCATTTAAAGTGTTAAAACTTGTATATTAGTCTATTTTGTCTCTTTTTCTCTAATTATTTATTCTGGGTATTTATGCAAATATTTCTGGGCAGCAAATCTTCAAAGCTTGACTGATTCTTGAGAAGATGACTCAACCCAGACGGCTGATAAGATGGCAGTTCTTAGCATTCTCTCTATTGGGAGAGAGATCTGTTTGATTAACAGAGTGAAAGATGCTGTTAATCCTGCTGGTTGAGAATAAGACTACTACCATATTTTTTTAGCCAAATGTGAAGCAAGCTTTAATTATATAATGGCCAAGATGATGGACTATAGCCAAGGCCATTCTGGGGTTCCCAGAGAATGGCAATGAGTTATATTTTGCAGAGACTTATAAAAGGCAAACTATGTATTGCCCATTAGATCCAATTGGGAACAAGTACGCATCCCGACAAACATCCTGCCTTTGTGACCAAGCATATCTGTTGCAATTTGGTCAAATATACTTGTTTAGGAGAGCAAAAACATGTGGCTTGTTACCTAACATTAACAATAGTCTCCAGCATTTCAGGAAATATCTGTCCTTGGGCAAGGAGTTTATAGATTAGAGGCATTTTGTTATATGACTCTCTTAAGCATGGTAGTTAAACTTAAAACATAACTGTAGCTCTTACAATGCCAGACCTGGATAACACAAAGTTCTGAATAATCTGCATAACATTTTAGGACCTTGAATTTGAAAGGCTCAGAGTAAGCAAACGTTTGGGTATTTTTATTGGATTCCTGGTTTCCTATCTTTGATTTAGCACAGTACAGTCCTAGTGGGGAACTGCACTGGGTACTTTTTTTTTAAACTGATAGTAGCAGGTTTTTTGTTGTTGTTTGCTTTGGTTTTTTTGAGACAACATCTCACCATGCAGCCTCAGCTGGCCTGTAATTCACAGAAATCTGCCTTTTAGAAGGTTCTTAAAAGTCCCTAGTCTTAATTTTGAATTGTAGGCTACAGGATTCAGTAGGGGTCAAACCAACACTGTGGTAGGTGGTTCCTGCAATCTTCTCCGGTCTTACAAGCTGCCAATCAACTGCCCTTACCTTGCACCCTTTTAGACACTTGAAGACTAGCAAAGAAGCAAACCATGTTTCTGGCTACATTTTGGGTAGCATCTCTAGACTTCCTCAGCAGACAGTGACCGGAATATAAACATGGATAGGATTTCCATAATAATAACCTCCTCTGGCTCTTATTGACAAACCTGGATCCATGGTGGGCTTGGAGGGGTGGGATGGCAAGGCCTGAGAACATCATGTGAAAAAATTAAAGAGTATTTCAGTTCTTAATTGAAATTATCCAGCATTCTGGGAAAAGTCGATTTGCCTAACAGTTGGTGTCTCACCTCCTAGTGTCAAGCCTATCTATCCTACACTGCCTTTGTGGATCTGGTTTCCTGTCTTTTCTAGAAGGCAGCCCTAATTGCTGATGTCCTGCAGAAACCCCTCCCTGGGAAAGGGATTTAATTTGTTACTTAATCCCATGGTTTTATAGAGTCTGGTCAAACTACTCACCACAGTATTTTGTTAGCTTCATTATTGTTCGGTCTTAGAATCCCTCCTCTGATTTGATCTGACTCCTGTTTTTCTAATGCTTCTTTTATAACTTTGGTTTTATTTGTTTACTTTTCTGACCCAGAATGCCCTTTTCTGCTAGAGAAAAATCTCATCATCACTCTAAGAAGTATTGATTGCTGGCCCGCAGGGTACATGTCACTGTTCCTAGTGCCTTGGGGGTTTGGCCAGGTTCCATTAACTTTCCTCCCCGACACAGTCTAAGTGCAGCCAAATGACAAAAAAAAGCATACTCTGTCATTCCTTGCATCTGGAGACCATGGAAATAGGTACTCCAAAGGGTAGACCACTTGAATGATTCTCAAAAACCAGGTGATTTAATCAGGAAGGTATTCAAGCCTCTGGATAGCATCCTGACCTTCCACCTTATTTCTTGGCAGAATAACTCTCTCTCCATCTCCCCCCCCATTCCGTTTTTTTGTCCCCCATCATCCCTTTTAATAGTAGCAGGTTGAGTGTAAGCAATGAACTAATATTTGACATCCTTTTTATGAAATCGAATTTCTTTTGACAAATGTCAGAAGGGACAGACATTCTTCAGTAAAATGAGTTGAGCCTAGAGCAGATTTGTCATTGCCGTCTCACCAGTCATCCTTTTTGGTCTGACAAATACAGTGTGTCCTGAGCTTGTCTGTCCTTGGTGACCTTAAGGGAATAGAAAAGTGATCCCATTCTTTCTAACTGCACCAGCATGAATTGTCAAAGATGGCAAGTTAGAAATTATTAAAATGCATGCACACTTTTCCTGGGATCCTGTCCCTTTGGGGCAGATACACAGAAGGACGGTGGAACAAAAGCACGCTGGCATTTTAGTTTTGAAATTTTTTTCTTGGTAGATTTATTTTCATTATGTGGATTAGCACAGGTGCATGTGCCCAAAGAGTCCAGAAGGTATTGGACCGCTTGGAACTAGAGTTATGAGCAGGTTGAGCTGCCTGGTGAGGGTACTAAGAATCAAACTCAGATCCTTGGTAAGAACAGTGCACACATTTAAGCACTGAGCTAGGTCTCTAGTCCTAGTCTGAAACTTAATGCTATAAAGCTTCATAAAAGTGTGTAGTATCCCAATAAGGGAATTCATTTCAAAATAGACAAGTCTTCAACATTGACTCTTCAGCTGTACAAACTGTACACAGGAGAAATTCATCAGAAACAACCTTATTCCAGTGAGTAGACCCAGCTTTCCCTAAGGACATATAAGGACATATTTCCATTAGTTATCCCATGTCACAATTGCCCTAGAGAGCAGGGGATAAAGGATATCAAGTCAGATCACAAGGTGTGCAGTTAGAATTACTCCCTCGGATGCCATAGAAACAGAAGCTTGAGTAGCAGAGATTCTAGGTCTATGCTCAGTATTTAGTCCCAGGAATGACAGGGAGTCAGTCATTCTTTCCCAGGTTAGCCTAAAAATCTATTGTTAGTACATCTTGACTATTGTTAACTCTAAACCAGAAATTTCAATGATAGGTGCATGAGAAAGACTCCCACTGTACTCACCAACTTATCCTTTTAACATACTGTTATTAGTCATGATATATAGGTCTGTAAAAAGCATGGGGTGGAGGAGAACTCAATGGACAGGGCTCTTGCTCTCATGCAGTTTGTTTGCCATGAACAAGTAATTTATTTTCCTTCTTTTTTTCTTTTCTCTTTCTCTTTCTTTTTCCTCTCTTTCTTTCTTTCTTTCTTTTTTTTTTTTTGAAACAGAGTTTTTCTATAGTTCTGGCTGTCTCAGAACTCATTATGTAGTTACATCAGGCAGACCTGGAACTCACAGAGATCTACCCACTTCTGCCTCCCCAGGGCTGGGATTAAAGACAGGTGCTTTGAGAGTGAAGTCCACATGAATGAGATTAGTGCCTTTATAACTGGAGGCATCAGAGAGACAAAATCCCTGCATGTAAAGATATAACAAGAATAGCTGGGCATCGGTGGTGCATACCTTTAATCTCAGCACTCAGGAGGCAGAAGGAGGCAGATCTCTGTGAGTTTGAGGCCAGCTTTGTCTACAGCACTAATACCAGGACACACAAAAAAAACCACTGTCTTGAAAGAAAGAAAGAAAGAAAGAAGAAAGAAAGAAAGAAAGAAAGAAAGAAAGAAGAGGAGGGAAGGAGAGAGGGAAGGAGGGAGGGAAGGAGGGAGGGGAGGGGACTGACTGCCTTACATAAGCTAGATAACACTGACTCTGCTGCCACCATGACCTTGGACTTTTACTGTCTTCAAAGCTATGAGAAATATTTGTTTGTTGTCTTGGCCACCTATATAATATTATCATGACTTGACTAAGACAAGGGGATTAATATTCTACATTATGATAAGGGAACAGAGTCATAGTCACAGACAGGTTCTTTAATTTGCTTATGGTTACAAAGCTCATAAAAAGTAGAGTTGGGATTTCTCCAGGGTAACCTTGCTCTAGAGTCTGTGCTCTTAACCATGTTGTTACTGCGATTCATCTGATAGCTATCATTTAAATTAATTAACTGCTGACTGTCATGCTAGCTGGTTGATAGGAAAATACCATTAAGAAGCTCACAGTTTGGAGTGGGGAGACCAAATGATAATGACAGTGCAGTACAATAAATGTGAGACCAATATGAGCAAATTATACTAGGAACACCAAGAAAACAGCAACCCTGTACTTGGTGCTTATTGTTTTCTTATTAAAAACTAACACAAATAGAAGCAGTGCAGTTTAGAAAGTGTTGCTAAATTTGCTACTGAGGCAAATGGGAAATCAAAGTACTGCTAATGACTCTTTCCAAACAGTCTCTAGATATTCACTGGCCCTTATAGACTAACTTCATTAGCCCTCAGTGATGTTAATTTCTATTTCCACATGAGCATAGAACTGGGGTTTTGTAAAAGAAACACATGTGTAGTACTGGTAGACTAAACTATAATTATACTGTCATTAGTTATTGATGAAATCTGTTTCCCCCTCCCATAGATGTCTTTTATTCTTCCTTCCATTTCTCAAGTCTAAATTCTTTATCCTCATTCTTGCTTAGCGCTCCCAATCTCATATCTCACAGTCAACACATTCAACCTGTGGTATCAGTAGCATGGGACAGTGTGATACTTCTGCTAACCCATCAAGAGCACTGCAGTTGACACTCCCATAATAAATGACAGGTTAACAAGAAAAGAACATAGCAGGTAAATGTAACAGCACAGGAGTCTTAATGAAGTCATAGATGCTCAGAGAAAACTGGTTTAGTGCTTATGTTTGTTGAAGAATGAATGGTCTTCTATGTATGTAGGAATGTGATTGGGCAAATGTATGATCAAATAGAAAGGACCGTTGGTGGAAAACCCAGAAAGCCTATCTTTTCAGAGTCTGTCTGGCCTCTCTGCGTGGCTCTATCCATTCCTCCTGGCCCTGGGAAAAACCAAGAACTGGACCAGGGACACAGGCATTATGATAGAAATAGAGGTAGTTTATTAAATGCTAGAAAGGCGTTCCCAAGAAAGGTAATGGGCCACAGGACTGGGCAGGGCTGACTCCAAAAAGCCACTGTGCGTTGGGGGTGGAGTTCTGGTGCAGTATCTTGACCTTTTAAGGTCATTTATGTAGCATGGACCTTCTTACAGGAAGATGTATCCCTGGTGGTAGGAGATGCCTGTCTTCCTCTGCCAAGCAGCTTTTTTCATATGTTAATTGCTCTCCTGCCACATCAGCATGGGGGGGGGGTGGGGAGGTGGAAAAGGAAAGGAAAACAGAGGAAGACAGCAAGATGGCTGAGACAGTAAAGGTGCCTATGCCAAGCCTGGTAAGCCAAGTTCAGTCCTCCACACCTAAGTGGTAAAGGAGGGAACTGACAACTTGTCAGACCATCTTGCAGGAGACACTGGAGGTAGGCAATAAAGGTAGGACCACAGCATGAATAGGGCTGCTGAACTGTACATGCCCCCTATCTTCTCTTTCACATTACACTCATGTTAGGGCACTGAGCATGGAGTTGGAGAAAATGTTAGATCTCTTTGTTCCTCTTTCTAGTCTACTGTGATCACATTGAATAAATCTGTCTTTTTCAATACAACTGGTTTATTTAACTGGATTATTAAGGATAGGTGGTCAAATGCAGCTTATTGAAGATGTCACAGCCTAGGGTCTGATACTCAATAACTGATAACCATTATAATCCTAATTTCTCTAGATACTGTTTCCTTTTTCTAATACATGAACTCAATCCATTTGCTCCACCCTGACAGGGACACTACTTGCCAATAAAATAAGCTAAAACATAACTGTACCCCCCATCAAATTCTTCCTGTCAAAAACAGTCAATAGGACCAGAGAGTGTACCTCTGAGGTAGAACATGTGTTTAGCATGCACAAGGTTCTGGGTTTAACCACAAGCACTCCCAACAAGATGAAACAACAAACAGTGGACAAATATTCAGATGGAAATCTTTTTTTAGGATGTCAGCAGGTATGTTTTTACTGCAGCACCATTGTTCATAACAATGCAGGTGACGCTGCATGTCAGAAACGTATTTTTTATCAGCCTTAAAAATTGCCAATGACCTCAGTTCTTACAACAAGGTACTGATGAACACCATTACAGTGGGGTGGGGGGCATGTACAAGTGTTGGAGCAATTGCCTGTGCACGCATATGTGAGGAGGCCAGAGGTCAATGTTGAGTGTCTTCTTTGTATCCTTCTCTACCACGTGATTTTTGTTTTAGACAGGGTCTCTCATTGAACCTGAAGGTCACAATTTCATCTAAACTTGCTACTTAGCAAGTCCTTAGGGTCAGCCTGGATCTGCCTTCCCTCCCCACAATGTGTGCCACTGTGCCCAGGTTTTACCTATAGGTTGGGGATCCAAACCCAAGTTCCCATTTTTGTTCAGTAAGGGCTTTACTCATTGAGCCATTGCCCCAGCCAGAACCCTGTTTCTAAGATTCCAGATATCTGGTTTAAGATCACAGATGATGCCCCTCTAGAAAAGATCAGCCACACCTTATGTCTTATATAGTATCTTCTCTAAGTTGCTTAACTTCTAGCATGATCCAGCCTCATGGTAGGGCGGGATAATAGAACTAGCTTTGCAAGTTAAGGCCTTGTATCTTGTCAACTTCCCCTAATACTGTAAACTCAGAGAGCCTACTACTCTAAATTCAGAGACCTCTTCTTCCTAAGTTCAGAGACAATTCACCTCTCACATTTATAAATGTAAGACATGCCCTTTGCTCTCTGAGTTTTTGTTGCATCTCTGATTCCAGCTTCCCCAGCTCTGAGTGGCCAGAATGAATAAAGTAGTCGATTACCTGAAATATATCTCAGCTCCTCTCAATAGTGAACAAATACTTTGTTTATTTCCTTTCCTCATTTAACAGACAAGTGATTTGGAAGAACCATCTTCAATCCATTGTGATCATTATCCAATTACTTACTGCGGCAAGTTCTATTGATTACCCACTGAATGGCCAGTGTCTATGTATTTCTTGATAATAATTGTTTTCCCAGAAGGACAATGTGAATAGCCTCTGGAGTTGCAGGCCATGATGAATCTAAGGTAATGGAAATGTTACTGGTTGTCAAAGTCTGAGTTGGATGTCTCTAGGTTCTTGTTCTGTAAATCCAAAGAACTAAAGATAAGGGCTCACACAGATTTACAAAGGTAACAAGATAGCTTTCTTTGGAGACAGTGTTAATACAAATCAGAGAAGGACACATGGGCAAGGTTGTCAGTGAGCCACATGAATGGGAATACTCAAGGACTTCTATAATTGTTTTGGGGTTTCCTTTTATGGTGTTCAAGAGAAAGAGAAGTTTGAAGTATAGCATGGGAAGTTCTCTATTTTAATGGATAGCTTATATCATGTAATTTTTCTACTGTGCATATCCTTTCCTATAATGCATTTGTTTTTGTTTATATGCATGTCCAATTAAGCATCATCCAAAGGGTAAATCTCCTTTCTATTCTTTATACCCAGATATAGTGGGGACACACTTGAATAGAAACTGTCCACATTTCATTATCATTAAGGATGGAGAAAGCTACACTGTTTCTCAGAATTGGAAGTGCAGTACATGTAGCAGCAGGTGGATGTTTGAAGGGGTCCTGAGGTCACTAGGTGTATTGCCTGATAAAAGGGTGTGTAGAACCTTCAGGTAAGATGTTAAACCTCCAAATGCATACTATAAAAGGAAGGTGTGTATAATCTGATCCAAATGGAGCCCAACATTCCCCTGTGCTTGAACATCTCAGAGACACATCTCTTGACCTCTTTATAAGCCTCTACTGCTTTAAAGACTGCCATGTTCTGACCAATTATATCTAAAATAGGCCCTGGGGGAGGTAATTCACCATTAAGAGAGAAAAGCCTAGAGAACCGACAAACACTGGGGCTGATAATGTCAAGCTTTTAAACAGACAGGAGCCCAAGCATCTGTATGTTAAAGCCCTCCCTTTCAGCAGAAATCCTCCTTTCTATATCCAAAAGCTTCTCTGATTGATCCTCTCACCAAATTCAGTTACCTTTTCCTTTTTTGAAATGCATTTCCTATTTTTAGCTTTATTTCTGCTCAATCAAGTGTCCATCATTTCTCACTAGACAATTAAAACATTCTAATTAGCCTCCCTGCTTCATTCTAGCCCCATCTATTCCCTGTGGGCCCACCAGAGTAATTGTTCTGAAACACAGTTCATGCCCTCTGCTCAACAGCTTTCCTCAGCTCCCAATTACTTAGAGAATAAAGTCTAAACTTGTTAGTGCTAATGAGCTGGCCTCAATCTATTTTTTCTATTCTCATTTACTTTTATGTCCTCATGTATTCTACACTTTGTACTGCAAAATTATGAAACGGGAGAAAAGAGAGCTTTTGGGTATGGCAGAGGCTTCCTAGACTCAGGGGCATACCCTGCACAGTTGAGATGCTGGGCAAATCAAGGGCCATAGCTACCCTAAGCTAGTACCCGCTGTGTCCTTTGGCTCAAAAACTTGAAAATTAATTTCATAGACAGTAGAAGGGTGAATTTAAACTAGATTGGGCAAGAACAGCCATCAATAAGTTTACAAAGGATACGTTTACAAAGTGTTTTAATTATAGAATTATAGAAATGGGGTGATCTCAGTTTGCTAGTCTGGGCCATTTTTATAGGATTTATGGAAAGACTGCATTGAGATATGGGGAGATAAGCTGATCAGCCCGCTAAACCCATCCATGAAATTGCCAGGGCCATCTTGGTTTTGGTCAAATGCTCTTGTGTAGCTTCTAGGCTGTAGGACTCTCCTGTATTGAATAAAGGAAGAAGACAGATAACAAAAACTCAAAGCAGGAGTCAAACTAACTTCTGACAGTTTTGGCTCCAGTTAGGACAAAATCGAGGACACATCTCTACTCGGGACAAGAGCAAGATGCCCACCACTAACCTGCTGCAGTAGGTCCCTCCCCTGTTTTCATCAATTGCATCTCTGTACACTCCTCTTCTCTCTGATCAGTCTCAAGTCTTGTGGTAATCCTGTTTATCTCCAAGTAGCTTGACCCTATGTGACCTTTTCCAGGAAGCTTTCTACAGGTACCCAGGAGGCACTACCTGAATGAATGAATGAATGAATGAATGAATGAATGAATGAATGGGAAACAAAAGGTAAGGTGGAGGAGGAGGTTTATTGTAGATAAGTGGAAGAGCATAGTCAGAGGCAGGGAAATCTGGTGGAGTCCAGAGTAGATAAGCAGAACAAGCTGAGCCACATGGGCAGAAGGGGAGGAGAAAGAACAGGGGAGAGAGAAAGATGGGAGGTGAGTGGGGCTCTTTTAAAAGGTAATGTAGTGAATGTGCACAGCAGGTGCTCTGAGTGGCTGCAGCTGAGGGTGTATCCTGTCAGAACCCCAAGGCCAGTACAGATGCCTGCATACTAATAGCAGCCAAGAAGAAAAAGGTACAAAAAGGGCAGGCAACCAAACCATCTGGGTTATATAGGGAAGGGCAGCCCACTCCCAGTTCAGGAGGGCAGAGTATGCCAGCCATACCCTGTGGCGACTAAGGGATGCTGGGAGGACCTGCAGGTCAGGTCCACTTTGACATGCTAAATAAGCACCTCAGCAGTTCATCCTGGATTTGAAACTTAGCATTAACCTTGAAATTTCATATAAAGAAAAAAAAAGAGAGAGGAAGCTGACTTATATATATATATATATATATATATATATATATATATATATATATATATATATGTGTGTGTGTGTGTGTGTATGTGTAGGGTACTGAAATATTCTAATACATTTTATTCTTAATATTTTACACATATGAGTATCATGCTGCTAGTGAAAACAAAGCTGATACCAATATTAAAATTGTGACCTGGATTCTAATTTGGTGTGTATTCAGCTTTAATTCAGTACTCTTGTACTTAATTGTGACGAAGTTGCTCAAAAGAGAATATGCAGAAAATACAGGAATATACTGTTGAAGGCCTAATACTGGAACAAATGAGGTATATTTAAAATTACATAATAGGGTTGGGAAAATGGCGCAGTGGTTAAGAGCACTGGCTTCTTGTCCAGGAGGCTCAAGTTCCACCCCCAGCACTCACAGGGTAGCTTTAACTGTCAGTAAGTCAATAATGTCAGTTTCAGGAGATTCCCTATCTTCTGGCTTCCACAGTTAGCACACAGATAAATATGCAGCTAAAACACTCATACACATTTAAAAAATGCAGATGGTTGGGGATTTAGCTCAGAGGTAGAGCCCTCACCTATCAACTGACCAAGGCCCTGGGTTTGGTCCTCAGATCCAGAAAACAAATAAACAGGCAAAGAAATAATGCACGATAATAATCAGCTGCAGGATACATATGGTAAGCTGCACCCTCTGCCTCAGCCTGAAGGCAAGCTAAGGGATCCTGGGAGTTTCTCTGTTTCTTAACAGTGTCAGAGACAAGAAAAGGGGTAAAGAAAGTCAGGAAAAAGAGAAAAAAGAAAAGAAAGAAAAAGAAAAGGAAAGGAAAGGAAAGAAAGAAAGAAAGAAAGAAAGAAAGAAAGAAAGAAAGAAAGAGAGGAAAGCAGTTACCTGAATGAAAACAGGCAAGAAAAGAAGCCTAAGTTGCCACTCTGTGAGTGAATAGGGAAAAGGTCATTCCCGAAGCTGTCGCCAGGGAAAGCAAGGAGAAACAGCAGGAGAAAGATAAAGGAGAAAAGGGCTTGTGAGCTGCCCGGGTGGTGCTTCTCTTGCCAGAGATAAGGAGAATGACCCTTTTATTTGTACTACTACTACTACTACTACTATTATTATTATTATTATTATTATTATTATTAACAAATAGGAACTTTCTTCAAGCCCATGAGTGAATGGTGGCTTTTGTCTAAATGTCCGACCTTGGGAAAAGAAATTTCTTGGGGAACCAGACATTACTCAAAGACAGAAAATTTCATTGCCTTTAAAAGTATTGATACAATTTGATAAGAAAAAAAAAAAAAAAGGAACCTGGTGTGGGGATGGATGCCTGGTCTACTTATGGAGTTTCAGGTCTGCCAGGACCACACAAAGAAACCTTGCCTGACTCAAAAGCCAAAAACCAAAACAAACAAACAGAGTGGGGGGGGGGGTGAAGAAAAAAGAAAAAGAAAACGAGTGTGTAGACATTGTGTCACAAGGTCAACATCACAGTTTTCTGAATGATTTTCACTAACAAGTGTTTTGTTCCAGAATATTCAATGTTATCTAAGAATATAAAGAACCGTAAACTGTATGTGTGTGTGTGTGTGGGGGGGGGTAAAGGGGTAAACCACTTTCAAAATAGTTTCTTTTGTCTTTATTTGATTAATCTACATTAACTTTACCTTTTTTAAATGTTTAAAAAGCCCTGAACATATTCTAGAACAGTGTGTGATAAAATAAGCCATAATTACAGCTTACATTGCATGCTTAGCCTGCATAAAGAGAATCCTCCCCCCCCCCCATAGCGTGTAGGTCTGCAGCACAACTTCTGTGGGCACTGTACAAAGGCAGATGTTAATTAATTGGGCTCCAAGTGAACAAAGAATTCTTGATCAAATAAGCTTAGGAATGTCACTTACTAAATCCTGTTGTAGAGATCCAAAATGCACATTAGCATATTAAAAAACCATGAAAAGTCCCACAGTTTTTTTTTTTTTTATTCCATTTAACTTTGTTCAGAGATAAAACATGCATTTATTTGTAATGAGGAAGAATTTCTTTCCCCTGGAACACCTATTAACAACTTCTTCACAACAAAAGAAAATAAAAATCATATAAAAATTAAGTGGCTTTCCTTTTTATCTCACATTAGAAAGGACTAAGTGAAGGATTTGGGGAAGATGCCTCATTATTTTGAATTTTCTGCTATGCTTGAATTTGAGCTCAATAGGAAACTTTTCAAAAATGCAGCTAATTAATTGATCTAACAAGAGAATTTTATTTCATTGCTTATTTATTTATTTATTCATTGAGGTAGGGTTTTACTTTGTTGCCCTGGCTGTCCTGGAACTTGCTCTGTAGCTGGCTTTGAATTCAGAGATCCACAGGCCTTTGCCTCCTGAAAGCTGGGATTAAAGGATGTGCCAAAATTGCTGGGTACGAGAATTTTAAGATGAGAGACAATTTGAAGTATCTATAAATGACAAAGAACTTCACATTCCATTTGACTCCCAACCACTGAGATTTTTTAAATTGTAGTAAATTATATGTGACATAAACTTTGCCATTTTAAGTTGTGTAAGTATGGAAGGTGGAGACACTCCATACACTCAGATGGTTGTACAATATTCTTTTTCTACTTCTAGAACTCTCCATTACCAAAACAAAACCACTGGGTCCACTCAGTAACTGCCCTTGAAGCCTTTTTCTTTGGGGGCTCTATGAACTTGGTGGTTTAGGATATCTTACGTAAGTAGAAACATATGATGGTTATCGTTTTTTTGTTTTTTTTTTTCTGCCTTATTCCATTCCCATACTGTTTTTTAAAGATTATTTTCTTTAGTAGCATTGTCAGAATTGTATGATTTTTCACATTTATTTTTAGATATATGTATTTACTTTTATATGTATAAATGTCTTACTTGTGTTCATGTATGTACAGCATGTGTGAGCCTTGGAACTAGGGCTATGGATGTCTCTGAGCCATCTTGTGTGTGCTGGAAACTGAACGTGGGTTCTCCGCTAGAGCAACTGCTCTTGAGTGCTGAGACACCTATGCAGCCTGAGCTAAGACCTGGTTTTATTTTTTTGGGAAAGTGTCTCACAATGTAGCCTCGGCTGGCCTGTAACTCAGAGATCCACCTGCCTCTGTTTTCCCAGTTCTGGGATTAAAGACATGTGCTAATGAAAGACCCGCAGAGCGTGGATCCTCACGCCCCAACTCAGGAAAGGCACCCCCCGCCCAAATCACTCATGAGAAGTAGTCTTTTATATTCCAAGTGCAGTGGGGTCCGCAGCCATACGCCATACAGGGATAAAGGACTGAGGACCCTGAATACAGAATTCAGACAGCTTTTATAGGGTTACAACAAAGCTCAAACTTCTTAAACCAATCATCTCATAGCATCCAGAGCCCGCATGGTGCAGACCAATCAATTTAAATTATCCAAGCCTGTGCTTTATAGACCAATCAGTTTCCTATAGCCCTGGAGATCTGCATTTGTGTGGGCTCCTAGGTGGGGTGACAAATGGCAGTTAGGTTAGGTCACTGGGGCAGGGGTTTTACAAGCAATTTACAAAGTCAGGTAAGCAGCAAGGAGTGTCTGGCTGAGGGCAGGGTCTGGAATTTAAACTTCTAGCTTCCTGGGGTCAGTGGAGAGTTAGGCTAAAATTTTTCATCCTTACAGTACCACACCCAGAAGAACTGCATTATTTTTAAAGGATTGAAAATGAAGCAAGTCAATAGCAAGAGGACCTTGAGAATCATGGAAGTTTTCTCTTCCCTAGTGGACATAGCTGGGGAGTTAGGGTGCAAGATGCTCTTGGTCACACAAAGGTGGCACTGAATTAGTGTCTCAAGTTTCTTGTTTCTTATGAATCTGAAGGACAAATTTCACAAACCATAGGGTATGTGAGTTTTCATAATAGAAATTATTCTAGGTTCATTGGTGGGACCTTAACAGAAATATAGCATGTGAGGCTACTGAAGAGCAAGAATGGGTCCTAGAGACACACTGCCACCAAGGATCCACATAAGAGGGTTAATAAGGTGTTTATAACTTGAAGTATGAAGGGTTGGGCCAATCACTCTAATTGGTTCACCCACAAGGTGTTCAGATGCCTCTCACTTTCCATCACAGGCAGTGATCTTCATTTGAGCTGTGTAAAAAGAAAAAAGCTCTGAATTCTTTGGAGGCAATGTGTTCTACCCCCTCCCCTCCATTTATAATGAAATATTTGGTACAAACAAGGAGAAAGGACTTATTTTAAGTCATGGTTTCAGTTATTTCAGTCCATGGTCCTTTCCTCCACTGATTCTGGGCTTGTGGTAAGGCAAAACACCATGGCAGCAGGAGCATGATAAATATACATTGTATAAATGTACAAAACTTTCAAAGGATGAAAATATTTAAAAATAAGAGGCTAGCTAGTTCATGGCTCTTTCTAATTTTCACATTGCATTTATGACAGAGAATAATGAAATCTAAAGCACGGATAAGAAGTCCTTGTCAATTATAAAGTCATCAGGACTAACCTATGCAAAAACAAAGTGCATATAAAGACTGATTGGTGTCCATTACAGACAGCAACCTAATCCTAACTGGTTTGAAATTTCTGCAGTATGAATCTGACTGTCCTAGATAAGGCTTCTCTTGATTATTGCTAAATGTTTTATCCAAATCAATTCTTCAAGACTTCTCCTTAATTATATAAGCATTCTTAATTTTTTTTAATAGTTATTTTTTTCTTAAATATACCAGAGTCCTTTAAGTTTCCAATTAGGATCGTGCATTCTCATGAGCTACAATTGGTCAGACCATGTCAACCTCTGGTTTTCACCAGTCCACCCCAGCACACAGGAAGACCACGATGTCAGATATCTCAATTACCATCTTTGCACTGATAAGTAGCATGTTTCCTATGACAGTATAGGTGATATGTGTCAGAATTACTTGTATTCAATAATAATTAGCATAATTCATATATTGATATATAATAAGTATCAGAAATAGGCATGCATCTTACCAATCATTGTTGGCTTACTATTTAGTCTCTAGGATTAATTTTAATTTGTGGATTAATAATTTGTTATTTATTTTGTTCTTTTATTTTTTTTGGGGGGGGGAACAAGGTCTCACTATGTAGCTCTGGCTCTTCTGGAACTCACAGTGTAGATCAGATTGGCCTTGAACTCACAGAAAGCCTCCTCCCTCTGTCTTCCAAGTGATAGCATGAATACTATGCACCACTATACCAGAATGTAGATTAATAATTTATGAGGACAGCTGGGTGTTGGTGGTGCACGCCTTTAATCCCAGCAGAGGTAGGAGGATCTTTGTGAGTTCAAGGCCAGCCTGGTGTTACAGAGTTAGTTTCAGGACAGGCTCCAAAGCAATGCAGAGAAACCCTGTCTTGAAAAAAAAAATTAAAAAAAAAATACGAGGACAACAGTGGTGGCACATGCCTTTAATCCCATCACTCAGGAGGCAGAGGCAGGTGGATCTCTGTGAGTTTGAGGCCACCACAGTCTACAGAGTGAGTTCCAGGAAAGCCACAGCTATACAGAGAAACCACACTGTTGTAGAATATTAGTTGAAGATGTGTTACATTTGTTTATGCTGTGGAACATTTGTTTAATAATGTAAACATGTGTTGCATTCTTTTACATTGTGTTTGCTTAACTCAGTGAACCTGTGTTACTTTGCCTGTCTAAAACACCTCATTGGTCTAATAAAGAGCTGAACGGTCAATAGCAAGGCAGGAGAAAGGATAGGCAGGCTGGCAGGCAGAGTGAATAAAGAAGAGAAGAAATATGAGGGGGAACAAGATCAAGCAATGAGAAAAGAATAGGCCAGCCAGGCAACTACACAGCCAACTACAGAGTAAGAAGTAAAGATATATATCTATATACTTTTATATAGATATATAAAAGCCCAGAGGCAAAACATAGATGGGATAATTTAAGGAAAGCTGGCTAGAAACAAGTCAAGCTAACGCTGGTGTTAATAAGAAAGAATAAGCTTCTATGTTTATTTATTTAGAAGTTGAGTGGCAGGTCCCCAAAACAGTAAAAGGTGAAAAACAAAAACAAAAAACCTAACACCTCAAAACAAACACAAAACTTAGAATACCCAATGATTTATAAGGAAGTTATAAATAATAAGACCCATATAAGTACTTTATAACCTCAATAATTTGCTGTTCTATTAAGTTTAAAAGCCAATTTAGAAAAAGAGAAAGCAGAATTCAGTTAACCTGGTTCTTAGAAGATTGTTACTCAACTCAATTTCACTACTCATTTAAAGTTTCTAAATATGTCCTAAACATATGCTGCTATGATAACATCAGACCAAGGAATGAACTACTAATAAAACTCATATTTAATTTAAAATCTAGAATATGTTGATTAAGGATTTTCATAACATAAAAAGAAATTGAGTGATTTGAGGTTTGTCTCTTTTCATTGCTCTGTTCTATTTCTGTAGAGAAGATAATCTTTGAGATTTAAAAATACCATAAAACTAAGGCAAAGTAATAATTTGGTTCATCAGTCCTAGATAAACAGGAGTTGTTCAAATTTTACTTGTATATAACATAAGATTAAAAAATTCAAAGTGGGGGATGGAGGGATGGTCAGCTAAGAGTACTTGCTGGCCTCCTAGGGGACCCAAGTTTGGTTGTCAGCATCCCATCAGGCAACTCATGGTTACCTGCAGCTCCAGCTCCAGGGGATCCAACATCTGCTTCTTTTCTCCACAGGCACATACATGTGGCACCATCTCTCTCTCTCTCTCTCTCTCTCTCTCTCTCTCTCTCTCTCTCTCTCTCTCTCTCTCTCTCCACACACACACACACACACACACACACACACACACACAAAGTTGATTGGGCATATTACCTCATTATGCACTATGTGTGTGATTGGCTCTGGGTTCCATCCCCAACACCCTTATCTGCCCGGAAAAAAAAAAAAAAAAAAAAACTACAAAGTTAGAAGCTTGTGATACACTAACATGATCCTAAAACACGAGTAACCAAAATTAAGATTTTAAATAGACCAAATTGCTAGACTCTTGAAGATATGAATGTGAGTACTATAATTCCATGAAGTTTTTACCCAACGTGCATTGCCATTGCATGGAACAAATCATTCTAGATTAATGTTTAAAATTTCAAGAATACATATCTTAGTGACATAGAAAACACCAAGCAGTCCTTTGAAGTTAATTGAAAACTCATTGTATGCTTGAAATGTAGTCTATATTGTTTTGTTTTCTTTCTGGTAACAAGCAAGACAATGTCTATCCTTGTGAAACAGCCTGTGAACTGTAAAAGAACTATTACAGTAATGAGAAAGATGATCAATAGTCATACCGGCTTCTTAAGGCAGCATCTGTATGGTAAATGAACCCTCAGCCAAGCAGCAGTGATGAGAATGGATATGTTTTACTCTCTATTTCACGGTCTAGAAGAACCTGTGATTCTGCTTCCAAACAAGAGAAGCAACAGGTTCAGTACACATCATGGTATTAAAGTGTTAGGTTTCAAACCCTGGACAATGGCTGAGATGCCTATTTAACTTACCAAAGCAGACCTGGCCTCTGTGTTCTCCCAGCATCCCTCAGTCCCTACATGTTACAGGGTATGGTTGGCATACCCTGCCCTACTCTGACCTCTCCACTCCAGAGGCTGGGCTGCCCTTCCCCAGAGGCTCTTCCCTATAGGACAGTTTGGTTCCCTGCCCTTTTTGTTCATTTTCCCTCCTGGCTGCTGCACCTGGTCCCCTTCTCTCCCTCTTCCTCCCCCTCCCCTTCTCCCTACATGGCCCAGCTCAGTCTGCTCATGCTCACTCTGGACTCTCCCAGGTGCCCTTGCCTCTGGCTATACTCTCCCACTTATGTATAATAAACTTTATCCTTCACTATCCCTAGGGGAGATCATGTTCCTTTCCTCTTTATTTCCTTTTTCATTCTTCTGGTGCTGAGTGGCATAAATGAGTTCCATCCCCAGAAACTCAGCTGCTCAGAACCAAGATGATGATCTGACTCTCCTGAGGAATGTGTGGGTCATTTGATTTTGCTGGCTTTTGTCACCCACCAAATTTGATTCCAGAGTCCACCTCTTCAGTCTTATCTTCCTTCCACTTTTTCTAACCATATGTCTCTCCTCACCTAGTCAGTGTCTTCTCCCTCCCCCGCTCTAAGCCCCTTTGGGACCCCCACCATGTGGGAACTCTACTTACTAAGACACCTGCACCTCTCTAGCTTTTTCTCCTCTACTTGCTCTAAGCATTTGCCTCTCCCCTTCTACTGTGTAAGTGTTTATGCTGAATTTGTTTAACTATGCAAAGATGTGCTCCTTTGCCTGCCTAAGGCACCAGATTGATCTAATAGAAAGCCAAATGGATAATAGCTAGGCAGTAGAGACAGGCAGGGTGGGCTAGCAAAAGAATAAGTAAGAGGTAGAATCTAGTCTTAAGAGAGAGAATGGGAGAAGAGAGAACAGAGAGAGAGAGAGAGAGAGAGAGAGAGAGAGAGAGAGAGAGAGAGAGAGAGAGAGAGAGAGAGAAAGAGAAAGATGCTCAGGACTGGCCAACCAGACCAGAATAGGACACACAGAATAAAAGGAAGGTAAAAAGGCAAAACAAGTTCATTGAAGTTATAAGAGCTAGTGGGACAAGCATAAGATAAGGCTGAGCATTCATAACTAGTATTAAGTCTCCATGTCTTTATCTGGGAGTTGGTTGGCAGCCCTAACAAAGCCTGTTACAGTCATCCAGGGCTTGTGAGTGTCCTTGTATCCCCTGAGGAGCTGTCTGCTAAGTTTTACAGCTTCTCTATGCCCTCCTGTCTTCTGCAATATTGGAACTCTCCTTTTGGTGGAGGGCCTACTCTCCTCTACCCCTTTGTCCCTTATAGCCACACTGTTCTGTCTCTTAGCTGCTTATCCCGCCCTATAGCAGAGTTTTGTTGGTGACCATTCCTCCTTTTTTCCTTGGACTGAATTCTTTTCTTGGACTTCCGAGATTTTCTTAAAGCATTTCTGTCTTACTGAAACCAGATTGGCCTTGACATAGTTTGATGGCCAAAGATGGCACACTCAAGTTCCAAGTTCTTGCATATTTTAACATCTTCTAGCAGCACAAGTAAATGATCCCAAAGTCTCTTATCTCTGAGGTTCTACAACTTTCCACTCTTAAATCTTCTAACTCTCTGATTTCTCTGTGCTTTGCTGTAAAAAGTCTTTTAAGGTTGTTGTGTAGACAGTCTTTATCTCAGGATATAGTTAAAAAATCTGTAAAATCAACAAAATTTGGCTTGAAACTTATAACTAAAGGCTTACTGTATATGTGACTCAACTCTTGTTTAGAATATTCTGTATATGTAATAGATTCAACTATTATTTAGGAAAATTGGTGTTTTTAAATAGCAACCATGTGGGTCTCCTCCATCTTGGCTGAGTACTCTACTTATCATTGTTTCTCTCTCTCTCTCTTTTTTTAGACTAAGGAAGCAACAAACCTCCAAAATATTTTGGATTGATATGGATTTTTGCATGATTATAAAAATTTAAAGTTATATTTGCTACAGCATACTATATATGTGATTCAACTCTGGTTTAGAGTATACTGTATATTCTGATAAAATTTTATGGTTACAAAGGTCTACTCAGATTAACAAAAGATGATTTAAGATGCATTTCTAACAGTTTACATCTTTGTTAACTGTTCAACACCATGCTTCTAGAAAATTCATATAAATAACAACATATGTTTGAAATATATGGTATATAAAAAGATTTAAAAATCTCTAAAGTCTGCTCAGGTTCACAATGATATTTGGTAGCTTTCTCAACTCATAGTTATTTGGATAAACAAAGTCATACAAAAATTATGATATTCTATAATGATATGCAATAAAAAGATCAGTAAAGTTCCCTATCTCTCTATGCACTAAAGTTTACTGCATTTATGGTTTATGCTAAGGGACCTTCAATTAAATCTTCAACTTAAGTTTTAAGACTCAAAACTTAACAGGGATAAAGCTGTAAAATCTTAGACATATAAAAGCTGCCAACTTAAACTGTTAAAGATAATTGCGACACACAAAGTAATGTGTTTTCAAGGTTAAGTCTAAATTCAGGTAATAGATAGATCATCCTTAAACTCTTCAGAAATCTGCTAAATATGGCAGTTAAAATGTTTTAAAAGTTTCCATAATAGACAGAATCCTTAAGGTGTTCAAAGAAGATGAATGGGCACAATGATGCCACCTGAATTGTGGTAACACTAACCTCTTGGTAAAATTGCCCTATGCCTCACCTGCTGCCTGGACTCTGAACAAATTTTGGACATTTTTTGGGTTTATTGCCTGTCTTATTTGGGGTTTCTGTTGCTCTGAAGAGACACCATGAGCATGGCAACTCTTATAAAGGAGTTGTAATTTACAACTTACAAAGGATTAAATTAATTTAATTAATTTTTTGTAATTAAACTCTTACAAAGGAGCTTAATTAGGACTGGCATACAGTTCAAAGGTTTAGTCCATTATTGTCATATTGAGAAACATGGCTACATGCAGGCATATATGATGCTGGAGAGGTCAATCAGTTCAACATCTTGATCCTAAGAAGGAAACAAAAGGAAACTGTGTCACTAGTAAGATCTCACAGCCCACCTCCACATGCTTCCTCCAACAAGGCCACACCTCTTAATAGAGCCATTCCCTATGGGCCAAGCATTCAAACACATGAGTCTATGGGGGCCATCCTTTTCAAACCACCAGATTGCCCTACTTTGCCTGGCCAAAGTAAGGTCAATTTTCCCAAGTCTCTATAGATAAAATTTTCTCAGACCTGGGTCTGACAGCCAAAGGCCTATGCTGCTCTGTATGACAGCTGAAGACTGACCACTGTCCTCAGTAAAACTGTTGAGGTAGGAGAACATATTTAGGTAATGGTTCTCTGTCATTTTAATTGATACACAGACCATTTATACCTCCAGCTAAAATTTATCCTCTAATCTCTAAAGATTTTGACTAACTGTAGCTTTAAAAGCAGCAAGCGTACCGGCTCCTTCCC
This sequence comes from Cricetiscus sungorus, assembly GCA_030556225.1. Taxonomy (NCBI): domain Eukaryota; kingdom Metazoa; phylum Chordata; class Mammalia; order Rodentia; family Cricetidae; genus Cricetiscus; species Cricetiscus sungorus. Next base: position 19,425,603 of record JANBXA010000600.1, on the reverse strand, counting down.
CAAGGCTTCTGTGGTCTTCTCTTCATATGTAAAAATCAGTTCTCAGGCCTCATTTTTTTTAGAGCTACTACTAGGTTTAGATATTGAAAGAGGTAAGCTAAACTCAAAGGCTTCACTTCTAATAATTTACACTGGGGAAAAATTGTAAGTACCTATTCAACTCTTATTCATACTAGAGAGAAATAAAGGGACCAGACCCTCACTCAGTTCCCAGCTTTAGCAGCCATGACAGGCTACAGAAAAGACATGTAGGCCTCTGACTCAGCACATAAACCAAAGAAACTCCAGGTCCCCTGGCCTCCAGGAGCCTAGGACCAAAACTGAACACAAAGAAACTCCAGACAACTGTAGCCTCCTAGATATTTGGTTCCTGGGAACTGTTAGGCCACTAAAGAAACTCCAGGGGAGACCAAGACCTCCCCTGTAGTCTCCAGGATACAGTTCTAAAAAGGATTGGCACCTATGAACAACAGGCCACTTGCAAGTAACAAGACAAGGCCATAGAAACCACAGAATGTTTCCTCTCAGTACTGGCTAATGAGAATAATTGGTGCACAGGTATCTCATGCCAAAATATGACTTTGAGAAATTCCCCTGATTGTTCCCCAAATGTCAACCAATCAGACACCAACCTGTTCCTACTGGTGTAATCCTGTGATTTTTGCCTTTAAAAATCTGGCAGTAGACAGGGAACTTGATTCCTCTGGTGGCTGCTGCATCAACCTGCTAGAGGAGGTCCCTGTCATGGTTGGATGAACAATAAACCTTATGCATTTGCATCTGTGGGTCTGTCTCTTCCTGGTGGCCTTTGGGGGTCTTTAGGACTTGGGCACAACAGATATAGTTTACCTTGCTACCAGATTCTAAAAGAAGATAAACTCATAAAACAGATTTCAATGTGACTTTTTGTTTTGTTTTTTTTTTCAAGACAGTGTTTCTCTGTGAAACAGTACTGGCTGTCCTGGAACTCTCTTTGTAGTCTGGGCTGGCCTCAAACTCATAGAGATCCCCCTGCCTCTGTCTCCCGAGTGCTGGGATTAAAGCCATGTGCCATCACCAAAGGGACTTGGTTTACAATGATTGCTGTCAGTTATTAACCATCTGTTTCTCATGGCAAGTGATTTGGATAGAAAAAAGAATCAAGTTTATGTAATGTCTGAAGATACAATTTAATTTCTTTGTGTAGCCCTGGCTGTTCTTGAACTCACTTTGTAGACCAGGCTGGCCTCAAACTCTGTAAAAGCATGTGCTACCACCACCTGGCTCTAAGAAGGTATTTTAAGGTGTAGAAATACAAGTTGTAAAGGTTTGACGATGTGAAAACTGAAGTTGTGAGTGTATAAGAAGGTGCTTTAATATATATAAATGCAACTTGTAAAGGTATAAGGAAGTAATTTAAAATATATAAAAAGATATTTCAGAATTCTCTCCCTTATTGTTATATTAAGACTTCAAAAGTTCAGAGTTTTAACATTAATAAATGGAATTATGTTAAGCTATTAATCTAGCTTTGGTAAAGCACTGACAATCAACAGCCAGTTTCCACACCTGCCTCTTCCTGAGGGTGGAGGATCTCTCCCCCTTTCCTTGGTCTTGGGACTCCCCTCCTCCATGGTCCTAAAAATTTCAAATGTATCCCTAAGAAAAGAAAATGCTCTAGTCCTTAACTTTACCTTCTGTTCCAGTAGATTTCCAATCAATTACAGACTGCGACTGCTGCCCGCACAGCTCTAGCCCAGATGCTCCTGCATATCCTAGACATGTGAAACAGCTTGGTTTTCCTGTACTGGACCAACATTCTAGCTTTTTGAGTCCCCAACAACCATGTCCCAATGTCAGCAGAAGTAGTCATAGAAGACCATGTTAGCCTTTGTTATTTAATTAATATCAACAAAAATGCTGGGATGTTGATTTTACAACCTGGCACAATTCCCTTGCTCAGCATTGATACAGGGAGGAGGGACTTGGCCCTGCCTCAACTTGCTTTGCAAGACTTTGTTGACAGCCCAAGGGAGGTCTTATTCCATCTGAGGAGTAGATGGAGGTGGGGAGGAGGGGAGGTGGAGGCAGGAGAAGAGGAGAAAGGGCAACTGGGGTTGGCGTGTAAAATGAATATATATATATATATATATATATTAATAACATGGGGCCAATGGCTGAGATGTCTATTTAACATATCAAAGCAGATCTGGTCTCCAGGTTCACCCAGCATCTTCCTACTTCCTAGTCCCTGCCTGATACAGGATCACCAAAGAAGTATTTACCACTTATAATTATAGTCTGTCATCATTGCTTAAAAACAAGTAGCTGCCATAAAAATATATATGAATATATAAACAACCAAACAAAAACCAAACATATAATTTGGTAATTCCTATATTTTTCTTTACCTGAATTGTGAAGATATCTTCCAGACATTCAAACACAGTCTAAGAATGTATGCTGGGTCTAATTTATCTAACAATGTATTATCAATAGAGCTTTAAAAAAACTATTAATAATGGTTATCATTGTTATCGTGACATGACCAGAATCACCTAGGAAAGAAGCTTCTGGGCATTAGTTGATTGGGGTGGGTATACCTGCCCTGAATATAGGGCTGGGGGGTCTTAGACTGGACAAAAATAAGAAAATAAGTTGAGCACCCAAATTCAACTGTCTCAATTTTCTGACTCTGGATACATTGTGAGCAGCTGTCCCCATGTCTCCTCTGCCATAATGGACAAAGTAGCCCTCCTGGTGGATATGAAATGTTACCTATTGTGGTTTATGTTTACATTTGTCTAATAATAAGTAAGGTTGATTGACTTTCATGTGCTTATTATTAGCCTTGGTTTTATTTTCTTTGTTGATTTTGAAATATCACCATATTAGTCAGGGTTTTCTAGAGTCACAGAACTTATGGAATGTGTACATAATATGGAATGTATGTATTCCACATATATAAAACATATTGGAACAATTTATAGGCTGCAGTCCAACTAATACAACAATAGCTAGATATTGGGAAATCCAAGAATCTAGTACCATGAGACACATGAGCCTGGGTATCTCAGCTGGTCTTTATATGCTGGAATCCTGAAGAAGTAGTCTCCAGTGCCAGTGAAGGATGTGCCAGCAAGGTGAGGGCAAGCAGACAGAGAGCAAAAGCTTCCTTCTTCCATGTCCTTATACGGGCTTCCAGCATAAGTTGTGACTCGGATTAAAGGTCTGAACTAGAAATGGATTTACCCACTCCAAACCAAGCAGAATACCTCTCAGAGGTGTGCCCTCCACTTCTGGATTGTAGTTCACTTCAGATACAGTCTGGTTGACAACCAAAAGGAGCCACCACAATCACTAACATTGATCTTGTGCTTACAAGCACAGGAAAATATTTTCTTTATTATTGTGGTTTATTAAGGATCAGGAGAAACAAATATGCTGAATAGATGTGTATTCAGGGAGAAATAACTTACAACATAGACAGATGAACATCAGCAGGTTCCTGGTCCGAAGGCTACCTCGGGATGTTCTTCTGTCTCCATGCTGAAAGCAAGAGAGCTCCCAGAACCCCTTCCTCAGACCTAGTTCCCCTAGGTAATGTCTGCCCCTGTCCCCACCCCAATGGGCGTGGTCAGTGCCACAGGTGTGGACAAAGTGACTATCTGTTTACACTTTATACTATTAACAAACATTCAGACATACAAAATGTCACTTTTTTTTTTTTTTTTTTTTTTTTTGGTTTTTGGTTTTTGGTTTTTCGAGACAGGGTTTATCTGTGGCTTTGGATGCTGTCCTGGAACTAGCTCTTGTAGACCAGGCTGGTCTGAACTCACAGAGATCCTCCTGCCTCTGCCTCTTGAGGCATGCACCACCACTGCACAGCTCACAATTCACTCTTAAGTACAATTTTTGGCAGATTAATGAAAACAGTGTGGAAAGAATTTGTGTATTCACACTTTTCCTTCCCAGTTCCCATTTTATCTTGTGTATATTGATTCATAGACTTTTTTTTTTTGGAAGAATTTGACAATGAAAAAAATCTAAGAAAATAATTTGATGGATGATTTTTTTTCTAGATTATTCTTTTTGGTAAAGATTCTCATGTAATGGAATCTGAGTTCTACTTTGGGACCCAGATGGTTCACTCTCTGATCTGTCACAAAAATTAGAACATATACTATTGTCTTCTTCCTTAAGTATTAATTCAACCAACAATCCCCTGGGAAAACTGACTTGCTTGGAGGCATGCTAAGGGAATGGGAGGGACAATTATTCCCTTTAATGATATTAAACAGTATTAAGTACTTACACATCCCAGAAGTGCCCCCCCACCCCTGTCCCTCAAGTGTTTTACAAATCTTGTCTGCTGAGCTTGCCTACTTTTCTGAGTTTTAACCCAAAATGTTTAAGATTTTCTTTTCTGTTCTTTCCTTCTTTTTAGAAGATTTCATGCCTCCTGTACAAATATTTACATTCAATTTATAAGACATGTTTATTGTTGGATGTTATAACATAGCTATAGAACTTGTCTTAGTTGGATTTCTATTGCTGTGAAGAGACATCATGACCACAGCAACTCTTACAAAGAAAACATTTAATTGGGGTGGCTTGATTGCATTTCAGAGGTTCAGTCCATCATCATCATAATGGGGGAGCATGGTGGCATGCAGGCAGACATGGTGCTGGCTACATCTTGATCAAAAGGCCACAGGATATGGTCTGAGATACTGGGCAGTATTCTGAGCATAGGAAACCTCAAATTCTGCCTCCACAGTGACACACTTTCTCCAACAAAGCCATATTCACTCTAACAAAGCCACAAGTCCTAATAGTGCTATTCCCTCTGGGAGTCATTTTCCTTCCATCTAGCACAGAATCCATTCTTGTCAGTGTACCATGAATCTGAATATGGCCTTCTGCCTTGTTTTCATGCTTCAGATATAATCTATAGTACATGCCAGGTGATTGTGTTTAAATTGATCTGTCCTGCCTTTGAAGAATCTCCAAGCAAGACCTCACCCTCCCTGGGGAGCAGAAAGTGGACACGCTGGGGATCATAGGGGAGGATGGGAGGATGAGGGAACTGGGATTGACATGTGGAACAACCTTGTTTCAAATTTAAATAACAAAAGGGGAAAAAATGATCTGTCCTGAGAAAGTTCTGGAAAAGGGCTGCTCTGCTAATATTTAGTATGTGCTTACTGGCATTTATTTACATTTTTTTCTTTCTTTGGTTTTGTTTTTTGTTTTTTGTTTTTTTTTTAAGACAGTTCCTCTGTGTAACAGTCCTGGCTGTTCTGGAACTTGCTTTTTGACCAGGCTGGCTGCAAACTCATAGAGATCTGTTTACTTCTGCCTCCCAAGTGATTGGATTAAAGCTGTGAGCCACCACTGCACATTTTTTGTTTGTTTGTTTGTTTTGGTTATTTACATGTTTTTCTGAACTCAAACAACCTTCCCTGGACAATTGTTTTCCTTGTTTCAGAACTGTATAAAAGTACACTGAAACTAAAGCAAGCCTGTCTACAGCATTAGACTGTAGTCTGTTCCAATCTTTCAGGGCCTCAGACCCTTTGTCCAGCAGAGAAGATCTGTACAGGAGTGAAAGTCAACAATTACCTGAGCTACATTCCATGTCTATTGTTTGTAATTTTTATTGACAAAAAAATACAAAGTGTGCATATTTATGGTATGTGGTGTTATACTTTAATACACACAGATACAGTGTAGTGATTGTGAATAAATTATTCTAAAGGGATCATGATCAAGCAGAATGATTATTCCAGTCAAAGGAGATTAACTGAATACATGAATAGATGTGTTCACTAAGTCTGGAAGTCGCTGACTGATTAAGATATGATATATAAGTAAGAAGTGCTGAGAGTGGGAGAAATAGTCTTCTCCAGGGAAGAGCACACACACACTTATCTAAAACAAATGGACAGCCCTGAAAACATACATACAAGCAATAATATACAGTCTGAGCAGGTTGCACACACACACACACACACACACACACATATACAAGCAACAACAACTAAAGAGAAAGAGACCATGAATTTGAAAGAGAGCAAAGGGAAAAAGGGGAAAAAGGGATACAAGGGAGAGCTTAGATAGAGGAGATAGAAGAGGGAATTGTGGAATTATATATAATCTCAAAAAATAAACAATATATTAAAATATGATATTAAGACTTAATAAATCCCTTTAGCAGATTAGCAGAAGCAGGCAGAGATCTCTGAGTTTGAGGCCAGTCTTGTCTACCGAGTGAGTTCTAAGACAGCCAGGGCTACACAGAGAAACCCTGTCTCGAAAAACAACAACAACAACAACAAATTAATAAATCTCAGTTATTTTGTGAGACTGTCACTTTGTACTCTCCTGCGCCTAGTATATTTTTCCACGTGTTGCCTTTCTTTATGGAGTGAATACTGACAAGTGGGATGTGGGAAGAAGGCAGGATCCACTTTGTCAGCACACATTGTGTAACTCTTTTTTTACTGGTTCTTTCCTCCCCCTTTCCGCTACATTATTGTTTCCTAAGACTAGACTACTCTACCTGCAATATACATCTAACCTGCACACCTGTCTCTATTTTCTAAGAAATGTAGGCAAAGCAGACATTTGTTTTGTAGTGTTCATAAAAAATTGCTAACATACAAATTCAAGGGAAGGACAAAGAACTCCCACATCGTAATTATCCACTGTCACATTCATACCATATAACCCCCTTTATTCTCTTTCCTTTTCTTTTTCCCCTTGAAGTGTTTTAAGGGAACACTAGAGAATATATCCTTTAACCTCAACATATTTCAGAATTTTTCTCTAAAAATGATAGACTTAAAAAACATATAAATGAAAGCCATCTTTACACCGAATGAAATTTCAGTAATTCTTGTGTGCAGTCTAACACTATCCATAGTCAAGGCTGTCACCTAAGTCTTTCTAAGTTGTGATGTTTGCATCAGGTTGAGTTCGAAGCATCTACTGACTCCTTCCTCCTTCTTGTCCTGGGTCTCACATTCAGCATAGAGGAGCTCAGTCCTCAGGCAGTGCCCAGTGTCCTATCAGAGTCCATTTTCTTTTGGAAATGTTATGCCACTTGGTCCTCTAGCCTCATAGTTTCCTTTAAGCCTGGGATGGGACATCCGTTTTAAGACTTAATTAGATTCTGCTTCCATTTCCCTTTTTGTTTTGGCAAGAATTCTTTGTGTTTGTGATACTTCATATGATATTAGATCAGCAAAGATAATGCCTGGGGCCCTACTTGTCTCAGTGCTTAGACTGTGACTGTTTGGTTGCATATAAGGTCCTTCATCAACCACCCTCCTAATACTTTTACACTTTCACAACAATTTCTTAAGCTGTTATTATTTTAGATTCAAGATTGTCGAATGGTAGCTTTTCAGCTGAATTATTGCTTTCCAGTTGAATTATTTCTTCTATGTTCACTATAAGAACAACTTTCTTTGAACAACCAAATTTCTATTTGGTCTCTAGAAATTCAAGTCCATTGAAAAAGGCAAGCCAAAGTAAGTTCTAGCTCTTTTGTTGCAACCAAAGCTTGGAGGAGTTTGTGTCCAGTAACTGACCCTTCCCCATTCCCTTCCTCCTTGCCCTCTTTCTCTCCCTCCATCCACTTTTGCCTTTCTTGTTTGGAGTGTCATTTAAAAATAATTTGACTATATTTTGTTTCAAATAGCCACATTCATTTCCTTTTTTGTTTATGCTTAAATTTTTGTATTTTTGGCTGAAGGGCGTAAGTTTCGATGTTCTTTACACTTGCTCTTGTGAACAGAGACCTTGCTTGTAACACCATGTCCCCTGCTTATATTGCACATATCTTGTGTCAGACTTGAAATGAGATGTTCCTTTTTCCAGCCTTGGCTTCTATTATTTGAAATTAGCATTTAAAAAAGCCCATATGGATGATTTATAAGATTTTATTTGTAGTAATAATGAAAGTTTATCAATCTATTTTTTTCCAGAGTAACATTAGAAACTAAAGTTAATTTGGTTAATAAACAAAACTCTAATTTGTGATTTTTTTAAAGCTCACTTTTATATTATTTATGGAAATACACACCATTGACTTGGGTTAATAACTATATACTGATATTTCATTTTTTTAATGATATAATGCAAATTAGAAAACTTCAAATTTTGAAACAAAGAATATAAATTCTTGAGTGTTTTCTATCTATTTTTAAAAAAGATTTTATTTATTACGTATACAGTTATCTTTTTTGCTTGTACGTCAGAAGAGGGCACCAGATCTTATTATAGGTGGTTGAGTCACCATGTGGTTGCTGGGATTTGAACTCAGGTCCTTTGGAAGAACAGCCAGTGCTCTTAACTTCAGAGCCATCTCTCCAGCCCCACCTTTTTATTTCTTTTGTTTGTTGTTGTTGTTGGTGTTTGTTTGTTTGTTTTGAGACAGGGTTTTTCTGTGTAACAGCCCTGGCTGTCCTGGAACTCACTCTGTAGACCAGGCTGGCCTGGAACTCACAGAAATCCACCTGTTTCTGCCTCCTGAGTGCCAGGATTAAAGGCATGTGCCACCACCACCTGTCGAGTGTTTTCATATGAGGACATCAATTTCCTCAGAGCTGCAATAGTAAAAGGTCTGAGAAACTTTTAGAAATGTGATTGGGTATTTGTTTGAGAGTTTCTGCTGTATCTTTGAGTTGGTGAAGGACTATAATCTAAACTGTTAGCAAACTATTGTGTGTGTTCACAAGACATTCAAAAAATGAAATGCAGAATGGTATTTGGAAAACAATTCTCAATGAGGTCTGAGTAGCTAAGAGTAACTGATAAGACCACTGATGCCTTCACCCACCCTCCCACCAAACATACAGGTGTGTGTGTGTGTGTGTGTGTGTGTGTGTGTGTGTGTGTGTGTGTATAGGCTCAGTAGTTAAGAGGACATATTACAATTGGAGAAGACTTGGATTCCTAGCACCCTTGTCTGGCAGATTATAACCACTTGTACCTGTACCCATCAGTGCAATATTGATATGGCTGTTAAATTTTGCCTGTCAGATTAGCTTTGTTTGACACTGTGTATGTGAATGTGTTTTTGTGTTTATGAGTGCAGTGCCCATGGAGGCCAGAAGACAGTCAAATAACCCAGAATTAGAGTTACACAAAGACAAAGGCTACTGTCAGCCATTAAGCCAGGAAGCTTCCCCTCGAAGTGCATGAAGGTAAATACAGAGACTTATCACTGTACAAGAAGCAAACAAAAAAGAGGTGAGGGATGAGTCCTAAACAAATGTGTACACTACATACTTAAGGCTTAGAGAATTGCAGAAGAGGAAGCAGAAAGTCTGTAAGAGACAGATGATAGGGAGAAGACTGCAAAACGCCATCTTCAAAGCATGGCGTGGACACAACAAGCATGAACTTACAGCAGCTATGCCTGCTGTGGACCATATAAGCTGGACATTCCCAACAGTTAGTCAGTATGAAAGGGAGAGACTCAGTGTGTCCTGCCGCTTATCACTGACCTATTGGTCACTAGCAGATTCTAGGAGACAGACGCACAGTATTCAATTATGCAATGGCTGGTGAGTTCACAAGTCTCTGCTGGTCCATTCCAAACAGGGTTACACAACTGGCTCCAGTTAAACTCTATGAGAAACTAGACAAAACAAACACTAGCAAGTATAAGAAGAGGTAAATGGGGGAGGGGGAGGTAACCAGAGTGCATTATATGCATATATTAGTGCTAAGGGATAAAATGTATTAATTAAAAAAAGGTTTCTTGCCTGGTGGTGGTGGTGCATGCTTTTAATCTCAGCACTGGGGAGTCAGAGGCAGGAGGATCTCTGTTAGTTTGATGCCATCCTGGCCTACAGAGTGAGTTCCAAGACAGGCTCCAAAGCTACAGAGAAACCCTGTCTCACCCCTCCCCCCAAAAAAGGTTGAAAATATTCTATGACATTTTACAGTATTTGCTTACCAATGGCCAATGTGTAGAGATGGGAATGTGTATTTTATGTGTACATATATTTATATATTTATGTAAGTTTATTGTATCTTGAGGGTTGATTTTTTTCATATTTATAGAACTCAAAAAATTTTATGTTAAGAATCGTTAAATACTACAAGTTTATGTACATGGTGAATGCTAAAATTTTTTTTCTACTAAAAACTTAACTTGTTCTCTGAATGGCGATGCCAACATTTTATAATTCAAAGTGAGGGATACCAGAGTGGTAACAATCCAAGTCTCTCATAAAAGAAATTACTTAAAAATTTCACACTTCCGCTTGGAGTTGGTGGCTCAAGCCTTTAATCCCAGCACTGGGAGACAGAGACAGTATGATCTCTGTGAGTTCAAGGCTAGCCTGGTCTACAGAGCTAATTACAGGACAGGTTCCAAAGCAATATAGAGAAACCCTGTCTCAAAAAAAAAAAAAAAAAAAAAAAAATCACTTCCTCTCTACCCAGGCCCCAAGTTCAGAGCATAATTCATAATTCATGTCTTTCAGCTTCGGTTTTCTTTCTTATTCTCTCTTTTTTTTTTTTTAAAAATGTCTACATGTTCATCATCCTTCATGGAGAGTCACACTCATCATTTCTTCATGGTGATTCAAGTGTTTTGCTCTATCCTGTGTCTGCAGTGTCTTCTTACATGCTTTCAGTTGTGCTTCAGGCTCAGTGTTTAGACATTGCTTCTGTTCTGTCCCCATTAGCTTTGGTGTGTGATAGAAGATATCCTGGCTGAATTGTTGACATTTCAAAGAAAACTCCAGTAAGATCCAAGCCTGTTACATCATTTTCATTTTCCTTAATTTGTAGAAGCATATCTGATCACTGAATGTGTGTGGAATTTTCTTCAAGGGCTTTCTCTGGTTGGCAAAATAATTTGTACAGATGACCTGGACTGTTCGGTATATTTTGCTTTCATGTTCTGTCCATGTTGCTAGACAATCACCAGGTTGGATGGCCACAACAGCACAGGGGCACCTCCCAGCCTTTTCAGTCTTGTCCTTAATTTTAGGTTCTTATTTCTTATCCAGCTGAGCAGTGGCTCAAATGACCTCTCATTGTCTTCATGACTGCCCTTGGTTTTCTCACTGTCTTCACACATCACTCCATCTTCAGCAATAGTCTAGAACCTTTCATACCAAACTCAGAAAAAGCTTGAATACATTGTGACTGCATGGGTTTTTATGAGGCAGATAATTTTATAGCCCACTACAGAAACACTCAACAAGAGGAGATTTGACTTCTTTTCTTCTGGGCTAGGCCATGAAATAGATGTTTTTTTCCTGTCATTTTCTTCTCATTATTTCTCCATTTTGATCTAAACTTCTGATGCTAGCTGGATGATTAGGAGATTGAAACAAGGAGTTTACAAGTTGTGTGGTCTTTATTCACATTAAACTGGATGCTGGTGCTGAAGTCTTTCCTAAAATTAACATGGTATGTCCCATCAGCAATCTCCTTGATCATGTCCAGAGTTTGATACACAGACTTCTTCCTATGGACTTTAACTAGTTTATGTTGCTGAAGAGATTCATGGAAAATATTCAAGGGGACACTGTCTAAGTCCTCAAGCATATCAGGCAGTGGTCTGTGATGGATACTCAATGATTATAGCTTAATGACATTGATTTTCTTGGTTCCATATTCCTGAAATTGTCTATATAAAGCAGACATGGGTACAAATAAAATCAGCTTAAAGGTAACTATCCCTTGGCAGTAAGGCCAAGTAAGCCATGGGGTCATTTCTTTTCTTCGAAATGATTTGCAGCAAGTGATTTTCTTCAACTTTTTTTTTTTTGATGATCTGTCATATTGAATTGATATCATTCATAAATTCCAAACTGTAACTCACTGTCAACTTGATAGGCTTTTGGAATCACTAGAGAAATACACCTTGAGGTGTGTTTACGTGGTTGTTTCCAGAATGGCTTAACTGGAAAGAACCATTTGGAAAGTGTCTCATATTCTTCCATGGGCTGGGGACACGATGTGACCATTTACCTCTTGTCCTGCTTCCATGCCTTCCCCTCTATGGTGAACGATTCACATTCACTGTGAGTGAAAAAAACCTCTCCCTTCTTCAGTAGCCTTTGCCAGGTGCTTGGTCACAGAAATAAGAAGAGTAACTAATCCACATTGTTTTCAACTATTTTAGTTATTGGTTTCTTTTCATCTTTCTTTAGTGCAGTGGTTCTCAACTTGTGGGTCAAGACCCCTTGGAGGTTGTATGGCCCTTTCACAGGGGTCATCTATGACCATAGGAAAACACAGATATTTACATTATGATTCATAAGAGTAGTAAAATTAGAGTTATGAAGTAGCAATGGAAATAATGTTATGGTTGCAGTCACCACAATATGAGGACACTGTTATAAAGGGTCATGGCATCAAGAAGGTTTAGAACCACTACTTAGTGCAACTTTGTTTTAATTTATGATTTCCTTCACAGGATACTCATCAGTTTGAGTATTCTTGTTGTATATATAAACAGGAAAGCTAAGGTGGTTTTGAACTGTTTCCAGTACAAGGTAATATGATGAACCTGTTTTAAACCTTCAGCAATTGTTACCTGCCCTAGGATGTTAGGACAGCAATTATAGAAAACTCACTGAATTCAGTCCTAGGAAAGTTTGCTATTGTTCTATTTTCATTGGTCATTAGCTTTGTCTACAACTTGCCTTCTAGAGGTACACATACACAAAGTTGGCCAATCAATTTAGAAGTTTACCAGTCATCTTCCTGTCATTTTGTTAAAAACTTGTGGATCTCAAATTTGACTATAGTTTTTTGTTGTTGGTTTTCTTTTTTTGTTTGTTTGTTTTTTTTCTTTTTCTTTTTCCCAAGGCAGGATTTCTCTGTGTGATGTGTGTGTGTACCTCTGGCTATCCTGGTTGTATTAATATTTTTAAACAATTCTTCTTTGGTCATTGGTCATTCTTATATCAGGATCCAGAATGTGCCGTAGGTTTTTCTCCTAGTTTCATATAATTTTCACCATTATTTTTTAATTTCCAGAAAGTAAATTTTCTTCAGTTAATGATATTGGCTTCAGTTTTGATAAAATGTCTTACCTATGCATTGGAAATCAGGTTCTCTATTTCATACTATGATGTGATGGTAACTTTCATCATTAACTTTAGGCATTTTTTTTCAAGGTTCCTTCCTTCCTTCCTTCCTTCCTTCCTTCCTTCCTTCCTTCCTTCCTTCCTTCCTTCCTTTTCTGAGACAGGGTTTCTCTGTGTATTCCTGGATGACCAGGAACTTGCTCTGTAGACCATGCTGGCTTTGAACTCACAGGTTCGACTGCCTCTGGCTCTCTGGTGCTGGGATTAAAGGTGTGTGCCACCATGGCTCTACTGTTCTAAATTCTGTTACTGTGATATATTTAATTCATATAACTGGATAGACATCTATCTACTAGTTTTTAAAAACCTGTCCTTGAGCCTTTTTGGATGTACTCAGGTCTCCTCTGCTGTTTCATCTGGATATTAACTTCATTGTGTGTTCTGACCATCAAAGATTGCAAGATGTAGCACAAATGAACCTTAATCCTAACCCTCCATGCTTCCCATTTCCTGGGCTCATTCCTCATGTGGGTACCCACTATACCCCAAGCAGGTAAAGCCCCTTCACCCCTATTTCTACTGATAGAATATGTAAGCCTAATTACTTCTAGCTAACTTTGGTTCAATAACCTATTGAATGTTAAATATGATGGGGTAACCATAATTTAAATTTGTATCTTAGTTGGGAATGTATGATTCAGTTTCCTCTGATGGCACCAATGTCAAATATCTGGGCTTCAAATGTAATGGCCCTGAAGAATAAAAGATGCCCAGAGACTTTATCTTAGCTTCTTTTTAAAAGTATAATTTTATTTTTAAAGAGCAGTTTTAGGAGGAGAGAAAAACTGAATAGAATGGGTAGAATGTCCACATATTCCAGGGCACCCACATATTTCCCCTTGCAAGTACAACCTTCCTATTAACATCCTGAAGCAGAACACTGGCTAAAATTGATGAGCCTATATTGTCCATCATTGTCACCCAAAGTCAGAGATTAGGCCTCACTATTTTTGTTGTATATCTGTGGATTTGCTGAGGTCAGAGCAAGTCCTCTTTGCTCTGACCTCAGAGTTTTGTCATTTCCAGAATGACTTGCAGTTGGGTAAAACAGGGATGTAAGCTTTCTGGGTTACTCTGATTTCTTAAATATCTTTGATGCCTCTTAGTGACAAAGTCACTCAGTAGCTCTTTTGTAGACTGACTTACAGTAACCCTCCACCCCCCATTTTGTTGTGTATAGTCAGGTCCCTACTGGACCAACCTTTTGTTCAATTTGGAGTCTGTCTACTATTAGAATCTAATCCAATTGGTAAATAGGCTCTAACTGTCATCAGAAGTGGCCCCCATGATATGTTCTTGAAATTAAGTCATGAAGCATTGGCAGGATCAAACTTACCTTGCAGTAATTATTTCAGCTACTGATAAGAATAACTGCACCCACATCCAGTCCAGGACAGAACCTTGTTCTCTTTGGTAGACTTCTGTAATTTCAGCCCACAGAAGTCTCTCTCTCTCTCATTCTGGATTTTCGAGACCAGGTTTCTTCGTGTAGCCCTGACTGTCCTGGAACTACGCCGCAGAACAAGTTGCCCCGAGCCTTGGTATTTGCCTGCCTCTGCCTCCTCAGTGCTGGAATCCATTTAAGTCTCTTACATTCTCCCATCTATAGAATTACTTTTGACTGCTGAGTGTCAGCGCACTAGGCTCTTATACTTATACTTGAGAATGATAGTTCATCATTATCTAGAAAGATAAACCTAAAAAAAGATAAAGGTACAATTGTGGAGGAGTAAAAAATGAGGACCAATCTTGTTGTCTATTTAGTTTTCCGTTACATTGGTTTTGTAGGCTGTAATAACACAGTTAACATTTTGTACAATTAGAGAGCAAAAGCTTAAGTAAAAAAACAAAACAAAACAAAAAAACAAAAACAAAAGAAACTTCTGCATTTCACTTTTGACTTACTAAAAGAAGCAAACTGGAAGTTTCCCCGTGTGCATGCAGAACAAAAAACCCCGTAACAACACAAAAGAGCTGTCCAGTCTCGGTGGCTGAACCTGTAACTACCGGGTGAAGCTGAGTACAGCTTCCTGTGTATTGCTGTTTTTTCTTGCCCTTTTAGCCACGAACATGACGCCGGGCTTAGATTCAAAGGTCCTAGTACCAGCAACTACCGGCCAGCAGGCTTAGCACTGAAGCCGACCTGATGGAAGCCAACTCCTGGCTGCCAGTCAACAGCGAGCCGCGTTCCGGGGGCGGGATTTCCGTAGGGGGCGGAGTCTGCCGCTGCCGCCTGGCTGGTGGTGGGGTCCGGGCGAGCCGCGGCGGTGGGCGGGGCGAGCCGCGCGGGTGGGCGTGGCGTGGCGCGGGGACTTCCCCTGGGCTGAGCTTCGCAGCGGGTGCGCGGGGAATGTGGTGGCGGCGGCGGGTCGGGGCGGCGAGCCGTGCGGGTGGACTTGGGGAGACCCTCGGTATTCCTGGCTGGGTCTCTGATCCCGGGGTTGGCCTCGGACAGGGGGCGTTGCTGGCAGGCGGGGAGCCGCTCGGCCGCTACTCGCGCGACCGTGGCGAGCATGCGTGCGTGCGCGTGTGCCAGCGAGGCCGCGCGGCTGTCCTCTCAGTGTGTCCTCGTCTCTCTCCCTCAGTTAGGGAACCTGAGCCCAGATCCGGGCGGGTAGGCGACCTCTCCTCCCCGCCCCGGCTGTCCTCAAAGCAGGCGGGGAGGTAGCGCTGCTCCCGGAGTGCTGGGCAGCTGGTGTAGGAGCTGCTCAGGCTTGAGCCACAGGATTTTAAAGGACCTGTCTCTGTCGTTTTTACTTTTAGGATTTTGGCCAAATTGGGCGAGGGTACAATATTACCACTTACCCCTTCTCACCGAAGAAGAGCGGGAGAAAGGGTAAGTAAGTATCGCTCAGGGGCGGAAGGAGCCCCCCCTTCTTCCAGAGGGGAAACAACTGCACCTGGAAACTTGGGTCCAAATTCCACTATTTATCAGAAACTGAAGATCCACTTTCAAAGGTCACTGGTCCTTTCTTCAGGTTTCCGAAGTCCATAGAGTCGGCTGGAAGTTTAAACAGCTTTGTAGTTACCTGACAGAACTCATTTCCTTTCAGATACTCTTGAACCTGGTACATTGATGCTATAGTTCCTCTCTGGTCTCTTGTCTTGCTAGGTAGCATTCCCTAGTAGGGTAGCATTCCCTAGGTAGCCTAAGCATTCCCTAGGCTTTCCTCCAGGAATCTTTACATTTTAAAATCTGCCAGCAGGGGGAAAAATAAAGCACATAGGACCCCATAAAGGCAATGGCAGTTGCATATACTTGAAATTCTTTTTGAGGTCTTTCAGGAACGAATTTGCCCTCCAGCTTTCTGGGCTTTTCTGAAAAGTTTTTGAAGTCCTGGGAAGTTTACTGGGATTTCGGTGTCATCCCTTTGCTTGGTTCTTTCCTGAGACTTGCCTGTTCTTTCTCCTATACACTGCTTCCCTAGTCTCTATGTGATGAAACACAGCTTCTCTCAGGTTGGAAGCTCCCAGCATTGGTAACATTTGCCACTTTAGCTATAAGTAAGAATAGTAAACCATATGTTTGGATACTTAAGAGACCTAACTACACTTGCCCTCAGTGGCTGGCTATTATGCCACAGGCTACGTATGAACCCGACTTCCTTGTTAAGTTGTGGATGTTCACACAGTTCATGAAAAACTAGGACATGGTTGTTTATTAATGAGGGACTCTATTTTGCACCGTGTGTTGAATGAACACTGATTAAAATGGAAATCCGGACAGCTGGAGGTGATGGTCCTTCCTCCTTTGGTCCCAACAGAGCCAGGTGCATTTCTGTGAGTTTATGCCAGCCTGGTCTATATAGAGAGTTCCAGGCCAACCAGTTATATACAGTGAGACTCCACTCAAAGACCAAACAAAACAAATAAAATCAAATAAACAAAATATGTAGGGGATGGCCTTTTTTTTTTTTTTTTGTGGGATGGGCCTTTCTCAGGTTTCTGGGGGAAGGTTTGAATATGTGTAAATGTGCCAGTACTTCCTCTGCTGCTTAGTGGCTTATGGATCTGAGAACAGTGCTATCGTTCCACTTTTCTGTAGAGTGAGAAGTAAACTCTCAGGGGTGACTAGCTATGCAGATTTATTTTCCATAATGTATAGTGTTATAGTCATTTTCCAGTGCACTGAATGTATTGTTTTGGTACAATAACTAGATGAGAGTAATTTGTTGAATTGTTCTGTAAGAAGGCTTAATTTTAGAAAACAGCTAAGGGTGAATGTACTTAGGATAGTAATAATGAAGCAAGCCTGCTGTGAGTTTCTGTACATTTAACCCATTTCTTTACTGGCATGAGAATAGGTTAAGGTCAGAAGTTACTTAGGGCTCCCTTATAGGAGTATGAAAGTAGAAACTTGAGTCTAATATAAATCCACCTTAGATTTTTGGTATTTACCTTTTCAAGGTTTTTTTTTTTACCATGTACAAATATTAAACCCACAGCACATGTTAATTACACATACAGCTGAGGTATTTATCTGTAGGAAACATACAATGTAATATATATTACATTGTATATATATATGTATATATACGTATACATGTATATATGTGTATATGTATATATATACATATATATATATATACATATATATATATATATATAAAACCATTACTTGGTAAAACTGTTAACTTTTTTCTTTTGTTCTATTCTTTTGGCCATGTGCCATCACTCCTGGCTCTCCCTTAAATCCTCATGTACAAGTGTCATTATTTTTATAGTCTTATTTTTCTGAAGTGCTGAAGGTCACACCTAGGCCCCTGCTCAGCATCTCCTCTACCACAGCCTCAGCCCAGCCTCCACACCTTCTCCTGTAACTCAGGGTGGTCTTGAACTTCCTGTTTCAGGCTCCTGAGTGCTGGGATTACAGGAGTGTACCATTGTCTGGCATAGTTTGTGGGCTCTTAGATGCAACCTTGAATCCTAGTCTTTGATGTATTTGCTCTGTCACTTGGGACCAGTTACAGGTTTCCTGCTGCTTGATTTGATGCTAAGTAGAAAAAAGAAGACCAGACAAAGCAGTGCTTGGCATGCATATACTTACTGTCCCATTTCTCTGATTGTTGATCATTTTCTTTTCCTTCTTTCTCTCTTTCTTTCTTTCTTTCTTTCTTTCTTTCTTTCTTTCTTTCTTTCTTTCTCTTTTTTAAAAATTTTATTTCATATGCATTTGTGTTTTGCCTGCATATATGTCTTAGTAGGTTTTGGATCCCCTGGAACTGGCATTACAGAGTTCTGAGCTGCCACGTGGGTGCTGGGAACTGAACCTAGGTCCTCTGGAAGAGCAGCCATTGCTCTTAACTGCTGAGCCATCTCTCCAGCCCTGCCTGTCGTTTCCTCATGATCTTTCTTTGCATAGTGCCAGGCAGCTAGAACCCATTGTCTTGTAAGCACTAAGTCTCTCTGATTTATTCATTTTCACAGTGACATGTATCTGCTGCATCTGATCCCAGAATTTCTGACACAAGGATCCACACCTAATGTGGCTTCATTTTCCTTTATCGGGTCATCCTCCAGTCTTGCCTAAGGAAAACAAGAGAAAGAGTTTCTATCATATGTTTAAAGAGCTCTGACACCATTCCCAAAGCGAGACAGACAGGTTACCACATTTATCTGTGTGCTCAAAGTTAGGATTTCTATTTCAGAAATAACTTTTGATTTATAAGCATTAGAATAAGAATGTTGACACTTCATGTCCAAACTGTCATGATTTTGTCAAGTTGTGGGTCTAATATACAGCTAAGCTGTGCATTTAGGGAATCTAATACTGTGTTTGGAGCTGAGAAAGACAAGTCCACAGACATCTGACTTCACACCCAACATCTGCTTTCCCTTTGCTGAGGAGTACACTTTGTCAGTAGATTATAGACGCATCAGCTGTGCTGCTGTAGTCTGTGGCATTTCTATTGTGAGTGCTGCTCTACAGGGCCCAGTGTGATGTTTTATTCAGATGACAGCACCTGGTCATACAAGCACATTTCCCACAGGTATTCTTACAAGTTAACAAGGGGAAATAGTTCCTGTTCGCATCGTGCTTTCACACTAAGTTTTTATAGAAGGAAAATTGTCTTAAAGAAAAGCCAGACTTCACTGTAGTACCAGTTGAGCTGAGTGTCCTGTTTCTCAGGCCTGCAATCCCAAGCACTCAGGAAGCAGGGGCAGGCAAATTTTGGGTTCTAGGCTAGCCTGGTCTAAAAAGATTTTTTTTTCTTTAATTAAAAAAAGGAACCTGATATGTTTTTAAACGTGCATTTTCTTTTCTTCTTTCTTTTTTCTTTGTTGAGACAGTGTTTCTCTGTGTGCCCTGATTGTCTGTCGGTCAGGCTGGCCTGAAACTCAGGAATCCACCTGCCTCTGTTTTATAAGTTAAAAAGTCCATTCTTCAAGACTATTTTCTTTCATGTTAACAAGTGAACTTACAGAAAAAGAATAACAAGTAGCATTTGACTTTCCTGGTTAAAGTACTTTTAAAGCCTTTTAAACCCATCATAGGCAGTTAGAGATGATGGGTACTCTTAGAGGTTCTTAAAGTTTTCCACTTGCATTCCCTTTTTTCTAACAAATTCTTAAATGACTCTTGGCATATAGGGCATGTAAAGCAGATATATATATATATCATATATATATATATATGTATATATATATATTATGTACTTATAATAAATCATGAAGTAACTCATTTAAAAATAGTTGTTTATGTACTTATAATAAATCATGAAGTAACTCATTTAAAAATAATTGTTTAGTATATGAATGCCTTCACCATTTATTACAGAAGAGAATTTGCATGGCAATGAAATAGATGTTCTCATTTATTTGCATACAGAATTAAATCTTGCCTGGAGACTAGAAACTTTAGGACTTAGAACATCTTCAGCATTTTCCACAGTGGGTCCATATTCTGATATTACAATCATCAGCGCCAAGAATGCTGCTTCATATAAATATGTAGTAAAAACGGCAGAAATGTGCTTATGGCCACCTCAGAAACTGTTGGAAATTCTATTCCATTCTCTAGCCAGAATTTTGATTAGTTACTTTGGATGGAATTCAAGTCTGCAACTCAGACAGTAAGCTTTAAAATCAACTATTCTTGAGCTGGGCTTCCCAGTACACACCTTTAATCCCAGCACTCAGGAGGCAGAGACAGAGGTAGGCAGATCTCTGTGAGTTTGAGGACAGCCTGGTCTTTATGGAGTGAGTTCTAGGACAGCCTGGGCTAGGGCCACACAGGAGAAGCCTTGTATAGAATAACCAAAAAAACAAAACAAAACAAAAATAACCCAACCACCCCCCACCAAAAAACAAAAACAACCAACAATAACAACAGAAGGCTATTATGTTTCTCTCAGAGCGGAAAACTGCATGTACAGGAAAAACACTGCAGTTCATAACTTACAGTAGTGTCAAATGTGAGCTGAGGTGTTTATGTAGCATTCTGTGACCCCATGTTTGGTGCAAAGTGAAATCTCATGGCACAGCATTGGTGAGCACTTCAAGAAACTCCTTCAATTTGCTTTGCATCAGAATGAATGGTTGTTGGGAGTCACAGATAGAGCCATGCTTTTGTTTTGTTTTTGGAGACAGGGTTTCTCTGTGGCTTTGGAGGCTGTCCTGGAACTAGCTCTTGTAGCTCAGGCTGCTTCTGCCTCCCAGGAGCTGGAGTTAAAGATGGGTGCCTCCACTGCCTGGCCAAGAGCAAGAGCAATGTTTTTGCTAGCCTCTTTGGTACCTGCTTTTATCAGGGCCTTTTTTTGTTGTTGTTGTTGTTTGTTTGTTTGAGAGAGGATCTCATTATGTAGTTCTAGCTGTCTTGGAACTCACTCTGTAGACCAGGCTGGTCTTGAACTGAGAGAGATCTGCCTGCCTCTGCTTCCCAAGTGCTGGAATAAAAGGCCTGTGCCAATATGCCCCGCTATATTGTGAATTCTTAGGTCCTTATTTCTTTCTTATTTCAATAGTAAAAAATTTTTTTGTTACATAGGTGGTATATAATAGGTAAATAACTATTTTCCTATTTATAATTAAACAGAATTAGAAATAGATGCTTATACTTAGGCTTTTATGCGCTAAGTTCAGTTGATTTTCTTACTCCTTCGTTTACCTAATAGTTATCATCTATCCCTTGCTCAATTTTTTTTTCTTTAGACAAATAGTTCCAGGGATGAAACGATGAGAAGTAGAAGCTTTACCAAGGAGCTCATAGTATAATTTAGTCTCTGGATGTCTATTCCCAGTGCAGACAGCATGCTTTTTTGCCATACATTACTTCATACTTGTACAAAGCGACCCAACAAGACTCTTGTGTCCCTGATTGGAATGCCAATGAATGGTTTTAGTAGTGGTTGTCTTTGGGCTCAGACTTGAAAACTGAAACAAACCTGGTGGGGTGATGCACATCTTAAATTCCAGCAGGCAGAGGCAGGCTATATCTGTAGGTTTTAGGTCAGCCTGGTGTACAAAGAGAGTTCCAGGACAGCTAGTACTATGTTAGGAGATTCTTTCTCAAACAAATAGCTCCCCTCTCCCTCTCCCTCCCAAAAGGAAAGAAGGCTGAGATAGCTTGATAGGCAACAGAGAGCATTTATTAACAGAAGCAACAACACGAGTGGTTATCTGGTCCTAGAATGGCCTGGGAGCTCTGTGTAGGTCAGCCATGGTAGCATGTGAAGGGCAAGGGTGGGTGTGAAAACAGATGAGACTAGTTAGTTTCAGGGTTTTGTATCCAAATTCAGTGAGTCACTGAAGAATTGTGAATTCCACAAAAGGTCACAATGAAAGCAGAGTGCCAGGAATTTGAGGCTGGGAATTGGGAAGACTGGGGAGCAGTAGGAAGGAGATAGTAGTCTGGATAGAGAAGTGAGAATGTTTAGGAAAAATATTCGGAAAGCAGGAACATTGCTGGTGTGATTGATTGTAAAAGGAATGGGAAAGGGCATAGGATAGAGAATGCTGCCTAGGTTTGTGGTTAGAGAGGGGACAAGAAGAGAGGCCAGGGATGAGGCAGTGGGTGAAAAGTGTTGTGGTTAAAGGCCTTGTGGGCATTTCGCTGGGGAACTGATGGTACTTAGAAGGTAAGTTAGATAGAGTATCTAGGAATATCACAGATGACTGAGGATGCCAGACAAAGCCTTTTGTGTTCTTACCATGTGGGGAGTAGTTAAAGGCACAGGAAAGGATAAGTGTTCAGAGAAAATATATAGCTGTAGAAGAAAAATTACTTGAATATAATAAGTCTTAGAGAGTATTGAAACTAAAGGATAAACCAACAAGGATGCTAATAAGAAGTGACTAGAGCGGTCAAAAGACCTGCTAAATTTTACTCATTGAGTAAAATCCCCCAGTACAATACAATAACAATATAACACAACACAACACAGCACAACACAATACAGTTACTAACTTCAGCCCTTACGTTGAACATTGGATATCTAGACTTGTTTATTAGTCTATTAGTTATTTACTACATTTTATTCTTTGACATAACCTCCCCATTTTTGCCCTGCTCCTCTGTTAATATTGTTTTGTTTCTATTTTTATGATTCCACCTGTAAATGAGATCATTTAAGGAATAAGCATTAAAGAATAAGTGTTTTCTGTTTCTGCTTTTTTTCACTTAAGATAATGGCTTAACCCAGATTCAACTGTATTATGGCAAATGACAGGAGTTTCATTTTCTTTTTTTTGAGATAGGTCTTGCTGTGGAGCCTAAGCTTTAAACTCATGATGGTTTTGCCTCAGCCCCACAAGTGCTGGGGTTACAGGTGTATTCGATTTAGTAACTCCCTCTCTCCTCTTCTAAAAATCACTGAATAATATTTCATTGTATATTTATACTACACTTTCTTTACCCCTTTCCCTGTTAGCAAATGCTCAGGTTGTTTCCGTATGTTCACATCTGTTAGGCTGTGTGTACTTAGATAAGAGACAGTGTTGGCCAAGGTGTGGAAAAAGGGGAACATTGTACAGTTGTTTTGAAACAGTATGAGGTTATAAAAAAAATTAAAAATGGAAGGTTTTTGAACCCAGTGGTCCCTCTTCAGGATATGCAGCCAAAGAAAGGAAATCACCACTGTGGAAGGATGCTGACTTCACTACCCAAGAGTCCTCCAGGGCTTCTCAAGGATGAGAATCATTGCTTAGTTTGTAAAGAGAGAGTCAGAGTTATGTCAAGAGGAGGGAGCCCGTATAGAGGAAGGCATGAACCAGAATTGCCTGTAGGCCTTTTGACCATCATGCTTTCTTGTGAATGGGGACCAGCTTGTGCTTTTGTTTGCCTTCTCCTTCACTGATTTGTAGGGAACACCCAATTATTCATCTTCTTTCTCCTTTTCCTCCTTTTTTGTCTCTTCCCCTTTTCACTTCCTCCTCTCCTTCTCTCCTTGTACCTCCATGATAGGAAGTTGGATTTCCTGAACCAAGGCATATGCAAAAGTGGGATGCTTTAGTTTTCTTTCTTTTTTTAGATTCAATATTATTTATTCATGAAAATGAACTTTAGAACCATTTGTAATATGTAACAAGTGAAAAGTGGTAATCCAAATTTTATGTCTTGTGTTAATTGAATTTCATAATTCACTCATTGAGAACATTTAAGAAGTCTACCTTAAATACTATTTTAGTTAGGGTTACTATTGCTGTGATGAAGCACCATGTCCAACGAAACCTGGGAATGAAAGGATTTATTCAGCTTACACAGCACTCTCATCATCAAAGGACAGGAACTCAACAGGGTAGGATCCTGGAGGCAGGAGCTGAAGCAGAACCCATGGAGTACTGCTTACTGGCTTGCTCCACATGGCTTGCTCAGTGTGCTTTCTTATAGAACCCAGGGCCACCAGCCAGTGATGGTACCACTCATAATGAGCTGGGCCCTCCCCCATCAATCACTAGGAAGATGCTTTATAGGTTCATCCACACCTTGATATTATGGAGGCATTTTTGTAGTGCAAATTCTGATTGGTCATAATAATGAAAACCTAGGGTCAGACATAGGGGTAAATGCTGAAACAGCAGAGAGACAAAGGAGCAAGCCACAGTCACTTCTATCCTTGCCAACTCCTCAGCCTGAAAAGGGGTGAGCTCCTATCTCCTTCCACCTTATATTCTTCTCTCTGCCCAGTCATATCACTTCCTGTTTCCTACTCCCAAGTGCTGGGGTTAAAGGTGTATGTCAACATTGCCTGGCCTCTATGGTTAACTAGAGGCTAGCTCCACACTGATCTCTAGGCAAGCTTTATTTGTTAGACCACAAACACATTTCCCCTTTTTTGTCTAAAATTATAAAGGTTATAACTAATATAAAAAAGCTATATATAGTAATTACAATAACTATATACAATATATGCAGGCAATAAATATCAACAATATCTAGTCCATTAAAAAATGAAAATTCAGAGAAAATACTCCATATCTATTGTATCTTGATGAGTCCAGAAGGTTGTATCTAATTCCAGTTCTATTGTAACTTGCATTACCAAAGCTATCTTTTTATGTATCTTAAACTTACATACTTTACATTTCTTTAGTGAATTTCTTTTCTGAATCTGGTAACAAGGAAAATTATAACTATAAAGTCTTCAACTCAATCAGAGACCCGAGCAGGAGGTACAAGCAAGTGACTTCCAAAGAATGTGAGAAATGATAGAAACAGCTGGCTGCCTGACAGCCACCCACATTTCCTCTGCAATGCTAGGGGATCGATCTTTGGCCTATAGGCCTATAATATCAGGCAGGCTTTTCTATGAAGTAGGATATTCTGATTTTCTCAATCAAGGTTTCCTCCTCTCAGATAGCTATAGTTTGTATAGAGTTGTCATAAATTAGCCAGCACAAACACCAATGTTGTTTATCTTTTATGCAGACATTATTTGTGAATTTATCCTTTTCATTTATGACTATTCCATACTGAGCATTCACTACATTAAACTATTCTTTTATTATACTTGATTTCCCTCTCCCACATCTGACTCCCATTCCTGTTATCCCCTCAGCATCCCTCAAGTCCCTTTCTCACTGATTTCAACCACAGGATACTGCAAAGAGATGCTGCTTTGATTATGAATAAGAGTAGCAGCTAGTTGTGGTGGTATATGCCTTTAGCACCAGCACTTGGGAGTCAGAGATGGATGCATCTCTGAGTTTGCTGCCAGTCTGATCTACAGCGTGAGTTCCAGGACAGCCATGGCTACACAAAAAAACCCTGTCTTGAACAAACACATAAATAAACAAATAGCAAAGTGAGAATAGAATTTGTATACGGGTATAAATGCAAGTATTTAGAATGCAGTTTGGTGCCATGTCTATATAACGAAGCAATAATAGTGAGTTTCCCTTTGGGCCTGTGACCTCCCCAGCCTTGGGTTTTGTACCAGGTCTGCAGTATCAGGCTTGTGGCCCCTCCTGTGGATTGTGTGCCAGTACTAGTCTAAGAATGGTTGATTGCCTCCATTGCAAATGTGCCACTATTTCATCAATCTTACATGTAGATTGATATTGTAGTTCATAATTCTCATAGCTGGGAAAGATCACTGATGCATTATTTTTCTTAGCAGCCTGTATAGCACCTTCTGGCCCTATGAGAGCTTGCTAGTAGGGAAGAAGGTTCTAGCTGGTTCCAATTTGATTTCTCTATAGATGATACATTTGTTTTCTCTTGCTTTGTAACATATGAGAAACTTAGCTGGAAAAAGTAGTCATGTTTTTGTCACAGTTGCTGTAAGTCACTAATTTCTGGGGTTCTTTCTCAGTCTCTCATGGAATTGCTGTCAGATACCAGCTGGTGCTAAAATTATTGGAGCATGGCTGAGTCTAAAAGAGTCAGTTCCAAGGTGACCTGCTTATATGGCTGGCAAGTTAGTGTTGGCAACGTTTATGGGGCTGTCCTCATATCATGGGAGCCAGCTTCCTCCAGAGCAAGAGCCAAGATACCACCATGGAAAGGATAGTTCTTTTTATGACTGATTCATCATTTTTAGATACTCTGTTGGCCTCATAGATCAGCTGTGCTTCATCATGAAAGGGAAACTGCACATGGGAATAAGGCAAGGCTTGTTGGAGATCATTTTGTGGGGTTTGGCTGTATGAGAGGTTAACAGCTGTAACTTGGCATGGGATTGCGTTGAGGCTCAGGTAAGAATCTGTATGAATGTCCTTTGTAAATCATTAAAACAACATGTAAATGTGACAGAATGATACTGGTTCCCTTACCAATAAATTATAGACTGAATGAAGTTACATTATTTTGTTGCTTTGTGTCGTATTAATTTTACAACCCCTTTGCCTGCTTGGAGTTTTCCTCCATCAGCTTGCCCTTCTTCTACTTCCCCTTGCCCCTCTTCCATCCCCTGCTTCTCCTCCTCCTAATATTTTATGTCCTATCATTTTCCATATTATTAGTATATTAGTGATAAATTAAGAACAAAAAGTAAAGCAACTTTTTTTCTTGTCTGTTGGGTGTGAAAGTAATGTATTGAATTGGAGGAAACCAGAACTAACAGTGGTGGTAGGAGGGGCCTATTGGTCACCCAAGTTTTAACTTAAATTTTATTCTATAGAATCTGTCTCTTTGAAAACCTTTGGTGTCTTATGTGTATGTGTGTTTTTCCCACTCTCTCCTTTTAAACAAGATTACATTTGTTTGCAGATAAAATTTCTCGAAAACCAAATTTGCAGATAAGTTTTGTTATATCTCTGGTGGCCTATCATCATCTTTTAATTCTCATGCCTCCAACTCTCCATTGTTGGGCTTATATGGTACTTGGAATTCATGCTTTGAGGCAAATATTCTACCACATCTTCAGCCCCTTAAACTGGAAACTTCTTAAGGTGGGGCAATGTCTTACCTTCTGTTAGTGTGTTTCTATAGCACATTTAACCCAATGTTTTGAACTTCATTTGTTCTAAGCAATAGTGACTGAACAACTGTAGAATGATGCTCTCCAAAACTCCACTGTTATGTCAGATAAAGAGGGGATTATTTTGCTCAGATGGAAGTGATGGTGGTTGTTTTAATTAGGGTTTCTGTTGGCGGTGAAGAGACACCATCACCACGACAACTCCTATAAAGGAAAATATTTAATTAAGTGGCAGCTTACAGTTCAGAGGTTTAGTCCATTACAATTATGGTGGGGAGCATGGTGGCTGGAGGTATGGTGGCTTGCAGGCAGACATGATGCTGGCTGCATCTTGACCAGAAGGCAACAGAAAGTGGACTCAGACACTGGGTGGTATCTTGAGTATAGGAAACCTCAAAGCCTGCCTCCATAGTGACATACTTCCTCTAACAAGACCATACCTATGGCAACAAAGCCACACCTCCTAAAAGTGCCTCTCTCTATGAGCTTATGAGGACCAATTACATTCAAACTACCACATTCTTCTCCCTGGTTCCATACGCTTTTACCAGTATCATAATGCATACTGCAAAATGCATTTAGTTCAAGTTGAAAAGTCCCCATAGTCTATCATGATCTCAAAAATGTTTTAAAGTTCAAAGTTAACAGCCTCTTTTGAGATTGCTGCAATCTCTTAACTCTTATCCTCTGTAAAATCAAAATCAAAACAGATCACATATTTCCAACATATAATGGCTCAGATTATATATTATGTTTCCAAAACATAGGGAAGGGAGCATAGTGAGGAAATACTGGGCCAAAGCAAGACTGAAAATCAGCTGGGCAAACTTCGAACTGCATTTCCATGTCTGATGTCAAAATGCTCTTCAGATATCCAACTCCTTTTAACTTTGTTGACTGTAACATACATTTCTTTCCCTTGGTTCCATTTCTTGTTAGCAGTTCTCCTTGGCAGGTATCTCATGGGTCTAGCATCTCTAACATCTTGGGTTCTCCAAGGCAATCCATGCTTCAACTTCACAGCTTCACACAATGGCTTCTACTAGGCCTCCATTCAGGAACACCCCTGACATACACATGGCCTCAGTAGCTTTCCTTGGTCTCAGGCAAATTCCATAGTCTCTTTCTTCTATCCTTAACTCCAGAACAATATGACCGAAGCTGCCAAGTTCTGCTGCTTACTGGGGCTGAAATATTACCCCTTGTTCAAATACATCTTCACCAGCTTTCTGTCCTTTACTTGGTTGTCCTGAAACTGGATCTCTAGACTAGGCTGGCCTCAAACTTAGAGATCCATCAGCCTCTGCCTTCCAAAGTGCTTTGATACAGGTGTGTACCACCACATAGAACTCTTAAGCTTTTCTTTAGTTCCTTTTCACAATTTGGAAATTTAATTGGCTGGGATGTTGCTCAGAGGATAGCATTCTTTTTATTCCATTTCTTAATCCATTTATCTCCTTGAACACAGGATTTAGCCCTATTCTACTTTCTGGTGCCTCTTTTCTCAATCTGTACATTTTATATTTTTGTTTTCTTAGCTTGCTTCTTTCCATTATGAATCTTCATTAGAGTTACCACTAATAACCACACAACAGATTCTATAGTAGGCTGTTTTTAGATTTCCTCTGCCTACAGAATTAATCCAAACCTCTTCACTTTAGCCCCAGGCAGACTTTTTGGACAAGGGAAAAAAAGCAACCACATTCTTCACCAAGATATCACAAGAAAGGACTCCAGGTAACATATTAAAATTCTTCTTCTCTGAAACCTCTTGAACCAGCTCCTGACAGTTTAAACAACTCTTAGCAGCATTGTTTTTTATGCTCATACTAGTATGCCCATTAAACGGTGCTTAAAGCATCTAATTGCTTTCTTAACCCAAAGTACCAAAGTCCAAATCCCTCCAAACAAAAACATGGTCTGGCTTATCACAGCAATATCCTACTCCTTGGTACCAATTTCTATCTTAGGGTTTTTATTGCTGTGAAGAGACACCATGACCATGTCAATTCTTATAAAGAAAACATTTAATTGAGGTGGTGGCTTATAGCATCAGAGGTTTAGTCCATTATCATGGTGGGGAGCATTGTAGTGTGCAAGGCAGACATGGTGCTGGCTACATCTTGATCAAAAGGTAACAAGAAGTGGACTCAGACACTGGGCAGTTTTTTGAGCATAGGAAACCTCAAAGCCTGTCTCTATGGTGACTTACTTCCTCCAACAAGGCCATAACCATAACAACAAAGCAATACCTCCTAGTAGTGCCACTCCCTATGGGTTCCCATAGGGCCAATTACATTCAAACTACTACAGTGGTGATGGCTTCTGTCAGAATCATCCTCAAGCCTGTCTTTCACAGATCCTGGTTTTGCCAATGGAGGCTTTACTTCTCTCAAGTAACTCAGAGGTTTAGACTTTGTAGCCCAGCCTCCTCACTGAAATAAGTAAGCAAACAAGCAAACCCACGAACCCCAACAGTCAACAAGCAAAGCCACTTACCCCAACAGGCATTCCTATGTGACTTTGAGAATCTTTGCTCCTGTGCTCACACTGAAATCATGGCATAGCTTGATGTTTTCAACTTAGAAAACTCTGATGATAGAATGTACAACATTCTTCCATGGAATAAATCATAAAAATTTAATCTTTGCAATTTTCCATTTTTTTTTCTGCAATAGGTCTTTGCAGTGGCATTTTGACACAAATATCATTCTTTTGAAAAATGTAACAGTTATGGTTACCTTTGGAAAAATGGTTCTGTTTTGTAGCTTGAGGACACATTGTATGGACATTCACCATTTAGATGCAGTTTGACACTAAGTACATCAAAGATGCTTTTTAAGAATGGGGAGTGTTTGTAATGCTATCACATTTATGTGTTAGGATAATTGTGCTTTGTATGATTTTCCTACCTTGTGCAGGGGGAAAATATTGGAGCTATTTGGGATCGTTTTTTTGCTTTACTCTGGCAGATTCTCCTGATTTTCTACTTCAGGAATCCTTTTCTTCCTTAGCCATGACCAACCTGTCTTTCACATCTTTGTGTCTAGCCTCCTTCCTGTCTTTAGAGGGTGAGCTAGGGCGTGCCACTTACATATGAAGGGGCAGTGAGTGTATGCAGAGGGGTTCCCATGAAGATTAGGATGGTGGCCAGGGTTGTTCTTCCTCTACTAAGTGGTAGTAGAGGGACAGAGAAGAAAAAATAAAAACATGGCCACAGTTACTTGAAAAATTATTTTCTGTGTATGGGTATGTCTTTATACCATGGACATGCCTGGTTCCCTTAGAGATACCCTTGGAACTGGAGTTATGGATGGTGTGAGTCACCATGCAGGTACCGTGAACTGAACCTTGGTCCTTTATGAGAGTGAGAAATGTCCTTAACTGCTAATCCATTTTTCTAGTTCCTGCTTTAGTTTTTTAAAGAAACATTTTATTTTTTTTAAACTTGTCTTAGGTTCACAGAAAAATTAATGCAAGGTGCAGAATTTCCCTGTATTTTCCCTCCCTTCTATATACCCAGCCTCCTCTACTGTTAACAAGTCCCACCAGAGTAGTGTGTGTGGGCCACCTGATGAATCTATTTATACTTTGGTATCACCCAGACTATATCGTTTAAGATGCTCTTTTGTTGGGATGCATTCTGTGGGCTTAGACCAGTATGGCGTTTGTCTGTCACCATAGTAACCTGTGCCCTAATCCTCCTAAGTTCTGTGCTTCAATCCTCTCCCAGTCATTCTTGGAAACTTCTGATTCCTTTGAGAGTCTCCATAGTTTTTCACTTTCAAGAATATCACAGGGTTGGAATCCTACAATGGGCAGGCCATTCACTTTACTTTTTGTCTTGTTTGGTATGATAGATTGTTTAAAGAACATCTTGATGATTTCTAAGAGGCATATTTGTCTAATAGTTGCTTTAGTAAACATTTTATTATTTTCAAATTCAAATAGTGAATAGTTATTCAGTTTTGTTAAATAATTTAGAATTGTTATATGACCACTTTGAAGCACCTTACAATTTAAAACTTCTAAAACATTCATTTTGTGTGTGTTTATGAGCTCATGTGTGCATCTTGTACACATGCATTACCCATCATAACCACTTCCATTTTAACTGACTGAAATTTAAGTCCAGCCTTTTTTGATTTTACTGAGGGGGGGGGAACCTCATTGTGTGTTAACTACTTCTCTGATTTTTGGGCTACCCAGAGGAGATTCTTATCTTACCTACTTTTGATATTATTTTACATATTGTGTGTGTACCACACATTGATATGTGGAAGTCAAAGGATACTTTGCTGGAATCAATTTTTCCCTTCATTTGTGTGGGTTCTAGGGCTCTAACTGAGGCAGAAGCGTTTCTATTCAATGAACCATCTTGCTAGTCCACATCTTTTCTAATTAATAAGTCCCTTGTATAAGAGACGTCCTGTGATCTCAACCATACAGTGGGTTATTTGAGGTCTAATCTATATGACTGTCTGATGTTAATACTATAAATATTCTTTAAATAAATAAAATAAAACTTACAAATGGGCATTAAATGTATTTTTCTTATTATTGTTATTGTAGTGTTCAAGACCCAGAATGAGGATAGGGTAATGAAATTTACTCAGGCTCTGCCATCAGCAATGCAGACATGAACAAGGCACTGTTTCTGAACTTCACTTTCCTTTTGGGAATATGGAGACATCAGAGGTCCTATTAAAGAACCACTGGAACTCTTTGTAGGGGTTTCATTTCATTATAAGGAAATAAGAAGGATTAGGACTAGAGAGGTGGCTCAGTGGTTAATTTGCTGCAGGGGACTTGTATCTAGCATATGCATGGTGGCTTACCATTGTCACTCCATTTCCAGGGTGTCTGACACCCTCTTCTGGCCTCTGTGGGCACCAGGCATGCACACAGTGCACATATATGAGGCAGAACACTCATATATATAAAATGAAAATATATCTGTAAAGGAAAATGTTTGGTTAATAAGTCATAGTCATTTATCTTCAGCTTTAGACATGTTTTCTTGGGGCTGGAGAGATGGCTTAGTAGTTAAGAGCACTGGCTGCTCTTCTAGAGGTCCTGGGTTATTTCCCAACATTTAAATGGTGGCTGAAAACCATCTATAATTGTGGTCCTATGGGATCCAATTCTTTATTTTGATATGCAGACATACATGTTGACAATATTCATACACATGAGTATTTTTGAAAAGATTTTTTTCTTTTTAGTTTTATAGATACCTGATTTTTTAAAAGCTGAAAAGATGGTTATTTAGCTGTGCGTGATGGGGGGGGGGGAGAGAATGTATTTATTCCTGGGTATGTCTCACTGATTAAACCTGCTTGTGTCGTCTTGCAAAAAGCTTTGGGATGTTTGCCTGTGTGCTTGGCTCCTAATCATATTTATTACCCTCTTGTCAACTGGAGATGTTAGCTTTCCTTTCAAGAACATGAATTATATGGCTGCATGCTATATGGACTCAGAGACACATCATTTCTGTTTATGGAAGGAAAAGGCTGCATTCCCAAGTCCTCGTGGCCAGTCTCCATGTAGTTGAAATCAGCAGAGTATAGTCAAGTCAGGTAGAGAGGTTCTGGGGAAGGGAATAAAAACAACCTTGTGAAGTTGAATTCCTCAGGCAGGAAACATAGTAAGTTCTAGTTTTAATCAGAATGTTCCTCTGCTTTCAAATATTTAGACTGGTCAGTGACAAAGTGTATTAAGTTAGACAAAACTTTATTCCTTCCAGTCTGAGAATGCACAGCAGTTCCAGGAAGTGTGTAAATACCATCTCTTGTCAGTCCCATTGGCATTTTTATTATATTGAATCTCAGCTTGTGTATGTCTACTAACTTGAAGTTTTTTTTTTTTCTGTTACTTTCAAAATACAGAATATGTTCAAAGACAGTATGATGAAGCATCCTATGGTGAAAGATGTCATGATGCTCGATTGCCAACCCTTAGGGTAGATATTGACCATCCAGAAGGAAGTGTCACCAGCACATAATAAAGAATGCAAACAACCTTTTTTTTTTACAAAGGTATTACCTGGCATCGTGCTGAGGGCCAGGGGAAGTCAATTTTGATGAGTGTCTAGAGAAGCACATGGTTGAACAACTTTTCATTTTTTGGACACATTTATTTGATAAATTTTCCTTTGTAGCAGCCAGAGAAAGTTACTGTAGAGAAAGGAAGTAGGAGCTGAAAGAACTAATATTCCATCCCTGCAGGTGGGTTCTTTGGCTAAATTTGAAGATGACCAGCGATGCTAATATTTCATGAAATCTTCATGGATGTTTAATGCTGGGACTTAAGATAATATAAAAAGGGATTTGATTCTCTTACATGAAATGGGGTAGTCAGAGTAAAATTGTCGAGTGACTTATACCAATTGAAGGCTTATATATCATCTTGGATTTTTTTCTTCTTGACAGCCTTGCTGTGTAGCTCTGGCTGTCCACGAACTTGATGTGCAAACCAGGCTTAGAGATCCCCTGCTCTGCCTCTGGCTTATCTTGGATTTTACAAGAATCTAAAATGAGAATCAGTTATGATTTTATATTGTTAGTAGAACTTAAATTGATCAGTTTGTTTAAAGTTGAATGGAGGTCTTGAGAGGTGATTTGTCAATTAAGAGCACTGGCTGCTTTTTCAGAGTATCTGGGATCAAATCCCTGCACCCACAGTGGTGGTCACAGCCACCTCTAACTCCAGTCCCAGGGCATCGATCCAGCGCCCTTTTCTGGCCTGTGCGACCACCAGGCATGCATGTGGTACACAGACACATGCAGACAAAAACATCCATACACATAATATGAATAAAAGAATAAAAATATAAGTTGAATGGAAGCGTACTGGTTCATGCCCTCAGCTAAAGAAGTAGAGAAAGAAATTGCTCTCATCTACCTTTGTGCATCAAGGCCTTGTTCGGTAGTGGTTTAGAAAAATCTCCCAGAGTCCTTCTGACCAGCTCCCCCCTGCTGGAAGCAATTCTGCAGCTTCAGCTGGTATAACTGACCTCCTTCCCTGTCTTTACTTCTGGCTTTTTCTCCTTTTACTTCAGTATTCACATTCTGTACTTTAGAATGACTTAAAGGCAATACAGTCTTGTTTACTGTGATCTCTGTTTTATTTTTTTAATCTGCAATAGAACTTCAATTTTCTTATATGGTCTATGGGTTCAGAGGTGTCTATCCATAGCTTTATGCCTGGAATGTAGTCTAGCATCACTAGGTAGTGTCGAATCAAAAGTGAATCCTGAGTGATGCGGAAGACAACAGAGATACCAATCTAGGTTAACTTTTGAAAAAAATGAAGGAACATTCAAAATGTGTGCACAAAGACACAGGGGAGTGCCTGATCAAGATGCCAGCTTTCTGTTTGTGTAGAGAGATTTTGAGAAATGGAAATAATGGAAACGTTAGCCCCAGCGATTGGTAAATAATGTAGTCTTAGAACACTGTAAGCACCAGGGAAGGAGTAAGTAAAAGACTTTTGGAGAATTTCTGACTAGAGGCTCATGTGGCCAATCATATTTTAGGACAGTTAATCTGAAAAATGTATAGCATCAGGTAGAAATTAGAGGGAGTGATGAAAAGTATACCATTTAAGAAACTATTAGCAAAATAGTGTTTATTTTCATTATGGGTTAGAAAGTGATGGATGCTCAGAAACCAATAAAGGAAATTAAAGGTTAACAGTATAAAGATGCTGCTTTGGAAAAGGAAAAAAAGGCCCAATTTAATAAGTATATGAAAGTAACAAGTTACTAGGAGAAAACCAAATGATTGTGTAGGAAATTGCTTGAAGGTATGACAAATATAGCTCCAAATAAGAGAATGTCAAAGTATGATGTCAGTAAGACTACTTTTGGGAAGCTCATTTGTAAAGGAATAGATGTTGAGAATATATAGTATTTTATTAAGTGTATAGGGGTAATAGGCTATGCCATCATTGCCAATGGGGCATGTGGATCTGTGCTATTTTCTTAGTTGAAAGAGTCTACAAAACAAAATACACATAGTGTTTGGTTCTTGTACTAGAATATATCCTAAATATCTTCTACTTATGTGAAGTAATATATATTTAAGGATATTCTTTTGTATTTAAATTTATTTTTTTATGTATGGATGTTTTTCCAGCATGCAGTGTGGATGTGGGCCTGATGAGGGCAGCAAATTTTTTAGAACTAGAGTTGCACATGTTTGTGAGCCAACATGTGGCTGCTGAGAACCTAACCTGGGTTCTCGAAAGAGTAACCAGTGCTCTTAACTGCTGAGTCATCTTTTCTGACCTATTACTTTTAATATCAATTGGAAACATCTCCACGTTTAGGAAAGTTGGTCAATAATACATAGTAATTGTTAAATGAAGGATTAGTCTTCAACATATTTTATTAAGTAAAAAAAGATAATATACATAATGGACACCAGGTTGCTATTTTGAAGACAACTAAATTAAGGACATTTTCTTATATATGCCTAAGGTACTTATTTTTCCTTTTTTCTTTCCTTGTTTCTTTGTTTTCTTTCAGTTTTTTTTTGAGACAGGGAGACAGGGTTTTTCTGTGTTGCCCTGAAATGTGCTCTATAGACCAGGCTGGCCTTGCACTTAGAGAGTCACCTGCCTCTGCTTCCTGAGTACTAGGATTAAATGTGTGTGCTACTGTTGTTAAAGTTAGCACCCCCCCCCCCAACCACAAAGAGACCAGATCTGATGATGCAAAAGCAAGGAGTCTTTTTTTTTTTTTTTTTTTTTTTATTTAATTCTAGTAGGCTGGGGCCAACCATCCTACCCAAAGGCAAGATGGCTACAACCCTGAGAAGGAGGTGGGGTTTCTTTTAAGCCTTATTGAGGGGAGTGTCTAAGGAAGTTAGGTTAGGTCATTTTAGATAGGATTGACTTAAGCAAGTGGCAATTATATTAGTATATTCTAGTTAGCTGAGGTAGTCAGGGGCATGTCAAGGCTACAGTATTTTTTTATTTTAGGGCAGGCCTGGACAAGTCCTAGGCTCTCTCCTTGAGCTGCTGTGGAGGCTGGCTCAGGCCTGGCCTGGCCTAGTATTGCATGTACCAGGCCTCCTCCTTGCTGTTGGGGGTGTTAGAGATTGATTGCCCTTTATTTGTGGCTTTACCTCAGAAACTGCTTGTTCAGTCTCAGGAAACTGAAATCGAGACCTGCTCTCTGAGAGAAGACTGAACAGCTTGGTAGGGCCTCTGCTCAGTCCTTTCACTGCTACACCTGTCATTCTTAAGGGAATTGTAAGAACATGTTAAACACCTATGGGACCAAGAACTTGGTACCCAGAGAAGAGGGATGGAATGAAGTGTTACTTTGCTATTGTGCATCTCATTTGGGATACTCTGAAGTTTATCTCTGTGTTTGTCTTTCTTCACTGTAGCAGGATAACCAGAGGCAGCTTTAAAATGATGAAACATCTGGGCTCACAGTTTTAGAGCTGTTGGTTCTGACTGAATTGCTTCTAGGACTGTGGTAAGGCAGACTGTTGTGAAAGTGGAAGCAGCATGGTTGAGGAGGATGATTATCTTGTACTTGGTCAGAGGTAAAAACAGCCCAAAGTATTGGCCCACACTTGGGAGACAGTCAGAGGCAGGTGGGTCTCTGAGTTTAAGGGTAGCTTGGTCTACATAAAGAGTTCTAGATCAGCTAGTGTTACATAATAATACCTATCTCCAAGAAAGCACTAACCTACCCACCCTCCTACTCCACAAGCAGAAATGGTCTAGGGATATGTGTCTCCTTTAAAAGCTTACTTACAGTGACCCACTTCCTCCGACTGGGTCCTACCCTATACAGGTTGAAGTTTTTTTGAATAGCACCACATTTTGTGGCCATTTGTTTAAAATGTGTGGATGTACACTGTGTGTGGATACCCTTTCTAGTGTGTATGCCTGTGGAGGACACAGGTTAACTCAGGTGTCTTCCAGTCACTCTCCGCATTTTTTTTTTTTTTTTTAATTGCAGGATGTCTTCTTGGCAGGCCTGGCTCACAGCTGGGGAATCCCCCTGGCTCTGACCTCCAGTATTGGTTACTTGAATCAACTTCCTTTTGGGTGGGTTCTGATCTCAGGCTCTCATGCTTACACAGCCACTAAGCTATCTCACCAGCTTGGTGCCCATGCTTTTAGCATTGTGGTCCTTGGGAGGCAATCTCAGACCCAGAATATAACATTATTAAAAAAAAAAAAAGAAACATTCAATTAAAAAATGTATGTCTGTGCTACATATAGTCAACTTTGAGAAAATTGGTGTGCAGAAAAATAAATTATAAAAGAACCCAGGCTTTCATATCTGATAAGGTTAGTATTGAGAATGCATAGAACTTCAGTCAGCCTGGGTTACATACCAAGTTCCAGGTCAACTTTGAGACCCTGTGGTAAAACAAAACAAATAAACAAAATACCCCCCAAAACATTTCTAAAGTTCAACAACAACAACAACAACAACAACAACACACCTAAAGATAGGCAGAGAACTTACATAGATGCTTTTACAAAGTATATAATTTGTCAGTAATCTTGTAGGATGGTAATAATATTACTGTCCCTGTTGGTTGCTTTTGTCAGCTTCATACAAGCTACAGTCATCTGAGAAGGGAGAACTGTCTGAGAACATGTGCTCATTAGACTGGTGTATAGGCAGGTCACAGGGCCTTCCTCTTTTGAAGATTGATGTGAAAGGGCCCAGCCCATTGTGAGCTATGTGGTCCCTAGCTGGTGGTCCTGGGTTATATGAGATATCTAGCTATTGAGTAAGCACTGTACTGGCATTGCCACCTCCAGGTTCCTGCTATGGTTTCCCACAGTGGATTGTGACCTGGCATATATAAATCAAATTAAAATTTTCCTTTCAAAGTTGCTTTGTGGATCATAGTCTTAATGACATCAACATAAACCAAACTAGGGCAATTTCTAATTGTTAGTGAATGACCACCCTGAGAGCTTGTTCGTGTTTGCAGAGTTCCCAACTAGTCACAGCTGTTTGTTTTTCTCCTAATGTTGTAAAACATGCTGTCCACTTAGAAAGGGGGGGGGGAGGGAGGGAGGGAGGAGAGGGGGAGAGACAAGATTCTGAGTTCATTATTTTTGTTAATTTTTGTCTCCTGCTGCGAAAGGGTATCTTAGTTAGGGATTCTATTGGTGTGAAGAGATACCATAACCATGGCAACTCTTATAAAGGAAAATGTTTAATTGGGACTGGCTTACAGTTTCAAAGGATTAGTCCATTATCATCATGGTGGGTCATGGCAACATACAGGCAGACATGGGAGTGGAGAGGTAGCTGAGAGTTCTACATCTGTTTTTTTCATTTTAAAAAAATTAATTTTATTTTATATTCCAATCACAGTTCTCCCTCCCACCCCTCCTCCCACCTCTCTCACCTCCTCCCCATCCCCCTTTCACCTCCTCTGTAGTCCACTTCTGAAGACATGGGTGTAATGATTTAACTAGACCCAAGATAAATGATAAATGGGTGTTTTAGTGTTTTATTGGGGAACACTTATATGTAACAATAAAGAACTGCCACAGCCGGTCTCTGCCCTTCCAAGAAAGAGAGCATAAGAGAGAGAGGAAGAGAGAGAGACCACACCTCACGCTTTCCTCTTTCTGCTTCTGTCAACACCTGAAGCCATGCTCTCCAACTGCATCCCTCCCTGCCTAGGCCATCTAGTTTCCTCCTGTTCTCATCCCTCCCCTCCTTGCCACTCCCCACCCCTAGCTTGTCCTGTAGATATCATCTAATTTCTTTTCCCAGGGTGATCCATGTGCCTCTCTTAGGGTCCTTCCTCCTTGTTACCTAGCTTCTCAGGAGCTGTGGATTTTAGTTTGGTTATCTTTTGCTTTACATTTAATATCCGCTTATGAGTGTTTGTCTTTCTGAGTCTGGGTTACCTCACTCAGGCTGGTTTTTTTTTCTAGTTCCATCCATTTGCCTGAAAATTTAATGAGGTCATTATTTTTACCACTAAATAATACTCCATTGTGTAAATTTATCACATTTTCCTTATCCATTCTTGAGATACCATCTTACTCTTGTCAGAATGGCTAAGGTCAAAAGTACTGAGGACAGCTTATGTTGGAGAGGATGCGGAGTCAGGGTAACATTCCTTCACAGCTGGTGGGAGTGCAGACTTGTACAGCCATTTGGTAAATGGAAAATTGGGAATTGATCTAACTCAGGACCCAGTTATACCACCTTTGGACATTTATCCAAAGGATAATCAATTATATCACAAGGACATTTGCTCACCAATGTTCATAGCAGCATTATTCATAATAGCTAGATGTAGAACTTGGAGTTCTACATCCAACAAGAAGTGGTCTGAGACACCAGGTGTGGCTAGAGCATATATGAGACCTCAAAGTTTGCCTCCACAGTTACATGCTTCCTCCAACAAGGTTATACCTGCTCCAACAAAGCCACACCTCGTAATAGCGCATTCCATTTGGGGACATTTTCTTTCAAATTACCACAAAGGGATAGTGTAGCGTGTATGTTTTCTGCCAGCCCGCCCACCACCAGTCTGGTCCCATTGCCACGCCAGCCCCCAATAACACGCTGAGACTCTGTATTTGATATAAATCTGTTGGCCAGTTCCTAATTCCTTATCGGCTAGCTCTTTCTTAATAATTAACCCATTTCTACTATTCTAAGTATTTCCATGTGGCTCATCTTACCGGCCAGAGCGATGCTGGTGTCCTACCTTCTCCAGGCTTTCTCCATGCTCACTCCTCCTAACTACTTCCTCTTTCCTCCTTGTCTCTGAACCCCACCTATCTTGCTTTCCCATTGGCCACAGTGCTTTATTCCTTAACCCGTATGAGAAACATATTTACAGAATAACATCTCCCATCAGGATAGTCTATTTTTGTTTTGTTCATAGCTTATCAGCTTCTATTAGAAATACTTAACTCAGTCAAAGGGAAAAAAGATACATTTTTGTGTATTGCTATCTGCTTATTAGATAGAAAGCTTAGAAGTGTTGGTTTATTTGAAGTAGATTCAGTCTTGATCAAAGGTTGACTTCTACTAACATTTTGTTTTGCATATATGGAATATATGATTTTTAAGAAAATAAAGTATGCATACACAGACACAACACACACACACACACACACACACACACACACACACACACACATGCACGCTCTGTGTAAACTATAGTCACCTGAGACAAGGGAACCTCCATAGAGGAATTGGGTCTGTGGTATATTTTCTTGATTAATGACTGATATGGGTGGGCCTAGCCACTGTGTAGATTGCTACACTTGTGTTCAGGGCAAGTTGAGCAAGCCATTGAGAACAAGCAAGGAGCGGTGTCTGTCCTTGGTTCCTGCTTCTTCTGCTTGAATTCCTGCACTGAATCCCCTCAGTGTTGGAGTGATCAGGACATGTAAACCAAATAAACCCTTCCCTCTCCAAGTTGGTTTTCATCACAGCAATAGAAAGCAAACTAGGACATACTTTCATAAAAATTTAATTTAATGGCAGGATCATTGACAACTCAAATTCTTATTATTGTTTAGAGTATTTTTAAAATTTTATATTTAGCTATTTTTTTGTGTGCATGTGTGTCCTGTGTGTCCTGGAGCTCAGAGGCTAGGCAAGCAAGTACTTTATCACCAAGTCATACCCCTAACCTAGCAATACAGATTCTTGTTCCCAAATTAATGTGACCAAGTTGAACATTAGGTTTTTTTTTTTTTTTTTAAAGTAGGACCTGCCAGTTGCAGTGTTGTAGTTGATGACAGGGTGGTTTAGTTATAGTAATAGTGTTAGGTAGAGCATATTAATGTTGTTTTGAATGTTTAATAGGTAAAGTACTGCAGAAGCAGAAGTGGTTTAAACTTAATTGCAGCGTGAATGTAAAAGGAGGGTTGATTTTCAAGTGCTTTGCTCTGTATTTGCTTTTATATTTGCTGAAAATATTGTACATGAAGATTATGCTTTGAGCACTGTAAAATGTTTTTCCAGTATTAACAAAATGATTGCCGGAAATGTTGTACTTGAAAGGTCATGTTGATTTTCTGGCACTTGTAATTTTATATTTTATACATATTGTTGAGTCTTTCAGTCTCCTACTTGAGTGCTTAAAGATCCAGGTAATAAATGGAAAAGGGAAATAGCAAAAGGGCACAGTGCACTGGAGTGCACATGTCTTTTGGACTTCTTTTGTTTCGGACTGAAATTTCAAATTCTAGAAGGTCATTGAGACGATGGAAGGGACAGCATGGTTAAGTCCTTCTGCACTTACCAGGTCCACAGACAGCTTAGATTACATTCTTCTGTTAATGGAGGTTGCATATAGATTTCCCGTGTTACTGCTCTCTCTCACTTGAACATACTTGAACATTTATGTTTACAGAGTTGACTGTCTTTTTTCAGATTCATGGATGACACTGAAACATTTGGTGCTTTCGCTCTGCCTCAGGCTTACCGGAATGTTGACTGACAGGGAGGACTCTGGCTTGGCAGTGCTTACACAGGCCACAGGCTGTTCATGAGGAAATACCTTGGTTCAGTGTAGCATGCACATGAGATACTTAGAATGACATGTATTATTTTACTCTCTTTAATACAGTGGTGGAATATTTTAGATATCACTAAGTATTCTTTACTAACCTAAAACTTTTGTTTCATTGGTCTTACAATAAAGTAATTATTTACAACTTTCTCTGTTCTCAATTAAGACTTTGTTCAGAGTCTGGGGATTTAGCCATAACTTGTGGGAAACTGACGTTGACTGGGTCTTTACAATGAATCACTATCTTTATTAAAAATGCAAACAATCCTCACTGTATTGATTGTCACAATTCATGTGACTTTGTTATTTGTACGGATAATTTTTGGACAGTGAAAAAAAATCATATGTTAAATATTTCCTAGAGGATTCTGTTAGCTTCATCTAATTCTTTTTGGGTGTTTGATTTTTGTGTTTTGTTTTTTTCAAGTCAGGGTTTCTCTGTGTACCCTTGGCTGTTCTGGAACTCACCCTGTAGATCAGGCTGGCCTTGAACTCAGAGATCATTCAGCCTCTGCCTCCCAACTACTGGGATTAAAGGTGTGTGTCTCTACCATACTATAAAAAAAATTTCGATTTTTAAGATTTAATTTTTTTTAACATGTATGAGTGTTTTGTTTGCATATTGTATGTGTATCATTTGCCTGCCTGGTACCTAGGATCCTCTGAAACTGGAATTACAGACAATTATAGGACATCATGTGAGTGCTGGGAATTGAACCATAGTCCTACTGCTCTTAGCCACTGAGTCATGTCTCCAGCCCCTAGCTTCATCTAACTTGTATAACAGACTTTCATCTGTGATTTTGTTACTTCTGTTTTTACTTGCTATAAGGAAGTAAAATAACTATTTAAAAATTAATAATTTACTTAGCTAGGACAAGTCTGTGGATGAGGTTC
Organism: Cricetiscus sungorus; assembly: GCA_030556225.1. NCBI lineage: Eukaryota > Metazoa > Chordata > Mammalia > Rodentia > Cricetidae > Cricetiscus > Cricetiscus sungorus. Next base: position 19,383,195 of record JANBXA010000600.1, on the reverse strand, counting down.
TTCCCTCAGAACAAAGATTCTGAACAACTTCATCATTCAAAGCTGATAGATATTAATTTAAATTTATTCAAATTTACATATGGCTCATATATTTTTATCTAGCTCATATATTCACTAAAACCCATCAAATTATTACTGGGTTTTCTTTTTAAGCATTTATTGTAACAGCCATTGTAATATTAGCATCATTTGATGTTGATGAGACAATAAAAATAAGTTTCTTATAAAATGGGGGAAATCAGAAAATTATTTTTAGGACTCTTAGGCTATTAAGATGAAAATAATCTTTTTGGTGGCTAGCATGAAATAAGTTAATAAGTAAGTTTTATTCATTATTGGTGCTATTTTTTGATAAATAAAATTATATTTATCTTTGTTACTGAAAGCAGGAATGTAATTGAAGCTTAGTCAAATGTGGACTTTGCTCCCATGGTGTTCATTCAGAACTTGATGTGTGTTTTTAATTAAATCATCATGGGTAGTAAGTAAAGATCAGACCAAAGATGTAGCAGTATCATTAGAAGTGTATGTAGCTTTTGAGTGTTTTGACCTTGCAGCAGACACCAGAAGTGATGATGCTGGGACATGGAAGGGTGACTTAGTCCTATACCTGGAAGGTTAACATTTGATCAAGATGGCATAATTGCCTATTCCTTGGCATGGCTGAGACTTGACTCTAAGTCTTCTTATTTCTAATTCTGCACTGATAGTGTGAATAGGGAAAAGGAGCAACTTAGGAGTAATGGGGCATCTTCTTCTGAAGTGACACGTGGCAGCCTTACCATTATCAGGCAGGTTGTCGGCTTGCAATGTGATGTAAATCTGTTCATTCACTTTCTTCCTTATTCCTCCGTCTGTCATGCAAAGGAATGTCTGCCATTTATTGCACACTCATACCAAGCTGGCTTTTTATCGATACTTAAATGGGTAGTAATAAAAACCTTATCTACAATTAAATAAGCAGTCAAGTTACATTTATAATTTTATGATAGAGCTTGAAAATTTTAGGAATGTCAGGATATAGACAAAGGAGTGGGTTGTAGGGTATGAATGAATGGATATACCTAGAAAAGGATAACTGACAATGCTGTTTGTCAGACACAGGTGTAGTTAGAGAGTGCCACAGGAGCCAGAGAGGGAACAGGGCCCTCCATGAGAAGCCAGTGAGAGTTCCAAGAAGAGATGGAAATTAGGTTGGTGACTCTCAGCTCATCTCACAATTATGTGTGATCAACTCCAAGGTTCAAGTCTACCTACTGGTTCCATTGCAGAGCTCAGACTTGATTGCAGGCGTTTCCCTGGCTTCTATCCTCAACACTGTGTTGTGCATAGGGTGGATGACACAGGCTTCTATGCAAGGCAATTCCATCTCTGTCAGGATGCTTCAGTGTGTCCCCCAGTGCACTGATTTCCCCCATGGTTTTCTGAAGGTTGAATGATGAACCACTCCTGATTTCACTTGCCCGCCATTCCCATGGTATTTCTTGAATGCCAAGTAGCTAAAACTTCCCATTGGATTTGAGTTTGGTGGACCCTTTTCCATTTAAGTTGCTCTTTTTAACAAAGTGAGATGGGCTGTTTGCAATATATAAAGCAGCTGCAGCTGGCATTTACAGTGGGCTGTTCTGTTGCTCAATTAGATTATTTTGGCATTATATATTATGACTCATTAGCTTGAAGATTTGTATATAAACAATACCATTAAGTATAGTAAGATAAGTACATTTAGAAATAGCTGCATGAGAGCATAAATATATTCCTCAGAACCTACGTTCTTTTCCCTCTGCTGGGATATTTCTGCATTCTAATGTTATTTCTCATTTTATCACAAATACCATAAACCTGACAGAGATGAATATAGTGTAATGAAGAAATATGGAAGACATTAGGATTTGAATTATACTACAAACATCCATCCACCACCAAGTCTTTTAAGGCAGGGGCTTTAACTCCCATGTTTCCTTTTCCTATTCTTATATAGTGAATTCCTCACACAGAACATCTTTCTTAAAATTCCATTCTTAAAATAAAGAAGCTGACAGATAACACAGAGTAGCTGTGTTGGCAGGCAGTAGGCTCCTGGCTGTATCCATTTTGTGCCTGTTCACTTCAGCCTTTGTGTATCAGGGACTCTTTGGAGACCTCAGAGTTGGGGTTAAAAATCATTACATTTTCCTCACAGGTGTGGTGGTACATTCCTTTTATCCCAGCATTTAGGAGGCCATGGCAGGAGGATCCTTATTAATTTGAGACAAGCTTGGGATACATAGTGAGTTCAAGGCTAGCCTGGTATACATAGTGGAACCCCCTTCTAAAAATAAAACCAACCAAAAAATGAAAACTTAAACAAGGCCTGGAGAGAAGCCTCAGAGGTTAAATAAGAGAGTTTCTGGCTCTAATGGAGGACCTGAGTTCCCCTTCCCAGAACCTGTGTCTAGGGTGGAGAGAGGGACTCAACTGCCTATAACTCCCTTACTCCTCTGGCTTCTGTGGGCAACCCTATAGTGGCATAATCATAAAGACAGACAGAAAGGCAGAAACACATGCATACACAAACATAAAGATAAAAGTATTTTAAAAATCAAACCAAAGTAAAATATTAACAAAAATCTTTTAAGGAAAACCCAAGTAAGCTATATAACTTAATCTTATCTCAAATGGATACCCAAGCCAAAGCCCAAGCAAAAGGAAACCCCAAACACAAAAGTGAAGACCTCCTCCCCCATCATTTTAAAGAAAATTAAAGTAAGTACCTTCTTGGGCAACCCTTTTTTTGCCCTGTTGTTTATATAACACTTATCACTTTCAAAATATGATTTTGATTGCTTATATGGACAAGAAATTATGAGGTCAGCTTAATAAAGTAATTAAAAACTAGTAATAAATTATAGGAAGTATTTTATTTCTTTTACAATGTGCAGTAGACATCAGACATTTAAGGACAAGGTACTGAAGTAACACAGTGAATGAGCCTCTGCTCTCACAGAATGTGTAGATGATGGAAGATAAAGATGAGAAAAAAAAATGTGACAGTACTATGCTGGAGGAGTTACAGGATTTTGCATGAGCACAGAGGAGCATCTAACTCAGACTTACAGAATCAGACTGGAGTGCTGGGTCCACTGTGCACTGTCATTCATGCTCACTTGCATGAGAGCCAAGATGAAGAAAAGTAGGCAAGGTGATTAAGTGAGAAGAGAAGGTGTTGGGTGTCTAGTATAGTGTATAGTACTGAAAGAGCAGACAAGATGAAACTAGGATCTGCTTACTGTTGGCCTGAGCAGGTGGTCTTTGTTCTGCAGGAACAGGGAGTTGAATGTTGATGTGCAGGAGGTAGTCTACATGGTCTGTATCTTTTTAGGAGGTCACTGTGGTTCACTAGCATGTGACAGCTGCTTGGATGATACAGTCGTTCTGTGAGTGTCAAAGGACCTCAGAAGAGTCCAGCATAGCTAGACGTTGTTTTCCTATGGCATCTGATTGACAGTCTCCTTGTATAAAATTCCTGAAAATGCTCATTCCTTGAAAATCATGTCCAAATTATAGTGCTCATAAGAAAAATAGAGCTTGGAACAGATAACTAGAAACTGCAATTTTATAAGCAGACCTAACAAAACAGCAATAGGCTCAAAAAGAAAAACCAAACAAAAGGCAACACTATTCCACAGATATTTGTACCTAACATAACCGTAAGTTTAACCCTGGTTGCACTGAGTTGTAGGTTGTAAAGTCATCCACTTTTAACACAGATTAATTTCATCCAACTCAGAAATCATTACCAGATTGAGGCTGGAGAGATGGCTCAGTGGTTAAGTGCACTTATTGCCTTTGTGGGCTCTTGCAAAGGACCTGAATTGAGTTCCAAGCACCCCCAGTGGACTACCCACAGCCACTACAGGGGGGATTTTACTGATGCTTGTGTGAACACACACACACACACACACACACACACACACACACACACACACACACACACACACACACACACACACACACACACCAGACACACACAGAGAGAGTAAGACATAATTCAAAATCATAAAAAAGACATTAAAAGTATTTGTTCCAGGCTGTTGCTATATCGATTTTACTTTATTTTGAGGACAGGGTTAAATCTTTGCATTTCTCTATTTACATTGTCAACTTACTCTGTAGCTGAAAAGTAGAAAATCCTGTCACTAAAAGAGACAAATGTGAAAAAGCCTGTCCTTGATGATATCCAAACCTTTATGTGCTGGGAGACTGTATTTAAGCCAACTTGATTTCCAAGTTGCACCAACATTGTTTTCTTGAATATGAGTGAGTTTGCACAAAAGTAATAATAAATGTAATATCAATTTTGCTTTATTATATAAAATATTTACATATCCATTATTAGCAATCCAACTAACATGGACAAATAGGAGATAAAATTCTTTCTCTGAAAATTAATACTGTTAATATAAGTCATTGTTTTTATTTATTTAAAAAGATTCTGTGTGTGTATATGTGTGTATGTATGTGTGTGTTCGTGTGTGTGCACTACATGTGCAGGAACTCATGAAGGCTAGAAGAGGATGTCAGATCTAGAGCTGGAGTTATAGGCAGTTGTGAGCTGCCCTCTGCGGGTACCAGGAACCAAATGTGGTTCTCTGCAAGTACATCAAATGCTTCTAAGTACCAAGCTATCTCTCTAACCTCTCATGAGCTTTTTTGATGATGAATGTGTCTAAAATTTCACATAAATGAATTCATAGATATCTTAGTTAAGATTTTATTGCTGTGCAGAGACACCATGACCATGGCAAGTCTTATAAAGGAAAGCATTTAATTGGCCTGGCTTATAGTTCAGAGGTTTGGTCAATTATTATCGTGTTGGGAACTATGGCTGCATATAGGCAGATATATTCCTAGAGAAATAGCTTAGAGTTCTATATTTGGATCAGCAGGCAGCAGGAAGAGAGAGACTCTGGATATGGAATGGGCTTTTGAAAACCTCCAAGCCCAGTAGCACACTTCCTCCACAAAGACCACACCTACTCCAATAAGGTCACATCTCCTAATTGTGCCAGTCCCTAGTAGCTTGTATGGGCCATTTCATTCAAATCAAAATAGACATGCAAAGTTCCAACTTATTTTCAAAACATCACGTGGAACATTTTAATAAACATCTTTTGGCATGATTTACTTGATGCACACCATGACTTTTTTGACATATTGTTGGTTATCTAAACTTTACTTTTTTTAAAAGTGTTGTGAATAATAGTGTGTTAAGAATCTTTGATCTTATTTTTGCACCTCTAAAAGAAATTCCTCAATGTGAGTTCTGAACAGGAGAAGTTTTGTTCTTGTAAGATTTTGGCATAAATTGCCATGTTTTGTTCAATAACGGTTGTGCCCTGTTGTAGTACTAGGATGGCCTGAGAGAGTCTAGTCCCCATTACTGAGCAATGACATTTATTTATTTATTTATTTATTTATTTATTTATTTATTTACTTACTTACTTACTTGTGTGATAGGTCATAAAAGGTAAGACTTTGTCTTTATTTTATTATTAACATGGTTCAACATCTTTTTATTTTTGTCCACTCTCCATATTTTATCCTAGTGGATTTTTTTAAATATATGCCTTTCTTTAGTTGTGGGGTTCCCACAAATGCCACAGTTGGCAGAGTAAGGATTTGTGTGAGACAAGAAGAAAATCTGTTTTAGCACAACTTAGTTAGCCAGTGTTGGTTCAAGCTTCTAGAACTTGAACTTCTAAAATAAACTACATAGTTTATTTTAGAATTTATTTAAGTAGAGTACAATTTTGGAAAAAAGTTTTCTGGTAATATATGTATCAGCCTCGTTCATAATAAAGTTTAAGGCTTGATTACATCAAAACTTTTTTGTCAAGTACAGGTGACCTGTACCATGAAAATGAGTTCTGTAAGTTCCTACCATCTGGTGTGGTCTTGATTATAGCTATTGTAAAGGTCACCAGGCTATAAATTATATGTGACATCTCTACTAATGATGGGTTCTATTGGCTGAGAAGCTGTGCTCAAGATAAAGGTTTATTGGGGGGTGCTCTGTGCTAAACATAGTAGTCCGTGGGATTTGGGTGTGGCCTCCTCCTACAGAATAGCATAGATTACTATGGGTGGAAAACACATACACATCCAGTCCACTGAAGAGACTAGTCTGTGTGTTTGACATTCCTTGTTTCCTTGTTTAGTCTTTTTTTCTTATTGTTTAGAAGAATTGTAATTTAAAGACCTTGATCTTTTGTTATTAATATATGGGCAATTTCAGGCTGGAGAGATGACTCATTGGTTGTTATGATAAAGCACATGAGGGATCTTGGTGGATTCCATGATGGGTGAGGGAGAAAATTGGCAGGGGACCAACATGCCAGCCAGACAGGGTTTATTAGAAAGGGTAGGAAACAGGGAAGGAAAGAGAAAAGAGGTAAAGTGATACAGAGACACAGTAAAGACACAGAGAAGAGGACAGAAGAGAAGAGGGAGACTGGAAAAGTCCTTTCTGCCCCAGGGGAACAGCAGGAAAGAGAGCATAAGTGGGCAGGGTCTTTCTTTTAAAGGGGTCCTTTGCATCTGCCAGCAGACTATCCAATCATGGAATCCTGGGCTGACCAGGGTATTGCCTAAGTGCATTCTGCCATGTGACAGGGGCAGGCCAGCATAATTCTTACATTGGTTAAGAACACATACTGTTCTTGAAGACCCCAGTTTAGTTCCCAGAACCCGTGTGCATGGCTCACAACTATTTGTAAGTGGGCTCCAGGGGAATATGATTCTTCTAGGTTTTTCAGGCACCTGCACATGTATGCATATACTCACACACAACCCACCCCCATACATCCTCATAATTATGAGCTGTCCATTTTGGTGTTTGAGACAAGTCACTCATTGACCTGGAAGTCATCAGTTGGGCTAGGCTGGCTGGTCAATAAGCCCTAGGAACCTACCTCTCTCAGTTTACATAGTGGTGAGATTTCAAGTGGGCCATGAGACCAAGTTTTTGTTACACCAGTGATGGGGGTCGAACTCAGGTCCTTATACTTGCATGATAAAGCACTTCACTGACTGAGCTATCTTTTCATGACTTTGCATTGCAATGATGTATGCCAATTGCCTTCATCTTCTTCTTCTCCTCCTCTCTGAGAACTGAACCCTGTGCCTTGTCCATGTTAAACAAGAACAATACCACAGAACCATACTCCCAGATCATATTTTAAAGTTTTTTATTTTTCTTTTTATGTTTTCCAGTTTTTGTAAAATGTTCATAAAGGACTCCTCCCCCTCCTCCCTTAAGGGATTGTTTCTTTGTGCTCTTGGGTATTTTAGCCTCTTTCTGGATTTGTTTTATATAGTTAAATCTGACAAACAAATTGCCCAAGTTTGCTGGATTAGAGCATTTATTTCTCTTACAGTTTGTATGGGTCAGAAATTTAAGAGCAGCTGAGCTCTGCAGGTCTGATTCAGGAACCCATTTTAGCTTAAAGCTGTTGGCCAAGCCATCATTGTCATCAGGCCTACCTGGGACACAGTTGCTCTCACATCCTGAATCCCAGGGTTCCATGATTGCATAGTTAGTAGGTGCTGGCTGTTGGTGGGAGAGAGGGAGGTCTCAGTTTCTTTTCTCAGCACAGGCTAGATGACCTGTTACAGGGCTTGCATATGACAAATGAGCCAAAAGAGCAGGGGTGTGTGGAAGAAGCCATCCTTTTCATGATCTGTGTCAGAACACAGAGAGTATTTACATTATTTTTCTTTTCTAGAAGAAGGCAGCTAAGTCTAATTCACTGCTAAGGGAAGGGTATTAGGTTTCACCTTTTGAATAAGTTACCTGTTAAAGAACTCACAGATGTTCAAAAAACCACCACAGCTTCTCTCTGCTGTTTCTGTCTCTGTCTCTCCTCCTCTCTCTCATGTGCACACTCCTCCTCTCTCTCACATGCACAACACTGTATTAATCACGTTTTATAATAGTGACTTTAAAAATTATTTTATGTGTATGAGTGTTTACCCTGCATGTGCTTGCCTTGTACCATTGGAGAGTAGAATCAGATCCCCTGAAGTTACAATGTTCTTGAAATACCATGTGGGTGCTGGAAATCGAACCTGGTCTTCTGAAAAAAACAAACAAACAAACAAACAAACAACAACAACAAAAAAACAGCCAGTGCTTTTAGAAGCTGAGCCATCTCTCCAGCCCTTGTACTCCAGGTCTTATATTTAGAGTCTCACATCACATGGGTAGAGTGCCTCATACTGCTATATTCTACTGTTTTGAAAGCCATTGTATGTCAGTGGTAAAGTATCTAAAAAAAAAATCTGTGGAAAATAACATTGATAGTCTGGTGATATTTTATGTTGTCTCTATACCATACTTTTTTAGTTCACGTAGTTGTGGTCTTTGAGTTTCATTGTGGATGCTCTTTAAAGCATTTTTAAACATTATTTTATGCTTCCACAAGTGATTCTGAGTATTTTTATAGACAGATACATAGACATAGTAACGTAAGGGCATTGCATGTTTAGAATTTCACAGGTTTTGAGAACAGTGTCTCAGGTATTTCCAACAGTATCTTCTACTGTATGAGTAAGTATGCAACAATCAGAAGGCAGTCATGTGGGGGGCAGTCTCTAATGTCCCAGCCCCATATGCTTGGGTACCCTTCAGAGGCTCGGCATTCATGTGTGTGTAGGGGCCAGTGTCTCTAGCATTCCAGCCCCATATGCTCAGGAACCTGTCAGAGGATTATAATCCTTGGCCTTTCTTTGCAGCAGACACTGGAGTCTGGGTAGTGCTGTGTTCCATCTGCCTGTGTCTCCAGGCTTCACTGCATGAGCTTCTTTGTACTGTGGCCTCTTGGCTGTATTTGTTTAACTATTTATTTATTTGATTTATATTTCTACCTTGTCCTTTGTTGTCATTTCAGCAAGTGCTGCCTGTGTTTGTAGGTATGAGCATTGTGCATTCATACTTTTAAGTTAACAGCACCCCAGCCATCCTAATCATATAACATAGGAAGGTTTTAATTTTAATAATAATGATAATTATTATTATCTTTTGCTTTTGCCTTAAAGTGCATAAATCTTTTCCTTTGGCTTGAATCTTTATCCAGTACTGAACCTGGCCACTGCTGGGTGAGTTCCCTGCAGACCTGCAGCTGCCATAAATGGGATATGGGCATCTTTCCAAATGTTCCAACTATGTTTTGGACAGGTTTTATTTTTGACAAACTAATCAGAATCTTAATGTCCTTCCCTGCTGTAGAAGTTTGTGTTTCTAATTTTTATGTTTCTTATTTTATGAGAAGTCCTATCAGTCTCTGGGCTGGCATAACTTTGCTGATTTCTTGATAGTTTTTTTCTGTGGTCTGGGATTTGAGAAACCTTTCTTCTCAGCTCAAAACCCTGACTAAGCCCTCATCGCATTTCTTCTAAGAACTATAATTGATACATTATATTCACGCAAGGCCATGTTAGTCTAAAAAAGCAAGCAGCAAGAGTAGAGATTAGTATAGGATTATCATGAGAACCTGGTATGATGTTCTGTGTGTGTGGTGTTCATGTGCTTACTTGTGTATGCATACGTATGTATGTGCAGTTGGACATGTGTGTTGACCATGAATGTCTCACTCAGTTTCTCTTCACCTCATGCAGGGTCTTTTGATGAACCTAGAGCTCATTGTTCCTGCTAGTCTGTGGAAAGAGTTTGCCCCAGAGACCCTGCCTCTGCTTTGCTATGCCCCCTGGGCTTTTACATAGGTTCAGGGTTCTCAACTCTGGTCTTGCATGGCAGAACTTTATTTGCTGTCTCTCCAGCCCTAGAATATGATGTTAAAAAGGCAAAACAAAGCGCAAACTAAAAAGAAAGGTTGTGCTCACTGTTGATCCCTGATAGCCACTTGGACTCTTACAAAAAATATCCTAAGTTGGATGTTGCCAAATATCCAAGACAGCTGAATGAGAAAGAGTGTCAGAGTGCAGGCCATATGTGGCAGGCAAGGTAGATAGGGAGAAAAGAAACATCTCAGAGACCATCATTCACACCTATGTGTCCTGGTGTACTGGTGTTTCTCATTGCTTCCAGAGACCACCATTCACAGTCTGTGTGTCCTTTCTACTGGTGTTTCACAATGCTCCCAGAGACCGCCATTCACACCTGTGTGTCCCGTTTTGCTGGTGCTCCCAATACTCTCATTCTGCCTGATCTTGTTTATTTTCTGTCTAACCTTTCCAGGTTCTGACTATTTTCTTCTTTTTTATTTCCTTCATTTCCTTAAACATTACATTTATCTACCCATTTATTTGTATGTGGAGGGCCACGTACACAGTAGAGGAGATGAGGTCAGAGTACAATTTGTAGGGAGTATATTCTCTCCTTCCCCTGTGTGGGCTCTTGGGAATTGAACTCAGGTCATTAGGATTGGCAGCTAGCTTTTTTTGTCTGCTGAGCCATCCTGCTAGCCTTCCTTCATAATATTTTTTTTTTTTTTCAAATTGGGATGAGGGAGTTTTTCTGCTATAAACTTTGTTTTGTTTTTATGAAGTCCATTTTATGTATTACCCAAATGATAAATAACGCAATTTTATGTTTTTATAAGCATTCCTAACAGTTTAAAGTAATCTATTTTAATGATTAAAAATATAGCTTTGAGTAAATATGTTTAAGATGAAATTAGTTCAAAATCCTTCAATTGCTTTGCCTGGGCTGTATTTGAGTTGCCACATTGTTGAGTTAAAATCCACATTGCCTTTCGCTTTTGTTAGTGACAGTGGTTGGGATTTCTGCATTAAATTAGAAAAAGAGCACACTGTTGAAATTCAAATTTCTGGGTTATTGAAATTTAAAGTTTACCAAGCTTCTCTTTGCTAATGGTTATCATTTAATTGGATTTTTTTTCATTCCCTAAAAAGCTACTCACAGCCCTGTTAATTTTTAAGATAAATTATTTTTTTCATAATCTATAGCATTTTAGCTGCTGAAATTGGAGAAGGGGCTTTTGTTGTGACTATGTCAAATGGTGTTTATAGGGAATCGCTGGATAATACTGGTTTGAGCTGGTTCTCAGAAGATTCAGTGAAGTGTTATGGATTTTGTTTCATATGGTTTCTAAAAGACCTGTCATCCACTGTTCTCACCACCTCACATATAATTTTTCTTTGATAAATCTGTTTTTCTGTCCAAAAGATTTACCAAATGTAATTTATTTGTGCCTTATTCCTACCATTTTATGGAAAGGGCTAAACATAGCAGAGTTATAAAAGTTCTATAATGATCACTCTGATTCTGTGTTTATGTGTGTGGTATCTGTGTGTGTTGTTGTGTGTACATGTGTGTACATGTGTGTGGAGGTCAGTGGCTGACTTTGTTAATCTTCCTTGATTATGCGCCACCTTATTTTCTGAGACAAGATTTTCACAGAACCTGCAGTTCATTGTTTTAGCCAGTCCCTGCTGATGCTTTATGAAGGTCTGTAGACCCCCACAAGCAGGGCAGGGCAGGGCCTGTACTTTCACAGGCACTAGGGGACATGTGGCCAAGTTGAAGCTGCCCTTAGCCCAAACTCAGGAAGACTTTCTGAATGTCTACATTCTAGTTACTTCCTGGCAGTATTTTATCTTTTTGCCAGTTATTTTAAAGTATGGCTTTGGAAATAGTTTGCCTTATGGATGGAACTAGAAGAAACTATCCTAAGTGAGGTAACCCAATCACAGAAAGACAAACATGGTATGTATTCACTCATATATGGATATTAGACATTGAGCAAAGGTTTCCAGACTACAATCCACACCTCCAGAGAAGCTAGGAAACAAGGAGGAATGTAAGAGAGACATACATGGTCCTCTGGTGAAGGGGAAAGGGACAGGAGCCCCTGAACAAATTGGGAGCATGAGGGGTGGTTAGGAGAAAGAGGAGGAGAGAAGAGGAGGGAGAGGAGAACATGAGGGATCAGGAAGATTGAATGGGGAGCTGAATAGAGGAGAGCAAGAAGAGACACCTCAATAGAGGGAGCCGTTATAGGTTTAAAGAGAAATCTGGCACTAGGGAATTGTACAGAGATCCACAAGGATGACCCCAACTAGGAATCTAAGCAATAGTGGAGAGGCCCTTCCCCAAAAATGAGATTGATGACTACCTTAAATGCCATCCTAGAGTCCTCATCTAGTAGCTAATGGAAGCAGAAGCAGAGATCCACAGCTAAACACTGAGTCGAACTCCTGGAATCCAGTTTTAGAGAGGGAGGAGTGATGAGCAAAGGGGTCAAGACCAGGCTGGAGAAACCCACAGAAACAGCTGACCTGAACAAATGGGAGCTCATGGACTTCAGACTGACAGCTGGGGAAACAACATAGGACTAAACCAGGCCCCCTGAATGCGGGTGTCAGCTAGGAGGACTGGGAAGTCTATGCTACCTGGAACAGTGGAACCAGGATGTATTGCTAGTGCACAAATGGACTTCAGGAGCCCATTCCCCATGGGTGGATACTTCCTTAGCCTAAAGACAGGAGGGAGGGCCTAGGCTCTACCCCAAATGATTTGACAGATTTTGATGATCTCTCTTGTAAGTCCTCAACCTCACTGGGGAGTGGATGGGGGATGAAATGGGGGGGGGCAGGCATGGGAGGATGGGAGGGAGAGGTAACTAGAATTGATATGTAAAATAAGAAAAAATTAAATAATAATAAAAAATAAAAGTTTGCCTTTAAACACTTTTGACTCAAAATTGAGTATGTCACTGTTTTAGTATATAGATACATGTCAGTTTAACAGTGAAGACAATTTTCTGTATTGAAGATGCAATGTTGAGTCAAGATAAAGGACTATTTAGTCAGCTCCCCAAGGGTTCCTTTCATTGAGGCTCTTTGCCAGAATGCACCATGTTTTATAACTAATTTTATTATATTTCTTTTTCATTTCTGGCTGTTTAACTGCTCTTTTTTTTTTCTTGACACTTTTATACATTTTGAGAATTTTCAAGTAAAGAATGCTATGTCAGACAAAACAAGTATGACATTGATACTGTGATTTAAGATCTGAAGATTATCAAGTATCTGCTTTATTGATTTATGTATATTAACAGGGGCAATTTTATGTAGTGCTATGTCGTTAAGCCAGGGCCTTGTGTATGCTGACACATTGTGTCTAAGAGCTCTATCCCTAGGTAACTGTGCTTTTACTGCATGCTTTGGCTTGAATATGGTTTATGCATCCAAATTCATGCAGACAGATAGTGCCTACTGTGAGGTAATAAGCGGTTACACTGTTGGTGTTTGGTGGTGAGAATAAGTTTCAATAGAATCATCTATCATCTGTTACCCAGTATTGAATCCTAGTGGCTTAATGAGGAAAGGAAGACAGCTTTACACTCCAAGGTAGTTCTCAGTTGATGAGGTCTGCCCCCTAGCTTCTGAGGGTAGGGCCTTTCTCGGTGAACTTCCCTGATTGATCTGAGCCTTGTTCAACCTGCATCATTTGGTGTGTCAGTGTCCAGCCATCTTGCTCTGTACACTTGCCTTTCTGGACAACCCCTCAGTTGAGGCCAGGTTAAATTGAGGCCCCTTGACCTGAAATATTTCCTTATGTGAAGTCCTTGTAGTAGCCCAGTTTTTTAACAATGGAGTCTCTACTGCTGCTCTTTCAGACACCCAGAGTGACAGAATGGGATTGATTTCTTTCTACCACTGTCCGGTCTATTAGAGGGCTGTTTTACCAGAATTCTCAGCTGGATTTAAGGCTTAGGAGAGGCATAGGTTTGTTCCCAGGGGAGGAGTGTCTGGCTAGAACCTGCCTCACTTCCTTTCCCCTGGGAACAGAGCAGCTGAGCCTGTTTGGCTTCCTTCTTGGTGTACCCTGCTTTTTCCCTGTATCTTTTACTTCCTTTGTGTATTCCTATAGCTCTATAGCTCTTTGGGGTATAGTCTATTTTTTTTCCCCTCTTCCTGTCTTTTATTGGCTCACACGAAGGCAGCCTTTAATCATCTTTCTTATGCATATGTGGTGACCTCTACATATGTGTGTGTGTGTGTGTGTGTGTGTGTGTGTGTGTGTGTGTGTGTTGAATGATTTGGAAATTCCATGGCAGATAATCACGTTTCTTTCCTATTATATGACTGCTATTGATAGTTGGGTATTTCTTCCCACCTCTTGACTTATGATGGTGATCAGATTATAAGGTTGCATATAAGGTGCTTATTGCTCCCCTCTTTCCATCAAACTTTTCACTCAACTTTTATAGTGCTTATAATCGTGATGATGTGACACCTATTTATTACTCCTGTTGCTATGGGCAAGTGAATGGTGACTCTGTACAGGCTGAAATATAAGTAGGCTCAATAATTGTTTTAGATGAATTTATGCCTGATCAAATCGTAACAAGTTGTTATAGAGGCGGAGTTGATAGTGTGAATGCTTATGTGGCTGAGGTCAGCATCACCAAGAAGCCTTCACTTACAGGTGCTGTATACCAGCTGTAAATACAATTTCACATGAATCTGAAAGTGTATTTAAAATTATCCTCAGTTTAAGTACTTCAGCAATGAACCAGGTGTGCTTACTTCTTAAGCAATAATTTTCTCAGGAGCAAAGCTTTGAACTTCCATCACTTTCATACACTACTAGTGGAATGAGGTAGCTGAAAAACAATTTTCTTTTTTATGTGGGGTTATTTTAGAGTCGTATTGTTATTGTTCAAAGGATGTATTTTGAGAGGAAGCTGGTACTAGGTACTCATTAATTTTGTAGTTTTCAGCATTTAAAATATGAACAAAAAAATCTAGAGATGTTATTGGAATGATTCTCTGGCAATACATATAGAAAAGATGGTGAATGATGAATTTTGCCTAACTGTCAATGCCATAGAACTTTAAAGTTTTGAATTGGTATGTATGGGAATAGATGAAGTCTTGAGTGAGTGTGCTGTTGATATGAGCGTGGCCCTGCTGAAGACCCCAGTGCCTCAATTTCCTGGTTGCTGCTGTAGGTGTTTCTAGCACAGTGTATTGCCCTCCCAAATATGTATCTGTCATTTTTTCATTCTCTGTGCCTCCAGTTAGGTAAATCCCTCAGTATGACAATTGACACCAGATTTTTGTTTTGTTTTGTTTTTTCAGGATAGGGTTTCTCTGTGAAGCCTTGGATGTCTTGGAACTCACTATGTAGACTACACTGATCTTGAACTCACAGAGTTGCCTCTGCTAGGGGAAGGGAGTCCTCCATTTGGTGCCAAGCTCAGAGAGCTGTCCGGCATGGTGGAGTGCAACCTTAAGCGGCAGAGTCCTCATATATACGTGTGTGTGTGTGTGTGTGTGTGTGTGTGTGTGTGTGTGTGTGTGTGTGTGTGTAACATTTTAACATAAAATTGAAAATTGAATCTTACATAAAATGCCAAATATTATTCTCCTGTTATTTAGTCAGTGGATGAACATAGTGGGTCATTGGTATGCTAGTGATAAAAATGTCTGTTGAAAAGTGTATTACATATACTGTGGATGTGTATAAAGTAGTTAGTAAATGTTTTTGGATTATAGGTGAGATATATCACAGAAGAGAAATTAATTTTATTTCTCACATTAATGTTGGGTCTGAATGAATGAAACATGTAAAATTGGCTTCCGATTTCATTGATGGAGTAGTTGAAGCTGCTTATAGAAATATTCAGCACCCTGGGCCAGACAACTTTCTTGGCTATCAGAAAGTTGTCACATATAATTTTACTTAATATTACAGTTGGTGGATGAGTTGGAATGAAAATATGTTTTTTAAATTGCTTATTTTTTAAAGTTAGTCTGCAGTTACATTTATTTCAGTTTGATATAACAGATTACAGGTTGTGGTGAATGTTGGGATTATGCAATATACATTGAAAGCTGCATAAACCCTGCTGGTCTTCCTTTTTCACCATGCACAGATACGTATACAGGCCTGTCATTTGCAGTTATGTCACAGGAACCAGTCTATGCAAGGTAGTTTTTCCATGAAGATTCTTAAAGGGAGTTCATTGTTAAGATATCCATATTATCAGTTGAGGTGGAAATCAAGTGAAAGGTCTTTGAATAGATGATGGAAAACACTTTATTTATTTGTACCTAACAGTTTGTTTTTGTTCTGGAGCAGGGTTGTACTATGTAACACTGTATAGACTGGAACTCACCATGTGTACATGGTGGCCTTGAACTCACAGAAATCCTCCTGCCTCTGCCTCCCAAATGCTTTGATTAGAGATATGCATTACCATGCCCAGCTAGTGACTTTTGTTTTGTTTTAGTGAAATATAACAGACTCATGTTGTGTGTGAGGGATACTGGGTTGGAAACAGTGTTTCCTCATGTTGTGTGTGAAGGATACTGGGTTGGAACAGTGTTTTCTCATGTTTGAAAGCTATTGCCCTAGGTGGATGACTCTGTAATGTTTTGTTCTTTACAGTCTGAAAACCAGTGGGCTCTCAATCCACTCATCTCTCTAGTGTTCTCACAAAAGAACAGTTCTTTCAAGATCAAATGAAGAAGTCACCTAGACTTAACAGTGAGACCATCAGTTTTTGTCCTATACACAGGCTGCTCTTTCTTGCCTCACATGTTGTGGTGGTTAAATTTTATGGTTCAGGGATGATAGAGAAGGTTCAGTGGAAGAGCATGTACCATTCCTCCAGAGGACCTGAATTCCTCAAATTCAGCACTCAAATCAGATGGCTCACAACCACCTGCAACTCTGTCTTCCAGCATCAGTTTTACAATGATAGGAAGTGGTGAAAATTGTGCCAGACAGTTAAGCTGCCTTTATGGTGTGTGGGCTTAGGCCTTTTTATTTTGTTACTTTGCAGTCTTGCAGTCGTAATAGTTTTCATTTGTAGCTTGAGATGGCTAGTTTTGTTTCTGCTACTAACCAACTTTTGCAGAGCCAAATTTTGCTTGTCAGCTTGTCAGATCCAGTTAACACACAAGTTAAGCTAACAGATAGGATTTTTTTTTTTTTGTGCCCAGTGAAGGGCAGGATCTGGGGGTAAAGTTCTCAGACCAATTACCTACCTCTAAGTCCTAGCAGGTGAAAGCAGTGAGGGTTAGGTGTTCAGTGAGTGGGCAGGATGTTTATAACTTTGCCAGGAAGGTGCATTCCATGAATTCCCATTTCCACCTGACCTTGTTTTCCAGTCCCCAAGATGTTGTGAAAACTGTAAATTATCATGTGCTCTGGAATGTACCATAATTACAGCATGTCACTATGATGGGGAAGGGGCTACCAGCTAGAAAGACAGTAGGGAGCAGAGTCAATTTGAACCGGCCTGGCTTTGCTGGATTTGACATCTTGTTTTTCATAGAAAAATACCATCCAACATGATATGAACCAGTTATCATTAGTGCATGGACTATCTCTGAGTGTGCTTGGATAATGGTGTAGGAAAGGGTATGATATCGGTGGATGGGTAATAAAAACATTGCCTGGTAGGGCAGGGTATACCACCATTACAGTGTTGTCCTTATGTTCAGAATGTGGGGAGAGAACTGCTTTTGAGAGTAGACTCTGGGAATCTGAAATACCTGCCAGTGGCATTGACCACACCTAGACACATGATCACACCAGTAAGAGAGCTTGGGAAAACACATCTCACTGTTTTCTTTGGTGATGCGGAGGACCAGACGCAGGGCCTTGTGGATGCTAAGCACATGTTCCACCACTGAGTCCCAGTTCGGCCACTTCTTCTTTTTTCCTGTGTTGTTTTGATGGCTTTGTTTATCTGTTTTCTTTAGGCTAATTTTCTACCTGTCATTTTTGTGCACCTAGGTATGGCGCAGTCACAGGGCTGGCTGAGAAGATGCTTCAGGGCCTTCTGCAAGGGCTTCTTTGTGGCGGTGCCTGTGGCGGTCACTTTCTTGGATCGGGTTGCCTGCGTGGCACGAGTGGAAGGAGCATCCATGCAGGTGAAAATGAATTCAGCTTTATTCTTGTAAAGCCCATGCTGCGTTGTTTCTCCCACACTGGAAATCAGAGCTCTCCTTAGTGTGTTGAAACTAAAACTTCACCTTGCCAACTTTCTTTAAAAGGCTCCTAATACACCCCTCTTACAACCACACTTGAGGTGAATAGAATTAACTACTGGGTCTGTGTACTTTGATTTTTCTTCTGTGGTTTACAATTGGAGACAAAGAAAATTTGCTAAATGGCATCATTTTCTGTGACTATGGCTATACTTAAACACCTGTTTAAGATGAAATTAGCCAGGCGTTGGTGGTACACATCTTTAGTCCTAGGCAGGGTCAGGTAGATCTCTGTGAGTTCGAGGCCAGTATGGTCTAGAAAGAGAGTTCCAGGACAGCCAGGGCTACACAAAAAAGCTCTGTCTTGAAGGAAAAAAAAAAAAAAAAAAGTGATGTAGTAGGATTTGTTTAGGTCAGAATCAGTGGCTCAGGATATAATTTTAGTTTGTCAGAAAGTCTGTGTGACTGATTCCAGGTGCTCTAGTATGCTCTTTAAGTGAGTTGTTGATTAAATCACATTTACATTTTAAAATTAATATTATTGTTGTGTGTGTTACTGTTTCTCTCTCTCTCTCTCTCTCTCTCTCTCTCTCTCTCTCTCTCTCTCTCTCTTCTCTGTGTGGTGTGTTCAGGTGTATAGTTTATATGTAGAGGTCAGAAGATAATTTTATGGAATGAGTCCATTTGTATTCCAGGGATTGAATTCTTGGAGCCAGGCTAGCTCAGCAAGCATTTTTATCTCCTGAGTCATCTTGTTAGCCCTTATTGATAAAAAATACTAAATGCAGTTTATAGTGGAAGATCTGGATGGGGAAACTTCGCAGAATTTTGCACTAACAATTTTGTGGAATAACTCAGAAGGCGTTATCGAGGAACTAGTGTTTGTTTCGAGGCTGACTTCGTGAGAAGTTTATGCAGCTGAGCAGCTTGCATTTTGTAACAGGATTTTTCTTGGTTGTCATTAGCATGTATTAAGGTCACACATTGTGGCAAATATCTCTGTAAAGTACACACATAAAGTGAAAATATAGACTTTCAAGAGATTATAACTATGCAGAGAAATCCAGTTAGTTTTTTTTTGTTGTTGTTGTTTTATTTAGAGCCAGTTAAAGAACTGGCCTTAAGGACTAAGGGGTTAAAATTCAGACCCTTTGGTAAGTGTGGAAGTCATTGAGGTAAGGAAGGTCAGCAGACTGTCAGGTTGTGGCCTCTGTGGGAAGTTAATGTTCAAGCTAGGTTGTATTACATTGACCTCTGCTTCCATTGTTTGAGGAGTCCTTAGCCCCCCTCTTGGTCAGAAGATCTTGACCTCAAACCATCCATTTCTGGTTCCTTCCACAGAAGGTCACCAGCCCAGCACAAACTTGGTTATTAATTTGATGAGAGAAATATTTTAATGCATATGGCTGCATACAAAGAATATGATTTATAGGTGCATGCCTTTGTTTATAAATACAGTTTAAAACATTTAAGAAGGCTTGGTCTTTACTTTTTACCTCTTCAGTTTTCAGTTCCTAGCAGCCTTGTCTTACAGGTGACCCTCAGAGGGGAAGGTAGATTTTCTTTGTAGAGCTTTTAAGTCAGACTTATCATTTCTGATTAAAGCTGGCTTCTCCATGGCTGACCAAATCCTTTTTGGAGCCCTAGGATCTTTTAGTAACAATCAGATTAATAATGATTTTCTCCAATGTTCTTAGTGCTCTTTTGCTACACAATTGCACTATGTATAGAAGAAATTTTTGCCTAATATAAGACCTCCTTACTTTCAATCTAATGATATTTCAGGGGATTATGTGGCAATCACAGTCTTTTAATCTTCATACTTCTAGCTTAACACATTCCAACTGAGAACATATAGTCATGGTTATGGCGGGGAGAGCCAAAGGCATTCATTAAAATATATGAAATGCAATTCTTGCTCATAAGACATTGATTGTTTTATGGAAGAACAAAGTTTATCCCTAGTGAGGAAGGCAAAGAAGAAAATGTTAAGTCATCCTTCCCAGATGGCATTCAGCCGACTGTTATTAGCCTTACATAGATACTCTTGAATCCGCAGGTGCATTAGTAAATCCTGCACTATTCCCAGCTCTACTCATAACAAGTCGACTTTATTACCTTGGAGTTTGTTTGGCACCGTGTGTCAAATTCCCTTAGTTACAGGTTAAAGGAAAAGAGCTTGAATTTACCTAGGTCTGCAAATTCATTGGAGGGCTACGACAGGAACAGCAGCTTGGCAGCTGTCATGGAGAACTGGGACTAGTGGCAAGCAGAGCTGTGTGCTCAGCCTCCTCTCTGATGCTATGTTCTGCTTCTGTCTGCATCTTTGTGTAATTCTTTCACATTATTTTTTTCTGCCATCAATGGCAGGACAGGAGCAGTGCTGGTCACTCTCATACTTTAAAACACCCCATTGTGTCACCTCCTGAGGAACATCACTCTTCTTTGTAATTTTAGCTAGAAAGAGCTGGGGGCAGGGAGAAGACCATCCATGATTGACTCAGGTTCTATCAAATGCTCTTATATATACATAGGTCAACTTTGGCCATCATGGTGAGTGTTATGATTGATCTAGCTTTGGGTAAGTGCACAGTCTTGCCTGTGGCTATACTAAGTGATCTGTGAGAGATTAAAGATACACACACACACACACACACACACACACACACACACACACACACACGTTTTTCTTTTTCTTTTCTTCCTGAGATAGAATCTCTGTTGCCCTGGCTGTTCTACATTTGTCTCCCAGGTGCTGATATTTGTAGTGAGATATTTACTTTGTCCGCACCTGTGGCACTGACAATGCCCATTGGGAGTGGAGGCAGGGAAGTGGAGGTCTGAGGAGGGGCCCTGGGAGCTCTCTTGCTTGCAGCTCAGGGACAGGAGAGCATCCGGAGGCATCCTTGGGACCAGGAACCTGCTGGTGTTCATCAGTCTATGTTCTAAGTTATTTCCCCCTGAATAAACATCTGTTTGGCTTAAACCTCAATATGTGGTGTCAGAAGTGGGATTTCTTGCTTTGCTAAGGAGTCTGCCACACACACTATGGCCTAGGCTGAAGGTGAAACATTACAGAAGAACTTCTGGTGACTGACCAAGCGAATTGTCTATGTCATTTCTAGAGTTTATATATTATCCTTCTGTGGTCTTTGAAGGAGTTGAAGACAGATGGTTATGGTTATAGTGTTTCTTAGTTAGGATTAAAGATAAGTTACATATAGATCTTTAGACTCACAAAGATAGAATAGATGATACAATATTTTTTTTTTAAATCTTGCTAAATGTTACTGGACTAAATATTGTTAACTGTGGTTCTTATTTGATAACTGTTTTGTTACATATTTTGCTATGTTTAGGTTAAAACCCTTCATTTTTATTTTAGACAGAAAAGAGGAGATGATGGGAGGTGTCATTCTGTAAATATGTTTTTCTTACTGGTTAATGAATAGAGCACTGTTGGCCAATAGGAAAGCAAGATAGGCTGGACGAGGAGACAAGGAGGTTTCAGGGAGAGGGAGGAGATTCAAAATGTAGGATGAAACCATGTGGAAATACTTAGATTAATAGAAATGGGTTAATATTTAAGACAGAGCTAGCTGATAAGAAACTAGTAACTGGCCAATGGCATTATATATAATAGAGCATCTCTGTGTGTTATTTGGGGCTGGTGCTGTTGTGGGACCAGGCCTGCAGGGAAACCTACTTGTAACAAAATGGTGCCTCTAAAGTGGCTACTAAGAACTTTTTCTTAAAACTAACAAAAGCTTAAGAAAGTGTTTTAGAAACAAAAGAACAGAGACAAGCAAGGATTCTTAGTAACAGCATTTTTCTCTGGTTGGGCTCTGTTTTGCTAGAGACAAACAGAAATTTGCTCAGCTTCTTTAAGGGAGGTTTCCTGACTCAGCATAAGCAGCAAAAAGAAAAAAAAATGCTTGGCTTTTAAGAAGTGCTGCTAACAATTCAATGGTATGTATGAGCATCCTCTAGCACTCAGGAGGCAGAGGCAAACAGCCCTCTGTAATTTTAAAGTAAACCTGGTGTACGGAATGAATTCTAGGGCAGCCAAAGTTATACAGAGAAACCCTGTCTCAAAAAAAAAAAAAAAAAAAAAAAAAAGACAAAATAATAAAAAAGCCACGTAAAGACGGAAAACACAAAAAAGATTCTGGATACTATGTGCTATGGTGTTGTTTTTAAATTTCTCAATTGCTAAGAAAGTACACTTGATTATCAATGCCACAAAATTACTCCAACTTATATATTTTAAAAATGCTTTGACTACAAAATTTAAGTCTAAGGACAAGTTACTGGGGAAAAGAATTTCTACTTTTGTTTCCACAGAAAGTGAAAAGCTGTGGATTCCTTCCAGGCTAACATGGTTTGATCAAGCCAGAGCAGACCCCCTGTCTCCACCCCCCAGTGGGCATGGTCAGTGCCATAGGTGTGGACAAAGTGAATATCTCACTACAGATATTTAAATACATGTACCACCACAACTGGCCAGAGCCTTTATTTAAGTCACATTATTTGTAAGGATTGGGAGTGAAGTACAGTTGATATTTCCTAGTGGATGGGATACTGTTTTCAGGTGAAATGCACATTGAATAAATTTTTTGACTACAGGATAACTCTTTACCCTGCTGACACTTTTCTGTCTTTGAGGACATTATTGCTAGATACAGCTGAGATGAACTGAACAGACCTAGACCCTGATCTTTAGCAGATTTTTCCAGATTGGAGTAAGCTCATGGCTTTATTTTTCTCTAGTTGTGGGGATCTCTAGATATCGCAGCACATCCTCCAGGACACAAACACTCTGGAGTTTTTTGGTCGAGGCCTGAAGCTATCATGTGACATAAGGCTTTGCTTGTTCCCTGAAGAAGGATGCTCTGGATTGGTGGTGAGGTGTTCTTGTATAAAGGCTTTAAACTATGAAAGGAGGACAGAGAAACAAGAGACAGGGAAGAAAATCACAGCAAAGAAAGGAGAAAGCAAATGCCACCAATGGGACGGTCAGTTGGGTGACAGGGAATGATGGAGGAAATTAGAGACACATGTAGGGCCAGGGCTGAGGATCAGTGACAGAGACTCCAGACAGAAATGTACTCCCCTTGAGACTGAGGAGTTGCTATGCCACCTACCTTGGGATTATTCCTTTGGGACTTGATGCATGACACATCTCTGCTGTGTGCTTTTATGTATCAGTTCTGCGGAGGCTCACCTAACCACTGATTCTGCATCACAATGCTCACATGGTGGCTATTATCAGTTTTAGAAATCTGGTATAAGGTACTCTAGTGGTTTGAATGAAAATGGTTTCTTTTCATAGGCCCATAGACAGTGGCCCTATTGGGAAGTATGGTCTTGTTGGAGTAGGTGTGGTTTTGTTGGAGGAATTGGGTCACTTTTAGGATGGGCTTTGAGGTCTCAGATGCTCAAGCCAGGCCCAGTGTCTCACTCTTTTCCTGCTGCCTGTGGATCTTGATGTAGAACTCTCAGCTATCTCTTCAGCACCATGTTTGCTTGCATGCCTCATGCCTCCATTCTTCCAGACACAATGGCAATGGACTAAGTTGTCTCTGAAGTGTAAGACAACACTAATTAAATGCTTTCTTTTTTAAGAGTTACATGGTCGTGCTGCCTGTTTACAGCAGTAGAAACCCTAAGACAGGCACTTTGTTGTTATGTTTTTGAAGAGGGCTTAATTAATTAATCCCTAAATTTTGCAGTTTTAATTTATGCTCTAAAATACTTTTGGTATAATTTAGTGATATCTAATGACATTATATATAAAAGTGAGAAAGTAATAATATTTAATCACATCTGTGTTTTCAGATATATGATTAATTTTGTCTCAGGAAGTCTTTTTGGATATAGACAATATTGAAGAACACTGGTAATGGTATTGGATTGCAGTCATTTGTCAAATAGCTTTTAAGTACAAAGCATTGTAATAGATACTATGTGTGATAATGAATTACACACAGACTGCCTTTGAGACACTTTTACTTTAATAGAGGAAGTTCAAGACCAACTAATACAATATGATGGATACATCTACTATAAAAGGTGTTCATTTGCCAGATAGGTATTTTATTATTATTTAGTATATCCAGAAATTAAAAGTTGTTGTATATAGGACATGAGTTTGAAAATTTTACTTTGTATCAGAGTAGCATATGGAAATCTTACCTTAGCTCTTTTATTGATTTAACTTTGTTTAAAAATCACATTTGTTTTCTGTGTGTGTGTGTGTGTGTGTGTGTGTGTGTGTGTGTGTGTAGGGGCACATGTGCTACATTGTTTTAGTAGAGGCCTGAGGACAACTTAGTAGAGTTGGTTCTCTCTTTTCACGATGTGGTTCCCTGGCTCAAAGTTTGGCTGTGAGGCTTGGAAGCAAGTGCTTTACCTGATGAGCTATCTTGCTGGCCATGCTGGTTAGCTTTTAGTCAGCTTGATATATGCTATGGTCATCTCAGAAGAGGCAACCTTGATTGTGAAAATGCCTCCATCAGATTGGCCTGTAGGCAAGTCTGTGGGAGTATTTTCTTGATAAATGATTAATGTAGAAAGTCCCAGCCTACTGTGGGTAGTGCCATCCTGGACATATGGTTCTGAGCTGTATAAGAAAGCAAGCTGAGGAAACCATTGAGCAATCTTCCTCCATGGTCTTTACTTTAGTTTCTACCCTAACTTTTTTCCATGATAGAGTATGACGAGGAAGTATAAGGTAAAACAAGTCCTTTACCACCCAAGTTGCTTTTTGGTCATAGGTTTTATCACAGAAACAGAGAAGCATAACTAGGACACTGGCCTAAGCCACTTTATTTTTGGCTACTGTATTTTGGTATCAAGATGTCATTGAATTACTTAACATCCTTGGCTCTCACTCACGTGTCTCTGAGTTAACTGTAGTCACTATAGAGTGTGAGTTTTGTTCATCTGGTCCATGTTGTAGTTGCTGTCTAGATGATCTGCTCTTTTTATGGTTCATAGGGAAACATGAAAGGATGAGGAGAAATGACTTAGAAACCTTGCAAGCCATAGCATAGAACTTTGGTTTGTTTATCCATATTCTACTCAGTGCATATACCATGTATATGCCTGGTACTCACAGAGCCAGAAGAGGGCAAGGGATGCCCTGGAACTGGAGTTACAGTTGTGAGCCACAACATGGATGCTTGGAAATAAAGCTGGATCCTTTGGAAGAGCAGCCAGTGCTCTTAATCACTGAGCCTTCTCTCTAGCCATCAGATTCTGTTGTTTAAAGCCACTCACATTGCCAAACCCAAAGTCAACCATTGGGAGCATATTTCTACCTTTAAGGAAGCTAAAGAAGAATGGACGATTGATTGTGACTTAGGAAGTATCTTCTGCAGCCACTAGGTCTCCATGGATACATGATTGGTCTTAGAGGTTACTTAAAATGTTATGTTCCTTTGAGCTTACCAAGAAATAATCCTTACTTTTTTTTATAGACCAATATTGACAAATCTGTAAAAGAACGGAAGCTGGACTATCTGCTCTGTTTTGTATATCTTTAGTTTTCAGTGTGGTCTGTCTCCAAGCCCCTTTGTAACTTATAAGTACATTATTTAAGAAAAGCCAAAAGCTAAAATATGAAATCTGATTAAAGAGATTTGTACTCCTATTCTTTTGATTTCTGGGTTAGCATGATGGTGATACAAAATATTCACCCTGAGAAGTAAATTTGATGTAAAAACTCTTTAGATTGTTTAATAAACACTTATTGGCTTCAGTGTAGCATGAAAACATTTTTAGGATTTCATCTTCGAGAAGGAATTATTTACTTTAAAACACTCCTCAGTAGTTCCTTTCTTAACATTTGTTTTCTAGTATTAATTTGCAACTCATCAGCTGTCTGAATAGAAGGATAAAGGTTATCAAATAGAGAGTTTGGTTAGGTAAAAGTAAGTCATATGTGAAAGGAAAATTTAACCATGCAATGATTAGTTCAATTTAAAATAGCGTCCAGCTTAGGGCATTTTTTTTTCTTTTTTTTTTAAAATATACCTGTGTAGATACAGTCATTTGGATGAGATGTCCCCTTTGCAATGCTCAGCTCATAATGGCTGGGGTCACAGAATACTGGTTAATGATTATTCCTGCTGACCTGTTGTTCCCTGTAGTGCAAATGAATCACTTCTACTTCTTATTGAAAGATTACCCATGAAAGTAGATGCACTTGTTTTTTTTTTTTTTTTTTTTTTTTACAGAAGCACCATATTACACAACATTAATTTAATTCAGGAAATGAAGACTGATATTTCATACAGTTGAAACTACTGAGGGAATTTATGTAGGTGGAATGCAATTATTCAAATTAGAACTTCAATGACTTACCAAGGCTTTTAGAGCAAAAGGGTGCCCTAGGAATAGTTTAATGACCTCACACCAAAGTTTTAGATTTTATTTGAGTGAGAAAGCCTGCAGCAGGGTCACTGGCTGTGGTAGAAAGTGTGTGCTTTCCACATTTAAAAATCAAGATTTAAGGATTTTTAAAGGAAGGGAGAGAAGTCATTTTGAGTATTGTCATGTCATTTTTGTTGCAATTACCACATATTTTTTAAGTAGCAACCATTCCCTTTTTCCTGTTTTGCATTGCCAGAGGCAAAACCACTTGAAATTTTCCTTGCATTCTGCCGTTTTCCAGCTTAGTTTTCAGATATAGCAATATGAGGGAAAATAGAGTTTATTCAGCACCTAGGTCTTTATTCATCAATAATGCCCATTCATTGGTTTGAAATTGTCTTTACTTCTAGCTACTTATGTACAAGCCTGAAGAAACTGGCTTGTAATAAACCTCTTAGGCTCCCACCTAGCGCCGTAGTCACTATCTTATTTCCTACTGAGTTGAAAATTGAAAGTTCTGTCTAAAAAGTAAGCAAAGAGGACCCTTCTTTCTATCAAATCTCTCCTTAAAAAATTTTGAACATACAGAGGGCTTCCTGAGGCTCAGACGTCATCGTGGTTGTGTTAATAACTGTGATTTTGATATTCCCAGATGCTGGATCTAGACTCTGAAGGAAAGAGATACATGGTGATTTACATGCCAGAATTTCTGGAGGAGTTTGGGAGTTAGACTTCCTGCTGAATTCGCACTTCTGAGATGCTGGGAAACACCTGGCACAGTGTTCCTTCTGTGCAAACCTCACTCCTCTGGGCTCTGACATCCCCCACCCCCATGTTGGCTGAGGCTGACATCCAAAGAAGCCTGGATTTAATGTTCAGATGTTTTATGCGGTTGGCTTGTGTGCTTTCTTCCCAAATTACTTTTGGCGCGGAAATCTCACCTGAAGGCTTCCCTTAGGATGCTACAGGTTTTTATGTAGTTCTGTAACCCGTCATTAACAGAGAATTCAAATAGTTTGCATTTATAGCAACAGGCATGTGATCTTGGAGCAGTTGGTTAGTTATAACTCTGTAATGTGCCTTTGTGTATTTCCCCCTCACTTTTTTTGTGAGAGAATAACAGTGCTTCTTTGTACATCTAGGGCCATGGCTTCTTTAGCACAAAGGTTACTGTCTTTAGAAAATTTATTAAACTGAGTGTGCTGGCACATGCTTATACTGGGGAAGATAAGGTAGGAGGATCGAAGGTTTGGGCTCAGCTTGGACTACATCGTGAAAGCCTTCCTGTGCCAGCTTGACACACCTCATTGCTGAGCTCTGTAGAGTTGGAATGGGGTTAGTTGGACTTGATTAGGATGATGTCTATCAAAATGACATCAGTTCTGTTTTCTTTTTTTTTCTGGTCCTTTAATAGAGCATATACTCTGGACATAGTCTTCTCCATTGCCTCATCTTGCATATGTATAAGAAAGGGATGCTTTATTTCTCAGGTTCTCTAGTATTATTTGCTTTCCCAACTGCATTCTTCCTGTATGTCTTCATTATGTGGTGTCTGAGTATTGTTTTATTGGGGGGGGCACTAGGGAGTATAAATGCTCTATTTTGGCCTAAGTCTACAAATATTTCTATCTTCCCTAGCAGTTGTATGTGACAATCTCATATCAGAGATAATAAAAATGAGTGTGCATTGGTAGAGAACCCATAGTAGTCACATGACTGAACTCTGCCCAATGAAAAATGACTGGGAATCAGGGCCATGAAAACCTTTGTGACATTGTGCTCTCTGGTGCTCTTTCAGTGTTCTGGCTGGCTGCAGATGTTTATGTTCTGTTAGCAACTAAATGGTCAGTTTTTGCCAAAATAGATTGTGCTTACATGGTTGGAGGCACAAGGCAAGGCCTGCTACCTCACAGGGCCTCAGTGGAAGGACACCAGAGTGTTCAAAAAAACAGGACAGGAGCAAGGTGATGGCACCAAAGCCCCCACTGTGCTCCTGCCAAAAAACAAAGAGCAGGTGAACAGCTAATTAATCTGCATGAGTCCAGGAAGTTCTCTCTAGTTGCCTGGTAGCTGACTTCAGAGTGATTACATGGGGGTTACTGTCTCTTAAGCTCGACAGGCCCTGCAGAAGAGGGGATAGCTCTGGCATGCTTTGGGCTTAGCTTCTGCTGTCTTAGTATGATAGTCATGGAAGGGGCAAACATGCAGATATACCTTCTCCTCCTCTGATCTATTTGGCTGACTAGAGCTGCAGCTCCCCGCAACTGCCCAGTTTGTAGAAAGTATCATACCATGGATCACTAGTTCAGGAAAAGATGAAAAGTCAAGATTCAAAGTGAAGTTTCTACTGAATGTTTATAGTGTTCATAGTGTCACAGACTAGAGAAATTCTAAGTGGGGTGATTTTTGTCTAGACCCCTGAATATATAGCACAGCTGGCGAGCACATGCAGAGACTGTGATTATAAGGGCTTTTTTTTTTTTTTTTTTTTTTTTTTGATACATATGTTTCTGCATGGCTATGGAATAAACTCATTGTTGTGTGAGGCACTGAGATTTTGGGGTTT
This sequence comes from Cricetiscus sungorus, assembly GCA_030556225.1. Taxonomy (NCBI): domain Eukaryota; kingdom Metazoa; phylum Chordata; class Mammalia; order Rodentia; family Cricetidae; genus Cricetiscus; species Cricetiscus sungorus. Next base: position 19,354,280 of record JANBXA010000600.1, on the reverse strand, counting down.
TCTCTAAAAGCAGTTAGCTGAATTTGACTATACAACAGGACTCAATTTCTTCTTTCCTTTTTCTCATGGTCTTTAAAAAACTAACCCCAAGTTACAATTATCTGTCTTTCACCCATGATTAGAAATTCTATTCTGTTATCCTCTCGTTATTTCATAGTCTATTACTAACTGTACTTTGTAAGCTTCTCAAAGAGCCCATTTTCTTCTCATCTACCCATTCACAGGGATACTGAATACATGCATATTAAATGTGTTCTTTGAAGCATTAAAGTGCTTGAATAATTAAACTACAGAAATATGCTAAATATTCATTAATCATTTTTCCTTAGACTTTGAGGGGGTTTCTTCACTGTTCTGAAAACTTCTTTTGCTCCATGATGAACTTGTCATGTTCATGTTCAACCCTTTTTTGCCCATGACTCATACTAAGTTACATCTTATTGTACTGTACACACCTATGCACAACTGAACAAAAGCTTCATGTAACAACAGTTAAAAGATAATTATCGTCATTATGTGCAGTGCCCTCTGATATTTTCAGTTATGTTTGCAGCCCCCTAAATTGATTCTGTGACTCACTCATTGGGCATGACCTATAGTTTGAAATGCTGCTTTGTGGCTGGAAGGAGTCCTGACAGGATGAAGCAGCTCAAAGACCTGACAGGGTGATGCGGCTCAAACTGAACTATAACTAGGGGGAGTAGATCATGTTTGTCCTTGGTTATAAAGTTTTAAGTGTGGACTTGTCACAGGGATTTAGGCAATAAGGGGAATGTGAAGGATCTGGAGGCTCATCTTCTGTTCTTGGTTTAAATTTTTCCTTTTTCAGTCAGTGTGATCCTTGGCCTTTTACGGTTGACATTACTTGGCATGTCTATTAATTACTACTTATGAGTCCCATCCCATACCTCTGAAATTAGAATCATTTTTTGAGTGCTTTGGGATTTGTATTGTGACTGTTTTGTGAATATTAACATTTGAGAATTGTTTCCTAATGGAGAGTTCCAATTTTAGGTGAATGCAAATTGGAGCTTTTCTAGATTTGCTAGTTGCCTTTATATGACAGGTTCTAAACGTCTTTACTAACATTTGTGTTAACAAAGTAAGCAATAGTAAGACTTCTTACTCATGGATCTTTAAGCATATTTCCATTTTGACCTTCTTTCTCTTTAAAACAGTATTTTTAGATTTGTTTATTTTATTTCTATTTCTGTATTTGCACCAGAAGAGGCTTTGAATCACCTGGAGCTGAACTGACGGTTAAGAGTCACTATGTGGATGCTGGGAACCAAATCTGAGTCCTTTGCATGAATAACAAGTGCTCTGAACCAATGAGCCATTTTTCCAGCCCCCACACCATTCTCTTACTTATTTCATATTTGTACCAATTTTAGCATGTTTTGATCTTTCATATACCTATGTCACTGTAAATATGTCCTTTGAAATTTTTCTTACTACTTTAAGAACTTCATTTTTCTGGTGTCTTTTTTATTTTTTTTACTTTCTATTTACTTTATTTCTTCTGTCCTGTTTTTTCATTTTCTATTCACTTTATTTTAAAAGCAAATACTTTATACTTTGTATCATATTTGTTTTTAAAGTTATCTTTCATTTTTTGTCAGCAAATATTCTTTTCCTTGTTTAAAAAGTAGACTGCCCTTTCTGTAACTTTCTTTCTCTTTTTGTGGTGCTGGGACTGAGCCTTGGACTTCACACTGTTAGACAAATGCTCTACCACTGGGCAATATTTCTGACTGTTTCTGTAATTGGTGATGAGCAAGAAGCATGACCACAAGTGTCATTTGAGTGATCGACCCATTCCCATAGCCTGGGAACCATGTTGATTTTTACAGTGGTGTCTACTCAGTGCGCCAAGCTTCTCTCATTGTCTCATATAGTGCTTCTCCCTCCAACACCCTGAGGTTTTTACTGATGAGTGACTTGTTTTGTCCAATGAGACATCAGCAGATATTACTCAGATAGAAGCCTGGTGAGTAATCTGAACTGGAAACTCAAGCTGTTCTGCTGAAGGAGACACTGGAACTCTGTTGGGATCATGGCCAGCTAGCTTCAGTTAGAGCCTGATGTGTCCATGAGGCCAGTTTGGGCTGTCCAGCTGCCTTTGTCCTCAGATGATTACATCCAAATGGGTGACCTCATGAGATGCCTGTATGGGATCTCGCCACTAAGTGGGGCCCCAGATGCAGAATTGCCGACAGTGACTTTAGCTATCATTTTAGGGCATAGTTTTGTAGTGATTTGTCATAAATTGATAGATAACTGAGCAGAAACCCTGTCATCATTAGTGAGCTGCTGTTACAAGTCAGTCCTCAAACAAGCAGCGTGAGTTCCAGGGACTCTGTGGCTTTGGAGGTTGGGAAAAATGGGACGATTTGGAAGAGTTTGTGAAATGGGCAGGCAACTGTTAGTGGAAGCCAGGAAGGTGGGAAAGGAAGTGTTGTTAGAGATCGGAATGCACATTCCTCTTCTTCATGTTACTGAAACAGCTTCAACTGTCATCTTTGGGAGTTTTGAAATGGAAGATGTGGACTCCTGACAAACTGACACATTGGGCTCAGAGGGCTCTGGGAAGAGAGCTGAAAGTGTCAGTTATTTTTCTGCATTTTTATCTAAGGTATCCAAAGCATACCCAAGACTTTATGGGTTAGGAAATTAAAGCCTGCTTCATTTCTACTTTCTAAGCACACAAAAGCATCTCAGAGTAAGAAAAGTTTTGGGGTACACAGAACATCCAAACTAGGAAATGCTTCAAGATCTGCAACGGAGTGGAGCTGGTGCTTCATAAATCCTCTTCCTTTGATGTGAGAGAGTCTAAGGCTCCTCAGACATTTGGGCAACCACATCCCAGACCTTCCAAAAGAGGTAACTTTTCCAAAAATTACTGATGTAGTTTTGGGGTGGCTGACACAAACTTCAGTTAATAGGAAATCTATAAAATCTTAATGGACTTAAATTAGCTTGTATTAAAAAGAACAATCAATTACAAAAGGGGCCTATGGGTCTCCAGCATACTGTGACAGAAGCATTTCTTTAAAAAAAGGATCTGGTCTCCTAGCCAAAACCCAGGCACAGGCCAGGAGATATATAGCATGGAGAGTCACTCCAGGGAAGAGGTATCAGGAACAGCTCTAATGGAACATTCTTTGGATAGAAGGCCCATGTATGTACAGTGCTGGATTTTATGAACAGGTGACTTCTCTATTTCTTCTATTGCCTTTAAAACCATTAAACCATTTGTGTTTTGGTGCCACAAGTCTCAATTTCTAAGTTAATAGAAACCAAGCCATACCCTAGAATCTTCCTCTTTCTTTGCCCTGATGCCTATCACAGATTAATGCTCCTCTGACAAATACTGAGACTTGGAGATTCTTTGGAACTGTTGCATGAGAGGGCTATGGTTCATCAGGTCCAGAGAGCAAAGTGTTATAGATTGTCAGGTTTCCATCCAGCCCTTTTCCTTAGTATCCAGACTCTGTAGTCTCTACTACACTTTTTCTTGGCTTGGCAGATTGATCTTTAGCAGGTAGAATAGCAAATTGGGGCTTGTTGCATGCCTGCACAGAGAAGCGTCCTCCTACAGGAATCTGAGTCACTGAGCTAGGCCAGCCCAGCTGAGATTGCATGGTCGTGGGCCAATGCTTTCCCTTTTCTGTTTCAGAATGCTTTGTTTTATAACCGTTAGATGAGTAATACAAGGTCTATAGTTCTTTTGTCCTTTTTCATCTGACACAGTGCCTAACAATTCATTTTAATAAGCAGTTTGTTTCCAACACAGTTGAACCCCTTAGTTCTGATGGGTTGGCTCTATGCAGTTCAAGGGAACCACAAACCAAAATTTCTACTTGTACCATTTGAATGCTGGATTTAAAAATGTTATGGAGCATCAAATTCAACAAAAGAAAGCAAGCAGTTTAAAATCTGTTGTCTTTTCTTACGTGTTTCTGTATTTTTGACCCACACTTTTATTTTTTATTTTTTCATTGATACCATATGAACACAAAGTTTCTAGAAAGCTACGAAATGTCTACCACTCTACAGGTTGCCTTATGAATAAATTGACACACCTTTGTACACACTGGGGAATTGGGCATTTGGAGTGGTTGGCTTCTGGCAGAGTCACCTAGAGAGCCTTTCCAGGGGCTGGAGAGATACATGGTTCAGTGGTTAAGAGCACTACTTGCTCCTCCAGGACCCACATGGAACCTCTCAACTTCTTTAATTCCAAATCCAGGCAATTCAGCTCCTGGCTTCCAAAATTAGCTCCAAGCATGCACATGGTACACAGATACACATGCAAGCAAAACATCCATGCATATAAAAACAAACCGTTCCAAAACCTTATTATTTGAAATTATTCTTTCTGTCTTGTTGCTACATACCTTACTGTAGACACTTACATAGTTTCTTCTTGGCAAGAATAATTGTTCATGGGAGAAAAAGCCTTTAATTTTTTTTTTGTGATTTTTATTACACATACAACTCTTGTTAATATATAAAATATTTATTTATATGAATTTTACATTTCACTAATTTTACATGATCTATTTCTTGTCACAAGTTGCGCTATAAGCCAACCTTAAATTCTGTGATATTAGCTGTGAAATAACACACACATGTATTTAAAAAAACATTCTTTTTTATTGTTTTTAAATTATATATACTTACATGTTGGGGTTGTGTGCACATGCGTGCAACTGCCCGAGGAGGGTAGAGGCATTGGTTCTCCTTAGGACTGGAGTTACAGGCAGTTTTGAGCTGCCTGATCCAGGAGCTGGGTAACTTTCATTCTCAACAAGAATACTAACCTCTCTTAACCTCTGAGCCATTTCTCGAGCCCCATACATAGAGTTTTATAGTTATTAAATCATAGTTGAACTCTTGCAGTCAACTTGCAGGGAGGAGAATCAAGGAGATATCAAAACAATATGAGATGGCTAAAAAAGGAAGATAAATGCAGGCACAGTTTCTCTATGTTCTGTCAGCAAATAACCCCTCAGAAACTTACTGTTAATTGTAAATGCTCATTTGATAGCTTGGGCTTGTCTCCAGCTAGCTTTTATAACTTACATTAACCCATTTCTATTAATCTACGTGTTGCTCCAAAACTTGTTTACCTCCTCTATGAACTTCTCATGTTGCTTCTTCTACATCTGGCTTGAGACTCTCTGATTCTACCCTGCTTCCCAGAATTCTCTCTGCCCTCAAAATCCTGCCTAGCTATTGGCCAATCAGCCTTTTATTAACAATGAGAGCAACACATTTTCAATGTGTATAGAAAGATTATTCAACAGCAGATAAACTTTACAAGTATGTGAGAAAAGATTATAAAAATCTATTGGCTCACCCCTTAAAACTCCTTGCTTGGTCTTCATCAAACATTGTATATTCATTGGTGAAAAAACTTAGAAATGATAGAAAAAACACACATGCCAAAAGTCTCTTTTCCAGAATTAGTTCTTTTGACTCGTTATTCTGCCTGGTGATAGTTAAAAGCACTGGTTAGTAACAGTATTCTAGTCCTTGCAATATAGTAGTACTTTACATCTGTTATTTTCATATCTCTTCAGCTGTATGATGAAGGTATAATTTTGCAGATGGAGACCAGGGACAGAGAGACGAAATACTTCACTGACGATTTCACAGATTGAAGCAGAGGCTTCGTATCTCACTGCTTGCCCTTCTGAGCTATTGTAGTTTCCACTTGTTCGCACAGTTTTCTGTCCACACCTTTCCTCTCTCCATGGATGTCTCTATCTTTCCTGTCTTTTCTCCTCCCTCCTTCCCTCTGTTCCCACCCTCCTTTTCCAAGTTGGATCATACTGATTTGTTTTTTAATCACATTTTTACTTTTTATCTGCTGAATACTCAGTATTTTTCTGCAATGTGATTGCTAATTAGTTTTTTGTATCTATATGCCACATAATTTAATCACTGTTAAATTATAGTTTAATCAGTGGGCAGGCAGCAGCATGTCTGTCTACATGCCCCTCCTTCTGATTTATTGCTACAATGTAACAGAGGCCTAATGCTACATTCTAATGTTCTGCTTGCTATTTACCTCACTTCTTGTCACATAGGCCATTTCATATCATCATGGCAAAAAGAGAAAGTGTAGTCACTGACCTATTCTGAGATACTGCCTTCATATAACTTTTATTACATTCTGTTATTATAATTGTTCTATTTTATTATTGTTAACCTTTCTTTGTACCTGGTTTAAATCAGGCTGTCATCGATATGCACATGTAGGGAATATCTTAGTATGTGTATAGATATAGTTTGGTATTATCCAAAGTTCCAGTGTCACTGAAGGTCTTGGAATGTAGTACTTGTGGATGATGTATGTTATTGTACTGAGCTTGGTATAGACTTTTACTCTAATAAATAATGTATAATGAGCAACTTTGATGCATTTCTGCATTCCTCAGGACAGCTTGTTAAATGTGATGTTCCCAGGTCTAAGGAAAAGGTCAGTCTTCAAGCACATTTGAGCAGATCACCTTGTATACAGTTTGTAAAATTTTTATTCTTTTATTACATATAATGTATGAATGTACCTGTAAAACTTCATGCTTCTTTTTATAAAAAATATACAGTTAAGATCAGCAAAAGGAAAAATTAGCAATTCAGTATTTCTCTAAATCAAAATAATGTGACATATGTCTATCTTCACTGTACATAATTACTAGATTCCAATATTTTCTTTTAAAATAAAAAATTATTGCATTTATTTATTGGTGTGTGTGTGGAGTGTGAGTGTGTGTGCACTTATGCCACGTAGGCATGTGGAGGTCAGAGGGATCTCTCCTTCTACCCTGTGATTGCCAGTGATCACACTAAGCTTGTCAGGCTTGGCAACAAGCACTCTTAGAGACAGGGTTTCTCTGTATTGTTTTGGAGCCAGTCCTGGAACTCACTCTGTAGCCCAGGCTGGCCTCAAACTCACAGAGATTCATCTGCCTCTGCCTCCTGAGTGCTGGGATTAAAGATGTGCTCCACCAACGCCCAGTTGGTAACAAGCACTCTTATGCATTATGCCATCCTGATATCCCTCCAATCCTATTAAAAGAAAAATTAAGGAATAATGATTAGAATTATAGTTATCTTAACGGGAATGAGATTTCATGCACTATTGAAAGGAGGAAAATCATCTGTTTTAGTGTTCTCTTGTGAAGAGACAGCATGGCCACTCCAATTCTTATAAAAGAAAACATTTGATTGGGGCTTGCTTACATTTTCTGAAGTTTAGTTCATTATCATCATGTCAGGGAACATGACAGCTCACAGACAATTCTTCTGGCAGTAGGGAGAGAGAGAGAGAGAGAGACAGAGAGACAGAGAGACAGAGAGAGAGACACACACACACAGACACTCTGGGCTTGGAATGAACTTTTTGAAATCCCAAAGCCTACCCCCAGTGACATACTTTCTCCTAATCTTTTGAAATGGTGCCGTTTCATTTTGACCAAGTATTCAGATCTATGAGCCTTTGAGGGCCAACCTCATTGATATCCATATCATTTCTCTGGTTTTAAGTGGAGAATGATGAAGTAAATAAGTAAGTAAGGGAAAGTGATTAAACCAAATTTCTCCCACCTTCCACCTGAGATAGAATGTCAGTATGTAACCCTAGTTGGCCTGGAACTTATCATGTAGACCAGAATGACCTTGAAACCACAGAGATCTGCTTGCCCCCTCCTTCTGAGTGTTGGGCTTAAAGACAGTACATTTTTATAAATGTACTTTTATAAAAGACTCCTAGGCCTCTGTCTGATCACAGTGTATTAGATATATATTTAAATCAGTTCCTGAGCACAGTGCTGTGATAAAAACATCCTGACCAAGAAAACTTAGAGAAGGAAGAGTTTATTTGGGCTTAGGGTTCCAGAGGGAAGAGTCCATCATGGTGTGGGGATATGGCAGCAAGTGGCTGGCACAATGCCAGGAACAGGAAGCTGACCACTCATATCTTCAACTGTAAACATGAAGAGAGAGAAAATGAGCTGCAAATTGTATGATGTGTTTAATCTCAAAGACTTACCAGTGATAACTTCTTCTGTCTGCATTGTCTAAACTTCCCAAAATGTCATCCACAGCTGGGGACCACTTGTTCCAATGTGTGAGCCTATGATACATTCTCATTCAGACCACTGTGTTACCTTTCTTGCAGTCTCCTGCCTCCACCAGCTTCCTCTTTCTATATACCAAATTGTATCTCTTCTAGAAGTTGGTCTTTTCAAAATTGTAGACCACCTAAGTTAGAAAGCTTGTGATATTTTCCTGAATTCTTTCACAAACAAGATACTCTTCATTTTCATGCAAATGATTTCATTCTTCCTTACTGTTATGTAATATTCAATTGCATACTCACCATATTTTCTTTACCTGGTCTTATATTAACGGACATTAGGCTGATTACATATTTTGACTTTGCTGAATAGTGCTGTGACTAATGAGGATTTGATTCCCTATGATTCCCTCAGGTATATAGCCAGGATTGGTGATTGTTGTAGCTAGATAATATAGGTGTGTGTGTGTGTGTGTGTGTGTGTGTGTGTGTGTGTGTGTGTGTGTGTGTGTGTGTGTTACTTCCTTCCTTTATATAGTTGCTGTACCAGTTTACATTCCAACTAAGGATATAAAGTTTCCCTTTCCCCTTCATCTTCACCTATGTTATTTGAAAATAACCATCTGACTGGGATAAGATAAAACTCAATTATAGTTTTGATAAGCATTTCTGTGATGGAAGATGTCATTGCTTACTTATTTATGTTTGTTTATTTTCCCTTTTACTTCATTTGAACATTCAGTTCATTTGGACATTTGTTGTTTAGATTATTTATAACTTTTGTGTTTACTTTTTATAATAATTTCTGTGTTCTGAATATTAATCCCCTGTAGCAAAATAGCTGGCAGAATTTATTTTGTAAGCTATCTCTTTATACTGATAATTATTTCACTTGTATAGAAGGTTTTTAATTTTATGCAGTCCCCTTTGTCAGTTCTTGCTGTTATTTCCTGAACTGCAAGGGTCTCATTCAGAAAGTCATTATCTATTACTGAATTTTGAAGTGTATGTTTACGTGTAGCAGGTAACTTTTCACGTTTTACATTAAGGTCTTGATTCATTTTGAATTCATTTTTCCTCAGAGTGGGAGATAGGTTTCTAGTTTCTGTCTTCTACTTGTGGATGTCACTTTTTAATGAATAATGTTGGGAGAAGTGACATTATTTATTAAAAAGTCCCCCCTTTTTAAAGATAGTTATTTTACTTAAATGATATGTATGTCTCTGTATGCAGGAGCACAAGTATGTTGGTGCACAGTGGGAGCTTCAGGCTCCCTGGAGCTATAGTCACACACACACACAGTTGTGAGCCTCCTCCTATGGGAGCTGGGAACTGACCTTTCTCCACAAGAAAGGTTGGGCCAGCTTTTTGTTCCCTCAAGGTTCTTTTCTCTAAAGCATGCCCACAGTACCTTTGCTCAAAGTTAGGCATTTGAAGTTCTGTGAGTTTGTTTTTGTGTCCTCTCTTCTTTTAGATTGATTCATGTGACTGTGTGTGTGTGTCAGGACCACACTGCTTGTTACTATGATTGTGAGTACACATTGAGTGAGGTATGATTGGATCATTGCTCTTTCTGTGTAGGATAACTTCAGCTGTCTGAGGGGTTTTCGTTTGTTTGTTTGCTTGCTTCCCTCTTTCCATTTTGGGGGAGAATGTCATTGGACTTTTGATGGAAGTTGTATTTGAATTTGTGGATGACTTTGGTAGTATGGATGTTTTCACAGTGTTCACCCTGCCAGTCTATGAGCACAGGAGACATTTCTATCTTCTAGTGCCATTTTAAATTTCTCTCTTTTGTGTTTTATAGTTTTCATTTTTGAGGACTTTCACCTGCTTAGTTATGTTATTATGTAATTGTTTTTGTTTGTTTGTTTGTGTGTTTTGGTTTTTTAAGACAGGGTTTCTCTTTGTAGCCTTGGCTATACTGAAACCTCTTCTGTAGATCAGGCTGGCCTGGAACTCTCAGAGATCCACCTGCCTCTGCCTGGGATTAAAGGTGTGCATCACCACCATCAGCCTGGTTATATCATTCATTCTTTGGTATTTATTTTAAATTTTGCTTATTATTATTATTGTGTGTGTTGTATGTATGTATGTATGTATGTATGTATGTATGTATGTATATATGTGTGATAGTGTGCATGTGCCACAGCATGCATGTAGAGGTCAGAGGAAAACTTTGTGAGTCAGTTCTCTTCTTTTACTGTGGGTTTCTGGGTCTGACTTAGGTCACTAAGCCTGCACAGCAAGTGGCTTCACCTGCTGTGCTATTTCCCTAGACATACATGTACACATGTACTCAATGCCTTACCATAGAGCTGCCTATTAATTTTAGTTGTACTTCATACTTCCTGGTTCATATTGTAGCCTTAAATGTTCTAAACAAATAGTAGTATGTTGGTTCCTCCGTTGCTATGTTTTTTAACTGATAGGTTTCCCTAATAGTCTCCTTGAAATCATGATACTCTAAGAATGTCTGAGGACTGCTGTGGGTTCTATACATGCTGTTAGAAACTGTCTCCTTTAGATTTACAGAATATGATATTTAAGCCTAGTGGGCTGTAGATAGCTGGATTTGGGGATAAATTAAAAGTGTCCATGTCAAGAAATTTGCAGCCAGGCTTTGTTGGTAGAAAACAGGCAGTAGATTATAGCCTGGAATTTTTATTACTATAAAAAAATAAGTAAAATAGATTATAAAAACGTGGACTAGAATCAGTTACTGATTAATAGCTTCTTACAATGCAGAAAATCTATCATGACTTTAATTCCATAGGGGAATTTTATTTCCATAAAACAAAATGTATTTCCTCAAAATAGTCTTGATTAAAACTTGAACACAAGCTGAGGCTTTAAATTACTCTGCCAATAATATTTATTTGTGGGAGGAATAAATATCCTTCAACATAGTTTTTGGTCAGAGATAAACATGAAATTCTAATTATCATGTTATACTTTCTTAAATAATAGGTTCTGTGTATGCTAGCCTCAGCCTTCCTGATTACAAGTGTGTACCACCATACCAACTGCCAACCCACTCTTAGATTTTTGGTATATGTACTTTTATGTGTGTAAAATTAAAAAAATGAAAAGTTAAAAACCTAGTGAGTTATTACATATTCATATTTCTCATTTTTCGTGTGTGTGTGCACATTCCCCCCCCCCACCTGTCTGGTCCCACTCTTTGTTCCTCCCCGCTGGCCGCCTTGCGAGCCCCAATACAGAGACTCTGTATTTGATACAATCTTGTTGGCCAGTTACTATCATTGTTTATGGGCTAGCTCTGTCTTAATGATTAACCCATTTCTACTATTCTAAGTATTTCCACGTGGCTCATCTTACTGGAGAGTGGCGGCCTGCATCTGCTCTCTCCAGACTCTATATCTTGACTCCTCCTAACTACTTCCTCTTCCTCCTAGTCTTCTAGCCCTGCCAATCTTGCTTTCCTAGTGGTCAACAGTGCTTTATTCATTAACCAGTATGAGAAACATATTTACAGAATAACAGCTCCCATCATGTGTGCACAAGTAAGAGTGTGCATGTATTTATGTAGGCTCAAGCTTGATGTTGGGAATCTTTTTAACCACTCTTCTGCCTGATTTCTTGAGGCAAGCTCTCTCAGTCAAACCTAGACTGGGATAAAGCTGATCTTTCTAGCAACCTTGCTCCAGCTTGTCCTTGTCCCACCTTCAGGGGTCATTACTATTCAACCTTTACTTGGGTTCTGAGCATGACTCTACTCCTTTTGTTTGTGCTGCGAACCCTTTAGTCTGTGAATATTGTCATACATATTTTATCACTTTGTGTATACTAAGCATGCTTTCATTAATTCCAAGTTGAACAAATAAGGCCCCAAATAAAATGATGCTGACATTTTCTGCTTAAACAAAATGAAGAGTTATCCACCAATGATTTAGAAATGAATTTTAAAATTATCTGCCATGAGACTTTGAACTTAGTCTTCAACATAAAAATGTGCAAAGCAATAAGTAAGGTTTACTTTTGTCTTGACTCTTGTGGGATGTAGTACCATTACCATCTCATTCCTTGACCACTGCACTGTGTCATGTGCTGTGTTAAGAAAATTTTGTGGATTGCCTCTTTCTCATGCAACCCTCATTTTATATATGAAGAAATGAGGCTTAAAGCAGTTGAATAATTTGCTGGATATGGCTAGTATGGGAATGTAGCCAATAGTTCAAAATCATCTTTCTCTCTTTAATGCAAGGCATATTTGGAAGTCTTGCCCTGGTTATTTATTTCCTGGTGATGCTAGATACTGACCTCAGTGTCTGGGACATGTGAATCATGTGCTTTTGACTGAGCCCCATGCCCCTTGCCACACCACATGTGATCTCTAACCTTAGTGGCTCAGGGTAGGGCAGTGGGATGAAGTGAATTTAAATATACAGGTTTCTGCAGATAAGAATAGTGCAGGCCCTAGGATCTTTTTGTAATAGTGATTATTATTACCTTTGCCCTGATTTCCAGGACTCTCCAGTGCTGGCAGGAATGTAGTAGACATACAGTTTCATATGGCTTGAGATACAGGTAGACAAAGCCATAATCTTGGAAGTTTTTTTTTGTTTTGCTTTAAAAACTTTGCTGTTTGAAATTGCTCATAATTTTGAGGTGGTTTCTAGAAATGTAGGATTTAAAATGTTAACAATGTGACAAGAAAATTTAGATTATCTTGTCAAATCAAATAATCAAAGTTTATGACTTAATTTAGATTTTCTTTTTATAACTTCTTTGATTAGGAATGATTGCTTGTTCTATCTGAAGCACACAGTGACATTCCCATAAGGAAAGCAAAATGTAAAATTCCTAAGTAATAACATGGTTTACTAATTTTTGTAAAATAACATCAACCAATTTAGATGTCCCATTTAAAATCTTCATTTTGAAGTTAGTGAATTATAATTTTTAAAAGCAGTTCTAGAGAAGTCAGAAAGTTTTTCCTGTTTAATATATTTTTTCATTTGGATATGAAGAACTATATGGTTTTTAATAGGAACACTTCTTCAATCTAGGAAGGGTAGTCTTTTTTTTTTTTTTTTTTTTTCCCAGACAGGTTTTCTCTGTGTAATAGTCTTGGCTGTCAAGAAGGGTATTCTTAATGGTGTCCAATTGATCTATGTTTGTAAGTGTTAGTTTGGTTCCTAAATGAGCTACATGGTTACTTTATTCTGTCATGGTTGCCATTATTCCACTGTGGGTAATATAGCAAAGCATTGTTGAACTTTATTCCCAATGATGATATTTTCCACCTTGATAAAACACAAAAATTTCTTATGCAGGCTTCCAGTGAAAGAGGTGCGTACATTGTTGTTGACATAATGTGCATTGTTTGGGAACTGTGTTTGAAACCTCTTTAATTTTTTTAAACTTTCCATTATAGTAATAATATTTCTTCATTACTCTTTCAAGATTAGGTAGAGGAGGTTGCTAAGTTAGGAGAAACCTGTACCTGAGTGAGACAGTCATATCTGTTAAATGCTATCATTGAAGTTTACCTAAATTGCTTTGGGAGTTCAGATAGGGGAATAATTAATTTAACCTTGAGGAGGAGAGGAGAAGTAAGAGAGAGTTCCATTGCTTCCTTTTCAAACTTAAGCAACATTTTCCTGGTGTTAGCTGTAGATGCCTTTGTTTCACTATGAGAGATTAGATTCCTGCCTTCTGGGAATTTTTTTTTTTGGTCCCCTACATGTATCTACTCTTTACACTGCCCTACTTGTTTCTAACAACTAAGCTCAGAGAAATTGGAAAGGTGAGTGATTCTTAAAGGGAAAGGGGGATGTAAATGTCCCCAGCCTTAGAACATCAGGTTGTAATTTTTTAAGTTTTATAGGGAATTGTATGTATTTAGTTTGTTATTATCTTTTTGTTGTTGTTTTTTCCCATCATAGAGGAGCAACTGAACCAAAGCTAGCCTTTCAAAGGTATGTAAACTCTTACAAAAAGGACAAGGTATCCTGGGCAGATTAAAATTACAATGATGAGTTCTCAAAGACAGAGTTAGGAGGATCTTGCAATGTGTGGAAATGACATATACGGATTATTGTTAACTGGAGAGGGGAACATCTGGGAGCTGGAGCTGGTGGTATAACATCTTGCTTTGGGCATATTCATTTAGGGAGACTAGGGAAAATTCACTAATTATTATTTCTTTCTACTAAAACTACTAATCATGCTCAAATTCCCCAAGAATATAGAAGGGGGAAAAAGTCTGTTTCATGATGTTTGTAGGCTCTTGGGAAAAAAGACAAGGGAGTACTCTTATAGTATCTGTTTAAGTATCCAGTGATAGAGGTACTCAGAGGGTGTGAAGGGCAGCTTGGCATGTTTGGTTACTTGTGACTGAGGATGGGAATCAGGGCCGCATTTCGAAAGAAGGCCTCGGAGATTGTTTTGTTGGAACCAAGTTCTTTACCATTAACTGTATATGAATCATCTAGAGTAGCATGCTAGTTGGGACAAAAGCATTTCAGGCAACAATAAGTGTTTATACAACAACTTGTAGTTGTGAAAAAAGGCCCTTGTGTGGTATTTTGTGTAAGCTATTTAAGGGTATGGAAGTGAGAGCTATGTAAGGGTATGGAGAGACTCTTAGAGGTCAGTAGCCTTGACTTTTGTGCTAGAACAGTTAGTTATTGGAGGAAAGGAGGTGAGAGGCTAAGGGTTTTCAGCAGGAGGAGGATGTAGTGAGTGAGATGATCAGCTACTAGTTGGAAATAAGTGTTTCTTAGTCAGTGTTTTACTGCTTTGAAGATACACTATGACCACCATAAGCCTTACAAAAGAAAGTGTTTATTTGGACTTGTTTACAGTTTAGAGGGTTAGTCCATTATCATCAAGGTGAGAAGCATGGTAGCATGCAGGCAGATCTGATGTTAGAGAAGCAGCAGAGGGGAGAGGGGAGACAGAGAGACAGAGCTAGAGATAGATAGATAGAGAGATAGATAGATAGAGAGAGAGAGAGTAAAGAGAGACAGAGAGACAGAGACAGAGAGACAGAGACAGAGAGACATAGACAGAGAGACAGAGACAGACAGATGGAGAGGGAGAGGGAGAGAGAGAGAGAGGAAAGAGAGACAGAGAGACAGAGACAGAAAGACAGAGACAGACAGACGGAGAGGGAGAGGGAGAGGGAGAGGGAGAGGGAGAGGGAGAGGGAGAGGGAGAGGGAGAGGGAGAGGGAGGGGGGAGGGGGAGGGGAGGGGGGGGGGAGGGGGAGGGGGAGGGGGAGGGGAGGGGGAGGGGGAGGGGGAGGGAGAGGGAGAGGGAGAGAGAGAGAGAGAGAGAGAGAGAGAGCGCCTTTGAACCTGGTCTAGGCTTCTGAAACAAGGCCACACCTTCTGATCCTTTCATAATTCTTTCAAATAGTGCCACTCCCTGGTGACTAAGCATTTAAATCTACCAACATATGGGGGTAATTCTTATTTAAACCTCCGTATGCTTGGAGCTCAAAACAATGTTGCTGGCTTTAGAGTTTAAATTTAATAATGGAGTTACAATAAAAAATGCAGCTTTTATCTTTTTTTGCAAAGACTAACAAGAAAAACAAAAGTTATGTTATAGAATGCTGAGTATTGTAGTATGAAATACTTTGGATTTGACATCAAGGTGGAGAAGTGACTTGAGACTGCATTCAGCTCTCACAGCACATATATGGTATCTGATGCTCAACACATCCATGAGGTTTGTGTATGCAGGCAAGGTCTCTCTGTGAACCCAGAGCTCACAGATTCTTGCTATTCTTGATAGCCTGTGGTCCTCAGAGTTTTCTTCTCTGTGTTTCTGAAATGCTAGGATTGCAGATGGATGTCATACTCATCCTGTTTGACATGGATTACGGGGATCTGAACTCTATATCTGTATGTTTGCAAGCAAGAACTTTATCCCCTGAACCTTCTCCCCAGCTCTGAACTTCTCTATGACAAAGTCAAGCTCTTTAGTGTTTTTCTGCTGTGTAGACTCTGTTCTTGTTTAGGGGTTAGAACAAAGAGGGAACTAGGAAAAATATACACACAAACCTATAATTAAGATTGCCATGTAGAATATCATGAGAATTATTGAGATGATGACTATGGTCCAGGAACTGATACAATCACTTTAAAGAGTTATCTCAGTATGGTGATACACACCTTTAATTCCTGCACACCCAGGAGGCAGAGGTTCCAAGCCAGCCAGAGATACAGAGTGAGAATGAGAGAAAGAAGAGCATGAAGTCACTAGGCAAGAATATTTTAAAGCTCATCAGAATGCCTGCTTGTCTTAGAGAGCAAAGCATGGTGAATGCCTAGCAGGTATTGATCACCATGCTTATTAATTAGGTACTAGTTATTAGTCAAAATCATTTTACTAGTATAGAAAAGCATGATGAAGTTGAGTAACTTGCTCACAGTCACATGGCTGGAAAGCAATGGCATCCTTTGGAGTTGGAGGTGAGATACTGGTTAGTGTAGATGAATTGTGAGTGAAATGTTAACTGTGCTTGTAATGTGATGGTGTAACATATATGAAAGTTACCATGAGAGACAGAAGAGAAACACATGTGGCTTGGCGATTGGAAATAAAGAAATCACTAATCTCAAGCTGGTTGATTGCAAAAGCGGTCCTCAGAAGAACCTAAGGAATAAAACACTGTTTGGTAGAGAAGGACAAGTTCCATTTTAGTCATGTTGTGATTTGATGTCACATAGTCAAGTGAGGTAACTATCAGGGAATTCAAAGCTAAGGAAAGTGGTTAGGAGTTATGCAGATACAAATGATTGGTGGAGTCTCCAGTGGTAATAAAGTGTGCTTTCTCCCCCTACATAAACCTGGAGAGTTAAAAATAAAGTCATTCTAAAATCTCTGCATAAAATTACTACATCATTTCCCACATGTGCTTTAAAAGAAACCTAGTAGCAAATCTAGGAACCCACTTTATATTTTTGTGTCTGTGTGGTATTTGTGTATGCATACACTTAAGCTTGTGGCATGTGTGTGTGCGTGTGTGCGTGCGTGCGTGCGTGCGTGCGTGCGTGCGTGCGTGCGTGCGTGTGTGCGTGTGTGTGTGTGTGTGTGTGTGTGTGTGTGTGTGGTGTTGTGTATGGAGACCAGAGGTGGACACTGGCTATCTTCCTCAATTGCTCTCCACCACTTTTTGTTTTGAAACTGGGTTTTCCTGTATATCTCTGGCTGGCCTAAACTCACTATGTAGATCAGCTTTCAATAAAGAGGGATCAGGAAGATCTAATTTGGGAAGAACAGAGAAGGAGAGCAAGAAAAGGTACACTTAATAGAGGGAGCCATTATAGGTTTAACGAGAAATCTGGCACCAGGGAAATGTCCAGGGATCCACAAGGATGACTCCAACTAAGAAGCTAAGCAATAGTGGAGCGGCTATCTCAAATGCCCTTCCCCTATAATGAGATTGATGACTATCTTAAATGCCATCCTAGAGCCTTCATCCAGTAGCTGATGGAAGCAGAAGCAGAGATTCATAGCCAAGTACTAGGCCAAACCCCTGGAATCCAGTTGTAGAGAGGGAGGAGTGATGAGCAAAGGGGTCAAGCTCATGCTGGGGAAAATAAGAAACAGCTGACCTGAGCCAGGGGAAGTTCACAGACTCCATTCTGACAGCTGGGCAACCAGCACAGGATCCAACCAGGCCCCCCTGAATGTGGTATCAGTTTGGGGGCCTGGGCAACCTATGGGAACCAGTATTTATCCCTAGTGCACTAATGGACTTTGGGAACCCATTCCCTATGGAGGGTTACTCTCTCGGCCTAAATACTATGTGTGTGTGTGTGTGTGTGTGTGTGTGTGTGTGTGTGTGTGTGTGTGTGTGTGTGCTGGGGGCAGGAAGCTAGGCCCTGCAGCAATGATGTGTTAGACTTTGATGATCCCTCATGGGAGGCCTCACCTTTCCTGGGGAGTGAATGGGGAGGTTGGTGGGGGGTACATGGGAGTACAGGAGGGAGAAGGAATTGGGATTGATATGTAAAATAAGATTGTTTTTAATTTAAATATAATTTATTAAAAAACAAAAAAAGTGATCCTTTGGCTGTTGCCCTGTTGCCTTTCAAATGCTGGTATTAAAGTTGTGTGCCACTGCATCTGACCATTTTTTTTTTTTTTTTGTTTAAGTTTTTAAAAATTTTGTGTCAGGGGCCCTGCAAGCACCAAAGTTTCAGGTGAAAAATAAAACTTGGTACTGAACCACTCTAGGAGGTGCTGGGTCTGACCTTGTGCTTCAGTTTTCTTACATGTTTAAGCACAGTAAGACTGTGGAAAATGTCTCCTTGTGACAGTTATAACAACAAAGCTCCAGGGATGGCTACATCTAGACTCCCTTGCAAAACACACCTCTATAGCAAAGCACCTGTGACCTTTACCTTAAGAATGAGTTCTTTTGGCTGATAAACAGTGCTCAGGGCAAGGCTGAGGTGGAAGGATTTGTAATAAGCAGAAGGCTAGATTCTATTGATGAAATACAAAATATGTAGGACCTCCTTCATAAGGATGAGTTTTATTCTCTGAGAGACAAAGCTCTGGATTGGAGCCTAAACAATACTCAGGATTTGGGGGGATTCAAGTGAGTGGTGGCTCCATAGAGTAACAGAAAGATCACCAAGTTGTTAGCATCCATTCCAGCCTTCCAGTTTAAAGGCATCCTTCCCTTCCCTTGAAGAAGATAGGTCTGCATGTTTAACAATTCCGGTTCTTCCAAAGCTTTCTCAAAGCTGTGCCTCCTACAGTTTTAGACACTGTATTTTTATCATAGCCACCCCTCCCACAGCATCTTCTAGATCCATCCCTTCCTTTCTACCCACTCAACTTTATATCCTTAAAAAAAAAAAAAAAAAAAATCTATCCAGTCCAGTTTGTGCTGTTCTCGTATCTGCTCAAGCTAAATAAAGCCAGACACAATTCCAGATGGGAATTAGGTCCCACTCCTACCTGGCAATTGGTAGCTGTTAAAGAGAGTTTTCTTTTAGAATGTGTCCCCTTGTAGGTCAACCACACTCCAAGGGATGCGTATACATCTACCTCATTTTTCTGAGGCTGGGTCTGTCATTGAACCTGGAGCTCACTGATTTAGCAGGGGTGGCTGGCCAGTAAGTCCCAGGGGTCTGTTCCTTTACCTCTCAGGAGCTGGGGTTGCAGCAGATGTAGCTATGTCTTTTATGTGGATGTTGGGATTCTGAATTCTGGTCCTTTGGCATATGCAGCAAGCACTTTGCTCTTGAGCCATCTGCATAGCCCTTGATTACAAGGAACCTTAAAGGGTTTGTCACTGTTGTTTCATGGCTGCCTGGCCCTCAGTGTTTTTCCTTGTCCAAGTCTTGGTTGTGTTTCCTCTTGCTGTCATCATCAACCTTGAAGTGAAACAGCAGCTCAATTCTTGGGAGCTCTTCCTGTCATCACAGAAATTGCTGCATCTCACGTTTACATTTTCAGTTGGAAGTGGAAACACTCTCTTCTTTGTTCTCATTCTTTATACCTCCTATTCCATCTTGGACTTGTTATCCATGTACTGTGTTGTTGCCCCATACAAATAGCATAGCTCATGGGTGAAATTTTTGTGGCTAGGTGAATTTAGTGCTTCTCAGTTATTGTTTCATTCAGCCCCAGGCACAGCTAGTATTGTCTGAACTCTAGGGGGAAGGCCACACACTCACCTCAGGTTGACACCAGGACCTTTGGTGCATGTGCTTGGAAAAAGAGGGGTGGCAAGGGTGGAGGTGTACATCTTAGTGACTTTTCCATTTGTGTCCTTTCTAATCCTGGTGGTTCTTCATATAGATGTTTCCCTGGTTGAAGCTAGATTATTTCCTTTTTTTCTATAGGTCATGATGATGTGGGAATAAGTCCCACCAGTATATTGTCCTGGGAGAATTAAGTCTATCTTTGCACATGTTTTCATTCTTCATAAAATATTTTCATACCTCTTTACTAGAATTTAGTAATTCATTTCAGTCATATTTTTTGCAAGTATATTGACTATGATAGACTTGATATTTATTTATTTACTTATTTATTGTATTTCTTTTGGAAAAATGCTAGTTAGCCTGTCTGAAAACCCATTTGTTCTTACTTCAGAATTGTAATTGCCTTGAAAAGTACAATAGTAGGATTTTAAAAATTGGATTCTGCTCAAGCTATACAGTACACTGCACCATAAAGATTGATAAAAATTACAAATAATAAAATGTAGCTCTTCTTATTTTGTAGCCTTCTTTGAATCCTGGGGGAAGCCAGACCTCAGATGTGGTACTTTTGAACCACTGGAAAGTAAGGAATTTTGAAGTACAGCGTGGTGACATTGTGTCATTGGTGTAAGTAATTCAGAATCTTACTGTTTGTATTTTTATTTATCTGGATTTAACTGATAATTTACTGCTGTTACTATTTGACCAATTATGAAATTAATGAGTACATCTTAAATATAATCAATATTGACATATAGCAATGCTAGAAAAAGTTTTTTTAACTTAATATGTATTGATTGAATGGCATTATTTGTAAGTTTTGTTTAATGAAATACTAAGTAGAAATTATTGAATTATTGATTTAAAGTACATGCTTTTGATATTACTTTGCAATATTGTACAATTTTACATCTTGGTCAGCAAACTTTTGTGCTTGTTTTACCACTTTGAAAAGAAAACATTCTTAGGAGATGATAACTATGATAATTATGGCATTTGTGTATGTTGTGAATTTACCTGGAAAAATAGTTTGAGAAACCAGGTTTATGGGCTTTTGTTTGCATCAAAAGATGGCGCTGTTTCTCTGTAAAATATTGTGCCTGGATGGGAATAAAAACTGTATCCCAGGTGTTGGTTGGAGAAAAGGACATGGTGACAAGGTGGACACTCCTGCACGTGCTTGAGTGCTTTAGAGTCTAAATTTTTGTTTGTTTTAAGAAAGAAATCCATAGAGAACAGACTGCAGCCAAACTTGCTTCAGTTATTTGGGCTGCAGCTGTTCTAGTATGATTCTGTGAGGTGAGGTGGAAGTCAGTGTGTGGAGCCGCAGTTGATGTAGTGGATTCATTGTTGCTTTTTTGCCTGGCAGTAAAACCTACTATTGAGATAGAAACTTACTATTTCCCATGCATTACTTTTCCATGAGCTGCAATGGTTGTTTTTTCTTGTTGGATGATAATTTTAATAGGTAAAATAATACAGCATTAACTTGTTCCATGCTGATTGTTTTGCTGCTGGACATAGATATTCTGTAAGTGTATTTCCTTTAAGGCTTACCAGGATGCATTTGAAACCACGTTGGCTATATCTGTTAATAGATAATGAAATGTATTTGAGTGGAATTTGATGGCAGATAGCCAATGATGGGATTGAAGTCCTTCTGAGGGTTTGAGTGTTTCTTTAATGTTAATTTACTCTTCGGAGCATACTCTTATTTTGTCATTCTGAGCACTGATTTTGCTACCTCCTGATAATCCTCTCCATGTGGAATATGCCTATCATGTGTACATTGTTCTTTTGCCTTTGGTCTGACAAGTTTACATCCTCACTTAGTTCTTGATGAAGAGGATACTCACCCAAGAGAAAGAAGTCATGTAACAAGTGGACAGCTGTTTAGCTTTCTCCCTATAGGAAAACATGCTGGCTATCTCTAAGCAGGCAAATTTGAATATGTAATTGAAAACTGTGAGATGGCTCCTTGAGATTCAGGGTTGTGAGTTCATAAATACCCTGACATATCATGATTTATTTCTAAATGGAAACATAGCTCTTTTAGGTAATTGCTATAGTGATTGATATTTATTATACAAATTAATTTAAATGAACATTTATATTCAAATTGAGATTGTTAAGATTATAGCTACTGCAGTTGAAATCCTTTAATTTTTTTTTTTTTTTTTTTTTTTTACAGGCAGGGTTTCTCTGTGTAACAGCCCTGGCTGTCCTGGAACTCAATTGTAGACCAGGCTGGGCTTGAACTCAGAGAGGTCTGCCTGCCTGCCTCTGCCTTTCAAGTGCTGGGATTAAAGGCGTGCACCACCACACCCAGCTGGTGAAGGGCATTTTTAGCAGTCAATTATGTGCTGCATTTTTGTCATGTAGAGATGACATAACTTCATTTCATATGCTTTGTCACTAGCAGGCCTCATGTACATAAAACAATGCTTAGTCTTGGGATTATGTTACCGATCAACTGGAACTGCAATTACAGATGGTTACGAACCTCTGTGTGGGTGCTGGGAACTCAGCAAGAGTAAGTGTTCTTAATTGCTGAGCCATCCTTCCCCGTTCACGTTAGTTTTGAGACTCTTGCTTTCACTGAATCTGGGGATCTCTGATTCAGTGGTGAGTGGCTGCCTGGCAAGCCTCAGTGACCCTTGTGCCTCTCCGTCTGCTGCACTGGGATTGTAGGCCTGCATCACCATGCTCCACATTTACTAAAGTACTTGAGGCTGAACTCCAGTCTTCAACTGTACTTAATTCCAGCTCTTGGAAAATAGTTAGCTACCATCTCATGCTTAAACTGGTAGGATTTATATAGCTCAAAAACTAGTGAGAACAATAACAATTTTTATAGTATAACTTAGATGTAACATTTCTAATAAATTCAGTACAACAAATGTGGGTTTATGTTTAAAGCCTGAAAAGTAAAGGTAGGCTGAAAGGGCTGAAGTTATTGTGGACTTAGTATGGAGGATGTTAACCCTTAGAAGCTGCAGGTAGAAAAAAGTTGTAAGTTTTGTACAACATGTCCCAATAGTGTGTGTGTGTGTGTGTGTGTGTGTGTGTCTGTGTGTGTGTGTACAAAGAACAAGGCTAATTCTGTGATAACTGCTTCTCAGAGAAGGGTTGACTGCATGACCTTGACTCTCAAGCTTGCTTGTACTTGGCCTTCTGTTGCTGTTATTAATGAGGAAAACATTAATGTTATGAGAACACAAATCACAAGTGGATAAATGCACCGTCTGCATCAGAATGAAATACTTTCTCTATTTACCATATCTGAGAGCTAATTCACATCACAGTGATAAATGATATAGCAGAGCAGATTGCCTTCTGTTGCATGGGGTTTTGGAGAGAGCATGTTGACCAATGCAGTTTCTTAGAGCTTCAAAGGCTGGTCTAAGGAGGGAGCAGGCATGCACTGCAGTATGCCTCCTTACATCTCTTTATCTTTTCCTGTCTTTTCCTTTTTGAAGAGTTGGTCCTAGTGGGGTTATTGTGTAAGCACATGATTCAGTTATGTTAATTCAAGAGGAATATTTACTCAGTCCCATGAAATGCTAGCCATAGTATCATTTGCTGTCATTAAGTCCTCAGTATTACTGACTGTGTAGGTGGCACTGTATTCTCTTAATGGATTTGCAGTCTAATAGTAGTGCTTAAGGTGGATTTTCTATACCTTGGAATTGACTTTTTATTAACCTGTGTGATGGCCTTACTGAAATAGGCTTAACGTAAGAACCACAGTTTTTCAGAAAGAATATATCACTTAGCAAGTCCAATGGGATACAGATATTCTATAATAAATCTTGAATACTCACGTTTATGTTTAACCGTTTTACTCTGGAATCAGATTAGATCTAAATAGTATAGAGAATTCTCTTCTACCTCTCACAATGCACATAAAAATCTTATATAACCAAATTAATGTATAGTTATTAAAAGTATGGAATAACACTGATATAATATCCTTAACTATATATGCCTTAATCATTCACCAGCCTTTTAACTAATAATCTTTTAGGCTTCCCTGGCCAAAGCATCTTGCATTTCATTTTAACTTTAATTTCTCTTTGGTCTTCTGCAGTCTATGACAGTTCTTTGGTGATTTTTGTCTTCATGAAACGAACACCTTTGAAGGTTACTGACAAGTTTTTTTTTTTTTGGCATGATCTTTACTATTACAATTTTCAAGGCCATTCTGTTTTTGAATGGGGATGGGAAGTTGCTGAGGAAGCCATAGCAATGGTGACAGATGAATGAAATGGAGCCTCAGGCAGAGAAGTCAGCATGGCCAGTGAGAAGAGGTTAAAATGAAGAGAACTTATTTAAGGGTCAGTTTTTTAGCTACAAGTCTTTTGGTCCTACAAACTTAGATATTGACTAAAAATGGGTCTGTGGCTTCTAGAAATAATCTATATCTCTAGCTGCTAGGAAACAAGGTATGGAAGCTGTGCAGTTTGGGGAAAATGCTGAAGAGTGTAGCAGAGGTGAACAGGAAAGAAGAAGGGCCAGATTTCAGATTATCTTAGTTAGGGTTTCTATTGCTGTGATGAGATACCATGACCATGACAATTCTCATAAAGGAAAAAACATTTAATTTGAGATGTCAAACATTTTCAGAGGTTTAGTCTATTATCATTGAGCAACATGGTGGCATGCAAGCAGACATGGTGCTGGAGAAAGATCTGAGAGTTCAACATCTTAACCTGCAGGCAATAGGAAGTGATCTGAGACATTGGGTGTAGCTTGAGTATGGGAGATCTCATAGTCCACCCCCACAATGACACACTTCCTGCAACAAGACCATACATCCTAATAATGCCACTCCCTATCAGCTTATAGGAACCAATTATATTCAAACTATTCACAGATGTTGGTATAAAGTACTGGAGTAGAAGTTTGGTGTGAGGGATTTCTCACATGAATCATCTCTGCATTATTCTAGCCATTATGATAAGTGCTTTGATGTTCATTTTATGCTTATAACACTGTCTATAGGGAGTTGTTTATAGCATCATGGATTTCAGAGCAAGTACATGACAATGAAGAGCAAAGTGAGACTTGACTCTGGGTTTACATGATGTAGAACTGTACTGTTTGATATTTGGGTCCACATATCATGGACTGTTCGGTGGGATTGTTACCATTTGTGTAAATGATAACAATTTGGATATTTTTAGCCAAAACAATGCTTTATTCATCCCACTTATTTATTTTTCCTTCTAAATGTAGAGAATTTTAAATTGCCTTTGACATTCATCCTGATATTTATTTGGACACAGCTAGCTTTAAACCTTTGCCATACAAGGTACTGTTTCCCCTGGATTATGTCTCCGATGACTTTGTATGGTACCCCAAAGTCTGAGGTGGAATCCAGGAAGGTTAGTGCTGTAGCAAAGGCTGGCTCTACAATAGGTAAACTTAGGCATTGGGGAGAATGTTAGGGTTTTCAGGCCCAAAGGCAAGCCATAAATTTTAGTATTGGCTGCTTATTATTTTCAGTCACTGACTTAAGCATTCTGTATTCATTTTATTGTATCACTGTTTTTCATTGCCATGAAACAGCTTCAGGGAAGAAGGATTTTATTTGGCTCAAGGTTTGTGAGGATCCATTATGATGGGAAAAGATGGCAGCTAGAACTTGAGGATAAGGCAGTATGAGCTTGCTTGTATCTGATCTGATCTGACTAGAAATAAGGCTGGTCTATACTCCTCAAGCTCTGTCCCCTAGTGACACACTTCCCTTCTCTAGGTGTCACTTTCTTAACTTTCCCCAAACAGCAGCAGCCGCCAAAGACCAGGTGTTCTAAAAAAGCCTGAAAGGAGCTGTTTCATATTCAAACTATAGCAGTCCTTGTAAAAATTATCACAGGAGGGTAATATTATTATATCCAGTTTATAGACAAGAGCATTGTATTGTGGTCTACAGGGTATAAGGCAGAATAGGTAAGTAGCAGGCCAAAGATTAGAAGTGTGCTACATAAAAGCTGTTCACTTAAGCATCATATTTAAGCATTATGATGCTTCTCTCTCTCTCTCTCTCTCTCTCTCTCTCTCTCTCTCTCTCTCTCTCTCTCTCTCTCTCTCTCTGTGTGTGTGTGTGTGTTGTAAGGGTATAGCTGAGCAACTTACCAATTATTGGCAAAGAAGTCACAGACACTGGTGTGTGTACATTTCTTTCTTTATTACTATTTGTAAAGCAAAATTCCAATACAATGATTTCTAAAATGTAGTCTCTTTATTAATAGTCCCGGGACCTTATTATGAGCAGAGTGTGGAAATAACTTCAACAGCTGGCTTGTGATGTGTTAAATATTGCCACTTTCTGACAGATGGCCAAGGTGGTGACAGCATTTCCTGCTGTAAACATGAGCAGAGTTACCGAGTTGAGCTGGAGAAATAGACGAACTAGAGGAGATAGAGCCTTCAGGGGAAGGAAACACAGAGATAGAAAGGTTCTCATTTTCTTGTGTTTTAAATTCTTGTAAATCTTTAAAGGTCCCTTGACCTAACAAGGGAAATTAATTGGAGCTTGCTAAAAAAGGAAAGTCATGCTTTTAAACAAATGCCTAGAGCCATAATAGGGCTGAATAATGACCTATAATTGTATTAAAAGCCAGTCATTAGTTGAGCTTGGAAAATATAACTGCATATACTGATCTGCTCTACCTGTTGGTGTTCAGTCTGAATTTATTTTGGTCTAAACCAAATCTTTTTTCTCAGTTTGAAAGTAATTTTGTCCACACAAAAAGGCTACAGCTTGCAGGGTCAGACTACTAGGGTGAAAGGCCCAAGTTTCTAGCTTTTTATTGGTAATTGACAGCCAAATGCTGTGAAGTGGAATCCTATATCTCACTTGATTTTAAGAGATCAGTTCATGGCACAAAACATTAGCCATAGTAATTTATTGTCATTACTAAGTATATTCACAAATGATATTTTTTTTCTGGAAAAATTATGTGAGGTGCAGCATTGTTGCTGTTATTTGGTATGGATTTAACTGATTTTTAAAAAACTGTTCGTGTGCATACAAAATTGCTGTCTGTAAGGCTAGCATTAATAGCAATTTGTTTCCTTGAGTATGATAAACTGCCTATACAATGCTTGTACATTTAATTATGCAATAAAACACTTTTTTACTTCAGAGACAAATTATAGCTTCAAAATGTTTCAATGATCATAAATTTCAATTTTGAATTATAGAGATTTTATGGTAATGTAACTATAGGAGCTATCCATAGCTTCTGTTCATCCAATTTTATAAATACTACATCTTATGAGAGAGAAATAGAAGTAGTCACAAAAGAAAGTTATATAGGCAATGTTCTATGAGATACTGCATACTTATAACTGTTTTTGTTTGCATAGCAGAGTAGTACAGTTTGCAAGGACTCTGTCACTTAATTTAAAAAGGCCACATGCAAGACAGCATTATGGAGGGACTCCAAGTACACATTATATGTTATTACATGTAAGGGATGTTGAGGAACAGCGTATTGTAAAAAATTTTGTGTGTGTGTGTGTGTGTGTGTGTGTGTGTGTTAGGACCAAAGAGGGTGTTGGATTTTTTTTTTTTTTGTACCTAGTTACTGGAGATTGTGAGCTACCTGATGTTGGTGCTGGGGAGTGAATTCAGGTCCACTCCAGAGTAGCAAATGCTCTTAACCTCTCAGCCATCTTTCCTGATTAGTAAAGGACTGATTTCCAATTCTGGATTTATTATACTAGTATATTTCAAAATAATCCATTTATAGAAGAATGAGAAACTGCATTGTAGGGTAGTCTAAAGGCATTTGAATATGCCCAATCATGGGTAATAATTTGAGAGTAAAGGAGGTGAGCCCTGTATTAGGTATCATTTCCCTTTGGTTCTCTCAGTTAGTAAATATTACAGGCTATCAAGCTAGGAAGCTAAGAGTGATAACCAAAGTAATTAGCTACTGGCAACAATTTAAAAAATATTTATTTTACATCCTATGTGCAGTTTCCCCTATCTCCTTTCCTCCCAGTCTCTTCTTCCTCTCTGTTCCCAATTCCCAATCCACTGTTTCCTCTGTTTCTGTTCCAGAAAGGACAGATCTTCCATGAATATCTACAGAACATGGCATATCAAATTGCAGTAAGACTATGCACCTTCCCATGTATTAAGGCTGGATAAAGAGACCCAGCATGATTAACAGGGTCCCAAAAGCCAGTAAAGGAGTCAGAGACAGCCCCTGTTCACACTGTTTCCTAACACAAGAGGACCCAAGAAGACCAAGCGACAAACTGTAACATATATGCAGAGAGCCTAGGTCAGTCTCATGCAGCTCCCAGTTTGTTAGTTCTGTCTCTGTGATCTGCTGTGATCCCGGGTTAGTTGATTCTATGAGTTTCTTTGTGGTATCCTTGGTCTCTTTGCCTCCTACAATCTTTTCATCTCATTTTCTGCAGGATTCCCCAAACTCCATCTAATGTTTGGCTATGGGTCTATGTATTGGTTCCTGATGGGAGATGTTATTCTGTAAATATGTTTCTCATACTGGTTAACTAATAAAGCACTGTGGCCAATGAGAAAGCAAGATAGGCGGGGCTAGGAGACAAGGAGAAAAGAGGAAGTAGTGGGGAGGAGTCAGGATGTAGAGCAGGGGCTCCCGGATAAGATGATCACGTGGAAATACTTAGATAAGTAGAAATGGGTTAATAATTAAGACAGAGCTAGCCCATAAACAATAATGGTAACTGGCCAACAGGAGTGTATCAAATACAGAATCTCAGAGTGTTATTTGGGGCTGGCGCACTAGACAGGTGGCAGGCCGGCTGGCAGAAAACATACATGCAACAGGTTCCCATCAGCTGCGTGATGAAGCCTCTCTGATGACAACTGGGCTACCACCAATCTATGAGTATAGCAGAATACCATAAGGCACCAGTACATTGACAGTTTTTTTCCAGTTAATGTTTGGATCTGTCCTAGGTCTCTGGCTTATCCAGCCTGTGGGTCCTGGTGCTTGAGGCAGTGTCAGGGGTGGGCTTACTCTCCTAACATGGGTTTTAGACTAGACCAGTCACTGGTTGGCCATTCCCTTAATCTCTAGCTCACCCCTACCCCAGCATATCCCATAGGCAGAACATACTGTAGGTATCTGGGTTTGTTTCTGGGAACAATTTTTGACAGTTGTACTATGTTGAAAATCATAAATTAGAGTTTAGAAATGAAGTTGGAGGGAGCAGACAAAATAAGCCAAGTGTTTGGATGGATCTTAGCAGTTAGGGAAAAGTAAAGAGAGATTTTTAAGTTATAAAAATTAAAATACAATCTGGTGAATTTTAAGGTGATATGTCTTCATTTTAATTGCCATTGCCAGAAAAAGCAAATATTATGCAGAGTTTTTATATAGTTCTTTGTGTGTGTGTGTGTGTGTGTGTGTGTGTGTGTGTGTGTGTGCAATACCTGGCATTTACTGTATTGTATATCAGAACAGAACCTGGGGGTGGGGTGGGGTGGGGTGGGGATGGGACTAAGCTGAAACCATACAATAAATGATATAAATTGTGTAGCAGTCCATACAGTATAATGGTCAGATATGGGCTATCATATAATTATGATCAATACATTTAAAATGATGATTGAATGAATAATTTTACAAGACAATCTGGGATTCCACAAATGGAAACTATTGCAAACCCCTTTAGAATAATGGTTTGCTAGAAAGTTGGAGCCATGTGAGGTGATACTGCTAGAATGTGTAATAAGAAGTATGTGGAGTGGTGAGGGAAAAGATACAGTGAGTGATTTAGCTATTGTAGTCACAAAGCTGACTTCCATTTAGTTGGACTCCCAGAGAAAGGGGAGAGAAGGATTGTGGAAACCACAATGTGTGAATAGAGTAAGGCCAGTGTTTAAAAAAAAAAAAGAAAGAAAAAAAAAAAAAAAAAAGCTAATGAAAGACCTGACTCACAGATTTTAGAAATTTTCATCAAGGCCCAGGAAACATTTTTAGGGCATATGTTAGTCGCATGGTTAAATAAAAAGAATACCTCAAAAGATAAAAGTGGCATATATCAACAAACAAAATAGCAAATGGTTTACTTCACTGAAGGCAGGAAAGAACTTCATTGAAAGTGGTAAAAAATTCTTTCAAACAAAGTTTGAATATATTCGAACTATCCTTCAAAGTGACAGGGAAACCCTTAACACAGGCTGAGTTGTCCCATTTGGACTTCATTTACAAAGCAAGTGAAAGTGTTAGGAATTTCACAATGATAACCTCAGAGCATCGAGACTCAGGGATGATGGGGAGGAGTTTCTATGACGGATGCCCTAACCCCCACCCATTTCCTACTTTGTGTCATTAAAAATACAAAACAAAACAAAATCCCAAACTATAGAGTTCAGTTTGCGCTGCCTATACACTCATGGGTATGGGGCCATCTACTAGAGTATGGTTGGCCCATTAGGGTCCACGCCACCAGAGCTTTTACAATTTCTTCTGTCTTCTCAATATTACTATCTTTCTTGTCAACTTGAGATGCACTTCCCACTAGCAAACACACTGTCCACTTGTTCTGATAAAAGAGCGGTGCCCTGATACATATTCTGTTTCAGGGTTCACACCTTGCAACTGTGGAGGGAATCTTACACCTACACTTACACATAGATTCATGCGATCCAAGGTCAGTAGTTACCCTCCCAGTTTTCCTTTTCTTTTAGGAAAGGCACTCTGTTTGCTGTGTGGAAGTGACAGTCGCTAGGAAATGTGCCTATGGCTGATAAGAAGCAGGGAGGGGTTAGAGCAAGAGACACCACAGTTACAGGAGCTTTGGAGCTCAGGAGAAAATATCTCTTTGCAAAAGCAGAGGACTATGCCTTTAAGAAAATGTTTATTTCCATTAATGAGAAGCTTCAGTGACCCGTATTATGGACTGTTCTCTTTTGCATAATGTAGTGACAGATTTACTCAAATCCAGACCCTGCATTAATGTTTACGGATGGCACAGCTGTAGATTTCACTTTATTAAAACACATATGGATGTTAAAACTGCTGATGGAGAAGCTGGCTCAGTTTGGTCTGGGTATGGATATGCTAATTATAATTCAGCTTTCTGTGCTCTTAGAGGTCATAAGTTACATGGCATAGATTTGTGTGCTTGGCATGCTGAAAAGTCACAACCATTCAGTAGGAAACAATTCAGTGTGACTAGTCTGTCGCACATACATCTCACCATATAGTTAAACAAGAATCATTAAAACATTCTAGGCTTATTAAAAATTCATCATTCTATGAGAGGATGGTTGAAGAGCAGTTAGAACATGAAGAAGTCAGAGGGAAGCTGTGTTCATGGTGGCAGCATGCTACCTGACTTAAGGAAGGGAAGGGCTGTACTTCACAGAATGAATCTGAATTTGCCCAAAAAGATTTGTAATAAATCAAGGGGAGAAGTCAGTTAATAAAGAAAAAAGACCAATTGTCAGCAAAGGACAATTTAATGCTTCTAAATGGAAGGTTAAATTGCTTGGGTGAACTTCCGTTTAACAAAAAGGAGAAAGCAAAATGGATAATTAGTAAATAATAAGATCATACTGGAAGGCAGTCAGAAACTTGCCTTAGGTGTTAGTGGAACATTGGCTAATGCACTCACCCTCCTGAAATGCTCTCTGAATATTCACTTTTGCTCTAGAGATGGCGAAGGCCAAGCTTCTTGCTTTTGAGGAGTACCATCCTCTGGAAAAATTTATCATATTATAGTTTTAACTGGCAACAAATACTGAAATAGAGAAAAAAGAATTTCTTGTGTCCAGGATTTCTTTGTCCTGCTGATCAGTTCTTGAGTTTGAGTTCGTTTTCCTCCCCTGTATGGATGTAGCTGCTAAGGCCATCAGCTTGATGGGTCCTTAAGAGAGATTTGACCTAGGAAAATGGGCCTCATCAGCTCAGGCATGATTAAAAACATTTAGGTTAAAGAAAGTATAGTCAAAAGAAAGATTTTGTTTTTTTCTTATGGTTATTTAAATACCACATGCATATGGTTATTCCAGCACAAAAATCATGCAGATAGATTTTTGTACATTCTTGCTGTTTGAACTTTATGTTCCTATGAACTTTGAATTATGAGAAGGTTTTGGGAATTGTTTCCAGAATCAAAATCAGATGTTATTTTATATGACCTCTGTCCTAACGATGAGTTAGAAAGAAAAGTACCGCAATAATTAAATTCAGAGATGATTCCAGATTTAAAGACAGTATGAATAAAAATTCAGGCTTAGCTTATAATGTTGTGTTAAGGAAAAGGTCATCTGATATATAAAGAAATATTTCCTCTAATTGTAACCTTTCTCCTGTCACTGATATTCTTATAATTAGCTTTACTTGTTTTCTGTTAGACATTGTATCAGACATAGTTCAATGTTGTTCATTGACATCTAAGACAACATGAAAGGCTTTTTTAGAATGTTAGCAGCTTTGCCGTACATTGACAAATAGGTAATGACTCAAGGGTGGTCACCACTATTCAGTCATGCAGGCTGGACTAAGTTCCAAGAGACCAGGTTCTAGGCTCACTTGATTTTATGCAAATTAACTTATTAATTAACATCTGCAGATCAACTTTCTTATTATGATACTTGGAGTTGAATCTATGGCCCTACTCACATTGCATAGCACTGCAGGGCTGAACTATATCCCCAGCCCCAATTTTCATTGTCAAAAGGGATTGATTGTATCTGCTAACTTCCATAGTATCCTTTAACTTGAAAATATTCAAGTTAATTGATTATTTTAAGTTGTCACAAACACAATTTAAATTTATTTTATGATCTGTTCCATCTTATATATTATAATATATATAATACATTATAATGTGCCAAACATTATAATGGTTTGTTGTATTTAAAAATACTGACAGTTCTTCTAGCAAATATTTTCCATGTTTCTATTTTGTGCACAGTTAGCCACTGTCGATACAACAGTAAAGAAAATGGGCAAAATGTATCTGTTCATGGAACTTACTATCATGCTGGGTAGAGTATGTTGAATAAGATAAAATTGAAAATAGACATTTTTTGAAACTTGTCACAAATGTGGCCTGTGGGCATGTGAGTTGGGACGTTTGATATTCACTAGGTTAGCATTTGTGTCAAGCATGTTGCAGTGATTATGTTGGCTCCCAAGAATGTGCAGTGCACCATTTTCCAATTCCGCAGATGCTGGA
Organism: Cricetiscus sungorus; assembly: GCA_030556225.1. Taxonomy (NCBI): domain Eukaryota; kingdom Metazoa; phylum Chordata; class Mammalia; order Rodentia; family Cricetidae; genus Cricetiscus; species Cricetiscus sungorus. The sequence goes on along the minus strand of JANBXA010000600.1, from coordinate 19,321,289 downwards.
CCATGGCTAACTTGAAATCAGCTCTGAAGGAAATAGTTATATGATGCAGATTAATAATGTACAATCAGTATAGCTGGCCTCCTCCAATGCTAGTCAAGCCCTCTATCCTGGAACTATGTCCCAGCTCCCACCTCATCCAGCTACCATGTTTAATAGTGTAAGTGCCTAATGTCAGGTGTCACAACTGAGTGCCAGACATTGTCTCTAATTATGTGTGTTGTCTGGTCAAAGTAGAGCAGAGCCTGATACATGAACTTAGCTGAAAAACTCTTGACGTATTTAAGTGAATTACTGAAAGTACAGGAGCAGAAAGAAAAGCCAGAATGAATTGAAACTGGATTTAAAGAGGGGGAGTCCATACTTCACCAGAGAAGAAAGAAGGCGGATATAGAAATGACATGAACTAAAACTTGTGGCAAGTGTTAACATTCATAGATAAAGAGGTGAATAGTTTTGGACAGCTATCTAAGCTTCGTGTCTATAAGCATATCATTGTCCAAAGCTCACACGCGCTTGTACCAGAGAAAATCCAGTCAGGTTTTTTTATTGGTAGTAAAAATGAAATACTGAGATTGAATTTTGCAATGTTATCTCTTTGTAATGCAGAATTAATAATAACCCTTTCTAACAAATCATAGGTATTGAATCCACCATTCATGTGTGTGCATATAATCACCACTAACTGTCAGTTACCTTTACCATGAAGTAGGCTGACATGTCACCACCGTGACTCCCTCAGCCAGCATGGCAGGAAAAGTGGTTATCTTTACCTTCGTGCTACATTATTCTGTACTGAGAGGAGAGGACACTGGTACAGTGCTGAGCATCTGTTCTGTGGTAAGCTGTGAAGTACAAATCCAAGTAGAGAAAGAGAAAATCAATCCTAAGCTCCAAGTGAAACTCAACTTTAAGACATACCTGAAGAGTCCGTATTTCAGGGAAGTAACAACAGGTAGGAGGCAGGCTGGCATAATAGGATTCCAGTGTAAAATAACTCTGGAATAGGTAAACACATTACCTCAAGTAATGCAGAGGGCCACAGAGAGCACGGCAAAGGAAAACATGTAGAGAAACCCTTCGAAGTCAGCCACCCTGTGCATATCTGACTCCACTGGCTACTGGCCCAACCTCTTCTCCATGTGCAGATGGAGGTGTGGTGGTAGACAGCTGAGAACTGGAAAGCAGCATCACTGGTTTTGACATCAGCACTGCCATTTTGGAGTACCAATAATAGTTTTATTTATTAGAGAAGACAAAGGTGTATATGCAGAGTGAAACGAATGTATCTGATCAGAAAACCTTCATTCATTTTATTTGGGAACAGTAGCTCTAGGAAAGAAATAACTCACGATTAGCTTATTAATCCACCTCACAAACTCTGGTTTGTACAACAAGCTAAATTAGTGTTTGTTGTTCAGCTTAATATGGGAAATTAGCAAGAAAAGAATTTGGTACCTCATCTATTAATAATGGATTGAGTAATTTATTTTAAAGACTGTCTTTCTGTATAGCCCAGTATGGCCTTGAGCTGGACACTCTTGTCTCAGTGTTTTGAAAGGTGGGATTCTAGGTAAGCACAACCATACCTGACTCCTTATTCATTCATTTGCATTTTAAATAGTTGTGCTGTTTTTTTATTTATATCACTTTCAAATGAGTATTATTATTTAATATTTTTATTTTCTTGAGAATTTCATACAATGCGTTTTGATCATATTAATCTCCACTTCTCTGCCAACTTCTTCCAGATCCATTTCCAACCTGTATGGCTTCCAAATCCCTGCCCCCTCTCTTTCTCTCTTAAATAATTCACTGAGTCAAATTTGTGCTGACCATAATATGTTATTGGTTATAGAGCAGTGGTCCTCAACCTTCCTAATGCTGTGACCCTTTAAACAGTTCCTTGTGTTTGGTGACTCCCAACCATAAAATTATTTTTATTGCTACTTCATAACTGTAATTTCACTACTTTTATGAATTGTAATTTTATTATCTGTGTTTTCCAGTGTTCTTAAGTGACCCCTGTGAAAGGGTCATTTGATCCCCATTGGGCTTTCAACCCACTGGTTGGAGAACCACTGGTATAGAGCCATCTACTGGAGTGTGTTCAATCTGTTATGAGCCACACTATTAAAGAAAATTGTCTCTCTGGCTTCCAGAAGTGATCCACAGCCAATTAGTCAGGAGTGGGAATTCATGAGCCCCTCCCATCTCTATATTATTGTCTTGCTTGATCCTGTGCATGTTTTGTGCAGGCAAAAGCAATTGTATAGTCAGTTCATGAGTGCAGTGGTCCTGTCATGTCCAGAAAATACTGTTTTGTCCAGTCTTCCAAAACATCTGACTCTTACCATCTTTCAGCCCTCTTTCTTAATGGTCCGTGAACCTTGGGAAGGGAGTATAACATAGATGTTTTGTTTGTGGGTGAGCATGCCACAGAATTATTATATGTACTTTGATCATTTGTGAATTTCTCTGTTGTACCAATGAGAAAGCAATTTGTTACCCACTTAACATGTATGCCAAAATAATACTGTTGGGCACATCACCCCACCCTACACCATTTGTTATTGTAGTTCATAATGTTCCCCAATGGGTAAGACTCTTTAAGACATTTTTCTCCCAGTATCCTATAGTACCTTCTAGTACTTTGGCATCTAGGTAGCAGTAGGAAGCTACCAGGACTCACTTTAAAAAGGTAATGTTTGTGCGGGTAATTATTATCTTTAAAGTTAGTGTAGAATTGGGTTGGGTTGAAATAAATTCAGAACACACACACAAACACACACACAGACACAGAGTAAAAAAAATATAACTAATTGTGAGCTCCTATACTTTAAAACATTCTGTGATTATTTACAGATTAGTCAACAAAAGAACTGTTTTAATTGAGGTAGTTTAAAGATGTTTTGTCATTTTATTAAATTTGACACAGACAAAGCTGTATATGATTTGAACTAATATTATCTTTTAAAATTGAAACATTTTTTTTTCTGACTTTTCTGTAGGTAGAGTCAGTTGGAAAATCCATAGATTATGGACTATCCTTCAGTTTGTTTCTACTATCTAGGTGACCAGAGTGAGCCTCTTGATCAGGTAGAACGTTAGTTTGCTAAATGGTAAAATTGTTACATTGCCCAGACAACCTTTTCATAATCATCCCCTTTAATGTGATAGATAAGGGTTGGCTCTGATGAACTTTTCAGGATACTATTCTCACAGCCCAGTATTTATTTCCTATTATAAAGCCAGTCATCTATGTAGTTGTGAATTGTCTAGTTCTACAAGATAATTTACATTAATAAAGTGAAAACTAATAAAGTAAACATGAAACAAAATTGAATTTATGTTTATTTCTAAACACCTGGCAAGAGTTGTTTAGTCCCCATGCCTGGTGAAATCTAAGTTTTCTTCTATCTTTAATTTTCTCTGCTACTCCTTGGAATAATTCCCAGACCTCCTCATTGATAAGTCTAGTGGCTACAATATGACTCTTTGTGCTCTTTTAGCAGAACTTGATGTTGGGAGTATTTTCTCTTTTCTATTTTCTTTGTCCCTGTTATGTTTGGGTTTCTTCCTGTGCTGTCTCAGCACTCCGCCTGCTTTGTTGGCTCCTTTCTTGCCCTTCACCTTCACCATCGCCCACAACCCTTAACCTTCTTGCCTTCTAGACTTTCCCCCAAAGCTCCTATGCTTGTGTTTTCCAGCTGTGTGCTTGATATACCTGTATGTGAAAAGTCTGTAGGTTCTTCCGCCTCAGCCTAGCTTGATACTTCTGTGGGCAGAAAGTGTGTGGTTTCCTCCACCTCAGCCTAGCACTGGAGCGCATACTGGAATTGTGCTCTTCTAGTTATTATTTCAGTGCTTGGCATAATCATGTTTAGTGAGAAATCATAGTGAGAGGCTATTGAATAGTCTACTTATCACTTTTTTGTGGTAGCGTATTTTAGGCACCACACAGATCTTTCTTTCATTTGGCCTCGTTTCTTATGCTCCTACTTGGAGCTTCTGTTGGCTTCTGTCGTCTTGCAGTGCATTGAAATCTTAGTCTAGTGTCACAATTTTATCTCAAAACACCCTTTTAATATTTCTCCTGTAAAAACCTAAAAATATTTGCAATGGTGTGATTTTAGACTCCTTGTTGGATACTGAAACTAAGTATCAAATTTAGTTAGTATGGGCTGCAGAATTCCTTCTCCATAGTAGTAAATGGGGTGTTTACATGACACCCCTAACTAGGTTAGCATGCATGTTCCTTGTTTTTCTGTAAAAGATTCCTTGTATGGATGTTTTAGTTCCTGGAAAGTCAGAGTTCATAGCTTTCCACTAACAATGAATGGTGTGCTTGGTACTTACAGATATGCTTTCTATAGTTGAAGCTAATATAGAGAACCCTCTCAGTTAAACTGTGCAGCTCAACTAACTTTAATAGGAAATAGGTGATCCCCTGAAGGAAGTAAATAGAGTAATGCCAAAAGTAGCTCTTGTTGAGGAGAGAAAGAATTACTTTGTTATCTGTTCCTTAATATTTTAACTTTCTCCTCTCTGAGTTTCTCTGCACCTATATCATATTTTAAGTGGATAGGATGTTCTTTTTCAAAAATATTTTATTTCATGTACAGAGAAATTGGATTGATTGTGTCATTTTTATCCATATGTATCATTGTGCATTGTTTTTTCTCTCTCTCAAACAAGTCCCCATTTTGTCCCCCAGTGCTTGCTGCTTCAATGTTTACTGCTTCCTCCTTCTGCTCATGACCCGTATATACCATTAACCTTTCTTGTTTCCCACTTTCTGCCCTTTAGGTTGCTTCTTCCCTGTCATCTTTCCCTTTTTACTTTCATTCATCTATTATCTATCTACCTATCTATCAATCATCTATCTACTTACCTACCTACCTACCTACCACCTACCTACCTGCCTACCTACCTATCTATCTTACTATGTATATTATTTCACCCATGTATTTAAATCTCAGTTCTACATATAAGAGAAAGCATGTAATTTTTATTTCTGAATCTGGCTGTTTCTCTCTGTCTCATGTAGTTCTAGCTGGCCTCAGACCCATAATATATGTGGGTGATGTAGGAATAACCTTGAACTCCTGGTTTTTCTGCCTCTACCTTCAAGGTGAGGATGTTGGTAATGCAGCACTGCTCTGCTATATAGTTCTTTACAGTGCAGTGCTTTCCTCCCAGCTAGCATTATCTTGCTGTTAATCTCATATGCTTTACCTGGAAAGCTTTCATTGGACACCATCAAGGAGGAGGTTAAGTATTATTTGGAGTTTGTTACTTCTTATTAGAGACCTTTAAGTAGTACTAACTGATGAGAAAATGATTCTTGCTTCTATTTCTTGAGTGTTTAAAATATAATTGCTTAATTTGAATGAGAGCTATAGGTTATAGCAATGAGTAAATTGTGAACAGAAATAATTTTGCATAAACAATGTTTGCCATTATTTCAGAAAGAAAACTAAGTAATAGTGATCATCATGATTAATAGACTTACCACCTCTGTGATTACAGTGTGAACTCTTATATTGTTTTCTGTGTAGACATCAGACATCATTGAACATTTATTGTGCTTAGATATGAGCGATAAATCAGTAAAGTAGGAGAAAAAAATTAAAAGAAAACTTTCAACCACAGAAAAATACACATTTTAAAATGAATGATGTCTGTTGTAGATATATGTTTTTGTATATCTTAGAATGGAAGTTTTGAAGGGTTTAATGTGTGTCTGGGATTGTTCCAACCACTTTACATATATTACCTAGGTTAATCTTCCCAATAATCCTGTGAGGTAAGGCTTATTATACAGGGAGGGAATTTAAGTACCTAGAGATTTTTCCCAATAGTAATTCCCAAAAGTAAGAGAGGGTTGGAAACAAGTACCTCCTTCTTTGGGTTCTTGTACTCCCCCATTTAATCTGCCTGTCAGTCTATCTGCTTTTATTCTAATACTATCTAAAGGCTTCTATTGCTTCTCTTGTTGTTTTGTGACAGACAGGTGACTACATAATCCTGTCTGGGTTTGAACTGGGTGCTCCTGACTCATTTTTAAAAGTATTTTGTTTATGGTTACCTTGTTTAGCTAGAATTTTCTGTTGTTCTACTTCTATGTTTTTAAACATTTGTTTATTGTATGTGCGTATGTGAGAGAGAGAGAGGGGGGAGGGAGAGAAGGAGAGAGGGAGGGAGAGAGAAAGAGAGAGATTGATTTTGTGTTACAATATACAAGAGGCCTAAAGACAATGTATGGGAGCCTGTTCTCTTCTTCTGCCATGCAGGTTCTGGGGCTTGAATACGTCATCTGCCTTGGTGATAAGTGCCCTTTGAGCCATCTTGTTCTTTTCACAGAGATACCATCTCTAAGTTCCGCAGTTGTGAGATCCAGCATTTCTGATTTGTTAATTAATATTTGATTATAGAAGTATGTACCTATAGTAAATACAAGTGTATCAGAAGTATGTATGTACATCTAGTAAATACAACTCCCCTCGTGCTTTGTCTTTTGCTGCAAACCCTCTAAAGCTGAGGAGAGATGAAGTGGCTATATTGGGTATATGCAGTCTTAAGAAGGCAGCATTGGAATGGGGCCAGCACTGTCCCAAGTCCAAGTCTGGAACTTTTCTAAATGGATTTGCAAATGTGTAGGAGCATGAGACACTTCTCTTTCTCTCTCTGTCTCTCTCCTCTCTCTCTCTTCTTTCTGTGTGTGTAGGAGCAGTGCCTTGAGCAGCAGTCATCACCAGCCTCAGTGTAAAGTATCAGGCCTAAGAATAAACTGCTTAAAGTCATGATCAGCAAATCAAATAACATGGATTTTATTTTGAGATTTATCTTTGCATATAAAAATTATGCATTTGATGTTTATTTTTAAAATTATATTGTGCCAAATACATGTATTTTAAAACATACATAAATGTAGAGATACTTTTAAAACTCACTTTCATCAATAGAAGACTGTGCTCTGTGGTAAACATGCTTTCTAGCCTTAGCTTGCTTTCTGGCTCTCCCCTCTCCTGCCATCTCACTCCCTTCTTCCCTTCCCACTTTTATGTGTGTAAGTGGTTTATATGGACTTTGGTGTGCTTTTCTTCCTCCTTCATCTTCTTTTATATTCTGTATTTTCTATGTTAGTTAGCCATTAATAAGTTTTATAATGGAAAAAAGGCACAATAAGTTTGAATTCTGATAAAGTAAAGAATATAATATTTAGTATAATATTGTGTCACCTTATTCTGATGTTTGATAATCATGGGGATTAGGGACAAGGACAAATAACATCAAAGAAATTTTGAAAGGCTTTTCCTCATCGAAAACTTTTAAATGATCACACTTAACTTCTTTTGCCACATAAAGAGAGGGAAAAATACTTATTTTAAAATTTCCATAATTACTTTTATACTTGAAGGTATATGACCACTTGGTATTAGATACCCAATTGGAAGGGCTCTTCTTTAGAGAAATAGTCTTCTTTAGTTGCCTGTAGCTATATTTATTTATGTATTCTTATACCCACAGGTAAGTGTAGATTTTATCCCTCATCAAAGAAACTTGTCTTTGCAATAGGTGATAGAAAAACCACAAGCAATCAAACTATAGAGAACCAGAGATTGTATGGTGCCCAGTCCCAATTGATACAATAAAACCTAAGGCTCAAGGGACATCACTGAAGGGTAACCAGAAATAAGAGCTGGAGAACCAGGAAGTCTGTGTGAAATTATGCCTCCCAGAAACGACAGGGAAGCTACACCCATGAAATCTTAGCAAGTGGTTGCCCAAACAAGACCTGGACATGTCCTGTGCTCTTTCCTTGTGACTTTTCTACTCAGTTAAGAAGGACACATTTAAAACAAAAGTGACATTTTAGTGTAAGTAATTGATTAGGACAAATTACAAATGTTTGCTGTTCTTTTTGGTTGCTATAACAGGGAGAGGGGTATGATACAAGAATTCAGTTGTTTGCTTAGCCACTTGCTCACATGTTATTGGTCTGCAACAACATGTTACTGCTAAAGGAGAGTCGCTGTGAGAAGCTGTGTAGAGGAATATGTCATAGCTTCAGTGAGTCAGCTGCTTGATGAAGTAAGCACTTAGTGGCTCAGCAGCCTCTAGAACAGACGTGAAACAAGATCCTGTGTACAGAGCCAGCATTGTGACCATGCTGTTTTCAACTTGTCCACTTTAATCAATGCATAGCCCTAAGCGATGCATAGCTTTAGTCCACAATTCCATTTCTGGGCCAATAGCCTAAGGACACATTATTAACTACGAAAAACTATTTGTATAATACGTTCTGTTTTCAAATGGTAAAAACCAGAAACCACTAACTAGTAGAGAAATAGCATTTGCTATATTTACTTGTAGAATACTACAAACTCATCAGTGAAATGATGTGAAATAGGAAGCATAATTCTGGCATAGTGACTGTAAAGTGATAAAGATTCCAATGTGGGAGAACTAGATGTTCCTCAAATATGAATTTATATACAAGGGAATTAGGAGGATCTAGGGAAATTGAAGATTTTGTGTTCTGAAAGGCTGAGTCTTGAAAGTAGACATCTTCTGCAGGCAGCTGGATGTGTAGGCATGAACAGAGATGAAGTAGAGTAGAGGAGACTAGAGGAAGTGTGTCACAGAGGTGGCCATGGGAGGAAGGATGAGTGAATCTTGAGGACAGTGGAGGGAAACATTGGAGGCTGGAAGAGACAGAATAGTTGCTGCTTGGGAAAATTGCCTAGCAGATTGTTGAAGGGAAATAGAGAAGAGAAGCAAAGGGTACCAGAGTGCAGTGATAGTTTTGTTGCTAATTTAAGATATTTTCCTTTATGATTTAGGGTTCTGCAGTACTGAGTTTAAATAGAATGTTTAGCATAATAATAATAATACTTAAATACTGGGTTTATATGATAGTTTTGCAGGTACTTGCCACCAAGTCTTATACCCTGAGTTTGATCCCTGGAGCCCTGGAACATGGTAGAAGGAGAGAATGGGCTCCTGCAAGCTGTTTTCTGGCTTCCACATGTGCACCACAGCACACACATGTGTTCTCTCTCTCTCTCTCTCTCTCTCTCTCTCTCTCTCTCTCTCTCTCTCTCTCTCTCTCTCTCTACACACACACACACACACAATGTGTAAATAAGTGTAAAAATGGTCAGATTTTTGATTATTCAATAGTACTTTTAGTTAAAGACCAAAAGTGGAAATAATTTGTATAATAGAATGTTTACAGAGCATTTTTTGATGTTTTACAAAGAAAGGGTCAAAGGACAAATTTTATTTTTTTAACTTATTGAGTAATTCGTATTTTGGAGGATGAAAAATGATAAGCAATCTAAAAACTTTACAGGGTAAAGTGGCAAATTCATGTTTAAATCTTTTAGAAAAAATATGTAGGTTGTATGGTTTCTTTTAGAAACTCAGTGATTTATATTCTATATCTCGAAGCAAGTAAGGGATCTGGTGACCATTTCTTATGTGTCACACAGTATTTTATATGTTTGCTTTAAGGGACAAATTAGTGACATTAGGAGATTTCACAGTAACTGTGTTCTGAGAACTAGGGCATTTGTAATGAGAAAAGTGTGGTTTGGCTGTATACAAAATAAGTATGTTACAGACCAGTGAAACATTCCAGTGCTCCTTTATTACCTTCAGGGCCTGTGGAGGAAGTGTGTCTGTGCAGATCCTCTTATCCTCAAAACGTTGTAGCTTGAAACTGGTAGAGGCAGCATACTTTGTGAGGCTACCATTGGGGTACACTTACATTTCTCTAACACAGTAATGCTACTGCTGACTGTATAATTTAAAGGCTTAGTTTTCTACCTACAGTTCCTTTTTTTTTTTTTTTTGTTTCCATACATTATGAAAATAATTAAGAGACAAATTTTAGTGGGTAATCTGATTGCATTAGATTTTTAATTATGCAAAAACATCAATAACAAAACCCCCAATCCTTAGAGATGAGGTGTATTCACATTGCTTTTACGAGTGAAGGAAGGGTTTGAGAGATAGGAAGATACTGTTTTCTGCTCCCACTAGAAGCTGGCTAACTGACTGTGCTTTTGCAATGCTACTTGCTCACATGTGCTACCTTCTTTCAACATCTCATTCACTATTGGTGACACTGCACAGCAAGTGCAGTGTCCAGGACAAATACCACTTGGTAGATGAGGAAGAGATGGGATGAAGGAGGGTGGTCATAGGTGACACTGCATAAGCTCCAAGGTGATGGACTCTCGGGTTCATTATTTTTCTTTAAGCCAAGAGACCAAGTCACCATTACTACTCTTGTAGAGAACAAGAGATTGGGACTGCAGAGATGGCTCAACTGTTAAAGGCTAGACTCACAACCAAAAATATAAGAGAACAAGAGATTAGATAACCTTGGTTCAGTTGTTTGGTATCTTAAAGGATTATTTATCATTACTGAAATTTTAGCATTCTGTTTTAAGATTGGTTACTTTCTATCAGTCTGCAATTAATTGTAGCTCCAGTGCTTAAATAAATGATGATGGCCTAGTGATCAGTTTCTGATTATAAACAAATTGCCACATGTAGTCATGTATATTTTTGGCATTTATAACAATGGTGCCTTGCTTATCCTAAGATTACAGACTGTTATTATTTGACAAACCTCTAATTAGAAATAGAGCACATGTTTAATTTCTAAATTATTTGTCTCTGAGGACCTTACCCCGGGCTTTGCATTGCCTCATATACTTGCTGAGCTACTGAAATAGACTTCCAGGCCATCAAACACTGGTTTTGCTGTAGTTTGTTACTGCTTTGCATGCATACATACACTTTAAAAGTCATATTTTTGAGTTACATACACATTAGCAACAGCAGTTATTGCTAAATCCTGTGGTTTGGTGTATGGAGATAAGTTGTATATTCCAGAAAGATAAGAGGTTGCAGACAGTGGGATATGGGATGGTGATACACAAACAGCTCAAGAAACACAAGGAAACATAGTGTTACTATTTCATTGGTTGTTTTTTTTTTTTTTTTTTTGGTTTTCTGGTGGAATATACCAGAATTCCAGCTTAGTAATGAGCCTTTGGATTCATTGAAGCATGCAACATATTTTAGTTTGAGTAATTGAAATGGAGTGACATAGTTGAAGTTTTAAGAAAATGTGTTCAAGAAAGATGGCCATAATTTCAAAAGTCATTTTAAATTAGTTTTTGTGGAGGGGATGTTACAAAGAAAGGTTAATCTTGGCCTTTATATATCAAATATAAAATGAACTAGTCCTGAAGCTATAGTTAGCTCTTTAGTTAACGAGGTATCACTCAGCATGATCCCTTCAAAGTGGAACTGTGAGCACACAGAGACACGTATAGTCATGTATGTTGCAATGCACTTGCAACAGATACAGGGCCGATCAGTAAGCAATATCTGCTCCACTCCACTAGGTAAAACCCATTTGTATTTCTGTAGGGATGGCCGTTTGTGATTTTCTGTGTCTTAGATATGAGAATTGTAAAATAGCTGAAGATGATGAAATGTTCATGGCTTAATGGAGTCTGATGATCCTCAAGGATGTAGCAGTCAGGGCAAGATGTTCAAACCCTCTTTTACTAAATATGTGTAAGTGTTCTTATAGATTGTATTTTTCACGTTTCCTGACAAATCTTAGAATTTAGATTTGTCATCAGACTTTTAATAACAAACTTTACATTTTATCAGAAGGACTGCATTCAGAAAGCCCTCTTGCCTCTTTCCTCCCTTGGCATTCTGATTAGCTGTGTGTGTGTGTGTGTGTGTGTGTGTGTGTGTGTGTGTGTCTGTGTGTGGATTGTGTGCCATGTACCATTGTAGATGTCAGAGAACAACTTTTTGGAGTAGCTTTTTTTTTTGCACTTTTATGTGGGTTCAGGAACCTACTCAGGTTGCCAGACTTTGATAAGAAAGCACCTTTTACCTGTTAAGGCGTCTTACCTGCTCTCACTTATCTTTCCCAGTGTTACTTGTTATGCTCCACAATGACTAAGACATTAAATTCAGATTATGGTTTTGTAAAAATGGAAAATTAAGAGCCCAGTAACATTTATTGATCATATACTCTGGAAAATTGAAGATAACTAAACTTTTTTTTTTTCATGAGAATTTTTGTTTGTTTGCTTGCTTGTTTGCTTGTTGAAGGGCTTTATTGTTTATACCACTGGGAACTGAACCTAAGTCCTCACACATGCTAGGAGAGAGCTCTCCCACTAAGCTATGCCCCCCCCATAACTAAAAGTTTTATCTCAAGAATCGACCCTTAAAGCTAGGCATGCTAGCACATGCCTTTAATTCCAGCACTCAGGAGGCAGAAGCAGGCAAATCTATAAGTCCATCCTGATCTACAGAGAAAGTTTTAGGATAGCCAGGGAAGAATTGATTCTTAGCCTAACAGTATAAATTGAAAAACATGTCTCATCCATCCATCCATCCATCCACCCATCCATCCATCCATCCATCCATCCATCCATCCATCCATCCATCCATCCATCTGCATCCACTTTTTTCACCCACCAAACTATCATCTGATCTATTTGTGCATGCCGTGGCATGTATGTGGAGGTCAGAGAGCAGAGAGCAGTCTGTGGGCATCAGTTCTCACCATATGTGATATAGGTTCTGCAATCAAATTCAGGTCTTGAGGCTTAGAGTCAAGTGTCTTTACCCACTGAGCTACCTCAACTAGTTCCTTGAAGGTACTTAAGTAACAGACCTCCTTGTAGTATTAAATACACTTGGAAACAGATCCTTGAATTTAATTCTTCTTATGCTCCCTTTCATTATTTGAAAATGAAACATGTCCTTTTTTCAAGGACATGGTTATGGGGAAGTGGAAAATAAACTGAATTTAAAGCATTTTCCTTAGTTTTTTCTTTTTACTAGACTTTAATTCTTTGAGGCCTTTCATTCAAGTCTTTGGTCTGTTTGGAGTTGGTTTTGACACTGAGAAGAAAGAATGTATTTTCTGGTTTTGTTTTTTTTTTTTTTTTTTTTTTTCATGTGGACATCAAGTTTTTCCAGGGTCATTTATTGGACACTTGTCCTTTCTCCAGTGTGGGCTTGGCACCTTTGTGGAGATCAATTGCATACATTATATTTGGATTCTTTTTTTTCTCCATTAGTCAGTGTTTCTGTTTGTCATTATACCAGCACCATGCGGTTTTGGTTATGGTAGCTTTGTGATTCATTTGAGATAGTTTGGTATATGTCTAGTTTTGTTCACTTTGATCTAGATTGCTTTGAATATTTAATAATGCTTGAAATTCTGTAAAAATTTAGATCAGTGGGAATGGGAATTTCGAATGCTATTATTGAAGTGACAGTAGAACCATTTTAAATGCTATAAATAGAACTGCCATATGATTTACTAGTTTCATTGTTAGGTCTATATAAAAACATAAAATCAGTAGTTTGAAGAGATATTTGTACCATTCCCAGTATTTCTAGTGGAACTGAGTGAAGTGTCTGTTCACAGATAAATAGCAAAAGGAAGTGTGGTGTTTATGATCCAATGTATAGAGTACTATTCGGCCTTTAAAAAATCCTGTCATTTGAACCAACATGGATGTTCTGAAGAGTATAATGTTAAGTGAAATAAATGGGTCACAGAATGAAATGACCTGCATCTCTTTCATATGTGGACTAAATAAATTCATCTTACAGGTATGGACATTAGGATGCTGGTTACTGGAGGGAGGAGAGGTGGATGGGGAGATGGTGGTCAAGGAACTTATCAGTACTGTTAGGGGTTAAATCATAAGGCAGAGGGAGAGAGAGTAGGGAAGTGACTGTCACTGTGTAAGAAATGGAGGAGGTAGGAGAGGAATTGGTAAGGCTAGTAATGACTGTGAAGCTTGTGTTTCATGTGATGTTATCTAAAATTGACTGTGTTTACACAGTCTTGTGATTATACTGTTAGATAATTACTGTGAGAACTGTTGGATTATACATGTTCAATGTGTGCTTCGTATGAGTATTGTTCTTCCCTAAAGGGATACAGAAAAGTAAAAAACATACAGCCCTCATCTTAGTCAGGGTTATTGGTATTGTGATGAACCACCAAAGCCACTTGGGGAGGAAAGGGTTTATTTGCCCTTCATTTCTATATCACTATTCATCAGAGAAGGAAGTCAGGGCAGGAATTCAAACAAGGAAGGATCCTGGAGGCAGGAGATGGTGCAGAGGCCCTGGAGTGGTGCTGCTTACTGACTTGCTATACATGGCTTACTCAACTTGTTTTCTTATAGAACCCAGGACCACCAGTCCAAGGATGGCACCACCCACAAAGGGATGGGCCCTCTCACATTAGTTACTAATTAAGAAAATGCCCTCCAGGTTTGCCTACAGCTCTGTTTTACTGAGGCATTTTCTTAATTGAGGTTTCTTCCTTTAGCTTGTGTCATGTTGACATAAAAGTAGCCATCATGGTCCTGGAAATGGTACTATAATAAGGTATTTACGAATTAAAATATATTCAGTAATTAACTGTAAAATTCAATGTGAGGCTGCACAGCTTTGATCCAAATGCCTGTTAAACTGTATAGAAGTACATTTCGTTGTATAGGTTTTGGATCTGATTACGTTTTGTGTGGGTTGATTTCATTGATTTGTAAGTTTTTAATAATAAAGTTTATGGAATGATTAAAAACAAAACATTAAAATTGAGATTAAATGAATATTAATTTTCTTATTTTTATGCTTTATTTGGAAACAGCAACTTACTCTTCCTTTAGATAGCTGAGAATAAAATGTCACTTGAGAATTTTGTGATTCAAGTCACCAGTGTTTATGCAGTTTCAATTCACTGTTATGAAACTGTCTCACAAGGGTTGGTGATGTGTGAAATACACAAATGTCTGAAGTTCTTGCTATGCATTTAAGTACATGGATACCACACTTGAGTAGATTCATAAATGCTTATGTGTTCTGTTTCTAGTATGCACTGTTGGAGGTAGCAGGGAGATCTTGTTGATCAGGAAAATCAGACATGTTAATCTGTAGAAAAGGAGAGGCAGCCTCAAATGAATTCTCGTACTAAAATGATGGGATTGGTGTTCAGGTCAGGAGACTGTGTAGATGTGGTACAGTGGGAGAAGAGACACTGTACAAAGGGTTGTGTTGAGATTTTTATGGCAATAAAATGAGAATACCATATAGATGCATAAAGCCATGCATGCATGTATGACATACAGGCAAAGTGAAACTGTAAGGAATAAGGCAGACTAATGGGAGGAGGAGGGGTGAAAACAAGAAGGGAGTGCATGGCAGAGGAGGAGGGGTGGGAGTGAGATGGGGCATGGAGGAGGAGGGATGGGAGTGAGATGGGGCATGGAGGAGAAGGAGGGATGGGAGTGAGATGGGGCATGGAGGAGGAAGGATGAGAGTGAGATGGGGCATGGAGGAGGAGGAGGGATGGGAGTGAGATGGAGCAAGGAGGAGGAAGGATGAGAGTGAGATGGGGCATGGAGGAGGAGGGATGGGAGTGAGATGGGACAGGGTATACATAGTCAATGTACAATTTATATTTTTATGAAAACTTAAAATTTAAATTTGATTAAAAATCTAGCTAAGAGTAATAGACCATAATACTTTAGTAAGTGCTAGCTGGTGCATATGGTGGGCCCCACTATTTATGGGGGATATGTTTGAAGACACCCAGTAAAGTGTCTTATAGAACAGAACTCTGAGTCAATGCTTTTCCTGTCATAGTTAAGTGTTTACCATATGGTGCACCTATAACATTTGTACTCTGAGGCACATCAGCACATCCTTATCACTTCAGAAGGAGAAGCTTTGTTCTTACCATAGAGTTTAGTGACCTTGCTATTAATTTTTTGTCTTTTCTTATTAGGCCACGAGTGCTTGCCTTTTCATTAAATAGAACACTTCATGGCTTCCTTTTGGTGAATATGAAATACCAGTGTCATCACTCTTGTGTAGTTTGGGCCTACACATAGCAAGCAGTGTGGTACTGTGACACTTGACCTGATAGACCAGGTGGCTTCCAAGTGTCTCACAGGTATACAGCATGGATATTCTGGACCCAGAAGGTAACATATACAGTGTGAATATACTGGACACTGTGGCTACCATCGACAAAGTGATTCACAAGAATGGCATATGTTTAAACTTTTGTGGAATTTGAGGAATAGTTTTGTGGAATAGTTTTCTGTGTTCTCTTTAGGTAACTGAAACCTTAGAAGTGAAATTCAGATGAGGGAGGGGAACCGCTTTATGTTATCTGTGATATTATAGCAGTGGACTCTTTTTTTTTTTAGACAGGTTTTCTCTGTGGCTTTGGGGGATGTCCTGGAACTAGCTCTTGTAGACCAGGCTGGTCTCAAACTCACAGAGATCTGCCTGACTCTGACTCTGCCTCTGACTCCGTCTCTGGATTGCTGGGGTTAAAGGCATATGCCACCATTGCCAAGCTTAGCAGTGGACTCATATCCATATTAATAACACAGAATGGAGAGAAGTCACATAAAAATTAAATAAGAGATGGTCAGAGATTTTTTTAGGCACTGCTGCCTTGGTAGGGGAGAATGGAACTGGCAAAGTAGTATCTGACCATCCAGTGGGCTACTGAATATCTGCAGTGTATTCTAGTTGTTATGATAGCTTGTGAAGCTTACTTCTAGCATGAAAAAACAGATACTAATTACATAAGTATGGTCTGTAATATGAGGAGGTCACTGCTGGTAATGTGTGTGAGGGGTCAGCGTGTTGTAACAGGACCTGGCAAAGGATTGCTGTGTAAAATGGAGTAAAGGTGGGGTGTAGGGTTGAAGCATCACAGACACTTCTTGCTTAGGTTTATTTCCTTTCTCTTAAAGTTTTGGAGAGCCTGAAGTTGGTTTTACTGAGAGAGATCCTGGCAGAGGAATAGGAAGTGAGCAGACATGCCTTTTCAAGATTGAAATAAAATTCAGACATCTTCCTTGTGATGTTCCTTTTTTGTCATTTTTTATTCAGCAATGGAAAATAATAAAACATGTTGTAGGAAACTAGGCAGCAAGTTATCAGTGTTCCAACACAGAGAAGATATATTGGAAATGAATCCTGTTTACCAAGGATTTGGGGCTGCATTTGAGTCATATTCTTCTTGGGAATTTTATGGCATGTTTGCATAACCCTGTCTTTGCATAACCCTGTTTTACCTATTTTTTAAAAGACCATATAAAAGAACTTACTTTGGCAAAAGTGTACACATCTTGACAGCTTGTAAAATGATAGCTCCTGACTTTCGATTTCAAATATGCAGACTATAATATAGATTACCTCACTAGACTCGATCCTTCTGTATGGTTAAGGAACATTTTATGGGTGGGTGCTGATACGAACTTTAAAGACCAACATCTTGATTTATATATGAAGGTTGCCATCAATAGCTAAGATGAACGTGTTTTATGTGTCACTGAATGGTGACAGGGTCCTCTGGAGATAGTTCTCCCAGCACCCCTGCCCATTTTCAGCTAGAGCTATTTATTCTGTATGAAAATACACCATTAGCTTATATTACCTAGGCTTGTATATCTTGTTGTAATCTGCTTATGCCTGCCTTATAATCATTCTTTGTATTGCTTTCTCTGCTTATACTACTAGTGCCATGTCCATAGAAGATGTGGAATGGTTTCTGTACTGAATAATCCAGGTTTGGACATTTGGTTTTTATAACATAACATCTCAGTGATGGATTATGTAATGTCAGTTTGTGGCCATTACTGGATAATGACTGAAAGGATTTCTTTCATTTTTAAGATTTATTTTTATTTATATGTACATGTGTATCAGTGTGTGTGCTGTGTATGGGTACGTATGGAGACCCAAAGAGAGCATTGGATCCCTTGGAGCTGAGTTAAGTCAATTTAACAAAGAAAGGCAAATTAAAAATGATTTAAAGCTGGGTGTGGTGGTGCACACTTTTAATCCAAGCACTCCTGGAGGCAGAAGCAGGTGGATCTCTTTGAGTTCCAGGCAAGCGTGGTCTGCATACTACATAGTAAGTTTCAGGACAGGAAGAACTACATAATAGAGAGACCCTGTCTTACAACAAAACACAACAAAACAAAACAGGAAAACAAAACAACCTTAAAAAAAGACTTTAAAAATTAGCACTTATTCAGAGACACAGCAATGCCAGACACTATTCATAACTTCATACGTGTTCAGTATTTGTTTTGTCGCAGTTAAATCCTTAGAGGTGGGAACCATTATCATTTCATTGAAAGCAATATAGACAGATTAAGTAATAACCCATCTTTCTAATAGTATACAATAGGATATTTCATAGGACTACCAAGGGAACTTGCTACTTTGAAGATGATCTAAGTAGATGATCTGCTGTCCCATATTTCTGGTCATGTACATTTCTATGTGTACAAACACATGACCACACAAGTACATACTTACAATGCATTCATTGAGCTTTGACATAATTATTATACATAACAGAATATTTTAAAAGTAAGGAAACATATGCTATAATTAATAAGCACAAACATAAGTTGAAATATTAATGACTAAAATGGTAGTAGCAATAATATTTCTCTGAAGTGATGGAGTATAAATTAAGCATCCATTGAAACTTCTTGGTCTTTTAAAAACTGATACTGCAAAATGTGCCCACACTGCATTCTTACAGTTCAGCTTTCCTATTTACAATGCATTGGACTTTTCTTCTCTTTATACTGCAGAAAAAGCAGATATTAGTACCTCACTTCTTTTCACTTAGCTGAATAGAAACAATTGAACATACACTCTCAGAATATTTGCATTAATACCCATATTTAAAAATAGAAGGCAGAAGAGTGGGAGTAGCCATATGTGTTTTAGTTGAGCATAAAAATTTGACATTTTAGTCATTTCAACCTTTTCCATGTTGTGTCGGAACATGTGTAAACCTGTATTTCCCTGTGATATTTTGAGCAGCATTCTGTTCATTGCAGCTTGGACTGGAAGAGAATATAAAATGGAACACTGATGTGTTCTATGTTAAGATTTGTTCAAGAAGACATGAGACGTGCTTGTGTTCTCTGTGCCTGGTCATACTAAGCAGTGAATGCTTGCCAGCTGTCCTGGGAACTCAGCTCCTTCTGGATCAGAGAGAGGTCACGGTTTGTCCTTGCCTACTGAGGGTCTTCCCCGCTTAGATTGTCCTAAAACTATGCGCAAAGGCTTGGTAGTCTGAATGTATTTAAATCCAGCTGAAAAAGTGAGGCTTCCAATGCCAAACAGCTTCCAGACATTCCTGTCTATCTCCAGTCCATTGCTAGGGCCCATGAGAATTTCCTCTGTGGGCTCCATTATTCTTCCCTTTAAAACCAAGGGAGTGATAAGAACTCTTAAACCTTGTCTTGAAGGGAATGCAGCCAAACTGTGTTCCTTTATTTGTATTTCACTAACTGGTTTAAGAGGTTTGTGCTGTATGTGAAAAATATGTATGAATGACTCCTCAGTGTGTCTAAATCACACACAAAACCCAGGGTTTCTGGAAGGTTCTGAGTCCTACAATCACCCTGATCCCTGTCAACACAGGGACTTTTGTTTTGTTGTGTTTATAAGATATCCGAGCTAGCTTGCTTTCACAGGATTTTAACTTGTACAGTATCAGCTGACTACATGGGAAATTTAGTTACAGCCCTATTTGTCTGAGTCTCAAGGACCTACTGGTATGGGATTTTGGGAATTTCTGTTAGTTTTGTTTGTTATTACAGAAAGTGCATGCCTTTAGAGCTGCCAGCAGCCTTAGTTTCTACCAGACTCAATTTGTGTTGGTAGCTGGTGAGCTCTTGAGATAGCTCCACACAGATTTTGCAGCTAACATGTCCTCTCATTAGCAGGGACCATTACTGAAGGTTAGAGTTACACCTTGTAGCTACTCTTGATCTGATGGGCAGTTTCAGGGTTATTTTGTGCAATATCCCAACACTGATGAAAGTTTATATTGGGAGCAGAGGGTCACAGAAGAAGTAAATCCAATAGTAGAAAGTCTAGAGAATCAGTCAACTGCAAATGATGAAGTGGCTGGGTCCCTATCTCTAAGCTACCCTTAGTGACTGAAACCAGTTTTGAAAAGGCAAACACCTGACCTAATAATTTTGGCTATGATTGTCTGTAGAGAAACACACCAAGATTGTGGTTGAAGATGTGTGAAACATGGTCAGGTGGCTGCCAGGATGGAATTCCCTTGCTGGGCATGGGACACTTAACTAACATTAATTCTGATGTTCAGTTTTAAGTCCTTCAGAGCTCATCATTGCAGGATTTCACACACTGTTATCACCTTTAGTTTCTAGTATTTCTGAGCTTTGTTCCATGACTGTACTAGGTGCTTTCTCTGAGTCATCAGGAGTGGGTGGGTGTTTTTGGATGTGAGAAACCTTGTGAGGGAGCCTGCTTGAACCCAGTCAGAGTTGTGAGCTGCAGTAGAATGAGTGACAGGGAAAACAGAAGAGCAGGCATCAATGATCCACTGCAGGTGTGGACAATTAGCAAGACAGAAACATTCAGATCCTGGGCGGGAGATACATTGTAGCTGATGCAGCAATACTGAGATAAGATATAGGAACTTTGTGGCTTGAAGTTATTTTGCTCCTGGTTTAGGAACAGAAGGGCTGATTTCACTTCCTGGTGCCACTTTGATTGGATGTTGTAATTCATTTCCTTCCTTTGCCAAATGATACACTCCTGAGCCAGGAGTTCCTGTGGGAGCAGGGAGTACTTCTGAGTTCTGTTTGTTGTCTTAGTGTCTGGCACATAGTAGAGAAATTAATGTTTGTTGAATTCAGCACATATCTCTGGAGGCTTATATGTTTAAATTTCACATGCCTAGGGAGATAGTGGGGCTGTCATTTCTTTTTTAAGGGTGCAGGGTTGGAAGGGAGAGGGGGGGCTGCTGTTCAGTAGCTGATAGCTTTTTTGGCCAGTTTTCCTCAAAGGAGAATGATTCATCTGAAACTTCCTTGCTTGACCTCAGTATCCCCAGCTTGGCTTTCAGCTTTGTTAGATAGAAAATGCCAGTCCAAAAGAAAGGCTTTGCCTTCCATTAGAGTGTCTTATAACAGTACAGCTTTGTGTGAATGGAACAATCACATGCAAAGGAGATTGTTTATGTTAAATTAGATTTATAAGGGAACACTCTAGCTTTAAGTGCTATTAAAACTGGACCTTTTATTCTCTGGAGGGTTGTCAGATATGCTATAGAACGGGTATATTTATAAACAGGGTTTGGAGGTTTTGGGGGACAGGACTGCTGACTGCTGTAGTTATTTTAGCTCAGACCCCTGTGTCTTAGGGTTTCTATCGCTGTGAAGTGACACCATGAACACGGCAGCCTTTATAAAGGAAAACATTTAATTGGAACTAACTTATAGTTTCAGAGGTTTAGTTTATTTTCATGATAGTATGCAGTATGATGCTGGAGAAGGAATTGAGAGTTCTACATCTTGATCTGCAGGTAACAGGAAGTGAACTGCCACAGTGGGTGCAGCTTGAGCATATATGAGACCACAGAGCCTGCCTCCACAGTGACACACCTGCTCCAACAAGGCCACACCTATTAATACTGCAGCTAACTCTGGGCCAAACAAGAGTCTATGGGGGCCATACCTATTCAAACCATCATACCTTATATGTACGGAAAGGAAATGGCAGACTATTTAAAAAGTAACTATACTTTTTAGTGTATAGTAAACCCTTTCTGTGGTGTAGGCTTTATGCAAACATATAGTAATTTCAGTAGAGACTTGTGTATCTGTAGTGGTGTGTGCGATACCCGCTGGATCATCGTTCACCTATGGGTAGTGGAAGATTATATCCGTAGGGAAGGAACTTTTTGTGTCTGGCCTTCTTCATATAATATTTTAGCCACTTGTTTTGGATGGGTTTTTATTATCCTTGTTTACAAAGCTTAGAAATGAGTAAGAAGGTAGACTTAGTAAATAAAATGGCCTGCTCACAAATGCACAACAATTACCCTTCTCTGTGTAATGACATCCTAGCAAGTGCAGAATATATTAGTGGTGGCTATTATCATACCACACTGTGCATTTATCTTTAGGTTTATCTGGACTTTGCTATGGCATGTAGACCCCTGAGTCCTGGACACATACTGAAGAAGTGCTTTTGTGAATCTCCTACCAAGACAGAATACTTTCATCCTTGATGGTGTTCATTGTCCATTTTCTACCTAGAGTAAAAGGAGAAGCAACAAGAAAATTTTAAAGTTTGTGTAGATATTTAATTGTGTATCAGCATCTGGAACAGAGCTCAGTTATTTAGCTTCTACCAGTTTCTCATATTGTAACTTATTTTTGCCTTACTACTCCTCTTTGTGGTTCCTGGGCCTTCTTCCTCTTCCATGAAGCCCTTGGCTGGAGTGAAGTATGTGACAAAGTGAGGGAGTTTTGTGTAGAGAACAATTTTACATGCAGTTAATTTACTTCTTTTTAATTTAGTAACAAAACATACCATGAGAACTACAGGTTTGTATAAACTCAGAATTTGCCAAGTCAGACTTTGCCAAGGGTGCATGTGTGTTTGATGATGTAGTTGGTTTTCCTTAAAAGTTGATAAACTGGGGCTGTAGAGATATAGCTTAATGGTAAGAGCATTTGGCTGTTCTGCCAGAGGGCCCAGGTTTGATACCCAGCACCCACATGGAGACTCACAATTTGATTCCTTCTTCTGGCCACCTAGGTACCAGGCACACATGTGGTATACTGGCATACATGCAGATAAGACATCCATACATATGAATAAGTAAATATTAAGAAAAGTTTATAAATTATACTTTTATTACTCCTAATAGGAAGGAATGAAAGTCTAGCATTATAGTCTTTGTTATTTTAAATTTCATCTCTGTGATTTGTGGATGTAAACTATTTAGCTTATCCAGGGACCATATTGCAGAAGTAGTGTAAGTATTAAGCTCTTTTCCTTATCTTATTATTAGTTACCAATAGTCTTTTTTTTTTTTTTCATATTACTCAACATTTTTGCGCCTGCAGTTAAAATTCGGGTCTCAAATAAGACTTTATATGGTAAAATTAGATGGGCAAGAAATGCAGTGACCTCTCCAGACAATGCATGTGCTTATTGTCTGTATGTGTGTGGAGGTGGCCCCTGAGCAGCAAGGACACCATCACCATCACCATTCCAGGTGTGCACAGCCCTGTGCTTTGCTTTCAGCTTCGACCTCAGCCTGTTTGATTCTGGTCTAACATATTCCCTCTGGTGGGGTGTTCATCCTTCTGTTGTGCATTTGTTCTTTGAATTTCTACTCCTCAAAGTGCAAGCTGATGTGTACAATAAAGAAGCTTAAGAAGTTATTTTACCACCATGATAAATGCTTGTGAAAAGCTCAGAGGGATCCCCAGGAAGGCATCATCTCTGAAATTCCATCACCTTTGGAAGGCAACGTTTAGCAGTTGGAGTCTCAATTTAAGAAACACTGACTGTTGCATCTGGGTTGGAGTTCAATTAAGTGTGAATCTTTAAATCATTCCCTTAGTTTTTCTTCTGTTGTGGAAGGATGCTCTTTCACTCTTTCATAAATATGAAATCAGGGATGCCGCTGTTGATTTTTTTTTTCTTTTACAGTCAGCTTTCATTGCTTTTATTTCATGGTGGACAGGTATGATCCCGCTGCTCACGTCAGGCTTCTTGACTGGCACCTGCTGCTTGTTTGCAAATGCTGGACAGTACTGAGTCTGTGTGAGGGACGCTTGCTGGTTCAGGCTGCCAATCAAGATGAGGCCTCATGTACTTCTCCCAGGCTTTGCTGTTCTGATGACAGGTGAAAGACTGGTGCAGGAGTTTATAAAAGGAGTGAGTTCATTGTTCCAGGTGCCCGGAGAAGAGGGTCATTTTGTGTGTTCTCTGGTAGAGAGATGATTCTAGGTTTCTGCATTTTATTTTAAGGTTCCTTGTGTTAATTAATTTGTGCTATTCTATGAAGAAATACATGCAGATAAAACACCCATAAATACATATTAAGAAAAGGTTATAAATTGAACTTTTATTTCCTCCCTGTGATTGGTGGATGTCAAGCCAGGGAATATATTGCAGAAGTAGTGGACACATGAAGTGCTTTTCCTTAACATATTATTAATTACCAATATTCTTATTTTCTGTATTATTCAATTTTGCCCCCCCATTAACATCAGAGTCTCAAACAAGGTTTTATGATTTATAAGGTAAAATCAGAAGGTAAAACCACAGTTACTTGAGAACTTCTTACATTTCTAATTATAGTATTATTAAAAGTGAGCTTTGAGACCTGGCAATACCCAGCTAGGTTATTAATTTCATCTCATGCTTGCATGAATTGAGTTATGCAATGGGATTTTGAACTTGTTTAGAGTGGAGCTAAAGGCCTTGTGGTGAATCCAGCATCCTGAGTTCAGGTTGATTGTTTACTTTCTTGGTATTATTAGCTTGGCTCTCCTGCTTTGAGAAGGCTATTATTGCTCCACCATGGAAATTCAGCATGTAAAACACTTTACCAAAACTTTGGAGTTGTTGGCATCCCCCTACCCATAGTTAGATTATAGCCAGAAGCTGTTTATCACCTTCTTAGAAATGAGTACATGAATGACTGTTGCCTGCTAGCACATACAGCCTCTCCCCAGCCCATATAACATGTTTCTACTTGTGTTAACATCTATCCATTTCCCTGTTTATAGTCCTTTGGGATTCATGTATTCGCCCCATAAAGCTCAAGTAGGAAATAAAAAGATTGTATGCTTTTTGAAAATATTCTGTTTCTCCATTAATTCTTTAAAGCATGTATTCATTCACATGCTATGTACACATGAAAACTTGCATTTATTCATATCTGTTTATGCTTAAAATTCTTTCTCTCTCTTACTTTCACACACTCTGTCTCTCCCTCTCTGTGTTTGCACATGTGTATGCATGTATTGCTTTTGGATGTGTAATAATGTACTTAAAAGCATTTACAGATTTGACAGAGTGGATTGTCGTATGGCTTGGTTTGTACCTTGTAGTGTTTTTTCTTTGAACTTTTTACACTATTCTAGTTCTAAACCAAAACAGATACTCAGTAAGGCAGAATGAGATTTTCTGGGGTGAAAATAAAATTATTAGGTTCATGGTCATTTCTGTAGATGGGTACTCTATCAAAATACTTAAAAATTTTTAAATGCAAATTTTATTCCTTTTTAACAAAAGTTTCTCATTTCTTTTCAGAGTGACAGATTTATTTTATATAATAAACATCTTATAAAGGCATTTTAGGACTATAAATGTTCACCGAGGTATTTTTAGTCATTCATATTTTTATATCAAATTGTTTTTTCGTTTTCTTTCAGGTTTTTAAAAGTTACTGTAGAAACATTTTTTGACATTTTCAATATTCATTTTTTAAGGTCTGTGTCTTTATCATTGAGGTATGAAACAGAAAACTTTCAGACAAAGCAGAATGACTTAATTGTGAAATAAGGTTCTGATTGCCCTATTTTTTTCTCCATGATTGAAATACAAGGTAAGGGAACAATAAAGAAAAATCACTCTCTTAGACTATTGCCAACAAAGGGTTAGATATGCATAGTATGCTACAGGACTGAGCCTCTGTGGTGTGGAGGTGTGCCTTGCTTGCTATTATACAGCCTACATTTGAAGGAAGGGCATTTCATGAAGAATAAAAGGCTAAAGATAATATTAACAGCACTTAGATTTTTAAACTGATGTTATTAGCATCTCTTTAAAACAAGATGCAGGTTTGTATCTATCATCTAACATGCTTCATGGCAAGAAATGCCGGTGCTATGAACTTACCCAAGGAAACTGAGCCCCATGCTCTGTATTTGCTCTTATAACATTTAAGAAGAGCTCCTTGTTTTTATTTTTTTATAAGATGTGGGACTTTATTTATACTTAACAATGATGGTTAATGTTTTGTGTGGTGCAAGCACAGCATGTATTTTCATAATCACCCAATGAGTCATAAAGTGATTAATAGTGAATCGGATAGTGGTCGGATATCCCTGAATTTATAGACTTGCTAGCACTCTGCAGCAGTGTTCCCTCCTGTTTGAGATTTACTCAGGTGTGTTACTTAACTACTTGTCAAAATCAACTTTGAATTCTCACTTCTTTGTGTGTTGATACTGTGAAACAGTAACAGTCATGTGCACTGAGAAATGAAGTCAGGTGTTCTATATCATGTATGCTGTGTGTGTGTGTGTGTGTGTGTGTGTGTGTGTGTGTGTGTGTGTGTGTCATGCCCCTGGAGGCCATAAAAGGTGTCAGGAATTGGATTTACAGGAGACTGTCAGCTGCTGGATTTGGGGGCTGAAAGCAAAACTGGGATCCTCCGGAAGAGCAGAGATTACCTTTACCAGTGAGCCCTCTCTCCAGCCCCAGTGTTGTATTGTTTACCACTTTAGATGGTGGTGTGAACCTGGGAGAGCAGGGCCTAAGAATGGGACAGGCTAAAGGAAATTCTCATGCAGTGGCCAGCTTTATTCAGAGCATCAGACAGTTTGTATCCTGAAGGTCAAGAAAGGTCACACGAGTAAAGTTCTCATGAGTTAAAGTTGTCGACAGTCAATCACAAGGGCAAACTGCATGTAGCAAAAGCATGTTTTTCCATAGAGGCATATGAATGACAACAGCTGAAGTAAAGTCATTGCTATCCAGCACACCTGGGAGGAGCATGAAAACACAGTCCAAGAGCAATTCTGTGTTCTGAAGAAACTGAGCTTGCTCACAGGCTTCTGTCTTGTTTTCCTGGAGCTTTCTTGAAAGGACTCAGAACTGTTTCTTCATGATTCCATTCTTAGACAGTGTTCTGACATCCTGTCTTAGTTAGGGTGGATATTGCTGTGAAGAGACACCATGACCAAAGAAAACATTTAACTGGGTGGATTGCATACAGTTCAGAGGTTCAGTCCATTATCTTCCTAGTGTTTCATGGCAGTGTGCAGACAGACATGGTGCTAAGAATCCTACATTGAGGGAATTTTGAGCAAGAGTCCTCAAAGCCTGCCCTACAGTGACACACTTCCTCCAATAAGGCCACATCTCCCAGTATTGCCTCTCCCATGGGGGCGATTTTCTTTCAAACCATCAAATACTGTGTGGCTTTTTTTTTCCCCTGCTGGAAATCTTCAATTATTTTTTGCTCAAATATTTGAATCTTATTTTTGTTTTTAATATATTGCCAGTCTTGAGAAGTATCTGAATATTACTTTTTCTAGCTCTCTGCCATCCCCATGTATCTTAGAACAAAATATCTCATTCAGCTTAGATTACAAGCAGAAGTGGTTTGAAATAATTTAAAAACTTTTGGAGTCTGAACCTCTGGCCCAACACAATCACTGGGTGCTTCCTTCCTTCCTTCCTTCCTTCCTTCCTTCCTTCCTTCCTTCCTTCCTTCCTGTCTTTCTTTTAAAAAGGATTATTTGAGTTGAAGGTCCAGTGATATTTCTGTTCTTAGAATAGAGAAATGATAAAAGGATCCTGGGGTCTTTGCTAGTGAAATTGGTAAAGAGTGGCAGTCTATCAATAGTGAAGTAGGCTGCTTGGATTGAAAAGAAGGTAATGGAAACCTCTCTGGTCACCCAAGTGGTCTGTAATATGATGGGACTGGGAGATAAGACTTCAGGACTGCTTTCTCAAACTGAGATGAATTCTGTCTCACCTCTGCTCTCAGCCAGACCTAAAGTACATCTATGCAATTGCAAGGGTACATGTGTGGCACCTATTCATATCCTCTTACAGTTTTTATTAAATGCCTAACAGTGAATGCTGTTTGTCTTCATTTAAGGGGAAGAAATACATAGTGGTACCCACTGTACTTATACTTTTCTATAGTTGTTATAAAACAGCACAGCCGAGGCAGCTTATAGAAGGAGGGGTTGATTTGGGCTATGCTCCCTCCCAGACATTAAGAGAATCATAGTGAAGACGTATGGCATCAAGCAGCAAGTGTGAAGGCTGGAACAGTAAGCTGAGGGCTCACGTTGTGAACTGTGAACACAAAGATGAAAGAGCTATCACAAAATGGCAAGTCTTTAAACTCTCAAAGCCTGCTTCCAGTGACATACTTCTAACAAGGCCACACCTCCTAAAGTTCACAAACAATGCTGTCAGTTGGGAACCAAGTACTCAAATGCCTGAGAATGTAGAGGGCATCCTATTTAAACCAACACAGGACATTTGCATGTAATAAGAAATTTTGTTTCCATGAACTTATGCACACTAGAAGTTTAAGCTGTTTAGAAAGAAAAGCTACTCCAAGGCATGGGACCACCCACACTCTGAAAAAAGAGATAGAAAACATTTGAAACATCTAAGAACTTAGTCGACTAATTTTGGCAATTCTTTGATGCATTTTCTGTTGAGCTAAGGTGAGGTGTGAATCGTTCCATTTTAATTCACTGGCTAGTCTAGGTGACCTTCTAGCCCCTGAAGATTCACTCTTAATTTGTTCAGACTTTGCAGCAATCTTTCTCAAAGTACACTGGGGGCAAAATGTATTACAAAATGAAAAGAAACCCCAAGAAGTAATAACATGACATATTTTTATTTATTTACATGTACCCATTGTTTAGTGATGAGCAAGAGATGCTTCTGCTATAGTGCTGTAGTGATGATTAAAATTATGGCCAAATCTCCCAGCAGTGTGTAATATAACAAACCGAGAGAAACAGAGTTCTGACGATCCTGAATTTATATCCATAAAGTTGCTACTACGGACATGTGTTACTTTCTTACCATAAATTTTACACTTTTACACACCAGAGACTTGTTTACAAGATCGCCACAGCTTGTAGTCCATTTTCTGTCCCCTTTATCTCAGTTGGGAAAATCTTACCCAGTCTTTACGGTCCAGAAAGCTCTTTGCCTGGCAGATTTCTCTGGCACTTAATGTAAATAGCACAGTGCTACAGTTATTTATTTTTCTGTAGCAGTTACAGACATCCACTGCATAGAAGGATTTCGACAACTTTTCTTGGAATGAAAGGGTAGATTAAGTCAATTGTATACATAATTAATTTTGTAAGATTTTAATTAGTTTAGCTACTTGGATTAATATTTCTAAACACATGAAACATTCAAGTAAGGAGTAGTCACAATCATGATTAAAAGTTTCAGGGTACCTCAGTAGGAGACTTTCAAGTTTGTAGCATGTATGTTTCCGCCAGCCCGCCCCGGCGCTGGTCTGGCGTCCTGGCCCCCAATAACACACAGGAGACTCTATATTTGATACAATCCTGTTGGCCAGTTACATTACTGTTTATGGGCTAGCTCTGTCTTAATTATTAACCCATTTCTACTTATCTAAGTATTTCCACGTGGTCATCTTATCGGGGAGCCGAGCGGCAGGCTTCCTGCTTCTTCCCGGGCTACATCTCCACTCCACCTACTACTTCCTCTTCCTCCTCCTAGTCTCCTAGCCCCACCTATCTAGTTTTCTATTGGCCACAGGGCTTTATTAACAGTATGAGAAACATATATACAGAATCACATCTCCCATCATCTCCTCTTTTCTGTCTAAAGTAAAAGAAGGGGTTTAACCTTAACATAGCAAAATATACCATACAACAGTTATCAAATAAGAATCACAGTTAACAATATTTAGTCCATTAACATTTTGTAAGACTTAAAGAAAATATCATCTATCCTATCTTTGTGAGTCTAAAGTCCTATATGTAACTTATCTTTAATCCTAACTAAGGAAAACTATAACCATAACTATCTGTCTTCAACTCCTTCAAAGACCACAGAAGGATAATATATAAACTCTAGAAATGACAGAGACAACTCATTGCCTGGTCGGTCACCCGAAGTTCTTCTGTAATGTTCCATCTTCAGCCCATAGGCCATAGTGTGTCTCCAGACTCCTCAGCAAAGCAGGAAACTTTAAACTGTCCACCTGTATTGACAGTGTGTCAGTCATTTTTCTCTGTGTCCTGTAGACTGTCTGGCTGTCTGGCAGCCTCTTCCATGAAGCAGGAATCCTGTAGCAATGTCCATCTTTCATCAGCAGTCACCTCTTTGTGGGTCCTGCATGTCCAGTTTCTACAACATAAAGTCAAACCGTCTAGACAAGAGAAGTACCTTGCTCAAATGGCTAGTCTTGCCATATTAGAAGCAAACTCCATAATGTGTTTCTTCGATGTCCATCTTCCTTTCTTCTGTAGGTGGTGTTACCAGGAGCAGTTGTGCCTCACTGTCAAGAAAAACCCTAAACCATTTTAAATGCCATATTCTGTAGGTCTTTGAAAGGTTTGAAGAATGCCTATTTATCTCAAATACATCTCTGCATATCTAGAAATCCTAACTAACTTAACTCTAAGTTTTGACTATCATAGGTAATTCTCTAATCTGTACTAAATTATACATTACATTTTCCAATGAGCTATATAAACACAATACCTAAACAAGAGGAGAAATATACATATCACAAAATTGACCTTAAATTGTATCAATAAAAGAAAATCCATTCCAAAGCAAAGTATTCATATCTATACCTTAATTCCCTTTTTTACCTTTACAAGGATTGCTTGTGTCATTAACCATTTATAACCAAGCCCATATAAATGAAAACAAACATTTATAAACAATATTTGGGAATTTGGGCGCTGTTCTTTCCAAACTACTTCCTGCTGGTAGAGGGCGCTGTCATGGGGGTCCAAAGAAGACGCAGAAATCTTGGCAGTAGTCTGCAAGGCTTTGTCTCAACTGCTTTGAATGTTGGATCACCTGGGGGAGTTGTTTCAGGGGGTCTGGCTTGATCAAACCACATAAGTCTGGAAAGAATCCATAGCTTTTCATTTTCTGTGAAAATAAAAATAGAAATCCTTTTCCCCAGTAACTTGTCCTTAGGCTTGAATTTTTGAGTCAAAGCATTTTTAAAATATATAAATTGAATTAATCTAGCAGCATTTCTTTTATTAGTAGTTGTTTTCTCAGCAATCAAATAATTTAAAGACAACAGAAGCACGTATAGTATCCAAAATTTCTCTGTGTTTTCCATCTTTACGTGGCTTTTTTATTACTCTATTTCTTCTACTTCTATTTTTGCATATTTTGAGACAGGGTTTCTCTGTGTAACTTTTATCTGTCCTGGAATTCACTGCATACCAGGTTTGCTTTGAAATCACAGAGATCTGCTTGCCTCTGTCTGCCGAGTGCTGGGATTAATGGCATGTGCCACCATACCCATCGATTCTACTTTCTTTTTTCTTTTTTAAACCATTGTATCCTGTTTCTTTTTCTCTCCCAAGCCAGCGTATTTTTTAAAACACAGTGTAAACCTACATTGTAGCTCTCATACACACCAATGAATTGTTAGCAGAGCTCTTTAAAAGCAAGGCAGTTTTTACCGCTTATGCTAATTTTGGAAACCTCTCTTAAAGGAGCCACACAAATCTCTGTCTACAACAAAACAAATCCAACGGAGAAAATGCTGCTACTAAGAAGTCTTGCTAGTCTCTGTTCCTTTGTTTCTAAAAACTATTTTTTAAACTTTTGTTAAGTTTTAAGCTAAAGTTCTCAGTCCCGCTTCTGACACCATTATGTTACGGCAGGTTTCCCCGCCGGCCTCCCGGTCCTGCTGCCACGTGGGCCCACAGCCGCGCCAGCCCCAAATAACACTCAGAGACTCTGTATTTGATACAATCCTGTTGGCCAGTTACCATTATTGTTTATGGGCTAGCTCTGTCTTAATTATTAACCCATTTCTACTTATCTAAGTATTTCCACGTGGTCGTCTTATCCGGGAGCCGCTGGCAGGCTTCCTGCTCCTTCCCCCGGCTACATCTTGACTCCACCTACTACTTCCTCTTCCTCCTCCTAGTCTCCTAGCCCCACCTATCTAGTTTTCTATTGGCCACAGGGCTTTATTAACAGTATGAGAAACATATATACAGAATCACATCTCCCATCACAAGTTAAAGGAGTTTCTTGTAACTCCTTTTAGGAAATGCCTTTTAAAATTGGAAAATGTAATTTATTATTAAAGATAGTAAGTACATAATTGAAAGGATTTCACAGTAAATATCAGTTGTACTTGACCAATTATCTTTGCATTTTATGTGTGATCACGCTGTCTCAGCCTGTTATTTTCTTATATTATGTAAAGAAGTTGGCATCAGGTACTTCACCCTGAATAACTGCACTGTGTATGTTCGTAACTAGAGTCCAGTAATAGCTAACAGGTGTTTTCTAGACAAAATTATATGAATTGATATGCAGAAATCATTTTTAAACTTCTTATCATTCTTTTGTTATATTATCCACATAGGATATACTTCATACACTTTTTATATGTAGTTCATTGGTTTATAGCATATCCATAGTCAGATATGCAGAAATCTGTTTTTTTTCTTTTTTGTTTAAATTAGAAACAAGGTTGTTTTATATGTCAATCCCAATTCTCTCACCCTCCCATCCTCTCCTGCCCCGCCCCCAAACCCCAGCCCATCCCATTTCTGCTCACCAGGCCTTCCATGGGGAATCTTCAAAGCTGATATGGGGAAATCTTAACTTAGCATTTCCTAGATTTTGGTAGATGTGCCCTACATAGTCTGAAACTCGGTCATGTTGATGAACAATACTATTACTTCAGGAGTAGTTTCCCATCCCTTCCTGATTGGCTTCTGCCCCAACAGCCCATGTGCAATTACTGTTTTGTTTTTGTTTCATTTTGTTTTCTCTATCTCTACTTTGCCATGCCATTTTAAAGGAACCAGCATGGAAATGTTTAAGTGAAAAACAGAAAGGTAAGGGTTAGGGGAGTTGTTTACATGGTGGTAGGGTGTGAACCAAGGGCATCAGACATGCTTGGCAGGTCTCTGTGCCTACCCAGGGTTAGTGCATCAGATAAACAACTGAAGTGATAGTTGGGAGACCTGAGAGTGCAATTGCTGAATGAAAGTCAAAAGGACTTCATGAAACAACCAGTGACATGGATTTAGAGGAGTGTCAGAAGTGCATGTAGCTAGTGTTCCATTAAGCCCTGTAATTGCCTTTAATGCCATTGGAATATAGAAACCTGGAAGTAACTTGATAAAATTATTTTGCCTAGTTATTAGCAAAAGTCACTAAATTCTGTCATCCAAATGAGTATAAAATTTTCAGAGGTCATAAAGTCAAAGTAGGGTGATTGTTTCTGATGTTTTGCTTTGCTGCTAGAATTGTCTAACATTTATTTTTAAATGACTCCGTATGAAATACTGAAAGTATGTACATAATTCTAACCAGTGCAAATGATGAAAAATGTTTTGGAACATATGAAATTATCATACATTCAGAGGTTTTAATGCTGTTTGTAAATGTCATGAATCCATGATTATTGGACACAGGTATGCAGATACAGTGATTCTCATATTACCCAGGCTCCTGTATTCTCTGCAGTGAAGTGCTAAGAGATAGGTGTAACAGTCTCTAGCCCCCACGGAGGCATTGCCCTCCATGCTTTCTTTTCTCCTTGTTCTTCTCTTTACTGATAAGTAGAACAGGTACTTTTTGTGCATCTTCTTTGTAACATGTCTAAGGCAAAGTCAAGGTCTACTGATGCTGCTTGGTGTCTGAATGTTAGCTTCTACTGATTCAATACTTGCTTTTATATATGAGCATCTCAGAGTTGGTAGGATGGATCAGCAGGCAAAGGTGCTTGCTGACCAGACTAATGACCTGAGTGCCTTCCCAGAAACCCACATTGTGGAAGGCAAAAATCCTACATATCGCCTCTACCTCAACCAGCATGCTGTGGTATGTTCCTCATGTGCGTGAACACACACACACACACACACACACACACACACACACACACACACACCGGTCAATACAAGTAGTAGAAAAAAATTTATATACTATAGAATATGAAAATGAGTTGTGTAAGACAGGATACACTTTTGTATCTCATTTAACAGATTACTCAATATTAACTAAATATTAATCCATTGGTTACTGTCTAAACTGAAGTGCCTGGACTAATTGTTATCCACTACCCTAACTTAACAGAGGTCATTCCATATGGAGTTATGAGTATAGTTAACTATTTTTTACTCTGAAAAATCTGTCACTTGTTTATGCTTGTATTCCCAAATCTCAGGAGGGTGAGGCTGGAGGATTGCTGTAATTTCAAGACTAGCCCATGATACATGGTAAGTTCATGGTCAGCCAAGCCTACAGGGTGAGACCCTGTGTGGTAATTTGAATGTAATTGGCCCTTATAAGCTCACAGGCAGTGGCTTTGTTGGAGTAGGTATGGCCTTGTTGGAAGAAGTGTGTCACTGTGGAGGTGGGCTTTGAGGTCTCATATATACTCAGGCCATGCCCAATGTCTCAGACTATTTCCTGTTGCCTGTGGGCGAAGAAGTACAACTCTCAGCTCCTTCTCTGGCAGGTTGCACCAAGATGATAATGGACTAACCCTCTGAAAATGTGAGCTACCACAATTACATGTTTTTCCTTATAAGAGTTACTGTGGTCATGGTATCTCTTCAAAGCAATTGAATCCCTAACTAGGAAACCTTGTGTTGCTAACCCCCCTCCAAATAACCACAAAAACATTTCAATTGCTCTTCACATCCCGTAGGGCATTGTAAATTTGTTCCTGGCCAATGAATGAGTTTTGGGAATTTCTCTCAATTTGCAAAGTAGTAGTAGTACACATGAGCCATGGGTCTGGAAACATGATTTCTTCTCTGCATTTCATTAGCTGTGATTTTTGGAGGGCCAACTTAAATATTAGGTTTCCATTATTTCTGAAGACAGTTCAATTCGTGCCAAATTCCAGAAAGAATAAATGTAAATGTGCAAATGTAGTTGTTCTAAGACAGTTTCTCAAGTGAGAAACTGTGAATGGGGCCCTGAGTTCAGTCATTGGTACCACAACCACCACTAAAACAAAAAATCCAACCCAGGCCCAAATCATGGTACAATTCAGACCATCTCTAAGTGTGCAGTTAGTAACCTTATATCCATTCTTATTGTGCAACCATAATCATTATAAAACCTTTCATTTTCCTAAATGGGAATTCAGTACCTGTTGAACAGAAACTATCAGCTGCCACTATTCCATTTTTTTTCCATGAATTCTACAGTGGTTTTTGAATTAATATGGTAAGATAGTATAACTCCCATAGAATACAGAACTTTTGTCCTTTCCTCTTTGTCTATAGTAACTATATTAGGACATAATCAAAGAAACAGAATATGTATACCTTAGGTCTAAAATTTGTTTCTTAAATTTATTTAGCATACATTTAATTTATATTAGTCAACTTTTTCCTTGACTGCCAGTGTATTGCTCATATACTGGGATAACATTATTCTATGGTTGCAGGAAGCAGCCAGGGAAAGCATTTCAGAATTATGCCTAGGCAATTAAATAAATGTAATCCACTTGAAGTTTTAGCCATTTATGTGAAATTAGGTATTTCATTTGATTTCTACCTATGGCTTTCAGAAATTTGATATACAATTTATTTGATGTAATTTCAGGCTGAGAATATTCCTGTAGTACAATAATGAGAAATTATGTTATTGAAGTGTGGTTTAATGAAGTGTAAAGGGTATGAAATGAAATATAAATAAATAGTAACTCAGAGAATATTTATATAAGTGGCATTTAGCTACTGTATATTTTTATATTTATGTTGTCTGTGAATTTTTATAATCCAGAAAGGTGGTTTTACAAATGTTGATAGCATTTAGAACATTCTCTAAAATGTAATTAGATGACAGAAATTTTGGCTTTATATTTGCTGAAATAAATTGGTATTGTCAAGCCAGTACTTTGCTCAGTATGTTTATTGAAGGGAAAGCCTGCATGGTCTGCATAACCAGCACTGTATCTCTATTAAGAACTTCACTGATGCTAGTACTGCAAAGTGGGAAAGGCTCTCAGTGTAATCCAGGTGGCAGAGTGACGCTTTGTCACATGACTTGCTGAGACAGGGCTTCCAGGTGCTGAAAGCTGCAAAGACACCAGATTAGTCCAGAGGAAGCAACAGGGTTGCATTACACATTGATCCTTTTTATCCCCCAACATATACAGAGTGAAGAAATGAGGATGGAAAGGTGACAAATTAATACATGTGTATTTTAACCAGGACACAATTTGCTAACCTCAGAAAAACAAGATCAAAGACTTGGAGTCTTAAAACTTAGACCATTGTAGGAGGAGTCCTGTCTAAGAAAACATTATAAAATTGCAATGTCAAATTTAAGTGTGTGTGTTTAGAATAAAAATGGACTCACAACTGCATTTAAATTTCTATGTGTGATTGCATGAGCATCACAATATTTAGAAAACTGTGCATTAAAGCTGCCGACGACAGTTTTAAGCTAGTATCTATGGGATGTCTAGTGCTTGATTACGTCTACATATATCATTGATTTTGTAATAAAATTTTCTACACAGAGTCTTGAATGGTAGTCTTTCTGGTTGATAAGGCAATAAAATTTTGTTTTTATTGTTGATGACTGAGGTATGTGAAAGACATACCTTCACACAGGCATCCTCAGTACTGGTACAATTGCTTCAGATTTATGATCTATAATCACTGGACGCTGAGAAGTTCTACACCCAAAAGTGGAGGAAAAAAAACATACAAAGAAAAACATATAATGGTGCACCTGTAATTGGGTATAAAGTTTCAACTGTGATCGTAATAAGGAAGGACTTGGGATTTTGCCAGGTGTTGATTAAAAACTGTATCATCTACTTGTACTAGTTCACATTCCTTGGTTGGATTTCCCAAGATTTGCTTGCAGCAGTGTATAGTTCAAACCTTTTTTCTCAGAACTCACCAGATACTTAGCTCTGGCTGGCTTGGGAGGCATTGGTTTGTCTGCAGGTGAGGCAGCACAACAGGAAGAGAGTGATTCCGCAGGGAGTTCCAGTGCTGGGGCTGACTGCAGTTAGCCCTGCAATGACCACCTGCCTGGACTCAGATCCAATAAACCCAGTTCGAGCATGCCATCATTTCCTGCCGTCTTCTATTGCTGACTCTTATCACCTTACATGGTTTCACTCTGTAGCCCACAATGGCCTGGACCTTCACCAACTGCCTGCTGGGAATGTAGGTGTGCCCAGCCATACGTTGCTCCAGATTAACTTGTAAAAACACATTATTGGCACTTTCCTCGTTTTTTTCAATTGCTTCCATTTGCACGTTATCTCTTATGCAGAGATGGCTACCATCTGGAGTGCCCATCCTCAGGTTCTTGTTGATGGACACCAGGTTCTCTATTCAGGTCACTTATGAAGATTCTGTTTCAAGTTTTGAAGCTTTTCCTGTAAGAAGGAAAAATAACTCATCAGTCAAGAGTAATTTCAGTTTAAAAAACTCAAGTTAGGCCCGTAGAGTTCTTTCACCCCTGTCTTATTTCACCCCATCATAGGCTGTGAGTGAAATCTCCTTTATCCTATGTACTTTAAACTCCTCGGAGTACATGCAATAGTTAATGTCATGTAAGGAGTTAATATACTATGTCATTTATTTGATAATTACAAGGGAAATAGTTCAGATATACTCAATTCAAATGTTTAAAAAGATTTTTCAGTTGTTGGTATTTGTATTTATGGGTTTGATACCTGTAGGTTTGAGGAATCAACTGTAATTTAATATATTTTATATCCATTACTGGCTATACTTCCTTTTTACTTTTTGTATGTTGTTCCAGGGTTTGAAATATATAATAATAATTCAGCATAATGCTCTTCCAAATGTTAGTAGGACATTTCACATATCATAATTTTCTTGTAATAATGTATTTCCATTGTGCCAGAACCATCCTTTGTGCTCTATGGCCATACATTTTTTGTGCCTTAGCTTATTTGGTTCATGAAATTTGTTTTTTCTTCCTTCCCTCCTTCCCTTCCTTCCTTCCTTCCTTCCTTCCTTCCTTCCTTCCTTCCTTCCTTCCTTCCTTCCCTCCCTCCCTCCCTCCCTCCCTCCCTCCCTCCCTCCCTCCCTCCCTTCCTCCCTTCCTTCCTTCCTCCCTTCTCTCCTTTCCTTATAAAAACTCAGGATGAAATACAGACATTTACGATGATGGATAGATTTGTTACCTTCTCCTAACCACTAGGAGACCTTTCATTTGTCTTGGATTTGAAAAGCTCATGTATGGTACAGAATGGAAAAGGCAATCCTTTAGAAGTTCAATGTATTCATTTTTGTTCTGACTACATTCATTATAATAATGTAATAATTTTAATTCTGAATGTTCAATTTACTTAAATGCCTTGAAGCAGGTGTTCTGTATGTTTTATTTTTAGAGATTTCAAAAAATTCTTTATAGAGAGGCAACAAGAGTATTTAATGTTATACAAACTCTTAATACGTGCCTTAAAAGCCACTGAAGTTTTCTCAAGTGTTAAGATACCATTTAGACAATTTACTTTTTTGTTTGTATGTCAGTACAATATGCACAGTGTTGGAGAACCATATATGCTGAAGTATGAAGAGTATTTATAATTATATGCTACACAGGGGATCCTGTTTAGTGTGCTTGGTGTATAGATCAGCAGTTTCAAATATGGGCTGATATGAATACTGAGGCCTAAGTTTCGTTGCATCACTCTCTAGGTGGGTCTGCCATACTTAAGAGAGCTAAGAGCAGAAATTCAGTTTGTAATAAGAAAAGGTTCTTCCACTCTGCTTGAACATCTTAAATATACACATTATTAACTCATTTAACCAACACATAAAAATGTTGTTTAATTATAGTGTGGAACAAAAATGAATTGCAGCCTTTCCTGAGTGCTAGAGGAAATAGTTAGGGAAAATGTTCCATACAAAAGCAATTTAACTGGCAGAAGCGCGTCAACACTTAGAAACATTTATTCTCAGTTATAAATGGCGTATTCTCTGCACCATTTTTATTCTAGCTTTGCATCGATATATCACTTAGACAGAAAGTGCTGATGCAGGCTTTTCAGTCCTAGGCTTCAAAGGTATTGAAGGTGAATGTGATTTCAGTTACACATCCTCTGTCCCTACTGTCTGTGCCTTGTGTTTTATTAGGTGTGTTAAAATACACTGTTGTGAAAGAGCACAGATTTGCCAATCACTTACACCTTTCAAAAATATCAGCTACATTGTAGGCGGTTCATTTATCGGTTCTCTTATCTAGACCTACCTCTAATTTGAGTGTTTTACTAGGAGATCCATAGAAGTTAGTGTCACCAAATTCCCTATTCATATCGGTTTATTGCCATGTGAAATTTATTACTGAAACATCATATGAAGATGATGAAATACACTGTCACCTCAACTTGTCCCATTTTGCTCTTCAGTTACTGGAAGATGCAGAAATAATGACTGTACCTGCAATTCTGTGATTTGGTGCTCTGGAAAAATCTTCCTTATAGAAAGCTTTTGGCTCAGGGTTTGTGAGCCAAGGTTTTATGTTGGTGCATGCCTCTTGCAGAATACATAAAGTTGCAGATGCTGGAGTGATTGTGCTGTGTTTCCATGAGCATGATCACTGGGTGGATTAGATCATGGCCATTCTTTGTCTTTTTAAAGTACTCAACACAGGATAGTTCCTGAGTAGGACTTTTGTAGCAAGCAGTGTATTTATTGCATTTCAGTAACTGATAGGTAAACTCAGTGGTGTTGCACACTGGTGACTCATTGGCCAGCATTTTTACACTACTTAGGGTGAACTTACTGCACATGTGTATATTTAACATAACCTCCTGATTTATGGAAATGAAAGATAGATTGTGTCTGTACTCATCTGGCAATAGGGTGATTTTCTTTTCAGTAGAAGTAAATGTACACAGTATGTTTAGCTATGTGACTTTTGGGCAGGCTGTCAAAGTTCCTGTGCTTCAGTCCTTCCAGATCT
Organism: Cricetiscus sungorus; assembly: GCA_030556225.1. Lineage (NCBI taxonomy): Eukaryota > Metazoa > Chordata > Mammalia > Rodentia > Cricetidae > Cricetiscus > Cricetiscus sungorus. Next base: position 19,281,428 of record JANBXA010000600.1, on the reverse strand, counting down.
GAAACAGGGAAAAATAGCCTCTGTTTCACAGGATTAGGGTGAAGATTAAAGGGCATACATACAAACACAACAGTTCTTAACCCCAGTGAACCCTTCATGGCTGCTAGCTATCATCACACCAGACCATAGTTATTATGTGATAGTAAAGAGACACTTAGCTGATCGCTGTGTCTTATTCTTACTTTCCTTTGTTGTTGATTTTTGAGACAGTGTCTCTCTGTGTAGCTCAGGCTTCCTTGGGACTTGCTCTGTAGATCAGGGTGGCCTAGAACTCACAGATCTGCCTGCCTCTGTCTCCCAAATCCCAGTATTAAAGGCGTGTGTCATCACCACTCCATGGCTCTACATTTTCATTAATGTATAATTTCCATTTTAAAATAGTTCAGCTGCCACCTTAATCTAGTCTTACTTCCATCATCTCCATGGCTGTCTAGACTCTGCTTCAATATATTTGTCATTTCCAGATATTTTTGTTTAGAGCAGTGGTTCTCAACCTGTGAGTCAAGACCCCCTTTGGGGGGGGTGTCACATATTGACTGTTCCACATATCAGATTTATATTAAGATTTACAAGAGTTAAGAGTTACAAAATTCCAGCTATGAAGTAGTAGTGAAAATAATTTCATGGTTAAGGGTCATCACAACACAAGGAACTGTGTTAAAGGGTGGCAGTGTTTGGAAGGTTGAGAAGCACTGGTATAGAGAAATAGTAAATAGTGGTATGGGTGAGAAATGGTGTAGCCTGGGATACAGAGCCCCAAGCAACCAGGCAGTGTCGAGGACCTTGATGCATGTTTTGAAGATACTGATTTCTTTTTAAAATTGGTGTAGACACTGTGGATAAGATATAAGTCGGAGAAGATTCTCACATTTTTGACCAATGTAAATCAACAAAGGGAACTGTATGTTTTGAAATTCCAGAGGCGTAATGATGGAAGGGTGGGAGGACATGAGATTTTCTGTTTTAGATGTGATAGATTTGTGCACCTGTTAGATCTTAAGAATTGGCTGTGGCTTGACAGGCTAGAACACAGTCAAGGGCAGGACTCAGGGTAGAAGTTGGGGCACTGTTAGGATATGACTTGTCCTTGAAGCTCTTGTTCTGAGAGAACTCACATAGGAGGTGACATGCCTTTTCTCTGATGGATCCAAAACATAATCACCTTAAAACAGACAGTGGTTTTGACCACCTATTGTGAATTGTGCTGTAGCCAGTAATTAAGGGAACTGCATTACCATAAAAGATGTTTACAGAAAGCTTCTAGATCATGGACTGGATTTGAACTGCAAAGAATAATTTAGTGACTGTGACTTTGACAGTGCCTACAGAAAGGGGAGACCCAACCGTAGCTTGGTCATAAGGTACATTCATACCTAGTGGTCAGGAATAGTGGGAGAATCCATCCAGGAATCTGAGAAGAAGCCATCAGGGTTTAGTGTTTATTTTTGGATATTTCTATGACCAGCAGATACAAGGCTGGGAGCTCAAGAATATGGGCTGTTTACCATTTGTGTTTGTCCTTACTTTGCCTGTGTTTTTAAGGTGCCTAATCGTTTGTATAAAGATCCAGATAGGCAATATTCTAATCTTTTACCCACATAGAAATTCTTTGAAAATGTAGTAACTACTCTCTGTACTTAGTGACTATGTAAGATTCCCTCTACTCATTAGACATTTGAATATGAAGCTCTAGTCACAATGTTTAGGTGGTGTGTCCAATATACTTTATTGAGGAGTTGTCTGATTTGTGCACTTTTGCTCAAATGGTGAAGTTGGAGCATTGTCTGTCTGAATATTTACATCTTCCTTCTGTTGCTGGTGTCTACATTCTTGGCACAGTTTAAAGGAAAGAGTTCAGAGAAAGCTTAGTAGTGTTAATCTCTTGAGGCCTTTGAAATCTTTGTGAAGAAATACTATCACACATTTTCTCGGCGTCATCTGTGCAGGCACCACACATGAAACCAACTCAACCATTGTTGTTGAGAGGAATTGTACAGCTTGCTGCTATCTCAGCTCAGACAGATGTCTGGTTAGATATTCCCATGGATCTTGATTGCATGTGGATTTCATTTGTGGAGTTCTGGCAACTTAGCTGGTTTAATGTTTATTTTCTTATGTCATCATATCTAACAGATGTGAGGTGAAGTAGGAATGAAGGAAATCATACATATATATACATACTTACATTCTGATACACACACACACACACACACACACACACACACACACACACACACACACACACACACACACACACACACACACACCGCGCTTGTATATGTACTCTTTGGAGTTCATATGTTGCTCTTTTGAGTTCAGACACCAGATTCAGTTTTGAAATTTTTACATTGCCTACTGACAGACACTATGTATCAAGAACTTACATTATCATAGGTCACTGAATTAATTTAGGAAATACCAATTGACATAATTCGTTTAGGGAATTGTGGACTGCTATTTGAAATACCATCTTTGTCAAATGTGAAAATTTAGAATAAATTTTTTCTTTAGAGTATGGGGCCCTTCAAGTGAAGTGTTGTTCTTTTCCCAATCCCATGTTTTCAAATGGACAAAGGGTTGACTCTTTCAATATTGTCAAAATGGCTAGGTGTTTGTGTCTCCATGTACTATTGAGTGTGGTTTCTAAACTGGAAGGAAGAGTTCAAAACAACATTCACAACTTTTCAGAGGTGTGTTCAAAAGTCGTTTGTTATTTGTGAAAGAAGGCAGACATAATTAGTATTCCTCATGTGCTATTGTATTTAAATGCATTTATAGTCTGTCAAATCTAATGTGTTTTAAATGAGATCATTAGGCAATAAAATTTTTCATTGTCACTACAATAGTGGCTTTGCAAATCCTTTCTGCTATAAGCTCTGAGAAATTCAGCAGAATACCCTTGACATCCCAGTTTTTGGTGGCGGCCATTCAAGTGTATTGCAACTTGGTTCTTTGCTATCTTTGTTAGCTTCCAAGAACAATTATATCCTTTGTTCCCTAAAGTACTATGGTAAACACAGTGAATCTAGAAGGCCATTGATTTTCTAACCGAGTGGACAAAGTGCTGTGAGCTAGCACAGTGGAAGAATTGTGGGTATAGATCTTATGATCACCTCTTTTTGTTAGGCTGTCAGAAAACTAGTGTTGGGGTTCTGCCAAGTTTGCATTATAGTAGTGTGTAGGGTGAAATCTGTAAGCCATTCAAAAAATTTCCAACTGCCACAGCTGATTTTACACAAATATTTTACATTTAAATGTAATGACAATTCTATATGTGGAATTCAAGCTAATTTTTTCCCCTAAATATCCTAATTATTACAGGATGTCCAGGCAAGCCATCTGGCTTTAAAATTTGTAATCTTGTGTGAAAACAGTCTGTATGCCTTAAAATAGTGGTGGATATGATAGAAGTATATTGTATGCATGTATGGATTTTCAAAAGGTGGGATAAGATTGACAGTGAGAATTATGACTACAGGAGGAAGGTGGTTATGTGGATTTGGATGACCTGGAAGGACTTCTCAGAGGTAATGGTGCTTGAGCTAGACTGGAGAGTTTTGGACAGGTGCAGAACGATCTGTTAATGGAGAACAAACGTAGAAAGCCCAGGTATGCTTGTGGAACTGTGTGGGCCATATGACTAAACAGGATAGTCGTCCTGGGAGGTAACAGGAAGTAAGTTGGATATATAGATGCAGAAAATTTTAAGGAATGCCACCTTGTGTGCCTTGACTTTGACTTTGTTGTAAGTGGGAAGTTGAGATCTAAGGGAAGAGGTGCTTCCATGTAGTCATCTGGACAAGTCTAAAGAGAGGAATGGGGAACTTGGCACAAGGGGCCACATTGGTGTCTGACGAGTTTCAGAACAGACACTTTTGTTAGTCTTGTTTTGATCATGTGTGACACGGAAAGGTGAATGAATGCAGTTGCTTTCTGAACATGTTATTCTCATTAAATCATGAGTGTATGATGTGGGGAAGTTCCCAGAGAACCTTTCTTCACTAAGCTGTTATTTAGCATGGTGGAATGATGGGGCTTCTTATGGTGCTCTAGCTCTACTTGACATTGATTTGACCTCGTGGAGAGCATCGACTCCATCGTTTACCATGTGAGCAGCTTTACATGACTTCTTCTCATTTGTCTTGACCAGTACCTGCTAAATCTGAAGAACAGCAAGCATTGACCCTGTATTTCCAGGGGCATGACAGGGACTTGTCTAATGTCTAATTTGAAGAGATAGTATTTGGTCATTTTTTACTAAGTAGTATAAGAAGTATAGTGAAATTAGATTATTTGTTATAGCTTTAATCATTTTTACTTACTTATGTTTTATTACAATATTATAATTCTTTTGTATAACAATAGAATTTGTTTTTTAAAACATTTTATTCAGCTTTGTATTTTTAGTTGGGCACAGATCTCTTCCTTAACTAAGGTGTATGATCATTAGAGTTAGAAAAGAAAATTAGTTTTAATTACCTTTGCTTCCCTCAGAACACTTATTATAGGTTGACAGAAAATATTTGTTGAATAAAAATACAATTCTTAGCATTCATGCATAAACATTCACCAGCAAATCAGAATTGTATTTTATTTTACAGATTTAATTTTCACTCATAACAAGAGATTATTTTTAAATTAGGCTAACCCTTTTAAGATTTTTTTAACAAGATAATCTTTCCATGACATTAAATCCTAAAAAAATAAGCAAATATTCACTCTAAGATGATCTTTAAAATTATGTAAATATTTTGGACTTGGGCTATAGCTCAGTGTGGTTAATGCCTAGCATGCATGAAGCCCTAGGTTAAAAATTTTCTAGCACCCCATAAATCCAATATAGTGTGAATTCATGAAATCCTAGAACTGGGGAGGTAGAGGCAGGAAGATCGGAAGTTCAAGGTCATTGGATGCATATTAAGGAATAGGCCCGTCTCAGGAAAAAGAGAAAGAAAAAGAAATATTTATGCAAGCATTAAAAAAAATAAGCTAAATCAAGAAAATGGGTAAAATACATAAAAATAAGCCATTTTCTCCAGAATGTATGTGAGGATGGTTTATCTGTATAACCCCCCCTCCATTGTGTCCTTCAAATGTGATGGATTAACTGCCTTATCTCTGTTGATAATTGTGGAAACTATAGAAGGAAAATTTAAAAAATGATGCTAAGAAATGTTATTATATTTATTTTAGAGAAGGATCGAAGTCAGATCTAATGGTGTTTCAGGGAGCAAGGCAGGCTGGCTGCTCCTCCTCAGCCTTGCTATCTCTACATCCCACATTACCCACATCACTGCCATCTTCCTGCTAACCCTGCAGGGTGTCTCAGTGCAAGTTTACTACTGTTTGAAGGAACAATAAAAGATGTTGTCCTTCAGACCAAAAGACCATGATTGAACACCTTGAAAGGTCTTAAGGAGAACAATCAAGGATATTTTAAAGGCTCAGTGGGTTTCTTTAGAAATTGCAAAGATCTAAGAAAGCTTAATGGTGGGAAGAGGGTGGTCATCAAGTAGGAGACACAGTGGCAAGGCATGTTAGCTTGGTTTGTAGGGACAGAGGTTCTGTCTGAGGTTAGAAGTCTGAGATGAAGTCTGAGATGAAGTGCTTTTAATCAATCATCCAATCCCCTAAGAAAATACTTACTCTTAATTGCACACTGGGACTTTAAGCCAAATATTCCCTTTCTCCCCTAGTTGCATTTGGTTTTTATCACAGCAATGGGCACAAAATCCATATAAGGGTACTTACTGTCAAGTGAGAAAGTGAAATACAAGATGACAAAGATGGAATGTACATGAGTGTCTATCCAGCTAACCGAGAACCAGAGCCTATGAAAGACTCCTGGGGTAAACTGACTTTTAATTACAGAACACAGCACAGATAGTGTAAAAAGAACTTGGGTAATTTCACCTTCTACTTTTAATTTTATGCCCTTTAAAAGGTAGAGGAATTAAGTTCTTACTTAGGCCAAACTTAATAATGTAGGGTAATCTATTTTTTTTCACTTTTTAAAAATTTTATGAGTATGAATGTTTTCATGTATGCACATATATATATATAGCATGTGTGTGGCTATTGCCCACAGAAGAAAATGCTGGATGCCTTGGAACTGGAGTTACTGATGGCTGTGAGCCACCATGTAGGTGCCTAGTCTTGAATCTAGGTTCTCTACAAGAGTACACAGTGTTCTTAACGGTTGGCCCATGTGTCTAGTCTTTACTATTTTATAGTGCAAGGGTGAAGGAGAATATTGGTTCTGAAATACAGCTTAGAGAAGCTGACCTTAGATGCTGATGTGTTAATACTTGGTAATACTCTAGATTTAAAAATATAAACATGTGGGCTAGAGAGTGGCTTAGAGGTTAAGGGCACTGACTGCTCTTCCAGTGGTCATGAGTTCAATTCCCAGCAACCATATGAGCTCACAACCATCTGAAATGAGATCTGCTGCCCTCTTCTAGCCTGCAGGCATACATGCAGACAGGACATTGTATACATAACAAATAAATCTTTAAAAAAATATAAACATGCCAAAATCCTTAATGATATAGTTAACTTGAATGTTTTCATTGGTTGAACTCAATGGGCTAGAATCTTATATGGAAAAGTATTATGAGCTTCCTTTGATTACTCCTATATATGAATTACTCTTGTCTTGGATTTAGTAAACAATTTAAATATAAAACATGAAATCCATAAATATGTAGAAGAAAGTATAGTTTTAGGTTGAAAGAAAAAGTACTCTGTTGAGCCAACCAGGTAAATGATGGTATAGGAACATTATGACATACTAGAGCCAGGTGTGGTGATGCATGCCTTTTAACCCCAGCACCTGGGAGGCACAGATGGGCAGATCTCTGAGTTCAAGGCCAGCCTGTTCTACAGAGTGAGTTCTAGGACTGCCAGGAATACACACAAAACCACTGTTGCAAAAAACAAAACCCAAACCAAAAAACAAGGCATACTTATATAGTCATTCAAAAACCTTATCTTTTTTGATGCCAACTTAAGGATATTAAAAAGTCTGTTTTTAAGTAAACAATAACATTAGTAACTGAGATACAAAAAACAGTTAAAGGCATTCAGAGCTTAAGTAGAATAAGACCCCTCCCTCGAGATATGTTTATTTTTGAAAATTTGTCATTACACAGTGAACATTTGGTGCTAAATGTCAATAGTGACAGCATTTTATCTAGGCACAGGCTAAATTCTGATGGCCTTATGTAGTAACCCACTCTTGGCAATGGGAACTGTGATGCTGAGGATTTTCTAAGAAAGGTAAAAATGAGTAACATTGAGCAGGAACCCAGAGGAGGAGAAACAGAGAGGAGGCATCTGTTGTTCCTAAAGGATGCACTTCTCTGAGTTGCTGAAGCTGTTTTTCTCTTCCTTGCTTCATTTTGCAGATAAAGTACAGAAGACAGAGGGAGTACAACTAAAAATTCGTAATGATTTAAATTCTGCCGATTGCCTAGGGTAAACTAGAGGAAGGAGGAATAAAGGGAGAAAGAAATTAGAAGTCTTTTCACAAGAAGCAATAGGAGAGCAGTTGCAGGGGCCAGGTCTCAGGTAACAGGTGATTACAGATAAAGAAGCCATCAGAAAAGTGGAAAATAGGAGCAAAGATATTAAAGCATTGGGTATCAATGAGGGTCATTTAAGTCTGTGTTTTGTAAAGCTCTTTGTGTATCTGGTCCAGGACTCATAAGACTTTTGGAGTTTTCAGAGTGATAACGGATCTAGTATCTCTTGTCCTGAGACTACTCCGAGTGGGCCTTTAGAAAACATTCAGGATGGGGCTGATTGCCAGGACACTTATTCTTGATTGACAGTTAGGATGTTTGAGCTCCATCCCTCAACCCCTGGGGAAGAGTAAGGAATAGGAGACTTGCCAATGATTTAATTAGTTGCAAAGAAACCGCCACAAAACAGCCTAGGGTTTGCAAATTGTCACAGTTGGGAAAACAGACTCATGTGCTATTGTTACTGGAATTTGGGAGAGATCCTCTCCTGGGTTCTTTATCTCATTAATAAAATAATTTAAGAATGGATTCAAATGAATGATCAAGAACAATTTTGTAACAGTTAAAAAAAAATTTCTAGGGCAGGCAATCCCCAAACCTCATAGGCACCCAGGAGAGGAGGAGGATGGAAGCGAGAAGGGAAGAGCTATTTTATTTGAGTTTAACCACATGGCCTTTAGAGAAAGAGCCTTCAGATGGGGCCCTTAGACAAAGAGCTGGAAAGACCAGAATGTATCAGAGAAGCAGATTTAGGGTTTTGGCCATCCTAGGGATGGTCTCATTATTTTGAGGGTTGATTCCTTAGCTATGTCATTGACCCAGTCCAACTGGAATATTAGGACTCTACTCAGGTTAGAGAGTCTATTCTCTTTACTGGAAAGAGTTTTCCCTTAATGGCCATTTACTGGAAACATCAGTTTCTGGACTGTGGTTAAAGCATACAGTTATAGTTGACAGGGGCATGGTGCTTTGTGTGGGCACAAACACTACAGATGACCATGGAGCTTAGGAAGGTAGGGAAAAGAACATGTGTAGTAAGTAAAGACTGGCCTTCACAGAGTAATGTCCAGGGCCTTCAACCTGCATCTTCATTTTGTGGAGACATTGCCAGAGTGATATATCTAATGAGGGTTATTTCAGGGTCCACAAAACCTTCAGTTCCTCCATTCTTATGCTTTCTAGAGATGCTTTAGAACTTTAAAATCTTTAATTTTTTGATGATTATATTGCTAGCAAGAAAACAATGGATATATTGATAATTAAAAAGATTCTATAGTTAGGTATAGGTTTCAAATCAAAACTGTAAGACTGGCAAGTTTATTGGTCAGCTTATCCTGTTAGTTGAATATATTTTGGTAGTGAAAGTATTGCAATCTGGCAATTATTCTCTATTAATTTGAGTCTAAAGGTAGTTTTTACTCTTCTTAGTTTTCTGCTGTGTGTGTGTGCATTTCCTTTTTCCCTCAATTTAAAGTGCAGTGCCAATAAACATATACGCGAAATAGAAATCTAGTCCTGCTGTAGCCCTACAATCTTCTCTAGTTCTGTTGCTAAAGTCAGAAATGTACATTTACCAGAGTATTATCTATTGCCATGGAAATTGTTTTGTTATGTTTCAGTTTCACTACAGGGATGAACAGCGGGAGCTAATGGACCATAAGAGGGAAATTTGTTGTTTAAATAATGATTATTCTTTATATTCGGCTAACATGGAAAGGGGAGAGTACAAGTCCTCTGTCACACAGCATGAAAAGGTAAATGGATCAGAGTTAGAGATAGAATTCACTTGGCAAAAGCATATGAGCATCCCATGTGTCAGAAATAAAGTTACCTACTCACAAGGAAAAACTGTTTGTACTGAGTTTGCTAGGCTGAGTTCCCAAGAAGCAGATGTTGAGTTGTAAGTTGGGCCACACCTCACGTGATCATGGGGAAGGAAAGGCCAGAGACAAAAAGATTGAATAGAGAAGAGAGCTAAACTACAATGGGGACTGAAAAAAGCCCAGCCAAGCATGAGGGGTGGCTCAGGGAAAAATATGGCCTTCAGAGTTAACTCAGATTAGCCTGCTGTGTCACAGGAGGCAAGATGAACAATGAGTGGCAAGTGTGGCTGGCATTGAGGACTGCTAATTTCATGAGATTGGACACAAATCCCACTTCATGGGGGCGGTGAGATGCCATTCCTTTCAGGGGGATCTGGGCCCTGTGTTGCTTTGGTTATATAGCATCCTGGTTTGTTTTATATAGATATGATAAAACACTGACCAAAAACAATATGGTGAAGAAAAGGTTTATTTCCACTTAAATTTGCTGTCTATCATCAAGGGAAGCTAGCACAAGAGTTTAAGGTGGAACCAGGAGGCTGGAATGAATGCAGAGGCCTTGGAGGCATGCTGCTCATTGCCTTACTGCCAGTGCCTGCTCCTCTACTTTTCTTATCTATCACAGACTGGGATAGGTGGCATTGCCATATCAATCAACAATCAAGAACAATGCTCCATAGTTATGTCACAGGCTAATCTGATGATATTATTCCTTAATTGATTTTTTTCTCTTCCAGATGTGTCAAGTTGACAACCAACCTCAGCCATCCCATGTGGGTCTTCCTAGTTTGACTACCAGATGTTTTCTGCAGTGTTATCCTTATGTATTTTTAAGTCCCACTATATCTCACCATTAATTAGCCAACTATTCTAAATATTAACAGTTTACATTTTTAGACATATTGATTCCCTTCAATATCCTTCTTTTATTTGGGTGATTTTGGAGTTAAATAGGCTGTATTTTGCTTTGAGCCACACATGTGTTTGTTTCTTTTTTTTTCAAAAATCATAGCAGACTGTGATTCTTCACAGGAAGTTAAGGATTTTGCCAGCTGTGGTGACTCATAGCTGTAACCTTTGCACATGGGAAGCTGAGGCAGGATTCCTGTGGGTTTACATACTGCATGGACTGTACAGTGAATTTCTAGCTAACCTGGGCTATAACATGAGGGACTCTGTCCTGGAGTCAAAAAAGAGAAAAGAGAAAGAGAAATGAAAGTTGTACTGAATAGTATATGACCATTTATGGCCAAACATTTCTTTCTTTACAGGACTTAATTTTGTAGTTATTTTGATTTGTTAAATACATTATATGAATAAGACAAAAGGGTCACAGTTTCCACTCGGCTTTCCTATTATTACTGTATTATAGTTGCCTGGTCATAATCTCTCTTATTCCCTCTTTTTTGTTCTCTTTCCACACTTTTCCTCCATAAGGATTTTATGAAAGCCTTTACTCTCTCCAGTTGTAGTCACACTACCCTTAGATTTTCATTGACTGTTTCCTAAAGACAAGGACCCTGTGTCATATCACTTTAGTATGACCACAGAATAGGATGCTGATATAGATGCAATGCCACAAGCTCCTTCTAACATCTAATTATTGACACCTCACCCCCACCCCAGCTTTTGCAGTAATGTTCTTGGAAGGTCTAGAATCCAGACATTAGATTTAGTTGTTCAGATGCTTTATTCTGCTTCAACCCAGAGCAATCTTGTCTTATCTTTAATGTCTTCTTTAATGATTTAACAGTTTATGAAGAATATATCCCAGTTATTTCTCTAGTTCAGTTTATATGCGTTCCTCAAAAAAAATAGTTTTCAATTGTATATTTTGGCTGGATGGTCAAGGCATTGGTGCCATGTTGTCAGTTTTCCAGTTTGTCAGTTCTTTCCCTAGTCTTAGAACCACCAACCTACATAGGTCCTGTCTATGGAGAATGATGCTTAGAAACCAGATTTGGGCCATAGGGATGCTCTGTTCTTCTCATTGTCTTCACTTACAGATGCTTTTGGTAAACAAAATGGGCAATACAAAAATCCATTGATTTTAAAAAATTAAATTAAATGGATTAAATTAAATCAATTCTATCCAGAGAAGTGTTACCACACACACACACACACACACACACACACACACACACACACACACACACACACACACACACACACAAGGCCACTTTCTGAGACAGTGTCTCACTAGCTAGCCTGGAACTCTATATTATGTAGCATGGATCAGAATGACCTTGAACTCATGGAGTAAACTTGCCTCTGCAAATACTAGAGGTGTTTACTGCCATGTCCTGGCTCTTTTCTTTTTACATCTCTGGATTCTTTCACCCTCATTTTGTTTGTTGTTGCTGCAATTGCTGTGTAGCAAAGGATGACCTGAACTTTTGGATCTTCCTACCTCTACCTCCTGATTGGGAATACAGAAGCACATCAGCTCATCCAGTTTTTACAGTGTTGGGGATGAATCCAAGGCTTTGTGTACCATGCATGTACTCTACCTTTACATTCCTAACCTTTTCCTTAAAGTATATTTTTTTCATATCATATATTCTGATTACAGTTTCCTTTCCCCAAACTCTTCCCAGATTTTCACCACCTCCTCAACCAAATCCACTCCCTTTATTTCTCTCATTAGAAAACAAACAGGCATTTAAAATTAATAGTGATTATAATATTAATAAAATAAAACAAACCAGAATAGGGCAAAGCAAACAAATGGGGAAAAAAACAAGCAAACAACGGAAGACAAGAGACAAAGAAAAACCACAAGAAATACATAAAGATGCTGAGACATATATATTGCACACACAGAAATCCTATAAAAACAAAACCTTAATGGATAAGTACAAGATCTATAATGAAAAAGAATTCTCCAGGCAAAACATTATCATGTGCACGCAAGCACGCACACACCCAAATGAACAAAAACCAAAGAAAACCAAAAACCCAAGAAAAAACAAAACAACAACAGAAACCTAAAACAAAGCACAAAACCCTACAAAAATTCCAGAGTTCTTTTTGTGTTGGCTATCATTTCTTGAACAGTAAATATCATACTCATATGATCTACCTTATGAAAAATTTTTGCGTTTGTGTATGCTGTCTGTACCTGTGTATTTATGCCTGTGTGTGTGTGTGAGCATGGGTAACATGTGCCACAGTGAATTTGAACAGGTCAATGACAACCTTGCTGTTGGTCTTTGCCTCCTGTTTTGCTTGCAACAGGGTCTCTTGTTTATTGGTGAGTTGGCCCACAGGCTTCTGGGGATCCTCCTGTCTCTACTTCCTATTCTGCCATAGTAGCACTGGAGTTACAGAAGGAGCTGCCAACCAAGCCCAGTTTTTATCCTGGGTGCCATCATCTCTAGCAAAGAGCATTTTTTTTGGGGGGGGGGGCTCTCCCCTGCTAAACCCCAGTCAACAGGTTGAATATTTGTCCTGATCTTCCTGGAAACTTCAAATAACCCATTAGTGTCAACCAATGAGAAGGACTGCAGATATATCACTGGTGTGTTTCTACCTCCTTTGTTATTTCCATTTTAGTATTATGTATGAACTACTAAAGTGACTTGGCTTGTCAGCTGATGTCTGATATATGATATGTCAGTAAAGAAAATCTCAAATTCAAATTGGGATTATTTGATTTTTAGTTTTTTAAAAAATATTATTCCACATGCAAAAGGCAGAATTTTATTGTTTAGCATAAGATTCCTTTTGAAATATGATTACAACATCACAGTATGTCCTAGCAATTTCTTCCCTTACAGATAGTATCTGAATAATCATCTGTATCATTAAAGCAATTTTCCCCTTGCTTTCTTTTGTGTTTATTCCTGTGCAGCTTGATAAGCAAGAGCTATTAGGCTAAAACAATTTCTTTGTGGAGCCTTCTTTATTGGTTGGCAATAATGAGAACAGTTTTGTGTCCAATGGGTCTGTGCTTTTATTTTTGAGTAACAAAGTGTTTCTATTTCGTGATGATACCATGGGAAGCAGGTTTAAAAGCTAGCTTTAAAGGATCTGTAGCTCTGAGAGGTTATAATTTAGAATGGAGGCATGGTGGTCAGAGGAAATGAGCCAGAGTTAAAAGCCCTTTCTGTGCCGTTGCATCTGTAACCACCCTCAAAGCACTCTGCACTTTATGTCACAAGGAAGCCTCAAATCCTGTGTGTAAATGCTGTCTGCAGGAGCCTCATCATTTCTGAAAACAGTTCTTTTATTCTTTGAGTGTTTGAACAAGAAATATAAATACTAGTATTTTCTCTTTTTGCGGGATGACCTATAGGTATAGGGATTTTCAGCTACATTTGAATAAATGCTATAACATGAAAGCAAAATCAAATTTACAGTTATCAGACTTGAGACAGAAAGTTTTTGTGTTATTTTGGCTAACCCTTTCTCTTTTTAGTGTGTGTGTGTGTGTGTGTGTGTGTGTGTGTAAAAGGTTGCTAATCTCTTTGTGTGGGAGTTGTTTTATACCTAAATTTCTTCTCCAGGGTAAAATATACTTGTCAGCTACAAGTCTGTGGTGTACACCATTTTTGTCAATAGCTTTAAAGGTAGAGGTTGGTTACACACAACCTCCAAAGAACTCTAGAACGCAGAGCATTTAGACAGAGTGATGCTGACCTATGACTGTTATTACTCAGTCAAGGGGAGGCAGTGGCCCTCATGGTATTTCTTATATTCAAGGGTTTTTATTTCTCCTGAATCTTTTTTTTTATTCTTTTTCATCTAATACAGTTTCATTTCCCCCTTCTACCATCTCTCTGTCTTTCTGTCTGATTTTTTATTTTATTTTTTAATTAATAAAAATTTCATTTATTTTACATCATGACTGCAGTTTTGCTTACCCTCCCTCCTCTCCTCTCATTCCTCCCCTCCACCTCCCCCAGAGGACAGGCATTCTGTGGGTGTCAACAAACATGACATAGCAAGTTGAGGTAGGACTAAACTCCTTCCTTTGTATTAAGGTTAGGAGAGGTAACACAGTATGGGGGATAGGTTCCCAAAAGCCAGCTCAAGTATTAGGGACAGGCCCAAGATCCCACTGCCAAGAGTCCCACAAATAGATCAAGCTACACATTTTTCTTATATACACATTCACTTTGAACACAAATTCAAGAAATAACAAACTTAGAACTAGTTCCAAAAGAGTATTACATAAGGACAATGTATATAATTGATATGTTTATCTATTTGTATATATATATATACATAAACATTGATGTATGTTTATATATTTATATGTATATATACATAAACATTGACATATACCTACTCTAATTCAAGTGGAAAATAACATACATGAAGTGTTTGTTTTATTGTAGGCATTCAGTTAATGCTTATATGAATGAATGAATGAATAAATGACTCCAAAAAAAGAAATGATATTAAGGCTTATGGTACTGTATATACAGACATTACCCAAAGAAAATCATTTATTCAGTCAAAATATACTTGTCTTCATGTCTTACATATAATGATGATGTAGTTGTATGGAGTGATTGGTCAGTCATCTGTTTTCTCTTTTTATGTGACCCTTCTGAACCTTGTCTTGCCTACTACTGATTTGGTAATTAATTTAAATGAGCAGATATTTCACTAGAAAAGTCATGTTTTAGATGAAAGTGATTTTATTATGGAACCTGAAATAAGCTCTCACTACAGATCATTTTCTCTCTCGTCATAGCACAGACTCAGTGGACTAAAATGAATTTTATATGATAGAAATCATAATGAGACACTTAGGACACTTATCTTTAAAAACAAGAATAATGAGTCTGGGGAGCTGGCTTAGTTAATAGTGTACTGCAAAGGTGTGAGGAACTGGGCTGCATCCTCAGTACCCATAACAAAAGCCAGTTGTGGTGATACACTTATAAGCCCAGCACCAGGGATGTAGCCACAGGAGGGTCCTTGGGGATTGCTGTTCTGCCAGACTGGCTTAATCACCATGCCTTAGGCTCTGGTGACATTGTCTAGAAAGACAAGGCAGATGTTTGTCTAAAGATACAATGCTTGAGTTTGAACTCTGGAGTTAATAGCTCCATTGGACACTATGCATTTTACTTACTATGTTGTTTATTTTCCCTGAAAGTAAAGAATAAAAATTGCAGAAGTAATGGAAAGCCCCCTGCAATGCCAGTGAAGTTTCACATAGTAGGCATTTATCCAGTGTTTGTTGATAAATGAAGGCTTTCAGAATTCACCTAACTTTCTGTGACTATATTTCTTCCAGTGCACAATGGTAACAACATTCAATGATTACTTTGTTATCATTAATATAATTACGTATTCATCGTCTATAACTTAAATGTTTTATTTTTAAAGATTTATTTTTATTTTTTATTTTAAAAAGTATAGATAGATTTATGTGTCTGTTTGGATATGTGCCCACACATGCCAGTACCTACAGAGGTCAGAGGTGACTAATCCCCCTTGGACTAGATTTCTAGGCACTGGTGAACCATTTGATATGGGTGCTGGGAAACAAACTTGGTTCATCGGCTAGAACAGTATGTGCTCTTAGTTGCTGAACTATCCTTGCAGTCCTAGTTTATGTAGTTTTCAAGTTTCTCCCATTTTAAACTCCATGTAAAGTCATCTCTTTAATATGAAGGGCATCCTCACCTGTTCAACTCTGTGTATAGCCTCAGTACCATGTGTGCTTGATGGCCGCTTCTTACCTGCTCAAGATCTTCTTTTGGCTGTATGCTTACAAGAAATTCTGAGTTCCTGGCCACTGACTACATTCAGAAAGCTGTTTCCTGGGTTCAGGTCTGAGCAGTCAATTTAGTTCCAATTGTTTTTCTATTACACAAAGGCCATGTGAATCATCTCCCTTTCTTCTGAAAAAGTAGCAGTGCTCCTTGGATCCTGTGCTGTCCTATGGAGTGTTAGGAGTTTTGGAGAAAAAAAAATTGTGACAAGGAGCAGTGAACAACCTTGGCAGGACACTGAGGCCTGGAGATGCAACCTTATCTAGAGGAGTCCCAATTAAACAAATAATGATAATGTATTACTTAATAGATATGTAAATATTTCATGAAAGCATAGATGAGGCACGGAGAGACTTCTGTGAGAAGGTGACATAGAAACTGAATCTTCAGGAACTGGAGTGTGTGAAAGTGGATGGATTGAGGGCTTAAGGAGCTTTAGACTGAGAAAAATAAAAATGAGGGAAGAGGCAGAAAATAGTGCATGTTGGTGTATGCCTGTACTCTTAGCAGGAGACAAAAAGAGGAGTGTGGAGTTCCAGGATAGCTTAGACTATCTAGCATGACCCAGTCTCAACACACACACACACACATACACACACACATACACACACACATACACACACACACACACACACACACACACACACACACACACACACACACACACAGCCTTTGGAGAAGGCTGGTCTCCAAAACCTTACTGTTTATTTCAGTTTGTTGATACAGGTTTTTGAATGAAGTCGCCTTCTACTGCTTCTTCCCAAGCTCCGGGATTACAGGTGTGGGAAATTTTAAAACAGGGTTTGGTGTTTGAGTTATTCTTATTATGCCACTTATTCTTCCTGCCGCACATGGTATATGGCTCTGGACTGCAATTATTTATGAAAAGGTGGGAATGCCGCCTTATATTGATATGTCATGGCAGGGCAGGGACTACATGGTTCTCAGTACTGGCATTTACAGCACTGGGGGTGCGGGCATCACTCTGTATGACTGAGTTTAGTGACCTAACTGGGCTTCTGAGTAGAACAAGGCTCAATGCCACTTACTCCTATAAGTTGTAGGAGGACAACAGGAAAATAGAGACTAGAGGAGGTGCTGATGGCCACTCTTCTACACAGTTTGTTTAGTCTTTAGTGGTGCTATTAAATCTACTTCCTCACACAATCCTGGCAAAAACCTTGATGTGACTAAAGATACAGCCTTTTAATTGTGTTGTCAAAGACAAGGATCTTCATCCTCTGCCTGGAGGTCCAGGTATTGCCTATGTGTGCTAACCTCTCTAGTAGCAAAAGTAGGGACTGGAGGTGGCTCCATGACAAGTGTCTCTTGCCAAGGCATGGGGCAATGCAGTGGTTGTAGAGCAAACCAGTGACTCTCAGATGCCCTCAACTCCACTGTATATAGGCAGACACTTTAGAGGACACAGGTGATCCCTGTTCCCCACATTTCATCCCATACATCACCTCTTTGAATCTAGGCTCTGAGAATCAATGAAATCATAGGAACTGTGCATCCACAGCGATCTAGCTCTTCACCACCCTTCAGATCTTGGGCGATCAACCCCAATCTTGACACTCTAGTTACAAATGTGAGCCTAAGCTAATTTTTAGAATTATGGAGAACAGCAGGGAGAACACTTAATCTGTGCACACTAATCTCGGGAATGGAAGATTTCTGTCCTTTACCCCGCAGATCTCTTATAGCCCCAGCCTGAAGGTCATTTCCCCCCAAATGCTTCTTTGACTTATCAGCACGTTTTCTCTGCTCATGACTGAGCACAGTTGAGACCACCAAACCAGACCGCTCCACTGGACCCATCTGCTCCCCCAGACTGTACCACTCTCCTGAACTGTATGGCTCCATAGCTATTTAGTAAACACTTCTGTATTTCATTAGGTAAATTTTAGTGTTCTATTGTAAATATCAAATTTACTTTAAAATGCTGACGCGCTGTGCTGATTCTATGGATTTCACAATTAGCAATCATGTTTGAGAAATACAGATATGTATTGCAGCAGTCTGATATGGAATTCTGTTATTGCACTTGCAAGGGTACCCTAATTATTTTTCTATAATATCCATCCAGTGCATAGTGCAGCATTGATGATCGGATAGCATTTATTGACTGACTCAAGTCCAAAAGAGCTGAGAGTCTGAGCTTAGAGATTTAATCATCCCAGCTAACCAGCTACAACAGTTTGTGTAGTGTTACTACAGTGCTTGCTGCCTAATACAAGTCCCTGGATAAAAGCAAGGCTTTCTTTCATGTTAGGTCCACTTGCATCTGAACAAGGAGTTCAGATTTATTCTTTTATTCTGACAACATGGCAGACAGACAACAGTATATAATATTTGCTATTTTCCACATAGAATCCAATACTTAAGAGAAACAGGTCCTGTTACTTTTTGTGAAGGGAGCTGAAATTAAGTTTATCCTCTGAGGTGAGCAGTATATGGCGATTTTTTATATATGTTATTTTTTCATAACATGGTGTATTCACAGTGTGTCACAGACAATCCAGATGGCTCATTTCTAGTCTACTTTATTGCTAATTAAAAAACTGATTTTTCTCTCTCAAACTCGAGTGTTTATATATTTATTGTCAAAATATTCAATAGCTGGACAAACTAAATTTGTTCAAGAAAGCCTAATTGGGCATTTTCCATCTTGCATAACTCTGATGCTTATATTTAATGGGGCCTGGGGAATAGCCATTAGTAAAGGTATTGATTAGCAGTCTGCTTCTTTTAAATGGCTGTGCATTGACTCAAGAATTTAAATTTCAAGACACTAAAAATTTAAAAGACAAAACTCTGAGCTGAGGCTCTAGGCTGTCCTTGGCATAGGGGTGTATAGTTTTGCATTGCTCTACTCTGAGGGCTATTGTCAGCCTGGCAGAGGGCAGCGTCATAACTAGATTGCTCATATGGGGACAATTGATTGTTATTTGGCTGACTGGAGCGTGCATGGGAGTCAATAGACATATATCTATTATTACAGATTAAAGATATTTGATATAGTTTGATTCTCAGTATAGAAAGTGCTGCATGATCAGTGTTTAAAACTCTTATGGCAGGGCATTGATATGACAAATAATAAATATACTTTTAGGTATAGTGAGTTAGTAATTGAATAAATCTTATACTGAAAAATACAGACTTTTTTCTCATTCTTATAACATACTTAATTTGTTCTTTAAGGATTTTTATTTGAGTATATAATATCTTCATTCTACTCACATCCTGTACCATCTCTTGTCTCCCTCCCATCCTCTACCTCCATTGCCATAAATCTTTTTCTGACACTGATGACTTCGGAGACTCAATTAGTTTAACCATGGCCATCCTTGTGACTTTGCATTTGGAAATACCCTTTGGAGCCTAGTGGGCTCACAAATGGGTAGACAACTGAAGAATATGATTGTTTTTGTCTCTCAGAATTTAGCAGTAACCAAAAGTTCAGTGGGAGAGGTAGGGCCCTGTATGCCTATTACTGATTCATAATTAATTGGCTTTTGATAGGCACAGGTAACAGCAGCTTTTGAAAGATTATAGTAACAATATCTATATCATACTCTATACATAGCATTTTGCAGCCAAACATAGAAGAATATTTGATGGTTTTGTTTTTCTTCTCTTGATTTTATTTAGATAACTTATAATACTAAATAGCCATAGAGTTGCTTTTTTGCGTCATATGCATTTTCTCATTCTTAAAATATTTTAATATATGATTATGATTAGTGTGTGTGTATGTGTGCATGTGTGCAACACACAGTGTGACTGGCAGTCAAAGAACAATTTTGTGGGGTCAGTTTTCTCCTTCTACTTTTAGTTCTAACCCTCTACCTTTCAGTGGGTTAGCCTGTGTGTGTGTGTGTGTGTGTGTGTGTGTGTGTGTGTGTGTGTATGTGTGAGCACACGTGAATGTGTATCCCTGAAAATTGACACCAAGTAACTAGTGAATTGCTGTCCACTTTATGTATTAAGGTAGCATTCTTCCTGAAGCCCAAACTCTCCTTTCAGGCTCATTTAGCCAGCCAGCTTGACGTGTGCATCCCCTGTCCCTGGCTCTGAGTGCTGGGATTACAGGCATACCACCATGCCTGCCTGGCTTTTGTGTCTTTACACTTTCACAACAAGTGATTTACTCACTGAGCCATTGTCTCCCTTGCATCACAGCAGGACATTTTAAAATTCCTACATTTTCACTTTTATTTAATTTATTCTAGCGTGTAGGAAAGCATCTAGTGAAGTCTGTGATTGAGAAAGTTGCTTATAAAAGCTATCTTATTTAAAAATTCCATCCTTGAACTGACTGGCTAGTGTTGTTAATCTTCAAACATGTTCCTGTGTATTTGCTAAACCAATGATTGGCATATATATTGAACTTTTTTTTAAATATAGAATTTGGTATTGTGTACCATTTGATATATCTGTGATTTTCTGTTCTTGGAGTTGGCAATGTTGTAATTTTTAATATTATCGTCGTGAGTTCAGAAAATGAATGACATTTCCTTTTTTTCTTTCCATGTGGTTCCTTTCCATTATATTCATATGATAAGGGATTTTTTTTCTGTCACAGTGAAATGCCACAAATGGTTTTTTAGGTGTAGCAATCAAATTTAAGTCTGTTCTAAGATACAATGTTATGAAATGTTATTTTGTGATATCAACAGCCTGACCTAGTTTGCATAAAAATGGTTTGCATTTCAATACATACCGTATAACTATAATGTTTCATAATAGATATATAATCTGTACACTCAAGGAAATTTCTGGAGTAGAATGGATGTTCCCACTGTCATTTGAAGCTCATATTCTATATGGATGTGGATAATGGTGTTGTGTATGGCTTGTCTTTCTTGTTTTCAACAGTGACTTTTACTGTAGTCAGGGTTCAGGAAGCTCTTGGTGATATTTTATGGGCACTTATGGTCTTCTCTTACTGTGTACAGATGTTGCATGTCTTGTTCTGCTAATAAACAGATTGTATTCTACTGTCTCATTAGCATTTCAGTAAATGGATTTCAAATGGTCTCATTAGCTTTCTGATAAATATCATTTTAATTAAATATCCATAAGTCTGGAAAGATCTGTTGTAACAATGTAGTAATTATGATATAATTTATATTACTGTGGAATTGTGCACCTATTTCTCATTGCAGAATAACTACAAATGAGAGTTTTCACTAGCTTGCACTTGTAGAGATCACAGTCAATTGATACCTTGAATAAATTCACATTCACTTTTATCACAGTGATGAAACAGTTGATATTATACCATTTCACGTGGCAAAAACTAATAAACATTGGCTTGCTAGTTTTTTTGTACTAATGATGAACAAAACTGATGTTTTATGTTTACAGAACTTTTGTACATATTAATTTGTTAATGCCGTTGAATAGTACTCATCTTAGCTCTTCAATAAGGCATTAAAATAGTTATGAAGTATAGAAACAATAATTTAGTAGAGACTTTAAAAACAGAAAGGGCTGACTTAAGATATGTTGGCTATAACTACAATAGTGACTTAAATGACCTTAATAAAAATACCTCATAGAATGGTTTTGAAAGTTAGTGTAATAATTAAGACTAAGTATTATCATAATAATGGAAATTGTATTCTAAGTAATGTACACTTTTAGTTGAAATCTTGTTATTGATTTCATGCTATGACAATCATAAAATGTTAACTGAATAGGTTAAAATCTACTCAGTTGTAAATTTTTTCATCGGCATGCCTTGAATGCCAGTATATAATTAGGAAGCTGAAAAACTTAGAATTGATATTTAATAAAATTAGATCTGCTTGGATTCAAATGGTATGATTATTATGTATTTTTGCTTAGCTCTTGACATAAAATTATTTTATAGTTGTTATCTATTTTCTGATAAACTAAATTATAAAGAAATTGATTGTAGGTTAATTTCCATTTTTCTTTTTTTACACCTGAAGCCATGTAAAAAAGTTTCAACTACAATTCTCTACATTATTTGCCCACTTAGTTTTAGTCTTTTAATTGTGTGGCCTCTACTAGCCTTACTTCTCCCTCCCTCCCACCAGTTTTCCTGTTTATCCTGCTGAGTGCTAGAATTACAGGTCTTTGCCAACATGTCCACATTTAACCTGATGTAATGTGTACTCCCTACTCCTCTCCTTTAAATTGCAATGGAAAATGGATAATTGAATGAATCTTGGGTATATATTGGTGTTATTAAGGAAAGTGGGTAAGATCAGTTAGGTATATTAATATTGTTGATCCTCTTATTATAAAATACATATGTGCAAGAGCATCACAGCAGTGTGTTAGAACAAACTGCTGTCCTTGCAGCTTCTGAGAAGGCAATGGAACACCTGTCTAGAGGGAATAGAAAATAGAGATTAAACAGATATAGGGGGATGTAGATTATATGATTATGTCAAAGAGGCAGAAAGCTGAGAAAGTAGAATTCAGAAAGAGGAAAATGCAAACATTCATCAGAACAACTTTAGAAGTTTTTAGTTACACCAAATGGAACAGGTTCTTTAGCAGTTGCCACCAAGCAATTGTCACTCCTTTTCCTAATAACTATTAATCTGCCTTGTATATTTTTCCTTATAGAGCATTTCACACAAATGGAGTTGTGTCACATACTCTTGTCCCTGGCTTATTTGTTTTAACATAATGTGTGGTGATATCTTGCTTGTACAAATAAAGCCTGTCTGAGCGTCAGAGAATGGAGCTAACCAGACCTCCAGTCCTCTATGGTTTGCTAGTGGAAAGCTCCATTCCCTGACCCTCAGACAGGCTTTATTTGTATAAGCAAGATATCACCAGAAGAATGCTTTCAGTAGCCATCATGTTGTGCTATGTATCACTGCTTTGTTCATATTTATGGCTTAACACTTTCCCTTTTCATAAATATTCCACATTTTATTCATCCCTTTTCCATTTTATAGACATTTGGCTTGTTTCTATCTTTTGAATAATATGAACAAATATTGTTAAACATTCACATACAAGTGTTGTTTGGATGGCTGTTTCTGAGATGGGGAGGTGGCTCACTGGGTAGGAGCACTTGCTGTATAGACATGAGTATTTGAATTCAGATCTCCACACATGGAAACTGTTGGGCATGGATGTGTATGCCCATGGCATTGTGAGTAAGAACAAGAGAATTCTAAGAGCTCACTGGCCATTGGCCAGCCAACCATAAACAGTGAACTTACAGTGCAGTGAGCAACATTCTACCAGAGGACTAAGTCAGAGAGCAATACAGGAAGGCACCCAACTTGCATCCTTGGCTCTACTTGTATGTGTCTGTGT
This sequence comes from Cricetiscus sungorus, assembly GCA_030556225.1. NCBI lineage: Eukaryota > Metazoa > Chordata > Mammalia > Rodentia > Cricetidae > Cricetiscus > Cricetiscus sungorus. Next base: position 19,258,031 of record JANBXA010000600.1, on the reverse strand, counting down.
GCATGTATTACACATACATGCACACACACACACACACACACACACACACACACACATTCATTCATGAACATACTCTTAGAGAGCTGCCAATTTGATTTTCAGTGTGGCTAACTACTCCCCATGCTTAACAGTAGTGGGTGGAGTTTCCACTTCTCCACATTCTCATCAGCACAATATTGCCTAATTATAGGAGTCCTGGTAGATGGGAAGTGGTGTGTCATATGTAAGATTAGGAGGCTGTTTCACTGTCATAATCAATGTTTAACTAAAGTCATGCTAAATTTGTGCATATATTATTGCTGTTAATGTTTATTCTTAATTGCAATCTGTACATATTCTTAAAACAAAGTTAGTTATTACACATAGTTTCTCTGGGAGCTTATTATCCTTACTGGAAAATTGAGACTTAGAGATAAGTGATTTGATGATGGTCATTGAGTTTGTAAATGGTGTTGGTTCTGACATGTGATGGGGGATGTCCTTCTGTATAAATGTTTCTCTCATTGGTTGATGAATAAAACATTAATTGGCCAGTAGCCAAGAAGGGCTATGAGACAAGGAGAATTCTGGAGAGAGAATGAAGAGAGAGACATCATGTAGCTGCTGAGAGAGATTCTCCAATAAGATAAGACCACTTGGAAATATTTAGATTAATGTAAATGGGTTCATAGTTAAAAGAGAGCTAGCTAGTAAGAAGCCTAAGCCATCAGCTAAAAAGTCTACAACTAAATATAAGTCTCTGTGTGTTTATTTGGGGCAAAGCAGCTGCAGAACCAGGCAGAACAGAAACTTCCACCAACAGACATGTTTTCACCTTTTGTTGGCTACATGAACCTGGGAAAGTAGGACCTAAAAATGAGGTGGACTAAAGTCTCAATAGCTGACTTTAGTCAGTTAATTAGACTATTTATACTCGAGAGTTTAGAGTCACCTGAGTAAAGTGTACAGTCACAAGGATAAGCCACATGTGGCAAAAACACATTTTTCCATAGAGACATATGCATAGCAACAGCTGAAGTAAACTCACTCCTATCCACCATACCTGGGAGGAGCACAAAAACACATTCCAAGAACAAGTCTGTGTTTTAAAGACACTGAAGTCACAAGACTCATGTCTTATTTTCTTATGGATTTCTCACAAGTACTCAGAATTCTAAACACAACTCCATTCTTGGACTGTATTCCAACACTGACACAGAGTGGGGAAAATGTATAGCTGTTCCATAGGGCTAGAAGTAGCCCAAACTCAGGTAATTAGCCTCTGGGCCTGCAACATTAGTCTCTCTACACTACTGAGATTCTAATCAGTCTCTGCAGACACAGCTTCTCTTCAGTATTTGTTCACACTCACTTTGTATTTTTTGATCTGACTCATTGATCTGTACAATGCTCAACAAGTCTATTTGTTATGCTTGGCAGATATGGAACCAGTGTACAAATGGAAAAGACCTTGCTTGGGGTTCTTTTGTGATAGCGAACCAGTATGGTTCTCTTCCTGAGAGGCTCCTAAACAGATGGAGCCAGTGTACTCCAAGTGCACGATCTCTGCTTAGTCATAGCCTGTATATGGCTAGAAATTTTAGGCATTTATTAGAAAGTGTTCAAGTCTTCTCATTAGGTCAATATATCTGATACCAAAGTATCACCTGTCTTGGTGGTTGTAGGTGTATCTGATTTCACTTAAGAAGCTTGTTGAACTTTGTGATGGCTGTGACTCATATCAGATGAAAAGTGAGTGTCTGTGTACAAGCAGTCGTCAACACTTACCTTTCCACTTGGGTACCTAGTTTGGAGGAAAGAGTACTGTTCTTCTGAGCCTCATGCATTTCAGGGCCTGTTACCTTTGATATATAATCAAAGCTACTGTCCAGATGTCTTTACTTGTTTAACTTTCAAGATCTGACTCTCTTTTGGCCCTAATTTGGTTAAGATTCATATGAATGGCTTTTTTGCTTGAATGCTTCTGAACTATGCGAAGAGCATGATGGTAATTCTTCACCAATGTGCTTGTCATATGTAAGGATCGTAGCAGATCCTTACTGGAAAAACACCCCCTGTAGAAGCCTGCCATTTCTGTTAATTTTGGATGTTTATGGTCTATAGTTTTGGTCTTTCTAGAGTTATTTTTTTCTTTTCCTTTTGTCAGTCTCCAGGGATACCATTCTCTCCTTTCTAAGTGTACTGTCATCTTGGCTTAGCCCCTGACCTTAACAGCTACAGAATGATCAATACTAGGTAAGGTAAATGGGCCAGATGTGAATTTATTACTGGAGTATTCACTTCATTTATGTAAATGCATTGTCAACAGGTTGCCTATTTGCATTGCTCAGTATTCATTTCCAGACACTTATGACATGAACTTGTGTATGTAAGCATTTTCAGAGACCTGCCTTGTGCTTGCACGTGTCAGAGCAGCTTCACTTAAATAATTTGAAGTCTCTATGATGAAGATTTGGCCTTTTTTATGACCTGATGGAGTCCTTACTGAAATGGAACAATGTAAAGGACAGAGTAAATGTAGTAATGACAGATTTTTTTTTTAAAAAGCATTTTCTTATCTGGCCTAAACCTACTCTTACCACTTCTTTTTCTGTAAAATAGAATTTGTGTACATTGACCAACTCTCCAAGGAGATGACAATGCTAGTAACTACTGCAAAGCTTACAGCTAGTCTATGCTTTAATTTCTAATGAGTAGTCCCCATTTTTTAGAGTAGCTTTAGAAACTAGTGTCAAAAACACAGCATATTCCTGTAAATGTCTCTCCTAGTTTTTATTGAAAATCAGGGGGAAGATATTTGGTAACTTTGATTCGATCCAAAAGACTCTTCTAAAGCACAAGCTATTATCATCATAGATGAGCTTCTTAACTTAAAAATGCATTTATTTAAATCCCTGCTCCACTTGCAAGTATCTGCCATTCATTCTCAGGGGGGCAGAGGAACTGGAATTCCTATACTCAACAGAGGAAGAATTAATTTGGCATAAACTCTGTGGAAGCAAATCTTCATGCTTGCCTGTGTAATATTAGACTTTCTGTACCTCCAGCACTCTGCCCTTGAAGGCATTTTTTTCTGTAGGTTTTAATCCCCCAAAACAAGTGTGTGTCTCTGATCAGAATTTATAAGCATTAGCAAAGCTTATAACCAAACTGTCAAGATAAAGAGGCAAGTTAAAATCTCAACATTGCAGCCTTATGAGTGGTAGCTCCTAGGTCTTGGAGTCACCACCATGAAGGTACCCTTTGTGCGGACTCTACCCCACTTCCTTTAGTAGAACTGATGGTTTGCTCACACTTAGTAGGTGGATTCCCCATTTAACTGTTTGACATTTGCAGAGTGTGTTTACAAACATCGTACCCAGTTCTCAAAACAACCAGAAATGACACCTGCCCTCATTCCAGTGTGCTAGTTCCGCTGTCTTCCACTACAGTAACCTTCCTGACTGTCTCTAATTCCTTTTCTTTTCATAGTTGCTCCTTGATATATTTTCAGATCAACTTAGGAAATGGTCATCCAAGTCCTATTCTGTGCGCAGCATGTGAACTTTCCCTTGCTTTACTCTGCACTTAAACCACTTGTGCTTGGGGAAATTGCCTAACAGAAAATACAACAGAATCCATCTGCTTCTTCCATCTTCATCCAGGGGAACTGTTCATTTTAGGTATGTAGATTTATGGATGTTTGAAAAACTGTGATCCATGACCTATAGCATTTGAAATAGGAAAATGAGGTTGATGGGGAATTTGTTGCTCTCATTTTTCCCCTCTTGTTTTGTTTGTGATAAATCTAATGTTTGTAATCATACTTCCTAGACTGTGCTTTTTACATCCTGGGCAGACCACAAGCGGATCAGATAGCTTTTACAGCTCAGATTTCCTTTTGTGCCTTCAGCTTGACTCTTAACCACTTCATTTTCTATGAAATAGAATTTGGTCTTCTTTTACTCTTTGTTCATTTGGTAAGTTCTGAAAAATGCATGCTGGCATGTGCTAGTATAGTATCTTGTAGTGCACAGCCTTCTGTTAGTGACTGCTCATTTCACTATCTCTGTAGCCTTGCCCTTTCAAGAATATCATGTCATTGAGATCATGCAGAACATAATTTTTTACTTAACATTTAAGATTCTTCCCTGCCTTCTGTAGTTTCATGATATTTATTTTTATTACTGGGCAATATCCCATTATATAAATATACCACAGTTTACTTACTGAAGAATATCTGAATTTCTTCCAAGTTTTGGCAGTTATTAATACATTGTTATATACTTAAATATTTATTATTATTATTATTATTATTATTATTATTATTATTATTTTGATACAGGTTCTCATGTAGCTCAGACTGGTTCTGTAGCTAAGGATGACCTGGACATCCTAGTTTTCTTGTCTTTGTCTTCTGAGAGCTATAATTACCAGGAGGTATCACCATACCTAACTTTGTGTACATGTTTCTGTAGGCAAACATTCTTTCAACTCTGTTATTAGAAGGGGATTTTACAAGTTGTTCACACTTCAGGAAATTAGAATGCATGAATGTTTTAGAGCTTAAAGATAGTCTATATTATAGAGAGAAAACATATGCTCATTAAGATGAGTGTGGTGTGTGTGTGATTTTGAAAAATGCATTGTGAACCATTAAAAGCATTTTGCTAGTAATTAGTAGGCAATTATATTTAGAACTTTATTGACTTGAAAGTGCATGTTTATATTTTATATGAAAAAATGTCTTTGTCATGTGTGCCCAGGCTTAAATTGCTGTATTTGGAGCATCGTTCCAGGATGGATATTTGTATTTTTGAATAATTAATTTGACATGAGTCCAATGTGAGGTTATTGCCTCATCCCAAGAGATGAACACAAATCACTAAATCAAGTATAGTAAAATTGCCTGCCTTGCCCCCTCTCCTCAACCAGCACTTGGATTTTTTTTCATTGAAGAAATACTTCCTTAATGCCAGACAGGAGTACTTAAACAAGATAGGAATCTTTACCCTTCCGAAGCTCAAATTTTAATGGAGGAAACAAATAAGTAGAATTAATGGTATATTAGATACTTATAATCAGGCATTAACAGAATATAGCTCTCAAAGTTGGGGATTCCCGGTATGTATGTTCCCTCTTAGTGGAGTAGTGTGGAGAGAATACAAGATGATCTTGGTTCTTAGGTTTCCCTGAGCCTGATGAAAAGGGGAAGTAAAGGGCATAGTGTTATATAATATCACTGTGTCATTCTCATGGTCTCACGGAAGGTAGACACAGTAAGAGTGTGAGTGTTGCTGTTTGTTTTTTTGGGCAGGCACTTGGTTGTGTGTGTGTTTGTGTATGTTTGTGTGTGTGTGTGTGTTGGGGGAATAGACTTAGTGGTGTGTGTGGGGGGATATAGACTCTCAGTGGTGTGTGTGTGTGTGTGAGGTTAGATTCTCAATGGTGTGTGTGTGTGTGTGTGTGTGTGTGTGTGTGTGTGTGTGCGCGCGCACGCTCGTGCACGTGTGTGTGTGAGAGTTTAGATTCTTAGTGGTGTGTGTGTGTGTGTGTGTGAGTGAGTGTGTGTTTGTGTGTAGTCTCTCAGTGGTGTGTGTGTGTGTGGAGGTGGTGGTGGTTAGGCTCTCAGTGGTGTGGGGGGGGGAGGCCCTCAGTGGTGTGTGTGGTGTGGAGTATACTCTCATTGTTTGCTCTTGTCAGTGGTTGTGTAGATCCTGGACAGATCTGATTCTCTCTGGAACTCACTCCTTGATTTGTTCAGATAGAGCCCTAGAAGTTATAGGACATGCCGACTCACTGATAACTAGAGAGGAACAAGATCTTTGCTAGCAGATGTATGGAGAAAACCAGAATCAGACTGGGGTGGGGGTTGGGGTGGAGAGGGGGGCAAACTTGCAGTGCTTCTGCCATGTCACAAGATCACCACTTTCTTACCTTCTTCCTGCCTTCCCTGATTTCATCCTCCTTCTAAGGGTGCTTTCTCTGTGGTTATGGAAGGACAGTGAGCAGCATTTGCAATGTGGAGAGTCGATGTGTGTTCTATACCTGCATGAGGACAGGAAAAGAGAAGCCCTGTCAGGTGACTCCAGTGTTTCTGTTTTAAACACAGACCTATTTAACACAAAACATTTTTATTTAAAAGTCTGTGGTGTGTGTGTGTGTGTGTGTGTGTGTGTGTGTGTGTGTGTTCTTGCTTGCTTGGTGGTGTGCTTGTGGTTTTCACTGTGTAGCTTGGACAGGAAAATGCAGTACTGGCTATGTTTCCTTGGCCAAACTGGAATGCTGAAACTTTGGCAACTATTGGCCAGGGTGATTACTCTCTTGCCCTAAATTACAACCCTTTGTGCATATATTATGAGTTTCACAACTTGGAGAGTATCAATATTGGCTGACTAGGGGAATTTAAGGATGCTGCTTGCAGTTTATATGTGCCAGTTTAAAAATAATATCTGTGGCGCTGGTGAAATGGCTCAGTGTGTAAGGGCATTTACCCCACGAGACTTATGATTGATTGAGTTTGGTCCTTGGAACCCAAGTAAAAGTACAAGGAAAGTACTGACTACACACACTTGTCTTCTGGCTCCCATGAATGTCATGGAACTCATGTGTCCTCAAACATTGATGTACATGTACAACAAGTAAATTTAAAAGAAACAAGTATTAGTGCAGTGTGATTTGTGTTTCTCACTTGAATATGCTTAGAATATGCTAAGTTACATATGCTACAACAGATAACACCTATTTCTTCACATCCTTAAGAATGGTAAATTTCTAGTTTATGCCATATAAATTCACCAGTGATCATTTGACTTCTCTGTCTTTGAAGACATGACCCAACTTTATGATAGTTACTTTTGAATTCAGTCTTTGCACCTTTGCATATGTTATTTCTATGGTGATTCTTGTCATAACTCTTATGCCCAGTTCATGGAAAATGCCTGCAGTTACATAGTGCTTTTTAAAAGACGCCTCTGTCCAGGGTATATATCATGTTTATCCCTCTTTAGAATGATGCATTATGCAAATGTTTTTGTTTTGAACATTGCAATTAAAGAGTAGCCATCAATAGCCTGAAAGAGCTGATGTCTCATGATGTCAGTTGAATTAAAAAAAGCCACAAGGGTCATGCTTGACTCTTAAATAGAGACTGGTAAGGTTGAAAATGACCAGATATGGAAGTAGAATATCTGAAAAAGATGTGAGATTATAAATTTTTGTGTTAATATTTTATGATCAGGGATTTTAGTCATCATTAAATAAAACTTGCCTGGTTATATCTAAGTTCTGAAGGAAGTTTGGTATTTTAAATTGGAGGCGGAGATGACTATCTTCTAATTGAATTTGAGGGAACCTCATTAATGTGCTGCCCCTTTGGTTAGCTGCCAAGGCTCACTGATGAGTGTGAAGTTAGGGATCGGGATATTGAAGACAGCATTACAAATTCTGCATCATCGTCTAGATTTCTCTATGTATGTCAGAACCGTTTGGAAATTTGCTAGTGGTGCCCTAGAAGGAAAATGGTGTTTAAGCAAGTAGGCAATAGAATATTTTAAGTTTATAATATAATATTTTCTTTGTATTCTCCACACCAACAGGCCCATTTTTCTTTTTAAATCTGTTTTGTTCCCTGATATACCCCACATGCCTGAGCCTTGGCCATTGCTTTATATATACTGGCTGAATATAAGCAACCAACCAATACATGGACTTTTTAAATTTTGTATCAAAAAGAGACACATGTGAGAGCCAGAGGGGGAATTAAGGAACATCCACCATAACTCCATAACTCCTTTCAAAGACCGAGAAGCTAGTCTGACTGTTGCTTAAGGTCATGGCTAGTAGTGGCAGAAGTAGGACTATATAAAGGTTTAATATGTCATATTTTCTCAATAGCATCTCCTCTGCTTCTAAACAAAACTACATGCTTCCTTACCAGCCAGAAATTGACACCATTCACCTTATATTGAGTCAGTTTTCATGACTGTGAGTGCTTAAGACCAGGGACAAATTCATATTATTCTTTTCTAAGATGGTAGCATAATGACTTTTGTGACAGATGGAGTTCACTGTGAATTTGAATTGGTCTGAAGGGGTAGTAACAAATAGTATATTCAAGCATGGGTCTAGGAGATAAAACTTTCATAAAGGGAGCAAAATTTGAGAGTCTTTCAAATGTGGTTAGTGCTTGATAAAATGCTGATATTAAATGATCACCATTCTTGGAAATGTATTTAATGATGTTAGTCTTGGTTTAAGTGGCTTTTTGAGAACGTCTTTGCTTTTTAAGTTTTAATGAATTAATAGTAAAACTTTTCAATAGATGTCTTAGTTTCCATACTGAAATTCCTTTTGACCTTATGCTGTGACCTCCTACTGGTTTTTCACTCTCACCAGTCCATGGCTAATGCTAATTTAATATCCTCTGGCTGACTTTGATACTAGTAATTTTAGATCTTGTAGGAAAGTTGAAAATCCAGTACTGTTATGAATGTATTTCTTAGTAAGTATACTAATCAATTTTATGCACATATAGCAAAAACATGTCTATCAAATCACCAATACATTTTTAGAAAGAATAGTTTTACTAGAAACTTTTACATAAAGCTAGGGTTTTATGCATTTGAAAACTTGAGGGAAAACACATTTTGAAAGAATTTTGGGGATTATAAAACACTAAAGCCTTTAGCATATGCATTCCTTTGCCTGTGGATCTTATAAATGAAATGATACTGAGAAATAATATTTCAGACAACTTATTTCTTATAGCTAAATCTTGTGTTATGTACAGAGTCATTCCTTTAGGAAAACAATGAGGTTTTATTTCTGTTTATTTGTCATATTAGGATCTGTATATGTATGTAAACCAGTATACTTAAGAATAGAGAACAACAGTACTTTATCTAACAGGCAGACAAGTAATGGAGATCCACTTGCCTCTGCCTGCTGAGTGCTGGGGTTGAAGGTGCTCACAACCTCACCAATCCCATATATTTGTATTTCATTCTATATACTTATTGTTACTGCTGTTTTCAGCAAAGCAAAGATGGATCTAGAAGCAGGAAAGGAATTTCTTGCACATAGGTGGGATGAGGCATGTTCATAGGTTTGGAGAGAAACTATAGAGCTATGCATAGTACAGGTGAGAACCAGCACATGCACACACAGTCCAGGCTGATCATGATTCTGCCATGTGCAGACCCTCTTCCATATGCCATGTACTAAGGAAATGTGTCTGATATGCTGACCTCAGGCCATGTGTTCACCTTTTCACACCCATCAAAGTCATCTTAGAGCTTTTTGGTGGTTCTGGAAGCAACCTTCAAACAGCCTTGGTTAGCATAGTCAGAGAACATGTGATAGAGTCATATTCCCACTTCGATGATGTAATGAGAAGAGAGACGGGGGGGGGGAGGACCTCTTTTGCTGGATGAGCTACACAGTAAGGTACTATAGTTATTGGTCCACTTAACTCATCCAGCAATGATATTATGCTGGATAAATCCATTATTATATAAAAATGATCTGTTATTCTACATATTGTCCTTTTTTTTTTTTTTTTTTTTTTTTTTGTCAACTCGTCACGACTTGGAGTTACTGGGGAGAGGAAACCTCAACAGAAGAATTGCCTAGCTGAGATTGGCCTGTGAGTGTATCTGTGGAGTGGTCTCTTGATTATTAATTGATATAGGAAGGACATGTCCACTGTGGACAGTATCATTCCTCAGCCGGTGGTCCTGGGCTGTGTTTAAAAAAAAAAACAATAACAACAAACAACAGTAACAACAAAACAGCTATGCATGAGCTGTGCAGCCAGCCAGAGAGTGGTGCAGTGAATGGTGTTCATTCATGGTTAATGGAGTGTGACCTGGAAGTGTACCCTGAAATAGACCCTTTCCTTCCTGAGGCTGCCTTTGCTCAGAATGGTTCATCACAGCAACAGGCTGGAATTAGGCAGCAGTAGACCAGGAGTTTTTAAAGTATGTGCTTTTTTGTATGTGTAGGAGATAGAAGACACTTTTACTTTTTATCTTTAATCTCTTGTCTGTGGTAGCATTTTAATTACTCGGCAGTACTTCATTCTTCTTGAATAGTCAAGGGAACAACGAACAGAAAAAACAGGTGACTTCCCTTCTAGGATGGCTTTTTTCCCTTTCAGTTTTACAGCAAATGGGAACCATAGCTGTAATTTGTTGTTCAGCTAGTGTTCTAAAGTACTGGATTTCAAGCAGTACCTGGCTTTTAAACTTGTTTTCAGTGAAAGAAGCCTTTTTGGTCAGATCTTTGGTTTAGATAGTTATGTAAGCACAGGCAGATATGGTGTTTGCAAGTATAGAGTTGAGTAAGGTTCTGGGGGGGTGAGCCCAGGGACACATTCTTTAACTTGTTGGTTAACTTGTTACTTCCCCATCTGAGAAGAGGTATAATAGTAGGATATATGTCATAAGAATGACTCTGAAAGTTAAGACTATTTGAATGATGTCTGTACTCTTATTAACTGTGTGCTTTTTCATTTCAAATACTCTAATGTTGAGAAAAATTAATATCAAACTGAGGAGGAAAGATGACAGCTAAATAAATGCTGAGCAACCTACTCTAAAAACATTATGCATTTAGCTGACAGAATCAAAGAAAATTGAAAATTATCACTCCAAAAATTCTTACTGGACTGTGTTCTGTTGTGCTTGCATTGTGAGAGCTTTTCAGGTTGCTGTAGTTTGATAATAGCTATGATAGCAATTTACAGAGCATTGATTTTTTCTTTATTTTCTTTCCTAATGTAGTGTATTTTGTACAACTGCTGTGGTATATTCAACATATATGTAGTCACATATATGTTGACTCAAGGAGGAAGAGCCATGAGAACACTGTCAACAACTCACGTTGTCTGGATGTCCTTCCCTATCTGGTCCTCTGCTTCTCACACAGGAGAGAAAGTCTGTGTTTATCACCCTTCTATTTTTTTTTTCTCGTAAACTTTGTATTTGGAAATAGTTTAAACTTGAGAGTTAGAAGAAATAGTATACAGAATACTTATAAATACTGAAAACCAGGATTTATTTGTTGCTAATACTTTGTTCCATTTACTGTGTGAGTTTTCTCTCTCCTTCAACCCCCTCTCCATATGTTACATATTACATATATATATATATATATATATGTATATATATATTTATATTTGATGAATAGACAGCTAGGAAAGCGATGCATACACACTTATGCTTTCTCAGAAAGTTTTGAGAGAATAAGTTAAAGATAATATTGCTTTCATGCCATTCTAAATATTCCAATGTAATTTTCTAAGAGTGAGGAGTATTTTTTTACATAACCATGTACAGTTTCCAGCATCAGTAAATTTAGTCGTGGTAAAAGTGCTATTATCTAACTTAGCAATTTTGTCAGTGTACAACTAAATATGTACTTTATAAAGTTTTTCTTTGTAGTGTGAAATCCTGTATAGCATTATATGTTGTATTTTGTCATCTTATTTCCTTAATCTCTCTTAGTCTTTAACCTTTAACATTTTTTAATCCTTTTTCATCTTTTGCAAAGTTAGTATATCTTAAAAGTACAATTCTTGTGCTCCCCCTCCCTCCCTGCCTCCCTCCCTGCCTCCCTCTTTCCCTCCTTCCCTCCCTTGCTCCCTCCATCTTTCCCTCTCTCCCTCCCTCCCTTCCACTCTTTAAGTTATCCCCTTGCCATTACTGAGCAATCTTGAGAAGACTTTTAGAGATCTTTTAGTAGATCTTAGTAGAGGTTTGCTCTTAGTAGAGGTTTGCTCTTAGTAGAGGTTTCTCTGTTTTGCCTTTATTAGTAATTCTGACTTGATAAGGACTTTATGTAATGATAGTTGCACAAAGTTGAAGTACTGACAGTGCCTCCCCACACTTAAGTCAGTACTCCATGTTCTACTCTCTTGGGTATTTTGTTCTTATTTTTGTCTTTGAAATAGTTTATCGACTCCCATTTCCCAGTGGCTGGTAATTTTGAATGCTTGGGACAGTATTATGCTTTGAAAATTCCCTGATCTTCTGGAATGAAAAACTCAGTACAGGCTGTTTGTGCATTTTATTTGCCTGGTGATGGAATCAACCATCTTTCTAGAAGTCAATTTTTTTTTTTTTTTAAAGTAAGGAATGGATTTGAAAGCTGTATTTTGGGCTCCAAGTACTCTGTCCCTCAAAGTTGGTGATAATGTGGCTTATAAGCCAGTTGGATATTTTTTTTCATCATTAAGCAAGTTTTTCTTTAAGTTTTGCCTTTTTAAAAAGCTTACAGTATACACAGTGATTTTTTTTAATAACATATAAGTGTGTTTCAGTCATATTTATTTCCCCTTTTAATCTCTTGTCCCCCTCTTCCTGGTAACCTCCTTTTTCTTCACAAGTAGTCCATATTCGACTGTGATGTTTTCTATTGTTTACAACCCACTGAGTTTCACTAGTGTTGTTCACTGGAGTATGTGGAGTCTCTCTATTGGATGGTGTATCTGTTACCAATGGATTCACCACTGAAGAAAATATCTTACCCCCATCAACCTTTATCTACTTATAACCCCTAGGGACTGATGGGGCACATGTGCCTCCTCCTGCTGCCATGACAGGCTAGTGACAGGCTAATCTTGTAGACATCTTAGGCAAGTTATTCCCAGCTGCTGTGAGTTCGAGTGAGTAGCCATAGCATGACTACGAGTCATCATCCTACATCATTAATGCTGCTCCCCTCACCCCAACCTCTTTCATTCCCTAGCCATTACATTCTTTCTGCCTCTTCTTCCTCAGTGTTCCTAAGCCCTGAGTAGGTGACATAGATAACTGTTCCTTCTGCCTTAGTGAAGGCAACTGTGATGCCACAATTCTCTTTGCTTCGCTTGCAGTCTTTTGTACATCAACAGTATTCCTTGCATGAATGGCATGCTTGGCAGTGTGTGGGAGAAAGAGCCACAAATGCTGTCGTGCAGCATGAAGTGAGCAGTTGTAAAGGATAGGTAGCAATGTCACAGGAAAATGAAGTCATATTATAACATTGGCACTATTGAGACGCACAAGAGAAAAAATATTTTCTAGAGATGAAATATTCAAGTTGGCAGATTGTGTTACAGACCCCGAGCAGGTTCAGGTCATCACTTATGTATTCTGAACCCTTCATGCAGTCCTGGGAAGCAAGGAAACACAGATCTGTGCAAAGGCCACTCTGGCACCAATTTTATACTATATTAAGTTTCAAAAGCTCAGCGGTGGAAAGGCCAGGACATTTTTACTTAAAATTTGTCTTCTTGAGATTTCTTCCTGATGTTTTAGAGTTTTCATACAAGAAATTGTATTTTAACAGATACGGTTTTGATAAAAAGAAAAGTAATTGCAGCAAATAACAGTGCTGCTATTCATGTATGTCACTACATGCCTAATTCAGTACTGCTTACCTGGCACAATCCAGTAATTATTATTTTATTAATAAAGAAAATATGACCAAGGCAGATTGCATTGCTTCACCAAAACTACAAAAGTATGCTCTACAGTGTATACATGTGTAGCCTATCTAGTTGAAAAAATAAATTGAAGCATTTTTTTCATAAAAACCCCTCCCAAAGCCATCAGATTGTGTGTTATGGATTTTACTCATTTTATGGGCTTGAGGGTGCCGAACATACATGAAAGCTTCCTGGAGGAGATGATGTAGGTGTGCCTTGAAGGACAGGTAAGAATTAGCTATGGGAAGGGTCCTCTAGATAGAAACAGTTATCAGGGACACAGAGGACATAGTATATGTACAGGGAGCTAAATAACCAGTTACAGAAATCAGTGGTAGTGGGTTATTTTGGGAGATGAGACCAGAAGAAAGTGGGAGCCAAGCAATCACAATTCTACGTGTGTGTGTGTGTGTGTGTGTGTGTGTGTGTGTGTGTGTGTGTGTGTGTGTGTGTGTATTGTGGGGGAGGACTTGAGGCTAAAGATTGACATCACACATCTTCATTTCTCGTAGAAGACATTTTTGACACATTGTTTTTGAGCCTAGCCTTAAATGGTTGGCCTATGTCCTTCCTAACCTCCCAAGAACATTATTTTTGAGACAAGGCTTGTCACAGAACCTGGAGCTCACTGTGTGTATTGGTGGTTGGTCAGTGAGTTCCTGGGATCTTCCTGTTTCTTTTCTACAAGAGTTACAGGTGTCTAACCTAGTGCCTTGCTTTCTTATAGGCATTTGGAATCTGAACTCAGATTCCTATGCTTGGGCAATAAGCACTTGCAAAAAACAAGTATGTTATATATGCATAGCACTTATAAAAACAAATATGATATAGATATATAACAAATATTTATAGCTAATAATTTTATGCATTCATACAATGCATTACTTCCCACACCTATCCCTAACTCCTCCAAGATCCTTTCCCACTTCTCACACTCTCCCCACTTGGCAGTTCCTCCTCCGTGTACAGCCAATGACTGCATTTTGCACTGCTCATATACTCAAGAGTGTGGGGCCATCCAGTGGAGCATGGCTGATCTACCTATGTCTACATCCTTGAATAAAGTGGACTCTCTTTCTTCAAAAGCCACCAGCTGTCAGCGGCTTCTTGGGACAGGGGGAATCACAAGCTCTTCCACCATCCATGCTGGCTGTGTGACTGGCTTGACCTTGTGTGGCTCTCAGGCAGGCAACCACAGCCGATGGGTTCTTGAGTACAGTGCTCCTTTCATGTCCAGAAGACACTGTTTTGCTCCATTCCTCCATGACAATCATTCCTTACCTTCTTCCTTGATGGTCCCAGAGTCTTTAGGGAGGGGCTGAGATATACATGTCCCGTTTATGGTTGAGCACTCCAGAAATACTTTTTCAATGCACTTTGAATGGTTGTGTTTAAGTTAACTGTTGTTGACCACACAAAGAAACTTCTTTGATGAGGGTTGAAAGGACAGCATATTCTTTGCCCACTAAGTCACCCCCACTACTCCTTCCTTTTATCTTGAATTTAGGAAATACATTTCTAATATGTTTGCGGCATGAACATTATATTCTTAAAAATATTTAAGACTATAAAGCTTAGTTTTAATATTTTAAGCTAAATATCTACTACAGACACATTTTTTTTTTACAATGATTGATTAGGTTTTGGAAATATAACTAGTGAAAATGCTCTAAAGTGAGGCAAAATGAGTTTAACAACGACAACAAAAATTAAACAATGTCAATTTCCCTTGCCCATTAGAAAAATGGATGCTAGTGTTAAATTTGTCATGGAATTTAGATTTATTCATTTAGTGCACTACAAAGAGTGGTCTAGTGGATTTGTTTTAAAATGGCAGCATTTAGAGCTGATTTGGAAACTGCATGTTTTATAGTCATTTAAAAGTCTAGAAAAAATGTTCAGCTGTTAAGCTGGGAAAAGACTCAGTAAAATGCTACCACACAACATAGCAAGGCAGATTCCAGGCTCAATGAGAAATCTTGTCTCAAAAAATTAGATGCAGAATCATTGTAGAAAACATTGCCCTATTGCCTACACAATACAACTCCACACATACCCATCTATATGTATAGATCCACAGTCTCACATATGCATACATCACACACACACACACACACACACACACACACACTACACACACACACACACACACACACACACACACACACCACATTTTAGATGTCAGCTGAAGGTATGAATAGAAGAGTTTTGTCTTAGTTAGGTTTTTGTTTCTGAGACAAGACACTGTGACCATAGCAACTCTTATAAAGGAAAACAGTTAATTGAGGCTAGCTTACAGTTTCAGAAGTTTAGTCCATTGTTGTCATGGAGGGAAGCATGATGGCATGCAGGTAGACATGGTTCTTGGAGAAGCAGCTGAGTGTTCTTACACATCATGATCCCCAGGAAGAGACTGTGAGCTCCTTGGCAGGCTTGGGCTTCTGAGACCTCAAAGCCTGCCTTTTCAAATAGGCCACACCTCCCAATGGTGCCAGTCCTTATGAGCCTATAAGCCACTTTTATTCAAACTACCACAGCATTTAATGAAGTTTTTAGGAGTTGCTTTATGATATGTTTTTTAAAGCCTATTGTGTCATGTATTGCTTTGTAAAGTTAAGAAAATAAATGGAGCTGATACTGAGCCTGTTAGTGATGGATGCTGTCCTCTAGGCTTCAGATGCCCACTTAGCTATATCTAAGTGAATCTGCTTTTATCAAAGATGAGTGGTACAGACTATTGTACTTGATGAATATGTCTCATTGAAGGAACCCTAGCATTTCATGGCAAAGAATGGCATTTTTGGATCAACACAGGCATTTGAACAAGAAATTTTTCTCTTCTCTTCTTTTTCTTCCTCCTCCTTCTCTTCCTCTTCCTCTTCTTCATCTTTTGGAAATGGTAGTTTCTACATAGCTAGACAGATATGATCTGAATTAGGGAAATTTTCTTAAGGAGTTGTGTGCTTGATTTAGCTATTGCACAGTTACATGGCAACTGCAGCTAGAGAATGTGGTACTCAGAGTTAGCCATAAAATATCCTCCCTGGTGATTGAATTAGCAAGTGTATATAATTATGTAGAAATTACCACATATAATCCCAAGTAATTAAGTGGTGGTGAATGCTTGCAAATACAACACTTTTAGTTTGAATATGCTTGCTGTTGAGTTTGTCCCATTGGTAGTAGGGAGGATAATAGGAACCAGATGCCCACACAGCTAATAAGTTGTGAAAGTAGTATTTAAATCCATCTATTCAATACATTGTTCTTTCTACTGCAGCAATTAGAAAGGCTGCCTAGTATTTTATGTGTATAGAAAACTGGTTCTGTTTAACTACTATTTAGTATTTATTAAAGGAATTATGACACTGTTATAAGACTTTGCTATTATATGTTTTAAAATTTTTAGTGTGTGTGTGTGTGTGTGTTGTGTGTATGTGCACACGTGTGTGCCCATCAGTGAGAATGCATACAATAGCATGGGAATGGAGGTCAGAGGACAATATGGTGGATTCATGCAAATTGAAGACATAGAAGAACTTTGTTTACGTGACTTATCAATATTTACAAGGAGAAACGTAAATTATGCACATTTAAAATACTTCTGTGATTTTAAATAAGACTAATAGATCATCTTATGTTAATACAAATAACATTTTTGATGAAAAAAAAAAAGGTTTCCAAATAAAGAACTGAGTAAGAAGGGAGGCAGGTATTTACATCTTTGTAAACTTCTTTAAAGTTTGACATAATAGGAACATCTGGATTCCCTTGTCTGCCTTTGCGCTGTCTCTTGTGGTGTGTTTTTCAGCTTGGAGGATATGAAGATAATTTGTTCCTACAGAGATATGTGCCTGAGCCCTGGAGATGATCACAGTCTCCCCACTCCACTGTGAAGCAGATCCTTGAAACAGTCACTATGTCATTTTGCCCATTTTTAGCTTGCTGAGGATGCAAGAAGAATGGAGCCCAGCTTGTGTTATTTGACTATTTTTGTACAGTAGGTATTAGAATCAAGTATTCTAAAGATACTTTCTGGCTTTTGGATATGTCATTACATTTATGGAAAAGTTATAATTTGATTCCAAAAATATTAAAAGATATTAATGGAGTATCTTAAATGTTTCCACAGAAATGTGAACAAATACATTATTTATATTTAAAATCAATAGAACTGAAATTAAAATAGTTTATTAATCCAGTAGGTTTAATAGCACCCAAGAATCCTAAGCCTTGTGAAAGAAGTTATTTCATGAGTACTCAGAAAAATCATCATATCTGTCTTTCCCCTCCTCTCTGTTCCCTTCTTTTGTTCCCTTATTTTTGTTACCTCTTCTTTAACAGTTGCCCTGAAAATGTCTGTGGAACTCTTATAGACTTATTTTATTTTTTTCTGTAAGTGTACAGATGTATGCCAGTGCCCATGGAGGTCTAAAGAGGGTTTCAGAGTTTCAGGTGGCTGCATGCTGCGCAGTGTGGATGCTGAGACCTGAACTGCAGTGATCCTCCAGAATGACAGAAAGTGCTCTTTTCCTCTGAGCCAAGGCTGTTGCTCCTGGACCCTTATCATGAGAGCAAGCCTCATTGTGGTAACTTTGCCTTTCAAGTTATATTGGTGTATCTGCCTGGTCAGGAAATTAACTTCCTAGCTTAGATTTTTCTAGCTATCTATGTGAGTATTCATTGAGAAACACAACTGACATAGACTTGATAGAGCCAGCCTGAACACATAGGATAAAAGCACTAAAATGAAATCTAATAAATTACTGACAGCCATTATCTCATGGCAATTATATCACAGCACTGCCTTCTTTTATTCCCTTGATTTTTGATTTTATCCTCATCAATGTTTCTCATTATAGAAGGCACTTTATCTTTCTGTTGGTTTTTGTAAGAACTTGATAGAACTGACCATACTGCTGGAGCCACCAGAAGACTTTACTTTTTGTGTACTGTAGGAGTTTAATGTTTAAAGCATTTTATTGGGGCTAAAGGTATCTTGTGATGTAGGTGAGCCTTTCAGTATTAATACTGTGGGTATATTGAAGTATGTTCACCCGGCTCATCCCTGCTTTACTGACATGTGTGAATGCCTTTGGGTTTCCAGCTCATGATCAACTTTGGTAGTTATAGCAACCAAAAGATGCTTGTGTTAGGAGGAGGCTGAAATAATTTGATGTTTTCTGAGTGTTTCTCTGGGCATGTCAGAACCGGTTTCTTCTGTTCTTTACATTGCTGCCTTTTGAAGATTCTGTGTAGTATGGGATGCAAAAAGATCTTTTCAATGGCTCTTGGGGGTTGACTTAGTAACTAGTGAAGTAAATAATTTATCTACATCTGGTGGTTTCTGGGTTTTCAGGAGCAGGGATACAGGGCAGTAGGGTACACAGCTGAAACTGGTGTAGGTCAGGAAACTAGCTGTGTGCATACTGGAAGTCTACAAGTCACAGTCTGCAGAGAGTGAGGCCACTGGAAGTATAGCAACAGCAAGCTGTGTTTATGAACTCTGATAGAAGAGGAATAGATGACAGTCAGTGAAGACTGTATTCCACATCCCATGTAGAGTGTTCAGAAATTTTAGGGGAGTCTATTGTGAAAAGTTCATGGTATTTATGGATTGCAGAAATCAATACATACAGAGTTGTTAAAGTGAGCATGAGCACAGTGATTACAGCAGTAATTCCAGATGCTGGATTTGTTTTCTGGAAATACTCTGTTTTGGGAAAGACAGATGTGCTCCACAAGGTAAAATGCACCAGGAAGGGAAGGTAAATATAAATATAAATATAAATATAAATATAAAATACATTTATATTTATGTATATTCACATATATACATGTACATGTATATATACATTTGCATTCATCTTTATGATTTATGTTGCTTAATGCTAAATATTTTAGACATTGCTTATCTCATGAAATAAGTTTGATGGATTTAATTACATTGATAAATAAAAATATTTAGGCATAATTCCTAGAGCTTTTGAATGCTCCAGGAAGATGAATGAAAAAATTCTAAGTGCAACATTTAGGAAAAACAAGTTAATTTAGTTGACACTGTTCTGCTTGTAAAAGGATAGACCAGCCATGAAAGGGAATGCATTTAGGATTTTTAATGTGGCAATTAAACATGGTTAGGGGGCTGTGTAAATTAGCATGTTTTTTAACTGCATTTATGGTCATCTTAATCTGATATGGCTGACTTAATTTCATAGTCATTTGAGTATAGTTAATTCTACTTTTTAGTTGCTTACCAGGAAATTATGCCTCATGCTGTGTGGTGAGGTCTTGTAAATGAATTAAAAGAAAATTGTTATTGTTGGGAAAATATCATTGTTTAAGCACCATCTAAAGTTGCTGCCTCTAAGGGATCATTGCTGTGTGGTATTTAAAAAAAGGTTTTAAAATGTCTTTTATATCTTGATAGTGTGACTAAAGAGACAGTTGTGTATATTTAACAAAAAACAAACCAACAGTAACCCAAACCATTCCTTGAAAGGCTTAGTGACTAATCCCTTGGCTAGCAGACTTCCTAGTTATGAAGTTAGGCTCTGTACTAGCTGATAATACTCTTCTTTCACAGAAGTAAATGCTTTTAAAATTTTACCCATAAAATACCTACAAACATGCTTGTTTTCCTTCTTTTCATGTTTTAGCCATGAATGTTAATCCAACAAATCTAGACAGTTTATTTTTTTCTAATAACTAGTGCTGCTTTTATTATATATATGAAATATATTTTTATTTATTACATTTGATAACTTTTGAAAATTTCAACTCTGTTCTAGAGAGGAGACATTCGTGGTTTGATACCAAATAATGTATTATTTGAACATGTTGCATGAATCAAATTTACTGCACAGAAAAGGTCCTGAATACATAGACACTTTTTTATTTTATAGTTATCTGTGTTATGTATGGCTGCATGTTTAATTTCTTTAGTATATCTGATGAAGAACATCATGGGCCTAATTATTTTCTTTTGGAATTTGATTCTGGTAATCATTATATACTCGTGAAACCAAGTATTTTCAGAATTGTGATTTTCTAACAATTGATTTTTTAATTCTAGTATATATAATATATAATTATATGCATAACGCATATGTATATAATTTAAAAAATACCTGGGAGTAAGTAAGTTAAGAGCAGCTAGTAGTAAAGCTTAGCCGTTAATGTTTGAAATATGAAGCAAAATTAAAACAGACTATATTATTTGTATATCTTTTACATTTAAAAAAAACTTTTGAGTTGCTTCAGATTATTCCTCAGAAGGAAAATTAAAATGCATTATATTTAATAAAAAGGTACAAATGCAAGCTAATATGTTGTGTGACTCTTTTCTTAACAACTATCAACTGCCAATGACTCCTGAGCTAGGGAATGGGTCTTTGTAAGCCTCCTTTCCCTCCATTTGGGGATTGATTTTGCACAGATTTTATGCAGGCAACAACAGCTACTGTGAAGTCCTGAATATAGTGGCTATGTCACATCCAGAAGACAGTGATTTATGGCAGTCCCCTCAAACCTCTACCTTTTAAACTCTTCCTGCCCCTTCTACAAGTGTTGGATTAAGGGGTGGAGAAAGTATCATCCAGATATGGTATCACACGGAGGGCCAGGCACTCCACCAGCACATTCTCTCTTCATTTTGACCATTTGTCTCTGTATTTGCCACTATACACTTCAAAAAGAAGCTTCTTTCTTTGGGAAAGTGAAGATGGGGATGAGAGACTTGGAGGAGAAGAGGGTGAGGAAATGGTAGTTGGGATGTATTATATAAGTGAAGAATGAATAAAAAAAGAGAAAAGGTTTTCTTTCTTTTTTAAAAAGAAGCTTCTTTGATGAAGGCTTATGCCCATTTAGCAAACCTGTGACCTCTCCTTAGGCAATTTGATAGTAAAAGATGTGGGTTCCAGAGGCTGCAGAGATGGCTCAGCAGTTAAGAGGACCGGCTGCTCTTCCAGAGGACCTGGGTTGAACTCCCAGCACCCACATGACAGCTCATTCCTGTTCCAGGGGATCTGGCACCTTCACATACATGCAAGCAAAACACCAAATGCACATAAAAATAAATAAATGTTTAAATGAATATGTGAGTTACATTCTATGATGTATGCCCTAGGTCTAACCAGAAAACAGTTTTAATCCCCATAACACTCGTGCCACCATTACACCAATAGGCACATCTTTCCAGGGTGACAGGGTGATTATTTTGTAGCCTACATTATTCACAACTGGATAATGTCAGTACCTTATTTTTTTTTTTTTACCCAGCAGCTTGCATTGCTCTGTCTAGCACTTTGAATGTTAACAGGTAGGGAAGAAGTTCCCTCAGCATGAAATAGCATGTAGGTACCCCATACCTTATATTGGACCACAGGACTTTTTGGCTCTGGGAGGAGCATAATTCCTCTGCACAGGGTGACTTAATTTAAACATTACATATACACATGTACACACAGACTCTCTCTCTCTCTCTCTCTCTCTCTCTCTCTCTCTCTCTCTCTCTCTCTCTCTCTCTCTCTCTCTCTCTCTCTCTCTCTCCTCACGCACGCGCGCGCGCGCGCACAGTAGGTTTCTGTATAGCATTTTGAAACATCCTTGGTGTTGGATATCTTTCCCTAACAGTCATCTGTGTGCCCTTTCCAATCCCTCTCCCATTCCCTTTTCTCCTTCATATCGCCTGTGTTTTTCTATCACCTCTCCCTTTAAGTCTCCCCTGCCCCGTAGACCCTTTCAAGTTTCTTGGCTTCTACACACACTCAAGCTAAACACACAGATCTAAAGATTAAAAGCTAAGATCCACATATGAGAGAGAACATGTGATTTTTGTTTCTTTGTGTCTGTGTTACCTAACTCAGTACAATTATTTCCAGTATTATGTGTTTCTTGTGTGTCACAGCTTCTGAATTCTCTGATACATACTTCTTTTTCATTAGCATGCCTGTCTACATCATTGCTGCCTTTGTACTTTATGCATAAGATTTTTTAAAATATCAATTTTCATCCCTCTCCTGGCAAGCATTCCTATTCTGTTTGATTTTATGCTTCCTGTGTTTGTGCCATGAGTCTAAAGTGTGACTGATGGCCTGAATTGATGCTGTTACTTACATATTTCAGCATTATAGAGATTCTTGTGGCCTTAACGGGACATAGGTTGATATCAAATGCTATTTTTTAAAAAATGGTACAGAAAAAGGAAATATAATATTCCTTGTCAAGTTCCATTGCATTGAAGTACAGCTGATGTTTAAGTCAACAAATATCATTTCAATGAGAAGTTGTAATCCAATCAGGTCCAATTTTACATTAATAAATCAAGCAAGAAGTATTGAGGTTCTGTCTAGCATCTGTCCTGAATCATACAGGCAAAATATCTAAAGTGATAGGCATTCAATACAAGGCGCAGCACATATGAAATTGAGATGGATAACATGTCTGCTGTACTCACTTGGAATACATGGCTTGAAGTTTAACACAATAATGAGATAATTAGGTCCAGTAAAAGAAGGGGGTGTCTTTTCTCTTTGCAGTTTATGTTACTGTAGTCACTTGTTGAACAGGTTTTCTCCTAACACTTATTTGAATTTTGCATGGGTCAAAATGCTAAAGGGTTTTCTCAAGAATAAAAGTAGAACTCACTGAATCATTGTTCCAGTTTCCAGTTCTTTAACCTGGAGTTTACTACAGTGCAGTAAATGGAGGTACAGTTGCCACCTGTACTTGTGTTGGAAGAGATCACAGATAACCATTTCCCTGGTGTATCGCAGCACCAATGAATTGAGGAAACAGATATTAAGTTTCTAGTTTTACATCAAAATCAATAGCAGCTTGTGTCTAAAAGTTTTAGTATTATGGTTTGCTCATCAATTCTGGTTATACTTTTCTCCCTTACAATGTAATAGTTGCAGTCTAACATAATAATATTAAATGTAATGACTCCAAATGCACAGTCCATTTTTTACATTATCTCCACCAATTTCAGTGCTCATTGTTCTCATCTGAGTAAATGGAAACTGTGTGAGAATATTAGGGTAGTGTGGACTCAGGCACATTACAAATAGATCAAAAGGATGACAAGCGAAAGTCCTTGTGGTGACTGTGAATTCTGTGTTTTGAATCATGTTGAAAAAAAATATTAGAACCTGCTTTTATATAATGAAAATACTTTATTGAAAGGAAATAAAATAATATATTTCAAACTGAGGTTCAGCAAAAGCCTCTTTTTAGTCATTAAGGCTCTATTATAAAATCTGCTATTGTTACTATGATTAGTTATGGAGGGTAATTGTGCAAAATTCAGACAATTAGCAAACTCCTTCTACTCACTGTGTTGAGGAAGGTTTGTTACCCCATTGTAATACACTGAATGCCTACTCTGTACCACATGAGGGTTAGAACACTAAGATGACCCTTGCCTTGAAGGAACTCATAGCCTTGAAATTGTTATTAACATAATATATTAATAATTATAAAAGGTGAGTTAGATTAATATGGATATTCATGTACATTTAATAGTTTGTAGTTTATTATAACATTATAGTAATTGTATTGGCTTGCCTATTATTTATATTATGCCATAGGATAAATACTGTCTTGAGCTCATATGTGATGGGTGGTTTTGATGAGAGAAATGTAGGGATCCTGACTTTTCTGTGTTAGAAAAGAGATATTCTTTTTGGTGTACATATCAAGGCGTCTGTAGGAAAAGAGTTGAGAAAGCAGGTTGAGGCTGAAAGACTGACTTTGGGCAAGTAGAGAGCCAGTAGGCCTACATTTCCTAGCCCGAGTTTTCCTCCCTTGCTTTCAATAGCTATATGAAGACTGCTTTCTTTCCTCAAGGTAGTGACTGCATCCTGCTTCCCTTG
The DNA here is from genome assembly GCA_030556225.1 of Cricetiscus sungorus. NCBI lineage: Eukaryota > Metazoa > Chordata > Mammalia > Rodentia > Cricetidae > Cricetiscus > Cricetiscus sungorus. The sequence goes on along the minus strand of JANBXA010000600.1, from coordinate 19,233,707 downwards.
CAGACTTCCCTTCTTCTGCAGTTACATCTGTTGCAAGTGTTAATATCTGATGTTTCTGCACCTGCATAGTTAAGGCTATTAGGGTTCCATGAAAATCAACAAATAATTGTGTGCATGACTCAAGTTTAGTTGAAATTTAATGAGAAAGTCATCTGAGTAAATTAATTAATAGCATTTGCTGGCTTCTAGCTTGACACTCGAAAGAGCTATAACTTCCATGAAAAATTCATGGAGCTGGAAATTATGTTTCATTCTTTTTGATTATCTTCTTAGTACCTAAAAGCAGTTGACCAATATAAGTTTTCATTTATGTCAGATAATTTATTGTTACTAATATTAGCAATAAATTCAATTTGTTGTTATAGCATAAATTTGGAGAAAGTAGGATTAAAGTAATAACCCTGTGTTCTGCTTCAATGGATGCTCTGTAGGCGGTTCTGCTCTGATCATATGGTGTAAGCTCACTTACTCTTGATTCTTCATGGAAAATGACTGACATCTCCAGGAAACTGTATGTAGAAATAAATCATCTCTGATATGTTTGGCATGTATGCCCTAGCTTATAAAATATTAAGCAGCACACACAAAACTCAATCAACTAAAGAAAAAATACTTGAAAGAAGTTTTGATGAAAACAAAAGGGTTTTTGATGTTCAGTCTAGAAAGTTCCTTGGGACTTTGTGGTATGCACACAGACAATAGAATAAATTCTTTGCTTTTAGTTAATGAAATGCTTAGATGTCAAAGTCAGGGAGAATATAAATAGCAAAGATTAATTTTCTGTAAGTAGAAGAGGGTGAGGCCTATGAGAGTAGTTGTTACCTTGCCACTTTGAGAAGACTATCATACATTTCTAGATCTATAAGTGATACCACTACACTTATTGAGGAATATTTTTCTTTGAGAACTCATGAAAGAAATGTCCTTAATTCATGGACAGAATCCTATTATTATTTGCTATTAGACGTTTTGTAACTTTCCTTTTTTTAAATTTACTTTAAAAAGATATCATTTGGTTTATTCTACAATATTACCCAACCATTTGCCCTCATTCTTACTCTCATCTGTCTTTGCTGGTTTCTAGATTTTGGGTTAGTAGGAGTGTAGACTTTGGACAGCATCTGCTTGCTTTCCTGCGTTCATCCTCTCTCCCTTTCTGCCTCTGAAGGCATAAGTATCTCGACCCCTTGTATCTGCTGGAAGCTTTTTTTTCCTTCTGCTCTGTTTACTGTGTACCTCCAACTGCCCCATTTTGTCCTCTGCTCTGGCCAGCTGTCCCCTATAATTATCCTGGGCAGAGGTTAGTGCAGAAACTTTTGGAATCAAACATGGGTTCAATTTCTAACCCTGCAACTTGGAGATTGACTTTACCCAAGTAACACTTTCTTAACCCTTTTCTTACCACATTTTATTTTTCTTCCAACATGGCATTAGCTTGAGCACCCATCAAAGTAAGTTCATTTTGCACATTCCATCTAATTTCTTCCATTGCTATTATTTTTTATAAAAGGCTAGACTTGTTGGGTGGTGGTAAGTCTACAGGCAAGTTCCATGACACCAGGGCTATATAGAGAAACCAAAAACCAAAACAAATCACCTGCAAAAGAAAGGAAGAAAGGAAGAAAGGGAGGAAAGAAGGAAGGAAGGAATAAAGAAAGGAAGATATATATGGCTGTACTGCTGACTCTCGGATTGCTTCTTATTTCTTGTGTTGCTGCACTAGCCCTTGAGATTAGATAGTTCATAAAGAAAAGAAATTTGCTTCTTCTAGATCAAGAAGCTGGTAATCCCAGGATAAAGGAACTCCATGTGGTGAGGTCTTTTCTACTGTATCAGTTGTGAAGAAGGGACAAGAAGAGTGGTGATGAATAGGAGAGAAAGATGCGGGGAGGGAAGATGTGTATCCTTAAAAAGCAAAACTGGCATGCACAGGAGTTAGCATGAGAAAGTCTTGTCAGAAACCTACTCTGAGATAACCAGCTCTTATGCTCACAGTGTTAGAAAAGCCCTGGTGACCTAAACATTTCTGAAGGTTCTATTCCCAACAACTGTGCATTAGGGACTCCGCTTTCTGGCACATGGACTTCCAGTGCATCGCACTGAAAACTACTCCTATTGCGTGTGAATCTCCTCCCCAGTTCAGCTAAGGAGTGTTCTGGTAGTCATTCTGAGATTCCTTTTTCTTTCTCTTATTTTCATTGCTAATATTAGTATTTCATATGTGACAAGACCTTCTTTGATCCTTTATCTATTATAACCCTTGACGTTACATCTTCATGGACTTTGCGTCTATGTGATGGCTGGTAGAACTAAATTTTGTCTTCATTCACACATATTAAACTGATGGACATTAAACAGGAACATAAATCCTGGAATATGACAGCAATCCTGTGACTGCTACTGTTTGAACTTCTGAGCATCTGTGATTATGAACACACAGCAGTCCCCATGTGAAATTCCAGCTTCTGGTTTCCTCCTAACAATCCACACCTCCTCCAAGCTGCATGTGGCTTTTGGAGATACTAGTGTGTCCCTGAAGTTGAAGGTTAGCTAAAGGTAGGACGCCATCTTTGCAGCTTTTAAGAATCGATCATGCATGCCAGGGTGGGACCTTGGTGATGCAGTAGTTGGAGGTCATTCAGAAAGTAAACTTTTACTTACAGGTGAATGCTCCCATAAATGAGCCAGTAAACTCACCGAGCTGCCATGCTGGCCTTGGATGGAACCCTTACTTTGGTCTGTTATTTGTGCCATATCTAGGATGAGCAGAGATTTGTTCATTTCTCCTTAGGAAGAGTAGCAAACCTACTAATGCACTGAAGCTTACACAACTCAGCTCACCACATCTCACATCTCCTGTATCTGTGCCTTGATGTGTCCCTCACCATTAGCTAAGAAGTCTCATTGCTCATTTATCTGTGCTGAGCTATATCACACTGTCAACTTCAGCATGGCTTTCTGAATATGCACACCTATGTACAGATGGATCTTTAAAAACTTTCCCTTGGCTTAAGTATAATTCTACCACTTAAAAATGCATTGTCTTCAAAAATCTATGTTTATACTTTCTATAGCTTTGTAAGGAAGGCTTTACTCTCAGTCATGTCTTCTTTAGTCTGCTTTTTCAGATAAAAATTGTAGGTTACATGTTGATCACATAAATAGAATGTACAGGTTCAGTTTACATATTAAGTATAGAGCTTGCATGTAACAGCTGTTCAGTATCCCTTGCTGGGATTCTCTCCCGCTGTGGCAGATCTCCCCCTGAAATCTTCCAGGACAGAGGTTAGACCACAGCCTCTTGAGTCATCATGGCTTTAGTTCCTTGCCTTATTAGTACCAGTACATCCTCTGTGCTGGCGATATCTACTCCATAATCCTCAAGATCTGGTTTAGCAGGTGGTTTTGGGCATTGTTCCTGCATAAGAAGTTGCACAACTGTCTTGTGAGTACATCCTTGTGTTTGGCTTTGGCTGTGTTAATGAAGGGTAGCCATGTCTTTAGCAACAAGAGAAGAACTCTAATTGAAATGACAGAAAATGTCTTATAATACACAGTACAGTTGAATATATTACAGGTGTTTATTCTGGACAAGAAAACTAAGGAAAATATTTGTGGAGATCCAGAAGGTGAATTCGATGTATTTTGCAGTTTGAGAGGATGTGGTCCAGTTTGATCTAATGTGAAGTGGATTCTCAATTTATGAGAATCCTTCAAATATTTGCTGCAGTAGGGGGTCTAGTGGAGACCCGCTATGTACAGTCATGATTTTCTGTTGGGGGTGTTAGTGCTCTACATAGAGTTAGACTGTTGAACCATTAGCCCGAGCTACAACAGCTCATCTCTGTGGTACCACCTCTGATGATCTACAAGTCAACTTCATTTTTGCATGTTATTTTCTGTCCTATTCCACCCGGGCCATTTCCAGATCACAGTTTCTGTGGTAACTGATGCTGTTAATATGTTGCCATTCTGAAATAATCAAATATCATGCATTATTTCTCCCTCTGTAGTGCTTGCTGTCTTTTATTTTTCCCTAAAGTGTTAAACCTGGCCTTTAGGAATCAACATCCTGTGAACCCCAGGAGACACTGTAATGTGCTTGCAACATGGGGCTTATTGCAAACAGCTGCTGTTGCAGAGTGCTGGCTAGCAAATTGTACCTCAGGTGACCAACATAAAAGGAGCCTGTGTGCACTGAGCTTCCTAATGAAGTACACCTGGAATGATTTGCCAGCAGAGTCCATCCACTGGGCCGTTTACCTAACCTTAAATTAGTAATACTGCATGCTTTGCAATCTGAACCTTCATTAACAGGAATTGATTGGATCTTTAAAATGAATGAACTTCCTCTGTGATTAATTGTGAACACTCTAAATTTTTATGATTGATGTTTTCATTTGCAAAGCCCCTTTCCCCTTTTTTGATTTTTTTTTTTTGGATGATTCTTTATTTTCACAACTTTGCAGACTTGTTCTTAGCTTTCAATGTATTCAAGTATTTTATTTTCTTTTGTTCTGTGGTCTTTTTTTCTTTGCCAAGGTAATTGGCTATTTATGAATAGTTGTATCAACTTTTGACTTGGCGTATTATGGCTTTAGCTATGAGCAACTCTGTTGATGTTTTTGTTAGTTGAAGAAGAACTGTAAGAAAATAAAGAACCTATTAATGTCCATTTAGTGTGCACTTGTCACACCTTGGTGTTCCTTCCTTGTTTTGCTTCTTCCCGCCAGGGTGACTGGCGTCTGTTCACTGTGTTCCAGGTTTACGAAATACTGAAGAGCAAGAAGTAATGAACAGTTAATATAGAGTTACAGGAAAACTCTGAGGGGTGATCTGAGGCATGGCATTCAGGAAAGGGCTCTCAGGAAACTGACGGAAGCTTCGTAGGAAGCTTCATTACCAGAAGGCCAGGCAGGAACTAACTGGGCAATGATGGCCTGCAGGAAAGCCTTGAGACAGGCTGGGAGACCCGGGGAGCTTCACAAGGGCAAGGCAGAAGTGGGGAGTTGACTGTCCTTGGCAGATCAGTGCAGGTTAATTGGGTGCATCTCAATGGAATGATAGCAGAATGGAATCTGTTGTCTGAGTCCTCTGAAAATAAGGAATTGGGTGAAGGCGAAAATAGAAATTATACATTCTACAAGCAAAGAGGAAGTGAATTGCTATGGATATAGAAAAAGAAAATGTAAAAAAGTAAATGGATTGAAATGTCTCTTTGGCGGTACCTGTGCAGACTCTAGCTGTGGTAGTTGGGGTTTGAGGATAAAGGCCATATTTGATCAATAAGGGTCTATAGTTGAACCAGCTGATGAGATGAATATTCCCTCATGCATAGACTAGGAAAGTTAAACAACTTCTAGATATGGTTCTTTTTTACCCTTCCCTTTCACAGAGCAAGGAGCATCTCAGGCTCTTGTTAGATGCACTTCATTCCCAAGGACTCATGCATTGGAAACTTGGCCCTCCCTATGGCAATGCACTGGAAGGTGAAACGTTTCAAAGAGTAAAGCCTTGGAGTAGGTGCCTTGGGTTGTTGGAGCTAGAGATTAGTTCTTGAGAGAAAAGGTTGTTCCAAAATAGTCTAACCCTGCATTATCGTTGCCATGCTCCCAGGCTTGTGTTGTGATGTATTTCTTGCATGTTCACCCACCATTGTGATGACATCACCATCATGTGGTGCAGTCAGATGGTGCTTCTTAGGGCTGGTCCCATGATGCTCAGACTGTGGACTAAATAAGCCCCATTATATACATTATATATAGTTATTTGGGATAGTGAAGATACAAGTATTTATATAGAGTGGTGAGCGGCTTAGAGGACAACTGACTATTAAAGCACCTATGTTGCAATTATAGCTTTATTCTTTGTTATGTCTCAAGATCTAGCAGTAAGCTGGCTTGCATACCATTCATCCATATACCTGGCAATATGAGGTTCAGAACACTGAGCATGATCTCCATTGCCCAGGTGAGGTAGGAAGCCCATTGCAGAGTCCAGCCCAACATGTGGTAGTTGTAGGGAAGGTGCCCAGTGTGAGGGAGGTAGAGAGTGCTCTGAGCCAGGGTCCTTTGTTACTGAGTATTTAGGCCAAGAGAACTTAGAAGGAGCAGGGACTGGTGCTTCAGGAAGAGCTGTTTGTTTCTCAATGGTTTTCTGGGATTTGGGTAATTTTTATTCTGGATGAGTGATAAAATAGACTAATAATAAATCATGTAATTTTGGAGTTTTGGGCATATTTTTCATTGGAGAAAGTGATTATTTACTTACATAAAAATTCCAACATGCTTATAAACACAGTAAAAATTAAAATAACTAAGGCGCAGACAGAATGCTCAATGGGGAGAAATCTAAAACTGTATCTGCCATAAACATGTTGTGTTATTGTCCTAACTAACACCGAAAAGCCCTAGAAGATAGCATCAGAATTTAAATTTATTGCAAGGATAAGATTTTTATGACTTTTATCATCTTTGTGAATGTGTGAAACAAAAAAATACTTTAAAATATATTTTAATGCCTCAAAACAGCCAAGTTAGTAATCCCTATTCATAAAGTAAATTTCTTGGTGGATCTTGTATATCAAAGTTAGACTGTGTCCAAAATTATTTTTCACTTCACAATCCAAAATCAAATCTATCTCTCTTCTAACCCTTCCAAAATTGTTCTGGTGACCTAAAGCTCTTTTTTAAATACCAGGCTAATCCTGTTCTTCAAGGAGTTTGCCTTTTGGGTTCCATGTCTACCCCTTGTACTTTCAGGATATGTTTAAATATTTCATATGCTATCAATATTTATTTATGAAGATTTGTGTAGAGAGTTATTCCTGGGAATAGTTCTACTTCTGAGCATAAAGAAATAGTTGCTTCACCTTGTGTATTTATGTATGTTCAGGTGGGTATGTTCAGACTGGTTGAAAGTCTCCTTTGGTGTGTGTGTGTGTGTGTGTGTGTTTGTGTGCATGTGCTTGTGCATGTGCTCATTACAAATTAAAGTTACATTGCATTACACTAAAGTTACATTTTCCATTCATCCTTCTATCCAGGATGTTTACTGTATATTTATTTATTCCCTTCATAACTTCAACAGTGGTTTCCTTAGTAGACTCACGATAAATATTTGTTATTTGAGTAAAAATGAATTATGATCTCATTTTGGCACATGTCCACTATTAGAGTGTTTGAAAAGATGTCCTCAGAAGGTCTGAGATTTGTTGGCCACTAGAACAATCACTGAGAGGTTGTATTAGAAGTTAGTGTATATAAAATATCACATAACTAGTTGGAAGAGCCATCATCAGAAAGCAAGTTGTTCTGAACTGTAGTGGAGAATCTGCTTTCCAGGAATCCATGTTAAAAATTTTCTTAGCATCACTTTATGTTTTAGGTGAAAAATTTAAATTTAAACAAATCTTTTGAGTAGAAACATGTACATACCCTAAGCTTATATACGGCTTGATAAACTTTTCTAGAACTGTGTACCTATAACCACCTTATTGATCAGAATAAAGAACATGGCTCCTGTATGCTCTCTTCCTGTTACTACAACGTCCAGACATTCCATCTCTCCATAGATTAGTTTTGCCTAATTTTAAAATGTGTATAAATTGAATTATACAGTAAGTACTCTGTTGTGTCTGTTTTCTTTCACTTCCTATTATGTACTTGAGTTTTATTCCATCTGTGTGTAGCTAATGTTACTGTAACTGCTATGTACTGTCCTTTTGTATAGCTATTTCACAATTTTTATCTCTTATTGTCGATAGACATTTGGATCGTTGCTATTTTTCACCACTACAAGTGATGTCCAAGAATCTCTGTGCTTGAATGAATCTTTTCTGAGTTTTACCTGGGTAGAGCATTATAGGATCTGGGGTCTTTGTTTCATCCTGGGAAATCCAGCTTGAGAGGTTTCTATGTGATTGTGTTACACTGTATAAAGTGTGCTTATTGTTGGGGATGTCTTTTGAAGCAATTCATATGACTGAAACGCACACTTAAAAATTAAAACCTAAACAACATATAATTTACTTTTAAACAAACTAGAGCATCTTCTGTGCTTTTCTTTTCTTCTAGATTTTTTTTGATATAAAATGTTTAATTGAAAATATATCATCTTGCAGCTGTTATACTATGGAGGAAGAGCTCAATAACAGTAGGGGAAATACCAGGTGTTTATGGAAATTTAAATTACTCTAGTTCAGGTGTATTTTTTTTTCTTTTTTTGAAACTTGTTTTTATGTAACAAAATATAGCTTTGGAGTTCTGACCCTCCTATCTCCCCAACTGAGTGTTAGGATTACAATCATTTTATGTGGTGTTGGGGACTTAACCCAGACTTCTTCAGTGCATGCCAGGGAGTATCTGACCAAGGCAGCTACACTCATCTAAAACATGTTTCCCTTGAGTTCAGACAAAGAAAACTTTGAAAATTAAATTTGTTTGATATCTGGTAGATTTCTTTCTCTAGTTCTCCATTTCAAGAGTCTTTTGATTATGTCTAATATGTTATAGGTAGTAGATTATATCTATGGCATTCAGTGTACAGATGGTAATTATTATTCTATGATTTATTAATAACTGGGTAATATATAAATATTCTGTACAGGATTTTTACCTCTTTTGACAGTCATAATTACCTGATAATCTCAATTGATTTTTTTTCAGGCTATATTCTATCCTCCTCATGGTGTTATGGTTTCTTTAAAAAAGTTATTTTTTAAACAGGGTCTCACTGATTTGTCTTAAACTCTCTATGTAGATCAGGCTGTCTTTTGAGTAACAGAAATGCATCAGTGCTCGGTATACTATCATGTTGGTATTGACTTAAAAAGAAAAAAAAAGTATGCTGATTTGATATATTTTGAAATCTATGTATAGTTTGGAAAGTATTTTTACATATTGCAGAAGACCAATAATTCAGGTATGTCCTACAAATTTCTTGACTCTGCATGTGTAAAATAAGATACTAGCTAAAGTGTATGTTTTAATGAGGCTGAAGAATGGCAACCATTGCCTTTCATTTCCTTGTTCTATGTGCAGTCTCACTGAGTAGCTTGTGTCTTTCTGGGAGCAGGTCATAGCTTATTCCCATCACTGTTTCTGTAGCAATGATTGGGAAAACCCTTTACTTGGGTTTTTTCTTGGTTTCTCTGTCTTTGAGATGAGGTTGTGAGTCTAAGCTGGCCCCTGTCAACTAACATCTGGGCATATTTCTATATATTAATGGAGGTGCTTTGATGTCTGCCTAACAAGCAGAGGCTTTGTTTGCTAATAAGGGGAGACTTAGGTGGTCTTCAATGTTGTTTATTTTTCCTTTTTCTTGCAAGAGGAAGGAATTGCCTCAGAAAGAGAATAACCATATCCCTGTTATGAACTGCATGATTGGAGTTGAAGGAACCAAGGGAGAGGGAGATTGCTGAATCATGGTGTTGAACTTGGTGTTCTAAGCAGTATAATTCTGATGACTAGTGTCTCAGACACTTTTGTAAAATGATGCATTCTGACATCCAGTGACCCTTTAAACTAATATTTCTATTATATAATTCAGTTGCTTCTGTTTCCTGAATGTAATCACATTAGTTTGTACTGGGGTAGATAATGATTTTGTTAGCAATTTCCTTTGTGGTAAGTGTTTTACAGTAATTTAGTTTGAAGGAAGAATCGTTTATACAAATAAAACCCAGAGGAACTCTTGTGCAATCTGCTGGGATCAGAAATAAAAATGCAGCCATGACCTCTGGGATAGTATTCTTGGGACTGAGAGCAAATAGCCACATTGGCTGAATTTATTTTGGGGAAAACTTGTTGCCAACTAAAAATGTTTAAAGCATATGTACACATCCATTGGCCCACGCACCGCAGTGCTGGTTCTTTCTCATTAATAGATGCACCACATATCAAGCCAGCATATCTTAGTCCATAAAATAAGAACAATAATCCTTCACAGGATATATAGTAGTAATGAAGTTATAACTAAAAAATTAGCTGTCATGTTTAACAGGATGATACTAAATACAGATCAGTAGATTTCCATTTTTTCCCCATGTGTGCTAGAGACCCTAAGATGACTTCTTAATTATTAAATTAAATTTAATTGATGGACCTTTACTGTTAAGTGCTTTTAACACAGATGACTGTTTGATTCATGGCGTATCCATTATTATTATTATTATTATATTTTACACAAATAATTGATGACTCAATACCCAATTCCAATTTATCTATCAAACCAATTTACTGGACCCAGAAGGATGACAGTATAGATGAATGGTTAAACTGTAGTCTTTTCTAAATTTTTATGTAAAGCACTGACAGTCATGAAAAAAAGGAGAATGTAGATGTGGTAAAAAGAAAAACAGTAGTATTTCCTTGTGCACTTTGTGGGATATGTGGCAGAAATCACCACTTTTGTCCCTAGATCCCTGGTGTTTCTCTCATCCTTGCCCCACAGGGATGGTCTTTGCCTCTGTCACTTGCCACAGAATTCTCTCTTCTGTGTCACAGCTTGGGACTTGCCTACTCTATGAAGGGCTTCTGATGGCTTCTTCCCTTTTTTACTAACTTTCCTGTTCCACTTCCTTACAGCACAGCCTGCTCTGTAGTGTAATACATCCTTTCATATGTCTTGACTCTCCAAGTAGATTACGTGTTGCAGTGATCCTTGCTAACCCTGCATGTCTCCTGTGAATCCCATAGCATCTTTTATGTGGCAGGATTGTAGTGAGGAGTGCTGATGCAGCTGCTACCTCAGGAAAGTGCTGCATACTTTCAGAAGAGACCTATTCACAGAAGACTGTTACTATTTAATAGCTTCAAAATCAAATTTGAATGTGAAATGAGTGGGACACCCGGCCTTGAGTGCAGATGATGTTGGTGATCTGAATTGTCAACACTTTTTTTATTTGCTTGCTTTTGCCCAGTCAAGCTTTTGTCAGTCTACTGAAACATAACCCACTGTTAAGAGAATGCTCATCCAAGTTCCAAGAAAAAGGTATTGAAGAACTCAGTTTCCAAGAATTCAGTAACTTGAATGATCAATAATGTGAACATTAATTCATTTCAGATAACATTAATTTAATGGAGTTGTATTATAATTAAAACAGGTATGTGTGATAAATGAAGAAATAACTTTGATTAAACAAGATACTATATAACAGGATAGGCAGGGTCTGCCATGTATGTGTTGGTACGAAAAAAGCATATTATGAATACAGAAATTTGAAAATGTGGTAGAAATTGAACTGCCAATATAGATAAAATTCACTGTAAAAAAAAATATTTGAATTTAAAAGTAGCATTGATAGATCCTCCTCAAAATTAAGGATGTTTCAAAACTAAAAAATACAGTTGAGACTGAAAAATGGATCATATGTTATTCTAAAAGTGTCTAAAAGATTTCAGTATTGTTTTTGTCACTTACTCTAGAAATAACACAAAATTATACAAATAAATCTAAACCCATTTATGATTTTACCTAAATGTATGAATGCATTTATAATGTTAAAATTCAAATGAGAATATTATTTTAATTTAAAATTTTCCTGGTCTTGGTTTCCTTTAAAACAATAACAACAGATCTTATTTTGTGGACCAATTGGTTTTGATTTTTCTGTATCTATCATTTATCATTATCTATTAAATTTATGTTTATATTCCATAACATATATGTGTCTGCCCTTGCCTCCAGAGTGCTGAGAATGTAGGCTTGTTCCAACTTCTTAGGTCAACTTTTACCACTCCTACAGTGATATGTCTGTGTATTAGCTTTTCATCTGTTATTTGTGTTGTAAATATTTCTCTTGAGTTAACTATTGTAGTTATTTTCCATGGTTCTTAGCTTTGATTTTGTAGATCCTGGTCTCTCCTTTGGAATAGTTTATTAGGTCAGGGTTACAAGTTTTGATGTCTCTCCACTTAATGTATTTCCTTTAGGAAGTCTTTTTCTTTCTTTTTGCCTTTCTCTCATTTGAACCATTCTTTTTCTGGCCCTCTTTCCCTGTTCTCTGTTTCATTTTATTCACTTAGTTGATGATGGCTGTTATTTTTCTAGTATCCCTTTCTACATTTGCTTTAATATGTATATTTTTTTCTTGGAAATCTTGTCATCCAGTTTCTGTTTTAATGTGAGTTTGCACTTCTGTAACTTTCTGAATTTTAGTAAAGTCTTGTCTTATTTCTTCCTTTTCATGTTTTTGTCATTTAGCTTATGAATATTTAGTTTAGTTTGGAATATTACTTTTTTTTCTAACTTATGTTTTTGGTGACTTAAATTATTTTATCAGCTCAGTTATTTGGGTTTTCATTCTCATTTCACTGTTTACATTACTTTTTTATTTTAGTCCTTTTTTTCCCCCTAGCCTGGGTGGTTGTGACATTCCTAGTTCAAGGTGAGCATACTGTTTTTGTTGTATTAGCACAGGATGGCTTTGGCCTCCTTGCAAGGTAGCATAGCTTTGCTTCGCCCTTACTGGATGACATAGCTTTTGAACAGTCATGTTCTTGTCATGTTTCAAGTTGTCCTTCTTTTACATGTTCTTTACATTTCTGAGGTATGATTTCTAAAGATATTTCTTTTTCCAAGTACTGACCAGGCCTAATGCTTTGGGGGGTGGAGGAGGGTTGAGAAGGAGGGGTTTGAGGGAGAAAAAGGGAGAGGGAAAATAAGGGAAATATATTTTAATTTTAAAAACTTAAAAAATTTAAAAAGAAACTTTATTTTGATTTGATTCCATGAAAGTGGTGCTTTTCATCTAGGCCTTTCTATCTACTTCTCTGTTGCCAGTCTTAAGACTTAGCCTCCTAGTGTGGAGTGGCTCATGTGTAGGGTCAACCATGTCTTTATAGAGGTGATTTGAGGTTATGTTGTGGTATGCCGTCATCACCTTCTTTCTTCATGGCTCTTCCTCTTGAGCTTGGTTTCCTCGAAAGCAAGTTGGTGTTTGTAAAGCAATACTGGCTTTGCTGTTTGGTTTTGTACCCAGATTAAAGTTGGAGTGTTGAAATACCTGTCTTTCAGTCATCTTGAGTCATTCTCTTCTGTTTTTATTCCCCAGATTTATATGTCAGCTATTGCTTTGGAAGCCACAAGTCCACTCTGTCAGTGTGTACTTACCAAGTAACATGCTATAGGGACATAAATGTCTCCTATTTTGCTTAATTGAGTTTCAAATTCTGACATATGTGACCATACATGATAGCATCACAAAAGCTGAGAAGATACCCAACTCTCTATAAACTCTCTATAAACACATTCTGAACAACTTGGAAAAGAAGGGCTTCTGAAATCTTAGCAAGGCCTTATTAATATAAAATTCAAATGGACTTTGTTCTCTGTTATTAAGGGCAGTGTCCTTGTGTGTTTTTTGGAGCTAAACAATCAAACAGCGATCTTCCTTTTAAGAATGATGCGTTGTTGGCTGCTGTTATGTCTGTGATATCTGTGTATGGCTAGTAAGTCAAAGGGTGTGGTGAAGTTTCTTATGGAACAGTTACATTCGGATGTGCTGCGGCAGTTATTCTGTTATTTAATATCAAATAATTATCCACATCACTTCCCAGGATATGCAGATGCAAGCTGACCTCTCTCTCTTGCCCTTCTGCATTATGAACTTCCCATCCCATAGGCATGCACATTTCCTGTGCATGGTATCCACCGGTTACCTTAAGATGCAGCACACCTGTCCTTCATAAAACACAATCTGAGTCCTGCTTCCTTAGGGACTATTAATTCAAAGTCCTTTCCAGTGGCCTTTGTAATGCTTTTAGAAACCATGGTCCCTAAAATAATTTTCATACCAATAAGGAGCTAAGAGGGACAGGTACCGTCCTCTTAGGGAAAAATACATAATCACACACTTGCATTTCAAATTATCATTCTGAGAGCCCCATTCTAGCTGTTGTGGATTTCAGAATAGTGTGTCATAATTGCCGTAATACTGTTTAAATTATGTTTCCTGAACTATATCAATTTTGAAGTATCTTTAATATTTCTTTGTAACCTGCAACGGAGTTGAAAAGAACTCCAGCTGCATTTACAATTTTCAAAATTTCTTTTAAGAGCTTGTGGAGGGCTCCCTGAGACATGTATTTTGATGGCACTCCTAAACAAGGCACACAGATCCTGAGGAAAATTAGATTTTGGAACCTTCGTTCGTCTATTATGATGCAGTGGCCTTGAGTGGCCTCTGGGATTACTTTTTCTCTTTTTCCAGCCTAATTACAAAACTCTGAAGAGATTTGGTTTATTTACCTGTGTCGTGTATTTTTTATTTTCTCCCTCTTCCAAACTAGGTGATGAGCTCTGTAGATATACCTCATTTTTACAATGAAACCCCAAATTCTTTGAAAAATTATGAACAACTTTTTACATGTCCTAAATTTCTAAGAATCCCCCTGTTTGTTATTTAAGCAACTAGTGGCTCTCTTTCTGCCTCTGCATTCATTTGACTAAACCATGCCATGAGACGAACAGGAACATTGAGATGAATAAATCACAGTATGTTTACTTTCTTGTCTCTAACTTAGCTCTGAAATCTGTTTTAAAATATTTTTCTTTTTCATTCAGAAGCAGCATGTTTGTGGGTCAAATTTTCCAATATTTATTTTGTTTGTTTACTTCTATATTATGTATTTCTGAAGTGCCGAATGTTGTGGAGATGTCCCAGACTTCTGATGTATAATAAAGTAGAGGGATGGGTAAACAATCAGCCATGGTACCACTCCAATGCATTTGTACTGGAGATGTGCAGCAAGTGTATGAAGTGAGATGAGTGAAGGCATGGAAATCAATTTCATCAAATGACACATTCACATACGTCTTGAACATCTGTGTTCAGTGAAGACCCTTCATTGGGGCTCATATTTTATTTTCCATACATATTAAGTTAGTATTAGTATTCTAAAGAAGAATTAGTTGTGCTTATGTGCTTAGTTGTGCTTAGATGATAACTCCTTAAAACTATTATATATAAGATACTGAGTGTAACACATTATATGTTACACTGTGTTTTATTTCACTGATGTCCATTTGTTCTGTATGTAGTGGATTGATCATATCTGTGACCATTATTAGAATTGAACAGCCTGGATGACATCTCTAATTTTGCTAAGTAATGGAGTGGTACTTGGTGTATTACTATATAACTGTGGAGTGTTGAAAAAGAGCAAGTTTGCTGCTAATTTTTTCTTAAGATCCAGCATTGGCATTTCTTAATTTCTATACACCATAATGTAACTAAATTTTGTTAAATTCTATTTTATGGTGTTTCTTCATGAGTTATATACTATTGATGTTTCCTGATTATTCATATTATTCTCTTTTATTTTCCACTAAGGAATTAAAGGTGCTTTGGTAGCTGATACAATGTTGCTTCTCTATCCTTCTTTCACTGTATTTGATGAATCACTATTAGTTGTTAGTTTACAGATATGGACTGTTGTAAAATGTTGCACTGCTGGTCATTGAACTCAGAGTCTGATTTATGAAAGCAGACACTTTCCCACTGAGCTGCTTTCTCAGCCCCATACATATATATGTGTCAACGGGCAGCCCGTCACAAGCCCACATGTTCCTGCGAATAGATAGGAGTGTGGACCAACACAGAATCATCAATGGACACAAAATAGTTTTGTGTTTTGTATTTTTTTTTTTGTATTTTTATGCAGCTGTTAAGCCTGAACTTTGTATATGGCAGCATTAAGTCACAATAAAATGACAAAAGGTTGGTCATGCCTGCTGGCAGTGAGGCACAGTATTTTCAAAATGATTAAATGTTTTGAATGCTTGAAGCAAATTAAATTAGTATGTAATAGTTTGATATTATAGGTATTATATGTCTTTCTTACATAAATATGAGTTACATTTATGGGAACCTAAAACTTTAAAACAGAGCAGAGGAAATGTGTTCTAAAGAGCAGAATAAAAACAGACAGACAGTGGTGGATGCTCTCAGTGTTCCCAGTTCACATGACTGTTTCTGAAGTCTTCCTCAGGGCTGCCCAGAAGTTCATGAGCCTGCAACTCCTCCTGTGCATAGCTGTACTTACTCAGAAATGGGCACCTATCCAACAATACAGAATGCATGGAAGACAGTGGGCTTGGGAGAGGCCATTTTCACATATGCCTACTGTGGGGGACATAGCAGTATAAAAAGGTTAAGTTTCAACTAACTAAAGTCATTGTGAATCAATCAGTTAGCCCACGAGAAAGATGAAATGAAAGGTGATGTTTTCTCTGTTTTGGTGTGCAGAATAGTCTTTCTAACTCTTCCTAAATCATTTCATTTAGACAATGATATATAATTGTTGTCATATAATTTAGTATTATCAGACATTGCATCACTGTTATTATTTATTATTTTAAATATTTATGCTGTTCAGAAAATAGTCATTTTTCTCTTTTTAAGTCTCAAAGTATTGTCATTTGGTGTTACATTTGAAGGTTAGGACAGCAGCATGAGACAAAATATTGAAAGATAAAGCAAACGTTCATAATTACATATGGGAACATTCTCCCATATGAGTGTGACTGTATACTCACCATTAAGAAGATTAACAGTAATTAGGTCTTATCATACAATGATGTCGTCTTTAGTTGCCCCCAAAAAGGCTTATTATTTTGGTTTCCCCTCCTTTGTAAGTATCAGGACCAAGTTTCACAAGGCTCTGACAATGTCTTAGAAGTCTTTTAATTAAAATCTGATTCTGTCTGTCAGTGATGGAGAAGACATGTGATCATCTTCTAGTGGATGTTCTCTCTTAGAAAAGACAAAACAGTTGATTTAGGTGTTCTTACAAAGCATGGGTACCAGGCCCTTTTGCTGTCTGTCCTCTTTGTCATCCTGCTGTTCTGTCCCTCTCCTGTGTCCCTCTACCCATTTGCTCCTCTTTTCTTTGGACTTTGCCCCTTGATTTATGCCACTTGTTTTAGTTAGGATTTCTGTTGCTGTGAAGAGACACCATGGCCATGGTAGCTTTTATAAAGGAAAACATCTAATTGGGGCTGGCTTGCAGTTTCAGTACACCATACTCATACTCAACACCCCCCCACACACACATACACACAGAGCTATTCTGACAACTATGAGGGGGTAGTTCATTTTATTTTGGTCATATTTCCTGATGACTGTAATTTGAGCACCTCCTCTATGTCTTTTTTTTTTTGAAATCTGTTTTTTAACTTAGAATCTTGGGCTGGTGAAATGGCTCAGTTTGTGAAGACACTTGCCATCAATTCTGATGACCTGACTTAAATCTCTGGCACACACATTGTGGATGGACAGAACCAACTCCTGCAGGTTGTCCTCTGACATCCACATGCATGCACTACCTGCACACATACAATAAATAAATGCAAATGTAATACATTACAAAAGGTACAAATACAATGGAAAATATATTGTTAGCCACTGAATAGAATCAGTTCATCATAAGACAATTAGCATTGAGCCACTTAAGGATTGTGATTATAGAAAGGTGACATTGATGTTTGATAGAGATCTATCTTCAATTTAAACTTCATCTTCATAATTGTTTTTGTGGTTTTAAGGAAGACTTAAGTCTTGCATCAAACTTTTAAGTATTTTAGCTTTTTTTCAGTTTCACTATTGCATATAGATAATAAATTTTATTGAAATAATAAGCTAATTGCTTTCAAGATGCTTAAAGTATTTAAAAACTATTAAGTATAATTTTGTTATCCTTTTGAGAGCTCTGAATAAGAAGAGTGAGGAGAGAAGAAATTTACTCTGATTTGGTTTATGGAATTTTAGGAAATGTAACTTATAACAATACTGCATACCATGTACATACAATATATTTTATTGTATGTGACTTAAGTGATGATAAATTATAAATATCATTCTCGCTCACAATTCAGTTATAGGCTAAACTCCATTACAATTTAAATTAAAATTCCAGCAGATTATTGCTGTACTAAAATTTCATGGGGGTTGAACCTCTCCAATACAGAATTTCAGGTGAATCAGCTGTGAGATGCTATTTTGATCTACCACATTGACGGTAGTAAAAAATAATATGTAATATGCTGCCAGGCTAAAAGGGAATAGAAGTCAGACTCATGCAGGAATATAAAGTGCTTCAATCTTTGATGAAGGTGCATAGTTAATATTTAGGTATATACAGTTCTATTTAGTATCTCTGCTGCAAGAACATTTTAAAGGACATATCAGAGAGCTATACACATCTAATTCAGTGGAAAGTTTTGTTAGAGAATGGCTTAAAAAGATAAACATTCAGTTAAATCCTGACTGTAAAATACAATAGAATGACCACATGTGTGTTGGCAGGTATATCTGATTATCAAAATGTACACTCATATTTTCATGTGAAATGCACATAATGACATGATAAAACACTTGTAGTAAAACCCATACAATATGTAGATTGGGTAATAACATTTGTTCTTTCATGTTTTTAGATCTTTATGTAAGAAAATTGAACTAAAAATACCAAAATGTTAACAATTAATACTCCTGTCAGATACCGGAATTTCCAGAAATTTTCTTATTATATGCTGTTTTTGCATACTTTGAAGTTCTCACTGTTAACCAATATGATTTTATAAGTAAAAATGAAAAATTGCTTAAACAGGCTATCATAGCTAACAAATATAAGTCTATGGAAACTATCATCAATATAATTGTAATAACCATTGTATTTGCTATGGCATGTGCAAAATCCATAAACATAGCACAGTCATTTCAATGAATTGGAATTAATTTAGTGACTCCCACACAGGCACGATTTGCATATTAATTTCAACTAATGTTTTTTATGGATGTGACAGACTTATTCTAGTCCTGTAGAATTTAAAAAAAAAAAATAACAGTCCAAAAGCAATCTAATGTTGAGCAGTTGCTGTAGCCCATTCTTGGTATGGAACACCACATGCTGGGATGTGACTAGTCTTTGGAGCTTCATTTCATCCTTTTTGTGATAACACACACACACACACACACACACACACACACTAAATTAAAAAATAGTTGGAAAAGTTTATTACTCTTTTATTTAAGGAAGTTACATACAAATAAAAATTACACCTGACATTGGATGAGTTCTGTTATCCTCATCTGCAAATGGGTTTACAAGTGCTTAGAGGCTATCTCAAATGTCTTCAGGGTTTACATTTCTATCTTGTTAGGGGACACTTAGGAATAATTATTGTTGGATTGGTTTTATTTGTTTATCAGGTCATTTCTTCAATAGCATTTTGGTTCACTCAGGTCAAGTTTGGTTAAATGAACTTTTATTTCTTCAGTGTTTTCAGTGTGTTTACAGTTTAAGTTCTCCTTCTTCCTATGTTTTGTTTTCTCTTTTCCTATCCTTTTTTTCACTCTTTGGATACTTACTATTTTTTTCTTGTATAATCTCAACTGCCTTTTAGTTTCCAGCTCACATTACTTCTTATATTGAAATCAGCTAGGACTCTGTTTTGCTGAGTGTTTCTCAGAACCAGGTTACTCATTTATTCTATTTTTTTCCTATTAATTTCTTTCAGTTTTTGTAGCCTTTTTTTTGATTGAATGTTTAAGGGCTTTCATTTCTTTTTTATTTTTGTTTCATTTAATTTTTGCAATAGGGGTTGCTTTTATAGCCAGGGCTGTCATGGAACATAGTATGAAGCCTATACTGGCCTCAAACCACCATCCTTCTACCTCCATCTCCCAAGTTCTGGAATTAGAATCATGCTCCACCATTCCTTGCTTAATTTGTTTCTGGAAAACTGTTCATGTCAGAATATTATTCCTTAGATTTGCTTTGAAAGAATTTTTGCCATGACCCAGAAATGTTAGGTATAGAATAATTTGCTTGTGAATTTTCAGGTGAAAAGTTTTTTTCATTTAAAGTATCATTAATTATTGAGGTTGTTTGGGTTGCTTCATTGTGAAAAGGGAGCATCATTAGTATTTTTATGTGTCACTATCAGTGTGCTGTTATCAGTATTTTTTAATATATTCCTAATTGTTATGTATAGTTTCTGCTACCCTCTGCATTTGTGTTTGTGTGCACACGTGTGTGTGTGCATGCATGCGTGCATGAGAGAGAGAGAGAGAGAGAGAGAGAGAGAGAGAGAGAGAGAGAGAGAGAGAGAGAGAGAGAGAGAAGTTGTTATCTCTTTGATTCTAGTTGGAGTACATAACTCAAAAATCTTAGGTTATTTCTATCTGTTTTTGTACTTTATTAGTTTTGCTGGAGAAGCTGTTGATGCTGCTGCCTTCCCAGGGTGTGCTGTAGTTGTGTTGTGTTAAGTTTCATTGCATTGCTGTCATGTGAACTAAAATCCTGCCTTAGCCAGTCATGGTGATTCCACATTAATAAAGGCTCACTGACAATATGATTTTTTGCTGCGTTCATGTACTAAGGTGTAGGCATGATGAGGTTTGTGAGACTACCTTTTACTCATTAATAGTTACACAGATGTCAAGTCCTAGATTCACAGTGGCTAATTATACAGCCAGGACTATACATATCAGACACTATTATCTTACATTAATTTCTATATGCTGTAGAAATTATGAAAATTCTAAATTGAGGGAATGTACTTTAATTACTGTAATGACAAAGACCACATTATAGTTCAGATTTAAGATGCACTGATAATTTAGGTTGAAAGATTTATATTATAACATGGGATGTTTTAATATGTATGACTTAGTCACAAAGGCAAGAATGAAAGTAAGCCATCATTTTACACACCTTTAAAAGGGCATGTTAAATGTTTCTGTAGTAATCACTCCATAGTTCTGCACCTTTTAATTAAATTAAGCACTAATTATATAGTTTCTCCTCATTTTAAGCTTTGGAAAGTGAGTCTGTTAAGGGAGTGCTTAAACTTAATCCTCATTTCAATGTCTGCATTCAAGGATCTAGGGATCTAGAGACTGTAGACATAGTTACTGTGTAACTCCAAAGCTTTATATTAAGTAATATAATTTAAATTTTCTGTTTAGTGGCTTCTTTTTTTAAAAATCCCTCCGTGACATATTATAGACATCAAAGAATCTCAACTTCAGTGATCACTAATGCAGAGGAGAGTTTTTTTTGTAGTTTTTTTTTCATATTTGCATTTTATTTAGGATAACAAATACAGTATCATATATGAAATTTCCTTTTATATGCATATGCTTCTTAGAAAACCAAATGGATTGAAGATATTATCTTAAATTATTGTCCTTTATTTAATGAGCACAGCAGTGACAACTGTTGTGTAAGGTAGCAGGGATCTTTGTAAAATTTTTTTGTATTTCATACTGGTTGTAATCTGCTGACACTGCACCAACTGGGTGCTAGTGTAAACTCTCCAGCTTCAATCTGTGACTCCTTTGTATCAAGTCAGGTAGAAAGGCCAGCATGATTCTGCAGCATCTCTCTCCAATAGATGTCTTCTAACAGGTCTATAGGATTTCTGACAAGTTCTTAGTAGTTACTGCTTCTTTGGACTGACTTTGCGGGACTTAGTTCATGGCTCATACACATTTTGATGTCTTTTTTTGTCATCAAGACGTGTGGGTTTTTATATCCTTGCAACTACCTTTTAGTTTATTGCTTGTTTATTCAGCAGACATTTGCTGAAGGTTGTATTTATTCCATCTGCTGTGCTAAATTTTGATAAAAATATGAAAGGGATTGTTTCTAGATGTAAATATTTTGTAATCTGGGAGAAGAACCAAAAAAAAAAAAAAAGCCCAGCAACATAATGTGGTATAATATCTGTTACCACAGAATGCCTTAGATAACAGAGATGAGCCACTGGCCAAACTGGATGTCTGACAGTGTTCCCTTGAGATGATAGCAAATTCACCTCTGTGGAAAAGCAGTGACCTGCCTGCTGCTGAGGCTGTGAGAGGAGAACAATTTCAAGTAGTTTTGCATTTTGGAGTAAAAAATCTAGGGGTAGTAAGTCAGATTCTAAACATGTAAAAGTGAGTCAGATTGTAAAAAGGCACTAAGCATTTAAGAACATCGGAGTCCCTAAGAGGTCTTAGGTCAATTGCAGTGTTTCAGAGCCTGACTGTATGACTCCTAGGATCTGAGGATGATGACAGTAACACAGGAGGGACATGAGCAAATGCTCAGGTCAGTAAGTTGGAGAAAAAGGAAGAATCTGCTGATGTGGCAAGAGTTTGGACTGACTGTGCCTGTGAGGAAGCATGGGTGACTGGGGTTCTGAGCTTGGAGAGAAGCTGATGATACTTTGAAGCAATGGAACAACAGGCAAGGTGCCGTTTTTTGCATTGAGATATATAATGAACTGTGGGGGATGCAAGTCATTTGTAGTGAAGCTAAAAATACAAAAGAAAATAGAAATAACTCTGCATTATCAGCTTCTATAGAACATAGCACCTGAAATCTTAGCCATTAATAACCCTCTAATAATCTTTGGGTATTTCAGTAAAAATACACCCTGGAGTCTATTTTAGAGAGCATCCTGGTCTCTCTTTGATCTTTTTATTTTATTTTTTCCTATATGCTGTCTTAGTATTCTAAGAAAATAAAAATTTGAAATTGCCAAGTTGGAAATGAAACTTTCTTTTTCCTAGAATAGCACTCATCCCTATATAATATATTCTTTCTTACTGAACTAGATTTTTCTCCTTTTTTTGTGAGATGAAAATTTAAATGTATGGGTTGATGAGTGATGAGAATTTTGGTACTCTACTGTTAATACCATTCTTTTCTGATTCAGCTTCTTCCACCTCCTACTCCAACCCGAGCCATTGCACCAGAAGGTGTGTTGCTTGGGTCTGCTCTGCTCTGAATTTCTCACTGCTCTGGGATGAACATTGCATCACCTTTGGAGTAAACTATGGAAGTCTGTAGGATGTAGCACATTAGCTCCTGTGGGGGTGTTCTTCAGAGCTTCTGAAGGCTTTAGAATCCAAGCTATAATCAGGGTCATGACCTGGTCCTGCCCGATAGTCCTTTGGATGATGTGACAGTGAGAAGAGCACACACTCAGAGCTTTCTTGAGTATGACACGATTACAAAAGAGTCTTCATAAAGTCTCTAAGTGTAAACAACCCTTCATTTTGCTTCACCAAAGACATTACTAACCTTTGCTTAGATTATCACAGTCTAAAACAGTCTTCTGTTGAGCCAAATTGTGAGTTTCTGATTATCATGATGATGGGATACTTATTTTCTACATTGGTTATCTGGGAGAATAAACTTCAGGGTAATTGCAGAGAAGAGCCAATCTGGGAATGGATGGCTTTTGTTACTGGGCTGATCTTTCTGTTTTCTGCAGAATACTTTCTGTATGAATATGCAATCCAATTGCTGCCAGAGTTGACAACTGACCCACCCCATACTCAAGTTGAATTTTCAGTGTGCTCAAGCCTTCTGGTAACCTTTGTAAATGCTCTGGTGTCCTTTCAGTCCTCTCAGCAAGAGGTCACTAGCCATTTTGGAGGAAAGGGTGCTCTATGTCTTGTGGATAGAATCAAGTATTTGAGGTACATTTGACATTTTAGCCCCCTTAAGAGGCTTTATCCTGACATTTATACTCTTCTTAGACTAGCTCTTTGGATTTGGTCTGTTATGGGAAATGTAATTGATTTATGGTTTCTATTTTGCTAATCCCCATGGTTTGTATGAGTATAAGGATTGCATAATGAGTTAATGTTTTGTTCTCTTCATATTTATTTATCATAATGTGTGTTTATAAAATGATAAGAAAAGTGAAGATTAAAAAAAAATAACTGCCCAATTACTATTTTTCTTGAAAGTAATCAAATTTGGGGAATATATAGAATTTATAATGGTTCATTCAACTTTTTCTGGCATTTTCTAAGCTTGATTAGATTTAGACAGATTTGACAGAGGTAGTGAAATATTCAATTTGCAAAGTTCAAAAATATGATTACTCATGTGGCGTTTGCTTTGAGCATTTAAAGTTTTCCTTATACAATTGAAGAACAAAACAGACACTCTAACCTAGCAAAATCAGTGACAGACAGGCTGTCCCAAGCATCTTTTTTATCTATTTCCATAAATTTTTATCATAATTCAGAATTTTCCTTTTGACAGTGGATCCAGTGAAATATATTCCTGCCTTTAGACTTCTCAGAACTTTCTCATCCTATCATCTCTATGTTAAAATGTCTTTGATCAGCCATCGAGCAATGCCAGTTTGTGCTTTGAACATGCCCAACACTTTTGTCTCTATATGTGTTCTGTGACTGCTAATGTCACCCACCCACTTGAAATTCTGTTCCAATTTTCATATTCTTTTTTATTCTTATAGGATAGTGTAAGCCTCACTCTTTCCAAGGTACTATTAATCACTGTACAGTCCTGGGTAGTTATTACCTGGTATACTCTTCCTTTTATTGGTTGAGTAAAGGTCTTTGTTCTAGTACCTCACAGGCCAATGGAGAATTCAGATGAATTTTCAGTAGCAACACTCTGCAAGTGATGTAATGACATCATCATTGAGAAGTTAAGGGAGCACCAACTACCACACTGTCTGTTGAGATTGTTTTTTTATTCCTTGCCTTGTCCTTTCAACCTCTCTCTAGTTGCCCCATTTTTTCTATCTCAAAGAAATTTTTCTTTTTTAAAAAAAACAAAATACTGATTGTACTTGAGGAGGGCTTCTTTTCTGGTTGGCTGTGCATTTGATAGTGTCCATGGGTGATTGTAGTTATCATAACAAGGTTAGTGCTATCTTAGGAGGGGTCACTTTAAAAGTAGTCCATTGATTTTTCATTTTTGTAGAGGAGATATTTGTTTCATACCTTTAAGATGTTTATCTTAGTATATTTTAGGCAACTTCTAGTTCCTCTAGTCAGCATGTATCATTTTGACATATTATGTCCAGAATTTAAATGATGAAGTAAATGGAATTTTAATAAGAAGGAAGACTTCTTGTAAAAACAAGTTATGACAAAATAGGCAAATGTACCTAAAAGGTATTCCATATCATAATGAAAGGTATTTTCCTTAGTTATCTTTCTCATTTCTAATTCATAGATCTCTAGAGTTTCATTACAGTTTGTAGAATAATTTTATTTCTTTAATCTTATTAGAGCTATGGCTACTAAAGTGGACACTGAGGGCATATTAATCACAGTTGGGCCTACCCAACACACTAGTCAGAAGTGTGGGGAAGGAGAAGAGACACCTTTTCATACACTGTGGATTTGGGCCAAGTAGGGTTTATTTAACTTGCTTTGCCTGGGGATGGGAGAGAAGACTTTAGAGGTGGAATGTTTCAGAGGACCTTAGTTTGGTTCCCTTACCCACATCAAGTGGCTTACAACCTGTAGCTTTTGGGAATCTAAGATTTTCTTCTGATCTCTGTGGATACCTCCACCCATGTACACACACACACACACACACACACACACACACACACACACACACACACACACACACACGATCCCACCCATGCACACATGTATGTACATGCATACGCACACACAATGAAGATCCACATTTTACAAACCTTCCTTCCTGTCAGTTACCTTCCTAAAGATAAAGTGCATTTTTGTAGTGCTTCAGCAGAAACACCATGCAGCATTTTATAAACACAGTGCAGAATTGTGTTATTACCTTCTCCCTGATTATTAACCCACTTACTGTAGTCCAGCTCCATAAACATATTGGCTCTGCCAAGCACCTTCATGCTTTGTCATGTTGTATGCCTCTATACATGCTGTTTTCCTCAATGGCAATAACATTTCTTCCTGTACTCTGGACAGTTCTTAATGTCCCTATACGAACCACCTTTAGCCTGCCATCACCCTTGGCTCTGCAGTCACTGTGTTGTCTGTCTTCTGTAACTGGTGTGTGTGGAGTGTTTGTTCCTATATTGTAGTTTGTTTTTCTCCTTGGAATTTATTTTCAACTAGAGTAAATCCTCACACAATTGATTTTGTGTATGTGACTCCAGCACATGACATAATCAATGCCTGGTACATGGACACAATATTTGAACAATATTAACAATGCTATGATTAGGCAAAAAAAAGATAGTTTTAGAGTTTATGTGGTATTTGGTTTTTCTTTACAGCTCTTATTACAAAATAGAATAAGAATTGTGGTTAAGAATAAGCGGCTTTTAGTCATCTTACATAAGCACTTCGTTCTGAGCCTGTTTGTGTCATCATCACTCAGCACACTATCTGTTCTTCTGTGTCCTCCACGGGGCTATAAAACCCCAATCTCTTAGGTCAGGTTCCAGGGCTTGTCAGTTGTGTTAGTAATAAGGAAAACGGAAGGATTGAAGGTAAAGAAGCATTAGTTTCCCTTTATTGGATGGAATGCATGCTCAACTACAAGATGGTTATGGGTGGCCATAGGCGACCACATTCCAAGAGTATTGGTGATGGCTTCATGAAAGTTAGAAGCATTACCTCAGAGATTGGGCAGTGTTGGCTCTGTGGGCCAACAGTGGTGACTGCACTGATGCTTCTGGGAGATCAGCAGTGCTTGGCTGGGTACCAGTGTCACCAGTGTTGCCTGGACTTTGGGTGACTACCCAGTTTTTGTTCTGCACCTGCAGGTATATCTCCTCCTAGCTTCTTTCATAAATGTACAACCAGTTTTCTGTATTGAATTCTCTGTTAGAAATATTAGAGTCATATCTCCTTTCCTGAATGGCAGTGCTCTGGTTCTGCAGAACAGAACTTGCTATATGAGAAGTTTGGATTGTTTATCTAAATTGATTGGAATTTAATACTGCTGGATCCCATTGCTAGTAGGAAATTGTCAAGGTGTGTGTGTGCAGCAGAGTTACTTTAATATATCTTACTGAAAATCACCATGTGTCTTAGTTAGGGTTTTTATTACTGTGAAGAGACAGCATGATCACAGCAACTCTTATAAAGAAATCATTTAATTGGGGTGGCTTTGAGTTCAGAAGTTCATCTCATTATCATCATGGTGGGGTGCATGGTGACATACAGGCAGACATGATATTGGAGTAGTAGCTGAGGTTCCTGCATCTTGCAGGCAACAGGAAGTCAACTGAGTGTCACACTGAATGAAACTTAAGCAAAAGGGACCTGGAAGGTTGCCCACACAGTGACACACTTTTTCTAACAAGGGCCTAGCTATTCCCACAAAGCCACACCTCCCTATAGGGGCCAATTACATTCAAACTATCACATATATGGAAATCAAATACAGGTTGTAATTGACTGCTGTGGTGAATGGTGTATGAGTCTGGGATGTTTCAGCTGCTTTTGAGTTTATAAAGAGAAACAAGGAAGTAAGGCTTTAATCTCTTGGTTCAAGGATGATCTCTGTGAAAGCTTGAAATGTTAGGGTTGTAGCATTGCCCCTGTTGGACACAAGACCTGCAAGAATAATCTGAAAGTTATAGACTAAGAGAACAAGTTGAATTTACAGATCTATGACTTTCTTATATTACAGTGAATTATTGAAGACATAAGACCACAAAAATGGAAAAGACTATGATAACATTCTGTGCACGTCCAGCCCTGCTTTTGCCATTCACTGTTTGCCCAGTTATTACACTATTAGCTCCTCTTCTCTTTTTACCATCTTGAAGAGTCTGTTATGGTTTACAGTACTTTAACTTTACAAAGAAAAAGTCTTAGTGAGTTAGGAGTGCTGTAGTGGCCTATGCTATGTTGCCTCAAAATATTTCCCTCCCTGTACTGGTGAGGAACAACTACACTCTTAAAAAACTCTGGGCTAGCGTATCCCTATTACCCTGATGTGGTGTCTCATTTCAGTGGTCTGGTGTTAGGGGGCAGCGCTGCAAGAGCCCCTGATTTCTCAGAAATGATGTAATCCTGGCAATGGCATTGGCTTCATGTTCCAATATAACTATTGCACGCATGGTGGAAGTTACTGTGCAGAATAGAAGAGCTGGGGGACAACTGGAGTGTTGTGATGTAGCATTGTAATATTTTAGTAGCTAGACAATCACTGAAGTGCAGCCCATCTAAGATTCAAGAACATTTTGTGAACAGAAACTCATATCCTCCGCCCTATCTCAGCTCTAGCAGAGTCCTCTGGGCTTGCACTCAATTTCAAGATCTCAGCCAGTTTACAAACCCGAACTCTTAGAAGAAATGGCAGGACTAAGAAGGGTTGGAGCCATTGCAGGATAAACCATCACTGTTTCTTCAAATACATATCAAATCCCATCCTTCAGGTTGTCTCTACTGGGAACTCTGCTTACTATGTACATCAGAGAAAGAAGTTCTCTGTGTTTGAGAGGATGTTGAGGCATGGTCCTTAGTGGGTAACAACCCTTACAAAACATTATTCTTGGTTAGAGGGGAACTTTGGTAACCAAACCTCTACTTGCCCCTGCTCTTCTTTGATGTTCTCTTCTCTACCTTCTCTTCAGCCTTGCTTTGTAACTTGTTGATCTTAATATGGTTGTAGAGAGTCTGTACATCCGATTTATTGCCATTGCCTCAGCTCTTGCATGCTTTTTTTTTTTTTGCTTTTAATTTGGACTACACATCTATAGTTGACAGAATTATGTAGGCTTTTTAAGCCATATAATGAGTATGATGAGATACCAAGTGGAAAGTTCTGGAACTGTTAACAGTTTAGAGATTCATCACTGACCTCTGAGAAATTTGCCAGCAGAATTATATCATTTATCTACTTGGACCATAGATAGATAGATAGATAGATAGATAGATAGATAGATAGATAGATAGATAAATAACCCTTGAAAACAACTTTAAAAAACAAGTCAGATTGTTATTTTAGGTGCAGCTCTTCATGAAAATGAAGTCTTTTCCTGGAGTCTATTACTCTGCTGTCTGCTATTAATTACTCAGCTACTGATTTTGTAAATCCCTTCCACCTATGTATCAGTGAGCCAGCTTGGAGGGAGATGATTACATTCATGGCCCAGGAAAGCAGTATTCTGTTAGTGCTACGTGAAATCTACTCCCTATTATATCTACTTGATACCACTGGAATCTAATTAGAATTGTGAAGGATAAGACATTCATCCCCCCCCCACTGTTCCTAAAATACTCTAGACCAGAGAATGTTTCTTAGAACTAATAAAGGGTGGGCAAGTGAGGTCTTTAAAGCAATGCTTGTTTAATTGGTTCATTACATCAGTTACTTTTCTGGGTAAAATAATCTGATGGAAGCAAATTGAGGGAGAAAAGGCCCAATGTGGCCCATAGTTCAGGGTATAGTCCCTCGTGGCAGGAAGAACCAGGGGACAGGGTCAGGTTATATTGTGTCTGTCTTGGAGAAGCAGATAATGAGGGATGCTTGGGTTCAGCTTCCTCTTTTTTATGGGATTAAGGTCTTAAGGCTAGGGAACTGGACTGCCATATTCAGGCAGTCGTTTCAACTTAAGTTACAGAATCAAGATGATCACTCACTCACAGGTATGGCCAGAGGTTAACCTATCAAATCATCTCTCATTGTGATTCCTGTAGGTGTGTAACCAGGTTCCGCTTCATCCTGTTGAATTAACAGCTAGCAAGAACCATTCCGTTCATCTAGGCTAATTTTCTTCCAAAGTTAAAAAGAAAAGCCAAACAAACGCAAAAACATACACAAAAATGAGTTCAGTGTCAGTTTCTTATTTTCTGACTCTTCACATTGTTTACTAATTTAAGAAGTAGATCTTCTCATTTTTTTTTCTGTGAGCACTGTACCTCTTTTGCAGCCTGATAAAAGTCTTTGATGTAGTCTCCTTGTTTTAGTTGCACAAAATAAATACACAGGGTTATAAAGGTGTTTAAGTAGAAATGGAGCTGAATATACATGCAAGGATAGGATACAACATTTTGTGTTACATGTACAGTAATTATGTAGTTATTGATAAATATATTAGTATTCAATGTACTGTGGGTAATAGATTCTAATATTACTGTAATTTGCTACCCACATTCTTACTAGAGGGAAAGGAAAACTCTTAGTTAAATGTTAATGAAAATACTCACATGGTTTTTCCAGATCCAAATACACAGTCTATGTATATAAAATTCTATTTGTTGGACTGTATGGTACTGAGTGAATTTATGAACCCCACTTGTAGAACCTGTACTCTCAATAAATTTCTATAATACAATGACTTAATGGCTGAATATTTGTTTCCTTTTGAATGTATTTGCTTAACAATACTTTAACCATAAGCTTTTATTTACTGTGTGAGAAAATAAAAACCTCTTACATGTAAAAAACATAGGCCGAGTCTGTAAAGTGAAGCATTAATTCTTTGATCAGTAAGACACCGTATTGTAAATGAACTCTTCTATTTAGTAGGTGCCATATGGATCTTTTTGAGCAAAAATTGATTTGCACATAAAGCTTTCTTCCATTCTATCAACTGGTCCAACCTCATTTACTTAGAATGCTCAACTGGGTGGATAGATAATTTGAAATTTGATTACTTCTAAAAGATTTAGTTATTGTAGTAATCTGTATTATCTGCTGGGTGTAAATTCTTACTCTGGTATTTACAAATGTATCATTTGTTGTACATTTTTCAGCTGACTCAAAACTACAAATAATGCAATTGTTATTTGACTATGACAGCTGTGTAATAATTTTTGTAGGCATTATGGCAGTGTTATGAACATTTGAAAAATTACTGTTTATTGGATTATTTGCAGGTGGAGCTCTGCTTTAATTTACAAATTGGTGGTTAATTTAATGATGTTCTAATTTATATTTAGTAAAATGAAACATAAGAAGTTCAGCTGAAAAATGATTCTTGTTTTAACTGGTATCGTCACACAGCTGTTTAAATACCATATTGTACTTGTTTTTCCCCCTTTCCCTATTTAGGATGGCACATGGCACTTGTGTAATCTCTGCTTATTTTAAGCTGGCACAGAAGAATGGTTCTCAGTAAATGGGAGATGGTTTGCAGAGCTGAAGGATATTCTTCTGAGTTAGGCCAAGTGAAGCCATCATTAAAGAAGACAGGTTTCTTCTGCAGTCTTTCCTCATCATAGTGGCACATTTCTGTTTCAGTTATGGTGTTTACCCCATGTGATTCCTTTTGTTGATGAGATCATTCAAGTAAGACTGGTGGGGAAAGGCCTACTATTCTAAAACTATAGTGGCTCACTCGCTGTATGTCTTAATATTTGACTTTCTTGAGGTTTTACTTTTGTTTCTCCTTATGTATTTCTAATTTCTCCTAATGATGTAGAGGCTGCTTCAAAATGTTGCCATCTAAAGATGAAAATTAAGTAACTTCCAGTAATGACTTTCTATTCCTCTCCTGACTACTGCACTGACTGCCTTCTGATTCCCTTTTTCTTCGAGCCAATAAGACTCTCCCGTTTACTTTGTATGAAATAGCATGCTGTCTTTAGTTTTTAGATTTTTATTTACCTTTATACATTGATTTATTTTTCATGAAATGTGTTTATCAGAGATTAACATTTGTCACAGTTCATCTGTGAAGCAGGGCACCAGCTTGTCTAGATAGTTACTTTTTAGTGTGAGCCTCGTTCTCTATTGGATAATTCAACAAGACCATCCTATTTAAAATGAATAGAAAGGAGTCTGGGAAGATGAGAGCAGATATTTAGAACGTGCAGGAGACTCCAATGGTTTGCTCTTCTTTGGCTGTTTCTTCCCATGTTCAATTATACTCTGTGTTTATTCTGGGTCTCTTTTTCTCAGACCTGATTTGTACTCTTTAGATTTGATAGTAATTTAAGATTAACACCATAAAATATGTCTCATACACCAGTAAAAGTTGTACTTATGGGACTGTTTCCAAGGAAGTTACAGATGCAAATAGCCATTTGTAATAAGCACTAACAAGTAAGGTAAGAAAGAGGACAGATTGTATGAGGTTAGAGATCTAGTAATCGCGAAGAGCTAGTTACCACAAAGTGATTGTCTTAAATTAATAAACAATACTGTATGTGAGATTACTTTCCAATGATTGACTTAATATTCACAGAAAGTTCAACTTGTTTATTGTTTCCAAACAAATGTTAAAATTTAACATCCTTGAGTTGTGAAATATATTGATAACTCACTTCTTTTTAAAAAGTAATTTATAATTTTGTAACAGTTTAAAATGTTAGATATATTCTTGTTTCTTTTCTTTCTATTTTTACATTGTTTTTATGTGGAAAGTTAACTGAAATAATAAACTAAGAAGTAAAATAAATAAAAAATATTTGTAATAACTAACCAGTTTTTTAAACAGCAGATATGTTGTTTTTAATCATAATGACAGTTGAAGTCTACAAGTATAAATGAATAAGAGATGTACTGGATGACAGATTTTTTTTTTATAATCAGTCGATATTTCATTGTTTTAAAATTTAATTTGTCCTTACATGTTTATGGAATACTTATGCATTTATGAAATGCATTATGCTATTTTCAGATTATAACATTTTGTTACAATACACTCAATACATTATTTTCTTTCTTTTTTGTTGAGGATTGCAAGCTCTTAATTCTGTAAGTACCCTTAATTTCCCTGAACTAGCCCAAATGTTAAAAAACAAAAACAAAAAACCAACCCCCACAAAAAAAAGTTACTAAGTTGAAGTGCTCTTCATGATTGGTTATACTATATTTTATTAGGAGAGGTCAATATATTAGTTAGTACTCTGCTTTCTATAATGAAACCCCTATCCCCCACCCTGCTGACGCACACTCTGTGATAATTACTATGTGTCCCTATAAAATCATTGAAATGTAGCTAAATATTACTGGAAATTTAATTAAAGAGTATTGTTATGATAACAATTGCATCACATCTCCCTTTTTTTCTCGAAACCCTTCTATATGCTCCTCCTTGCTCTCTTTCAAATTTGTGGCCTTTTTTTTTCATTGTTATTTCCTGTGTGTGCATGCATCTGTGCTCATACTTGTGCATGTATGTATGTGTTCCTATTTTTAGATAGATTCAATTTCTTCTATTAGATAACCAATTGGTGTGCTCTTCCCTGGAGAAGACTATTCTTTTCTCACTTGTTTCTTACTTGCCTGCAGTTCTTTATGTAGGGTTCGTGCCCTGTGAGTTTTCCCTGTCTATGTTACCATGCCTATTGACGTCATCTTTGTTCAGCTCATATTCATGTAGTCATGTTGGTGAGACTTTAACGATATAGCTTCTGACATTTCCAGGAGATTCAATCTCTAAGCAAACTTTCTCTTCCCTTGGCTCTTTCTGTTCTGTCTTCCACGATGATCCCTGAGCTATAGTGCAGGAATTGTGTTATACTTGTATACATTGAATCTGGGCTCTACATCTCTGCATTTTAATTGGTTGTGGTTTTCTGTAATGGCCTCCATCTGTTGCAAATCTTTGGTCATAAGAACAAATATAGTATAGTTGGGACTCTGTGTGTTTAGTAAAGTTGCTATTGTAGGTTCTTCTACAAGATCCATTACTTTACTATGGGAAGTTGATTAAGTTTGCAGTACCCAGATGTAACTTGCCTCTTTTTGAGTGGACTTAAGTCCTATCAGAGCTTATAGTTACTGCTGAGGTATGTTAGTCTTCCCTAGGAATTAGGGAAATGTAAATAAAAACAACTTTGAAATTTCATTTTACCCTAGTCAGAATAACAATGATCAATAGAACAACCAACAGAAAATGTTGTAGTGGATTCAAGAAAAGGACACTCTCATTTATTGTAAACTGATATAGGCACTATGGGAAACAATGTGGAGAATCTTCATAAAGATAAAAATAAATCTACCATATAATCCAGTTATACTATGCTTTGACATATGCCCAAAGAACTCAACATCCTGCTCCTCAGATGCTTGTTTAGCCAATAGCTAGGAAGTGGAGACAAACTAAATGTCCTTCAAATGACAAATGGATAATGGACATATGGTACATATCCACTGTGGAGTTGTGTTCAGCTATAAAGAAAAGTGAAATCATTACATTTACACGTAAATGAATGGAACTAGAAGAGATCATATTGAGTGATGTAACCCAGACCCAAAGACGTATGTCATGTGTTCTCTTTTATCTGGAGCTTCTGGCTCCCTGTTTTCAGATGTGAGTAGATTAGCTGGAGTGATGTAGCAACCAGGAAGGTGAAAATCAACCATTGTGTGGTTGGAGAGTGGAGAAACAGTAGAGAGGAGAAGAGCAATTGATTGGAAGGAAGAAATGGGAAAAATAGGGAAGGGGCTCTAGGGAGAAAAAAGGAAATAAACATAGAAAATTTTGACTTAGTAAACACACATACGAAAAAGTCAAATTTGTCCTAATTTTGAAAACCAGTTTGTTTTGAGTAATTTTAGGTTCCTAGAAAGATGTAGTTGAGGATACATAGATTTTGTACATTACCCTATGTCTTAGACTCATGCTGTGTCCCATCATCACTGTCACCTTCCACGGGGAAACACCAGGACTGAGGAATCATACTAACATACCTTATTATACTATGTTCATTGTTGAAAGCAGGGCTAGTTCTTGGCCTTGGGCATTCTGTAGGTTTGGACAAATTAAAAATGACAAGTATCAATGCTCTCATAGATAGCTATCATACAGTCTGTAGAACTGTTTCTTTGTTCTTCAAATCTTTGACTTTGAAAAAAATGTTTAAAAATTGTGTGCATATGGAAAATTTAGAAATATAGATAAGAATTAAGAAGGAAAAAGGATAATACTGGATAATATTGACAGGTTTTCAATTTAATAGTTAAAAAGTTTTAAGCAATTATTTCAAATTATCCCTACAAATTTGGGCCATCTTACTTTACATGGTATATAAAGATGTATCATATGTTTGACATTTATAATGGCTCTAGTGTTTACCTTGCCCCTTTCCTTCTGCCTCTGTTCTTAAAATACTGTTCCAACTCATTCTGTGTCAATGTTTAGATAAATCACATGCATGGAGAGGACATCAGTAATCCCTTGTCTAAGATAGTGATGGGCTGTTTTTCATAAAGGACCCATTGGCTGGAGAACCAACTCTTGACAGCTGCATCTTGACTTGCCAGTTCTTAAAGCTGACAGTGGAGCATTTGAATTCTTGTAGGTCTTTCCTGTATGGACTACCCAAAGAAATCATAACAATAGATCATCCCTGATGTGTAAGTCTAAATTTTAGTTTCATAATTTTACATTGCAGGGTACCAATCAACTTGCTGTGCTCCTGTTCCGTGTATGCTCTTCCATGATTCCTTTTTTCATTCTTCTTTTAATTCTTTATCCTTTGTGACCCCCAAGACTCTTTCATAGCAAGCCTAGTATCTCCCATTTACATGGAGATTAATACTTTCATGTGTGCCAAAGTGTTCTTGACAAAAATATGCACCAGGATGTAGCTATCAGACACTCATGCTTTTAGAGTGTGAGTGTTTGAGTTTCTTTTTGGAGGCTGTCAAGCAGACCATCCTTTCTTCCTTTTTTCTTCCTTTCTTTTTTCTTTCTTTCTTTCTTCTTTTTGTTCTTTCTTTCTGCAAAATACAAAATATATTTAAATATTTTTGTTCACATTTCTATTTTAATTACAAAGTTTAGAGTGTTTTATTGATTTTGAACATTCATGCACAAATAATTCCTTTCCTCCATATTTTATCATTGTCTAGGTGTTACATTTATTCTCTTGCTTCACTCTATCACCTTTTGCATAATTTTTCTTTGGAAGCAATCACCTAAAATACCAAGGAGTCTATTTTCTGGAAAAGCTTCAGCTGCAGGACAGTGATTTTTTAAAAACTGTGTGACAGGAGTGGCAAGGCTAGTATTTTGGGAGAATTTCGGTCTCTTCCTAATATCTCCATCCCCTCATTAGTTTAATTCATGATAATAATCTGCACATGCTTTGACTATTAAATCCTTTTAAGCAACCATGTTTCCCAAAGGCCATTCTCTGTTTTTGAATAATTAGTTTCTTCAATTCATTTTAGCATATGAAGTGAACGGTATATGGGAATTCATGATCTTCCTAATGCAGTAACCTTTCCTTTAATATATGAGGTAAACTTTTATGTTTTTTCTTTGCCTGTAGAACTGGCAGTGAGAGTACCTAGTAGTATATTCTCCTTTGTTAAGGATACAGCTCATTTGGGACTCATGGTTTTAAGTAATTGTTCCCTCAACCCTGTTCCTGTCATCACTCTCTTCTTCACAGAACTTGGCGAAGTCTCTATGGAAAGCAGTGATGACATCCCCAGTGTTCCCAGGAAAGGTGCTGAGATAGGTTTTTGTGTGTCCTTTCAAAAAGGTGCACACAGGAGTTATGAAGTATTCGAACACTGTCTAACTCAGTTTTGAAAAATTGCCTTTCTGCACCATCAGTATTTCTGACACATGGAATGGAATTATGCTCGGAGATCACTGAACTCCAGCTTATGTGACATCCTCACAAATGTGAAGTGTGTCTCGGGGAACACAACACAGGATCTCTTCATTGTGTATCAACTCCAAACACTTCATAGAGATGTTAGAATCAATTTGGAATGAAATGCTTGAGATCAGAGGCTTCCAAACTATCGATTGTATATAAGTCATAGAAAACATTGATTTCTGAGAATAAACTTCCTCATTTAAAAGCAGTATGCTCAAGAATGGCTTATATGACATGTAACAAAGGCCAGAGCCAAAGGACATTGCTCTTATTGTCATTGCTTCCTAAGGGAAGGTTAAGAAGACAGCCTACTTGTGTTTTGCTAATATTTATTAGTTTATTTGAATTAAGATACTGTCCTTTGAGGATTTCAAGATAAAAATAGTTAGAAAAAATGTACATTTAGAACTGTGCTTGGGGTTTGAAACATTTGTGACCTTGTTATCTGTTACGTTTCAAAGCCCTGGATAAATTTTACATAAAGATACTGCTCTCTTTTTAGTTTCAGTGATGGTGCAAATTAGTCAGTGTAATGGTCTATCTTGAGGCTAGTCAGGTTTTTGCTTTGACCATAACATTTTTTTGAATATTCTATTATAGAACTCAGGCCTTTAGATCCTATTCTAAAACTAGGAATGTTATAGCCCCAGTAATTATCTTATAAATGATTTATATTAAGGGCACATCATACAAGCTGTGCTAGTAATCCATGCTGCCCTAGTAACATTTCTTTTTGAACAAGAACTTGAAGTAAGCACTTTGAATACAATAGGAAATAACATTTTCACATAATTTTCATAACTGGAAAGATGAAGACAGAATAGGAGAGGAAAGAGAAGGAGGAAAGTATGGAGGAAGGAGGGAGGGAAGGAGAGGAAGAGATAGGAGAGGGAGGAGGGAGGGATTATAGTTTATCTAGTTCAATAGTTTTAGGTTATTTAATGTTTATGTGCTTTAATTTCTTCACTCTAAAATGGGGATATAATAGCTCATTTTAGAGTTGTTCCAAAGTCTTACTTACATATTCCCCCTATCTCATACAGTTACATTTTGTAGATATATCTTAGAGGAGTCATATATCTAAATTATAGATACTGATTATTTTATTGTTGCACACTAGTTGTTATTCACAATGGACTTCATTAATATGTCTTTAAATTTTATTTTGTGAATGTTGGTTTTACACTTTGTGATAAGCACAGTTCTCGTACTGAGAGTTCAGTACTTAACAAGATGGACAAGGAGCTTCTTCATACGGACCTTACATTTTTTTATTCTATAGCTCCAGGATATTACTCAAGAAGAGGTAAATACATGAGCATGCATATTTGTAACATATCTATGTGCTCTCTGCTATCCACAATGCTGACAAGGAGGGATATGATAAATTGGGAAGTCAGAACATGGATCTGTAACATATCTATGTGTTCACTGCTCTCTAGAATGCTGCCATGGAGTGATGTGATAAAGTGGGGAGTCAAGTCCTTTTTATGCAGGTTAATTTGAGTTGAGAGCTAATGACTATGAATGAAGGTAGTCATAATCTTGAACAAGAAATTTCAGGGAGGTTCCCAACATGCTCAGAGAGTAAAATGGTGACTGATGATGCTGTAAGGGACAGGCAAGAAGCAGTTATGGTGCAGCCAAAGAGGCTGGCATAGGTCACGTTCTGTGGGTTTTATGGGTTTCCACAAGGATTTGTGATATATATATATATATATATATATATATATATATATATATATTATATGTATATATTCCTCCTCCAAAACAATATTTTTAATAATTCTTTAGGATTTTTATACAGTGTACCTTGACCACACTTGCTTCCCATTTCTAGGTCCACCCTCCTACTCTTGTGCCTTCCCCCCCACTAACAAAAAGAGAAAAGAAAAAAGCAAACCATCAAGTCTAATTTGTCTTGCTCATATATTCATGCAAAATGGTCATATTCCCATTGGCCAGACCCTTAAAGAAAACTGAGTCCCCAAAAGTCTCTCTGCCCAGAAGTCATTAACTGTAAAGAGCTACATTCACTTCAGCGTCTTTATCACAATTTTTAAAGGGCTCTCTTTAGTAGCTCTATGTCTGGACTCTTGTCTTTTTTGGTGGTGGTGGAGTGCTGGGAGAGTCTCAGTTATAGCAGTTGTCAGTAGAAAGGATCATGAACACCAACATGGTTTTTTGCAGTAGCATGGATCTCAGGCATCAACGTGGTTTCCTATGGCAGCACAGATCATGAACATGAACATGGTTTATGGTAACAGCATGCATCTTGGAATTCCTTCCAGGAGACTTAGCCCAGAAAATTAAATTTTATTGCTCTCTGATATCTTGATATTATCTCCCAGCAGTTTGAGGTCAAGACCTGCCAGGCAGTTCCATACCCTTTTTCTGCTCAAGCCATGCTCCTATACCTGTTACCAACTCCTCTCTACTGCATGTACTGTTATATTAATCTTTTTAGCCCTTTGATATAATTTCTGTCTTACAGGGAGATCTTGGAGTAGTTTTAATAAAGAGACAGGTATGATCTAAACAAACAAAACAAAAAACACCCTTGTAAATTAAGGCCTGTATTATAATTTAAATAATTTTTCTTTAATGGTGGACACAAAGATATATTAATCAGTGACAGATGCTTAGAACTAGTCCTCATCTCTATAGTCAACTTAATTTCTAACAAAGGGAGAAGAGTAGTTCAATGCTGGATTCGTAGTCAATGCAACAGATGGAGCTGTTAGACTTTATGGGTTAAAAAACAACCTTGGCCTAAGCTTCATACTTCTTCAAAGATCATTCCGAATATACCATTGATTTAATTGCAAGACACAAAAGAATAAATATTCCAGAAAACAACAGGAAAAAGCCCTCAGCAAGGGTTCTTAGGTTGGAACCAAGCACTAGATCCACAGAAGGGATTCCTAACAATCTGGTTTAATTTCTATGAGATAATCTTGTTTGGAGATGGGAAAGATGACTTGTGGATTGTGAGAGTGTCTGCAGACCACCCGCAACAGCAAACTATCAACAAGAATATACAAACTTGTTCAAAACACCAAAGAAAGAATAACCCAAACAACCCAGTTAAAAATGGGAAAAACTAAAACTTTTCATGTCAGGAGGGTACACGGCTGGCAACATCACCAGAAAACATGTTTTTCATCTTCATTAGTCCTCTGCAGGATGTTTTAGTGGACACCTGCAGAATGACTAAGAAAACAACAATTGTAAGTGCTGGTAATGTGTCAAGTACCTGGACTGCTCACACTACACTGGTGGGGTTGTCAAATGTTACAGAAACTCTGGAAAAGAGGGTGACAGTTTCTTCTAACCAGTCTGAACATGCACCATATAACCCAGCAGTTGAACCCTTTGATAGTTATGTAGAGATATGAAGACATACTCTCACAGGTGAACTTGTTCATGAGTTGCTTTACCAGTAATAAGCCTGTCGTACATTTCTTTTCTCACTTTGTGCTAAATGTGCCCTATGAGGGACTTGAAGGGTTTATTTTGTCTCACAGTTCTTCTTGGCAGGGGAGATGTGATGGTGGCAAGGTCACAACATTGCTTGGTAGATAAGGAAGCAAAACCCTTGGGTTTCGAAGATATGTAAGTGTATCTTCAAGGATCATTTGTCACAATTCATTTATAATAGTGTGGCCATACATCCTAAAGATTTCACAACCCCAAAATTGAGTCGCTCTCTTTGGATCAAGTGTCCAAACTCCTGAGCCTTAGGGGACAGTTCACATCTAAACCATCACAAAGCCAAACTAGGAGCATTTGTGATGTCATTCAGTGTCAGATAGACAAACTGACAAGTGGGAACTTTATAATTCTATAAACAATGGAAGAATAACATAGAAAATAAGTTGGCTGAGTCCTTGGGGAATGATCTAACTCAAAGAAAACCCCTCTTGAGAGTCACATACTCAATGATTGTATTCACAGAACATTTTTGAAGTGACTGACTGAATTCTGAAATGCACAATGGTGATTGACAGACAAGTTGACAGGAGACTAGAGATGGAGCAAGGAGATGGTTGTCTATGCTAGGACAACAGTAGAGCCTCTGACTATGTCTGCCTGTTCTGCTTGTGAGTTCACATTATAGTTTTGTAAGGGTAGATAGCCAATGGAAGGCTATTATTTTGTGCACTTCCATGGGAGAACTACTGTTATGTTTAATTTTAAAGCTTTAAAGGAAAACCCCTTTATTGTTTTCACCTATCCATGGAGAATGTTTGACCTTCAGCCCTCGCAATTGAATTTAACTGTTGGGCTCTCTGACTTGTTTTAGAAATATAATACAATTGAGGATCTTTGTGAAACTACAGGTAGATGCCACAGGTGTTAAGTGTAGGCTGTGACTTACTAGTTTTCAGGGTGTGATACTTGTCACAGACATTCTAATCTGTATACTTCTGTAACCTGATATTCACCTGAGAACCACCCAAGTGAGGATGCCCTGGATCACTAGATATCCTTAGGTAGGTGTGTTTTTCATCTCAATGTCACCTTTAGTGTTCTTAACTTGAGAATATTCATTTAGCTTTCATATCAGATACCTGTTGAGTATTTTTACTATCCGTATTTGTAGTGCCTACAATTTTATCAGCAAGCATCCCATTTGCCTGAGTTCACACACTGCTGTAAGGCCTTCTGTTCCTTTCTATTTGGTGTGAGCTGTAGCAGAGCAATAAAAGGCTATGTGTAAACAGAACATATGGCTTTTCTAAAAAAATTGAGGGGCCTGGCAGTTGCTGGATTCCCTTACACACACACACACACACACACACACACACACACACACACACACACACACACCAATATTTGATTTATTTGTGGGATTCCTCTTTTAGTGCATATTCCTTATTATCAGAAGTATCAGTGAACCGTGTTTTCATGAAAAAGTTTAATATTCTCATTTCTACAAGACCTAACTTTCTTAAGCACAGAAATTTGCATTTTTTGCCTCTTTTTCAACTCTCTAAAGAGAAAATTTTGTGTGTATGTGGTGTATGTTTTGTTTGTAGGTATACTCACCCCTGAATGTATGTGTGAAGGCCCAAGGTCTGTCAGGCATTTCTCTCTTTCCACCTTATTTTTCTTTTCTTTCCTTCCCTTTTTCTTTTATTTTTTCCCCTTTCTTTTAGAAAGGGTTCTTTTTTGAACCTAGACCTCATCACTTACATTAGACTTGCCAGCCTACCTGTTTTTGCGCCAGCGCATGGTTACAGATCTATGTCACCAAGTTTTTTATTTTTATTTTTATTTTTATTTCTTTCTTCTTTCTTTCTTTCTTTCTGATCTGATCCCCAGGTTTTATGCTTGCAGAGGAAACACCATATCCACCAATATATCCCCTCAGGACCCTAAGTTTCTTCTCTACTCTTTAAAGATTGTTTGTTCTTCTTACTTTATTTTGAATCATATGTGATAATGTTTGTTTTTTTGTGTGTGTGCATGTGTGGTAATATGCATGTGAATGTCAGGACCTTTGGAGACCAGAAGAGGCCATTCGATCAGATCCTTTGGGACTGGAGTTATGTGTGGTTACAAGCCACCTGATGTGGAAACCAAACTTAGGACCTCTTCAAGAGCAGTCATGCTCTTAACCACAGAGCAATCTCTCCAGTCCACAGGCATACTTACTTATTTTTAAAAATAATTACATGCATGTGAGTATGTGTGTGTGTGTTTGTGTGTGTTTGTCTGAGTGTATGTACATCACTGTGTGTGTGTGTGTGTGTGTGTGTGTGTGACCATGTGTGTGCAGGTGTGAATGTACACGTTTGTCTGAATGTATGAATATCACTATTGTTGATGAATACTGGACCCAGACCATTTGCAAGAGCATCGTGTTTTTTTTAACTACTGAGCCACCTTTCCAACTCCCCTCACCCTTAGAATACTAAAAGGTATTTTTTGCTCAGATTTTGACTTATAAACTTGTATTTGTTATTAAAATTTGGAATTCTTGTTTGACTTCCTAGTGGCCATTTTAACAGGGAATTTTTATTTGAAGAATATTTATTTTGTTTGCAGATCATCAGCACACCTGCACCTCAGCAGTCTGAGACAGTACAATCAGTAGCTTATTAATTATCCCTGTTATGTAGCAGTCCTGGTTGCTGGCATATATTCCTGTAGCTTGTAATTTTGTGATGAGATACCTACAAAAAACATCCCATTAGTGAACATAATGGAAACTCTAACATATATATATATATATATATATATATATATATATATATATATATGTGTGTGTATGTTGACATTCAGATATGTATTGGATAAGCAGTGTACTGATAGTTTATAGCTCTGTTTCACCTCATTTCTTACTGCCATTGCTATGCCCCTAAGTTTAAGGTTTTATGAATTCAAGGTAAACAGTATATGTGTATGTCACTTCTTAAAAAGAGTGTGGTCTAGATAGTTTTGCTTTGTGACTAATGTATCTGGAAGTCATTTGGTTATGGGAGATACATGTCATTGTTCAAGGTTATTCTTGTGCTTTAGTTCATTCCTCATCCTCGTGTGGCCATGTTCTCTCCTTCTGTTTTCTGTGTAAAGTGCTTCATTCATTTTTCCACAGCATGAATCTTAGAAAACAGATCCTCTTTGCTTGTTTTATTACATTTACTTTAAAAAACACAAGCATAGCACTTTTCCATTCTAGACACTATAAATAACTTTTACCTTTTGGTGTGTGCTGGAAACTTATTTCATGGCCTTGCTCGTGTACAGTATATGCCTACAGCATATGGTCTCAGCTTTTTTTTTTTCTTTTATGTCTTTTTTATAATGTTGCATCAGTGGGATCTTATATAATATAACCACTTGATATTCAAGGATAGCATTGTTTTGTTAACAGTTGTGGTTATTTTCTTTCTAATTGCTGAGTAATATGGATAGAGCATAGTTGTTTTAACAACTCACCCACTGAAACACATTTTACTTATCACTGATTATTAAACAAAGAGTCTAGCCAATGAATAATCTATGTGAGGGATTTTGTCTGGAAATAGGTTTACATTTTTAAATGGAATAAATAACTACCTGTGACTTCTGAGTCATAACTATGTATTACAGTTTTATTAAAAATTAAACTGTTTTACTGTACTGCAGCGTTTTTTATTATGTACTTGAAGATGTATAAGTTATGCCATTTTTCCAAGGTTACCACATTTAATATTTCCATTAGT
The DNA here is from genome assembly GCA_030556225.1 of Cricetiscus sungorus. Taxonomy (NCBI): domain Eukaryota; kingdom Metazoa; phylum Chordata; class Mammalia; order Rodentia; family Cricetidae; genus Cricetiscus; species Cricetiscus sungorus. The sequence goes on along the minus strand of JANBXA010000600.1, from coordinate 19,190,204 downwards.
TCTTATTTTAGCCCATCTAATAATGGTTTAAATTATTAGTTTGACTTAACTTACATTTTCTTAATGGTGTTGAACAACTTTTCATGTGCTTATTTTCCATTTATATGTATACTTTTTGGATATTGTGTATTTTGATGCCCAGTATTCTGCATTTGCAGTCTGGCCCATGCTAGTGATACATACTCATTTCTTACTGTGGCTTTAGTATATACTTCCCTGATGAATTAAGATGTTGACCGTCTTTTCAAGTGCTTATTGATTTTCTTCTGTGAAGTGTCTGTTCAGATGTTTTATAATATCCATTATTAAGTTGATTTAGTGGTGTTCTTATAGAGGTCTGAGGCTTATTATTTTGCCTACTAGTCTTTTGTGAGATTTATAGATTGAAGATATTTTCTACCATTTTACGGTTGACCTTTTCCTTTTTAAATAGATATTTTAAAGAATAAAATTTTACATTTGGAATTTCAATTTCAATAGTTTTTCCTAGTACTGATAGTGTTTTTTTTTTTTTTATATATCTTTACAAATAAATCCTTACTTATTCATTGGTCATGAGATGTTCTTGCACTGGCTTTACTGACACAGGATTTACATGTTTCTAAGATTGTTTTGAGTTACTTTTTTGCTCATATTGTCATATTTCACCACATGAGGTGGTCATATAGATCTGGTGATTATTAGATCATGGCCCTGTCAGCACAGGTGAGATACTGCTTGCATGGTTCCATGTATAAGCAAGCATGTTTGGATGGCATGTGTGGATTGATTCCATAGCTTGTTTTCCGTAATGATCATGTACATTCCATTTTCCATGTTTCCTTTTTGTTGTTTTTAACATTCATACTCATGGAAGTGTGATGAATCTTTTTGATACATTTTAATCATTTGTTGGCCCAGAAGCCTTTATTTATTTATTTACTCATTTATTTATTTATATTTATTTTTAACCATTTATTTTTTAAATGATTTTTAAATTTTTTATTCAATATTTTTCTTATTTTACATATTGATCCCAGTTTCTTCTCCCTCTCATCCTTCTATGTTCCCCCCATAGACCCTCTCCATCCCATCCTCCATCTACTCCCCAGGGAGGGTAAGGCCTTCAATAAGGGATCGTCAAAGTCTGTCAAATTATTTTGGGTAGGGCCTACGCCCTCCCCAATATCTCTAGGCTAAGGGAGTATCCCTTCATGGGAAATGAGGAAGCCCTGTTTAAATTGTGTTCATTGTTTGAGTACATAGGTTGAGCATGAAGGGCTCAGGGCTACACCATTATGTATGTTTCTATGTTGATCAAACTTTCATTTCCTTCTTGATTCTTACTTAGGCTTAATTTTCATGATCCTCAGTCAATGATCTCTGAAAAGCAAGATATTAATACATGTGATTAAGTGCCAAATTGTATGAAAGTCATTATCTAATTTGGTTACAAATCTTGTGTAATACTCAGTGAAAATAAATTTGAAGAGATGGTATAGTAAGTGGTAACTGCAGTATCTCATTACATGTCACACTATAAATGTTTCCTGTAAAGGACAAAACTATTACATTATATATGTCCTACAAAATGCTGTAATGGGAAGTTTGTCACTGTACATATTAATTTATAAAAGTACAGTGGACAGATGTTTCAAGTCATAAGGACTTTGGAATAGGTCCATGAAGTTTACATAAAGAATTCATAAACAAAAATATTAGTCATTTGTTCACTGGTTGACAAGTTCAATGTGGGGTCTAACACTTAGCTGGGCTTACAAATACTAATCTAGTCAGTGGAATGCTCACTGATCTGCAAAACAATAGTTTTCTGGTTTTAGTTTCTTGCTAAAGTCTTTGACTATCAATATTAGTTATTCTATTGATAGAAAACATGCAGTACATATTACTGCCACATGAAGAGCACTGTTTTGTGGTGTCAACAATTTTGTTTACATCTATCTTTAACTAGTTTGAGTAATCTTTGTGAAGCAGAATCAGGATCCTTCTAGGTTCTTTGCTGTGTTCCCTCCATTTCTCTGGAAGCTTAGCATTTAGAAGACATTATCATTTTTAAAGAAATTAGAGTGTAGATATAAATGCTTATTTTAGATTTACTTTTAAGTACAGATTCTTCTGTCTTACTTAAAAAATAATTTCTGTTTAACAAAGTAAATTTCCACAGTGTTTATTTGATAGATATTACTTTGTCATGAAAAACAAAGGCTGCTCATCTTGGCATGCCCCACACAGTTCAGACTTGTGCCTGTAGTTCTGCTAATAGTTAATGAAACAATCCCCTTGCATATGCAGAGTGAACTGCACATCACAATACCACTCTTACATGAGTACACTTTGCATAGTCCTGAGCTCTTTTTTCTGGTCCTACTATGAGTTCAGCTGTCTGACCATGGGAACGGAAGCCACCAGTATTGCTTAGAGTCTCTTCTTGCAGAAAGTGACCTACACAGGCAGCGAAAGCAGAGCCATCTCTGAATATTCTTGAAGGTATTAATATTTTGCACTCAGTACTTAGTTACTTTAGTTTAACTGTGGATTAGAACAGTGGCCTTCAAAAGACTATTCTCTTACACTATTTATTGTCATATTCTGCTCTCCAATTGAGAGCCTATTGATTTCAGGACCACAGTTGGGTTAGTTGGTGATTCCTATAACAATTTAGATGTTCCTGAATATGAGGTTTAGTTTGTTATTTAGAGCAGAACTTCCCCTCTTCCTAAGCCTCAGTCTCTGCATTTTCTCCTAATGAGCATATATGAGGCAAATGATGTGAGGAACACCTTAGAACTACCAGTGGTTGTTTATTCACACTGTTATTTTGGTTTGTAAATCACATTGTTGCTCAATTTTTTAAAATTGGAGATAGAATTATGCTATTGTCAATCAGCAATTTTGATGCATATTTATTGGTTTTTATTGAATAGAGGTGAGGAGTTTTTATAGTTCTTTGAATGGGTATTTTTTGGTTTTGTAGCAGAATTGATTTGCTCAACAAGAGGTCAAATGTTAAAGATGTCATTATAGAAAATACGTTTTTAATTTACTGCCCATTTCAACTTAGAATTTATTTAACTGCCTAAAATTGGAAAGAATATTTTACTATCTCTGAAGTGTGTGTGGTCTCTTTTTAGTCTTATGTGCTTTTCTTTGAAATACTAGAATAAAATTATTTTCACAGGGAGTGAAAAGCATTACTATTTTGATTTTATTTGAGTGATCATGCTTTTTTTTGTGAACTGAAATGGTACCTGTATGCTCAATAATAACCTCTTTTGGTGTAGTGCTCAATCAATACTAGCTTCCTTGGCTTCTAGCATACTTGTTCTGCTGTGGCTTCTCAGATGTACCCATTCTTCTCACAAGAGTAGCATCACGTGTCTTCTCTTCTGTACATTGCTGTTCTGTCAGAAAACCTGCGTGTAGTGAGTATGTTTTCCGCCAGCCTGCCCGTCTGGTCCTGCCGCCACACCAGCCCCAAATAATATGCTGAGACTCTGTATTTGATATAATGTTGTTGGCCAGGTACTAGTTTTTTACTGGCTAGCTCTATCATAATGATTAACCCATTTCTACTAATCTAAGTATTTCCACGTGGTCATCTTACCAGCCAGCTGGCCAGCATGCTGTTCTCTTTTGGCTCTCCATGCTGACTCCTCCTTACTCCTTCCTCTTTCCTCCTAGTCTCCTAGCCCTGCCTATCTTGCTCTCTTATTGGCCAACAGTGCTTTATTCATTAACCAGTATGAGAAATATATTTATAGAATAACATCTCCCATCATCTCCTCTTTTCTGTCTAAAATAAAAAGAAGGGTTTTAACCTTAGCATAGCAAAATGTATCACATAACAGTTATCAAATAAGATATTGCTATTAAAAAGGGTCAGGATAAAGAATTAGGCTGAATAGATGTTTATGAAGGGAGAAATAACTCACAACATAGGCAGATGAATGCTGCAGGTTCCACTGGATCCTAGGCCTTCTAGCATCCACCACCAAAGAGAGCGGCCCGACCCTTTCTGAGCCTTTTTCCCTAGGTCATGTCCAGCCCTGTCTCCACCCCCAATGTGCGTGGGCTAAGCCACAGGTGTAGGCAAAGTGAATATCTCGCTACACCTTTCAAAGACCTACAGAAAATGGCATTTAAAATGGTTTAGAATTTTCTTGATAGTGCGGCACAACTGCTCCTGGTAACACCACTTGTGTCAGAAAGGAAGATGGACATCAAAAAAATGCATTATGATGTTTGCTTCCAATATGGCCAGACTAGCCATTTAGACAAGATACTGCTCTTGTCTAGACTGTTTGACTGTATGCTATATAAACTGGACGTGCAGGACCCCCAGAAAAGTGACTGCTGAAACAAGATGGACATTGCTACAGGATTTCTTCTTCATGAAAGAGTCTGCCAGACACACTATAGCCTCTGGGCTGAAGATGGAACATTACAGAGGAACTTCGGGTGACTGACCAGGCAGTGAGTTGTAGCTGTCATTTCTAGAGTTTATATATTATCCTTCTGTGGTCTTTGAAGGATTTGAAGGCAGATAGTTATGGTTATAGTTTTCCTTATTTGGATTAAAGATAAGTTACATATAAGACTTTAGACTAACAAAGATAGGATAGATGATAAAATATTTTCTTTAAGTCTTATTAAATGTTGTTAACTGTGATTCTTATTTGATAACTGTTATGGGGATGTAGGAAAAAAAGAAGGGGAGAAGATGTACGGGAAGGGATCAAGAAGACTGAGTGGGGGAAGAACAGAGGAGAGCAAGAAAAGTGATAACTTAAAGAGAAATCTGGCACTAGAGAAATGTCCAGAGATCCACAAAGATGACCCCAACTAAGTATCTAAGTAATAGTGGAGAGGCTACTTTAAATGTCCTTCCCTTATAATGAGATTGATGACTACCTTATATGCCATCCAATAGCCTTCATCCAGATCCAGTAGCTGATGGAAACAGAAGTAGACACCCACAGCTAAACACTGAGCCATACTCCTGGAATTCAGTTGTAGAGAGGGAGAAGGGATGGGCAAAGGAATCAAGACCATGCTGGAGAAACTCACAGAAACTGCTGATCTGGCCAAGTGGGAGCACATGGACCCCAGTTGTTATCTGGGGAATCAGCATTGGACTGAACTAAGCCTTCTGAATGCAGATGTCAGTAGGCCTGGGCATTCTATTGGACCTCTGACAGTGGAACCAGTATTTATCCCTAGTGCACAATAGACTTTGGGAGCTCATCCCCATGGAGGGCTATTCTCCCAGCCTAGATACACGGGGGGAGGGCATAGCCCCTCGCCTAAGTTATGTGACAAACTTTGATGATTCTCCATGTAGGGCTCACCTCCCTAGGAAGTGGATGGGGGGTGAAATGGGGGATAGGAGGAGGTCATGGGAGGATGGGAGGGAGAGGGAACTCTGATTGATATGTAAAATAAGTTTGTTTCTAAATTAAATTTTAAAAAAAGAAGAAAAAACCCAGCATGGTCTTTGATGAATACACATCAATTATGACAGAGCACACGTACATCATTTTTCCATAGTCTTTCTAATGTTAACAGAATTAGTTTTCCATGAGCACCCTGAGAAATAGGTATTATTTTTTTCTGAACATTCAGTCTGTGCTAGAGTCCTGAAATCAGTCCATGGATGAATTGAAACTTAAACCCACCTGTGTCTGACATGTAATTGTTTAGCCTCATCCTGAGAAGTTTGTGGAAGTGATTTCTGAACACTACTCTCCAGTCACAGTTCTTAGCCTGGTGTTTTATTTTCAAGTGTGACACAATGTGTTCATGTCTTCCAGCTAGGACATGAAACTTTAACTCTGCTAATCATAAAAATATTACAATTGAAAGTCACTGTGAAAGAACCCTTAGATGTAAACAGAACATAACTCAGGGGTGATATGTGCAGGGTAATACACAGGAGGAAAAACAAACATAAAAATGTAAGAGTATAATAATAAGAAACTGCTAGGCAATTCTTTTCTTTCTCCTGGAGCCCAAGTCATGGCTTTATTTTGTAGAGTTTGGAGAGGATCCAGCAGAAATTATTAAAAGGTCTGAGAACTCTCTTGTTTGCTGGAAGTCTAAAGGCCTTGCTTGATGTAGTCCAGGGAAGTGAAGTCTGAATAGGGACTTAATTACAGTCTTCACATTCACTGAACTCACAGAGACAGAGGCTATGTGTAGTGCCCAAGAGAACATCTTTTGACAGCATTGAGAATGTGGCTGTTTTCCTGCTTTTCACAGTGGTTGGCAAAAATTTTTATGAGGGATGATGGGCATCTGTTCTTTCTTCATGGCATGGGCACAAGCAAGAAAAGCATTGCACAGCCTTAGGAATGATGGTGGGGGAGTTTTTAGAATAACTTTGGAAGCTGCTAGGAAATTCCTTCAGTAGAGCTTTTGTGTCAACATTTTACTTTTCACTGACAAGTTATAAATGCGTGTATTTGTGGGATTCAGTTTGATGTTTTGATATATGTTTGGAGTGTGGTTTGATTAAACCTCAGCAACTAAAAAATTCATTACACTTGCATGCTGTTTTTTTTTTGGTGTGTGTGTCAGTTGTTTTGGCACACACATTCATTCATTCATTCATTCATTCATTCATTCATTCTCGTTTGTTTTTTCCAGACAGGGTTTCTCTGTGTAGCTTTGGAGCCTATCCTGGCACTTGCTGTGTAGACCAGGCTGGTCTAAAACTCAGAGATCCGCCTGCCTCTGCCTCCTGAATGCTAAGATTAAAGGTGTGCGCCACCACCGCCCCACCAAATCACATTTTTATTATGGTAACAATCTACATACAATAGCTCACTTCTTCCTCTTATCTGTTTTTTTTTTTTTTCACCCTTTCATTAGTCCCTCCTTTTCTCTTCCCTGCCTTCTACCCTCTGGTACCATTATTCTGGTTTGTGTATGGACTTGAAAGGTTTAGACTACATGCAGAATAGATTTTAGACTGAACACAAGAAAACCATTTTTTTTTTCATGATTAAAGGTAAATACCTTCTTGATACTTTCATTCTAAAATGAAAGCAACTGTTAAAGGTAGGGCTGGAAGTGGGAGCTCATGGACTTCAGTCTGACAGCTGAGAAACCTGCAAAAGACTGAAACAGACCCCCTGAATGTGTGTGTCAGTTAAGAGCCTTGGGAAGTCTACGGGGCCTAATGCAGTGGAACCAGCATTTATCTCTAGTGCAGGAATGGACTTTGGGAGCCCATTCCCCATGGAGGGATATTCTCCCAGCCTAGATACACAGTCTAGGGCCCTGCCCCAAATCATGTGACAGACTTTGATGATTCTCCCATGGCAGGCCTCACGTTCCCTGTTGAGTGGATGGAGGGTGGCATGAGAGGATGGGAAGGAGAGGAAACTGGGATTGATATATAAAATAAGATTGTTTTTAATTTAAATAAAAATTGATTTAAAAAAATAATGTATGGCTAACTGGGCAGTGGTGGCGCACACCTTTAATCCCCGCACTTGGGAGGCAGAGGCAGGTGGATCTCTCTGAGTTTGAGACCAGTCTGGTCTACAAGAGCTAGTTCCAGGACAGCCTCCAAAACCACAGAGAGAAACCCTGTCTCAAAAAACCAAAAAAAGGTATGGCTGGATGTAAGAGGCAGAGGATCTGGGGTCTTCTGGGAGGCTACGTCTCTAGTAATGTAAAAAACTACACCCATAAAGTATCACCAGATGCCTGAACATAAACTGAACAAGGACAACACTAATAGGTGTGTCAAAGTCAATCAGGGAAGACCATGAGGCCTCAACTCTATACGAAGAACTATAAGCAACAAGGAAATGCTTAGAGGAAGAGAAATAATCTCCTCAAGGAAGAGCACAGCAATTGTCATCCAATATCAAATGGTCAGCCCTGAAAACATACATATAAGTACCTTGTGCAGACTGAGCAATTTGCTTTTAGATTGCTCATATATATATGAATTCCTATATAATATTTAATAACAGGTAATAATAAAAGAGTCTGTGGATTTCAAAGATAACAAGAAGAGGTATATGTGAGGGTTTAGAGAGAAGAGAGGGAGGGGAAATGATATAATTATATATTTTCCCTAAAGTAGGATGTAACTACCTCTCCCTTTGCTGTTTCTGTATTTGCAGGTCTTACCTGTGTTTTGAGGGAATTATAGTGGCATTGGTATAGAATGCAAATAAGCCACTCCTGGATATGATGATGGGGGCTGAATTTCATCTTTCTTCCCACAGATGTTTGATGATATTGTGAGAGATGGCAGAAAGAATCCCAGGATTGGCAGGAAAATCTGTCACTTTAAAGCTTATGTTCTGGTTGGTGATATGGATAAGGAATTATTTAATAGTGATAAGTACAGTTGGGAAAAAGAAGCATAAAAAGGCAATTACATGGGTTTGGCAGTTCAAGTAGAATAGATTCGCCAGCAAAGCCCCATGTAACTATACCTCCTAGATATTTCTGAGTTGACCTTTTGGAGATTCCACCTTCTTGCTGCTTTGCTTGACAGAATCTGGGATAGGCAGCTAGGCACATAGTCCCTTCATAAGGTTGCTGATCTCTAGTATCTACAGAGCATGAGTCATTTGATTATTCTATTCAGTCATGTTCTAATAATCATGAATTTTGGTCAGAATCACCCTTGAAGACATTTAAGACATGCCTATGCCACAAAATTATGACTAGAATTGAACAAGTTACAAGTACATAAGGTGGTCTACTAACTGCACTCTATATACTGGAATCTTTGTCATTATTTTTCATCATGCTATATATTGAAGCTTGTATAATGAGTGAGTTTTGCAAAGGGCATTAGGCAATGGGGTGTAAATGATCAACAGCCTCACTCTCAGAAAGACCACTTAATACACTTGATCCCTGAAGGTGGGTCAATAGCATGGCCTTTGTTAAGAAAAGCCTGTTTTCAACAAAATTAAGAATGATGGGGAACTACTTATCTGAGCATGAGTAGTTGAACTGAGCCTTTGTTTCACTGTTGTAATGGCAGAGTAAAGAAAGAAAGACATTTGAGTGTATAATATAGCTTACAGAGTTATGTGACTTGAGTGGAGTGAGACTTTTGGGCATTATCCCTGAGTACATGGCTATTTAAAGAGATTTAAATGCACTGACAGGTATTACATTCATTAATTAAATTCTAATACAAAGACCTTTACATTTGTACCAATATCAAAATTCTCTTAAGAATGTAGAACAATTAAATGCTAGGATGATGACAACCAAGGAAAAAAGAGACAGGCATACTTTGAGATTGTCAGAATTGTCAGAATAAGTCTTGTAATTCCTGTGTTCTTGAAGCTATTGAAAAAATATCTTGCCCCTATCAATCTTGCCTTAAATATTAATCTCTGAAACAGCTAGTTAGCTGAGTGGGTAAAGAAAGCTACATGTTATATAAGCATAAGTAATCAAATTTGAATTTCAGCATCTATTAAAAGTTAGACATGTCTGCTTGTAACTGTAATCTAATCCCAGCATTGTAGGGCAAAGACTGGCAGATCCTGAAAACTTGCTGACTAGCTAGCCTAGCTAGAATAGCAAATGTCATGTTCAGTGAGATGCTCTGTCTCAAGACAGTAAGGCAGAGAGTGGCAGAAGATACCCTATATCTTCATTTGACCTCTGTATGTGCAGGCATGGCTGCCATGTACTGCCACTCTGTGCATGAACCATGTATGCATTCTTGCACATACACACTCCATGTTCATTACCATCAACAACATCATCATTGTCTCATCCTTATTTCATAAGTAATAATATTTGGAATTTGCTAACCACTTGCATTTTCTGACTTATCTTTACTCTTAATAAATACTCATTTTCCTTTTTTTCCTTTGTCATTTTTTCCCTCTTAAAGTAGTGCTCCCTTTTTCCTGCTTCCTGGAATGTAGCTATTGTGGTTGTTTGAATGAAAATGGCGCCATGGATGTTCTTGACTCCTTGGTCCCCAGTTGTTGAAACTGTTCAGGAAGGATTAGGAGTTGTGGCTTATTGGAGGAGGGGTGTCACTGGAGGGATATCCCTGGGGGTGTGCTTTGATGTTTCTAAAGCACAAGGCATTCCTAGTTATCTCTCTCTGCCTCCTGTTTGTAGATGAAATATGAGGTATCATCTGTTTCAGCGCCTTTCTTGCCTGCCTTCTTGCTGCCATCCTTCCTGCCATTACGCTGACACTGTAAACAACTCCTCCCCAATAATATTTCCTCTGTAAGTTGCATTTCTATTATGACTCTTCACAGCAATAAAAAAATAGGTAAGACAGCTATAGTTGCATGTGTAGCACTTTGGTAGTCACACTTCAATATCTTGGAAGCAACAGTAACAGTTACCACAAAAATCTATGGTAAATAATTACAGAAGAATTTTCATAAGACTCACAGAAATGTGAGGTGAATGGTTTGTAACATTTACCATGAAACTTAATACATTATTAAATTTATGAAAATGAAGATGGTATTTTATCAGAATTTGGATGCTTTGCACTGTCCATCTTTGAGGAGCAAGATAAATGCTGTAAACATTGTACACATCAAGATTTTTTTTTCAAGAGCTTCTTGTCAGTGCTATCCTTCATGCAATCTCCAGATTGCTCTACTGTCTGTAGAGCTATCTGGTGGCCTTTTGAAGGAATGTTCTGTATTGTAAGATAATCTAGTCCGATACCTATACATGCAAATAAAAATATGTAGCTCCTTTTTAAGTATGTGAAAACAAAGTATATGTAACATTATAAAGCATAGTTTTTGCAGTTTTCATGCTAAATTCGTAGAGAGATGCATCTTTACAATATTGCATCTTTTGTTAGTTAATATTTTAAAACTAATCTTCTGATTAGCTTGATATATAGAGCATATACCTCTTAAGTTAGAAAGGTGTGGTGTTTAATAGTGTCCCCTGAATGTTTCACATCAAGTAAATAAACATTTATTGAAGCTACATGTATTGGATTTGCTAATGTGAGAAAGGTTGGTTGATGAACAGGTATTCCTTTGTTATGTACATACACTTTGGATGCCTTTACAAAGAAGTTATGGTGCTTATGGCTGCAACACAATGGGATCTCTATAAGTTGCTTATAGTTAAGCAGATATTTTTGAGTAGGCAAAGTGAGAAATATACTTGGAGTGCCACTTTTAACAGTTTCATACTCATGAATGACTATGAGTCCCTTTCTTAATTTTCTTACCACTCAGAGAATAGCAAAATATAGTTCTGTGTTATGCTGGCCTTATAAATTCATCACCATGAGCTAGAAAGGACCTTTAAAGAAAACAATTTCTAATTCATAATTTGTATGAATAAGAATGGCTTTGAAGAATGTTCTGGAAATCCACTGTAGATACTGTATAGCATTTGGTTGGATTACCTTCTCACCTATTTGGGAAGAGAACCTCTGCCATCAGCTTCTAGTGAAAAGATCTTGAAGCACTGGGTAATGTAGATTCTTATAAACATGGTCCACCAGTCTTTTACAGAATGGAGAATATCTACTTTGAAAATTATGTAATCTAAAATTATACTAATCAGACTCCAAGTCACACACAAGTTGGCATATTAAAGATGGTCTAAGACTAATTTCTAAAAGAAATCGGGCTGCCTGTGTATAATTGAGCTGATAACTGCATGTACTCCTGTGTCTCCGGGCAGCAATGTGAGCCTTGTTCCGGTTCAGTTAGCTTTCAAAATGTGATATCCTCAATGAACAGTAAAACATCTACACTAGTATTTTATCTGAAGACTACAATACCAATACTACAATAACTTTTGTCCATAAAACATTTGGTTATGATAATTAATGTTTTTTCTTATTGCTAAAGGATACACAGTTCAATTACCCTTACACTGATTATGTCTGTTCCAAGTCAAGCCATCTCATTGCTGGGTTTTGGTTTCCTTAAGATTGCTTTTCCTGAGTTGAACTATGAGGCTATGCTATTGTCTAAATTCAGCCATTGTTAATCAATAGCCACTTTATTATTGTCCTCATAATACTTGTGAAGATAAGTGGACCATCCACAAATTACACAATTTTTAAGAGTACACACACTAAAATTTCCAAAAGCTTCCTTGTCGGCAAATGTTGAAGAATTCCCAGTAGCTTATACTGAGATCCTTCACCTAATTTTACTCCCCATTTCTAAATTCACTTATATCTGAATTTTTCTTTCATTTTTTTGTGTGATTTTTTTTTTTTTACCTTAAATTTGTTTCATGTCAATCCCAGTTCCTGCACTCTCTTGTCCTCCCCTGTCCCCCTCACCAACCCCATCCCATTCCCTTTCTGCTTCCCAGGGAGGTTGAGGTCTTCCATGGGGGGGATCTTCAAAGTCTGTCATATCATTTGGAACAGGGCCTAGGCCCTCCCCCATGTGTCTAGGCTGAGGGAGTATCCCTCTATGTAGAGTGGGCTCCCAAAGTTTGTATACTAGGAATAAATACTGATCCACTACCAGAGGCTCCATAGACTTCCCAGTCCTTAGAGAATCTGGGTTGGTCCTGTTCTGGTTTCCCAGCTTTTAGAATGGAGTCCATGAGCTCCCCTTGTTCAGGTCAGCAGTTTCTGTGGGTTTCTCTAGCCTGGTCTTGACCTTTTTGCTTCTCCCTCTCTGCATCTGAAGTTTTCTTTTTTTAATTATTATTTCTTCTTATTTTACATATCGATCCCAGCTCCCTCTTCCTGCCTCCCATCCCTCCCCGCCTCCCCCCGCTCAACTCCACAGCCTTTCAGGAGGTATCATCTAAATCTGTCAAGTCATTTGGAGTAGGGACTAGGCCCTTCCTTATGCCTGTAGGTTAAGGGAGCTTCCCTCAATGGGGAATGTGCTCCCAAAGTCCTTTTGTGCACCAGGGATGAATACTGGTTTCACTGTCTGGCATTAGATCACCAAGGCCTTCTAACTGAGACCCATGTTCAGGGGTTCTGAGTCGGTCCAATGCTGGTTTCCCAGCTATCAGTATGGGGGTACATTAGCTAGCCCCCCCTTGTTCAGGTCAGCTGTCTCAGGGGGCATCTGAAGTTTTCTAAGTTATCTTGGTTTCATATTTTTCTTCTTTTAAAAATATGCTTTTCCTCACTGGTGTCTTTTCACCTGTGTCTCTTCAATAGTTAGATTGTTTTTAGTTATGTTGTGTTTCTATTATCTATCAAAGCCCATTTGAAATAGCAGAATGAATGCATAATAGCAACAACCCTGAATGCATACATGCTTTTCTTGAACCTTTTTCTTAATTTTATCTTGTAGTGACCTGTTTTCTTACTGTACAGATGCAGTCTTTAAAGTGGAGATCAAGTCTTTTGTTTCTTTAAAAATTTTAAATTCATTTTTATTTATGTGTATATGTGTGTGTGTGCCTGCTTGTTTGTACATATAGCATGTGCACACAGTGTCTATGGAAACCTAACAGAGGGCATTGGGTCTACTGGAATTGTGGTTACAAGTGGTTGTGAGTGCTAAGAACCAGCATATGCTATTAACTTCTTAGTCATCTCTAAAGCCTCCTGCCCCCTGTTTCTTACTGTGCTGAAGCATTAGGCAGAGTATTTAATCATCTCCTCATGAATATTTTGGTCTAAGTAAATTTGCATTTATAGGACCTTGATGTTCTTGATATGCAATGTGAAAAAAGTTAGTTTCCATTCTAGGAATCTGATTTTCAATTTGGAGGGTCACAACCCTGATGTGTTAAGTTTATCAATTAGTATGGAAATCTTGGCAGGAAAGGATGAACTCTGGTTGGTGAGGGTCTGGAGATGACACAGTAAGGGGGATTCAGGGAGTTTTTATCAGGGGTACCTTGCTGTGTTGAGGTTGAGTCTTAGCATGGAAAAATTGAACTGCAGACACAGTTAGATAATTCTTGTGTGACTTCAAATACTTCCCATTTATATTCAGGACGTCCCCTTTAAGCTAGTGTCTTTTAATTTCTTTGATAATAAAATATTAATATCATTACCTATTTCATCATGCTATTAAATTAATTAATGTCATCAATACAATATTAATTAAAATTAATATTATTAATACTGATATTAATGCTTATTTTCTTTCTTTCCTCCAAGCCCTCCTATATACTCCTCTTTTCTCTAATTGCTACTATAAGAGAAGTGGAAGTTGTAATCCCCACTCCAAATTTTAGATAAGTCTTTGTAGTTCATATTGATATATTAACTTCTTTGATTTATTTTCTGGTTATTTAAAAACTTTTCTTTGACCTCCTGAAGTGTAGTTACTGTTCTACCAAGGAAATACTCCTAATAGTTTTGAAAATAATGATTTCCGATGGTTTTAATTTTCATCTTCATTTTCTTCACTGTTCGCACTTAGATGACCATATATGCGTTCAATCAGTGTGTTGTGTCATTGTACTCCATACTATATATTTATGGCTTTTCCAGGCTTGTCTCTTTAGTTTCTTCTTGAAATCACACATTTTTGCGTGATTTCTTACCCTGAATTACCTTACTGTCTTCTCATCCTTTGTGATGTCCTTATTCCCCTAACCACTCCCAAACCCCCTCTGTGCCAGCTGAGCACAATTCCTGTTGCTCATGTCCAGAAACACAAGCCTTCATTTCACTGATTACATGCATTAGTTTTCTTTGCTCTTTCCATTAAAATGGCCTTCAGAAGACCAGGGACTATAATTTATTGGGCCCTTTCAAAGCTTGGTAGCTTTTGTAACTATATTTGTCCCACCATAAAGATGTGTAATTTTGCAGTATATGAAAGTCCCTTGGACTTCGATTGTTCACAGAGCTCATTGTCATGACTCAGCTAGAGATGGCCCTCTGGTATTCTTTGCAAACATTATTAAATAAGCACTGTGTTAGAAAGGGTCTCTGAGGAAGATTTGTTTAAACTCTTTCTATCACAGAATTTTTTATTTGTAATTGCCTTTATTCTTCTACCTAAATTAATTAGTCATTTGTGACCAATATACAATTAGGCAACAATTGTTAGCAAATATTTGTGTTGGCTTTTTTGGTGAATTTTGTTTTTCTTTAACTTATTTTGTCTTCCTGATTTTGGGTGGTCACCTTAAATAATGTTAAGCAGAGCCCTTGAAAAAACACTTCCAGTCTCATATTGTTCTAATACATCTGTGTGAAACTTGAGCAGATGTTTCTCCACCCATTCAAATGGCTTACTCATATAATTTCTTCCTACAGAATTTAAAGGTCTTTTTCTCTGTCTATTTGACTTCAGAGGTCAAATTACAATTTCTAGTAAAAATAGATTGTTTTGATTACGTTTGCATTTTGTTTATATAGAACTTTGTTACATAAAATTTGCTATAAAATCCTTAAATGTCATATACCTTTCTTTCGTTCCCCTATTATTTTGCAGGTCAGAAGAAATTGTGAGTATACCTGTGAGAATTCCCAGCAATCTAAAAAGAGTGTTTGCAAATTTTTACCTTGCTCTGTTTCATTTTTAAAGATGGTTCCCTGATTTATTGCTATTAGACACCTAGTATTCTACTGATTTTTATAAAAATAGGCAACACCTAGGAATCTCATCATGAGGGAGATTATTTTATGGAAATGTGCACAATTATGTGAACAATATAATTAGGCAAGTTTTTTCTTATTACCTTCTTTGGAAAGTATTTTTACATTTTAAGAAAATGTGGGGAGAAACTCTTAAGTCTGTATTTCTTTATGTTGTTGATTTTTTACTATGAGAAACAATGTTCAGGCAGCATGTACTGTGTCATCCTAGTCATAGCTTAACAGTATGCTGTGAGATGTCTTGCTTCTGTTATTCTAGTGAGCCTGCAGCACTCACACAGCTGGACTATTGACAAGAATAGAACATTAGGTCTTATTTTTGACCTAATGAGCCACAATCTAAGCTTTAAAAATTCCCCTGAGATTAATATGCACATTATAATTTGGAAATGCTTCCTCTTAGGAGTACATGCATGGGGCACATTTGAAGGTGCTAGCACCCACTTTCTAGTAACTTTTCAGAGAACTGTGGTCTATCAGTGTCAGCAGTCCTGAGAAGTTCCTAAACATCCAGAAATATATGTCTAATCTCTGGCCTATTAAATCTGAATCTACATTTTAATACAAAATCTAGGAAATTCTTATGAACTTGCAGTTCTGACAATCATCAGTGCAGAATACATATTATTACTGAAGCCAGATCAATTTATATTTATTTTATAGTGATATGTGGTACTTCCATAATCTTTCCTTATCATCACAGATAAGACATGGCTCGTTCAGCAAATGTGTAGCTTGATCTCTAAGTACATGTTCCATCTATATTACTGCCTTAGTGGTTGTACTATTCTTCTCCACACTGGTCTTGACTACTGCTCCAAAGTCATGTTTGTGGAAACAGCTTTTGTTCTTACTCATGCCATAGAACAGGGAGAGAATTGCCCTGTTTGTGTCACCTCACCCCCAGCTCCACAATTTCTAGAGGATTTCATTTTGAAATTAGTTACCCTTTTCTCCATTGATACTTCCCCACCTATGCTACATCATTGCTGTTTGCTGCCTTTTGCCCATTGTATGTCTGTGCTCATTGTCACAGTATCTGCTCATTTTCCTATTTCTCTCAGTGCTTGATACCCTTCTTACCTGTGCATCATCTCCCAGGGTTTTAGCCTGAACTCTATTGACCTTTCCTCTCTCATCATGCTTGCTATTCTTAATCAAAGTCATCCTTCTTTCTCAAAGTTGTTAACAGTCCCAAGAATCTTGAGGCTTAGTTTCCTTTGCAGTCTTTTGATAGTATATAGGGAGAGCTTCACACTCCTGCTCCCTTCTTCCTATATACTGTAGATTCCTTAGCCTGTCCAGTACAGCACAGATCCTGTTACAGTGCCTTCACAGGAATCCCAGGCTTATTGCTGTTGGATTTCCCCAGTCTTGATTACTCTGACCATATCCTTGATCTCTTTTATATTTTTACCTTATTCAACCTTGCTTCAAAAAATTATGAAAGCAGAATGTTTTCATATAGGAATTTATTTTTAAGAACTTAACTGTATGATGATCCTCTCTGGTCTGCTGGTTTTTTGTTTGTTTTGTTTTTGTTTTTTTTTCTTCTTTTTAAGATTTTTTTTTATTTATTATTTTTTCCATTCCAATTCCAATTCCCCCTCCATCCTCTCCTCCTTTCCAATCCCAGTTCCTGCATCCCCCCCCCAACTTCCATCTGCTCCATGGAGAGGGTAAGACCTCCCATAAGAAGTCTACTAAGTCTGTTCCCTCTTCTCACTGAGGCAGGACCAAGGCACCTCTCCACCCCCACACCCATGTGTCTAGGCTGAGCAAGGTATTTCTCCATATAGAGTGGGCTCCACTAAGTCAGTTTGTGTATTAGAGTTAGGTCTTGGATCCACTGCCAGTGCCCTCATATACTCTACCACCAGCACCAATGTCACCTGTATTAAGGGAGTCCTGTTTGGTCTTATGCAGGTTCCTCATTTGTCAGACTGGAGTCAATGATATCTCACTGGCTCAGGTCAGCTGATTCTGTGGGTTTCCCCATCATGGTCTTGACTCCTCTGCTGTGGTTTTGTTTATTTTGTCTGTCTGTCTTTTCTTCTTCTCCTTCTCCTTCTCCTTCTCCTTCTCCTTCTCCTTCTCCTCCTTCTCCTTCTCCTTCTCCTTCTCCTTCTTCTGCTGCTGCTGCTGCTCTGTAACTATTATGCACTGTTCATTACTTCAGAATAGACTTGATACTATCTTATTTTAGGAGGCTTTATATTTTCCATGTGTAACAGGAAAGACATAAAAGACATATGTCATTTAATATTTTAGAATAGATGGGCTATGGTTTTTCATAAGCAATAGTAAGGTTTTATATTCGGGTTAAATTTCCTATGTAGACTTCTATATGACTGTGGATTTGTGTTATCGCAGTGTTTTCTAGTATAGCTAAGATAAAATTTAACGTTCAGCATATTGTTTGTAGATTAGTTATGGTCTTGACATGATGATATGTTTTATTTTCCTATACACAACAAAGATTCTTGTGTCTTATTTTGGCTCCTTCTGTGCTGGGCATTGCTACTACTGTTCTAGAAAATGCTTCACAGCGGCGCAGAAGATATCATCTCCCTTGTTGGCATTTAAGGGTAAGGAAATAAGATTCCATTATAATTTGTTCAATTATGTTAACCATCTAGCAAGACTAACTGAATTTAAAGAATAAGAGAATAATTCTTTAGTTTATGAGCAAAAGATTTCTAGAGGTTCTGCACTGCTTGTGCAAAGCAGGAGTCAATTTCTGAGACCGTACACTATTCCCAGTGTTTGTGCCAATAACTGAGGCAGTACTGAGAATTATAGGGTACTTTTGCTGATAGCAAGACTCTAGTTAAGTGCTTCAAAATGATAAAATAAAGGTGTAAGGCTTATATCTTGTCTTTTATAACATTAATAGTATAACATGTTTTAGATAATACTCTGCCCTCATAACTTATCTTAGCCCCAACATCTCTTTCTGGTGTCACATTTCTCTGCCACCACCCTACCATTGCTGTACCCATGAGGACTTGTTTGTTGCTCCAAAATGATTTTCGTTGTTATTTTTTGAGACAGTGTTTCTCTGTCTAGTAGCCCTAGCTGTCCTGTAACTTGATCTGTAGATCAGGTGGTCTTGAACTCACAGAGATTTTACCCCTGCCTCTGCTTTACAAATGCTGGGATTAACAACTGGCTTCAACCTTTTTTTTTTTTTTTTTTTTTTTTTTTTTGAGATAGAGTCTCAAACTGAATCTGGAGCTAACTAATTCAGCATGACTAAGCTGGCCAATGAGTCTGGGACATAGACATGCACCACTACACCTTTGTTTTACATGGACTCAGGGAATATGAACTCCAGTCCTCATGGTGCCTTCTCCTTGATGTGGTTTCTCTGATCTGGAGAGTGTTCTTGCATTTTTAGGTTTGGGATCTGTCTCTGTGCTCTTTCAGCTGCTGGATGCATATGCTCTCACACTAATCACTATGTTATTACCACAGTACTCTATAGTTTTTTGTTGTTTTGTTCTTTTTTTAAACCCATTTTTTATTTGAAATGTGTTCAATTCTGCTATTGGTGAATTTTCCCAATCTTTCCTGTTACTGGTGTTTCATTCTGTGGTGGCAAGAGAATATGAGTCATATTACCTTTGTCTTGAATTTATTGAGGTTTGCCTTACAGTCCTGCATATGGTCTTTCCTGAAGGATGTTTCATCATGTGCTTGGAAAATTCTTGTGTCTAGTTATTGCTCTGTCAGTTTTTTCTAGACATCTTTAGTTAGTTATTGGATAGATTATATCAAATCCGTCTTCCTGTTGGTCTTCTGTCCAGTTGTTTTATGTATTATGGGAAATGAAGTATTGAAATGACCAGTGGTTATTGATGAATTAGCTATTTCTGCCTTTACTTTCACAGTTTTTGTTTAAAATACATAGCACTTCATTACTGACTTCACCTGTGTTTTTGATTGTTCCATTATAGTTGTCTCTGTTTGCCTTTGGGAGGTGGAGTGGACAGGAGAGGAACAGACTTTGTTAAAATACTGCAAACTATTACCTTTCATACAGCTCTCCATTGATTCTCTTGAATAGGTGCACATGTATTTAAATTTTCCTCACAGGAGTATTTGCTTTTTATAGTCTTCTTAATAACTTTCTGGCATTTTCCATGGAGACCATAGCATGATATCATTCCAGAAGTTAACCTGCCATGTTTTTTTCTGTATAGTCTCTATGTGTAAGTTCCTTTTCCTTGATAGCCAATGGCACGTAAATTTTCTGCAGCTGTGCTTTTATTCTTGTTGATTTGTTCAGTGTGTAACACAATGCTTGAATTATTGAAGGTCAGCAATATTGAATTATTGAAGGTCCTGTTTTCTATGTTAGACACAACTTTGAATATAATAATTCTTGGTGATACACTTGAGATACTGGAAGTTCAAAACAACATTATAAATATGGGAGATGTGTCAGAGAGTAAAGTGCATGCTGTGTAAGCATGGGGACCTGCTTTGCAGCCCCTCCACTCCCACATAAAAGTTAGATTTCGTAATGTTAGATTTCCAACCCAGCAGTGGGTTGGAAGAGATGGCAGATCATGGAGCTTTGCTGGCTAGCCAGACATTGGTAAAGCTCCAAGTTCAGTGAGATATCTGCACATCTGGTCTTTATACGTGTGGACAAAGCTGAGTGCACCTGTACACACACACACACACACACACACACACACACACACACACACACACACACACTATCTCTCTCTCTCTCTCTCACACACACACACACACACACAGAGGAAAGAGAGAGACAAACAGACAGACAGACTTAGAGAGTCACACAGACACACAGAGATAAACACAGTACTATAAAGCATAGATTGTTAGAGTTTAATTCATTACATGGCACATATGGAACAACCAGGTGTCTTCTGTCCCTACAGCCTCTTTGCAAGTTCCTGTTATTTTCAGAGGACAGCTGTTGACTGTTCTGGCTGTTGTTCTGGAAAACCATGTGATTGAATGTGGTTTGCTCCCCAATTGATGGTATTTTTCTCTCCATGCCTTGAAGCACAGTGCCACCATTTATGTAGTTCTGATAAACCTGGTAAATCTCCTGAGGATCCGTACTGGTTACCGAAGTAGCCTTTCTTGATAAATGGCTGCAGCAAGAACTATATTATGGAAAGTATGATGTCTGAACACCAAATGCCATGGAATTTCTTTATGTAGCCAGAGCTGTACGGCTCTTTTGTCTTTCCATATTTAAAAATAGTTTTGTGTCATGTTATTGTTTTATCTTCTTCAGGTTCTTGAATTTTACTCCATTACTGCTATTCTTCCTCCGTCAGCTCTCCAAGCCTCAGAACACTCATTACTACTTTGTATTCACAGCCTCCTAATTTGTCTTTTGCCTTTAAAAAATCAATTAATCAAACAAATGAACGAACAAACAAACAAACAAACAAAAAACCCTGTTTCTCAAGTTTCCCAAAACACAATTGATCTTGCTATTTCCTTTAAGGCTTGACATAGATACTTCCTGAATTTCTGCTGTTGACCAATCTCTGTGTTAAGTGCTATGGTTCAGTGGAAGTTAGATTAGACAAGGCCTTTGTCATCTTTGACTTTCCATTCTATGTTGGATAGGTAGGTGACAGGTACCTAAAAGATAGCACTGTGAATATGTCTACACAAATGAGAAAACATTGTGGAAAGTGCTATGGCAGTAATAAATGCATTGATTGATGCCTGAAGTAGTTTATGAGTGAAATCCTGTCTAAGCAGATATCCTCTGAGCAGAGATCTCAGTGACATTAGTAAGCTAAACATAGAGGTTGTGGAACATGAGGAAGGCATGCAGAGGTCACTCACATGCAGAGGCCCAGAGATTCAAGAGAGAGCTCAGAATGCTTGTGAAGCAGATGATAAATGGGTGAATCAATGAAGTATGAGTATAGAATAAGAGGATGTTGAAAAGGGAGCCAGATAATAAAAGGCCTTGATAAACTATAACAAGTTTCAGTTTGTTTCAAATCATGGGATGTCATCAAGCCTATTAGGGTATAGGAAATGTTTTGGTTTTTAAGGTAACTCCTGACAAGTCTGTGTATAGAGGTGTCTATTTGAATAAGCAAGAGAAGATATAACAGGCTATGCAGGATGGGGATATGTTGCCTGGCAGCCTTTTGTAAGGATGGAGACATTAAAAATGGACAAAAGTGGGTGGATTTGAGACATAATGTAGGCAGAGCCTAAGGACTTTGTAAAATACTAAAATCAGAAATATGTGGTCATTTGTGTCATGGTTACAGTCTTTTTTGTGTACATTGTCTGTCACCTTTTTGTATGTCATTATTTTCCTATGCAATCCACAGGATACTTTGTTCTTCAGGTGAAGGACAGTATAATATAGGATCTTAGGGTCACAGTTGCATTAGATTCTCTTGAGATCAGAATCTTGGCTGCCTGTTATTATGTGATCCTAGTTCAGATGCTTCTTGTGCCAATTTCCTCAACCGAAAAATGGAGATGATGTTTCTAACTCCAAGGGTTGTTAGTTATTACCTAGGACTAAGTGAACAAGTCAGTTAAAATGACAGGAGAAGGAACACCCCATCCTAACTCTTTAGTACCTGGGGCCTTGTTCATTTCTACTGGTTACTGATGCAGAGGACTTCAGACTAGGTGTTCTCAGTTGATGGAGAGTGAGTTCTTCCGAGTGTTGGATGCTCAAAGCGTGTCATCAGAGTATGCAATAGCAATTGGCAGTTGGTGTCATTTGGCTTTCTGCTGCGGCTTTCTCATGTCAACTCCATCTTTGTGGGACTGTTCATCTTTCTGATTATTTCTCTCCTCTTATAAGGGTTTGCTTTTGGATTTAGGAGACATCTTCATTCAGAGGCTCTGATTTCGATATCTTACCTCAATAACAATGTCATACATAACATTCTAGGAGTTGAGAGCTGGATAAATCTTTGTGTGTGGTTCTGGGAATAGAACTGGGCACTTAACTATAGTGCCCACTATGTTTTCCTATGTCTAAGATGAAGCTAAGTGGTTCTAACTAACTTTGCTTCCATTTCTGAGGTTTTTTTTTAAATTCCACCCAATTTCAAAGTCTGGTTTATACATCGACACCTCTAGCCTCTGCTGTAATAAAATATCTCCATAAGTAAAATCAGATACAACCCTCGTTGTGAATGGCTGTGGGTCTAAAAGAAGCACTAGGACCTTGCCCTCAACAGACTGCTTGTGGCTTCAACTTCTATTGATTGCTCAGGTAGTTCAAATCCTGTCCCTGTTTGATTTCTTAAGGATCAGGTAAAACATTTCATTCACACAGAAGTTTGTTTTACTATCTTGGAAACTGTTAGCAAAGACTATTTCTAAATCTTTTAAGAAGAGAAGTTATCTTGAAAGTTGGATGGGAGGTAGTTTTAGATGTGACTTCTGGGTTCAATTTAGACTTAGATATCAAGGAAATAGTTGTGATCATGAAAATAGCTTATTGATGTACCAAATCTGGAACAATGTGTGCATATTGGAAAATGATAAGATGTTATGAATAAAAGGCTACTTTATTAGGTTTTCATTTTTCATCTTCAGATTTGCAGCTTAAAGATTGAAAAGGCTTCAGTCAGAGATGTAATACAAACGTATAAATCACATATGATTAGTAAGCACCTACTTCAGGTGCTTATATATGAGCCTAGGGAGCTAGTTGGAGCAATGTTTCCTGAAGCATTTAAAAGTGGCATTCTCTGAATGGTGGCATTTCAACTCTGTTTTTATTTTTAAAATATTTTTATTTGAAACTTTTGCAATACAAATGTGTTAATTATAGAAACCAATGGCCTGAGGAGAGATGATTCGTTAAGCATGGCTGGGGTGTTTAGACTCGTGGTACATGCAATCATGGCTGTTTACCTGTAGTCTCTCTGTGCCAAA
Organism: Cricetiscus sungorus; assembly: GCA_030556225.1. NCBI lineage: Eukaryota > Metazoa > Chordata > Mammalia > Rodentia > Cricetidae > Cricetiscus > Cricetiscus sungorus. The sequence continues at coordinate 19,166,740 of JANBXA010000600.1, read as the reverse complement.
AAGTATGAGTGGAGAGAAGCACTGCGTAATGTGTGTGAAATTATATGTTTGCATGTCTACTCGTGTTCTGTATTTGGTACACAGTGTGAGTAGGCAGATGCAATGTGTACTATACGTGTTAATTGTGTTATTGTGTGTATAATTCATGGTATCATATGAACATAAGCCACACAATATTCCTGATTAGCAAAGATTTCTCTTTTATTAAAATCAGAAGTTTAATTATTCCATTTTTTAATATAGTACTTGTTTCCATCCACCAATCTCTCACAGCTGTTTTTGGAGTATAAATTACTTGAAGAAAGTAACTTCCAGATAAAAATGCCAGTAGGGAACAATAATTGAATCCCAAGCCCACCAAAAATCCTGCATGGGACAGAAACATCCTTTTAAATAAGTTTACTCCTGTTGGAAATGTTTGTATCCGTTCACAGAACTGTTTACATGAGTGCTTTACTCCTGTTATTTGTAGAGAAAGAAACAATTGAGCCAAGTCCAGAGTCACCATCCCTGCCCCTATTAGGACCTGGCTTGTGTTCTGTGAGGAACTTCTCTCAGAGACTCCACAGGAGTGCCATGAATATGCAAAAGTGCACCTGTATATTTTATAAACATGAACAACTTTAGAGAGGCTTGAAACTCACCAACTTCAATTTGACACATCTCAAGATTAGAATGTTAAATGAATTGGAGAGGCAGAATCGGTCATCTTCGGGATTGCAGACTTAGGCATGCCAAGCAGAGCTGTAAATGATCAAGTGTGAATCAAATGATGAGGCTCTGTATCCTGATGGGATGATTGCATCTTTTCATGTGGCACTCTGTTAATTTTCAGAATTAATTCCTAATGCTGGGTCTCTTTAATACGTTCTTCATAGTGTGGTGACCCCAACCATAAAGTTATTTTTGTTGCTACTTCATAACTGTAAGTGTGCTACTGTTATGAATTGTAATGTAAATATCTGTGTTTTCTGATGGTCTTAGACAACCTCTGTGAGAGGATTGTTCAAATCTTCATAGGGGTTATGACCTACACACAGGTTGAGAGTGAACTGACTTAACATATTACTCTTGCTGATAGAAGTAGCAAGGAAAGCCCTTCTGTGTTCCGTACTCTTGGGACCCATGACTGTTTGCTTAAAGACTGGTCTTTGACTTCAGGGTTGTGAAGACAGTTGTGCAGAAAACAATCTTAGCAGCAGAATACTTTTGAGATATAACTGGTTTGGTGATTCCCGTCTGTTTGTTAATTGCAATAAAGTTGCTGTTGTAATTTAGAATGCTTGTTAAGAACAATCCACCAGTCCTCTGAGGGACTATAGATAACCTGCTATGCATCTTGCTTAGGGAGCTGGTAATTATTTTACTGTAAATGACTCTAACAATGGCCTATTGGAAACATCACAAGAGGGACAAGGCTTTAAGGGAGGAGTGTTAAAGTGGAGGCTGTTCTTTATTGACTACATTCATCAGCCTAAATTACTGGCAATAAGGTTTTTAGAGAGGTTCAAACAAAGTAAGATAATTAAAATTCTCTTCAGTTACTGTAAAAAATTCGTAGTATGAGTGCATCTTATTTAAGACTCATTTGAACCTTCCTTCTAATGAAAGTTTTAATGTTTCCTGTTATGCAATGATGACTTTTTATTTTTTAAAAAACCATCCCTATTAGAACAGAGGCTTGTATATTTCTCCTGAAGGGATTGCTTGATATTGTCACCGATTTTACATTTAAAGGTAGCTATGGTATTGCACTGATTTTTTTATTTCTAAGGAAAACAAGTAGAAGTATATCCCAGGTGTAAATAATAATTTTGGGGTGGTATTGACAGAGTAAATAAAAGATAAGGTAAAGAAATACATTTTTTTCCTGGGAAGAAACTTTCAAGATTTTGTGTTGGCTGGAGGAACTTTAGTGTGTTACTGCTTTTCCAAAAAAATCAGCACACTAAAAAGGCTTGTTGGGAAACATAGTTTGTTATAAATCAACCTACAACTCAGGCATTGGCACCCTCCCAGCACAGTTTCCCTTTATGCCACTTCTACATTAGCCACACATTTTCACTAGTGCGGAGACGGTGCCACACAGCTTTGTGGCTTTGCCAATGTCTTCCCATCAGCACCAAATGCTCTTAACCTAGCCTCTGCTGTCTGAAGCTCACCACTCTTTCACATCGCTTCCTCACCAAGTACCCTGTTCTCAGCCTCCGAGTCCCCACAACAGTGGACCTGCCTCTCCCAGTAGCTTCCAGATGAAACAAACCTACAATTGCTTTGTTAATGATGACCTGGTCCACAGGGGATGATGGGATTTTTTCAGACCCCCTACAGTTTTTTAAGCTTGGTTATCTGTATGGCATGTGATGTTCTCTGTCTTCTCCCTGAAGCTATTAGCGCCTTCTTAGACCCATGTTTCTCATGTTTTGACGTGTGCCATTCTCTCCTAGCCCAAATCTGTATTTCATGGGCCTTCATAGCTTCTGTTGTAACATTGATGAGATAGATTTTCTTTACAACAAAGCTTCTGCTAGTCTGTGCTTATATGTTTTATTCAAGGTGTTCGTTTTCTTGTACTGTCCTTTCTATTCCAATTTAAGATACAATCTCTTCAAGATTCCATTAGTGCCTTATCTAATGTCTCTATCAGTTAAATTATCTCCTGTAGCATCCCAGGGTCTGCTCCCATATTAACTCCTGAGGTTCTCCTTTGAAAGGACAACAACAACTCTTATTTATTAGTGCATTCTAAAAATCTAGCATTTTGTTGTCACATAGTAGATTTACTTGAATGAATGGATGCAAGAACAGAAACTAAGAATATTCATAAGTGCTATGAAGAACATAGGAAGAAACTTGAAGCACAATCAACACTTAAATTGTAGGGAATGGGTTCTTCACATTCTTAGCAGAGGAGTTAACTGTTGGAGGATATATATGACATATTATAATATTATATGATATATATTCTATGTAAGTAGGATTTTGGAATGGGATAGATGCTTAACAAGTATGGCTACTTGTTAAGATTCAGATAGCCATTATTATTAGGAATGATAGTAAAGGGTTAATCTTTATTCAGGTTTTAGGTGGAATTTAAAGTCTTGAATTTTGTGGTAGCAAAATAGCACTTGAAGGATAAAACTGTCACAAGGCAAATCCATAGAAACATGACTACTATGGAGCCTCGTGAGTTCAGCTAGTGCCTGGTGACTGCCGAGTGAATTACAAACTGACCTATTGCCAGTGGGCAGGATTGGTTGTGGTCTGGGTGGTATGGGTCCAAAGATAAGGGCTCCATGACCTTGTCAGATCAGTTTGCTACTGTCCTGTAGAACAAACCCAAGTGGTCAATATGGTGATCTTGGCCAGTCTATTTTCATTTCCTTTCATTTTCAATCTCTAGTAATACCCAACATTAAAACAATTATTATTCAGTAATGTACATATCAGCCATGTTTGTTCATATATATATATATATTTTTATATATGTAATAGGTATATATACATATAAATATGTTAATGTATACATCAACAATATTAGTGTTAGCTGGTCCAACTATATGTTCAGCATTGTGTTAAGTCCTTGTTATTGAAGTGTGGGGAGCAAAACACATTGATTCCTAGGAAGCTAACCTGATTCCTAACAATCAGGTTCTTATAAGTGCTTTTCAAGGAGCATATAGAGAATATCTTGTGAAAATATAGAATGAGATGTTGAATTTATTATGGAAAATTGGCACAAGCTGCAAGGGTTTAGGATTGATCTGACTGGCTGTGGGGGAATTAAGAAATGACACACAGAAAATCTGAGATCAGGTGGGTCATGTGCTCTGATGGTGACATGCCAACAGAAATCCCTGAAACCCATCAGCAACAAGGAGGATAGATGCAGGTTAGCTAACATCAGTAGCAGATCTCTGTAGGGAGTGGTCTCAGGTTGCAGTCATCCATGAGAAGAAAGAGGCAGTTGATAGTTTTTCCATATGATGGCCAATCCTTCTTAACTCTTATATGTGGGCTAGAGAAATGCTTTGCCATTTTCATGGTTCTGAGCCACTGGGGTCATTGACATGACTGTGGTAATGTCAAAAATACATATTCACTCGGGACTTCATCTATTCTTCCAAGAGAATGTGGAAAAATTTGCTTTAGACATAACATCAAAACTGTATGCTAAGGAATATAGTTTATAGTGTAGGCAGAGAATATTAATATATGAACACAAGGAAAATACCTGAATTGAGATTCCTTGAGGTGTAGTGGAAGGCTACGGTGGCCAGGTAGGAGACAATTCCACAAGATGACCCTATAGAGATTCGGTTAGTATCTTTGTCTTGAAAAGAATGAAACATAATACTTAGGAGTTTAGATCTTATTCTAAAAGATACAGAAGGCAATTAGAAAGTTTAAGATCACCAATTTTTTTTTTAACAGATGATTTACTTGTATTGTGGAAAATAGAGTCAACAGTGTCAGAAATAGTATTGGGATATTAATCTGAACAGGAGGCTCTTGCTGTGGTTTAATCCTGCCCGCAGTGGTGTGTAGAGGAGGAAGTGATTTTGATAGATTGGGGACATTCATAGGATAGAATAGGGAGATTTGGGCCATTTGGTAGATATAGCCACAGAAAAGTCTGAAGCCCTCACTTCTCCAGTTTGTGCTGTGTCATACAATGAAATCATGAATAGGCACGTGATCTCAAAGTTTAGAACATAGGAGTGACATAGTCAGAGCCTGAGGTCCTCTCTCATCATATGATCCCTCTCTTACTTCTCTTTGCAGTCACCATGCCCTGCTCTGTCTGCTTTAGAAGCAATAAAAAGATGAGCAGGTGTGCTGATGCCTCCAAGGCAACGGGGTCCAGCAAAGGCAATAGTGTGTGGAAATGGGAAATTTCCTCTAATCTTTTCCCTGGAGGTACAGTTTCTATTTCTGTTAAAGTTGAAAATTTGATACCAGTGTGTTTTCTATTTTTCTAGCATGCTTTCCCATTGCTACCTTCATAACACTGAAACCTAGTACTGGAATCCTGCCCCTGGCAGAGCCGTGGAACAGGGGTTATCTTAGACATCTGCTCCCTTGGTTTTGCAATTCTTCAACTCTCAAACACGTGATGTTCTTGAGTTTGTCTTGTTATTGACTCACTGCATCCTAATACTTCACTTCTTTCAGAGATAATAGGGATTTTGGGGATGTCAGGGGAGAACTTCTGACATAGACACACCTTTTAAAAATGATTTATTGATTTATTATGTATGCCTGCATGTGTGCCTGCATGCCAGAAGAAGGCACCAAATCTCATTATAAATGGTTGTGAGTCACCATGTGGTTGCTGGGAATTGAACTCAGGTCCTCTGGAAGAGAAGCCAATACTCATTATCTCTGAGCCACCACTCTAGCCCATGATAATAGCCTTTTAAAAGAGAATGTCTGTGTGTGTGAGGGTGAAAAAAATCTCTATTGGCTAATTTGATACATCATGGTGACAGGGAGTTGATGATTCTGAAAAATGACCTAGAAATCTTGTCTAAATTAAAATCCAATACCAGATAGCCCCAAAAACATGTACATACATGTAATGTTATACAGATATGTGTTTAGAAACACACACACACACACACACACACACACACACACACACACACACACACACACACACACACACTTCAGGGAAAGGAGGCCATCAATTTGAGAGAGGGTGGGAAATACATGGTGATTTTGAAGTAAGGGAAGAGAAAAGGAAAATAATGTAATATTATAAATTAAAAAAAATAAAACGAGCAAATATTTACGATACTATTTCCTGCTCTTTTTGTAATTTATGCCAAATTCCTTGCATAAATGCCCTTAAATGCATAGACATGAATGAACCAGCATTTACTTAACTGTTCTTTTAGAAAAGTTCCTCTTAGCATTTTAAACAATGCACTGACACTTTTTATACAATGGCTCATGAACTCAGACATGTGGGAATAATCATGTTTTAGCCTATCAATTTGTAGTCTATCTTGGAATCATATTTTAATTAACCTAGTTACCACTTTTGTGGATGATAACAAATATTATCCCTGGAGAGTAAACTATAGAAAAAAATGTAATCTAAAAGCTTAAGAGAGGAAAAAAAATGCAGCTAATATGAAATCTGTTAAAGATTGGGTTAATAGGCAGTTCAAGGTTAAGAGTGTCCTGCTAAGAAGATGCCTAGTAAATCAGTGAGGGAATTGGAGCTTCTGGCCTCCCAGGGCACAGAGTCACTCTTTCCTTTGAGGCCATGTTTATAATCACAGTAAGTGACCTCTGGAGACCATTGCTTCTAGCAATGTAGCAGATGGCCAGATTCTTCCATGGCCCTGCAGTTCAGAAACCATAATGCTGCCCAACTGGAGTGTGCATGTTAAATAATAATAAACCAGGCTTAGTTCAAATAATGGCACTGAATATATCTCAGTAATTTTGTATTTTATTTTATGCTTTATAATTTATTTTCTGTTGCCCTTTCAAAATATCTAAATTTTCCCAGTTCAAAATTACTGTTCCCCCTCCCCCAGTGCTAAAGAGCATGAAGTGGAACCGTCTATATTCTGATGAAGAATTTTTATGTAGAAGGATGAAAGGTTATCAGCTGAACAGTTGGAGTAAATCCTTATAAATATAGCATGTTGACACTAAATCTTGGAGATGGGCAAAAGATGAATTTGTAATTGAGACCCTTAGACCAAACTCATTATCAAAAGCATTCAGATAACATGGTATTAAATCAGTTAAGTGTTGCTAGTGGGGACACCATCTCCTTGGATCATTGCCAAGCTAGGCCAGGGAGATGGATTCAAGGACACCTGAGCTTTGATTCATCCATCTTTTTCTTGATGAGGCTGTACCCTTGCATATGCTGATGTTTGCAAATATTGCAACAGTGGCAGAATGACTAGTGCAGCGGTTTCTTCCTGGTACATGTTCCCACTGCATGTACATGAAAGGCAAGAGTGTCATGATAGAAGCTTGCTCACTTTGTAGACCTTTAAGAAAAGCTTATATTTTTTGCTAATTAAGATGGGGATTTATTCTAATTCTACAGTGGCCATATGTAAGTTCAATTAAATGACATGAGCAGAATACAGTCTACAGAAGAAAAATGAGATGCCTCAGCTGATAAAAGTAATTAAGAACAGGCCTGGAGATAGAGTCTTGGCCCCTTGACCCCTGCCTTTTGCTCATGTATAGTGACAGTCTCCATCTTTGTGACTCAGTGAAGGGATCTTTAACATTGTGGTTCCTCATACCTCAGTTTGATTTTAATCGTTTTGCCCACATTGATGTATTTATGTGTTTAAGAGATATTGACTGACCAACAATTAAAGAGGAAACAAAAAAGACTTAATTTCCTAGCCTCAAGAACCTTATTTATAATGAAGAAAGACAGTTAATTGTTTCTTAAACAAGTAAAATTTTCTGTATGCATAAATGTGTTTAAGATTGGTAAGATGGTAGTCAGTGATATGGAAAAGAAAAAAAAAACAATATGAAAACAGGAATAGCTGTGTGTTCACGAGAGAGCTGTTGCAATTTTAAAGGAAAGGTCTCCCCCACTGGTTAAAGAACTACTTTCCTACTGAGAAAGGCTTCACCCCTATAATGCCTGCAAACAACCTGCATCTCCATGTTTTCTACATTAGATATGTGGGCTGCCATTGTCTCTCCTTCTGACACAGATACTCATTTCATGCCAGTGTCCCTCTGATTTCATAGTTTAACACTTCACACCCCTGCCTACCCCATCCTACACCTGTGGTTTCTTTAGTACTTTCAGAGCTAGCCATCTTGGGGACATTAACAATGTTTGTTTCCTTTCCTTCTTGGCCTATACTCACTGTTTCATTCTTCAGGGATTTTATCTCAGGTCACATTACTTCCATGAAGTTTCTTCTGATTCATCTTTTCCCATCCCTCCAAACAATCCTATTAGCTATTTCAAGATAAGAATTTGTCTTTTAATTCTTCTTTCTTTAAAAAAGATTTCTTATAGGTTTTTAAAAAGTATTTATAAATATTTATCTTCCATATACATATGTGTGCCAAATGCAATTCTGGTACCCATGGAAGTCAGAAAAGGGCATCAGATTGGCTGGAACTGAAGTTTCAGACAGTCATGAGCCACCATATGGGTTCTGGAATCGAACACAAGTCTTCTGCAAGAGCACTCACCACTGACCCATCTTAGCAAGCCCCTTACTCCTCCTTCCATTGGCACAGCTTCAGTCAGGTATAGTGTGGCTGTCCCATGAGGGTTTGCGCAGTCAAACGGAAGGATTTGCTTTTATCAGATTCCACTGAGAATCAAAGATCTGAACCACGAGTTGGGATTTCAAATTGGGTTCAATAAACTGCAGAGTAAAATTCAGCCAAGGCACAGGGAGAAAAGTATTTTATTAAATATTTCAAGCAGGAAGAGACTTTCAGTAATACAGCCTAGTCTATGTTCAGGGACAGGTGGAGAGGGAATACACTTGTTTAAATTTACATGTGAAGCCAGTTTCAGCTGAGCCATGTGGAAATGAATCTGCTTCAGACCTTTCCTGCTTGATATAAGCAGCCTTTTAAGAGCCTTGTCTGTCTCTTTAGGTTAGTTCAAAATTACCCCAGCTCTCTGAACCTCACCCACTTGATAATTGTTTCTAGTGATCTGTAAACAAGCTTGCTTTAAACGATTAACCTTTCTGATTATGTAGAAGATTTGGGTAAAAAAGATTTGAGAGGAATGTTTCTGCCTGAGATGTAGTGCCTTTGGTCTCTAGCTTATGCCTAACCATTCCATGCTGCTGTGAACACCAAATCTCTGGGAGCTCTAACATTTTCTTTACCGCATTTGCCAACCTCAGACACTACTTCATTAGGAGTCCCCATGGTCTAGAAAGCCCAACTGCTTCCACACCAGACACCCCGATAGTAGGGGTGCCTGGTAGCTTCCTCACTTACCAATTGGAGTTTTCTTGTGCTAAGCTTATGGTCTGTTCATCTCTGCAGCTTGTCCCTCTGCTTCTGGTCTGTATGATTAAAAATCAATTCAGAGCTACTGTTAAATCAGCCTGGACTTTCTGTCCTTTAGGTTGACTTCTGAGTGGCCCGAAACCTCTCTGATCAGAAGGTGGTTTCTGCTGGGCAAGTTTTTTAAGGCATGTGTTCCATTTATCCCTGGTGCAGCTGTGCAGTGTGAAGCGGCTCTGGCTGTGCGGAACCCTAATGCCTCTCATCCCAATGTGATTCCTTACATGGTCCTCCATTTTCTCTTAGTTGACATTCTGTAGTTCCTTGTTTCAGCTACATTCTTGGGTGTGCAGTACTCCTATCAGGCTGTCTAGTTACTGTCACCCTAAATTATTAGAAAACTTCTCCCCAGCAATCTTTCACCTGAGTGTACTACAATCACAGGCTTCATACACTGCCACCCTTACTTCATGCCCATTAGGGTGCTCTTCAACAGTTAACTTTGGGGGGAGGTCAAATTTAAATTAGAAACAATCTTATTTTATATATCAATCCCAGTTCCCTCTCTCTCCTGTTCTCCCATGGCCCCTATATAAATGCTGTTCTTTGAAATATCCTTTAACTCATCATGATCTTTCTATGGGTTCTATTTCTTCCTGTCTCCCTATGCCTTCTGAAGGAATCGCTCAACTTTACACTGTAGCCAGATCATCCTTTCAGTCATTCAACAATCATTTTTCAGAAGTTCTCTAGGAGAGCATGACAGCAAGCACAATTTTCAACAGGTGTCCAGTTAAAATTTTTCTGCTTGCTATTTGAAGTCAACCCAACCAGTGCCCCCTTAGATCCTGAGGAGAGCACTTAGCACTCCCTGTCACCCCCCTAGCCAGCAGAAAATCACCATAGAGACACTCCTGCCCCCTCTTTTTTGTCTTTAGGATTTGGAATAAAGAGTAAAAATATCAAACTCTTGCCTGAGAGCCCCCGCCCCCTAGTCTCAAGAAAACTTCCAATACAGACAGTCCATATTTGAAACTGCAGACTAAGACCAGAAAATTATCTACTGAACCCCCAATGTCCTTTCTCCTTCAAGCTTTACACTTTCTCAAAGAGACTGTGGCCCTTAAAAGAATAATTCTGCTTCTGGCTATACCTCTTTTCTGTCTATTATATCCATGTTGCCTTCACCAATTTGAAATTAACACCACTGCCTCCTCCTTTTCTCTCTTGTCAATACAACCACTATTCGTTTGCTATTAAACTTATCTGTAGGCTATAGATATTTATCCTTCCCTCCAGTGTTCAATACTCTCATTGCCATGTCACTTATTGTTAATATTAATAACCTGTTAACTAGTTTTTCTATTCTCTTGGTACCGTGTAATATTTACTCAAGATTATAGTGACAGTTACCAAGGCCCTTTATGCAAAAACCCTTCTGTAGTTTCCATTTCTTTTAGAATGTAAATCAATGCCTTGACAATAACTTGGAATGTAATGAATTATCTGGCCCTTCACTTCTCTGAACTCATTTTACAGTGCTCCACCCACAGTGGGCTCTCCCTCCCTAAACAAACACATAAAACCAGACTGTCAAGTTAGAACCATAGGAAATAGAGATCATGTTCAGTATCATGCTCTATTCAATAATGTCAAGGACACACTCGAAAAGCCTAAAGAAATGAGAGATTCAAGATTTCAAGGGTATCTCCCAAGTGTTTCCTGCACAGGATTCTTTGTCTCAGAATAAATGAAGGCTCTGAGAATCTAGTGATTATGTCACATCTCAGGGACATCTCAAATTATGAGAGTCCTCCACTGACCTGTGTATGATAGTCTCAAGGAAGATGCACCTCATAAATCTTCTGTTCAGTTTATTATAGGTAGTCTTTTAGTTAAGGATGTCTGTCCCAGACACTTGAGATACTGTTTTTTTTTTTTCTTCTTCTGGGGTGAATATCATTAGTATTTTTATTGAGAAGCCCTGATCCAAGGGCTTTAGTTAGAGTTCACTGTTGTCTTTTATGACCTCTCACCTCCAACTTCTTCTCAGTTATACATTCTTGCTAGAAGACATTTATATTCATTCTTACCTATTGCAGAATCTCTGAAGACTCAGGTCTCCTCATCCTGCTCCCTTTAGTCTTTATTACCTGTGACTTTATTACCTGTTACCTGAGACCCATGTTCAGGGGGTTCTGAGTAGGCACAATGCTGGTTTCCCAGCTACATGCATATTTTTTTTTTTTTTTTTTTTTTTTTGGCCTTCCTGTTCAAAGTCTCTAAGGATTTTCTTCTTGAATATTTGTTACTGAAATGATCTATCTGAATCATCTAGGTAAGTAGTTTCTTCGTGATTTAGCCTAAAGCTAACAGGAGACATCTTACTTTCCCCTTTACTCTGGATGAATGTTTGCATACAGGAACAGGAGATACCTCTGGTACATCATCATCTACATGTAATATTATAATTACACCTTTGTAAGTATGCTTTATTCAGTAAGCTCAGGGTTCTGCTTTTAAATTTCCCCCTTTGTTTTGTTTTCAGTGTATGGGTGTTTTGCTTGCATGTCTGTTTGTGGACCAATGTGTGCAGTGTATGGGGAGACCAGTGATCCTAAGTTTTAGATTACCTACGAATGGTATTATAGGTGGTATTGAGTCACCCATTGGGTTTTGGGAATCAAGCCTGGGTTTTCTGAGTAACAGCCAGTACTCTTAACCATTGAGCCATCTATCTAGCTCAATGACAGGTTCTTACTATGTAGCCTTGTTTTGTTTGGAGCTTGCTATGTAGAAATGTTAGGCACCACACTTACAAAGATACACCCTCCTCTTCCTCTTAAATTCTGGAAGTAAATGTGTGCCAATGTTCCTGGCATTACACCCCAAGAATCTTAAGACCTATTCATTTTGCCTCTCTATTAGAGTTGGTAATTAGGTTCATTGTTATTCTCAAAATGTCTGAATGATAGCCTAAATTGGAGAATACATTTAGATGGGTGGTAGATTAAGACAGTTAACTTTAATTCAGGTTTACAGGGCAAGGGTATCTCCTTAATCAGGTCTTCTATTGCTGTAGAAAAAGTGGAACAATTAGGTCACTGTTTCCAGTCTGGAAAGAGGCTGTGTGAAGGATGTGGTTAAATATTAGGTGATGTTTTTAAGTGCATGCCCCTTAGAAGTACTAAACTTAGAGTGGAGGTGGGGCTTTCAGAAGGAAGCTTGTTTATCTCTAGCCAATACTTAAAGGCTCTGATGAAATTGGCCATAATTCAATTCTTGCCATGGCATTACCTAGGTCAAATTAAAGAAATGAATGGAAATTTTCTTGGCCATGGATTGTTATATTATCCCAAGTGTTGGGAGTGAACTGGGGAAGAAAGCATTTCTCACTGAGTTTCACTACTTTTGACTTCCTGGAATTTTTATTACTGAGTCCAATCATCGCAGTTTATAACTTCAAATGCCCACTTGTATGTTAACTGATATCAGGAGTAATATGAGTAAAATTTAAAATGATCTATTAATGTGTTAATTTCAGTAATATGTTCCTTTGTTAAACCTGAGAACCTTGACATGGCAAAATATAAAACCACTGTGCTCTCATATGGTTTTCTCTTTATGAGTGCACTACTATATTCAGTTACATGTTCCTCACATGTTTCATTTCTGTAATTTATTGCATTTGTTTCAGTTGCATACTTTTTTAGAGAGAATAATCCTTTCCTTATGTATGTTATAGAGAAATACCTAATTCTTTTACATAACTCATTTTATCTCTTATGTTTAAACATTTTGGGATGCACTTTTCAAAGATATTTTTCCCCAAGGTCTTATAGATACTACACAAGAATTTTAGTTATTTGTATTAGTCAGTTAAAATGCTATCTCTAGATCAGATTCATAAATGAATGACTTAAATTCTGTGTTGGCCTAGCAAGGGGAGGACAGCTCCCCCTCTCCCAGTATTCTATAATTAAGGTTGCAGGTCAGCTACTTATTTTTCTAATTTAATTCCCTCTTGGTGACTACAAACATAAACGTTGAAAAATTGAATTTTGAAATAGAGATTTTGGAACATGCTTTTCCTACTGAAGTCTGAAGTCCATATTTGGAGTGAAACTAATATAAACACAAACTTATCTTCTTAAGTGTGTCTGTTTTACTGTATGGCCACCAGCATTTGAAGGATGGTATATTGGTTGATTTGTAGTATACTTCTATTATCCCTTCATTCAGATTTGTGATGGAAACACAATAATAAATAAATAATAAATAAAGGTACAGCCTTTATTTATTATTATTTTATTCATGTTTGAAGGATATTTTTCACTGCATTGCTGAGTTGTCGGCTCCAGTAATTACATGCCATTGTGCTAGGAAAACATGCGTTGCTTAATTATGAAACCACTCATTCTTTGGAAAAAGGAGTTTTAAAGATATATAGGCCACATATTTTGTGCCAGTATAATCATTCACTGCATTGTTTTAGCAAATAAGGGAGTTTAAATAAGCTGCTAATGAGTTTTTAATTTATTGTGAAATGAATCAGTAGGGCAAAGAGAAGTTCAAAATATTAGAAGAATTTTCCTTGTATAATAATTGAGGAATCACTCGAGTAAAATCCCCACAGACTAGCTATTGTTGGACTAAAGAATGCAATTATATTAAAAATTAATAGTTAGTGTAATATGAAACTAATGCTGCCCGAATTATTATGTGTCAAATTAGGTTGCTGTAAACAATAACAAAATGGTGACTGTGCAAGTGAAAGCACTGAGTTATTCAAACTGGCAGCAGCGTGTTTAATGAGATTCAGTGAAAGCAGAAAATGTTTAAATTGCTAACAGGCGCCCTGAATCAATCTGTCCTGTAGAGTGATTGCTTTGGGCTGAGTTTCAGTTAATATGAAATAACTGAGGAATCACACATGTTCACATGTGATATGGGCTGTTCATTATTTTCTACTTTAATAAGACAGCTTCTCTCTTTCTCCCCCCCGTGTGTGTGTGTGTGTGTGTGTGTGTGTGTGCGCGTGTGTGTGTGAGACTAGTTTCAGGGAAGTTCTTTGTGAGTGGAACACTGCCAACCAAATCCAATCTTGCTTGGCCTTTCCCCCAGAGAAGCAACAGAGACAAGGATGTTGAGTTTTGTTTGTTTCTACTTGGGTTGTACTAAGATCTTACAGTAAGAAACATTTTAACTAACCATGTGTTGGTATATATCTGGGATGAAATTGCATGTTGTGTTTATTGTAGTAGCAGCTGAATATTTTTACCTGCAAGCTGGTGAGTTCTCTTCATCTGTAGACTGAATCCTGCAATGAAGATCTACTATGACAATTTTACATAAGATATAGGAACTACTGTTTGCTACTGTTTGTGCCCTCTAGGATAGGCAAATAGGCTGTCTTGAGAGTTGGCATATTTCTTTCTCAGATGGAGAATTCATGTACACGATATTGTGATGTGGCAATTCCAGATAAAGAAGAGTTGAATTATTGAAGAGGCACCTTGAATTACTTTAGGGATACACTGTTTTATGTTTACTCAGTTTAAAAATAAAAACAAAAAACAAAAAACAAAACAAAAAAATCCAAAAAAAAAAAACAAGAAAAACTCTCCTCTTCGCTGTTTTAAATATCTTTTTCAAAATGATATGGGTTATCTACAACTGTGAAATACTATTCACTGCTTAATCCTCCTTCACTGAGCTACATTCTTGATATAATAATTTGAAATTGGGTTTTTAGGTTAAAATAAGGGAATCTAACAAGTGATATACTACACAGTGAAGTGAAATGCATCTCTAGAGTTTCTAATGGGATCAATTTAGTGTTAGTAATGTTAGTGTATTTTTTTTCACAAAAGAATTTTACATATTATGAAAATGATGTTTGAATATTAGATTCAGATATTTTCACTTCAAACTGGGGGGGGGATCATATATGCGACTCTGCTTGGATTAAAAACAAATTAGAGTTTCCATCTACATATGTCATTTATAACTGGATTTAACCTTTGACATTAATATTTTTATAAGAATAAATTTAATTAACACAGTACTTTAAAACAAGGACAAAGAATAGAAAGTTTTTACTGGTCTTGTTAGGGTAGTATCCAAATAAAGCCATAATTCTTCAATTTCCAAAGAATTTAAAGTAAACCAGACCAGAGAGACCACATGTAGTATTTGGTAGAAATCTCTCTGCTCCTTTCTCGTTTTGGAGAGGTAAAGTTTTCATAGTTGATTGTTTAAAGTGGGAGGCTGTAGAATGTACTGTTTGTTGGAGATTTCTAACATGTTGAGGAAAGCATAGACACTTAATGTTCTCAGAAATACTTCTGGGTAACTGGCTTCAAACAGTAGGATGAAGATAAAGCTAGTTTACAGGTTGTCACATGGTGATGAGCCACCTATGGTGAGAAGGCTGCTCCTTGAAGGGTTGTCCCGTCTTCCCTTAGGGCCTTGGGTTTGAGCAATAGTTTTGAAGGACACCCTGTACTCCAGTCACTTCAGAAGTGGAAGTGCCCCCACAGTCACTGAAGGGTTTGCAGCGCCTGGTTCCAGTCCTTCCACATTCGTGTCTGTATCCTTTACCTTTTAGATCACTGTTTTTCTTGGCCTTTTTTTTTCTTTTTTCTTTTTCCTCACTTGAAATTTTTTACATAAAACAATTCACATGATTTTATTTGGGCAAATTAGCATATATTCACAAATTCTGTGGATTACATAAATAATAAATTTGAATATGTAATATAACAGTGATTATATAGTTAACAGAACTTTGATGTATCATTATTACTGATGCTGTTGTTGGAAGCTTCTCTGGAAAGAACCCCTTTTTGTGAGTCATTTGAGGCTGTGAAGTGTGGACTTCTTCTAACCCCCTTTTTTTTTTCTCTCCCAGACTCTCCTAGCATTTGTCTTCTTTGTATTATGATGTTTTCAAGTTTCTTTGTGAAGTATTACTTCAGTGGTGCCTGTGCTACATTTCAGAATCCATTGTGGCTTCACGTAAATTATATTTTAATTTGTGGTTGTGCTTTGTTAATTTTCTTTAGTTGTGGTACTTGCAGAGCTTTGTTGATGTATTTCCTGCCCGTTTCCGCAACCTCATTTGAGCCCCAAATAAACACACACACACACACTTATCTTAGTTATGAAACTGTTAGCTGGTGGCTAAGGCTACTTATTGACTAGCTCTGTTTTA
The DNA here is from genome assembly GCA_030556225.1 of Cricetiscus sungorus. NCBI lineage: Eukaryota > Metazoa > Chordata > Mammalia > Rodentia > Cricetidae > Cricetiscus > Cricetiscus sungorus. The sequence continues at coordinate 19,150,539 of JANBXA010000600.1, read as the reverse complement.
ATTATTAACTCATTTCTATTAATCTAAGTATTTCCATGTGGTCTTATCTTACGGGAGAATGCCTGATGCATCCTGTCTTCCCAGTGACTACATGGCGACTCCTGTTTGCCTACACTTTCCAGAATTCTCCTCCTCTGGTAGCCTCACTTATCCTTCTTGCCTGGCCATTAGCTAATCTGTTTTATTCATTAGCCAATAAGAGAAACATATACAGAAGACATTCCCTCATCAGAGCTTCTTAAAGAAGAGACATTAGAACTCAGGATTGGTGTCTCCTTTGAATGCTATAGGAAGGAACCCTATAAAATGTGTTGCCAGAGGTAGTTATATGGATTGGCAAGGTGCTGGAATTGCTGTAAGACTTGATGCTTCACTAGCCTAGAAGTACTTGATATGTTAACATGGACTGTGAATTTAAATGGAGATTGGTGATATGATCTAACAAATGCACAAATTTCTGTATCCTATTTCTTTGTTTTAGTTTACATGTGTATTTGCTGTGCAAAATTTACCTCTGATGGATTATTTTGTCCAGAAGAAATATATATATATGCATATATATATATATGTATGCACATATATATATACATGTATTTATTTATTTGTAATATGTACTTTATAGGTAGTTTTCTGTAGTCTTTTTTTTTTTTTTTTTTTTTTTACTTTTTGCCTTTAGGATTTTAATGCATAGAGAATGAACAAGGTTTTAGGAGATTGTGACAGTGTACTGTAATTCTGAAAATGATTATTTTGCACACATTATTAGGCAGTGAGATGTCCTATTTCAGAGGCATGTCTCACCTTTGAAACCGCTTCCTATTGTCCTTTACTATGTACCAGACAGGCAGATGAGCGAAAGTAAACATAACTCATTTTTTGTTATCATATAGATTTGTAATTTTTTTCCTTTGTGGAATTGCATATATTAAGAGTGTTAGGGCTGTTTTAGAGCACTTAGTACCATTTGTTAAAAAACAAACAAACAAAAACCAGACAAAACCAAAGTCCTACTTAAAGAAACTAGTTTACCAAAGGTGAGATTCATGAGGCTTTGTCATTTCTGATAGCCTTTAATGGTGGGATTTGGTGGCCTTGCGATGGTGGTAATGAAGATGTGGGAGTAGATGGGCATATGAGTGTTGATTAGCTCAAACAAGGGGCAATTTGTTACATCTTAAGTAAATGTCTTAATTGTCGATGCTTTTGCTGTGTAGCGTTAGATACTGTCAGCAATTGTTTTCTAAAACAGTGATGTAAACCATCAGTATGCTTTACCCACAACTTGTGAACTGTGTTGTTTTAAAATGCTTGGATAGGCTTGCTGCACATATGCCTTTGCTGTGGGACCCTTCTAACTGGCTGAGCTATCAATGTCCTGCTCAGCTCATGAAGCCCACTGGGTTGTCACTTAATCCCACGGACTGCCTGGCTTTTGTAAGCATTTCTCTTCATGAAATTCTCTCAACACAAAGTTGTTTGTAACGGGTTTTCAGAACCTTGTCACACACTTAGAAGTATTTTGTAAACCTTTGTTAACAAACTTTGACCCCAATTACTTTATAAAGTCTTTCTGAAACCTAATTTAGCTCTTCTAAGGGATTCCCTAATCAGATTTTCGGTGTCTTTATGGCCTTGCTCTTGCCTGTCTCTCTTCATGGCAGTCTATATAATAACAGAATCACAGCCAGCTTCCTTTTTAGCCCACTTTCACATAACCCAGAGAGCCCACCCCGGTCATTTGAGGATAGGAGTAATAGATTTGTTTTTCTATCTCTGTAATTTCTGAGATCTTTGTTAGTATTCTTTATTACAAGCCTCTTCTTTCCCTGCAACATTTTTTTTTTTAACCTTTGATAAAATTGGAAACATTTATAGAAAAAAGACCAGGCAATTTTAGTAAAATCCATGAACATTTTTTTTAAAAAAAAAAATCTCATCATGCCCTTTTTACTTCTAGATCAATCATTGCATATACACAGTAACTGAATATTACTTGTTATGAATATTGATGCTGTCAATCTTGGAGCCTACTAATTTCTACAATATAATTCCGAGCAAAACTTGTACATTTGTGATGGGATATACACACCATTTTCTAATGCTTGGGTCCTAAAAAAAAATAAGTGCAAGCATCTAAAACGACAGCAAAAGATATCTCTGAATAATTATCTGCATATTGTGCCAGTTTTACTAATCATAAATAGACTTTTCTTTTCACAGGTTCTCAAAAATAGAATTGAAATTTAAATGTTTGAAGCCCCACTTTAGTGTTGGCTTTGAGCCTAATATAAGATTGGAGTTGCATATTCACCGAAGACTTCTGTTCCTTTCCTCTCTTGTCTTCCATTCCTATTTATTCCTGGTCTCTTTTCCCTTTTCTGTGTCTATGTCCAGTAGAATTTATGTAATGAACTGAAGATAGTTGCTTCAAATATGTGCATAATGCTAGTGAGGGTGTTGTTTTTCTTCCATTATAATTTGTTTGTGGAAATTATACTGACCCGTTTAATTTTTTTCATTGGTATATTTCTAATAAATAGCCTCAAACTGCACAGAGTCATTTCCTTGAGTGTGCACAGTATACACTCACACCCAGATATGTGATACCATGGTCTAGTAGCTACTTGCTTACAAATATGTCACAAGTCTGAGTTTGCATAGTACACATTGACTGTTTTTAAGACTAATGACTGGAAGATTTTGAGAAACCTACCCACCCCCAGGTTGACTCCTTTGGTTTTCATAGAGAGAAGAATATTTTCTTAAACAGGAGTTTACTAGGTTGCCCATCAGATATGTTCTCATATTTGGGGATAACATTAACGGAGGAAGAGCCAATATAACTGTGTTGCCTTTTTAAATGTAAGAAAGGAATATATCAGAAATGTGTCTTCCCTCCATTAGATGGCTTCACATCCATACAAGCATTTTCTAAATAATCCATGAAAGCAGTAAGAAAGAAGGATATGGAATCGAGTCTTTAATTTCTTGAACATATGTGACTTTCCTATCATGTAGAAATGCAGCCCAGTACATAATGGCTGTAAGAGTTCTGCAGAGATACCCAATCCAGGCAAGCCTACAACTCTAGCATCATGTGCATTTATATGGCGGTGCATCCCTCACAGAGTGACCAGCTATACCTGTGGCTTCTCTTTGCATAGCAGTTGTATAGAAGTCATTGCCTGTGATATAGAAATTTTTATACCAATAAATAATTCATAATTTGAAGTGTAATAAATGAGTGTTGAATGTGAAGAACAGTATCTACTTGTGGATAATCAAATGACTACTATACAGGGCACAGTTCTATGTTTTTAAAAGTTCAGTTGTATCTTCAGGTGGCAATCACTGTTTTCTTGGGTGAAAAGAATAAAGCATGTATTTATGCACCAAGAAAGTACAGAAAGGGGATCTTGTGACAGAACAAATGTTAAGGTCTACCTTTGTTGCTGGAGACAACATAGGAAATGTAGCAAATCAAGACATACTATTACCAGAGCACCAGGCAGTAACAATAATGTCAAGATCTCATTAATTAGTGGAAGAATATTTATCAATTTACTCCAATATTTTCTGGCTGTTGTAACAGTTTGATCCTGTTCCCAGTTTGATCCTCCCAGATTTTGTTGTATTTTGTAATAACATGATGTGCACCTCATTTGGGCTTCGGTTGAGTTGGAGGACCACTCAGAGCATCCGTACAGGTTCCCAGAAGTCTGTGGAGAGGATGCCCCCAGAACAGAGGGGGCTAGAGAAAAGCTCTCAGCAGGCTCATTTGTGTGGTGTGAATGACTCACTGGGAGAAATACAGCTGGTGACAAAAGTCCAGGGGTGGTTCAGGTTAATGAATTGTGCTTTGTTATCCTGGGGGAATTTTCTCCACTGGGAAAGCTGCCTTCCCACTGTTCTCCTAACTGCACCCTGGCTGGATGAAATATTGTTCCCTTTTGTTTTCTCTCACACTCTGGAGTTAGAGAGAGGAACAGCAGATTCATTTATTGTTTAGTTGAATCAGAATGACTGCAATTCTACAAACAAATTGGACTTGAGTTAGGAGTGCTTTGTCATAAATAAAGGTGGAAGGGATGGCTTCCTGCTCCTAGCTGGCATGCTTCACTGGGTTAAAATCAGCATCTAAAGGGGCTGATTTATTGCTGCACTGACTGATGACAGTGCACACACACCTGTCCTCGCTCTGCTCTCTTGTTTCTGTCTCTGTTCCCCTAAAGCACACTCAGCAAAAGCTTATGGCACAGGAAACTAATATTCTATTTTCTGAATTATCTTTTCATTTTTGCCTCCATTTTAAAAAATCAGCTGTATGATGGAAGCCTGTAAGTGAATGATACTTTGTGATCTGGAAAGAAAACCTATTTCATAGATTGGTTAACAGCATTTTCCATGGTGGGGTCGGGTGAATCATCTTTTCACATATAATGTTTTTGACATTTTAAAATTTAACAATGTGTTTTTGCTAGAGGCTGCAACTGTTGTAGCAATACCTGCAAATAACGCTTTTCAGTGACTGTAAAATGCATTTTTTTTCCATTAAAGTGTGTTTACTTCATTTTGTTGTTTCATAAATCATCTAAAGACACAGAAAATCCCTCTGTGTCGGGGAAGTATTTGTTTTGTACTTTATGAGCATTAAGTACCTACTTGATACTTTGGGTACAGAAATAAAAGTTAAATCACCAAGTCCCTGCCTCAACAGCAGGCTCCATAAGGAAGAACACTTGGGCAGTTAGTTATATTGTATCACTAAAAGCATTTTGAGTTTTAAGTTGTGAAGTAGGTAAGATTGGTTTTAATTTTTTTTTAATTTAAACAAAGCAAAACAACAAGAAGAAGCAGTCATCCTGCATATTATGTCTGTCCTCTGTAGACTAAGCTGGCCCCAAACTCACAGAACTCTGCCTTCTTCTGCCTCCAAAGTTCTGGGATCAAAGGCATGTGCCGACACACCCGGCCTTGGTTTTAATTTTTAAAAGGTTTTAATTTATTTCTGGCTGAAATTCTGACCATGATATGTATGTCTATATGGAGATAAATTTGTACCCTCTTTTAGCTGTGAGATCTTGGAAGTTTGAATTGTTAGAGGGCCTCTGAAACACACAGCTTTACACCTATATCTAGGTTGGAGCTGCAGAGAGAAGTATAAAAAAAAATTAGTACAATCCAGATGTAAAAACATGATTCCTGAGAGTGTGTCCGTCATGGAACTGTATCTGCATCCAATATGCTCATTTATTTTTACTGTGCCACATTTTGAAGGCTTGTGGTATTGTTTGTAATACCTCTGTCTTTTTTAAGATATGTAGCCTAGTTAGGTCCGTTGTCTAAGGTACTGTTAATAAACAGGACATTATGACAGAGACTCAAGTGTTTGGAATGAGAAGGATATTGTTTAATTTTTCTAGCATTAGACTGTTATGCTTCAGGGAGAAAATTACTATAGGTAATTGGACAGATTACCAGTAGAAATTAGGTCAATAGCCCAGACCCATGAATACTTACCTTTATAATAGACTTGACAGTAATACAAATCTGTTCAAAGAAAATGGAACTATCCCTGACGTGAAATAATGAGACTGTTATATATAAAACACATGGTCCTTGCTTTCCTTTTAATTATCATGTAAGAACAAAGTCAGTTTTTGCAGCTGGTTCTCCTTCAGTTTATTTGCCTTGACTAAATCTCACACCTAGGGGGTTTGGAAGATTACAGACAGCAGGTGTGATTATGTAACTAATAATTGTCTTCTGAGTCTGTCCCCACAACTCGGCTGTGCTGTAAGCATCCGTAGCACAAGTAGCTACCCTCCTTTTCTTATGTGCAAATGCTTTTCGAGACATACGTAGAGTATACAATTACAGGTTTAGCAAGACCAGTTATTTAATTAGTTTTCTAGTGGGTTTGGAAGGAATGATGAGTTTCAGCCACTTTAAGTGTAGTTGGCAAGCAGCCATTCATTAAAGCCCAGAGTGACATTGATTTTTGACAAGAAGAAATGGAAACATGGCAGTTACTCTGTATCCTGAAGGAAACATTCTATATTATCGATGAGCTGTGTTTCCCTAAAGCCTCTTCCAAAACTTTATTTGAGTTTCATTTCATTGTACTCTTTGCTAAAACAAGGATTATTATTAAAAACAAAAGGTGGTAATTGCAAATTATTACCTTTAGCAACTGTCTTTTCCACTCACCCTTAGGACAAAGGTGTAATTTATTTTAGACATGGCCCTTCCTTTAAAAAAAAAAGCAGAAATGACAAACTATTACTTAATTACATTTTTTGATAACACTTATGGTTACTCACTATGCAGATTAAATAGACTATCAAGACAAAATCAGTTGATTTGGCTCATTTCCCTCCCCCATCTTCTCTAGTGATTAAAGCTCTCTTCTAACTTGCCAAATTGATAGGACTTGGCAGTAAAACATGAGCTGTTAAGAAAATCTGGGGGAAGATTACATTTTCTGGACTTCAAAGATTTGTCACCAGAGATAGATGACAGAAAGAGCTGGCCTTGGTGATATTATGCATTCTTTCTGGCCTTCTCTGTCTTCTACCATCACCGAGTAGACCTACACCCCCAGTCTTGCTCTAACAGAGAATATTAACTTTGCCTTCTGGATTTTTGTAAATATGATGAATTTGAATGAGGAACTGGTTATAAATTTAGCATGCTTTATCATATCATCAAGTGTGAAAGGATTAGGTTAAAATGTATTGAATGCTTGTTGAAATCACCCTAAAAAGTGATCTTTTTTTTTTTTTAAATTAACCCACCATACTCTGTTGAAATGAGTATGTCTAGCTGGTTGGATTCCAGCTTTTAGAGCTGATCGTTTTTACTCTTGTATTTGCCATTTATGTAATGAAAATAAGTGATACATGTGAGTTCAAGCAGAATCTGCAGAGTCTACTGACAGCTGTAGCTTGGAGAACAAACTGACCTATGGATAATGTTGAGCACAGTTGTAATTTGAACCAGTCATTAAAGCAGTGCCATAATAATGCCTGGAAATTAGTCCACATTTGTACATAAGGAAGGTGGTGTTACAATAGGAATAGCAGTGTCATCAGATTGGGACAGAAACATTGGCAGGCTTGTTACTTGAAGCACAGCAACAACAGTGTGAGTCATCATCTTCAGCTAGCTTGATCTTCTTTGCAATTTGATACCCCAAGAATGAAGTCTACAATTATGGCAATCATGGGTAGTACATTCGTTATATTCTTTCTAATTTTTAAAATAACACTGAAATGCAGCTTTGTCATATTTTTTCCTAGCTGTGAAAATGATATTCAGGACCTTTTTAAGGCCACAAGTGATTTCAACATCTGGCTTCCCCATAGTCTATTAAAATTGCTTAAAATATTAATAGTGCTTTATTTTTCTAAATTGGGTCAGCCTTCCGTTTGGTTTGTGCTTTAGGACCCATTTCCAAACAAGGATATTTGACCTTCTCAGAGAACGTTGTCACTCCAACACCTTTCTTTGATGTCATTTGGGTAAGAGGAATAATAAAATAGGTTCTTATTATTCCTTCTCTTGACTTATCTTAGAATCTCTCCCTCTTGTTTTATTTCACTACCCTCTCTCTCCTTCATGCTTTTCCTGCTTTCAGTCTACTCCCTGTACCGTCCTGGGTCACTAGTTACTGAATACATACCACAGGGAAGGCTTGATATTTAACAATTTAGTGAGTCTTAATGCATATAGTGATTATTGCCTTCATTTACAGGTGGAATTAAATAGTCTGAATAATAGAAACAGAAGGAAACTATTGGGGCTAGACATGGTGACATTCACCTGAAGTCCCATCTAGCACTTGGCAGGCTAGACAAGAGAATGGTGAGTTTGCTTTTGCCTTTAGCTATACAGTGAGACACTGTCTCAAAATTAAAACACACACACACACACACACAGAGAGAGAGAGAGAGAGAGAGAGAGAGAGAGAGAGAGAGAGAGAGAGAGAGAGAGAGAGAGAGAGAGAGGTGAGGCGAGCAGAAAGGAATAAAATAACAGCATAAGAAAAGCAACAAAGGTAATGAAGGAGTAGGGATTACAACCCTATTGGTGTCCTAGCCTAAAACCTCCTGGGTTCCTCTAGCTATGATTGATTCTGTTTCTATTGTATCTCCATGGAAAACAGATTGTTTTCTGATTACTCAGAAAGTCAGCTACCCTTTCACTCAGCCATATCGTTCCATCAGTAGTGTTAGGGTAACCCAGAGGTGATAGCTTGGCATTGCTGAAGACAAGCCTTCATGTTAGATAACAGAAAATCAGTGTGTCATCTTCACAAGAGTTCTCTCTGTAGATGCAGCACCAGGAGCTATGGTAGCTGCCTTGTATGGATTTGCTCATTAATCTTTACTATACCTCCTCAGATAGTTATGGTTATGACTATGTTAGGATTTGGAAGTCTGGGAATATGAGTAATGGGTAGAGATGAGATAGAATTTCAAGGTTATTTTAGTTCAGAATTCATGAGGCAAGATGACTGCTTGTATTTTATTATTATTTGAGTAAGTCCTGTGAATATTGACTAGAAAATTGGAATAAGTGAACCTGGTGAATTATGATAGAAACAGTTCTGACTAGAAAAAAAATGTTAGTTCAATAACGTTAGTGTATACCTGCATTCTTAGCACTTACCAAGAAATAACCTGGGCTATGAAATAAAACCTCATCTCAAAAAGAAAACAAAAAACTCATAGTAGTCTTATGATTTTTTTTTATAATTTGTAGTATCTGATGAAAATTTTAAAATGATAAAATAAGGCACAATTCATGAAATAATTCATGAAATACAAGATAATCTTGTTAATGGTTTGTTTATCTTATATTTTGATGAATTATCTAATTTTATAACTTTTTATCTTGCTTAGTTACTAAAACTGTAAACACAAAGGTGATTCCAAAAGAGCACTTTCTAGAGGAAGCCAGTTATTTTAACAGTTGTTACTTGTCTCATTTATTGGAAGGTTAAATCCGGAGTGAAGGTGCTGGGCCAGTAAGTCATGAGATGCAGCTGGGACAAAGTCCTCTCAGGAGCTGGAAAGAGAAGTATCACACGTACTGTTATGAACTATTCCTGTAGGATATCAAATGGAATTAATTATTCAGCTTAAACAGTTAAGGGTTGTAGTATTTCCTATTTTGTTTGATAAGGTATACTTTCTCATATCATTGGCAACAAAATAAGAAATTAGGAGCTACTTGTAAGGTTTATTTATTCAGCATATAGCACTTATGTGTGTACTATGTGACAGACATTTTTCTTGAAGGCAAAAATGTTTATTCCCCTCTGTTGGATATTTAGTTTCTTTTTGGTGAATTATCTCTTCTTTCCTTGGCCTGTTTTAAATTATTATTATTATTATTATTATTATTATTATTATTATTATTATTATTTCTCAGTTTTGCTAACTCAGTACTTGTTTCTGTGCCTTAAGAGGGACCATTTAATAGTATTAGAATAATTCTTCCCTTTGTGGTTGAATCAACTGCAAATTAAGTCATGTGATACATAGATGAAGTTTGACTGTCAGATCTTGGATGCCAGGTGGCCCACAAAAGTGACTTATTAACAGTAGAAATACATGAAACAACTTGATCACCATGCTATCCCATTCCCCTGAAAGATTTTAAAGTTTTCAGACAGGTAGGAAAATGCAGATCAAATCTGGCAGTCCCCCAGGGTCAACAGGACTGATTTGGGAATCTCCCGATTCTGAGTAGTGAGGGTTGCAGAGCAGAGTGCTGGAGGGACCAATGTAAAGACAAATCTACAGAGATCTGAAGATAGCCCATACAAGCCTCAACTGGTTACTAATTTACATGTAAGAAAAATGCAGGAGGCTGGAACAAATTATGCAAAATTGTCAGAGGAAAAGCCCTCAGATTTCACAGACTGGATCTTGTGTGATCACATTGGGGATCACATCTGGGATAGAAACCTTCGGAATTTATGAGAAATTAGATGGTCAGAGGAAGGACTGCCCCGCCTTGCCAGAGAGCAGACTCCACTCTAGCACAGATGCCTGGTGGCTTTCCCAATGAAGCCTGAAAATGTATTTCTGCTGTTGTGAAAGAACTCAGCTGTGTCCCATGTGAAGCCCAAGTGTGTTCCTAACAATGCAAGAATGTCCAGGTCCTAAAGAGATGAGCAACGTAAGGTTGAGAATCCAATGAAAATGGCTTGTTATAAAAAGACACAGCAGTCTGCGTCTCAAAACAAGGAGAAAATAAGGCACAAAATAGTTAGAAATGAAATATTAAAGGACAGATCACCTTTGAGTCCATTTCCAGTGCCTCAGAAGATGTGGCAATGGGGTCTCAAAAGGAGAGGAGGCAAACGGGAGGAGTGTAGAGAAACAGATTTTAAGTACTAGCAGGCAAGGTTTTTGTTGTTGTTTAGTTTTTGTTGTTGTTGTAGTAGTTCTATTGTGTAATTTGCTCTTATATAAGCCATCAATTCAACATTATATTTTGTCACTTGTGGTGTAGACAATCTTGCTTGTTAGCTTTATGGGCTGGAGAAATACCAGGAGACTAGTGTAGTAAACTTCTGGGTATGTCTGTAAGAATATTCTCAGAATTCAGTTTAAGGGTTACATGCACCCTGGATGTGGGTACACCATCCTGAGGGATAGAGGCCCAGATGGGATAAAAGGGGGAAAGAAAACAACTTTAATTTTTTTCTTTAAAAAAACTCAAGAAATACAAAGTGGCCATAGTCAGGAAGGTTGTATTATTTGTTAAAGATGAAGCATATTCAGAATTTGGTAGCTATTATTTGAGCACTTTCATCTCATTCTGATTTCAGAAGATTTGTCTCCTATAACCAAGCTCATGATGTGAATTCTGATACTCAGAAAGACCAAGATGCTGTTCTGACATTAATCAAAGAAATAAGACCTGTAAATCTGAAGTTTGCAATCTCATGTTTCATAAGGCAGTGATTTCTAATCTCTGCATAAAATATTTTTGGCAATTTTTTTCATCAAATATGCTATTTCTGTTATGATTATCTTTTAGATTTTATACAACTCTCAAGATTGCCTCTGTAAAAGGATTTGTATAGAGTTGGTCTAATATCATTGACTGAACGCGGCTACTTCCTCAAATTGTTATTTGAAATATCAGATAGTTTTGAATCTGGTGTTACCTGAAAGGATTGTGTAGGGCATATGATTCATGAAACAAAAAAAAGAAAAGAAAAGAAAAGAAAAGAAAAGAGAAGAAAAGAAAAGAAATTGGTGTTTTAAATGGTGTTTTGGGAAGACAAATACCAAAGGCTAACAAGCTAACTGTAAGGATTATCTTTCTGTCAAGGAATTACTTATCTTTAAAGGTGATTAACTTACTCTCCATATTGTTGTAGTCTACCTTTGTTAGATAAAATGTTTATCTAAGGTCAGCCTAACAAGGGGATTGCAGTGCACTGAGGAGAGTCCTCTGTTGGTACCCTAGCATCTTTGTTTTATCTGACTTTAGCCTGAGGTGCAGTGTGGTTCTGTCCTTGAGTCAGGAATTCCAGGCACAGGCCACACTGTAGTCCTCACAATTCAGAGCCCACTAACAGAGTGTATGAATTTGAAGCAGCAGGCAGGGGGCATATGCTCTAGTAGAGACAGTGTATGAAGTTTTTTACTTTATTATTATTATTATTATTATTATTATTATTATTATTATTATTACTATTATTTATTTTACATATCAAACCCAGTTCCCTCTCTCTCCCATCCTCCCATGCCCTCCAACCCCCCCTCCATCCCATTCCCCACCCACTTCACAGGGAGGGTGAGGCCTTCCAGGAGAGATCATCACAATCTGTTAATTCATTTGAAGTATGGAGTTTTTGAACTTTTGTTTTGTTTTGTGTTTCTGTATGAAAGGCACATTTCAGTTTTGAGTGTTATTCTGAAGTCTTCAGAACAGAAGAGGTTTGAAGACCATGAGGAGGAGGAGAAGAAGGAGGAGGAGGAGGAGGAGGAGGAGGAGGAGGAGGAGGAGGAGGAGGAGGAGGAGGAGGAGCAAATGGAATCACTTTTTTATTACTGCTGTGTTTTCTTTCTTTTTGTTCCAAAGTGTGAAAGCTGGAGCTCAAGAAGGCTTACAGAATGAAAGAACTATATTGTTTCTGACTGATGTACATTTCTGAATCAGAACTGCTGGTTTCAGGACCCACTCTCTAGTCTTTCTGGATCACACTGCTTCCACACATGGGCTCATTGCAGACCTAACTCCTGAGGTCACAAATAATTAGTTTTCTTTTTATAATTCCTCTCCCAAATAATCAATGCAGTGAATTATTCTTTAACAATGTGTATGTTTCTGTGGAACTCAAGGGCTGGGCTGTTTTGTTGGTTCTTACCAAGAATTGCTTAAAATTATAAATTTTGGTTACATATATTTTATTTCTCTGAGGCATAAATGTTTAAAAAAAAAGTATATCCTGGCTTTTTTCTAAAGCTCCTTAGAAAATAATTTATGTTAAATTGTCATTTGTTATTTGTGTTGCCTGCACTTAAAATAGTGAACGAAATACTTGTTGAAATACTGAATGTCTTCATCCATCCTGTATTTATTGATATTTTCCCCACTACTTGTGATATTGAATCTTTTTATGTATGAAAGTAATTTTGTTTGGTATGCTTTTTATTTTTGAGACTTCTTCATGTTTTTCATTTGGAATTGTCCTGAGATTTAGTTTGACTTTCCTAGATAGATTTAGACTGATAGCACACTGAAATTTGGCCATATTCCTTATTTAAAAAAAAAAAAGCATTATAATTAGCAGTTGTATGGAATCCCTTTAGAAACTTTATAGTCTTTTGGTTATTTTTGAATGGCTATCACTTTTTTATGATGAATACAATATATATTTATTCCTGCTACTTATCCCACTTTATTTTATATTAGCTACCAAGCCATCATTCATTCATTCATTCATTCACTAGTCAATAAACATTCACTAAGTTTGGAATCTGTGTGTTACTCTGGGCAGATAAATGGGCTTGGATGTTTCTTCATGGGAGAAAGGTGGATAAAACACATAAACACAGTGAATTGACCAGTGGTAGGAGTGAAGGGAGCAATGTGTGACCAGGAAGGCTGCTGCCCACTTTAGAATAAATAAGCAGAGGCCTTGCTGGGCAAGTGACATGCAGTCAGTTCAGGAGGATAATTAAGCTGCATTTTTCTTGGTAGATATTTGCTTGGCAACCTGTATAAATAATCACATGAGGGGAAGATATGAGATTTTTCAAAGAATCTAAGAAGATAAATAATTAATATTAAAGGCTAAATTTGAGCACATGGGGTTTGACCACCTGGTAACTTCCATGTCACAGAATTGACACAGTATGACTTGGTGTCAGTGAGGACTCTGAATTAATGGTAGTAGTGGTAGGAAACACATAAAATAGTGTTCCTTAGCCCCGTAGAAAGTGGAGACAGGTATGAGTCCTTCCATAGACAGACTAATGGAGCATTTGAACAACTCTTGACATCAGGATTAGGAATATCTACACATATATACATACATCCATACATACATACATCCATCCATCACATACATACATACATACATACATACATACATACATACACACATACATACATGCACACAAAGATACATACATACATATATATGCACATATTTAGGTGTTCTTTAGTAAAGCTCATCCTATTGAAAGTGTTTGAGAAAATAACTACCGAAGTCTTTACCAAATTCTCAAAGCAGAGCAGGGTAGAGGGTCATTGTCCATTTTTCCTTTATTGACTGGTCTTGTGATATAGAAAACCCATTTAATTTGATATTGGACCTGCTAAAGTGAAATTTAAATTTCTACATGTTGATTCTTGTTTGTGTACAAGTATTATTGCCTCAGGTGGTTGGAATATGGTGATCCTTGAATTAGTAATATGACCTAAATGTTTTAGTCTAAATCACCTTCTGGGAGTACACATATGTTTCACTTGTGATTTGTTCAAGTGCTATTGCATTTCAACATCCCAAACTATAGTTTATGTTACTATAACAAATTAAAACTGTATTTCTTTCTCATCTAATTTCTGTGAAATTCTGCAGTGTGGCATGACTATTGTCTTGAGAATGTTTTAGTTTCCAAGTGTCTTAATTCTGTCCTCATTTCTGTGATAAAATACCTCGACAAAAGTAACTTAAGGTAGTAAGTACTTATTGTGGCTCTCAGTTCCACAGATACACTCTATCATGGTGGGAAGACCCTTATCATTGGAAAGGCATCATGCCAGGAACCAGAAGCTGAGTGGTCATGCTTTGTGTAATCTTCAAGTTCAGAGTGGACACAGCTGTGGTCAATTTATCATATAAAACCTCAAGGTTCACTTCTGATGTCTTACTTGTGCCAGCCTGTCCCCCACTAAGGTTGTGTAACTTCCTCAAATCGTGCTGCTAAATGCATATCAAGTGTTCCAAGTACTGGAGCTGGTAGGGGACATTTCACATTCAAATTATAGCATCAAGACTTCTCAAAGTTTTCTTTGGCTACAGCATACTACTTTTTTCTTTTCTTTTTCTTTTGTTTTTGTTTTTTTGTTTTTGGGGTTTTTTTGTTTTATTTTTTTTGTTTGTTTGTTTTTGTTTTTTTGGGTTTTTTTTGACCAGTTTTATTCACTTTTTTATTATATAACATGGTCAGAGAGGTTCTTTGTATCAGATTTATTTTGTGTGGCCCAGGGCCTGATAACAGCAATCAGACCCTCAGGAGTGTTACTGTTTTGTTTTGTTTTGTTTTGTTTTGTTTTGTTTTTGGATGTTGTTTTTGTTCTTTTATTTTTTTCAAGATATGGTTTTTCTGTATAACAGTCCTGGCTGTTTTGTAAACCAGGCTGGCCTCGAACTCACTGAGATCTTTGCCTCCCAAGTGCTGTGATTAATGACATGTGCTACCACTGCCCAGCAGTAATGTTACTGTTACTCTTTGTTTTCAGTGTATGGTTTGACTGTTGCTTAAGGCTTAATTGTGTGCTCTCCCAATCTACTGTCCTTTCTCTATTCATCCTTCCATGAATACATATTTGCTTTATTTACACAGAAATCTCTCTTCACAATAAGGCTGTGTTAATACTGAAAATATTAGAAGACCTTTGGGTTTTACCCTGTGCTAATTCCTTTGGGACTACCGACCACAAACTGTAAAGTTTGTCTTTTTTGTACTTTTGTTGTATGGTGATAGTTTCTTCTCTTTCCTCCTGTCCTTCGGCTACCTTTACATTTGTGTTAGCTTCTTTTCACTGTGGCAGAATATATGAATAATTAACAAATGGAAGAAATATTTGTTTACTATGGCTCAGAGTCCTGCCTGGGACATGAGACAACATGTACATCATGATGGAAACATGTGGTAAAGGAAGCTACTAACCTCATAGTGAACAGGAATCAAAAGACAAGTATATGCTGGGGTGTCAATAATCCCTTCAAGGGTAAACCTTAATATTCTAACAAACCTCACATTGTAATGCGTCATAATTCCAGTGGTGGCATTCCAGGGACTTAAAAGATCTAAACGACAGTACTACTCTCCCTCTGTCCTGGGGCTTATCTGTATTTCATTATCTTCAATAAGACAGATCTTATGCCATTTGCTTACTTTATATATCCACCATAGTTCTCAGCCCATGCTTAATTTTCACAGATTTTTTTTTTCTTGATCTTCTTTTCTTAGTTACCTTAGTCAAAGACAGGTTCCTTTGCTACTGCTTCCTTTATCTAGAGTGTACCTCAGTTTGTCACTGCAAATTTGTAAGTTTCAGTGTTTACTTATGGTTTCTTACTCTTATGCCAATTTGATAACACTGAAAGTTCTAAGATAGCAGCTATCATTACACTGCAGTGTCTTCAGAGCATGGCGCAAGGCCTGGCACCTGCAAGTCAGTCAGTAAATACAGGCCAAAACACTTTCTTTTGAATATAATACCACCAGTCTAAACTTTCCTGTAAAACATAGCTTGCATTTTCCTTTGTTTTCAAGATACACTCTATACAGTACCAAAATATGTATTCTATACAGTCTCTAAGTATTTAAAGTTTGCTGGGTTATGCATCTCCTTTATCATTATATTAGCATAGTCAACATTAGAACTTCAATAAAATAAAGGTAATAGGTATTTAATTTTTCTGCTTTTCCTTCTTTGTTTTTTCCTATTTAGCTTTCCTTAATCCTCAAATTCCTGTGTGGTGTTCCTATGGAGGACCTCACAGCACTAGATCTGATGCCAGACCTCAACAGGTGCTTGAGAAATGAAGACATACATTATTTACAGGACAGGGTGTTGTCTTTCACTTTAATTAAGTTGACTGTAGAGATGGTCCAGTGCTAAAGGATGCTGAGCACTAGTGGCTCCATTCTCATGACTATCACAAAGTCCCTAGGTAGAGATTTACTGTACTATGTCGCCATAACAAATAAAGACGCTGTCACCTAAGCAGCTCATTATTGTTTGTTTCCTATTTGGTGAGTTCCAAAAAGATCTTCTGTGAGTATTGCTGGGAATTTATTAAAGCTTACAAATCCCTGTTGTTCCATATATCTGAAAATAAACCATATATAAGCCTACAATGCTCTATACAGGGCTTGTTTTGGACTTCCATCAAAAGCTGAGAAAATGTAGCACAGAGAGTTTTACTAACATCTACATAACCTTCAGTTCTTTATAGACTTTTCACCAAGCAGGACTCCAAGGCAATATTTCCCATCTATTTAGAACAGTTTATAACTATTTTTTCAGGAGTAAAAAAAGTTTTAAATTGAATTTTATCACAATTAACATTTCTCATAACTTCTATTTTACTCAGATATCATGAAAACCTGTACTATATTCACTTTTGAGGGTCAACTCCCAATAAAATGGGCAACTAAACCACTGGAAAATGTGTGTGAGGGGCACAGAGTGAGTTATTGTGGTAAATTTTGTAACAGATGAATCAATTTAGTATTTATTTTTCTATTTGTAGTCATGGCAGATGTTAACCAAAAGAAAAAGCAGCTACTTTGACCTCTAGATTGTGAGTTTATGCACAGGCATAATAAAATTATAACTCATCTGTATTTATCACTTATTATTCTAAACTTCTGTCTTGTAGTTTAGAAGTTGCTTCTTTCTTTCTCTATTTCTTTCTTTCTTCCTTTCTTTATTTTTTTCTTCCTACTAATAACAATAGCAGCTGGAAGATGGCTGAACAATTAAGAGTACTTACTGTTTTTGCAGAGGGCCAGGCTGGATTACAGTAGAACTCTATTAGGTCAAAACTGCCGATATCTCCAGTTCCATGGGAACATCCTCTTCTGACTTCCTTGGGCGTTTTATACATGTGCATATACAAACAGGCAGACAACTACACACACACACACACACATATACATATAATACATATAAATCATAGTATTTCCTTTCAAAAGGAAATTTAGTAGTTTTTGTTTTGTTTGTTTTTGTCAGCTTATGAACTGCAGCTTCTTCCATATCCTCTTACCTTACTGCATGTGAAAGATCTGATATGAGGGACTCTGGAATTCGGTCACCTGAGCCCAAGAAGTACTTTATCTTGGTTCTTGCTGGGAATCTAGTATTTTCTGACTTTCAAGAGTAATTTTTAATTTGAATAACTTCTGAGTTTTAGCCATTTTGAGAATAATAGACAAACCTATTTTCTTTTATGTGTTTGATTTGTTTTCATAACCTACCTTTCCATCAGTACAAATGGTATAAGCAGTCTTTTCAAATTAGCCACTCATGCTAGGTATGTGTATCTCAGTACAGATCCCAAGTGTGTTCAACTGCACATAAACAGCCTTTCATATCTGTGGCTTTTATTTGTAAACTAGTCTTATGGAAGATAGAAATTTTCCATGAATTTAAAGGAGGAGAATTATTGTGTGTTACAGAAATAATTTTTCCCCCAACATAAAGATAAAAATATTTCAACAGCAGATACTCTCTTAATGAGGGGATTCCTGGCTTGTCTTACTGAAGGCTGTTCTGACATCATTTCTGATACATTTCTGTACCCTTGGGCTAAGTTTTGTCAGAAGTAGTTCAGAAATCTCTTCATGTTGTTGAAATAAAAGCATGCCATGTAGGCTCTCCAAAAAATACAACTAATGAGACAACATATTAATAATAGAAAAATTTCAGCTATCATCCCCATTGTATTGATTTATTTGAGACGTTATAAATGCCACTTTTGATTATTGTTAAAATAAGTGACATGTAACATTTTTGGTGGATGGTGGGATTCTCTTTTCAAAAATACTTCATTAATACATCTTTAAATGCAAAAAGAATGTTCTATTCGGTAAGCATGCCTTTGACACATGTAATGCACACTAGCCTCTTATTGCTTGCCTGAGCTTTTAGAAGTGGTTTGTCCCTGGCTTACAGAGAATACAAGAGAAGCTTTATTAAATGTTTCCACTTCAGTTCTCCTTATAGGCAAGGGCTTTTTGTAGGCACACATATGCCTTGAGATTCTGTTTTGGCATTACCCTCAGGGACTGGCAGAGGCAGTTTTATGGGGGTATGATTTCATACAGAAATGGCTTCTGTGGCTATTGTTTTCCTCTTGGGTTATAAAAGTAACTGGCACTTAGAGTGCCAGCCTAATAGGAAACGCAACCACTCCATTATTTGATAAGTGATTTTTTTGGCAGGGGGAAAGGGTAGGATTCATTTATTGACTGTAGACAGAAGTTTGTTGTCCATCAGTACTTATTTGGGGGATCCAAGGAAACAAAAATAGTATATAAAATAATTTTGGTGATAGGGTGATGAAAAATGTGGAAAATGAGTGGTAATTGGAATGGCTGCTGCTGGAGGCAAGCAGCAGTATGTGGCCTTACCTATGCTTGGAATGGGATGTCCAGCCACTGAATGACAGCTGTTCAACTTTTTCTACCCCTACTCCACCTTAGTGTATTCTTTGTGTTTATTTTTCCTCTCACCCAAAATCTTTTTTTTATATCTAATTTCTTTGTATTTTCACTAGGTATAGAAATGCATCAAACACCTCCTTTAGCTACTGACATTCTAGTCTTTTCTTCTTTACTGATTATTTTCTTGCACTGTGTGTTCTCTACATTGCTCTCTTTATTATGTCTCATCATGCTGCCCCTCTATTATTTATACTTCCTTTTGCTTCCTTTTAGAAGAATGTTACAGTTGTTGAGAACTGAACTATGTACCCCTGGATAATGACCTCCTTGAAAAATGAACCAAAGTTCAAAATTCACAATCCAAATTTTGCTGTTATATTTATATTGACAGTTAAAATTGTTTTACCTAATAATTTTCTATTTATTTCTAACTATGTTATTAGAAAATAAAATTGTGTATAATGCTCCAATTATGATTCTTTACCAGTCAAAGAGCATAGTGTAGACACAGTTGAGTGATCTTTTATTAGCTATTGTGCTTTGATGATCTGTTTGCAAATTAACCTCTTAGGCAAGGGGATTGCAGTTAGAGCACTATAGAGCAAGAAAGCACTGGGAAAGGAGAGTGTATGTTTGGGCAGTCTTTCATGGGTAGCCCTTGTCTGAATGGGAGCTATAGAGTATGAAGAATATATTTATAACTGAGTAAACTGATTTATTAATTGATGTGAAGTTTATAATACCCTTTCTCTGCTTCCACTCTGTTCTCTGCTTTGATTGTATCCAACTATATTGGTCAAAAAGAGAAGAAACATTTTAATAATGCATATATTAATTTTTGATCTAAGTAAAAATAGTACTTGTTAAAGATTACAGGCCAGGTGGGTCTGAAATAACACTAATGGCTTTTCTTTTTTCTTTTTTCAATAAGTTTCATTGCTTTAAAATTCTTTGGTATGTTATGGACTTTGAATTTGTCATGATGTATAGTATAATATATATACATTTATAAAATTTTGATTTATTGAGTTATGTGGTTTGTGAAAAATCTTAAGAACATTACTGTTCATGTAGGTAGGCATCTGCTGGACACAGCATGGCTGAAGACTTGGTTTTCCTCTGTTGGCAATAAGGAGAGGTAACCAAGTCATGAGCTCATTACTGTCATCAGTGGATTAATAACTAAATGTACTATTACTACAATGACAGGTCATTAGCTATGTGACATTGAAAGTTATATTATTCCATGTCATCCCTCCCTATTCTTACATGATCATCATGGGCTATGTAGTATTGCTCCACCACAGGGCTTTCTGCCATGGTATTTTGCTGAGACAAGGCCCTTAAACTATAGAGAAAAGGCAGGCACACATAGGCTGAAACCTATGTTTCTCCTTTTGTTTCTCACGTGTGGTTTGTGATGTAAAGGTGAGTTTCCTCCTTGATCTCTTCATTGTCAGACATTGGCAAGTTCAGTTTTTAATGTTTCTCATTGACCTGGTGAGGAATCTTTCTGGTAGGAAGCTTTTATAGTATTGTACATAAGTTTTCCTAGTGACAGATGTTTGTCAAATTTCCAGTTTTTGTGCCAAACATTAGTGCCATCCATGATGAGGTTGTATTTCCTTTAAGCAACAGTTTCATTTTGTTCATATTGGCTTAAGTATCTGCCTCAAACCCAATTTGAACTAATCATCGTTTCCCCTTCAATTGGGATGACATTTTCTGAGACATGTGTCTGCCTCTCATAGAAGTAGTCACATAGTTGCTGTTCCCTAAAACAGAGGAATCCTCAGCATCTGCTGTGCTAGGTAAGAGTTACACATGTCCTGTAGTGAGAACATGAATAGGTGAAACTAATATTTTTGTTTTTGTTTATTCCTCTGCTTTAATAAAGTCCACAGCAGTGAAGAGCACAGTGACCTCCACTTGGTGCTGTGGCCTGACGTGCTGAGACACTAGCACCTCTTGCTGCCAGCACATCTTCAGCACTTGTGCAAACAACACAGTTACGCAGGAAGACGATGCCTCAGTATCACTGTGAAAGTAACCTGCCCTCATGGCTTCCTCCAAGTTGTCGGGTGCCCTAGAGTTTACTCAACATTCACCCACCACATTAAGGAAAGCAGTAACACTTACTGGTCCCCACATTGCCACCCTTTTAGCTAGTGCCATGTTAGTTTTCCTGTACAAATAGTAGTCACCTTCTATTTAGCTCATGAGCAATTTTGGAAGATAATTCCCCAACACCTTGCTTCAACTTTCTCAGCTCCCATATTTAGTATAATCCTTTTGTGAGATGTTGCTATCTGTTGTTGAGATTTCCAAGGACAGTTTTCTGTGATAGGTTCAATAAGGTGTGCACACAGTGTTCCAAGCCCACCTAATTAATTTCCCCTAATCAAACATTTTTTAGAGAGTTTTTTATTTATATTTTTTATTTTAATAGTATGTTTTTCATTTTGCAAAGGATCAGAATCTTGCCTACTATTTAGCTGTGCATGTCCACGTGTGCCTTCTCTTTCAGGCCACACCAGTCCTATCAGGTGGCAAGACAGTGCCATTATCTCTACATGACTAAGTGCAGGTTGAGAGGAGAAGCTGGTTTAAGGATACACAGGGGGCCAATGAGTGACAGAAGGCGCTGACTGCTCTGTCCGCCATTCCAGGTCCCTCCACTTGACAGCACTTTTTCTTTCTTCCAGCTTAAAAGGATGCCCATACTTTGTCCCACAGTCTATGCAGCTAGTTTCTGTGATGATTTCCCTCCATGGTTGTACCGAGCAGAGAAGAAAAAGTAACCACTCAGAAGAAGTGGGACCTTGGCAAAGGCCTGACATTGCCCAAGATTCTGTTTTAACCATGAAAGTTAATAAATACCTTATTGACCTTAGTTAACATCAGCCCACCCGAGTATGAAATTTTATCTGCAAGGAACATTTCAGGAAACAACTTAAATGAATGTTACAGCCTATATATAAGGCGAAACAGTACAGGGAAGGCAGATTTGCTGGGTAATTAAGCATGTATAGATGGAAGGTTGACTGACTAATCTATAATCATATGCTGGGGTTAATACAAGAGGCTAAAACACATCGAGTAAATTAATGAAAAGGGATTTTAGAGAATTTAAAATAGCATGGAATGTTTGCATATTGTAAAAAATAACTTCCTAGTGTTCATTTAATTAGACTTTAAAAATATTTTCTTTGAATATTAGAAATACTTTAAACTCTGAAAACTGTATTGAGATATAACAAATATGCATGCAACCATTAAGTGTCATCATCTTTTAAATTTTTGCCTCTCTTTGTATATTAATGAAATAAAACAAAAATAAAGTTCCCTGTGTACCTATTCCTAAGGCTGTGCCTGTCATGTGAGGAGTTAATTGTTATTCTTAATTTACTTTCCATTAGTGCCTAATGCATGCTTTTATATTTGAAAATATATTGAATATATTGAAAAATATATGGCACATTTATGTTTTATTACATTTTAAAGTTCAGTATTATTTTATGAGTTGTTTTACCATTGCTTTTTTCAGTTTTCCACATTAACACAACTCTGATCTGGGTGTGCTGTGTATATAATGCATTGATGGGTGTACTATGATTCATGTATCCATCTGACTATTAATGGCTGTTTATGCTTCTTCTAATTGTCGCTATAAAGAATGGTGTCTTCCCAGTCATATATGTGTACTGCCTAGTCATGTGAACAGCAGTTTCTCTAGGATGTGTATCTAAATTTGGAATAGATGGCTTCACTTATTAACTAGCACCAGAATGTTTTTGAAAATGCTTTCACTATTTTATACACATTACAAAAGTGTGTTTCAATTTCAAGCCATCATAACAAACTTGGTGTTTTCAGTTTCAATCCACCTAAATATCTTTTTCAGTATCTACCCTGGTTTTGTTTTATTTTGCTTTGTTTTGTTTTCCTTAGCTCTCTGATATATACTACAGAGACAGAAGAGCTTTTTAGGTGCTTAATGCTGTTTTTCCTGTGTGAAATACTTTTGTTTCTTCCATTTTTTTTCTTTGGTTGTGAGCTTAAAATTTTTTTGACTTGTATGTGACTTTTTATATGATGGATAATGATCATTTGATAGTTGTTGTGAAACTAACCGATCTGTGACTTATCTTACTTTTGCTCATGTGTTTTATCCTAAAAAAAATAATTTCAATATATTAGTGATTTACTTGTTTAGACTCATTAGATATACAATTTTTTTTTTGTTGGTGCAGAGATTTATCAATTTTTGTACTTTTAGCTTTGATATTTAAGTCTAATAAATCTAGAACTTACATGGCACTAAGTGAAGAGTTAAAAGTGCTAAGCTGTGGAACTATGTGAGAGGCATGCATTCCCACTAATGTTTTATCTTGTGTCCATGTTGGTGCAGACATTTTTGTCTTTCATTTGACTGGTTAGTCCAGCTGTCAATCTCTGCTGTAGTACCATATTGCTTTAATAATGATAGCTTCCATCATTAATAGGACAAAATTTCATGTGCTACACATTGTTCTTTAAAAAATGGTCTGGACCAGTCTTTGGAATCTTGCCCTACATGTCAATTTTAGAGTTAAGTTTTCAACTTATGTGAAAATCCCCTTTTTTGCAGTTTTTTTTTTTTTTTATGTTGTGGCAATTTTGATTGCACTGTGATACTTCTACACTGTTACATAAAGTTTACCTTGAATCATCAGGTAGAGCTAGTGACTAGATGACTGGAATTGGCCATAGAAACGCCAAGTTTCGATAAAGGAAAGGGCAGTTTAGGAAGGAAAGGGGGGGTGGGGAACTTACATTTCTACCTTCTTGCTTTTTAAAGGTCTTGCTGAGTTAAAAGACATGTCTCTTACTGGGTCTCTGGCTGTTGTTGGAGTTTCTTTCCATCTTGGTCCCATAGACACTGTGCTCCCAAATAAGCACACAGATGCTATATTAATTATAAAACTGTTGGCCAATGGCTATGGCTCCTTACTGACTAGCTCTGTCTTAATTATTAACCCATTTCTATTAATCTGTGTATTGCCACTAGGCTGTGGCTTACCTGTAATCCAGCATGTTACTCCATTGGCAGCATGGTATCTATCGTTTTTGTTTTCCTTTTCCCGGCCTTCACCTGTTCTGTTATCCCTGCCTATGCTTTCTGCCTTATTATTGGCCAAACAGTGTTTTATTCATCAACCAATAAGAGAAACATATATACATAAGGACATTCCCCCATCATCCAACCATTAGGCAAGGTTAGCTGGTTGCTTCTTGGCTTCTCTGATCTAGCAGGTTTTTACCCATACCTGACTTCTGAGTTTTTGTTAGGGACCAAAAGGCTTTCCAGGCCATGGAGCCAGAAGGGGTGCTGAATGCAGGGCATTGGGCCACAGGGGATAATTAAAACATCAGTAGATTTCTGTGCAGCTGCTAAGCCGACAAGACAACATCCATTTTATATTGATGTAGTCCCTCTAGCTGCTATCTATATAATCTATATTTTTCTATTTGTGAAAATAGCATAGTTATGTAGAGGTAATGTTTTATATTATTTCTCAAAATGTGATATCCCCATGATTGTTATTGACTGATATTGAGACCTGTTACCTTTGAAGTCTTTTCCCCTAACATTTTGCTATAGATTGTATTATAATTTTCCTTTTTGGTCCTTTATAATATATACAGATAACAGTAAGTCTTTCAAAGTCATACCTTTTATGTGATTTAATAGCCTTATGGTATTTGACCATAATCTTCAGTGTAATGTAGCTTAAAGCAATGGAATAGATTTAATTCTTTATCGTTAATGCCATGATAACTAAAGTTTTAGTCTCTTTTGTTATTTGCTTAGGTTCTGCACAAATATTCTGTAATGTATTGGTGTTGGGTAAACTTTGTGTCAACTTGATTTACCCAGATACATGCTTAAACTTACTTTTTATGTGTGTCAGTGAGGTTGTTTTTGGATAAGGTGTACATTTTATATGTTGAGTTTAGTAATCAAACGCCCACCCCAATGTGAGTAGATATGATCCACCTGTGAAGGTCTGAAAACCACTAAAAGTACAGGAAGACTCATTTCCTATGCCATTTGACTGAGGAGTACAAACATATTAGCCTTCTCCTCTTAAGACACTCCTAGATCTCAGGCTTTAGATGCAGACTGGCATCTCTACCATAGCATCATTTCCTCCCAGGCCTTTTGAACTACACAACGGGCTTTGCTGGCTCTTCATCTTACTTGCACACATTGTAGAATTTACTCTAATAGTTGTAAGTCCCCACTACAGTGTTTTTAATCTAACCGATAGCCAAAACAGTATTTTATTTTTACTTAGGTTGTGATATGTATAAAGTAAATTATAAATAAAAGCTTAAACATTGAAAGGAATTTCCTTTGTAGATCTGTTTTGTTTTAGCATGATAGATAGACATGTGGCTTAATAAGAGTAATTGGGATGCTATAATAGACATTTACTAAGATTCTTTAGGAGAAGTCAAAGACCTATCATATGCTGGAAACCATAGTCTAATAGTTAGACTTCATATTTATTTTATAGAGCAACTTCTTTTGGCATTTATTGGCTTTTGAGAAAATACTTGTGGTTTTTCCATTGGTTGAATCAGCCTCTATAACTTTGGTATAACCTAGTTACTTAATATTTATACTCTATTTAGGTTCATGAAAGATTTGATAGAGCTTTTCAAATTTTATACACACCATATAAATAGGTAAAAATGTTAAAATATAATTAAGTTCTTGTTATAAGCAGCAAGATTATTGGTGATACTTATTATTACAGTTGAGCATAATTCAAGTGAACACTGGATGTTTTTTAATCATAGAATATTGATAGATAAGCTAAAATGTAAACATGTTATATTACAACTGATTTCATTGTTTTATAAGAGAAGACAGTTTATTAAATCTAATAGAATAATAAGACTAGAGTGACTCCTGTAATTTACTATCTATAATAATTTTGATAACATTTAGTGTTGACTCTATCTAAAATACATGGAGTGGCAAAAATAATAACTCAAACAACTTATAATATGTAGGGCTTTTATTTGAAATTTAGATAGGGTCCTGGGGCCCTGCTTCCAGGAACTTATTTATTCTAGTTTATAAGCATTTGGATACTGTAGGTGGTTTTGGCAACATACCCTTAAGAAAGTAACTTAACACGAGTCATCTTGATTCCTCATGTTCCCATCATCTCCTCCCCTCCCCTCTACCCCTCTGCCCCAGTTTACCTAGGGAACTCATCTATTTCCCCTACCCAGGGAAATCCATGTGACCCTCCTTGTTACCTAGCTTCTTTGGGGCTGAGGATTGTAGCCTGATTATTCTTTGCTCTATGTCTAATATCTACTTATGAGTGTATATATATATAATGTTTGTCTTTCTGTGTGTGGGTTACCTCACTCAGGATGGTTTCTTCTAAGAGTTCCATGCATTTGCCTGTGTATTTCAAGATGTCATTGTCTTTTACCTCTGAATAGTAATCAATTGTGTAAATGTACTACATTTTCTTTATAGGTTCTTTGGTTGAAGGGCATCTAGGTTCTTTCTAGGGTCTGGCTATTACAAATAATGCTATTATTAACATAGTTGAGCACATGTCCTAGTGGTATGGTAGAGCATCTTTTGGGTATATGCCCAAGTTGTTACAGCTGGGTCTTGAGGTAAAGTGATTCCCAATTTTCTGAGAAACTGTCATACTGATTTCCAAAGTGGCTGTGTGAGTTGGGGGCTAGATAGAGGGGGAGGGCAATGAAAGAGATATCTTGATAAATGGGGCCATTTGGGGGTTAGGGAGAAACCTGGTTTCATGGAGTCTCTCAGGAATCCACAGGGATGACCCCAGCTAATACTCTAGCAATAGTAGAGAGGATACCTGAACTGGCCTTTTTCTGTAATCAGATTAGTGACTTCCCTAATTGTCAATAGAGATCCTTCATCCAGTACCTGATAGAAGGCGGTGCAGAGATCGACAGCCTAGCCTGGGCCAAACTCTGGAAGCTGACAAGAGGGATGAGGAATTGTAAGAGCAAGAGAGCTCAAGATCATGACAGGGAAACCCACAGAGACAGTTCACCTGAGCAATTGGGAGCTAATGGACTCTGGACTGACAGCCAGGGAGCCTGCATGAGACCCACCTAGGCCCTCTGCATGTGGATGACAGTTGTATAGGTTGGTCTCTTTGTGGGTCTCCTAGCAGAGGCATGAGGACCTGTCCCTGGAGCATGAGTTGACTTTTTGGAATCTATTCCATATGTAGGGGATTCCTCACCGGACTTGATGCAGGGGAAGGAGCTTAGTCCTTGCTCAAGGTGATATGACATGCTTTGTTGACTCCCATGGGAGGCCCGTCCATTTCTGAACTGAGGAGGAGTGGATGGGTGGGGGGCAGTGATAGTTGGACAGTTTGAGGGGAGAGGGGAAACTGTGGTTGGTATGTAAAATAAATGAAAACAAAATTTAAAAAGCATTAGTATGTAATAAATAAAGTACAACATAGAATCTAAAAATATAAGAAAACAACAAAAAAAAGATAAAGTATCTTTAACATATTTGTGAAAGAACTTGTGATTTTACTGTGGTTAGACATTATTTCAGATTAATCTTATTCCGCTGTCTGACATTTTAAAGTAGAGGAAATTAGAAAATTCCATATAAAATAGTTTGTGATGATTCATAGCTGACAGCTAAGTTCAGTCATAATATATACTTATAGTTGATTTAGGAAGTCAGCAGCATGACCTTTTCCTCTCTTGCCAAATACTCCCTATTTCCTGAAGTACTCTCATGGTTTCTCTGCCCCTAATAGTTTTGGTAGCTCACAATAAATTATTTTAATTTGTGTGGATAGTTTAGGTTATAGAAGCATTCTTGTCTTGTTTTGTTTTGTTTTTTGTTTGCTTGTTTTGTTTTGTTTTTGTTTAACTGGTAGTCAAATCTAAGATCCTTGGAAATCAGAGATTATGTTGGTTTAATTAAACTATCAGGGTTCTACCTTGAGTCAATAGCCTGGTATATTCCTATGATTTCTTTAAAGACCATACAGGGAACATTAAATTTTGTTTTCTCTGTAGTCTGTTGGTTTAGTTCTTTGTAACATTGTAATAAAAAGAACTGGTGAAATTTAATAAAAATATGTTGAAAGTTTGTACCTGTATTTTAAAGTACTGCAAGTAAATAATCCAGTAGCACGGGCACAGGCATTCTTGATTTGCATCCCATTCTGGAAGGAGATATTTTAAGGATTGGAAAACCTGTAGAGCATTGAGCTCTAAGCCTGGCTCCTCTCCTGCATGAAAACTTGGGGGGAACAGTGCTACATGTTCAGTTGGGACACAGGTTGCTATGGTGGTGTGATTTACTGAGAGCATAGACATTAGATTGGACAGTTGGACAACAATGCATACCAAGAAAGATTATTTCTTAAAATTACCCTTAGCTTTCAATCTCAATGCTTTATGAGTTCTTTGAGGCTTGTGTTAAAGCACACAGACAACATTCTGTAGCTCATTGTTTCAAAGAAAATCGAAGGACCTGTGAACTCCTGTTGCTCTTAAGCATTTTTATGGCCCCTGCTGGAAAGATACCGAAGACCCCCATTTAGTTTGAAGTAGACCTGTAACTTTGCAAAACCATTGTATTCAATTTTCTATTAAAACTACAATTTCAAAGACATACAGGGAAGGTCATCACTAACAGCTTTTCTTTCCTATATTAGAATTTTGTTCATAGTGATTGTTCCTTAGGTTTGCAATATGAGTATAGATGGCATATTTTTCATGGCTGTTGTTTATAACAGGAGAAGCCTTTAACAGAGTAGGTTGATCTGGTGGTGACTCATTGCTGTATACTAAAGATGGTTAGTTGTATGCAGAACTGTTGCCCCTCTGCTCTTCTCAGCACTCTATACTCTTAGGGGTTGTGTTTCTGGTGCCTCTTGGATGGAATTTCTTACTGTATTCTACCTGGAGAGCTTTCTGAATTGATCTCTTTCTCTGGTTAGGCTGTAGTCCTGACATCAGAAGGAGAACTAGGTTTAGAACAAAGGCTTGCTATAGGCTACAGAATATAACATTCCTGGCCATAATGACTGTACATGGATACCCACATAGGGGCTTGTATGTGTGCGTGTGTGTGTGTGTGTGTGTGTGTGTGTGAGAGAGAGAGAGAGAGAGAGAGAGAGAGAGAGAGAGAGAGAGAGAGAGAGAGAGGGAGGGAGGGAGAGAGAGGGTGAGAGAGAGAGGGGGGAGGGAGGGAGGGCGGTGGGGGAGGGAGAGAAAAAGAGAGGAGAAAGAAATAGAGAAGGAGGGAGGTAGGACAGAAAGAAAGAAGGAAGAGAATGGTTGGAGGGAGAAAGAGAGGAGAGAAAGAAGGAGGAGAGACAGGGGAAAGAGAGAGGGTATGTGTGTGCTAGAACATGAGAAAATATCCTACATCATAAAGCTTGCCTGGGATCAGTTTATATGCCACAGGCATATAAACTGGGCAGTGGTGGTACACACCTTTAACCCCAGGACACAGGAGACAGAGACAGATGGATGTCTGTGAATTCCAAGCCTATATAAGAGTGAATCAGTCTAAAAGAGCAACAGAGCTCATACCTTTAATCCCAGCATTGGAGAGGTTTATAATTTTTCTCAGATCTGGCAGTTAGTCTCCAGCCGCATTGAGGACAGGATCTCCCCAGCCTTGGTAGAGTTAAGAGCTCTCTGGTGACTTGGCTGTTTTGCTTTTCTGTTCTTCAGCCTGAACCTCAATATCTATCTCTGAGTTTTTATTATTCATGTCACAGTATATTATCTTTTTCAGAAGTTTACACGAAAAACTTATTCTTGAGTCAGTACTGGCTGACCATGAGCTCACAGAGATTCACCTCCTTAGTTCCTCCTGAGTGCTGGGATTAAAAGTGTAAGCCACCATGCCTGGCTTACAAATAGGAAACCAAACTGCCACTCAAGGTTTTGTTTTAAATAGTTTCACAAAGTAAATCATCTGCATACATATGACAAAATGGCTTTTCATCTGTTCTCCATTGGTCAGACGCACTCTCTTTTCCTGTGAAAAGTTTTCAGAATGAAAATGAGAAGTCATAAAATGAAGCCTTCTAGGTTGAAGAGTTTATTGCCTGAAATGATCCTCCTTTGATTACATAGTTTTCTAAAATTTACATTTTTATTGCCTTAGATGGTAGAATTGAATATCTCATCATTTGCCCAAAAGTTGTTAGACTCTGAGAAACCATTTTCTTACAAATTTCAGTTTATTAGACATCATGTCCCACAGATTTAAATTCAAAGTAAGTGTGGACTCTAGGCTGCTCGGGGAGAAGAAAGCAAGTGTACATTCTCTGTATTCCTCCTTTTTAGGAGAAACCTAGAGCAATGTCCCTAATGAGGGAATATTTCAAGGGATATGCCGAGGACTCCTGGGAGGAGGTTAACATGACAAAATGGGTGATGTGTGTCTCCGTAGTGGCATGATAGAGAAGATAATTACAACACAGCATCTGCAGTGATAGGAAGGTGAACAGAAACTTTCAAAGACTGTCTCAAAATGTGTGTGTGAAAGAGCGAGGGACACTTGAAAGGATATATTCTTTTAGCTGCATATTCTGTCCACTCATGACTTAACTGGTGTGAATCCCAAGAGGACAATAAAAGAGAAATTACAGTAATCAAGACAGGCAATGATTAAGGGATGAGAGACAGTTACAGCTGAGAGGGAATGTGACAATTAAGTATAGACTCTCACAAGCAGCCTGACAAGTTGATGAGCACATTTACAGAGGAGAAATGCTGAGGAACAAAAGACTGACTGCAACTCTTCTGTGGAAGAGCCAGCATTAGCTTTCCAGTAGGAAGGACGCAATCTGAATTGGAGCAGAGACATTCTAAAGGAAGATGAAGAGTAGTGTTTCACCAATGTTTTCCTCTGAGGCATCACTGAATATTGACAGATGTTTCTCCTTTGGGTGTCTATGTGGGAAGGGACCAGTGCTTTTTTTGTATAATTGTTCTTCACTGTTGAAGGAAATTAGAAGAAAATGCATGGAGGGGAGAATGCATGTTACTTGGGAGTTACACTAGATTAGTGGCTTCAGTGTTTTATCTACTGTGTGCAATAAATGTGTTCTGTAAGGAAAGAAATGGGCTATATTTGAATAGGCTAGACTGTTTCATAATTTCTGTTTGAGAGAAATAAGAATTACTTCTTTGGTGTGCATGCTGACTATGCCAAAGCTGCCGAAGCATTCGAGTTTGGATTTAAAGATTGAGATCCAAGTCTAGCTCGATGATTTAGCAGCTTGCTGTTACTGAATAAGACACCGAGTTTTTGGCAGAGGGGTATGGCTATGAGAACACACATGAGTTTCTGCAGAAAGTGTGACACAGAAAGTGTGCATGTTCTAAGTGGAGACAACTACAGCTATTTGTGAGCATAGACCACAAAGGCAGACCAGGACTGCAATGAAGTCCAATGTCCAAGCGGTAGTTAGTACTCAGCAATCAGTGGTGCTTGGCATGGGGGGGGGGGGTTGCAAGAAGCCTGGATTTAACAGAACTTCTATTTGCTTTTTTTCTGTTGTTGTTGTTGTTTGTTTGTGCTTCTAAGGAGAAGAATCAAATTTGTATTTTTCAGTGATGTCTCCCACTTACATATATTCACACAAACAATTCATCAACACTCCCCACCCCCGCTGGTATGACTCAAAAGTGTGTTTCTGAACCTGTGCTTATGAGTAGGTAGTGTTGCTGTAGTCACCCCCTCTTAGATGCTTACTGAGTAAATGACACTCTATTGCTGATTAGACTGTAAATGTTACACAGTGCAGGAACTTTTCAACACCCTGTGTTTTATTGTAGTAAGATTAAAACCTTACTATAAATTTGGGGAAATTTCCCTCATTGGCTATGTCAACATTCTACCACTTAATTAAAGCACATGAAGCATAAAGAGGGAAGTGCTACTGATTCCATTTTAGTTTTAGTGTGTTCTCACACAATGCACTGATTTCCATGTTTCCTACTGAGATTTCTCAACAAGAAACCAAACCAAACACCTTGGGAGTAGATTGTGGATATTCAATAGAGAAAGGTGATGACATTTTACAAAATAATTTCTTCAAAATGAAATCTTTCCCCACCGCCTGAGACATAAGACACGCTTAATAAACACTGTTGTCGCAGTCTGTGAAGCAGACCGACACTGTACTACCCTCAGAGCACACGCCCATCCCCCCAGTGCCAGTTTGTATCTAAAGAGGGCAGAAAATGTGGGAAGAAAGGAAGTCCAGCAGCCACAGCATACTTAACCAAGTGAAGTCTGAGAGACTTAGTAAAGCAAGGCCCGACCTCTTCTGGTGGTGAGTCAGTCCAGACAGGGCAACTTCCAGTTCCTTCTCACTAGTTTTCTCTGCAGTTTTAGTGGATCCATGAGAGAAAATGGCCATAAGAGGAGAGCTGTTTGCCTGAGCACTGAATTTTCAGGCTGCTGAGAGTAAAGGTGAGGCCTGTGTTTATCTTTATTTAAATGTTTGATGTTGGGTTAGAACACTAGCTTATGGATTAATGTCATGTTCGATTCCCAGCACCCGTATCTTGCATCTCCCAAAGTTGCCTGTATCTTCAGCTGCAGAGGATCTGATACACATTTTTTTACACACATTTATACATAATAAAAACCATAAAATTTATGTCTAAAAAAGTTTCAGTGTCTTTTCCCACATCATGACATAGGTCCCTGTCGCCCTTCGATACTAGTTCTTGTCCCCAGAACCCTCACCTGCTAAGCACACCTTCCACCACTGACTGGCACCCCAACCCCCAGACAGTGTGTTTCAGGTTTGACTTAGTCTGTGTGCTTGTATTTCTTAATATGTTCTATTTTATAGTGCTTGCCTGAAAGCACAGGTTAAACATCTACAGATGAGAACAAGTTGAATCCACTTCAGTTTGGAAATGTGATGTCTACTTTCCTTCAGAGTGTGTGACCAGAAGGTGTTTGGTTAGTCAGAAGTCATTTTTAGTCTCAGGCCATGAGTTGGCATGCCGTTGGTGAGTTTATTCACAGTCTAATATGTTCCCTTTTCCGAGGGTCTGAAAGGAGAGAATGTGTTTGGATACCTTCATGGCAGACATCAAAGCACACCCTTTTCTTCTCTTTTCTCCACTGGTCTATTCCATTCCACCCTCTTCTCTGAGGAAGCTGGCAGCTGGGTGTATATCACTTTACACAAGTCTGTATAGGCCGGTTTAGATTGTTCTCTGTAGATCAGTAACCTACCTCAAACTAATCCAGCTGAAGGCTTTGGGAGGGGTGCAGGTTCCCAGTTACATCACCAGGGTCACTCTCACCGGAGACCCTTCTTCCCTTCTCAGCTATGCCTCCCTATGTAATTTCTCCCCTCCTACATGTGGCAAGCACATATTTGAGTAAAGGCAATAACCTGTCCCCAGTGAATATTTATAAAATCTCAAAGGGGATACATTTCATTGACTTTCACCCTCTGGCACACATTTGGAGCAGTCACTGTGGACAGAGGCTCAAGGATCTTTATTGGCTGTGTCCTTCGCAGATTTGAGTGTAGAGACAGAAAATCCTTCAGTATACATGGAATTGGAGGGTAGTGCCCCCAAGGATACTGCAGGCAGGATAAAGGACATTGGGCAATGACCAGGGCAGAAGAGATGAAAGATATTGGGTGATGGTTGGACCACCCTGTCCAGCCTCACTTGGGGTCATTGTTCCTCTAGCCTTGCTCATGTCTTTCAAACAATCTCTGCTTGGAGTACCAGTTCCATTTCTTGGTAGCTGAGTCATTAGCATCATTTTGTTCACTTGTGTGTTTATTAAAGCCTTTGTATTTTTGTGATGTCAGAAACAACACACTAAATAGACTGGATTAGAACAACATTCACCAGAATTTCAGTTTTCTTAATCTAGTGTTTTGAAAATTCTGGGTTTTTTTGCTTATTTGTTGGCTGTTTCTTTTTTTTTTTTTTTTTTCTTTTTTTGAACATTCTACTTCTATTGTACATTCTTTGTCACATTTTTATGCCTTCCACTAATTAAACATGGCTTTAATACCCTCTATTTTTAGGACTGACCATATATGTGCACTTCTTATTGGGTTTTTTATTTTGTGTTAACAGTTACCATTTTTAGTCATTTTTTCCCTTCTCTGCTTGAAGATCTGCCACCATTGTGGATGATAAAATAACTGTGTGGACCAGAAAACTTCATGGCTAGCTACCTTAGAGACAACAAATGGTCATTGATGGCCATCACTCTTCCAGGTGACAATAGTACCTGAAACAGGAATCTGCTACAAAAAAAAAGCCAAAAAACTAAAACTAAAACCAAAACCAACCAACCAAACAAACAAAAAACTAGATAGGGTATATCAAATCATCCCAAATGACACTTGAATCTGGATACAGCATCAGTTTTATTATTTGGAATGACAACTGTCCTTTGGAAGGATTGGTAATTCTTGTGTTTGGCAAAGGCAAAGTTCCCCTCCCCACCCCCAGGCTTGTAAGACATGCTCTGCATCAGAAAGGAAGACCTCAAGTGGACAGAGAAAAGGAAAGCAAAGGGATAGGATTAAGGAAGGCAGGGTACTGCTGAGGCTGCTGTGGGTGCTGGGGAAAGGAAAGGGGTCTGAGCAGTAAGCTGCAGAGTGTGTGCCGCAGGACTAAAGGTTCTGCAGTGAGTTGATACTGGGATTTTGCAAGATTTCCAGAAGATGATTAAATTACAAACAAGCAAACACACAAAAAGGAACCCCAGCTCTCTGGCACTCCTGTTCCTCTGAATAATTTGAGGAAAATCTGTGAAATATTCTGAAGGATTGAAAACAAACATCTTCCCAAACTCCAAGTTTGTTTCTGCCTGCCTTTAATACAAATTATGTATATATCTGTGATGTACGGCATAATTTCTGGACATCTGTACAGACTGTGAAATGATTAGTACAGTCAAGCTTGTGAATATATCAAATTATGTATTTTTGTTGTAATTGAATTTTGTGCTGTGAACTTTTAAGACCTATTGTCTTGGCAAATGTCGTCCATTCTAACTGCAGTCACCATGATGGACTTTAGATCTTTAGAAGTAGGTCATCTACATAACAGAAACCCTTATGTACTTTGGCCATTATCTTCCAATTTCCTCCTCTCTGTAGTGCTCTGTGGCATCATTCACATTGTTCCCTAGACTTTTTATCTTTTTGTTCCACCCCTCTACCCCAAATGATCTCAAGAAGTGATTCTGGCTTATTCCTATGTCTTCCATTATTTTATACTCCAGACGAAACACATATGCAAAGTTCCTCCTCTTTATTATCTGTTCTCTTCAAATCCCCAAAGCATAACCACAGTGTTTACCATCAGCAGTTTTGCAGCTGGCTAGCTTTCTATGCCCAACTTCTGTGTCGCCTGGCCTCTGTGCTGGCCACTATTAGTGAAGCATCTATCTGCTTCTGTGGGTCATCAGTATTGTCTCCATTTGCTTTTTACCTGCTCCTTTCTTAGTAATCTTATATAATATTTACATTATTGACTGGCACTGTCTTTGTAAGCTCTTTGACTTACACTTCCCTGTGATTGCCTCTTTCCTTCGCTTCTCACATGTTTTATTTCTTCTTTCTCCTTCTGGCTTCTTTCTCTCTTTTCTCATCTCATTTTCTCCATTCTCCGCACCATCTTTTGTACTACCTTCAGTCTGCTAAAATTTTTAAAATCTGTATTTCCATCCATAGACTTTGTTATGATCTCATCTTCTTCCTTTTCAGTTGTCTATTTCTAGTGTCTGATGTCTTTTGTTATTTATTTTGCTGTGTGTACTGTATACTCTATTTAATGGATGGCTCATATAATTTCTGTTTGATTTCACCTGATGTGATTTGACCTCATAGACACAGGAATAAGGCTTCACAGTCATCATCCTCTCCTTTCTGTTCCTCTTTTATAATCTTTTATACATGTGGATGGCAGGATGGGCCCTAGATCTTCAGGGCTTTGCTTCCTTGCATTTCCTGATCCAAACCCTCAGGTTTGTCTCTAGATGCCCTCCTCACTTGCTACTAGGCCAGCTTTTGATGTTGAACTATGTCACACCATAACATGTACCAAAGAGGTTATTTTATAGTTAAAATAATGTTGCTTATTATTAATCAGGTACATACACTCTTTAGAGATTTATATAACCAACCGTGTGTTTGAAGAAGATATTTGCTCTTACAGCCTGATTTCGTCATGTCCTAGCAGGGGAGGGGGAACATCTTATCTTGGTAATTATTTATCTAGCTAAGCAATCTTATTGATTGAATATATCTAAATGATTGGTATTAAGACTAAGAAATAGTTTAGGCTTTGTTTGTAGGTGAATAAATTGAAAATTAATACAAATTTTGCCATTTTCATTAACTGAAACCACCTATTCATTTTTGACTATAAATTTAATTAATGAAAATTACTTTCAGATTTCTAGAGAGATAAATAAATTGTACTTTTTTGGTTTCATTGCTATTTGTCCTAGATGGTCTTAAACTATAAACACAGAGCCAGCACCCACAGAAGTAATGTTGTGAGTGTTTCAAGCATTTGTACATGAACTGCCTCCAAGGATAATTACATGATTATAATGGTGCTTGCTTTGAGATAGCTAATTAAAAAATCTATTGCTTCTAATTATTTGAGTAATGATAACATATTAGCAATAGCTATAGCCAGCCTGATTGAAGTAAAAGGAGTAAATATGTTAATGACATTTTCTACAAAGACCCAAAGGAGAGCACTAGAACATCTTTCCATTTTTTTTTTCTGTGTTCTGTGCTCACTCCCCTTTTGTGTGAGCTGTGACCCACTCACTTATGTATCATTCATCCAATTCCACTCTTACTGGTTTTCAGATCTCTGCCTTAGTTAGAAGTGCGCTAATTTCCTAGCTTTTCTCTACCCTTTGTGCACCTCTGAACGGAGGCCCGTGTAATTAGACTTCATAGCTTTAACAAACATTCATAAGCCGCCAGTAGATTGTCAGTTCTTGGGGCCAGAGCACAATCAACTGCGTAAGCATCAGAGTGATTATTAATTAAGGGCTGGCTTTGAATTTGGAATTCTAACCAATAACAAGCTCTGTTTGTTAGAGACAAAATTCTTTCTTACTTTCATCATTTCCATTACTTATTCTATTAAAATGGCATATAAGATGTTGTTAGTGCAACTTTTACTGTATCTTTTCTTTTCTGAGAGATTTCGTTGTAGTCCCAGCATATTCAATGAGGTCACAGTTGACATTTGCTGTGAGTCTTTGTGTAATACAAAGGATGTGGAACCTTCCAATAGATTCTGAAGCCATTGCTTCCTCATAAAGAAGGGGAGAGTGCAGCTATTGGGTCTTGGAGGCTAGTACTCCAGTTTGGTAAGGCATCTTCTGACCTGGGAGCAATAGGTAGAAGGTAAATGGTTGTTTTTATATCTATTTGAATTATGGGAGTGACAATGGCCAATGTAGAAGTCAGTGTAACAATGTCAAGCATTAAATGAGCTCTTTGTCACCAAAAGAGCACAGAGTGCCTTGTGTCTGTTGATTCAATTCTTATGAGCCTGTAAAATCCATTGGTCACCTAGAGTAAACTGAGTCACATAGACTACCTTGTTATAGGTTGATTTGAACATTTATCTGTGGCAGGCCAGTACCATAGTTCCAATTGCTTTGGTCACCCTCAGTATCTCCTCTAAGTATTGGTAATGTTACTTTAAAGTTCATTTCAACCCAGGGCAGGGATACATCCTAATGGTGATTTTCAGAGGACTTATCCCAAGTAAGGAGGCTGAAGGTGTGTGTGGGGGTGGTATTGAACACATGATGATGATGATGATGATGATGATGATGATGATGATGGTGATGATGGTGATGATGATGATGATGATGATGATGATGATGATGATGATGACAACAACGACGACAGGGACACAGGACTCTGTAGGGATATTCAGATTATGGAACATTTCCCAAAGAAGATTGAGATAGTCCCAATGTTAAATCGTAAAAACATTAAAAACATTAGTTTTTCTTATATAAAACAATTTATTCAGACACAACTTAGTTTGTGTGGTAATTGCTGGTATTCTCTTGTGTACTCATTTACAGCATTTGCTTTGTATGCTCATCTGGAGCCTAAGTGTTGGAACACCTAAGGAAAAATAGTCTCTCTCAGTGAGCCTCATTGTTTGTTCTGCTTTTATTCTATTCGGTTTTATTGTTCTCTTTGATAGGAGATGAGAGTGAGCTATATTCTCACTCAAAAAAACATCAGAGTCAACTTACTGGGTCAGTATAGCCCAAAAGGGGTATAAATGTACTTTGGTTGCTGATTTTGTGGAACTAATAGCAAGGCTATAAAATTGCCCAGCAAACCTGAACTTCAGGGGCTTTGATCTGGAAAGCTAAGGGGAATATTCAAAGATGCAGACTTTGTTTTCACTGAGTGGATGAGGATGAGACAGGCTTAATTTAAAGCAAGCAGCATCAGGTGTTCTGAGATGGATGCAGCAAAAACCTATGGTGTTTACTCATAGTGATGAATGGAAGAATGTGTAGACTTATTTTCCTCCCAACATCACCATTGTCTATGAATAAGAAGGTGTTTGATGTAGATTTAAAGCAAGTGATGTGTCTTTGAGAAGGCATATTTAGTGTGTCTGGACTATCTTTGGAGCTTGAAGTACTCTATACAGTAGCAAGTTGGGCTGTTCATGCAGCCCTGACATGGAATGTTTGGACTGACACAGAGAGCTGAAGACTCCTGCCACTTTGACCTGCCACTTTGGTTATGTAATAGCACTTAATGCAAGTGAGGGACAAATAACCTCGTTCCCAGCTGGTCACATTCCTGGTGTGAATCAAATAAGGCCACCTTATCCACAACTTCGGCTTGTTTCTGGGGCTCCTCTGTGTTATTCAGCATCAGAGCAACTGTAGCAGAGACCAGAAATGAAATTGCCTATAGTCTCTGATTCAATTTCGAATTGTGTGTAAGACTTCTGTGCTTTTTGGTGCATGTGTGCATGTTCTTTTGTGTATGTGTGTTTATGCATGTGTATGTGTTTACTGAAATGCCTAGCTTGTGAGGTTTCTTGTAAGATAAATGAAAAATGGGTAAAAATGGAAGAGAGGAAAATCATAGGTTGTTTGGTCAGACGTTTGACCTGTAATATCCCATAATATTCCATCGAACTCATTTCCCCTAGGAACTGTAACAACCTCATAGAGAAATCATGAATATGACAATGTCAAACAGAGACCCTTGCAGGAAGTAGTAGCCATTGAACACTCTTTGAAGGGCTGCACTCACATGATGTGTGCCATGGTCTCAATGTGTCCCCCATTTGCATGTTAAAATCTGACTGCTAGGGAATAGTGTTAAGAGGAGAGTAAGTAACATCTCAAACTGGTCTACAAGAATGGGGTTAGGGTCCTTCAGAGCACAGTGGCCTGGGCTTTTTGGGGACCTTCTGCCTCTTGTCATGTGAGGATGCAGGTTTTTACTTTTCTTATTATTCCTAATCTTGACATTCTCCCAGATCAGACCTGAACAGGACAGTCCTTGGGTATCAAGTGATGGCTCCTCAGTGGCGGAACTACAACTGTTAGACATTTTTTTTTAGTTAATTTCCAAGCTACTTGTATTTTTAATGGTAGAAATAGGAACAGGATAAGACAACGAAAACAATGTATAAGGTCTGATTTGCTTATGAAAATATTCCATTCTACTTACAATAGAATCACACTTTAACCAGGTCTCCACAACAACATGAAAATGCCCACCAGGACAACAAAAGGCTTTTTTTCCCCCTCAAGGATAGAGATGCTTGGTTATTTCAGTTCAGAAAGTTTGAAATTTTCCATTATCTTTCTTTCCATTTTCTGTGTGTGTTGTATGTTTGAGGTATGTACATAAATGTCTGTGTATATGTGTATGTATGTCCATTTGCAGTAGGAGGCCTGAGCACAAGCATAGGTTGATTTCATTCTTCCGGCACTGTCCTTATAACATATTTTTCTTTTATTTAACTTTATTTTATGATTTTATGGGTGCTTTGCTTGTATATATGTCTATACAACGTGTGTGTGAAGTGTCTACTGAGGCAGAAAGAAGGCATAGTATACCCTGAGCTACAGACACTTTGAGAGATAAATGGGTACTGGGAATTGGACCTGTATCCTCTGGAAGAGCAGCCACATGAGCTCTTTCCCTTTAGGTTGGTTTTGGGGCCAAACTTGGGTCTTCATGTTTCAAGGCAAACACTTTACTGAATAAGCCACCTCTCTAGCCTCAGGCATTATCATTTTTATTTTTTCTCTCCTACCTCTCTCCCTCTTTCCCTCCCTCCCTCCCTCCCTCCCTCCCTCCCTCCCTCCCTCCTCCCTCCCTCCCTCCCTCCCTCCCTCCCTCTCTCCCTCCCTCCCTCCCTCCCTTTCTCCCTCCCTCTCTTTCTCCCTCCCTCCCTGCCTATCCCTTGGTTAGAATGTGAATAAATTGTTTAATGAAAGAACCCCTCGCACTGAAAAATCTGATGCTACAGTTCACGCTTACAGTTTTGCATGTCAGCCAACGGCCCAGTGCAAGTGTGGGCAATGCACACACAGCGTGCTAGATTTGGAGGACCCTCGGTATTCATCCACAGACTTGGAAAAAACTAGAGTGGTCTAACAGGCTTTTTAAAAATTAAAATAGTTTTCTCAACAAGCCATTAGGGCTTTTACCCAGAAACTCCACCAAAGACTTCTGTCCTTACTACTCATATTTTATAGGCACCACTTAATAGCTTGCTGTGGCTATTTGTTTTTATGGCCCCTCTGCTATGTCTCTAGGACTTCTTCAAAGATAAGAACTTTGCTTTAATCTTTTTTGCTTTTTCTCCTTACCTTGTTCTTGGCTTACAGAGGTGCTCAGAATTCTTCTGTTTAATAAATTTTGGATTCAAAAATCTCCTTTCATATACCCTTCCCTTTCTTCTTTTATGCTTTTTTTTTTTTTTTTTTTTGGCTTGTATTTTTTGCTGTTTTGTTTTATACTTTTCTCTTTTCAGAACACTAAATTAGGTGTCTTTCTGGGAGGCAGTAGTAGTCACAGTTATTTAGAATGAAAAAAGAAATAGAATTAAATTAAGCTTTTCACACTCATGTTTAATTTTTACTTTTTAATTACTTTTTTATTGTACCAAGGTATACAACATGTAGATTTTTATTATTTCTTCAATAATAAATTACAAATGTCACTCAGTTTTCTGATACACACTCTATAAAACAAACATGGTGTGCTCTGTTTCCAGATTATTTTAGCAATCAGGTTTATGAGAGGAATTAAAATATTACAATGTAGATAAATCTGTTTTTATGGAAAATAACATCAGTGCATACATTCTGACCTATTGTGTTTCCTCCTGAAGTGGTTATAGCAATTAATCCTGGTGTTACAGAATCTGAACATAGCCTTTTCCACTATGATCTTGTCAGTCAGTTAAGTTCTCCCAGTGCTGTAGTCTTACCCTTCATGGGGAGAGCGAAACATGCAGTCCTCAATGAAGACTAAATGGCTTCTGTAAAAATATCCTCATTATGGTTAACTAGGAGAATCCCTCAAGCATGCAGCTGTTTGCTAAAATTCACTACTTATAATATAAACAATAGAAATAGTACAGATTACTTGCAATAATATAGATGCATAGAATGTGCATTATTTGAATATTTGTAATATACCATATAATGGTATTTTATGTGATAATAGACACTGCATCAATAATAAGGAATTAGATATATAACACGTATTAAAATTACACAGAATTTTATATTGTAATCAGAGATATTTTTCAAGTGTGCTGTAGTGCAGAGGTTTATTATAAACTAAAAAATGAGATTATTTTACGGCTTACAGTTCATATTATAATTTATTTTTATCAGAAGGGAATTGTAAATTGCATTTTAAAGGTAGATGCCTCTCATGAGACATTTGCATCAGTGAGCACTCTGGGCTTTGAAACTGTTTTCAAAGCTACTCACAGCAGGCTTTGTCTCAAGTCATTGAAAAATTCTTGGACAGGACATGATAATTTCTCATCCACTAGAGAAAAGGTATCATTTTAGAACACTGTTTTAAAATGCAAATCCTATAAAAGGTGACAGATGACTTTTCTCAAGTGAGATTTATTTTCTTTCTGAGTGTGGTTCGTGCTGCTTTGACTTCAAGAGCATGGCTGGTCTGAGTCAGGTCTGCTCAGCGCCTTCCACAGTGAGATGTGTTGTACTATTAAAGGCACCATTTTAACTTCCTCCTGACTAAGGTCTTCTGAAGGTAACCATCATGAGCGTCTCAAGGCATGGAGACCATTCCCAGGAGTGTACTAGGTTTCAGTGGTTTTTCTCAAATATTTTGAGATACCTTTTGTAATGTTAGGTTGTTTCTTCATAGTTTATACAACATACTATTTTTAAAATTGCTTTTTATATCAAACTTGCCATCCCTCATTTCAGATAATGTAAGGGAGGGAACCAGAGTAAAATATTTTACCAGATATCTGGCTGAGAAATTGGCAGGATAAATGGCATTATGAGTCTAATTCCGTGAGTTTATTTGTTCCACTGGATTAAATTTAAAATTATTTTTTAAAATATAATCCCACATACTCTTTTGTATATACTCTACTTATAAGTACATAGGATTGTATTTATCTTAAAAAAAAAAAGAGCAAAGCAATTGCTTTGCATATTATAGCTCTTATTTAAATACTACCTCCCCCCCCCCAATAATTTTTATCCTTCTTGCCTTCTTTATTTTCTTCAAGCACCTTTGGCTCTTTTCATGCATTGTGAATTTTTCTTGTTTATTCTCATCTTTTATATTATAATGAATCACACCCCCACACACACACACAAGAGCAGTGTTCATATCTGTTTTGTTTATGGTTGGTTCCCAGTGCCCAAAACAGTGACTGGGTCATAGTTTGTATTTTGTAAATATTCACTGGATGAATATGGTGCAGTAAAACAAAATGCCTTATTTAGTAATATGATTCTTTGTGTGGGATCATTTCCTCAAAGTACCGAATTAATTGCAAATGAAAAACTATGCTCTTTTGCACACCAATTCTTTCTTATTTTCTGATATTAGCATTTGAATGGCTAGTCCTAACTCAGAAGGTTTTAACTTTCCTCTTTTTTTGCCCAGGTGGCAAATGGCCTGCTTATAGAGGCTAGGTTCCATCTGTATTTGTAGTTTGAGTTGAGAGAGCAGTGCTTCAGTTGCTGCAATGCCCTTGCCTTTT
This sequence comes from Cricetiscus sungorus, assembly GCA_030556225.1. Taxonomy (NCBI): domain Eukaryota; kingdom Metazoa; phylum Chordata; class Mammalia; order Rodentia; family Cricetidae; genus Cricetiscus; species Cricetiscus sungorus. Next base: position 19,107,241 of record JANBXA010000600.1, on the reverse strand, counting down.
CAATATGGCGGACATCTGTGTATTTCTTTCTTTTCTGGCTTGGTTTTATCCTCCATGTTCCAAAATGGATTTCAGGAGTCTATCTTTCTACAGATTCACAACATCCCATGAGCACTTATTTCTGTGTCTACTCTACTAACCAATCAGTATTAGGTCAACCAGAGTTCATAGAGTAAAATCTCTTATTATCGTTTTATCTCATTCCTAATGAGAAGTAGTCCATTTCCCCAAGCTCCCTTCTTGCTCAGGTAATGGTTCCTTTTGATGTTATATTTTAGTACTGTTTCAGCTAGTCTCTGTGAAGAGTCATTTCTACATATCCTCTTTACTGAGATCATTAGAGTCCAGCAACCTAGAACAAAGTGGAGTCAGTTGAATTGTTGGCTGGGTACTAGTGAAACTGACAGTGAGAATGACGCTCATCTTTGCCCTGTTGTGCTGATGTGGAGTAGATTAGCTTAAATGATAGGGCCTCCATGGGAGAAAGCAAGACACACCTACAGCAGGGAATTCTATGGAATGGAAAGCTGTGAGTGCAGGCAAGTACAGTTCTTTTTGATTCTTGAAACTTGTCATAGACTGTTAAGGCAGAGTCTGGGTCCAGCACTTCTGTTAAAGCCCCCTTCATTACACTTTGGCTATCCATCAATGGGCTTTACATACGCTGACTTTTTCTGCCAAGAGTGGGAATCACAGGAACTAATAACCTAATATCTAAGGAAATGTGAGGACTTCCTTTGGCTCATAATTGTTTCTTGATTGTGAATCTTCTTTAGACTAGAAACTCTAGTATATTTACCACAACTCTAGTAACATGTTATTGAAATGAAATGAAAATTCCACTTGAGATTTGATTCTGAATTTCTTGTGGAAAGGTTAGTATCTTTGTGCTGCCATAACACAATTCTTCAGGGCGGGCTTCTTCAAATACAACAGAAATGTTTTTTCACAATGTGAAGGCAGTGAAATCCAAGACCAAGACACTGCAGAATGGATGCTTGGTGAAGAACTTTCTTGCTTTTTGACTTCTCACTTTGTCTACACTCAGTGGAAGGAGCACCATGTTCCCTATAGCCACTTTTGAAATGTAGTGATCCCATTTCAGAAAGGGAAGCTTTCAGTGTCTTGTCATAGCTGGAAAGTCCCACTTCCAAATAATACTGGATTGAGGGGTTTCAACATGAAAAGTTTAGAGGGATATGTCTTAGCCATGACAAGTATATATATAATTCTCCCAAAATTACATGGTCTGTTTTCGTTAAATTGAAGTGATTGCATGAGGCTCTGATATGGATTTTAGTTGATGATAATAACATTGATTTTTATTATAATTACAGGATGTAGGAATGCTTTGAATATCTGTTTAAAGCATTATGTGTGGTTTTGTGATTTGCTCTTTTGTGTGTATGTGTGTGATTTTTTTTTTTTTATTTGTTTTTTTGAGACTGGGTTTTTCTGTAGCTTAAAAGACTGTCCTGGAACCTGCTTTGGTAGATCAGGCTGGCCTTGAGTTGGGAGTCAGACGTAGATAATTCTCTGTGAGTTTGAGACCTGCCTGGTCTACGGAGTATGTTCCCGGACAGCTAGAGCTACACTAAGAAACCCTGTCTCAAACAAAACAAAATGATAAATAATAAAAATAAAATATTAAAATGTTATAAAAATCTCTAAGAAATTAGAAAAAGTAAATAATTGTTCTGATACATGGAAAGAGGAAAGAGGAAAGGATCTCATTGTCTTTTTGGAAGAAAATGCACAAACACACAGATACTCAGACACACAGTCGTGTACATTTTATTGTAACACACTTAACAGTTTGGAGAACTTGTGTTTAGCTTTGACTTCTAAATGAAGAGTCTTCCTTCTTCTAATAAGAACAATTTGTTGCTCTTCCTTGGTTCCCAGGTAAAAGAAAGAGATTGGCTAAACATCTAGTTAAATAGCAATATTACTTCTTTATTGTGCCAATAAGACATTAACATATTTATTTTGCAAAAAGGCAATTATTGTGAATCCTACTTTACTAATGCCTAAACATGTACACATCTTGACACCTTTCATTAGTTTTGTATGATGGAAAGATACAGAAATGTCCACCCAAGGAAGTGGTTTTAATCATCTTTACTTTCCCTTGTAATTTGTAAACTCATCCCACACATGTCAGTAAAAATGATGCTATATCTTTATTAAAACTTCAATATCTTCATTTATATTTAGAGTGGTAACATTGTAAAGTTGAAACCTGAGAGTTGTGGAGGATATAAAGTCATGTTTTAATAGAGAAACTAAATTGCTCCTTCCAAGAGCCTATAAAACTGAAAAGCATTCATTATAAATGTAATAAAAACTTATGAGTTCCATTTTATTAAAACTACATCCAGTTTCCTGAAGGGACTGGATCACTTAGAGGTAAACCAGTACTATTTTATGTCAGATAAGACAACCTACCAAAATGAAGTTGGCGTTTGAACATGATCCCTAATGGACATCGATTCATGTTATAAGAGTTTTTACTTTAGCAGACTTTGCAATTTGTGAAAATGATACAGCCCAGTCAGGTTAATGAGAGTAGTAAATTATTCACTAGTCTCATTTCCTTCATAACAGTGAAAGGTAAAGTCTCTGCTGCTTCTAATTGCTTTACTGTATCCTTATGGCTTGGTAAACTTGACCCAAGTTTTACAGCTTGTCAGTGTTGCTGCTGGTCTCCACAGGCTTTCCCTTTCAGCTGTAGTTTTGAACTTTTCACAGTTGCACTTTGGCACTTGTAATGCCCGTGCTACAATCTGTTCCACGAATAGGGTGAAGGCCTGGAGATTGAAATGAGACAAGACCGCAGGTCATCTGTTCAACAGCAATGTCGGAATGCTGATTGCCATTTATTGAGGGGATGGAGTGGGCTTATATATTGACTCACAGCACAGTGGAAAATAACAGGCTTTTTAGGCTTAGCCCCTCCCCACCAGGTGTGTGTTAACAAAACAGGAGGAGTACCAATGACAACTCCAGGAGTGGGGGTGGGGGCAAGAAAACAGGAAGAGTACCAACAACAACTTTGGGGCAAGATGTTCCAGTCAACAGCTTCAGGCTTGCTCAAGGTGCCTCGGGGTCCATGCAGGGCCCTACAGGCACTGATTTTGTCAGGAGTGGTCTTTCTGGGGCTGCGATTGGAACCAGCCGAGTGGCTCCAAGTCTGTATCTGAGTGGGGGAGTGTGGATGAGGGAAAGGCTATCTATAGATGATAAATAAAAGACAGAGAGACAAACTAAAGGTCAGGAGGGCAGATCAGTCAATACTGAAATGCTACGAGTTTTTCACCACTCATATACCTTATCCAAAAAGGGAACACAGTATCATATATATGGAACAGACTTTTCTTCCTCACTTAGTCTAAGGGTTCAGTAACCACACCTTAGCTCCAACTACTTGTTCCCTAGTCTTGAGGTCAGGAGTAGCCACACCTCATATTAAACTTCTCCTTCCCCAGCCTTGAGGTCAGGAGTAGCCACACCTCAGATTTAACTCCATTGTTATTTAGACTGAGACAGCCAAAACATCCTTCTGTAGCCACACCTTTGACATTTAGGTCTTATGACTTGCCTAGGACAGCTTTTCGAGTGCAGCCATCTTTATGGGCACTCACACTGTTTTACATCTTTGTTTTCCATATTGTGTATGGCATCTATATGAGGTGAAATAAATACTGAGTAAGAAGCCTGATACTGTCATACTGGCATAGTTATTAGGTACTTTTGAGTTCATTTTCATTTGCGTCTATGAAGTTCAAAAATCAGCACAGATGGGGAGAGAGATGGAGAGAGGGAGGGAGGGAGGAAAGGAAGGAAAGAGAGAGGGAGACATAGAGAGAGAGAGAGAGAGAGAGAGAGAGAGAGAGACCCTGCTAAAATTGTTTATTAATGAGTGCTTGCAGCTAGGAAAATGAAACAAGGGGGGTTGACCTGCAGTCAGTCTTGCATGCTACCTCTATGTGTAGGGCTCCAAAGTGGATCTGGAAGCAGATTTAGGGGAACCCTGACAAGCCTGACCACCAGCTATGTTAGGCACAATAGAAGGGTCATTTTCATCTTAGACTGGATAAAAGAAAGGCCTTCTTCATTTTCCCATAGTAATTACCTTCTTACGCCAACATGTCATGGAAATGTCATCCCTGGAATGCTTGGGGAAACATGATAATTAAAATCTACATATCCTCAAAATTAGTTTGTCCATGTAATCTGAATTCCTTTAGGCAATGTCATCTACCTGCTAATTTTAAATTGTATTCAGTTGATGCTTTCTCCTTGCTAGATACTCACTATAAGGTAGAACTATGCTTTTAAACCCTTATTAATGTATGAAAAACCTATTTATTTGAAAACATTTGCTTGGCATCAAGATAAAATTTTAGAAAAACGAAATTATTTGAAACATTTTAAATTGGTATTTAGCCTTTAGAAATCAACTAATTTGACATTTGAAAGATTAATAGCACTGAGTAAACATTGAGTTTTGCTTGATTTCAGAAGCATGATTATTTTTCAAATTCTTATAGTTAATCCCACTTGTATGGTACCTTAGAATTGGTGTTTACATTTAAGAATTTCTGTGAAATTTATAACCTAGTGGCAGATTCTGTTTTTGTTTGTTAAAGTCTATTTCTGTTGCTTTATCTTTGATTACTCCTTAAAGTATATGAAAACATTTTTATAACATATATAATATGTTATTATATAATATATAAAACATATATAATTTATTTCTTTGAGTTTTTTTTTTTTTTTTGTTCTATGAATACCTGATACCTTTCTGAGCAGTTGGTTGGTTTCTGTGAGACTTACCTCACAGCCTCAGCATTATCAGTAATTTCTGTAAACCAGGCATATAAAATAACATGTCATTACTACAAGATATCATCATGAATTCCAGAGAAATTAAGAACATTTATTATAACTGGGCAAAATTTAAAACATTTACAGTGGCATTATTGGATATAGGATGAAAATTTTATAAAATCTTATAAGATCCTCAGAATGAGGAGTCTCCCCGTTTCAGTCGGTACCCCCAAGAACTCAAAGTCCAGTCCAGTTGATGCAACATGCAAGAGGCTTTAATGATCGGGATACGATTGCGCGATTGCGCAAGCGGGCTTCCCTCAGCACACAGGCTAGAGAAGCAACACTTTTCTGGGTCCAGGTATATTTAAAGGAAAAAACCACAAGCTTAGGGTGGGGCTGTGACTCCCTGTCTGCTGAGTACATGACCAGTCCTGGGCTATTCTGCTTGAGGCCTGATGGTCTCACTGTTTGGCCCAGCAGGGGCCTCGGGGTGTGTTAATTAACCTTGTGTGCAGCTATCACTGATGGGAGGGACAGTGTGAATTCTTGGTATCCTGCTATCTTAGGGTCCTGTGAGGAAGTTGCTGGTGCTTTCTAGGTCAGACTGTCCTTCATTTTAAGTGAGGGGTTTCCTTAACTCTGCTTTTGGTTTTTCAGTTTCAAATAAATTAGTAGCCCTTCTATATACAAATGTCAAAATAGACTGAGAAAGAAATCTTAGACCCAACACCCATCACAATAATCTCAAATAATAAAAATATCTTAGGGTAACTTTAACCAAGTAAGTGAAAGACTTGAATGATAAAATCTTCCTGTATTTGAAGAAGATATCAGAAGATAGAAAGATCTCCAGTGCTCAGTGATCAGTAGGATTAACATAAAAAATGGCCGTCGTACTAAAAGCAATCTTCAGATAACACAATCCTCATCAAAATCTCAACACAATTCTTTGCAGGCTTTGAAAGGACATTTCTCAGCTTCATATGGAAATGCAAAAAAGCCATGATATCGAAAACAATCCTGAGCAATAAGTGTTGGAATATCACTATCCCTGACTTCAAGCTATACTACAGAACTATAATAATAAAACTCATCTTATTGGTGTAAAAATAGACATGATCATCAGTGGAATTGAAATGAAGAGTCACACATATTTTTGATAAAGAAGTAAGAAATACATACTGGAAAAAAGAGAGCATCTTCAAAAAATGGTGCTGTTCAAACTGGTTCTCAACATGTAGAAGAGTGCAAGTAGATCCATATTTATCACCCTATACAAAACTAAAGTCCAAGTGGATCAAAGACCTCAACATAAAACCAGACACACTATACCCGATAAAAGAGAAAGTGATCAGTAGCCTGAAACCTTTTGGTACAGGAGACAGCTTTCTGAACAGGACCCCAATAACACAGATTCTAATAACAACAATTAATAATGAGACCTCATTAAACTGAATTGCTTCTGTATGGCAATTCTTCTGTATGGCAAAGGGCACTGTCAATAGAATAAAACAGCAAGAAAGATCTTCCCTAACCCCATGCCCAATAGAGATCTAATATCCAAAATACATAAAGAACTCAAGAAACTAGATCATAACAAACCAAATAATCCTATTGAAAAATGGGGTACAGATCTAAACAGAAAATTCTCAACAGAGGAATGTCAAATGACTGGGAAAAACTTAAGGTAAGATTCAACATCCTTAGCTCCCAATGAAATACAAATCAAAACAGCTCCTCCCAGATTCCCTCTTATACCTGTGAGAACGGCTAAAATCAAAAACACAAGTGACAGCTTATGCTGGATAGGATGTGGAACAAGGGGAATATCCCTTCATTGCTGGTGGGAGTACAAACTTGTATAGCCACTTTGGAAGTCAGTGTGGCAGTTTCTCAGAAAACTGGGAATCAATATACAAGACCCATTTATATCACTCTTACATAAAGACCCAAAGGATGCTCAATTATACTACAAGGACACTCAGGACACTTGTAGTATGTCAACTACTCAATCAACTACAAGGACACTCAGTCATCTATGTTTAGAACAGCTTTATTTGTAGTACCCAGAACCTGGAAACAACTAACACATGTCCTCATCTGAGGAATGGGGAAAAAAAATGGTACATTTACACAATGAATTATTACTCAGCTGTTAAAAAGAAGTACACCTGGAAATTTGAAGGCAAGTGGATATAACTAGAAAATATCTTCCTGCATGAGGGTACCCAGAGCCAGAAAGACAAACATGGTATGTACTCATTCATAAGTAAATATGAATTGTGAAATAAAGGATAACTATGCTCCAATCCACAGACTCAGAGAAACTATATAACAAGGGAAAGTGAAATAGAAGAGATTTCATAGGTGACCTAGTACAGGTGGGGAAGGGAACATGAGCCACCAGGTTGCTGGGGGAATATTGAAAGAGACTACTGGAAATGGGAGAAAGACTGCATTTTGGGGTCAGGTACATTCCCTCGTGCTAGGGAATCTCCCAGGAATCTACATGGTTTACCCCAGCTAAGACTCATAGCAATAGCAGATACGTAGCCAGAGCTGGCCATCTCCTATGATCACATTGGTGCCTAGCCCAATTATCATCAGAGAGGCTTCATTCAGCAACCAATGGAAATGGATGCTGACCAACAGCCAAACATTAAGCAGAGTTTAGGGATTCCTACAGAAAAGAAGGGACAAAGGGGAGGGGTCCATGTCACTACAATTCAGAGAACCAACTAATCTGGGCTCATAGGGACTCAGAAAGACTGAAAACAAACAGGGGCCTGGAGGAGACTGACCTAGGCCCTCTGCATGTGTGTTTCAGTTGTGTGGTTTGGTCCTCTTGTGGGACTCCTGATGGTGGGAATAGGGGCTCTCCCTGACTCTTTTACAGGCATTTGGGACCCTACTTCTCATGTTAGTTTGCCTTGCCCAGAATCAGTGATTGATCTTGCTGCAACTTGATAATCCACATTTTGTTGATACTTATGGGAGTCCTGCCCTTTCCTGGGCAGAGGCAGAAGAGGAGTAGATTGGGAGGTGGGAACTGAGGAGGGCATGGTGGAGGGTGGGAAGGGGAGAGGGATGGGCTATTGCTTGGATGTAAAGTAAATAAATAATAAAATTTTAAAAATAATGAAAATATCAAAAAAGGAAACAATAAAGCAGTCTGAACTATGTCTTGCATTTGTGCTGTTGACAACTAGAACTCTTTACCTCATTATCCACCACTGTCTGTGTAGCTTCCCCTCTTCTTCACCCTTCTCTGTGCAGCCACCCCTTTTTCACCCCTCTAGTGCAGCCTCCAAATAATAACATAGAATGATGAAAACGAATGGGTGAACTTTGTTTTTACTAATGGCTATGTCCAAAGCATATTTTCTCAGAGATTTTAATTTTTTTTTAATTAAACCATATGTTTTTCCTCTCTCACCTTCCACTCTTCCTGCTAACCCCCACTCTCAATTCACTCAGGAGATCTTGTCTTTTTCCCCTTCCTAGGCAGATCCATGCATGTTGCTCATAGGGGTCTCTTTATTAGATAGGTTCTCTAGGGTTGTGGCCTGTAGGCTGGTTGTTCTTTGCTTTATGTCTAATATCTGCCTATAAGTGAGTACATATTATATTTGTCTTTGTGGGTCTCAGTCACCTCAGTCAGGATGCCATTCTCTAGTTCTGTACATTTGCCTACAAATTTCAAGATATTGTTTTTGAATGCTGAGTAGTACTTCATTGTGTAAATGTACAACATTTTCCTTATCAATTCTTCAGCTGAGGGGTAATTAGGTTGTTTTCAAGATCTGGCTATTATGCATAATTCTGCTGTGAACATAGTTGAGTGAATATCCTTATGGTGTGAGTGTTATATCCTTTGGGTATAGGCCCAAAAGTGGTATTGCTGGATCTTGAGGTAGACCAATTTTCAATTTTCCTGAGAAACTACCATACTGATTTCCAAAGTGGCTGCACAAGTTTGTTCTCTCACCAGCAGTGGAGGAGTGTTTCCCTTACTCCACATGCTCTCTAGAGTAAGCTGTCATCAGTTTTTGGCCTTGGCCATTCTTAGGTGTAAGATGATTTTCCTGATATGTAAGGATGTTGAACAATTTCCTAAGTGTCTTTCAGACATTTTAGATTCCTCTATTGAGAATTGTCCCCCACTTTTTAATTGAATTATTTGGTGTTCTGGTGACCAGCTTCTTGAGTTCTTTGTATATTTGGGAGATCAACCCTCTGTGAGATGTGGGGTTGGTAAAGATATTTTCCCATTCTGTTGGCTGTCGTTTTGTCTTGTTGACTTTGTCTCTTGATTTACAGAAGCTTCTTAGTTTCAGAAGGTACCATTTATTCATTGTTGTTCTCAGTGTCTATGCTACTGGTGTTATATTTAGGAAGTGGTATCCTATGCCTATGCATTAAATGTATGTCCCTCTTTCTCTTCTGTGAGGTTCTGTGTGGTTAGATTTATGTTGAGGTCTTTAATCCATTTGGATTTAAATTTTGTGCATGGTGATAGGTATGGATCTGTCTGCAGTCTTCTACATGTTGACATCCAGTTATGTCAGAACTATTTGTTGAAGATGCTTTCATTTTTTCATTGGATTTAACTTCTTTGTCAAAAATCAAGGGTTCAGAGGTGTGTATATTTATATATATATCTGTTTTCCATTTGATTCCACTGGTCTACCTGTCTATTTTTATGCTAATACTAAGCTGTGCTCATTTCTGTAGCTCTATAGTAGAGTTTTAAGTCAGGTATGGTGATACCTCTAGAAGTTGCTTTATTGTACAGGAGTGTTTTGACTATCCTATATTTTTGTTTTTTCTTTATTTTTTTATGTGTCTTGGTGTTTTTAATTTTATATTCATTTGCCTGTTTATACGGCTGTATGAGAGTGTTGGATCCCCTGGAACTGGAGTTACACATAGTTGTAAGTTGCATGTAGGTGTGGAGAATTGAACTCAGGTCCTCTGCAAAAGCAGCCAGTGCTCCTAACTGGTGAGTCATCTCTCCATCCCCATGTTTTTGTTTTTTCACATGAAATTGAGTATTGTTCTTCAAGGACTGTGAACAGTTTTTCTGGGATTTTGATGGGGATTGCATTTATCTGTAGATTGATTGCTTTTGGTAAGATTGCCATTTTTATTATGTCGATCCTATCTATCCTAGAGTATGGGGGATCTTTTCATTTTCTGATGTCTTCTTCAATTTGTTTCCTCAAAGACTTAAAGTTATTGTCATACAAATCTTTCACTTTTGGGTTAGAATTACCCCAAGATGTTTTTTCCTAATTTGTGGCTATTTTACAGGGCCATGTGTCTTTGGTTTCTTCCGCATCCTGTTTATTATCTGAATATAGGAGGGCTACTGATTTTTTTTTTTTTTTGAGCTGATCTTGTATACTGCTACATTACTTAAGGTGTTCAGTAGTTGTAGGAGTTCCCTGGTGGAATTTTGGGGGTCATTCATGTTTATTGTCTTATCACCAACAAATAGCGAGAGTTTGACTTCTATTGATTTCCTCTTGATCACCTTTTGTTCTCTTTCTGCCCTAGCTAGAATTTCAAGTACTTTACTAAGTATGTATGAAGAGAGTGAATAGCCTTGTTTGGCTTCTGATTTCAGTGGGATCACTTTAAGTTTTTCTCCATTTGGTTTGATGTTGACTATTGGCTTAATGTATATTGCCTTTGTTGTGTTTAGGTATGTTTCTTGTATCCCTGCTCTCTCCAAGAACTTTATCAAGATGGGGTGAATTTTGTTGAAGGTTTTTTTGACATCAAATGAGATGATCATGTGTCTTCTTTCTTTTAATATACATATATATATATGCATATATATGTATATGTATATGTATATATATTATTTACTCTAAACAGCCACACAGACAAAACGCCATATGAACACAAGGGAAGAAGTGCAGAATGGAGACTCTAGACAACTTTGGATCTGAGGCTCATAAGCAACAGCCCAGGTTTATGAGGAGGACAAGGATGGGGAGAGAGGGACAGTGTGGACCTGTCATACAGCCAGCTGGAGGCCAGAGAACAGTGGGAAGCATGCCTGCATCCGAGCATGAAGAACCTAGCTCCTAGGGGCTTACCAAGAACAAAAGTTTATCATTTTCCAGCAGTTGAAATACTGACATCAATATTAAAATAAAAGCAAGTTTTACATAACAATCAAAAATACAAAAGAGTGAAGGAAGAGACCCTGTATGAAAAACTGGGGCAATTCAGCAAATTGAGACTGTAAATGCCAGGTGCCCACTCAACCCTCCCTGGTGACTAGTAACTGTGCGGAGCGACTTAGATAAGCAAAAGGTTGTAAACAAGTTCTTGCCAAGCCAATCCCTTCTTCGTCATGGAGCCACAGTGCCGCTGCTTATGAGGGGGCAAATTTCTTCACTTGTGCTCAAACCCTTTTCCCATATTCCATTCTTGTTTTGGCAGTAAATGGTGTAGGCCTCTGCTTGAGCTGGGTCTTGAATATTTGTTTCATTTAGAAGTTCGTGTATTCCTGATAAGATCTATTTGATTGTGATAGCTGGCTTCCAGTCCTTGTCTTCCTCCAGGATGGATAGGCACACTGTGCCAGAAGGATCCACATTTGGGTGAAACAGTTGTGACTCAAATTTACATTTTGGTGGTGAGGATGGATAGTCATTTTTGAAAAGCATCCGTAGTTTGAACAAGCCTCTTTCCCATGAAGTCCCCTTCTTTCTAGGGATAGCTCACTCCCAATTCATCAGTTTCATCGTGCCTTCAGGGTTTTTTGTTGGTTGGGACAGTCACAAAGCCAAAAGGGTGGTTCTTCCTCCAAGCTTTCCTTTCCTGGACAATTGCCTAAGGGCAATCCCAGACATATTCAAAATCCCTGCCACCGCAGCGCGGCCCATCGAAGTGGTAGAGGCCTCGGTTTGTTTTTACTTGGATTACACTGACAGATTTTCATGTGTTGAATCATCCCTGCATCTCAGTGATGAAGCCTACTTTATCATGGTGGATGATTTTTCTGATGTGTTCTTGGATCCAGTTTGACAGTATTTTAGTATTTTTGTGTCAATGTTCATGAGGGAGATTGGTCTGTAATTCTCTATCTTAGTTGTGTCTTTGTGTGGTTTGGGTATCAGTGTAACTGTAGCCTTCTGAAAAGAGATTGACAATATTCAGTTTCTATTGTGTGGAACAATTTGAAGAGTATTGGTAGTAGCTCTTCTTTGAAGTTCTGGTAGATATCTACTCTGAAACTATCTGGCCCTGGGCTTTTTTTGTTTGTTTGTTTGTTTGTTTGTTTGGTAGACTTTTGGTGACTGTTTCTATTTCCATAGGGGTTATGGGTCTATTTAATTTGTTTATTTGGTTTTGTTTTAATTTTGGTATGTAGTACTTACCAGAAAATTGTCCTACTCCTTTAAATTTTCCAATTTTGTGGAGTACAGGTTTTCAAAGTATGACCTGATGATTCTCTGGATTTCTTCAGTGTCTGTTGTTATATCCCCCTTTTGTTCTGATTTTGTTAATATGGATATTGTTTCTGTGTCTTTTGGTTAGTTTGGATAGAGGTTTGTCTATCTTAATTGATTTTCTTGAAAAACCAACTCTCTGTCTCATTGATTCTTTGTAATGTTTTCTTTGTTTCTATTTCATTGATTTCAGCCCTCAATTTGATTATTTCTGGCTGACTATTGCTTCTGGGTGAGTTTGCTTGTTTTGTTTCTAGAGCTTTTAGTTGTTTTGTTAATTTAGTAGTGTATGATTTCTCTAACTTCTCCATGTAGGCAGTTAGTGCTATGCATTTTTCTCTTATCACTGTTTTCATTGCCCCATAAATTTGGGTATGTTGTGCTGTCATTTTCATTGAATTTTGGGAAGTCTTTAATTTCTTTCTTTACTTCTTCCTTGACTCAGGGGGTGATTCAGATGAATATTGTTCAATTTCCATGAATTTTAGGCTTTCTGTCATTAGTGGTGTTGTTGGATTATAATTTTAAGCTACAGGGGGTTATTTCATTTCTTTTGTGTCTGTTGAGGTCTTCTTTGTTACCAAGTATGTGGTCAATTTTATAGAAGCTTCTATGGAGTGCTGAAAAGAAGGTATATTCTTTTGTGTTTGGGTGGCATGTTCTATAGATGTCTGTTAGACCCATTTGGTAGTTCTCTGTTAATTTACCATCTGGTTGGCCTGCTTAGTGATGAGAGTGGGATGTTGAAGTCTCCCACTCTTAGTGAGTGGGGCTTGATGAGTGATATAAGCTTTATTAATGTTTCTTTTACAAATGTGGATGCCGTTGAACTGGGGGCAGAAATGTTCAGAATTGAGACATTATCTTGATGGATTTTTTCAGAGATGAATATGAAATGACAGTCTTCATTTCTTTTGTTTAATTTTAGTTTGAAGTCTATTTTGTTTGATATTAGGATAGCTTCTCCATCTTATTTGTTAGGTCCATTTAATTGGAAAATCTTTTCCCAACTCTTTACTCTGAAGTAACATCTGTCTTTGTAGTTGAGGTGTGTTTCTTGTATGCAACAGAAGGATGGAGTCTGTACAAAATGTATTTTTAATTAGAAAATCATTGTTTAAAACTACAAATATTATGAGTGTACTTATGTAAAACAGCTATTTACATCTAAAACAACTCCTTAGAGAAAAATTTAAAAGATCCCCAGGGAAGTAACACTGATTCTCCCCCAGAGAAACAAGGTAGAAAAATGTGGAGGGTCTGTATTTCATATTTTCATTTTCTTTTTCTCTGAACCACCTACTTTTTCTCTCTTTTGCCTTTATTTTACTCTTTTTGCAAAAGCATGTATTACTTTTGTAGCTAAAAGCTTTGTGAAGAAGTTTCTCTACTTCAGAGGCAAAGGAAAGAAAACCTATTGGGGTATCTTTGTAGCTGCTTTCAAATGAGAATTCACAGTCTTATTTATGGTGAGTGTGGGAAATGTCTAGGGAAAACATCACAGTGCTTTAACTTAATGCTTGTGGATCTTCATGGGTCACTTCCTTGCTCTCTCTTCTCCCAGGCTGATTACATAGTTTGACTGTGATTTGATGGCTATCCCTCGGCCTGCTTCTGTGGGGGTAAAAGGCATCCCAGTGCAGTTTGTTCTTCTGTGGGAGCTATACAGCCTTTGCCTTCTTTGCAAAAGATTATCTTGACCTTTTACTTGTTGGGAGTCTAGTAATCAACTTGATTTAAAAATTATACATTAAAATTAAAAGTTATACATTCTATGACTTTATCCAGAGTAACTTATAGGTTTGGAAGATACCAGGACACCTTTTTACATTTATTTTAACAAATTTCCATTTTCCACGATAGTTTCTTAATGTTCTTTCTGCAATGTTTGGAAATAATGTAGATTTTGGAGTAATTGTCTATAATTGTGAAAACATTCTAATAGAATAGTTATAATGAAAACCAAAATGGCAACATACATACCGATACACTTCCCTTGAAGAAGTAATTAACCCATAATAACTTCATAAAAAATATTTGATATTTTAGAAATAAGATTCATCTGACAAAATGATGTGATTGAAATCTATACTGACTTTTGATTCTGTTTTGCATGTGGGAACTCTGTTTAGAAGAGTCCCCTCTTATTCTTTCAACCTGTCTCATTTTCACTCCTTGCAACTTTATGCTTTTACAAAACTAGTCTTTACAGGTGCCTCATTAGTACAGTTGACAGTGCATTAGTCTCATAATCTGATAGTCCCAAGTACAAAACTAGTCTTCAGAAGAAATGGATAATGTTGGTCTATCGTGTACTGAGATCATAGAAGCTGGTATCTGTTGAAACAGAACTAATAAGCTTTGTGAGAAAATTTATTTCTAGCCTTTCATCTATCTTCCCAAGATGGAATTTAAATTACTGCCATCTTTATTATTTTAAATTTATTCTAAATTTCAATGGCATTAATCCAACAGATTCAGTAAAGTGTCATAATTCTTTGTAAGTATAAATGCAAGTCAAAATTTCCATTGCCTTATACCTATATGATATGCTTATCATGTAAGTTTTATGGAATAAATATTGCTGCTTTTAGAACTCATATGTTAAATAATATACCAGGCATGACAGTTTTAATTGTTATCTTGAAATATTTTAAATTTTTCCAATAATTTAGTCTACACATCATTTTAAGTTTGGTGTACTTATTCAGATAATTGATATATCTGCACATGGAAAATAATCTGTGAAAATTATAGTAAGTAAAACTTATTTTGCTTTGCAGTATTTGCATATTTAATTTTATGGGAAAGCACACTGGCAATTTAGTGTCTTCATGTTAGATGTCATTAAAACTGTGATTCTGGCTAGAGGTAGGTAGATATATTCTTTGTAGTTGATTGTTTTAAGATCTGTAAGCTTGGATATTATAGTAAATTGGCTTCTTTCACAGTTGATATTCATTAAAATTTATTAAGGGAACATAACATTAAATGCTGCATTTTCATTTAGAAACAAATGCTGTTTAGCATTTTCTCAGCTGACTGTGTACTTCTGTTTGTGACCAGGTGCATACTATTGGTTGACTAGCATGTCTTGAGTACTTCTGTATTAGTCATTGTGTCAAGCAAGGACTAATTGAATTAGTAACATAAGATTCTTGCATTGATGGAGATTATAGTTACTGAAAGGATGGAAACTTTAAATGCAAATAAGTATGGCACATGTTGTTATAATTGTCATGGCAATTGTCATGGTAAAAAGGAAGGGTTCACTCCTCTATATCACTGTGGAACCCTTCCCAGAGGCTGTTACTGAAGCAGAATAAAAAAGAGTGTTGGGACACTGATGTCTATAATTGATGAACTGACCACTAGAGAAATATTTATTTTAACATTAAAGAATTACAAAATGTACAAGGAAAGTAAAACTTTATAGTGTTCATTAAAGAGTCACAGTGAAAAAAAAAATGTCCCAACCCCTCTATTGAGCACTTGGTATTTACACATATTAGCAAGTAGGTATCTAATCTTAGTAAAAATCTAATTCTGTTTGGAAGTAGGTACAAATTGACATCAGTTAGGGACCTACCAAGTTGGTTACCCCTGGGACATTAGTGCCACTACTGTGCCATTGGTGTTATCTGATCATGTGGTTCACAGTTGTGTAGGAATATAGATGGCTTTTGTCCTGTAGCACCTCCTGGTACAATAGGCTTCCAGGTCAGTTACATCTTTATTGCCCTAAGCCCTGTGTCTGATGTGTGACATTTGTGGTGTCTTCAGTAAGAGTCTTACTTTGAAGTTCTGGAAGGCAACCAAGGATAACAGTAAAACAGTCTATATTGTTTATTGGAGTGCCTGGTGCAATGTATTTTTTTTTATTTTAATATTTTAAAATAATTTGGCTCTGCAGTTGAATATTGTAAAGATATATAAAACTTCATGGTCTTACTTGGTCATAATGGATTGTAGTTGATGAAAGTTACAAAATTCTCTACTTTATCCTATCTTGGTTGAGTTCTATAGAAGTCTAAGGAAAGTTGCTTCATTGTTTTTACATAGTCGGACAGCCAAAATGAGGCGGTATCAACCACAAGGTCACTGTAGATCCTATTGGGCTCAGTGGCATGTGGCCTGTTCTTGGTGGCCATTTCCCTTTGCTGCTTCTGTGAATGGCTGAAGGTCACTCAGCTGCCTGTACTGCATTGTTCCTGACAGTAGAAATACAAGCAAATAGCCTCCCTTTGCAGAATCGGATTACAATTAATGCAGGATGGTGAGAGGAGCAGTCTCTACAGAGAATGTGATATCCCTTTCAAGAACATTTTTCTACTTTGCTTAACAGATGGACAGCTTTGGGCACTGTCTAATATATTTTAGGCACTAATTATTCCTGAGGCATGTCTAAGAGTAAGAAATTATAGACTCACCTTACCTCCCAAGTGCATCATATCAGTGACCTCACTTCTTCCAAGTCAGCAGGTAGGAATATATAAGTACTTGTCTTTGGGGTTTTGCTTTTAAGAGTGCATTAAATGTCAATCTCAAGCACAGCAGTTTGTTCATAAGTAGAAGCATGCTGGCAGTGACTGAGTGTGTGTGCACGCACACACATGCACATCTGGAAAGCAACACTTCACCTTCCCATAGATTTTCCTCATGCTCAGGAAGTCCTCTGTTAGCAAATGTGACTGATGTAACGAATGCATTTTGCATGCTGTGATGGAATTGAAATTGTGCTGTGAGGCTAAGCAAAGCAGTTCATCTATATTTGCCTTGGCTCTTTTATCTGTCATCTGAAGGAAAAATATTATGCAGAATAGCTTTTTAAGATGAATGTCATTCAAAATATGAATTAATGTACTGTACAATGTATGAACCTTCCAAACATGCTGGACTGAACACTGTGGTGTGTCCCTTAATCACACTGTGAGCTGGACAGTATGCATCTGGGCCTCTCACATTTGTTGTCTTTGTGATACTTCCATATCTTTCATTTTAAATATGTGGTGGTCACTTTATTTCTCCTTTTTAATTTGTTCAAAGGGACAGGAAATGGCATGTAGCAGTAGATCTGTACCATATGTTCTCATCTAAATGGAAACAAAACAAAACAAAAAGTGTGATTACAGCTCCATGCATTGTTGATCATGGTGTTTCTGGAGTTTTGGAACTCCAGAAACGGAGTATGCATAGATACCTTTTACACATGTATCTTCATGCTGCCTTGTTGGTTTGGTTCTTGTAGAGAAGCAGGAAGCTCATTCTCATGAACTGTGAATTCTGAAGTCAGGCTTCTTGAGAAAACCAAGGCTCTAGAAGCTATTAGTTGTACAAGTTCAGTCATTATTAAGAACATGCAGAAGATGGTATTAGAAAGTAATATGAGGATATTTAGGTGGTGTGAAGAAAACTAGCTGATGGAGGGCAGGGTGCACAAGGGAGGAAAACAATTGAAAACAGAGTATGACACACACTTAGAAAATGATGTAACAAAATGCATTATTTTTTGTGGTTCCCTAAAAAATTAGTGAAACCCAAACAAGCTTAATAGGAACATTTGAACATGAATGTGACAGACATAATGCCCCTTCTTTTAAGCCCATTTAATCATTTTCTATTGTTTTTCTATTTTTTTTTCTAACATCACAAAGAAGAGGGGGTTATTTAACTAAATCATAATAAATCTCATGTATTGTAGGCAAAATAAATTTTTCACTATTGAAAAACCATAAAAGCACATTTGTGATAGGTGAAAAAGCTATGTAATACAATGTTTGTGTTTTTGGTTACACTAGGTTTAATTTTAAATTGAAGCCTGGAGGACTTGTAGAATCAGGAAGAAAAAAGAAAGCTTGTTTTTGCTAAGATGTCAGTGTTTATCACAGAGCATGAAAAATAGAGCAAGCAGTTAGAAAGCTTAGAGGAATAAAAAATAATAACTGTTCCTCTGCCTTGGAAATAAAAGGGAATGATGAAGCACACACCTGCCAGCTCAGCCATCAGGGATTTTAGCAATTGACCAGACATTTAATTCAATGAGAAAAATAAGTAAAAAAAAAAAAAAAAAAGGAAGAGACAATGCTTTGAGATGTGTATCTGTACACAGTTTTACCACTGATTTGATGCAATGATAACTGGCCATGCTAATTTCCATTGATAATTGATCTGAAATAATTTCATTAGCACACACAGTCTCACTCCACCTGAATACACTTAAGGCTTTTCTATAAATGCAAGCTTACTGTACCCACACGGGATTCTGTTTATTGACTTAGGACAACAATTTGCATGCACGCACATTTAAACCAGGATAGATAAAGGTTAATAATACATAAATCTATGATATAGTGTTTTCCCTGCAGCGGTGAGACCTTGGGTTTGAATCCTCAAACCGTTAAAAACCTAAGTTACTAGAGATAAGCTTTTCACTCACAAGCACAAAGTCAGTATTCTTTCCCACTTCTCAGCCCTCTGATTCCTCACCCCTGGGTAGGCAGAGATAGAAATCCTGGTAAGTGAAGTCAGTACAGGTTCCTAAGCTCCTAAACTGTGAAAATGGCAGTTTTCAGAGACTTCTGTATTGTAAATACACCTTGTTCCTTTGGCTTTATCTTGTCCAAGTTCTTTGCGAAAGGATGCCATAATTCCTCAATATCTGTCAGGTTTTGGAGACTGTAGACCAATATGTCTTAATTCCTTTGATTACTTTCTATGCTTGGGCTATCATAATAGCAAGTTTCAAGTCTAGAGTATAAAAGCATTACAGAAAAACTAGAGTAAACAACTCTGTCATATTTATTAAGTATTACTGCAGTACTCCTGCTCATTAGTGTCAAGCTGATTTCATTTCTGCCAGACTCTCATATCTATGCACTATTCCTTCTTTTTGTTTTTAAAGGTGGCTCACACAGAAGCACAGATTGAAGTCTTCCCATGGTTCTAATTCCCACCAAAGCCTCTCAGGTGTCAAAGAGCAAGAGCACAGAGGCAAATGTTCTTGTTATTTTAACTGTAACTTCTGGCTATATGGACCAACGTTCTGTAGAGCCTCAAGGAAGTATGGCCACAAAAACAAGGATGCATGAACTTTCTCATTGCTCCTGAGTAACAAACTTCAGTGGTTGGGGCAGCTAAACCATTCTCTTTAGCTTGCTTCTATTTACTATTTGAGAGAAGTTTTGTCTCAGCAGGGCTGCTGGTCGGCATGATTAATGGAGCTGACTGATGCCCTGGGAATGGAGCTTAACTCTCAGTGGCTTTATTATATGCTGTTTTCATAGGACTGGCTGATTCTTTCCATGAAGACAGCTAGTTGGAACAACGTCCCTTGCCTCAAAGTATCTTACTAAGTAGGTAATCTTACTATTGATAAAGGAGAAATTATTTTACAGAATTTATAGTGAAATAACAAGCTAATGTGTTTTAATGATGTAAGTTTCTCCCTTTGGGGGAATATCAATCACCAAGTTTTTTAAGTGGCTACTCTCCAAGTCCCTTTCCATGGTACGTCGTTACCAGAAAATCAGTTTCACACAGACAGACTTGTAGTTTCTTCAAGGAAAAATACTTCTAGTAAAGGCAGAGTCCTCTTGTAAACTGTTATGGATTGGATGTTCATGTTTTTCCTAAATTCATGTACTAACATACTGACATACTGAGCATATATATATATATATACATATATATATATATATATATATGTATATGTATATATATATATATTTCAGGGTTTGTGGATTTGGGATTAGTGACCTTAGTAGAGCTCTCCAGAGAAGCATCTCACTGTTTTTCATATTTGAGGATACAAGGAGAGAAGCTCTGTCTCAGACATCCAGTCTCAGGACCATGAAAGATAAATATACCCTTGTATATAAGATTTCCAGTGTGTGATGGATTTTAAGTAGTAACCTGGGGCGGGGAGCGGAGTACAGACACATTGGTGGTAACAGGAGCAGTGGAAAGCACTGAGGGCCAATGAGGGGAGGGAGACAAGCCCTTAGGTACCTTTAGTCCTTCAGAGGGCCCCTGCCAAGGTGACCCTCTGGCTATGGCTTCTTCTTTGACAGGTGTTTAATTATCTTGGCCCAGACTTTCCTCTACCTCTTTAAAAAAAATACTTTCATTTTCCCAATTAGAGGCTGTAAACCTTCTTTGTCCTGGTGTATAGGAAGTAATTAAGGCCTTTGGCCAGATTGTCTGGATTTGATTCCAGGGTTGCCAGTTGTTGCCTAAGTAATTTGGGGGCAGATGATTTAAGACCTTTGAGCTCAGTACCTAACCCTGATGTTAGCCCATGTGGGTCTGTACAGAGAATGGATTAATGTGTGTAAAGCTCTTAAAGTAACACCTGCTACACAATAAACTCTTCTAAAAGTGATTGTTATGGTGATAATTACAAAAACAAACAAACAAGCAAAAACCCTGTTTAATCCTGTCTGAAGCATTTATCTATTCATCCAACAGACATTTTAGACACAGGGTTCTAAGCATAGAGTATGTCTCATTCCCAACAGACTACTTGTGTAGAGTGAGATTATAATTTAAGAGATGAGAAGGAGGTTAAATTCCTGCTCTAACATGATTTAAAATGCAGAATTTGGATATGTTTAAACTTGGGCTTGAGCGATACTGTCTTGAATATGTGGACACTCTTACTAAGGGGCAGGATTAGATTTTGATGTTCCAAACAGGGCTAACCTGGTGGTCATGTCACCAGGTCTCAGGAATTAGCAGTTGTCTCAGTTACCTGGCTTCCTGAGAACCTCTGATGGAATATTAAGTTCCTTGGCCCATAAAGGAGTTGAGTTCAGGGCTTGCCAGAAGACTACCACCTGTGTATTTTTGTACACCTTCTTTTTGTGTCACTCAGCATATGGATTGCAGTTATGTCAACTCTAATGTCTGTGTGTTAGACTCTCAAAGTCTCTTTTTCTCTGTACTACGATATATTCACTTAAGCAGCCAAAAATCAGTCCAGTGCTAATTCTCTCCAGGCTAAATGGACTACTTTGTATGGAACTCTGGAGATAAGGAGGCATAAAACTGGTAAAAGGGAAAATTTCATATAAGCCGGAGAGGCCAAATTCCAAAAAAATTTAGACTGGGTCTCATTTCACTCATGTCTGAACCTTGGCCTGACTCCTGGGTTTCACCTGTTTTTGAAGTGCTGAGTCATCCTTAATGATAGGTATCCAGTTAAGGTCCTAGGCAGTCCAGAGATTGCCTGGAATGAGAGAGTCTGCTGCATTGGGCAATAGGAAGAAATAAGAAAGACTAAAGTAGGGAGGAGGTGGTGGCCAGTCCCGTGGCTGCAACTATACTGGCAGAGAAGATGATGTGTGAGAAGCATGCACATGCTCCCTTTCGCTGCTTTGTTTACCAAAGCTATGTGTTCTCATTTCTTGTAACATGGAGTCATCTGGAAAAATCAGCTGCAAACTGTAGACCTGTTCACAGAATAGTTTTTTAATACACCACATCATAAAATGTGTAAGGTTAAAAATTATGCCAGTTAAATAGAATGTTTAAGAAAATATTTAAAAGCTTGTACATATATATTTCCTAATAATGCTTTTAAATATTTAATTAAACTAAATAGTTATTCTTTTGATGCAGTTTTGAAGTAAGCATATTTCACAGAAAATGGGAATATATGCATGTGTGTGTGTGTGTGTGTGTGTGTGTGTGTGTGTGTGTGCACACGCATGGGTAAAAGCCTTGTATTGGTTCCTAATCATAGGATTTAGTTTGGGTAATTTCTGTTTATATACCTGTACTGATATTAAATATTGTGTTCAATTCTCAACACTTTTAGAAGTAAGCTGTTAGAGGTAATAGGTCTTGAACCCGTATGGGTTTTGTTGTTGTTTTGTTTTGTTTTGTTTTGTTTTTTTCCTTCATCTTCATGGCTCTTGATATCCAGCCTCATGTCTCTTGGTTTATTTTATCACTGTGAGGCATAGAAGGAGGAGGCCTGTGGGTTAGGGTGATTGCTTTTATGTATTAATGGTACATGTGGAGGGTCTCATTAGCTTGCACAGCATGGGGAACTTGTGTAGTTGTCGCACAAAGTTCAAAAAGACCCACTGCAAAGCTGTCTTGACTATTTCTGTCTCAGTATTTTTATTTGTAGCTTTAAAGGATGTTCACAAAATTTCTTGGGACAGGTTAAGTACTACATGGCACATGAACTGGGTCTCGACCACAGCCTTTGAGATTTACTGAAGGTTCTTCGGCCAATAGGAGTGATACCAATGCCTTGAACTATTTTCATTCTGTGTCATTCATACACTGACCAGCAATGACACTATTTAAAAATCAAAGCAATGCATTAGCCATATTGGTAGAAACTTATTGCTTTACTATGTATTTGTGGATTGGATATTTTTATTAACATTGTCTTTATAGGGCTCAAACTTTATTGTATTTACTGACTATAAGTTCATACAAATATTATTGTGGGTAAGCTAGGGGAGTGTGGGGATTTGAAATTAGGTGTTTCTTTACATTGAATACTACTCCTCAGTTCAGGTTTCTTGTATGCCCCACATGAACAAGCATTTTTCTTATCTGCATTAATAGTTCTGAGTAGCCTTTAAATGGAAGTGGCCTGGGTGTGGCTCAGGTTAAGACCAGACTCCAGGCCTTGTTAGCAGAGCAGCATCCCTCTTGTTGATGTCTTGGTGCCTCTGTGACTCTGCTTGTGGGGATCTACTGCTGCCTGAGACCAGAAGCTCCAGAGAGAAAGAGGCAACTGTAGTCCTCAGCGACTGAGTCAGTAAACAGATCAGGTCCTTTGCATGTTATTAATTTCATATTGTTAACATATGCAGGATTTTGAAGCCTGGACAAAGTCCACCATATGCAATATAACTAATCACAAACAATGACATCTAGGGTTTCGTTTTATATGCAAACAGACACTGCAAGTATATTTAGGGTAGATTAAAGAACAGAGAATATCATTAACTTCTGATTCAGTCCCATTACCTCCCTCTCTATTTTTCTTTGATTCGTAACACAAAATTATCTGTCTCTGGAAGATCTTAGTGTGATCTTTGATTTTTCATGTCTATAATAAATAGCCAGAATATGAGAGCGGTTATCTTTCCTTGAATATAAGGCATAATTTTGGGTAATAAGTAGACATCAGCATTTTTTCCGTTATTGTGGCAACATGCAAAAAAACACTTTATAAATGCTAAAAATTAGATCAAGATAACTGGAGTAACTTCCAAAGCTCTTTCAGCTCACATAGCTAATGGCAGGTCTAGCTCCTAAGAAACCATTACCACTTAAACTCTGAGGTCCATGTTCTTTTTTTGAATTGAACTTTTGTCTTTTATTTTATGGCAAATATTTCACAGGCACTTGCAATTTCTTAAGTGAGGCATTTTGTGCCCTTGAGTTAAAGGCCCAGGAAAAGCCGTAAATAGACCTTGTGAAAGGAATTGCTCTTTTAGCAGCAACAACAGAAATCTTATGAGAGAAGTCATGCTAATGAGAAACAGTGTACAGTGTAGCTGCCTAGAAAAGTGCCAACCCAACTTCTGGCAGTAAGTCTGAGGATATAGCTTCTGCTTGTCCCACTTAAGCTCTGAATGCATATGTAGTCATTTCTCTTTATAACTCTCCATGGACAAAGCTTGCAATATCAGTTCTGAAATGATATGAGTGGCTCCCAGTGAAATGAAGCTGAGGAAGCTACTGCCTAAAATACAAACTCTTCTTAAAAAGCCTGTTTCCTTGCTGAGCCTGCCAATTTCCATAATTAGTCAGAGGCAATTAAATATCTTAATTAGTTTGATCTTTATGGAATTTCCAGAATATTTCTATTTTGTAATCAGCACTGAATTTGAGTATATGACTAATATCTTTTATAAGAGCCTACATTAGCATATATCAAAATAGTTTCCTTGAGCTGTTTTAGGGACATAATCTCCATATACACTTCAAATAATCTCAGAGTTGTGCATTATTACTTACTTGTAATACATGTCTGTATACAGTATGGGATTAAGTGAAATATAATGGTTTTCCTGTATTTTCTTGGTAAATATTCGGTCACATACATCTAGGATACATTTAGAAACAATGCCATGAGCATTTATGTAAGTGAATCTTTTTATTTTTACGTAGAAAAATTGCTAATATAAATGTATGTGAAATATAGCAAGACACAAATTGAAGTGAACATTGCCAATCTATGTATGAATCATCAGTCAAGTCACAGTTCAAATTAACATTTATTTGATTATTGAATTGCTGGTTTACAGAATTCCATTTATATAAGTACTTGAAGGAACCCAAATGGTTTACACAGCCCAAGCTCTCCTGTTTTCTTTTGCCTTTCTCCCTCTCTATTTCTAAATCCATTGGCTATGTCTATAATACCAACTTTTTAATTCCCTTATTTGTAAGTCGTTTCTTGAAATCTTGCCTGCACTAGATTCAAATCAGACTGTCATCAGTACCTCCCACCCCAGAGATTCCTTCTCTGAGGAACATGCTTGATTTTATTTATTTTCCTAGTCCATTATTTTTGGCTCATGTTCTCCTTTCTAGTTCTCTCTCACTATTTTCCCCCAACTGTTGCTTCCCCAGCCCCTTTTCAGTTGATAAGCACATGAATGCATTTTTGACTCCAAACTGTCTGTATCCATTGTTTTTCCAGCTTCCTTGAATCCCAGGCAAGTCAGAGGTTTTTCCATCTGACTTAGCTGCAGCGTGGTTTCTCAAACTGAATGCTGTTCCAGACTTTGAGCAGAATCTGACTTCCTTCATTCTAATAGGACAAAGAATCTAGTGAAGGGGGATGTGTTCATGTGAGAGTTTGGCAGGGGTTGGGGTGATATACGAATATTATAACCTCAAAAAAAAAAAAAAGTAGTGGTGATAAATACCTGGTTGGTAGTGGCAGAAACCAAAACCATACCCTTGTTTCAATTTCTTGGTTCTATTTATTTATCTATGTATTTATTATGCCAGGGTTTGCTCCAGGGCTCTACTAAGTATACTGAGTAGTTAAGTCCCAGAAGTGTGCATCACACATACACACTATTGATATGATTGAGACAGACAAGGAAAGAAAAAAGATTTGTAAGTTATATTTATCTATTCCATACTCATCCCATTTTCTGGAAAGGGAGAGAAGTTTTAAAATTTTTTTATACTCTCAAAAATTTTTTTTATACACGTTTCTTTTTATTGAAGTAAGTGGAAATGTTCTTAAGGGTTTTCAAGCCAAAATTTTTATTCAATGCTTGTTTTATGTGTAAGCAACATTTGAGCATATCTAAAGTGACAGATTAGCTAGCTACCAAATTTATCGCTATTGGCTGTAACTATAAGAGGTAATCAGAAATCTGAAAGCAATGATAAGGAGCCCTGAGTGCACTTTATTCTTGTGTTAGCTTTTATCGTGCTGCTGAAAAGAGTTATGGGCAGATTAAATAATGAGAGTAATTTGTTTTGGATTATATCAGACATCTGCACTTGTTTCAGTGTCTACTTCCAAAATCAGAAAGTTCATTTGTGTATTTCAGAGCAGGCCAATATTCTGCCATGTCTACTATTGATAGTCTGACTTTGGACTCAATGCTACTCTTGCAGCTACTTGCTGGAATATGGAGTCTTTGCATCAAGCCATGGACTCACATGTCACAGACTGGTTTTTGTGTGGCCATTATGGGAACCAGGCAATCGATCAGCTCTTGGTCCATTTCTGAGTCAAGCCCTGTGGATGAGGGAAAAAGATGATAAAAAGAAAGACAGAGACATAAGAGTGACAGCAGGTAATCTTCAGTACATACTGAATGTGCCCTGTTTATTTCACACACCAACTTAAGTAATCAACCAAAAGTGAGGACAATGGCAGAAGATATTATGTATAGAGGGCAAATGGCAGTTACTTCCCTTAATCCTAAAGACACTCCATAACTGTGTTTACTCTTTGCAGTCATGGTGAGTGCAAACCTGTTTGGGCCCAAGTCTGTTGTTATTCAGATAGGAGCCATTCACCACTGAGGCCCAGACATCCTGTAGCTAATGTCTCATGGACAATAGGAGTGATTTGAGCTTTCTAAATTTGTGGCAAGGTGGAATGGATTCCATATATGGGTCTCAACACACATGTAACAGTGGAGTTTTAGCTTCTCCACATTTTCTTTGTAAACCTCCCTGTAGCTGGACATTTACCCTTTTATAAAATGTATGTTGAGAGGTTATGATGTGTCAGCCATTAAGCCATGAGAATGTAATAATGAATAAGACAGATGAGATGTCCCTTCATAGATCATTCACCCTTTTAAACAAAAATAAGAAAATGAGAGAATAGTGAAAAGTGTAGCATACTTATGAGACTCTTCTTTAGAAATTTGATTCATAGAATGCATAGGTAGGACAAAAGTAGCATCAATATGGCATTTAATCTATTTTTGGTTGTGAACCTGAAAGACCTGGAGAGCGTAGTCCCTCACGCTCCCACTCAGGAAAGGCGCCCCCCCCCCCCCCCAAATCACTCTTGAGAAGAGGTCTTAATGCTAAAGCATGAGGTCTTTTATATTCCAAGTTCACGGGGTCAACAGCCATACGCCACACAGAAGTAGAGGGCTGAGGACCCTGGGTACAGGCTTGAGACAGCTTTTATAGGGTTACAACAAAGCCCACGCATTGTGAACCAATCACCTCATAACATCCAGTGCGGACCAATTAATTTAAACTATCCAAGCCTGTGCTTAGCCCAGGAAGTCTGCTCTCACATAGGCTTCTGGGTGGGGTGACAAGGCTCATTTCCTGTGTTCATTCACTCACAGGTGCTGTCATAAACAGCTCTGTCGTAAACATTCAAGAAGGTGACATTTAGCCTGCCCACTGCTAGGGGATCAGGGTCTGGGATTTAAATTCCCAGCTTCCTGGGGTCAGTAAAGAGTTAGGCTAAATTTTTCCATCCTTACATTCCCCACTTCTTCTCATGTTAATAGTTCTAATCTTAGAACTGGGAGGACTAAAGGCAGTCTCTTTTCTGTCTAAAATAAAAAGAAGGGTTTCAATCTTAACATAGCAAAATATATCACACAACAGTTATTAAATAATAATTGCAGTTAACAATATTTAGTCCATTACCATTAGTAAGATTTAAGAAAATATTGCATCATCTATCCTATCTTTGTGAATCTAAAGTCCTATATGTAACTTATCTTTAATCCTAACTAAGGAAAATATATCCATAACTATCTATCTTCAACTCCT
Organism: Cricetiscus sungorus; assembly: GCA_030556225.1. Lineage (NCBI taxonomy): Eukaryota > Metazoa > Chordata > Mammalia > Rodentia > Cricetidae > Cricetiscus > Cricetiscus sungorus. The sequence goes on along the minus strand of JANBXA010000600.1, from coordinate 19,079,684 downwards.
TCAAAGACCACAGAAGGATAATATATAAACTCTAGAAATGACAGAGACAACTCATTGCCTGGTCAGTCACCCGAAGTTCTTTTGTAATGTTCCATCTTCAGCCCATAGGCCATAGTGTGTCTGGCAGACTCTTTCATGAAGCAGGAACCCCCTAGTACTGTCCATCTTGTTTCAGCAGTTACCTTTTTGTGGGTCCTGCATGTCCAGTTTCTATAGCATAAAGTCAAACTGTCTAGACAAGAGAAGTACCTTGCTCAAATGGCTAGTCTTGCCATATTAGAAGCAAACTCCATGACACGTTTCTTTTATGTCCATCTTCCTTTCTGACACAGGTGGTGTTACCAGGAACAGTTATGTCTCACTGTCAAGAAAGACCCTAAACCATTTTCTTACAAACCTAGCCTTTATTAGCTGAGCTATCACTCCAGCCTGGTAGTGCTCTATCTAAGTCTATGTGGTAAGGGGAAATTGGGCTCAGTGATCTTAAAGCATCATCTTATGAGGATCTTAAATGTGTATGTGAATTGTATACGAGCAGCAAATATATTATGATAATAAAGACATCAGGTAATGTATAATTTCAATGATGTATAAATAGGTCTACATACAGTGATAATACATAAAATAATATGGCAATAATACAATAATGGCATGGTAACATAGAAATAATGGTATAATATTTTGTGTTTATAGTTTTACTGTAGCATCAATTAAGCATCATAGCATTCCCTGTGCAACAATATTCAATTTATTTTGTAAAATCCTATATTTCAATGGTAGAAAAATCATATGAACTTTAATATAAATTAGCCTAAAATCTTAATCATAAATGAAGCACATATCCCACATCTAGTTCTGGGTTGTTCTTCCCAATGAACCTTTCACTTCTGGGTCTGTATTAAGTCATTGATGTTATATTGCAATTATAGGTTGCATGACTGTAGCATCTTATCTACTTTTTACTCATTTCCCACACTTTGCGGATTTAAGTTTTCAAAATCTCCTCAGGGATCCTCTGGATTCCATTGGAATCTGTGGGAAGACCTTACCTATCTGCTTTCTTATTTTATTAACTGGCTCTTTATTTTTGCCTGGGATTTTTCACCCTTGTTGGTTTTCTCAAGTCCCAAGTCTCTGCCTTGAGTCTGTGTAGGTGTGTTAGCTAACTCTGCCCTGTCCTGATTAGGTCTGCCTGTGCATGGCTTTGATAGGCTGCTGCTTCTCTGAAGCCTGGTGGTGCATCCACACCACTTGGTTGATGTCTCACTTGTTTCACGTGACCTTTAGATCCAGCCTGTCCTCTCAGGACCACCTTGCTTATGTCCCTGAAGTTCTCCTAGATTATGTTCTCATTGTCATTTGATTCCAAGAGGTTGTTTCCTCCCCCCTCCCCCTTATTATTGCACTGTGCCCTCTGCATCTCTCCTGACTAGTTTTGGTTTGTGATGAGAGTTGTGCTTTTGAAAAGGTTCTCTTTGCAGGATAGCTTGAATTTCAACCTTGGCCTTTTAATTTTTTGGTGGCTTTGCTACCTTAATGTGTTTCTTGTAAGCAACAGATAATTAGATCTTGTTTTTTGTTGTTCCTTCAATGAAGTCATTTTGTCTAATACTTTTAGTTGATGAGTTAATGGTATTTCATCTAAAGTTATTATTGAGAAGGCTTTGTTATTTCTTATGAATTCATTTGTTGTTGCTCTAGTTGATTACAATTTTGCTAACTTTTTTTTTCCTCTCCTCTTAGTGCTAGGGGTTTGCTGGCTTTCTGTGCTACACATGACTGAGACCTTCCTAGCCTCCTCTGTTTATTCCCCTCATGAAAATCACCTTTGGTCATGATGTACATGTAAATGTATGTTTTAAACCAACATTACTCCTTATTACACTACAGTTTGCTGGGGTTTGTGTGTATATTTCTCAGTTTATTTTCTAGGCTTATGGTACAATACCTCAAATTTGGTAGTTAAAGTGAAAAGAAGTTCATATGGCTAATGGCCCTGATGTTTGGAAAGTCTAAGGACTTGATACTAGTCTGACTGAGGTTTTTTGCCATATTATTTAATGGTAGAAGTTGGGAGTGCAGGAGAGTGCAAATGTGGGTAGTGAGCAAGCAGGAGTTATGATGCTCTAAGTTTACTCTTACCGTACTTTATCCATGCCTTTGTCAAGACCTTGTTTACTCAGGTAGATGAGTCATGATCTACTCTGTCTTAGTTACCAGTCCAGTCTTCTATGTAGTCTAATAAAACATGTAAACTTTTGGTTGATTGGCCTAAGATATATTCCTTCCTTTTCTACTTTGGGATATATTGGAAAGGTTTGGTACTTATTCTTTCTACGTTTGGGTAAAATTCAGGGGGAAAGCTATTTGGATCTAGATTTTCCTTTGTGAGATTTGATTGCTCTTCCATTCTCTTCATTTATAATAGATTTTGTTCAGATTGTGCATTTATTTTCTTGTAGTGGTTTCAATAATCCATGGGTCTTTCTTCCTTCCTTCCTTCCTTCCTTCCTTCCTTCCTTCCTTCCTTCCTTCCTTCCTTCCTTCCTTCCTTCCTCCCTCCCTCCCTCCCTCCCTCCCTCCCTCCCTCCTTTCTTTCTTTCTTTCTTTCTTTCTTTCTTTCTTTCTTTCTTTCTTTCTTTCTCTTTCTTATGGTGTTTCTATTTTATCCCAGTAATATACTTTAGTTTAAGTTTTTTGTTTGTTTGTTTCCATGCCCAGAGTTTCCTGGGCTTCCTGTAGTAGTTATTTTACTAGAGTTAACAGGCTTTGGTTAGTAGCTCTGCATATGTTAATCTCAAACAACCTCAAAATCTCAAGGTCCCACTATGTATTCCAGGCTAGACTATAGGCCAGGTTGACATTGAATTTATGTAATCCTCCTGTTTCGACTTCTAAAGTGCTGAAATTATAAGCATGAGCGACCACAGCTACTTTAGTATAATTTTTCAAATTGTAAATTAAGAAAGTTTTATTTGTACAGCTTAATAAAATAAGGTGTTCATTCTTTGGAACATGGTAGCATTTTCAAACGAGTTTTATGTTAGATCTTAGTGGTACACGCTGGTTGAGGAGATTGCAAGCTTCTGCTAGAGTTAAACCCTTTTCTTGACTGTGTGTTGATCCACAGTCAACCTTGGAGGAGTCACAAGGTTAAGTATGATACTGTCAGTATACTCTCTATTCAATTGTAATAGATAGGCCTCAGCATGCTTGTCCTAAGGATGATAATGACAATGTACTCGGTAGTCAATCTTAAGCCATTGGATAGGGCTCGGCACGTATGTCCTCAGGACTCTCCAAACCAGCACTGATTTCTTCTGATCTCCCACTTAATTTCTCATACATGTAAACACACCTTTAATTTAGTAGTATTCAGTATTTACTATATTGTAAAGCTTCTTTATAAGAAAAAGAAATTATTAAGTACCTGGTATATGTTTCATTTGCCAGCAAGAACTCATTTATGTCTGGTTTGTTGACTTTCTTCTTCTTTATTACAGTGTCTATGGCTCTGTAAGAAACTCCTCTAATGTATGTGTACTTCCCCTGCCTTTAATATTTCTCTGTGACCATTTATTGCACAAGTATTGATTTCAAAATATCTTTCTGATTCTCTCTTGGCAATGTGAGTTTGTGTACCTGTGCCAAGAAAGGATTTTATTTGTTTCCATGCACATACTTTATGGGGTTATGTGCTTTTTCCAATAATTGTTTTACTGGAGTCAATAGGAGGCTGGTTAATAGTTTTTCATACAGTAATAGAATTTTTTGAAGCAGGAAGAATGTAATCATGAAATTTAAAAATAAGCAAACAAGGGCCAAAAGTCTTAGGCTGTGCATTTCCTGTAAGCCCTCTGAATTTTGAAATTTAATAGTACATTTCTGTATTACTTGAGGAAGTAGCTGCAAAAATGTAGTGAGGAGTGGCATACGTTGAAATGGGAGCCAGAAGATTATCTTGGCCACATCAACTAAGGATATCATTAACCATTTGTCTGCCTTAGCTATTTGAATTGTAATGCTTTCATTTCTTCTCTTGTTTTGAAGCATGAAGTAAGATTAACTGAAATGATTCAATCTTCCTTTAGTCTCAAATACTATCCATATGTATGGTTGAAACCAGTCATTCTTGATTGTGGTGTCACTTTCATGTAGCTGAGGACAAGGCCCATGCTTTGTTTAAACATCTGTGTTATCACACACACACACACACACACACACACACACACACACACACACACACACACACACCATGTATAGTTCCCCTCTATATAAGCAGGTAGGGAATGATAGTGAATACTGAAGAATATTCTTACTTACACATTTGTCCCTTTGGGAAGTACATATTTATCAAAGCTTTACATTAAAATCAGTTTTAAGAGAGCTTAAAGGGTTTCAAGACAGTTTTAATATATTCAACTTACTTAAAGGTGGAGATTTTAAATTGTACTTGGAAATCCTTTCTTTGGTGGCAGTAAGATTATGAAGTGATATAGAATGACAAATTCTTGTTTTAAATGTAGTAGCAACATTATCTCTTTTTTTTCAAATTTATTAGAGGCATTTTCTAGATATTCCCCATTAGCAATTATTCTTGATGTAATTTTATTCCCATTTAATCCCACAGATGGATTATATTTCACTCCTACCTTGATCAGATAATGTGCTAAATATTTTAGGAAGGAGTTCTCTTTGAGAGGTCAAATTATAGCTCAGCCTTTACCAAATATGAAGAAAAGGATTTTCTAATGAGCTTTTAAACCACCACCATTATCACCACCTAACCCCTGTCATATGTACATATCACATATGTTCTCAATAGTGACCCTTTGACCTTGGAATTCACATTCTCAGTGCTGTTGCTCATGTGTAGTTTGTAACACAATGAAAGAGGAACAAGCAACATTAATCAACATTAATTCATTTGTAGGTATGTGTAATCTGGTTTTTATTCATATATGAAATTATTATTATATGGAAATTGTTAAATTTTCACAGATGTGCATGTCACAGAACTTGATTAACAAATATGTTTGTTTGTGTAATGCAAGCACTAATCCATTTAGTCTCATAATAGCCATGTGATTCAATTTATAGGTGAGAAAAACTAAGGTAAGGATTTTAGATAACATGTCTTATAGGTAGTACATTACAGAGTCATGAGTTGAACCATTCAGTCACGCTTTCTCTGTGACACTATTATGCCAACCACTTACTTAATCAAGCTTCTAGTTAGCATACATGATGCTTCCCTGGAAATCATGTGTGTAACTAATGGGAACTTATACAGAGGTTAATAAGTTCATTTTTAAAACTGTTATAGTTGTTGTAGAAAAGAGTTAGTATGTCAGAAAATGTGGGAGAGGGGGCAAGCACACCTTGTATTTTTTTTTAATTTCAATTTACAATAAAATACATTTGGATTATGGTCAGATTATTTTGTATAGACTGACAGAAAAGATCATTCTTTTTATGGTTAAAATCAATTTAAAAATGGCTTATTTGCTGGATTACTCACTGTTTTTGTTAGATGCTAGGCACTATTTGGAAACTTGGATAGAGAAGTGGAGTGTCATGTCAGTGTCTCTGGGCAATTTAAATCCTGCTGAGTGTTATTCCTGGCCTTTTGGCAATTTCATTATTTATATAGGTATAAGAATCTCATACTGAGAAATGGAGGGATTATTTATCTGTAACATTTTATAATATCTAATATGTCTTAATTTTACTTAAATATAGCATGAATAAACATAATTGGGGAAAAACTGAGTTAGCATCCTCTAATATATTTCTGATGCTTCTCAGTTAAGTAATGTTCTTTTTCCTGTTTTGCATCAGTGATTAATTTGGGATGTCTGAATAATCATGTTTTTAATTCATGTAGTAAAGTTGTTTTAGGTCTATGTATTTTAGAAAATCACTTTCTAAAAATTCATCAGTAAAATACAACATCTGGCAAATGTTCTCATGTTGTCTAGAGACTCAGTTTTAAGGAGCTACCATCTAATCATGTGATAGCAGGAAGAAGAATTGAAGTTTTTTAAGACCTTTATATGACTGTAACACGGTGGTTGTGATATTAATACTTTGAGGTAAAGTCTATTTCTGGGCAACTGGGAGCTCCTAGCACATTTATGGCGGAAACACTATTTGCTAGGATTCTTGACTTCATTGCAGTTCATTTGTCTGTAACATCTGTGACAATAAAGGTCCCCAGCCAGGGTCCAGCTACTCTCTGCTGTATAGATTATTAACACAGTGGATTTTCTAATGCTTTTCTATGTTCTCTGCCAGTTTGTCAATTTCCAGTTGATTTTCATTAATTTAATAGTACATCCTTCACTGTGAACTTATAGCAATTGCAGTTACCCACACAGCACCTGCTCAGAATCAAGGTAGCCATTTTCCAGCAGGAATGGAGGAGAGCAGCTCACCCCCAGCTATCAACAGTTGATGGCTTCTGTGCTAGGGAGTTTATTCAGGAGTGCTTCTCCTCATCGGTTACCTATGCTTTGGTCCTGTGCACAAAGGAGCAGTGCTAATTGGACTCCATTGGTTATTTAAACACACAGATGGAGATGTGAAGATGGGAGCGGGACCTGGAGGGGGAGTTGGAGATAGAGGAGTTGGAGTGAATATGATAACAGTGAATTGTGAACATGTTTGAAACTCTAAAAGAACAAATAAAAACATTAAAATTATCTGCCTCTGTAGCTGTTATAACATGATGCACACAATTCTACATTAAAGAAACAGCAGCAGATAAATTCTCTTATAGCAGCTCAGCCACCAAGGCAAATCCACTATTAAATTATATGTATGTATGTATGTATGTATGTATGTATGTATGTATGTATGTATATCCATGCCACATCATTTTGTTATGAAGCGCCCCTTCTATTTCAGTGTATTTCCCAAACAGGATTGAGATTGCTACCATTTCCTGCTAAAACAGTTAAGACATGGTCAGTGTCTGTGCCTTACTTTTCACCAAGTCTGCAGTACCCCATCATTTTCACATGGTGTTTTTTCAAGTTGTGCTGTTGTTCCTTTTCCCAGCCCTGTCTTTGCTGAATTACTGAAGTATTTATTTGAATTGTTCATTTACATCTATGTTACTGGCTGTCATTAGAACAAAATACCTGAGAAAATCAACTTAAAGGAATCAAGATTTATATTTATTTAGGGGTTCAGTTTACTCTTAGTGGATTCTGTGGTTTTTGGTCCTATGTTGGCAGGGAGCTTCCTGGGAAAGTGAGGTATGGAAGAGCAACAGTATTTATCCCAGGGATGCTGGATGGATAAAGAGAAAGGAGAGGCTGGGTTCCAGTATGTCCAACAAAGTGCACCAGTGGTTTTTACTTCCCCTGGGCCATGACCTCTAGCTTCTATATGATGCTCTCATCTGTGGTTCAAGTTTTTATCCTGTGTCTTGGGATATATTCTCCTTTCAGGTTTTTGTAACATTTTCCAGTACATGTTTGCTTACTTTCTGTGTTTAATATCTGAAAACTTTGCTCCTTTTGGAATCAGAAGGGTTATACTTTAAAGGAAATAGCTGCTTTTCCTCTGGGAGTATTCTGAAGCCTGTCTTCAGCATATCCCAGTCTGATTGGGAAGTTGGTAAATTTATGTCAGGACTTTACATTCCCTCTTTTCTTCAGATACTTTTACTTATTAGCCTTTAAATATCCAAGTTTATAAAAAAATTAGTTTCATAAATATGTAATTGATCATGGTCTCTTGATTTTGAGGTGGAAGAATCTTGAATCTTGAGAGTGGAGAGGAGAAAGCTTTACGTGGTTTATTTTTACATCAATATATTATATATTTGTGGCTTCATGCTTCTGCCTATCTCTAGCCTATATCGACAAATATTTTAAATGGTTGTTGTGGTATTAATAAAGTTAGGAGGCTCAAATATAACTTCCCTCAAGAAAAGTGATTAAAAACATTAGTTTTCTGCCATTGTTGTGAGTTCCTAATATTATAAGGTAGTAGAATATTTAGAAGTCCACATGAGACAGTTTAATTCATGGTAATTTTAAGAATAAATATTCACCATATGGTGTGTCTGCATGTTTTTGTGTGCATGTGTGTCCTGCATGAATACTTTTCTCCTTAGGATAGTAGTGGGTAAGTGCTTGTGAGTAAAATCAAATAGGACTAATTGTCTAATACTTATAAAAATTTTGTAATTTTTTACACTGATTCCTCAGAGATGACAAAAATGGATCCATTAACTAGCATTAAATAATTGAGAACATTTAACTTGTTTTCTGAGCAATCACCTGAGTCAAACTTAGTAGCCTGATGTCATGGTGCCCAATTGTAACTCCTGTGTAGAGAAGCTGAGACAGAGGATTTACCCTTCTGCCAGGCTGTATTGTGCGATATATTACACTGTGATGGTTTGAATAGAAATGGTTCCCATAGACTTGTAGCTTTGAGTGCCTGATCATTAGGAAGTGGTGCTACTTGACAAGGGTTAGGAGGTGTGGCTGGTTGGAGTAGGTGTTGCCTTTTTGGTGGAGGAAGTATGTCACCGGGTGGTGGGCTTTGAAGTTTCAAGTGCCCAAGCTAGCTCCATTGTCTCCCTTCCTGTTGCATGTGAAGATGGATGTAGAACTCTAAACTCCTTCTCTAGAACCATGTTTGCCTGCGTGCTGACATGCATTTCTGTCATTTGGATAATGTACTAAACTTCTGAAAGTGTAAGCAAGCTCCAATTAATTGCTTTCCCTTGTAAGAGTTGCCATGGTCAAGGTGTTTTTTCACAGCAATAGAACATTGACTAAGATGGAAATTGGTACTAGGAGTGGGGTATAACTGTGACAGGCCTAACCCTTGTTGCTTGTTGACAGAATGTGAACTTTGGAATTTGGATTAGGAGAAAAGTTGAAGGCTTTAAGTAGGGCTTAATGGACCATAATAGTAGTAGCATCTCAGTTGTGCTGAGAGCAATGTAGATTATTATGGAGCAGCTCAAGAGGTTTCTGAGGAGAATATTATTTATATATGGCATAGAGACTTGCTTTTGTGATATTTTGTTGAAGAATGTGGCTTCTGTTTCTCCTTGTCCAAAGAGTCTGCCTGAGGCTAAATGGAAGAGATTGGGTTAATGGCCTTGGCAGAAGAAATTTTTTAATAGTGTAGTATTGACTCTGTCAGGTAATTATTAGTGAGTACTCTTGGGCAGATCTATAATGTAATGGAGAAAGCTGAACAATGAGATCAAGCAAACATACAGTTTGAGGAGAAAAGGAGCACTAGGAAGTATAATGTAGCTTTGCCCAGTGCTGAAATAAACAAAAAAGTCTAATGCTAAAAAGAATAAATAGAGTAGTGACTTCAGGGCAAGACTTCACCCAGCTAAGCTTCCAACATACAAAAAGAAGAAAAAGAAAAAACCTTAAGCAGTGAAGGAAACCATCAAAGACAGAAAGGTGATGCAGGTGTAATTGACTGAGGAGATGAAGTCCCTGCTGAGCCCGAGAAAGCAGAAGAACTTGGAAGCTTTAAGCATATGCTCCTGGCTTTAGAGTCAAGGATAGAAGGAAATGCTTGTATAGACTCCCTCTGTGGCTAAGGAAAACCACCAAGGCCAGGCCTTTGTCAGTGGTGTCCCTGAATGGAAGCATAGAGGTCTTTCTATGCAGCTGTGAAGGCAAAGCCTGGGATGTGTTTGAGACCCCAAGATGTTGGAGATGCCTGAGCCATGAGATAAAAACATCTCAAGCTTTTATGTTCATCTATTAAGATTTCTTAGTACAGGAAAACATCAGAAACTTGGGGGGAAGAACACAGGAAACATTAGACCAGTTGGGTTGATTGCCTCTTAGAAATGGCATATTCATTCATCACTGTTCTACCTCTCTGTGTGTTTGTATTCCATGTTATTCATTCCTTCTGGAAATGACTACGATAGACCTTGCTTCTTAAGAGTCCTGACCTGAACTGTTTACACTGAGGCCTTGCATTTTGATCCAAGCCATCTTTCAACTTCTTGTCTGTGGCCTCCATGTACCTACTCATTGTCTAGTGATTCTGTCCTTCATGATACTCTGGAGTAACTGGAGAAGCAGAGTTATCTTTCAAGATTGGTCTTAGCTTCTTGCCAGATTATGTGTCTACTGCACATCCATATTTTCTGATTGAAATAGTTCTTTGACTTTTTTTTTACTTAGTTATCAGGTCTCAAAAAGGAATAAAACTTACTTTGACTAACAAAGAAAGAAATCTATTTTCTTTTCATTTCATTTTTTTTCTTTCAACTGATAATCTATAACATGCTTCAGAATACAAAATAGCTCATAAATATGTTTTGTCATCAATATTTGAGCCACTATAAGTCATTTAAAGCATATGTATTTACATTTATTTTATGAAACCATATGAGCTCAGTTTCTTTTCAAGGCTAACACAGAAAGTAACAGCAGGAGAAAATATGACAAGCATAAGAAGGTCACAGAAGAGTGGAGCCACCTTACCTGATCACGGGGAAGTGTCACTGTGCCCATGTAGCCTTGGCAGATAGATTGTTTCCTTATAGTTAAATTATATTGTTGAAAAATATGCTGGTGTACAAACCCTTAGTACCTTGGATGTGCCTTTGGGATGTGCCTAAGGTGGGTCCTAATCCACTATGACTGTATCTTTATAAAAATAGAAATCTAGGCACTGGGATGTGGACATAGGGAGAATGTCATTTGAAGATTAGTGTTATGTATCAAAGATTGCAGACAAACTGCTAGATGGAGAAAAGTGAGTACCAGTTATCCCTGTACTGTCTTCAAAAGAGAGCAGTCTCAGATACAACTTGGTTGCAGATTCCTAGTTGCCAAAGAGGGACAAAGATCTGTTTTTAAGTCCTCTCATTTGTAATTGAATGTTGGGTTAGGGTAATAAATCAATGCAGATTTAATTCAGTAACTGTTGATTTAGTACTCATTTAAAAAGCCATAGTAACTTTGCTTTTACTGCCAGTTTTAGAGATCATGCTATTCAGTCATGACAAATTCTTTCCCATTGTAAGAAGGCAAGGAAAGGCTAGAAAACACTTGGCAGCCTTGCTTGAGCAGTCAGCACATAGATCTTATGATCATCTTTAGAGTTGGTTTTCAAGTTAAGGAAGTGCTTAAGTAGAATCTATGTAGCAATATGGAAGATACACCAGAGGCAAGGGAAAGCAAGCAAAATAAATTTGGCATAGGTCAATACATTAGTATGTTTGCCCAAAAAAGCAATGTGAACTGCACAGCAGCAGACACCTTTCCTCTTAATGATGTGCTGGTTTGGCATGCACTGACCTCCTCTCCGTTTAGAAGACTGGCTCACAGCCAAAGCTCCTATTTATAGATACTACTAGATGGTTTGCTTAGCAACATACTTAATAGGACTACGGGGAGTTTGGTTTCCCAGCTAAATGAGTTGAGAATGCTCAAATAAATGCAAAGGTACAGGCTTTTCAAGGATTTAATGTCCACAAGTATAAATCAATCATGTACCATTAAGTCATTTTTGTTAATCATCCTTTCAATTTTTGAGATTGGGTTTTTCTTCTTCTTCTTCTTCTTCTTCTTCTTCTTCTTCTTCTTCTTCTTCTTCTTCTTCTTTTTTTTCTTTCTTTTTTTTTTTTTTGTAAATCTGTACTCAAATAGTTTCAGCAAAATCAAGTCCATTTTATTTTTTACCAAAATAATATTCATCAGAAAAATCAGGTTTTAAATTTCTCTAGAAACATTTATACTCCCAAGGTTATTTAAATATACCTATGGGAACTTTTAAGAATGAAAAATTTTAATGCAAAAAAAGTAGAAATTTATCTTCTTTTCACTGCAAAGAGTATCAGGTATTAAGCAACCTGTACTATAAGCTCAGGTCTTTAAAGTAATAAGAAAAAACAACTGGATATGGTGACTCATATTTCCAGCACTTGGGAAACCAAGTCAGGAGTATTACCATGAGTTCCTGACCAGCCTGAACTAAAAGATGAGACCCCATTTTACAAAAAAAGGATATAGGTTAAGTGTATGTATGTATATATTTATACTTGGATAACATTCATAGCCAGTGCCAGTTTCTCTGTCTTTTTGATGGGGACTACGAGTGAAGGATAAATACTTTTGTATGCATATATTGTTATATACTTTGATGGATATTACAGAATAAGTCCTAAAACAGCCATTGAAGCAGTGCACTCACTGATAAAGTAAGATGAAATTCAAGATCCTTTTTGGTGAAGGATTTGGAGTTACTTGGTTCCAGTTGCTGATCTTCTGATACTGTGTATTGATCCAAGATTTACCAGAGTTAATATGTTCATGTAATTTTCAGCACAAAGATGTAACAATATTAGGTTGAGATATCAGCAAGCTTTACAAGTCTTGGCAACAGTGAGATGCTTGGTCATCGTTATTAGTATAGACCAATGATGTCATGAAAACAGTTACATTTGGATATATTGTTCATGATCCAACAAGGAAACCAATAAGAAATATCTGAAGCACAGAAGGGTGATTATAGTAAAGAAAGCTTGAGCTGCTGATTTATTCTTTGTAAGAAAAGATAGAAAGACATGATTTTAGGAGTGTAGACATAATTCATGATGTGACTTGATTGAGCCCCACCAATGGGAAAATAGTAAAGTAGTAAGTTAGAGGTAAGACTCAATGGCAAGATATCTACTGACATAAGCTCTGAATGGGCCTGCCATTATGCTGACTTTTATCTACCTACCTACCTACCTACCTACCTACCTACCTACCTACCTACCTGTATATATGTATTTATGAATGATGTATGTATGTATGTATGTATGTATGTATGTATGTATGTTTGTTTGTTTTTCCCATAGTAGAGCATTGAATGGTGACCCATCACAAAACATGCCTGGATTTCAACCAGCAACTCTAGTCTTCTTTGAAAAATGACACCATGAAGACATATTTAAAAAGATCTCATGTGAAAAATAGTCACCTCTTAATAAATGCTTGGAGCATGATAAGGAAGGGTTTTTTAAGGGCCTTTGGAAGAACTGCAGCCATGCTTCTATGCTGGGTTTTTATTTCTAGCTTCTGAGACTGAGAATAATTTTCTGTGGACAGTGACCCTGGTTGTTACAGCAACCTTTAGGGGATTATCATACATGGAATATGACAGAGACAACTCAAATGTTGCAGTGCCTCAGGGTCATGATGTCACTTCTGGGAAGGGACCTGTGAAATTCTATGTAGTTCTTGGCTGTCTAAAAATAACTGCCTCATGAGGTTGGAGTGCTGGCTCAACAGTTCGAAGTATGCACTGCTCTTGGGGAGGAATGGAGTTTGATACGCAGCCCCTAGGCCAGGTACTTGTTAGTCCCTCAGGGACCACTGCTCACATGCCCTTAGGCATATACATATAAATATAATAATCATAAGCAAATAAAAATGTCTAAGGTACCTGCCTATTTTCCTTTGTAATTTAGTAGTGTGTGGTTTACTATAACTGCAGGTAGTACAAATAATGTGATAAAGTTTATTTTCAAGCACACCAGAGTAGGAAGATTCCTAGTACCTTAGAATAGTATAGTAAGAAGTTCAATGTGTAAGGACTGGATTTAATTGTAAAGCAATCAAATCTATTTCTCCTCTTTCTTTTTTCTACTTAGTGCACCCTGCTCATCTAGTGCTCTCTGTGACCATGTTAACATCCAAAGGCCTCAGCAGATATGGTCCTCTGAATTTGAATTTCCAAGTGTCTAGAGCCTAAGAGCTAAGTAAATGTAAATTAAAATTGATCCACACTGTGCTCTGTGATAATGGCATGGGGTGGGCTAAGATACTGTGTGGCCTTCAGTTTCTTAATCTATAAAATGGAGATAATAATTCTTCCATTTTTAATCACCTTTCTCATAGGGCTTAAGTGAGATAATAAAAGATACTAATTGCTATTTTTCTTGTCATTTGGAAATTATAACCAAGAGACCAAGAACCCTTAGATGTGATTAATAATTGTCACGGCTAAGATTGTGTGATCTCTTTGGGGATGAATATATTACTGTCTTATGAGAGAAAATTTCCCTTCATATCATATATGTCCTGATTTGATGAGAGCAATTGTTTTTATAATGATAACCTTCTGGGACTTTACTATAGTCCTGACACCTTTCCATGGGCTTTGCTTTTTAATGGTAAGTATCTTTTTCCTAAAAAGCCATTTGACCTCAGGATGCTGCCATGCTTCTTTGAGGCCGTGAATAGGCGCCTCTAGTATGTAGAGGGATGGATGGTCAGCTTTGTTGCTAAAAAAACTATTTTTAAAATTAGTTAGGAGAAAAAGACACCTTCCTCAGCAGAGTCCAAGAGCTTATCCTAACTGTGGTGATGATTCTTCCTCGCTAAGAGTTGAAACCATTCAATCCATACTAATTAGTCAACTTTATAAAATAACTTGAGTGCAGTAAAAGATAAGCAGGGTCTATGAAAAATGGATGTCAGTTTCTTAAGAATCCCCAGATAAACTTATAGGATGAAGCTATTGAGAATGTACCCAAAAGAAGTGCAATCAGGGTCTGTGATATTTATAGCAACACTAATCTAATGTTCAAACTTTGGATTATGCTAGTGTCTGCTGATTGATGAAAGGACAAAGTGTGGTACACACGTCTAGTCAAAAGTCCTTTGGTTTTTAAGAAGGAAAGAAATTCAGACACATGATACAATGAGGCTAAACTATTAAGACAGAAATCCTAAACTGACAGTTTATCTGATATGAATACAGGGCATGATTCTACAATTCTATCTGTGTGAGGTAACCTAGAGCCAAGATAATAAACACAAGAAGCAGAATATTGGTGGTTGCTGGATTTGGCAGGAAAGGAGAATGTGAAGCCAATGTGTTAAGGATGCACTACTTTGCTTTTGTAAAGTAAAAAGTGTGCTGGAGATGGATGCTGCTGTCCTGTTACACAAGAATATGAATATCCTGCCAGGCAGGAGTGGCACATGCCTTTAATCCCAGCACATGGGAGGCAGAGGCAGGTGGGTCTCTGAGTACAAGGCCTGCCTGATCTAGAGAGCAAGTTCCAGGGCTGTTACACAGAAAAACCCTGCCTCGAACCCCCCTCCCCAAAACAAACAAACAGACAAGTGAACCAGAATATCAATATCCTGGGTCTAGAAAGATGGCTTATTGATTAAGAATAACTGGCTTCTTTTCCAGAGTGCCAAGGTTCGATTTCCAGCACCCACACAGAGTCTCAAAACCATCTGTAAATGCAGTCTGGTGGGGAGTGGGGGGGGGTGCATTGTCTCTTTTTTGGCCTCTAGGTCACTGCATATACATGATGCACATTTAAACTAACTCTCAAGTAGACAAAATGAAAATAAATCTCAAAGGAAAACATGAATATTCTTGGTATGAGTTAACTACATACACAAAATGCCTTATGTTATGATAGTAAATATTCTGTGATGTATATTTTATCTCAATAAAAATAGAAAAAATGTAAGACTAAAAAGACCACCCAAATATAAATTGCCTTAGTAAAAGTATGTTGAACACATGCAAAATGAGTGATTTTCCTTCTCAGATCTGTTTGCTTTGCATCTGCTTTAAAACACAATAGGTACCGGCTCTGTGAGCTTCTACATTGTGCCCTTTCTTCCCCTTCAGTCTTGTCTGACAGTGGAATTCATCAATTTGTTACATCAGGACCATAGCAACTGGCTTTGTGATGCCTGTTGAAGAGGCCCACAGCTTTCTTCCCAATTCTTAGAAAGTCCATCTGGCCTCAGTATCTGAGCTGCTGCTGCTGCTGCTGCTGTTACTGCTGCTGCTGTTACTGCTTCCTTCTTCTGCTCCTCCTCCTCTTCCTCTCCCTCTTCCTCTTCCTCCTTCTTCTCTTCCTCCTTCTTCTCTTCCTCCTCCTCCTTCTCCTTTCTTTCTGTTTCCTTTCCTCCTTTTCCTCCTCCTCTTCTTTTTCAAGATAAGGTTTTTCTGTAGCTTTAGATCCTGTTGTGGAACTTGCTTTATAGACCAGGTTGGTCTTGAACTCACAGAGATCCACTTGTCTCTACCTCCTGAGTGCTGGAATTAAAGTTATGTTCCACCATGGCCTGGTAACATTGTTTCTGCTCTGTGTCCTGTGAGTGTTGGCCAGCACTGAACACCTCTCTGTACTCGGGAGTAGTCTTTCTGGATATTTGTATCTTTTTAGATTTCTTGAGCGCAGTCATTTCTGATTTCTATTATGAAAGTCTTCCTTCTTCCTTCCCTTTCTTGTCTACTGTGAAGACAATGTTTCTAATCCTTCCCATGTTGGGCTCTTGCTTACAACATAGTTCCTCATTCTCATGGCCTTCTCAGATCCTCTGTTCTACAATTTCCCAGTGTGGGAGGTGGTTACTTCCTGCTCTCGCTCTCCTCCTTACCACCCTACTGTTTGTCTGTGTTTAATGCTATCATGGTTTTTTTTTTTTTTTTTTACCTAAGTAGAAAGAAAAGGTTTTAATTCTAACATAATAACACTATAAACAATAAGAACAATTATCAGGTAAGAATTATATTCACAATGTCAAGTCCATTTGTATTTGGCAAGTTCAAAGAAAATATTCTATTATCTATCCTTTCTTGATGAGTCCAAAGTTATTACCTAATTTATTTTCTATCCTAACTTATATCACCAACCCAAAACTATATCTTTTTTTTAGCTCTCAAACCATTTTCTTAGATAAACAATTTAAGCATTTTTGTTTCTCAACCTTAGATATTTTATTTCTCATTTGGAAGTTCCTTTTCTGAATTTGGTAACAAGGAAAACTGTAACTATTTAGTCTTCAACTCCATCAAAGACCTGAGATGAGATAACATTACCTGAGTAAACAGAAAATACAGAGCAAGCAACTTCCAAAACTATAGAAATGACTGCCTGGACAGTCACCCAAGGATCCTCTGCAATGCTGGGACATCCATCTTCGGCCTACAGGCCTAGAATATCTGAGGAACTTTTCTGTGAAGCAGGGATTTTGAAGGATTCTTCTACCTTGCCTTGGCAAATTTTGGCAGTTGTCCTTTTTAAGTCCTGGAAAAACTAGCAATAATGTTTGTTGTTCAGTTTTTGCAGTGGGAAAGCTCAGGGCTTATCTGCAGTTCTGGCTAGAATGGTCTGTGAGGCTGGACCACTTCAGACTGCATCCAGAACAGCCTTGAAGCTGTTCTGGATGCAGAACTCTGAGGAAACTAGAACAGAGCCACTCTGAAATGCTGGATCACCCAGGCCACACATTTTTGTTGGTGCCTGGTCCTCTTGATAGTGTTAATCATGTGTTTTCTCTTTTGAAACAGGCCTTCAATCCAGTCAGGAAGCAGCTGGTCACTTCCATAGTGTTCATTTGTAATAGTGTTCATCTGCACCCAAAGGCCTAGCTTGCCAACCTGGTTGTTATTATAGCTCTCATGGTTCACATCTGCTGTTCTTCCAGGAAATCTGAGTTCAATTTCCAGCATCCGTATGTTGGTTCAGGACCACTTGTAACTCCAATTCTAGGGAGTCAATATCCTTTTTGTACCTCAGGGCACCAGGCATACACCAGAGAACATCTGGTGCAACCCATCTTCCTGGTCTCTACATGGCGTCTCCTCGAGGTACCTTCCCTTTCCCAGCATTCTCCTGGTCTCCTCAAGGCCATCATGTTTTAATCTTTTCTGTGGTATGGCAGATCTGTCTTCCTCTGAGACAGAAAACATTTGTAGTAACAGATTATTGGATTATAAAGTGGTTATCTTATAGCATGATCCCTAGGTGAAAACCTACATCTGACATTAACTATGAGCTGTATCTCAGGTCTATCTGGTTGTACATCACACAAAACCCAGAGAAAACTTAATTCTTCTCTCATGTCCTACCACCCTATTCAACCAACCAAACAAGCAGATATTGTCCAACTCTACTAGCTTCCATTGATACTGACTTACACAAGCCACTTAAGTATTCTTATTTTAGGACCAGGGTTGCCATAGAGATGATAAGATCCAGACTAGATCTGGAAATATTGAAAGTTATAACGTTGGTTACCATTCTTTTCTAGAGTGTCAAAGCATAAACCAGACACTTGCTAAAGTAATGAGGTTTTATTCAGTGATGAACTGTTGCAGTAGGCAAATGAGTCCACATCCAGTTCCATGTTAATCAAACTAAATATTCCGGTAACAAGTCAGTTCTTTTCAGAGGCTCAGGTGTACTAAGGAGAAGGCCTCTCCTTCTTTTAATGGCCCAGGTATCTGGATGATCCACTCATTAATGGTAATCATCATGAGATACACACCCTCTCCTGTCTTCTTAACAAGGCATTGGTGTACCTTAGACCAAGGTGCTTACATGAAGGTGGACCTTCTCTTCTCCCAAGGCCTGAGAGAGAGAAGGTGCAGTGATTCCACTGGAGGTCCCTGTACATCAATAACTCGCTCTTAGGATCTTGAGCAAATTTTTTGTAGGGTAGATGTGAATAGCAAAAAGGCAGAGTGAGGGTTTATAAGGTAAACTGTATAAGGCAGCGCCAAGGTTTAGTGTCTAGCTGGCTGTCATGAATTCTGAGCTAGAGCAAAGAATCGGGCTATGTCAGACTGGCACATTAAGTGGGAGGGGTGTGCATGTAGTGGTGGGTGTGTTGTGTTAGGAACGTGTCTTTAAGATGACAGAGAGAATGCTGGTATTTGCTCGCGTCTCAGTGCATTTGCAGGGTGAGGGTGTGAGAGAGAAATTATGTGTGCTGAGGGCTTTTCCATTTTTTAAAGGCCAAAGTGAGGATTAGTCATGAAGAGAGCTCAGGGGAGCCTGAATAGGCACAGGGATACCAGCCTAGCTGGGTTTTTTATAACCCTGAGCTCAGAGAGTAAGTAGGCAGTAAGAAAGACTGAGCTCAGAGCTAGCATTTTCTATGTTCTTCAAACATTGCGCATCAACTTAACAAGACAGGTAATAGACAAATCCCCACTGTGTTATGCTCTCCATTAACTAAGCAGGTGACATTTGGTAACTCTAGTACACACATGTATACCCATGTTCACATGCAAATATTAGCTCACTTATATGTATGGACTTCATTTTAGAAGGCTGCCATTCCCTCTTTTAATTATGCCAGACCACTTCATCCCCATCGGTCTGAGGGACTTTTTATTGGAACTCATTATCTCCTGAAATGATCTTATAAACAGTTCAGTGCAAGTCCCTGGAAAGAGGTACATGTATGCATTTAGGAAAAGGCAAACCTGATAAACATAATGGCTGCTGAGAGTACTTTACTTTGGGATTATAGTCAACTGATATTATTGGTTCAATAGAAGTAATTTCAATGTCCTAATCAGAGATCTAGACCATTCTTTGAACTCTTTGAAATTTAGAATTATTGAACATGAGTAGCAACACACACACACACACACACACACACACACACACACACACACACACACACACACACACACTGGAAAGCCTCAGAATATTATATAAAGAATTATCTTGTCATAAACTTTAAAGTATGGAGGCCTTTGGCAAAAGTATACATTGTATTTTGTGGTGTTGTCTTCAAAATTGACCTATGGTTAAAAAAAGTACTTTCTTCCTTCCCTTTCTCCCTCCCTCCCTCTTTTCTCTCTGTCTCCTTCCTTCCTTCCTTCCTTCCTATTTGTTTTGAAATTAGGTTTCTCAGTGTAGTCCTGGCTGCCTTGAAACTTTTTTTTAAGATCAGGCTGGCCTTGAACTCAGAGATCCACCTACTTCTGCTTTCTGAATGCTGGGAATAAAGGTGTGTGCCACCATGCTCAGCCCTCAGTAAAACTATTTACAATGAAAATAAATGAATTTAAGGAAAAAAAAAACACCCTGTTTTATTTGGTTTGATGAAAAGAAACAACTAAAAGCTATGAATCTCCTAAAGTTTCTCTACCAGGGACTTCTTTTCTAGAAAATTTATGTTTAACCAGTATGAGGAGTAAGATCCCAAAAGCCAGTGAAAGAGTCAGAGACAGACTCTGCTCCCGTTGTTAGGAGTCCCACAAGAGAACTGAGCCACACAACTGTAACTTACATGCAGAGTGCCTAGGTCAGTTGCATGTGGTCTCCCTGGTTGTTCCTTTGGCCTTTGGTCTTTTGTGAACCTTTGTGGTTAGTTGGTTCTGCGTGTTTTTATGTGATATCTTTGACCTCTGTGGCTCCTACCTTCCTTTCGCCTTCTCTTCTACAAGATTACCCAAACTCTGTCTAGTATTTGGCTGTGGACCTGCATCTGTTTGCATCAGTTGCTGGGTGAAGCCTCTCTGATGACAATTGGGCTAGGCACCAATCTGGTCACAGGAGGTGGCCGGTTTAGGCTAGGCTGTCCACTATAGCTAGGGGCCATTCTTGTCGATTCTTGGGAGATTCCCTTGTGTCAGGTTTTTACCTGAGCCAGAAATGCCACCTCTCTCTCCAGTAGTCTCTTTCAGTACTCTCCACTCCACCCCCTCCCCAATTCCCACCTGCCCTCAGTCCACTCACAAATTCTCTTCTATTTCCCTTTCCAAGAGAGATCCAGCATACCCCTGAGCCCTCCTCGTTACTTAGTCTTTCTGGGTGTGTGAATTGTAGCATAGTTAGCCTTTATTTTATAGCTAATATCCACTTATGAATGGATACATACCATGTTTGTCTTCTCAGTCTGGTTACTTTACTCAGGACAATAAAATATTATTTTTTTTACATATTTCTATATATATTGATTTGAGTGCTTACTTTGCATCAAATTTCTGTCTTTGTGAAAGTCCTTTAATTTATATTTTTATTATTAATTATTGGTAATATTGATTTACCAATATTTTATTTTAATTCCCAGATCATTTTACCCTGTCACCCTCCCCCCCCCCCACAATCTCTTTCATGGCACTGAATCCTGGGCTTTACACATGTCAGGCAGGTTCTCTGCTACATATTTCTTTCTACATATTTGTTTGTACATTGTTCTCCCCACTATGGACCCTCCTTTCTTCTTTTAATTTGTCCATGCTCTCTGAACATTTACCTGAATTGTTAGTTTTATTGCAACATTGACTTAATTCTTTGAAATTCTCTTTTAATCTTTACTATTTAATTTTGTTGTCATAATTTTTATCTGTCCTTATTGTCTTATGGGTAGTGTATTAAACTCATAAAGTCCTGGGCACTCATGAGAGCAGAAATAGTAAAGAGCTAGTTAGGGTATGCATGTTCAAGAGTGCATTCATTTCTGTTCAGAATAGCTCATTTATCATGACGGCCCAGAACACACAAGTCACACCTAATTGTCCATACAAACTGCTTAGAAACCATAACCCAGGACTGCAGACATTGCATTAGAAAAAATTCCACATAAAAATATCAATTTTATATTTGTTAGTGTGATTCATCATTTTCCTATATATGGCAATACTACTGAACACTTTGATTGACAATACTTTTTAAACAGTTTAACCCATGTGTAATTTTAAAATAATTATGGCATGACTTCAGAATTGTAAATGAGATTTTCCCTTACTTTGCTGTTCTTTTCAATTGGAGATACTTAGCCCTGATTTATTCTAGTCACTCGTATTTGTGAGATGAGGAAGTATTTAGCATCATAGCATCACTGATTAGTTTTAATCACAATTAAAGTTTTACTAACAGAGCCCTAAAATGCCCTTTATGAATCCTGTTATTTATAAGCGAAGAGGCAGAGATCTAAACTGCATTATGTGTTATATTCCAAATATAGCTGGTGTAAATTGAGATGTGTTGAGCGTGAAAATAGAGTTATTAAATGGAAGATTCCTTATTAATAGTTTATATATTGATTACTTCCTAAAACTATAGTGTTTAAATTGTCAAACTTACACTTTACAAAACACTAATGTTGCTATTAGACAACCTAAAATTACCTGTGTGGCTCCCATTTTATTTCTGTTTGAAAGCACCAGCTTAGAAGTCTGTTTTTCATATGAGTTCTTAACAGAGCAGTGAAAAATGCAGTAATGTATCAGAATTTCCGATCGCGTACCTCAGGCCTTTTTCAAAAGTGATTTCTCTTCTTTGGTTTATCATGTTTGTTTTTGCTGGCTGTGCTTTTCTTAATTTGGAGAAGTTAAAAGGACAGCACTGGGAAGGCTTTTGTCTCTCCAGGGGAGCATGTGAACAGGTAAGTTTTAACTTGCAACAAGAATGACTTGAGCAGAGCTTCCTTTCTTCCCTGCCGCCAGTGACACCATAAGCTTGAGAGTGCTGCTCATTTTCTGTCATATGCATCATAGTCACTTTTTACTGCCATGATACCATACCTAGACAAAAGCAGTATAAGAGAGAAAGGGATTGTTTAGGTTTATGGTTCCAGAAAACTAATGAGTCTGTAATAGCAGGGTAAGCATTGTGGCAGGAGTAGGAGGCTGGCTGGCCACTTTGTACACTGAGGAAGCATAAAGTAAACCAGAAGTGGACTTGTCTATACAGCCTCAAGGCCCACCTCTAGTGGCTTACTTCCTGAACATTATATACCCTTTCCAGACAGCTGCCAACTATGGGCTGTGTTCAAACATGTCATGCAAGTATGTGCATTCTACATTCAAATTCCAGTGGTCTGATTAAGAAATTCTAGGTAGATGATGTTCCATGTAACAAGTGCTGAAATACTAAAAATCTGCTTACAAAAGGGGATTTTCCATTTCATTTTGGCAATGCTTATTTCAGTGATGGATCCACCAGTCAACTGGTAGGAAAAAGTAATGGCCAGCCTTCACTTTCCAATTTGACATAGTCTTGTGAATGAACTGGGTAATCTGGAATGGGGCCTAGGATGTTATGGTAAAGAACAATTTCCTTGTTCTTCTGTTTGCTAATTCAAGAAAGTTTGAATGAGTAACTGTTCCTCATCCAGACAGCCACCAGGGAGCTTGTGGATTTTAGGGAAAATGTGAGGACAGTGCAACTTCTTACCTGTTTAGAAACTGTCTGTCACAGAATTGTGTGTCACCCATGGGTATGAAATAACTGAGAAGATGTGTGATTTGAAAAAATAGAATTTTGAGTGGTTGTTAAATTTGCATTTCATAGCAGTTTTTCATTCTAAAATTACTCTGTAATTGTAAAAGCACATAATTAGCTTGAGATTTAATTGCTGTTACTTTCCATGCACAGTGTTAAACTTCAACGATGGATTTGTTATACAGTGTTACGATGGATTATGTTATACAGTGTTAGCAGCCACCTTTGTGTATTTTCATTGATTGTCATTGGTGTTAGCTTCGTTCTGTATCCAATTTCATAAGGAAATTATTAATATGTATATTAATATGTATATGTTTGAAATGTGAGAAATACTGTAATAAATTTACTTTTTAATGGTATTCTGATTTTATACAGCATATATTTTCCTCATGCAATAAAGACATATTATAGGATATTCATTTTATAAGTAGACTATAAGAGTGGAGTTCAATTTTATGTTAGGAAACAAATGAAAGTTTTGACAGGTAGTTTGACAGTAATGATGTCATCATTAAGATTATTTAGCTGGAGTTGTCCTTCCCACCAGGTCTCGCTGCTCTTCAGCCCCAAATAAACACACAAACACTATATTAATTATAAAATTGTTGGCTGATGGCTAGGGCTTCTTACTGGCTAGCTCTGTCTTATTAACCCATTTCTATTAGTCTACATATTTCTACAAGGCCTTATCTTACCAGAGAATTCCAGAGCTTCCTGAACTCCCAGTTTCTACATGGTGTTCCTTTGTGGTACATTTCTAACTCTCTCCCCAGCATTCTTCTTGTCTCCTAGCCCTGCCTGTCTTCCTACCTCTACTGGCTATTGGCCAAACAGTGTTTTTATTCATCAACCAGTAAGAGAAACTTATATACAGAACAACATCCCCCATCATCTAAATCTGCCTCTGCTTGTGTTTCCACATAGCAGGATAATTTTATAATATCATATTTTATATATATTATATATGATATATATGTTAACAATTTTATAATGAAGCACTATTTTGAAACTGTAATGTTATAAGCATATCTACCCCATTCACAGTATCTTTTGCCATATAGACAAACTATTTCTTAGTAAGTTTTTAATAATACACTTTTTGTTTTTCAACAAGATGTTTGTAGAAAATCTTAGATTCATACAGCAGAATTTAGTGACAGAGGTACTTTGAGTTAATTGTTCTTCAGGCATAGTCTACTCTTCCCTCTAGGGTAGATAGGTCACATTCAAGACAGATAGTGTTCTGTCTGTTAATAATGTGTGTAGAAATAGCATTTGTGTAGTTCTTTTCAGTAAGTTTGAATGTTCAAAACCCCTAGGAATTTTCTGCAGGATCATTTTGAATAGAAGGTAGATCTGACCAAGGATAAAATTCTGATTTAGTGGGGCATGAAGAGAAGGGTTTATTTGGTTCATTACTTATAATGAAAAACAAATGGTATCTGTGATACATTGTTGTGTAGGAAATATTAATTTTTACATGTAAGTTTTTATGTTTTTAGTGCTTTGGGGCTATTTCAGTTTTGATTTAGTTTGTAATATACTTAGGATCTATGAAGTCAAACTCTTCCAAGGGGAAGATTATAGTCTGTGACTAGATTATCCTATATGTAAAACTATGTATTATCTTCTGTATTTAAAACAAATTTATTTGTTTCTACATATAGTTTTGTTTGTATGTGAGATGTATCTAGCTGGGAGTAATGAAGTGGTTTAGTTGTTTTGAATAGGACTTGAGAGATTTGTATGGAGAATAGCATTCACTTTTATAAATCTGTTGCATGCAATAATCAAAGATATATGTTAATATTACTGCATAAATAATAATAGTGTTGCATTTCTTTCTAATGATAAAATCTGGGAACACAAAATAATTTCCAAAAATGTGATGATTAAGATTTTCTAAAATTTATGAAACATACCAGTATGTGATGGTACAGATCTTTAATCCCAGTGCTCAATAGGCAGAGGCAGGCGTATCTTGTGAGTTTGAAGCCATCCTGGTGTATAGAGTGGGTTCCAGAACAGTTAGGGCTGTTACACAGAGAAATTCTGTCTCAAGCCCCCAACACCCCCCCAAAATTATAAAACACCTAATATAATTGCATGTAACTGTTAGATTTTTTCTTTAGTTTAATGACTACATTTTTTAAAGATAAAATATAATGTTAAATATGTAAACTAAAACAATCACCATAAATAGACATATAGTATTATCATTTTATATGAGAAAAATTGCATCAAACACTAATTATAATATTGAATGAATTGCATCTTTAGATGAAAGGAATATACTTAATAATTTTCTTGTTTGGACACAATTATTTCCTAAATTTTACTTAAAATGTTTCTGAATTAATCCTCTAGTAAGAATAAATCACAGTCATCTGTCTGAAAAGCCTAAGCATGGGCTAGAATGTGTTGCCCCTGCATTTGAGCATTAGCCATGAGACAATGGCAAGGCCTTGCTCTTGTTTCTTCATGTGTGGCTTCTGTCCATGCTGCTGTGTTATGAGTTTCCTACAGGTCAGGCTCTTGAATTGTAAATTTTTGTTCACATTTCATGTAACACATTTTGGTTTTATGACATTAGGAGTTATTATTTCCTTATTACATATCCATATCATGTCCTGAGACGGCATAAAGGTGGATAAAGTAGGTCCCTTAAGCCACAGATTTTTATTTGATCCTGAGGGAGAAATACTCCCCTCCCAAATCCAATGAATAATAAGTCTGTGCATTTTCATATTACTGGTATTAATTATAACTGCACCACAGCATTATTTTGCTTGGGCACAATGGAGAAGAACACCTCTATCATCTTGCTGATAGAGGTAGAAATGTATCTGAAATTGAAAATTATTTTTGGTTATGCCAGGGTACACAAGATTCTGACTCAGAAAAAAAATATAAAAGAGCTGTTAACCCATAAGGACAAGGTAATGTGATAAGCAATTTGCATGGAATAGACACAAGCAGGTGACTTTTCTGGGAGGAATAATTGGCAGCTTTGCCACCCATGAGAAAACTGGGTCCCAAGTTCACAAGTTTCCATACTCCCTACCACCCCAAGTGACTAAAATACTACTACTAATAAAGCCATTTAAAATGCTTTGAGGAGAACATATGGAGCTGAATATCTCGACTTGGTAGATGCTGGTGTATCCACACTGAAAACCTTGTCAGTCACTTCTAAAGTCAGTCTTAAGTATCTCTTCTAATCTAGGATCCCATTTGTAAGAAGTATGTCCATTGCATACAATGTGTGCAGGTTTATTACTGAGAACTTGATTTCCAATCATGTCAAATTTCGAACTCTTGAAATGTTGGTCAAGTGCAGGAATAATAAACCTGTGCTATAAATTAAGATCCACAGAGCAAGGTAATACAAACAAACACAGAAAGAAATAACAAACATAAATAAACTCATGACCCAAACAATGTGAGTATATCTCGGAAGCATCGTTTGGAACACAGGAATTAGATGCAAGAGTATGGCTTACGTTTTTCTACTACCTTGAGTTTGGAGACAGGCAAAGTTCATCTGGAATGGTGCTTAAACATGTTAACCCGAGAAGAGGAACAATGGCTTGGGATGGTGCTTGTGGGGATAGTATCCTGGATTGGCATCTGTAAGTGTGTTCTTTGTGGTTAAACTTTGTGTCTATTTCACGTTATATCAAATAACACTGGAACATGTTAGTTCATCATCAAGCATGTATGGGTAGTGATATGTGCATATTTACGGAGGAGGGAGGGAAGGAGAGGTAAGTATGTAGAGATGGGACAGGTCAGCTTTTATAAGACTTTCTAGTGAAAGAATCCTTGTTGACCATGATGGCATTTCAGGTGGGTTGGGGGTAGCTGGAGGCACTATAGTTTTCACCTACTGTTAGGTACCATTTTTTTTGGCTGAACTTCTTGGACCATGTAGAAGGAAAAGATCTACCAAGAACAGGGTAAATTAACTTTCCTTTACAGTGCATATGCCTTAGCTCCCTGGTCTCCTAGTGATTATACAGTAGCCAGTGATGTTTCCTCATGACAACATGGAAGCAGACTAAAGATTGTGTTCATGAACTGCATTGTCATGCTCAGGTCTTGCATCTCCATCTCCACTGAAAGGCCACTCACACAATAACGATACCTGTACTCTGCATAAGGAAACACTACAAACTCAAAAGCAGAAAAAGGCACATCCTCCCAGATTCTTGCAAACAAGGTAGATTCTTGCCTCCATTTCTCTGAGTGTCTGTCTTTCAAGGTAGAGTGTTAGTAATAACAACTCCCTAGCAGTTCCCATGTTACTGTAGTCTCCCATGTGTAATAATGATCTCTAGCAATTTCCTTTTACTGCAGTCTCCAGTGTGTAAAATAAACTCAAAGTACTGCTAAGAATATCTTTGTCTTTCTCTAGTGCAGAGCAACCATATTCTAGTTAAAATTCTTTCTTGGAGGTAGTAATACTGTTTCCTGTATTGATCTACCATAAACATTTTATTTGCTTTCTGAAATTAATACTCAGATACAGCATTCTTAATGATAGAGAATTTTTATGCATAAATTTGTGCTCTCTGCTATTACCTACCTTTTTATTTTTAAAATAAAGTTTCGTTGTTCAAGTGACATTTGAATTTCTCATTGGTGAAAATGTAAAATGTGTGTAGAACATAGTAAATATAATTCTTAGGTATTTGCCCTTATTTGTGTTCCTAGTGGAACTTTAAAAGAAATGACCTGCCAATCAGTCAACCAGTGCCAGATGATTCAAAAGTTAAGAGAGTAGGGCTGTAGAAATAGCTATTACAGGTATTTTGGAATAGTTTTATTTTCATTTTAAACATTTTTGAGCCAACAATTAAATGTAATAGCACGTTACAACAGGGCATATGAATCTTTGATTTTAATAGACTGGGAAACAAGATTAAGTAATGAATGAATCATTGTACTGTGAAATTAGTGGGGATTCTTTTCTTTCTTCATAAGAAGAAGAAACAGTGATTCACAAGGCCCTTGCTAGTGTGAACCTGACTGGGAGGATAATTTGATGAAATGTGAAGATGATCAGCAGTGCAGTTTCTAGTCCAAAGCCTTCAAATAAGTGTTAGGAAATATGAATCTGCTTCTGCTTCATCTAACCAGGTCTGGTACAATGGAGTGTACAGTTAGGGAAAAACCCTCCAGGACTTAATGAGGTAGTCATTCACACTGAATGGGTGTGTGCAGTCACTCAATGAAAGAGTGATTTTTATAGTGTCCCAGACTTGGTAACTTTCACGGGTTTGTGTGGTTACTGTGTAAGTACCATAAAGAAAATATATAGTTCTTATGAAACTGTATGTAGCCTTTCCTCTATTTGGCAAATACGTTATAGGAGTTCAGTTTATTTTCATTTACAGTTTTAAATATTCCATGTTTCACAGATAAGCTTTAATAAAGTGAAACCTTCTGGCTCCAGAGGCCACTGATTTTTGCTAGTCTGTATTGAGTTTGTGTATAAATTGACTTAATTCCATTCTTACAAAGAACACAAGACATAGTTTAGTATACATTGTAAATTAAAAGATCATTAAGCAATTCAGAAGGTTAGAGAGTCAAGATTGCTTTTGAAAAAGCTGGACTATTTATTGGCTGGTGTAAATCATACTATTGTGCTACATTAATTCTGTCTATAGCAGTGTCAATTATTAGAGTGTCTACCACACCTGTAAAAATACCACCTGGAGAGGAGGCGAACCTCCCATTGTTTTTATGCAGGGAAGTTTGAGTATTTGTAAATGCATTTGCTTTAAAACTCCCAAAGTCATGATGACTTTTTTTCATTGCTTTTTGTAAGTCGGACAATGAGCAAAATACTGCAAGTAATAATTTCCCAACATACATTGTGCTGTCGTAAAGAGATGTACTTTCTTTGTGTACAGAGTATTATTTTCTTTTCACCACCCCAAGACCTCAGGAAAAATTGCCACTTTGGAGCTTCATATCCAGGCATCCTTCCATCTGTCCACCCATCAACCCAGGCACTCATTTTTATTTTTTTTATTTTTTATTTTTTTTTTTTGCTTTGACTTTGCTGTCTGCTATTTTCCTGGCACTGCAATAAGTCCTAGAATACTAAGAATAAAATTTCATTCCCCACTTGTTGACTCACTCTCCAGAATTGATAGTTAATAATTTAAGGAAAGGGTCTGAGGAGAGGGATTATAGAAAAGTAAAGAAGGGATTTGCATCCTTTCCAGGGTGGGACTTGGAGATGAACTAATTTCTTTTGCACACACAATGAGCATAATGTCTGATGGGATCTGTTGCTTTTTGTGGAGTTTTATGGGCGGAGATAAAGTAATTTCATTTATTAATCTTGTTTATTAGGGAGGGTGACAAAGAAATTCCCTGAGATCTTTGAAGCCATTGGTCTTGTTTTTAATTGTACTGGCAAAGTAAATAAAAATTTACTGCCCCCACATACTTTCGCTGAAGAATTTGCCAGTATAAGAAACAAACACACCACTAAATTGTAATGTGTGCAGTAATGGAGATGCTCTGAGCAGTGGAATGAGTGAGCACCAGGCTGTGCTCAACTGGGAGGAGCCTGTGGAGGTTAGATCTAAAAGATAAGGTGGTGAAAATGGAGGACACAGATTGGTAAGTTTAAGAGCCCTACAAGAAGGGAATGTATACACTCCAAAAGTTTGAAAATTTGAAAATGCTATTGAGGGGCTGGAGGGATGGCTCAGTGGTTAAGAGCACTGGCTGCTCTTCCAGAGGACCCAGGTTCCATTCCCAGCACCCACATGGCAGCTCACACTGTCTGTAACTCCAGTTTCAGGGGACCTGACACTTTCACACCAATGCGCATAGAAAATAAATTTTAATAAATTAATTTTTCAAAAAAATAAATAAATAAAAAGAAAATGCTATTAGCTTGTTAAACCATTTCTTCCCTATTTTTTCACTGTGGTCTACTAAATAGAAGATTAAAAATAGAATAGTATACCAAATGTCTAACAATTTATAATTATTGAACTGCCCAGTATTTTGAAAATTGTGATGAAATACCATTGTATCCACTTCATCTCTCATGAATATGAGCCATTGATTTGCAGGACATACCCACAATTTATCAGTAGTCTGCTGTCAGTCAGCTGTCACAGTTACTAGACTTACTGTCTTATTATCTCCATATTTGTGTTAAATTGATTTTTTTTTATAACTAGTTGCCACAAAGCACAATATGTAATGCAAAAAGTATTGTGATGTCATTTGTTATAATTGTACTAATTTATTTTTGTTGTTGTTGATCTCTTACTATGACTAGAAATCAAAATTTTTGTGTGCACATACTATAAATAATCTGTTTCATAGGGTTTAATATCATTTATTGGCAGGAGCCATGTGACTTCTTTGGGGAACAAGGCCAGAGAATAACACAAATGGCTCTCCTTGTGGCAAAGCCCTGGAGACCCTGACCCACTTGGCAAAGCCTGTGGATGGTTTGCAAAATGATTCTGGATATGACCATGGGGGCGTATGTGCTACCTACTCTCCTTGCTTTTACCATGCTAGGCATACTGCTGGACTGAATGAGTCACGGTGGGTCATGAAGTTTAGTATTACATATTTGCATAACTGCTCTGGAAAGAATGATTTTAACCATTCGTGGAGAAATGTTATTTAATGGATGATATCAGGAGTTAGTGGTAACAGTTCAGAGACAGGGAATGAAGTAGAATCCTAGAAACACACAGTTCTATTTTTTCTAATAACTGTACCAATATTCTAAGAAGTTAAGAGAGATAGACATAAGGACAAGGGATAAATAGAGTAACTTATTGAGTAAGTTTCCAAGTTATGTTGTCTTTAGGATAAAAGGTAAAGCCTGGTATAGCTCCAGAGAGATAGAGTAGTCCAGAATGTAGAATGTATTGATCCAGCTTTGGCTGATGAGTTGATCATAAGAACCCAAACTGTATAAGACGTAAATATTAACCACTAGATACAAAACTGTCTCTCACCTTGCATGATGCTGCAACTGCATATGTTGCCAGCTTCGCACACTGTTCTACCTGTAGCTGTGCCTAGTTTAAAAACGTCTGTTGTAGCTTACAAGACTGGTTATACATCTAATGTAGAATTGTAGATCAAAAAGGTAATGGAAAGTTGGGGGCAGAAGGGGGAAAAAGCGAGAACAAACTGGTAATTGTATTCATTTTTTAGAAACTAAGAAAGTAAATTGATTGTAAAATTATTCATGCAAACCAGTGAAACTATAAATCAAAACTGCCCAGGCTATTCAGGGCCACTCGTTTGAACAACAGCAGTCTTCACACTTTCTTCATGGTGACAACTTCACACATCTACTCCAGGTCATTGAACCCATCTGGAGCAGGCTTCCAGCAATTTATGTTTTTAGGGATCCACTAGGTTTCTTGAAATTTATCTTCTACAGATCAATAAAGGCTGCTGTAGTTCATAACAGATGCCATTACCTATAATGCATTTGGTTTTGTTGTCCCAATATATGTAAAATCTATAGGCCAGTTCCTGTTACAGTG
This sequence comes from Cricetiscus sungorus, assembly GCA_030556225.1. NCBI lineage: Eukaryota > Metazoa > Chordata > Mammalia > Rodentia > Cricetidae > Cricetiscus > Cricetiscus sungorus. The sequence goes on along the minus strand of JANBXA010000600.1, from coordinate 19,048,121 downwards.
TTTCTCTTTTTCCTTATGTCAGTTTACAGTACCCTACTAAGAAATTGGGTTAGTTAGGCAAAAGCAAGTTTCCTAGGTGTTGTATTTCTGCTGATTAAATCCCTGTATTGTCACTGAGCCAATTTCTCTATGTCTTGTATTTCAGATAAGCTGGTTGATGGATTTTTCTAGACACTGTAACAATTCGGAATGAAAGAAACCAAATGTGTGTCAGTAAAACCGAGGCCTTCCTTCTGTAAATATTCTTTTAAGCCCAGAAAATGTTCGCTGAACTTTCTGTGCATTTAGATACTCTGGCAGGTGTCCTAGGCATTATACAGACTGATAAAATTCAGTTCTGTTTTCAGGTGTTTATACTTGTTATGTGCTTTTGAGGCAACACACTGCAGCTTGCTCAAGAATCTGGGCAGCAGTTTCTAACATCTAGGCCTTAACATGGGCAGGCACAGAGGCACTGTGGTGGGTGACAGCTTTTCCTGAAGAGTGAAAGTCATCAGTACTGACAGCCTCCCCAGGAGTCTGGAATGGACTGTGTCTAATGAAATGGCACAGTTGGTCACATTTGCATGCCATGCAGAAGAGCAGGTAGCCAGAAGTAATCTGCCCAGAAACAAGAGAGAAAGAAATTAGCAGGGTGACATAAAAGAGTATGCTTCCCTTTCTGAGGAAAAAACTGTGGGCTTATATTTTCTTCCTTAAAATAGATGTATACCCCACACGTCCTAGATAACTTTACATATTTATGTACATGTCATGTTTACTTTATGAATGCAGAATTGTGTAACAATGAGGACTGTGATTGTTTCATGGTAAAACAAAACACAGAAAAAAACGAGACCTTTTCTTTTCTCAACTGGCTTTGTATCGTGTTTAAAATGCAAACATGTATTTGAATCTGCAGCTCAGTTACTGCATGAATCAAATAGAGATCTGTCAGTCAGACTTGGTCTCAAAGACTCTCTTGGAGACTTGATTCAAGTTTGTACAAATAAGGTGGGTGGTTTGTTACATGGTTGCAGACATTCTACAGGCAGCACCCATTTTAGCACTGAACAGACATTGTGCTGTGATGAAACAGGAGCCTTTTCAGGGAAGCCAGTGGAGGACCCCTTAACTGGCTGACTGCAATGAGAATATATCACAAGTCTTGTAGATGGCTGAGAAAATAAGCGATATTGGGATATATGTTAATTGGGGAGATTTGGGATCACAACACAGTTTGTATCTTGAGTGGATTTGTTTTAACTCTCTTAGTCTATTGGGGTCACTATGTGTTCTGTTTAGTCTCAATGTCATGAATGAAATTCTCAATTTTCTGAGAGTAACTATATAGTAAGTGTAGGTATAACAGAATGAAATAAAACAAAATTGGTACTGAAAATAAAGTGAAAATAAAGGTAAATGAAACTCTGCCTTTATTTAGTATCTGGACATTGACATTTAATGTATTACTTTGTGGCATATGAGAATAGCTAGAAGCTTTATGATTGGTTTTAATTGATTGAAAATTGGTCAGTTTTATGTCTCCTGCCCCAAAACTTATATTGAACTTAAGGTAAGTATTCACAGAGATGATTTTAAAGAAATCTCTAACATTTCATTTTATTACTTTTAATACACAAATATATATGCATGAATCTCATTTATTTATATTTAAATATAGCAACTTTTTCTGTCTTTATATTTCATGAAATTTTTTTTTCAGAATTGGGTATCAAACAAATCAAGACTTTGTGCATGTTAGTAAACACTCTTTTTTAATGATAATATTTTTAATTTAAATTTGAAGTAAGCTTGTTTTACATGTCAATCCAAGTTTCTTCCCCCTTCCCTCCTCCCCTGAGTTCTTCCCCCCAACTCCCATAATATCCCCTTTCTGCTCCCCAGGGAGGGTGAGGCCTTCCATGGGGGATCTTCAAAGTCTGTCATATCATTTGGACACATGGCCTTCCCCCATATGTCTAGGCTGAGAGATTATCCCTCTATGTAGGATGGGCTCAGAAAGTCCATTCATATACTAGGGATAATTATTGATCCACTACCAGAGGCCCCATAGACTGCCCAGTCCTCCCAACTAACACCCATGTTCAGGAGGTCTGGATCGGTCCTATGTTGGTTTCCCAGCTATCAGACTGGGGTCCATGAATTACCCCTTGTTCAGGTCTGCTGTTTTTGTGGGTTTCTCCAGGCTGATCTTGACCCCTTTGCTCATCTCTTCTCCCTCTCTACAACTGTATTCCAGGAGTTCAGCTCAGTAGACAAACACTCTTAAAGACCATTGAGTAATAAGGCCCACCTCTGACACTTTCAAAATTTTTTTGTTGTCTCTAACATTGATTGTTTGCACCCCTGGCAGCAGCTTATAGTTCATCTTTTCCAACTATGCTGACATCCAACAAAAAGTTGTTACTGAAAACTATATTCTCAGCTGGAAGATTTTCTTTAAAATATGAAGGACTTGGTGTTGGTGCTTTCTTCATTTTTTCCTGGGGATGTATTTGCGATGTTTTCAACATAATTACTTCTTGGATTTCTTGTAATATGCTCTTTTAAAATTTTCATTATTGTAGTTGCATAGCAGGTAATTAAAAGGCATGGGCTCTGGAAACAGCCTGTCTATATCCAAATTGCATCTCCATTACTTTCCACTATCAGTGACCTTGACCTAGATAAGTTTCCTTTCCTCCGGGGGTAATAAGGTGCTGATCGGATGGGAGTAGTTTTGGGATTCAGTGAGCTATCCATGTTAAGCATCTAGAACACCTATGTCTTTGCTAAATAAGTAAAACATTTGATTGTAAGTTAGTATAGGCATCTGGCAATAAACACCACATTACATACCCTCCTTAGAAGTAATTCCTAGAATTATTAAATATGAAAGGAAATAAATATGCAAAATACCTTCTGTAAAACTTAAAAGACACATGTTACTACAATGGTTTCAGGTTAATGTGTCTTTAGTATTTTTGTCACAGATAAAAATTGTGATTATGTACTTTAAAATCAACTTTATTAAGATATAATTCATAATTATGTCTTTAATAAAGCCTACAATTCAGTGAGTTGTATCTTTACACAGTGCACAAGCATATTCTCTAGAGAACTGTAGTTATTTCAATCATCCCATTAAGAAACCCCATTCCTTTAGCATGTACCTATTCGTATTCTCTCCCTAGCAAGCACTAATGTCCATTATTGTGTTTCTATGCTTTCCTGTTTCACTGTTTAACATAAAAGTATCATTCAATATTTATTAACCACTTGTGAGTTGCCTCTTCCACTTAGCAAGATGTTTTTCAGAGTTCTTTAATATTAAAATATGTCAGATCTTCATTTATTATTTTTGGAAAAAATGGCAAAGAAATCAGGCACACGGGACAGGAACCCCAGGGCAGTAGTTTTGAGCATGCCTTTGCTGGAGGCAGGGACACCAGAGGTCAGGTCAGTTTTGGCTCCTGGTTCCAGGGACACCAGAGGTCATTTCTGGTTCCTTGTTGTCTCTTACTCCTGCTGGAAGGTGTCCATGAGGTTGTGACTGAGGCTGATGAAAGTTCTGACCACACCAGCCACCAGCCTCTCTCCTTCCTGTCTCACTCCAGTTTCTACCACAAGTCCTTAAAAAACAAACAAACAAACAAACAAACAAAACGAAAAACAAAAAAAGCAAAAACAAAAACAAAACAAAACAAAAAACAATGCAGCAACTTGGTGGTATTCCAATTCACTGTTTCTGTCTGACTGTCTACCTACAAACCTAAAATAACTCTCTCTGACATTTATCTTTTATGGTCCTTGATGGTTGGGGCCAGCTGTGGTGCCATTGAGTTTTACAGATCCCTAGTCTCCCCAAGCTTAGCCTATATGCTACAAAAAAAAAAAAAAAAAAAAAAAAGACTCCATGAATCTCCAGAACAGCCCAGAATCTTTCTTGTCAAAAATAAAATTCTGTATCCAACTTTTCTTCTTCTAATTCACACGAAAACCCCTAACAATGCAGAAGTACCTGCATGAATTGCTAACATCTTTAGTTACTTAAAAAATATGATTCTGTTATTATACTTACCTGTGGGTATGTCACATTATAACTTTCCATTAATTTTCTGTATTTCTTAGATTTATTTTTCAGAAAGATATGAGTTTTTACTGGTATTCATTTGCAATTTCCTAGGTCAAGCTACGGGAACTTACATGTTTAACTATTCAGAGTGGTCTTTGAATGATGAATGAAACTGTATGTCCACTGAACAGCTTTCATTTACGTTGAAGCCCCATTTTTCCAAGTGATCCCTTGGAACAGTGTCTTTTGAATATCAATATTAACGTATCTTTGATCGCCCTTGTGCTTTATAGCTCGGTGTTCCACCTACTCCAGAATCTGCTTTACAGTGTTGTGCTCTTTAATGAGAAGTGGCTCATGACTCTAACAACCTCTTTAATGTTGCTTAAGTGTTTGTAATTACCAGACTCAGCCTCCATACCATGCTCGCTTTTTACCCTGAGAACAAGCAAGAGAACTCATCTAATGGTTCATGTATAGGACACACCATTCCTCTAGTACGGTAGCTCATAATCACTGGCTTTAATGGCTCAAATGATCCATATATGCGTCCGGTGGGACATTGTTATTGTACAGACAGTGGCTATTTGCCATCTGTGACATGTTTATAATTAGAATCTGTCATACAGGGCCTGTACCAAGCTAGCACATTTCAGCATTCTGTTCTGTTTTATGTTCCTCAGGAAGTATGCCAGATCTGTTTTTCTTTTCTTTTGTTAAGATGTTTTCCAATGTCAATGTATTTAAAATTGAATTGTTTGCACAAAGAAATAACTATTTCAATGTAATGCTAGTACATAAAAATAAACTGTAGTAAGTGTTGCTTTGATCCCATCTCTACCTATGACTTCATTGTACTTTCATGTTGTTGCATCTCAAAGATACTCATTTAGTCATGGTATATGACCTCTGAGGTCATTGACATCGTACTAGACATCTTTCAGTTGCCTTGAAGGCACAACAATTGCAACATGTGAAAGGTAATTTTCAGACTATTCTCTTTTAGTACTTCTTCTTAGTAAATGAAGTAACTAGTTATAAGTCAAAGATCAAGGATCCATTTCTGACACACTCTCTTACTGACTTATGTGATATAAAAAGTATTGATCTTACTGTCTAATAGTCATCAATACAAAAGCCTTTCTCTCTTGCTACTTGGGGCGAACCTACATTTCAACAGTTGCCTTCGCTTTCCACACGCAGCATCCTCTTCCTGCCCATCAGGTCTTCCTGCTGGAGTAAATGATGTTAATGAACACACGACTGCTTTCTTTTATATTCAAACTATTGTAGCATACAGTGCCAAAGGCACACCAGCTATACAGTGGGAAGTATGTTATACCTTCCTACCTTCCTTCCACTAGTCAGTTGCTTGTTTCAAGGTAGCTGTTTGGCAAAGCAGGTGATATGAGCCTGTTTCCTGGGTTTCTTCTCACTAAGTGAAGAAACAAACCTTTAAGTTGGCCTGAGTATGTCATCTGACCTGTTTCTCAGTATTTTCTCTCATCTTCCAGCAAATTCTGCCTAAATTCCTTCTTGCGTTTTTGTTGTTGTTGTTTGTTTGTTTCTTGACATTTATGCATATTTCTGCTCCAAAAGCTCTCACATTTTTTTTTTCTGTTAGAGACAGCCTAGACTCTTTCTGTCTCCCCCCGTTCCAAATCAGGGGAACCCTCACTGAACTCACAGTTCAAATCAGGTCTCAGTTTGCCTTCAATTGGAAGCTCCATTGTTCTTGGTCTTCATCGTGGCTCTATTGTGCCCTTTACTGCAGGAGAAGGGATAAGTAGTTATTCAGGGAGATGCTGGGGCAGCGTGGTACTATTGGCAAAGGTAGAATCAGCACAAAGAGGATGACTTGTGCTCAGACTTCATCCCTCCAGCAAATGTAGATGTCATTGTGCATGTGAGGGTGGGTTTGCTCTGTCAGTAGTCACCTTACAGTAGTTTTCTCCCTGATTTTCACGTGGTAACACTGTATGTAGTATATTAATTGTGTCACTAGAGTTGCAAAGCATATGGTAGGGAATGGATTTAGAAAGTTCTTCTGTGGCTTTAATTAGACAGCAGCTTGTGCTTCTCAGCAGCTTTGATACACTGTGTCTGGGACACAGACTCACAGCTATAGTCACTGTGTGAGAGTGCTTCCTCACTATGAACAACACTGTTGATGACTGACCACATAGTGGTCCAGATAAAAGTCTTGGTCCTGGCTGAGGTTTAACTTCACTTTCTGTGCCCTTCCAATGTATGACCCATTTCCATACTTTCATTCAAAGGCAGTATAACAGAAAAGCTGGAAGCAGAAGAAAAATAAGTTTGCTAAGAAATAACTTTTGATTTTTCTCTTTATCATGTAAAATAAGTAGAGCATTATTTCTATTTTGTAAAATTAAAATTATCTGGGGACTTTTAGCTTTTCAGAGGGAACATCTCCATAGTACACAAATTTAACACAATATTACATAATGTGTCCCTTTGGCTGTTTGTAAAAGTAAATATTAGGTATCTGAAACTTAAAATGTACAGTTTTTCAGTGTAGGCAATAGTTCATGATAAATTAGGTTCATCAGCTTCCTGTGCGGATTAACACAGATATCAGAATGTAAAAATGCAATTTCAATTATGAATTTCAGTTGCAATGATAAAAGTTTGGGGCCAGAGTGTTGTCCATCTAATTGAGGGCACCGCCTTCTTCTGTCCTCAGGTGAGGAACATTGTCCCATTTTAAAGCATTGAGAGAGAAGAGCTTTATATTTTTAATTGAAAGCTAATAAATGCTCTTTTTCTCATTAACACACATGACCTGTATGGTTTATGTTCTTGTGCACACTGGCCCAGTTTCTCAGCCTCTGTTAATGATGTTAAGAACCACTATGTAACATGAATTATTTTCTAGTTGAATCCTTATAAATTTATAATACATGCTAATTGCAGTGGTTTGCTCAGGAAAGAAAAATATCAAAATTAACTTGGCTTGTTGCACTTTTTTTTTGTTTTTCTCCCACAATGTGTGTATCAGTTGATTGAATTTGTGGGGTTTATACAGGCACTTACTCTGCAAGTGTGAAATGACAAGAAACCTAGTTTTTTTTCCCTTTTCCTTTTTGCCAAATAATCTGTTTGCTGTTCAGCATCAATCACTAGACCTTTATGGAAGAAGATGGGTGAAGGCTAAGTGACAGACAGCTGGGTTCATAGGACTTTATTGTATTTGATGTTCTTTGTAATTAGTGGTAGATTATTTTAATTTTTTTTCATATTTTGCTTTTTTGAGACAACTTAATATGAAATTAAAGTTTGAATTCGAATTGGGGTTTAACTTAAAACTCATATCCAAGTTCTAACAGATAGTTACAAATACTCTCAGGAGTCTGTATTGTCAATAGCTGAGCTGTTACTTTATTCTTTATGTATGTATGTATGTAATGTATGTATGTATGTATGTATTTATGTATTTATACAGATTTTAGGCTTGGCAGAAATTATATTGACCTATGGATCCATCTTGCTGGTCCTGAAGTGGTAACAATTTTAGCCACTAACCAGATCACTTTAATAAATGAATACATATAATTGTATACTATTAGAATCAATCAATAGACCATCCACTTCAGTCCTTTACTGATGTAGTAGAAGAAACTTGCCTTGGATAGACACTTCGATTTGTCACATGTCCTTGGTGGTTTTCCTAAGAGCAAGACCACCTTTTATTGTCTTTGATAGCCTCATTTTCTCTCCAGTTTATTCATGATAGAATACCCTTTCCTCCATCTTGGGTACAAGGCAAAGCTTTGAATTCACCAAACAGTAAATGCAAATTTTAATTAGTTTGGTCTTTGTCTTGGATACCAGGCAGCAATGGGAGTGTTGATAATGAACTCTCAGCCCCCCTGAAGTTTTACTGACAAAGTTCTTGGATATGGTGGAATGAGCATTGATTGTATTGGGAAATGCCAGCCCAGTGATTACAGACTTTTCATTTTAGCCACATGGTATCTGTCCAACATTCAGACCTCTAGTGTGTATTTTTTTATATCATAAAATTCTAGTCCCAATAAAGACCATTTCTGTGTTTAGTGTCATTCTAATGAAATATTTAACCAGAAGTTGATCATTGGAAGTTTGTCAGAAATTAGAGTTACCTGCAAGGCCACTTGAGGCCATCTTCCAAAGGGAGGACAGTTTGCAGAAGACTGGACACTTGCCTTGTGCAGACTGCATTGTGAGGAGTTAGTGTTGGAACTGAAGAGTATCGCAGATGAGAAGCGCTGAGACAGACATGCAGAAAGCCTATGTGAGCTGATGACTGGCGGCTTATCTGGACAAGTGTGTGCCCAGGTGGCAGTGAGTTGCTTCAAGAGCTCTATCTGTCTTGAAACATCTGTTTTCCTTGTGAGTGTCACTTTGCTTTTCTGTTAAGGAACATGTCCTCCCAAACATGTGCCAGATGAGCACTGAAACCATGTTTGATGAGATCTCCTCTATATTCTACACTTTTTATAACAAGGGTGAGTGATACAATCTAAAGCTTTGGTGATCAAACTGTATTTTTTAAGTCAAAATCACTGATATCACCTGGGGGTCTGTTAAAATACAGACGTACACACTTAGGTGCATCTGAAACTGATTAGCATTTCTTCTTAAAATTTGGAGGTACTAAAATGTTTATATTCAATTAAATCCATATCTTTACTTTGGAAAACTGAAAATAAAATGCTGGCACATTTCTGCTCTGTTTCCTTCCATGAGAGTCGGGATTTATCTGTTATTCACTAATATTTACATCTCCTCCCTGTAATTTTCCTCTGTGTGTTGTGGCTTTTGATATTTGCTTCTGATAGTTCAGTAGTACACATAGTTGCTGAAAATTAGATGTAGGTCCTGGTCCACTATATTGAGTTGAGTACATGCTCTTCCTCAAGTGTCACTAAGGTGTTTTAGAAAGCCTTGTGGACCTGTTATGATAAAGAAAGAGAGTTGCAGGCTGTCGTAGCCCAGAGAGATGTTTTATGACTTGTTCCGCAGAGTTGGGGCATGAATAAGGAGGCAAAGCAGAGAAGGAGCAGTGATCTATAAGGAATACAAAATGACATAAAAAATGTATGTGCTTATAGCATACTATGTGAATCAATTCTAATAATTCATAATGTATACTAATATTTATTTAACACAAATGTGATAGAATTATCTGTTGAATGATTAGAAGGGAAATTTATGTATAGAGATATATAATGAACAAAATTCTTTATTTCCATGCAATACAAATGCATAGGATATAGTATTTCTGAGCAGATAAATTGCATGTTTAAGTTAATTATTTGAAAGTCAGGTATCAAATGCAATGATAATATTAGGGGAAAGAGAACTATTAATTTGTCTCTCTTTTACTCTCCCTTATCCCATTTATGCCTGTGGATATAATGTGTACTTAGAAGTGACAGTTCTGATAAGCTACTAACTAGCAATGAAGTTTCCAGCTAGAATAGATATATCAATCTGTCTGTTACACTAGTCAGTACCTAAGTTTATAGTATGACTCACAGGTACTTGTAAGCAGGGTAGGTATGGCAAGATGCATCTCTCTCAGAGATAAACCTTTTTGATTTGCTTTGTACCTAAGTGGTTACATAATTGCCACTTGAGTAGATGAGATTTTTCTTCTTAAGAGACCGAACAATTGTACTATCGGAGAGAACAGTATGGACTCATTGTCAGTACCAATGCAGAACGATCGCTTCCAGATGGGAATGTTCTGAGTTCTTACACCCTGTGACATTTATGAGTTTTGAAATTTCCAAAATTGCAAAAAGCCATCTGGCCAAAATGGCTTGGCCTTGCAAACTTATTTATTCTAACCAATTATCTTTGTTAGGTTTCTCATAGTTTGTACTCCACAGTTTTATTGTCTGTGCAATAACAGATATCATAGTAAGTGAAATATAGTGTTTTGAAAGGTATGTATCTACTTTGAACTTCATTTAGATAACAGAATCTGAAGGTGGAATATGTCAGCAGGAAATACCTACCATTCACTCATTGAATACCATGATTCTTGCCAAAAGGTTCCTATTGGCTGGACTATTGCTGTTTCATGCCACAGCTATTTTCTAACCTCTCTTCCTGCCTTCCTCCTTGTCTTCCTCTCTCTTTCCCCTCCCCTCTTTTTTCTTTTGTGTTCTTTCTCCTTGAAGAGTAATCCATCCCTTCATAGGTGCAGGAAACCATATCCTTCTAGATCCCTTTGAGTCTCCTTTTATTTCCCTATTATCCCAGCAGTGTCTTTCCTCTGGCTCTTTTTTCTTACCAGTTGTTTTCAGGCTCTTTACTCTGAGTGGTTGGGGTTGGCCTTCTCTTTTCTCTCCTCTGCTTCTTGCCCCTCCCTTTAACTCTGCTTCCCTTTCCTTAACTCTCACTGCCCATCCTCTTCCTTCCCCTTCTTTAATATTTTGTTTCTTTCATTCCTGTTCAATGAGCTCAAAGACAATAACACAAGTAGGATATTGAACTTTAATTGTTCCTGGCTTGGTATAGGAGACAAGTGTATAGATAAATTTAGGGTTTCCATTTTTGTTTTAGCTCATAGCATTGACCATATTATCATAGAAAAAATTATCCTTATTTTATCTTTTGCTAGGGAAATATCAAGCTTCATAAATGTTTTATTTTCTTAGGTCAAAAATAGGATCTTCAGTTCAGAAAATGATATATTGTTCTACTTGAGGACATGGGGATTAATTAATTAATTAATTAATATGATTAATTAATTAATTAATTATATTAAGCCAGTATGTACTGTTTGAGTGTTATCTTTAGAACAACAAACAAACAAACAAACAAAAAAATTGGATATGACTTTCTGAAGGAACTAAATGTTCAAGTCACAAATCAAGATCTGGTTAGTTACCACTAGCTGGGCTTTTCTCAAAAACATCTGAAACTGACTCATGACTATTCTTATGTCTTCTTAACAGTCCCACCACACACCCATACAGAATTCTTAAAGTTCATTCAGGCAAAGTGCATAATCTGTCCAAACTGTGAATCTTCCAAAATGGCCAGCATTTTAATTCCTTAGTAAATTCCATCAAACAAAGAAATATTAACCTCTTGTACTCTTTGGCCATTATAGCATACTGTCCATTCATGGAAACATTTGTGATTTTCACCTGAGTGAAACTTACTGCCATTTGGATTCTCAGAAAGTCAAATTATGTTTTAATTCAGTTTTATATTTTATTATCTCTGTTCTGATTTTTTAGTTGTAACATGCAAATGAGACAAAGATGAAAGTTTTATTTTCTTTTATGTAGATTAAACATTGGTTATTAAGTGAGTATCACTGTAATTTATTAATTCTTTCTCAAAGTAACTAGAAGGATTTTAAGGAAGAGGTTAACAGAGAATATTTTAATAATCTTATGAACTGGATAATATTGTGATTTAATAAGGATCAGGATAAACAATTTGGCCGAATAGATGTTTATTAAGGGGTCCTGCCGCCATGGTCCCGCCACCACGTGAGCCCCAAATAACATTCAGAGACTCTGTATTTGATACAGTCCTGTTGGCCAGTTACCATTATTGTTTATGGGCTATCTCTGTCTTAATTATTAACCCATTTCTACTTATCTAATTATTTCCACGTGGCTCATCTTATCCAGGAGCCGCGGCTGGTGTCTTCCTTCCTCTCTGGTCTCCATCTTGACTCTCCTCACTATTTCCTCTTTCCTCCTCCTAGTCTCCTAGCCCCGTCTATCTAGTTTCCTATTGGCCACAGTGCCTTATTAATTAACCAGTATGAGAAACATATTTACAGAATAACATCTCCCATCAACATAACAATCAGTGCTTTGGTATCTTCTTCTGTAACTGTAGTCTTTTTTATTGTTGTAATTTTTTTCGGAAATAAAAATGCAGGCAATTTACATTGCCTTAAACATTTTTGGCAAATAACTTGTTTTTCACAAAGACTTAGAAATCCTACACTATTTATTTTAGGCTAACAACCGAATAATTTGATGTATTTTTCTCTGCCAAAACAACCAGCTATATGATTAGGTTCATGAGAAACAAATATTACTTAGGCAGAATGAAAATGTAAAAAGTGAGAACATACCTTTATAAAAATGTTATCTCTAATCATCTATGTGCTTGCTTTTCTTGCAAACCTGCTTTGATTCAGTTGAGTTATTTTTGTAGGATTTTGCATGTAAGTTATACTTCCTTTACAACAAGTGATAGGTTGCTTCATGGCTGTTAAAATTTAGATGGGTTGAGAATCAGTAAATTATAATACTGTGTAATAAGCCTCAGTTACCACATCTACACATACCAGCAGTGGCCATAAGTTAACACAATGCAAAGAATTTCAGCACTGGAGTGTGGCTATATCAGCACTTTTCAATATAGTGTGTGTGTGTGTGTGTGTGTGTGTGTGTGTGTGTGTGTGTGTATTAATTTAAATTTGAAACAAGCCTGTTTCATATATCAACCCCAGTTCCCACAACCTCCCCTTCCTCCTCTGTTCCCCATACCAACCTCCTTCCCATTGCCTTTCTGTTTCCCAGGGAGGGTTAGGCCTTCCATGGGGAGTCTTCAAAAGTCTGTCATAACATTTGGATCAGGGCCCAGGCCCTCCCCCATGTGTCTAGGCTGAGAGAGTATCCCTCTATGTGGAATGGGACGCCAAAGTCTATTCTTATACTAGGGATAAGCACTGACCCACTACCAGAGCCCCCGTAGACTGCCTAGTCCTCCCAACTAACATCCACATTCAGGGAATCTGAGTCAGTCCTATGCTGGTTTTCTAGCTATCAGATTGGAGTCCATGAGCTCCCCCTTGTTCAGGTCAGAAATTTCTGTGAGTTTCTCTAGCCTGGTCTTGACCCTTTTGCTCATCACTCCTCCCTCTCTGCAAGTGGAATCTATGCTGTGAGTGTCTGCTTCTGCTTCTAACAGCTACTAGATGAAGGCTCTAGGTTGGCATATAAGGAAATCATCAATGCCATTATTGGGGAAGAGCTTAGATTGTTATTTGGGGGTCATCCTTGTATTTCTCTGGACATTTCTCCAGTGCCAGATTTCTCTTTAAACCTATAATGGCTCCCTTTATTATGGTATCTCTTTTCTTGCTCTCCTCTATTCTTTCCCTGACTCAATCTTCCTGCTCTATCTTGCCCACCTCTCCCCCTTCTCTTCCTTCTAACTCCCTCTACCCTTCCCCCATGCTCCAAATTTGCTTAGGAGATCATGTTCCTTTCCCTTTCTCCAGAGAACCATGTATGTCTCTCTTAGGGTCTGCCTTGTTTCCTAGCTTTTCTGGTGGTGTAGATTGCAGGCTGCTAATCCTTTGCTCTATGTCTAGAATCCATATATGAGTGAGTACATACTATGTTTGTCTTTTTGAGACTAGGTTACCTCACTCTGAATGATTTTTTGAAGTTCCATCCATTTGCCTGCAAATGTCAAAATTTCATTTTCCCCCCTGCTGAGTAGTACTCCATTGTGTAAATGTACCACATTTTCTTTATCCATTCTTCAGTTGAGAGACATTGAGGTTATTTCTAGGTTCTGGCTCTTACAAATAATGCTGCTATGAACATAGTTGATCAGACGATCTTGTTGTATGAATGTTCACCTTTTGGGTATATGGCTAAGAGTGGAATTACTGGACCTTGAGATTGACTGATTCTCATTTTCCTGAGGAACCACCATACTGATTTCAAAAGTGCCTGTACGAGTTTGCACTCTCACCAGCAGTGGAGAGTGTTTCTCTTTCTTCACATCCTCTCCAGCATAAACTGTCATTGGTGTTTCTAATTTTAGCCATTCTGGCAGATGTAAGATGGTGTCTCAGAGTTGTTTTGATTTGCATTTCCTTGATGGCTAAGGATGTTGAGCACTTTCTTAATTGTCTTTCAGTCATTTTAGATTCCTCTATTGAGAATTCTTTATTTAGTTCTGTACCCTACTTTTAAATTGGATTATCTTGTGTTTTGGTGACTAGTTTCTTGAGTTCTTTTTTGTTTGCTTGTTTGGTTGGTTTTTTTGTTTGTTTTTTGTTTTTGCTTTTTTGTTTTTTGAGACAGATTTTCTTTTTGTGGCTTTGGAGGCTGTCCTGGGACTAGCTCTTATAGATCAGGCTGATCTGGAACTCACAGAGATCAGCCTACCTTTGCCTCCCAAGTGCTGGAAGTAAAGGTGTGCACCACCACCAGACTATGGCTCTATAATAGAGCTTGAAGTTGGGGATGGTGATGCCTTCTTAAATTGCTTTATTGTACAGGGTTGTTTTGGCTATCCTGGGTCTGTGTTTTTGCATATAAACTTGATTATTGTTCTTTCAAGGTCAGTGAAGAACTGTGATGGGATTTTTATGGGGATTGCATTGAGTCTATTGATTGCTTTTGACAAGATTGCCATTTTTACTATGTTGATCCTACCTATCTAAGAGCATGGGAGATCTTTCCATTTTCTGGTGTCTTCTTTAATTTTTTCTTTAAAGACTCAAAGTTCTTATTGCATAGGTCTTTAACTTGTTTGGTAAGTGTTACCCAAGATACTTTATGTTGTTTGTGGTTATTGTAAAGGGTGATGTTTCTCTGATTCTTTCCCAGCCCCTTTTTTGTTTGTATATAGTAGGGCTACTGATTTATTTTTGAGTTAATCTTATATCTTGCCACTTTGCTGAAGGTGTTTGTTAGCTGTAGGGGTTCCCTGGTAGAGTTTTTAGGGTTACTTATGTAAACTATCATATCATCTGCAAATAGTCAGAGTTTGACTTCTTCATTTCCAATTTGTATCCCCTTGATCTCCTTTTGTTTTCTTAATGCTCTAGCAAGAACTTCAAGTATGAAATCAATAAAGTAGAAGCAAGGAAAACAGTACAAATAATCAATGTAAAAACGAGTTATTCTTTGAGAAAATCAACAAGATAGATAAACCTTTATCCAAACTAACCAAAAGGCAGAGAGAGAACATGCAAATTAAAAAGATCAGAAATGAAAAGGGGCACATAACAACGGATACTGAGGAAATCCAGAGAATGTTGAGGTCTGACTTCAGAAACCTATACTCCACTTAATTGGAAAGCTTTAAGGAGATGAACAATTTTCCAGATAAGTCCTACATACCAAAATTAAATCAAGAACCTATAAGCAATTTAAATAGACCTATAGCCCCTAATGAAATGCAAGCAGCCATCAAAAGTCTCCCAAACAAAAAAGATCCATGGCCAGATGGTTTCAGTGCAGAATTCTACCAGAAATTCAAAGAACAGCTAACACCAATACTCCTCAAAGTGTTCCATACAATAGAAGCAGAAGGTTCATTGCCAAACTATTTACAAGGCTACAAATCCCTTTGTCCCAAGCCACACAAAGAGACAACTAAGAAAGAGAACTACAGACCAATATCCCTCATGAACATTGATGCAAAAAGACTCAATAAAATACTGGGAAATTGATTCCAAGAACATATCAGAGAATTCATCTACCATTACCATATAGATTTCATTCTGGGGATGCAGTGATGGTTCACCATATGAAAATCTATCAATGTAATTGATCATATAAACAAATTGAAAAAGAAAAAACACATGAACATTTCACTAGATGCTGAAAAACCCTTTTGACAAAATGCAACACCCCTTCATGATTAAAGTCTTGGAGAGATCAAGGATTAAAGGAACATACCTAAACACAATAAAACAATATACAGCAAACCAACAGCCAACATCAAACTAAATGGAGAGATACTCAATGCAATTCCTCTAAAATCAGGAACAAGACAAGTCTGTCTACTCTCTCCAAATCTCTTCAGTATAGTGGTTATTTCTTTATGAGACCATCACCCTAGTTGTGCCTGTGCTGAACAGATGGAAGCAGTAGAAAACCGTTAGCTAAGAGGGCTTTTGTTTCTTCCAGTGGAACAAAAGCATCCACATTACCCTAGGCATCACAACATTATCCACGTTTTCTAAATACATGGGTAGGGATGAAAGGAGTAACTCTGTATTTTAAAGGAGAGCTACACAAAGTTTAGAGATTCTATCTGTATTTCAGTGGAGTTAGAGAATTCTGTCTTAGTAGTGAAATTCCTCAACTCATTCATATTCAGGTCTCAACAGAAGTTAAGCATGTTTCTGTTGCTCATGAGTAAAGCTGCTGGAACCCCATGGTTTTCAGAAACTAAATTGCTTTCAAGTGTGTGCCTTTATTATTCAGAGGCCTGAAGTTGTGATTTATTATCTGTACCTGTCAAACCAAATTACTTTTTCATATCATTTGCACAACTTACTGGCTTATGCCTTTTCTTATGTGAGCAATGTAGTCTAAAAGTGTCCAATAGAAAAAAATTGATCTAAGAACACAAAAAAAGGATGCAAGTGTTTAATGTAAGCTTTGTTATGTGTTGGAAAATTGTGATGCTATGATTAGGCAGTTGATGACAAATAGTCAGCAAGTAGACAACCTCTTCTGTTCATACTGGTGAGGTATTTTTATATGACATCCTAATGGAAGTTTCAGCATGCTGATTATTGTAATTTGTATGTGGAGTTTGTCCTTAAAATTATTTTACTTTATTTTGTTTTAATAGTATAAATGATATCAGAGAACCTAGGTTGTGGAAGTTTGTTGTTGTTTCATCCAGACCTTTGTCACTAGAAATTTAACTGATCCAATACCACTTCGTGGCATTTACTGATCTTACTATGTTGTGTATCACTAATTGAAATATCATGTTTTTAAATTTGTAGTTGCATATAGTGAGTTGACTTATGTCTCCTACAAACACATGTGCCAATTCCTCATTATTCCTCATTCAACTTTCCATGGTTTTGGTTCCCTATAGACAAATACTGTATTAAACTAGTAAGTATAAGATTTCAACAAGTAAAGTGGTCATATCTTTCAAACAATGCTTATTTCACTATATGGTTCTTTTTATGGTTATTGTTGTTAATATTTTACTATTCCTAATTTATAGGCTAAACTGTGGTATAGGTGTGTATGTACACAAATCCTTTTTCATCCATTAGTTTACTTAACCAGTCTTCATTCTTGGTCTACTTTTTACCAAAAGTATTAAATTCCAGAAAAATCACACTTTGTAAATTCTAGATTTGTGCTGTCCCCAGTAATCCATTGAAACCTGGAGCCATCTTGCTTACTGTCAGCAAAGATGATGAGTCATCCCTCTGTCTTGTGTATCTATACTGTGTACTTTATGGACTGTCTATGCTCTGGGCTTATCTCCAAGTAATTCACATGCAGTGGCCCTACATTAAGTCACAGATTCCATGTCATTCATCTCATTTCTTTTCAGACTTTGTATTTTCTTGTGTATCTCAAGAACAGAACTATTGTATAATAACTGCGACAGAAAGAGTGAGAGAGAACATATAAATATAGTTAATGCTGTACATATAAAAATACTTTTGTTGTGTATTATTATTCTTAGTCTCTTACTGTATGTGTTTATAAATTAATTTTTATCATCAAAATGAAGTAAACATAGAATGTCTAAAAAAGGATCGGTGTGTCTGAGGTTCAGATATCATTGGTAGATCATTTACTGCAAGAAGAAACTTCTCTGATGAGTGTTCAACAATAATACACTGTTGTATGGTTTAGCAGTATGTCACCAGGAGTCATTTTATTGCCATATTCGTTTTGTGAAATGAGAATAGTAGGTTTTCCCCTACAGACCATGCCCTATCTAATCTCAGGTTTTTGATCTCATTAACAGTGTTAGATATGGATTCCATGTAATTGAGTAGGCCTTAAAGCCAAAACGTGTTTTTTACTCCTATAATATCTGTGCCACTAATGTACCAGTATATCTCACATGCAGGTTGCTATCCTAGTTCTTAGTATTTATATCTAGGTGAAAATAATGATTCCTTTCCTCCTCCAGTACATATATGACACCTTTCAGCACTATCAACAACAATCAGTATGGTGAAACTTCTAGTTGGCCTCTAACTTAATTTTTCCATATTCTGTGATGTAAGTATATGGTGTCTTCAGCAATAGAGTCTTACTGCCAGGTTGTGGAGGGTAACCAATAACCTTGGTTATTGCTTGTAATGTTTAGGAGAACCTATGGGAATTCCTTGGCCAATGACTTAAAAGTATATAGCCCATTCCTAGTTCTGTATGTAGCCTATTCCTACTGTAATGTAGCCCATTCCTTGGTAACATGAGTTGTCTATTTAGAGCATTGTTTTCTCCATTATAAAATATCTCCATTTAAATTCCTTTTATACCTGTCTATATTTTAGAAAAATTCTATAGCAGTTGGTCACTACATGGCTTTTGTTTTTTAAAGGCCTTTAGTGTAGGTATAATTTAGTGAGACTTGGATAACCAAGACTCAAGGATAACTTTGTTTCTGTTTCCCAGCCATAGGCTGCCATTCCTTTCACTTTTTACGTGTATACAGACCCGGAGACCTTAGTAGGTCCTCAGATATTAGCACAGTTGACACCATGGTAGAAATACCATGTGTGTCTTGGAACCCAGCACATAATCAGAGAAACTTTCCAAAGTGAGAACAAAGACCTAATCCAAGTCCATACTTCTGGAAAAGTCTCTAAATGTACTTACCTTGCTTTTTTACCTCTGTAGTTTACCTTCTCATTAACTGTCGTTACTAACTTAGGAGTGTCGACTCAGGATGTGATTTTTGTGCTTAGAAGCTCACCCTAAGAAAGACTTGCAACTGTGCCTGGTTTCTGAACATCCAGTGTAGTCACTGACTGGCTATTAAAGACATTCTTTTTATAATTAATTTTTATTTAAATTAAAAAATAAATATTATTTTACATACCAATTTCCGTTCCCTGTCCCTCCTGTTCTCCCATTCTTCCCCCCCCCCCCGCCAGGTCCCCATCTAGTAAAGACTGTCTATTAGGTTAAACCTGTACCTAATTTGTCTTCTCTGGTGGATACCTCACAGCAATGAGTGCTAGACTGAACTCGTGTCCTCATGCTGGTGCATCAAGTATGTTGGTGACTGAGCCATATCTCTAGAACATGAGGTCTTTTTGTGTCAAGTTCACTTTTCCCTGTGCTTTCCTATAATACCTCTTCGATCAGCTGTGCCATGGTTTCTCTTATTTTTCTTGCAATTAATAAAACCAATATTAAACTTTGAATTAGTTTCCATAAATATAGCTAAATGATGATTTCATTGATTCCTGACTTTGGTTTTATTTCTTACCTTAATTGCAATAGTAGGTACTAACTGTATTCTATTTGCTGATGTGACTTCTTGATGGCTAATGAAACCTATTATTCTGACATGATGGTAGTGTCTAATGGAGAGAGAGACAGAGAGAGAGAAAGTGCCAGGGTCAGGGAGAAGGGAGAAAAAGGGTAGCAAATGTTAGCATTCCTTGTGTAGATTATGGATAAATTATTTTCCTGAAATGTGTGTGGGTTGCAATGTGCTATGTTTATTTAATGTGGAACATAGATTAAAAACATTTACAAGTCAAATGTGAAAATAAATTCAAACTTTAATTATTCTAATTTATATTCTCCTTTCCAGAAATTCTTTTACGTCACTGTGGATTTCAATGGTCAGCAAGTTTAATAATGAAATACCCTGGATATCTGTTTGCCAGGCACATTTTTCATTAATTTCCTTCTCTAGTAGCATTGGCATGCACAAGGCAGAATTGTCCTGCTTCTGTTTTCAAGTGTTAGTTTTTACCAAGCTTCACCTGGAGAAGTATGCCATCAATCAGATAAGCTTTTTAGCTGGGACTCTGCATCTTCTGCTAATGAGTTTACCATTAGAATATAATATTCTCAATACTGTGTCTTAATCCTCAGCAAAACCAAGCAAAAAGAGTAATAGTTTTTTGGTGGTGTTGTTTGAGTCACCATGCTGCCATTCCCTGCTGTCTCCTAAGTGGATTTGTCTAGAGAAATTTGTATTAATATGTGATTAATACAAATGAAAGAACTTTTCAAATTTATTTTTAATTAAAACATAATTACATAATTTCCTCCTCTTTCCTCCAGACCCTCCCATGTCCCACCCTTTGTACTATTACAAGTTTTATGAAGGGGAAAATAAGAAAGTGGGATTCCAGTAGGTGAGAAAAAGTTAACACCTGTTAATTTGCTTTTGTGTGAAGAACAAACCCTCTCACTATTGTCAATAAAAGCTTGTTTCTACTGTTCAGTTTCTCATCAGTAATATAAGATGTGGTCCTTGAAAAGATCTTCCTTGTAGAGCTTAAGTGCATTTTCCTCAGACCAAGGGCTATGCTGATGCTTAGCATTTACTGTCTTCTAGTGCTAGTGACGCCACATCATGGGGCATCAAATATAATGACATACCCTTGATTGTGTAGAGTTGCCTTGCTTCCCTTTCAAAATAGTAGGGGAATGTAGATGGCATGACTCTCCCAGCAGAAAGAGAGAGTGGATGAGAATACTTGGTGGACTGCATTCAGTTTCTAGCTCCTTTTAAGATGTGTTTGTGACTTGGATCACATTCAAAAATCAATTGCTTTATGGCTGTGAGTGTTTTCCATGTGGAACAATGAAAAGTTAGGGACAAGACAGCATAATCAGTGATTTGTAGGGCTGCTCTGTGGTAGACTTATCCTCTGTTTTTCTCTAGCCTGAACAAATTAAGAGTAAAGAAAACAAATAGCTCAGAGTACAGGACCAAACCTGTTTATTCATGGAGTGTTGTCGTAGATTGATCTCAGAGGACTGACAAACTAGGGAGGGTAAGAGCATGAGGACATTGGGGACTAAATTGGAGAGTAACCTGTGAGTCTTAGCTCCCCATTCACTCGGAAATGGGATGGCTTTCATGCTGCTTGGAAAGTGTGTGCAGCTTTAGTTTGTATCGAATGAAAATAGTGGAGAGACACAATATTATAAATTTTGACAAAGGAAGAGTAGCAGATTTTTAAGAACTCTAATTGCTGGATTTTAATTGTTCCTGTCTGTGAGCTTCTCTTGGATATTACCACACATACATATATCATACTTCGATCCTTTCCACCATCCTAACTGCCTCTCCTTGTACCCTGCTCGGACTGGCTAAACCTTTCTTGGTAGTTCCCTTGACTGTGGCTCGTCTCTAGTGGATGATGCTGCCGTAAGCATAGGTATGTGTCCATCTTTCTTGATGCAATAGGTACCAGACACTGCTGGAAACTATGGTTGTTGTAGAAGTGACTATTTCTGGGCACTCCATACTATTTTCTATAAATGTACTAATTTATATTTCCACTAGCAATCTTCCATTTTTCACAAATTATTGCCAATTTAATAAAAAAAAACTTAGTTAGAATGGTAGACTTTTATAAGCAGTCACTGGAATTGGGTTTTCCTTTTTGTTCTTGTGTCTTAATTATATGTTAATTTCACAGTAAAATATTAAGATACAATAATACCAAAAGTGTTTTGTATTTTAAGGTATTTTTTGGGTCATGTTCTTACTATGTACCTATGGCTTGTCTGGAATTTCCTATATAGTTCAGCTGGCCTAGAACTCAATGAGATCTTCCTGCCTCTGTCTCTAAAGTACTGGGATTAAAGGACTGTTCCATCATACCTGGCTTTTAATTAATATATTTTAAAAGAATACTGTGATATCATGTTAATAGACTTGGGATCTCAAGTTCATGAGAGCCCTCTAAGCCCTAAGATCATAGGGTTAGTTTTTCCCAGTATACAACAATATTGATCGTTGGGCCCTTGCCACCCAGGAGGCAGCTCACAATTGTTTGATGGTGCTTATTTGGGGGCAATAGAAGATCCAATGGTCTTGTGAATTTATGTGATGATAATTTTAATCTGATGGGATACTCATTTCCTGTGAGATCACAGTGATTTTCTGGCTTCCCTTAGGAGGTAGTAGATATGGCTAATGTAATCAAATACCCTGTGTAACTATAAGGAAACATCTTTGAAAGCCTTTCACATGTGTAGAAACGATGGAGCTTATTAATGAATGTTCAGCTGGGATAGGTAGTGGCATAGATCTGTAGTTCTAAAACATTAGTAGCAGAGGCAGTAGGGTCACACATTCTTATGCAGTCCTTGTCTAAGAAGCTCCTCCCTACTCCAGCTGTAGAACATTTGTCTCATAGCTAGGTATCGCAGGTATTTTGGTATTTTTACACGTTTTGACTTCAGTGTAGCTAAAAATAGACTATTATTGTTATTTTTTTTTAAGAATGAGATGACATTTTGTGACAAATGACTGCACATATTCTAACAGTTGTTCTAGATAGTCTGCTGAGAAACTATTGGCCTGAGAAATATGGCCTCATATTGGGTCAGGTTTTCTCTTATAAATAAAACAGCTCAGTCTTGCATTGCATTTAGATTTTGTCTGAAAGGCCATGCGACTCTTATCTGTTACCTCTACTTTAGTGAGTGGAACTGATCTGCCAGCTGTGGCAACTTGACATATTCTTCCATAATCTTCAGAGCTGGTCCCAGGTACAGATACTCAGCTGCCAGGATAAATATTAAGGAAAGTGTATCTGCTTTATCAAATTTACTTTTCTGTTTGAAATTTTGTTCTTTGCTTCAGGTGAAAATTCTCAGGAAAACTTTCAAAAGAAGTATTAAAGCACTGGAATTACTACTATGTTAATATATTAATATCACAGTTACCTAAAACCATTTTGAGAAAAATGAACAGCAAAAGGATCTTCAGAGTTTTGCTTCCCATAGTAGAAGAGGTAGCCCAATAATGTAATATACTTTATATGTAATGTACTTCTTTAATGATCTCCTTATATTTTGTACTCTAGATTCTTTTTCAGTTTTCTTTTTTATATTTATTTTTTGTTTTATGGATATAGGCATTTTGCCACCATATATGTCTGTATGCCACATGTATATGTGGTACCTGTGGAGGTCAGAAGTGGGAGTTGGATCTCCTGAAATTGGAGTTACAGATGGTACTGGGGAATTGAACGTGGATCCTCTGGAAGAGAAGTCAGTGTTCTTAACTGCTGAGCCATCTCTCCAGCCCTGACCCCCAGTGTCTTAAACTCTTAGTCAGTACCTCATGTGATAATTCATAAATGAATGTGTGGCCACAAATCTTTGTGAGGAGTACAACTTTTATGAATGATCAGTGATCACAAAGGAACTGAAAATCACATTCCTGATGAGCTGAGATTTTCTGCCAGTGCCCAAGCTTGTGGCTTCATTGATCTGTTTCTGGTACACACAAGGCACACTACTCATATTGCCTGAAACACCTTGGCTAAGGTGAAAACTAGCGACTGCTATAAACTAAATAAAAGCATAAGGGATTTATTATAAAAACTAGTAATTTCAGTATATCCTCACCATCATCTCTCAGCACATAAATAATAAATCGATATATCTTTGGACTATATTCATTAAAAATGCTTGATTAGAAAAATTGCCATTTGAATTGTTCCCTTAAGCTTCATAAAATGTCATTAAATGAATTTTGATTTAGCATGAAGGCTGAATTTGTACAATCTGAGTTGGCCATAGGCCATAGGTTGCCTTTATGTGCTATGTATTTATGCAAAGTAGCATTCTCAGGATTGACAGTTATAACATCAAAATACTGATGAATGCCGAATAATGTTGAAGATGCTGTGTCTTACAGTATTAGTCATAAAAAAAAATGTACTGTGTAATTTATGCAGTAGTGAGCAATCATACCTACCACATTAGTATACAAATATTACTTCTTTCCTAAATTGAAAAAAATATTTGCATGCTAATGAATTGTTTAAAGATAAATTCCTTGTGCTTTATTATCAGTAAATGTTTTATTTATATGCTTATTTTATAGAACCATATACTCTGGTTCATATAAAAATACCTCAGGTGGAAAGGAACTGCAAGATGGAAGTTTAGGAAGCTCTGTATTTGATAATTGTGTATGAGATGAGCTTTTTCTTCTTAACCAAGAACAGTGTCCAAGAAGTCTAGAAGATGTGGGTGCCCAATTACATGTCTAGCTACATACATTCTTTGTGTGTAAAGATAGTGTGAGCTAACTGCCCTAGCTAGACACAGAACACAGAAACTTTAAATGTAATTTGAAGAGAGTGATACCTGTTGCCACCCCAGTAGTTATCACTGTGATCATCACAAAATATAGTGCGAAGAACTGGAATATGGCATGAACATTTTGCCTGTTATCTGTTTTTAAACTTACATACTTATCAAGCTTCCTGTAACACATATGTGAAAATTCAAAAGAAAAATGCAATTCATAGTTGAAAGAGAATTATGTCAGGCTTACTTTCAAAACCATATATCACAAACTTACATTCAAATTACCCAGAATTTTTAGGCTCTTTTTCATTTTTTTGCCTTTGTAGAGGCAATGGAGAGCCACAGGGACATTTTGGCCCTTGTGTATTTTCAAAGGGGGTGTGCTTTGAAGACAATATTGAAATTGGTTTGCCCTGAAATTCAGGTCTGTTCTAACTCAGGAAATTACAGATATGTGTCTGAAGACTTGCACATAGGCATGTGTTTATGTGGTATCAGATTAGGAAAACCTAAGGTTTTTCTACTTTTACAAAGTAGACATCATGTTTTTAACTTGGCATCCTTTTTCTCTGGGATAATAGTTTCCACTCTGGCTTGAACCTGTGTCTGTATTACTTGTCTCCAGTTGCTTCTTGCTCTATCCCCCTGTAGAACTTTGTCTCAACCACTCAGTATTCAGATGGTTATTAATTATTTCAGCCTGTCATTGCTTTTAAGCCATGTTTAATCTGCTTTTTTCTCTCTACGTGGGAGATTTTATAAAGCAGTGTGTATTTGAAGCTTTGTACTCTGAAATACATATTAGCTGTTCCTATGACTTTCATAGTTATTATGATACTATTTTTATGTGTTGAACTTTATAGATTAATTTGTTAGTATCTACTTTTTTACTGGAAGTTTTTTTTAATGCCAATGGATTTGCTATGGCATCACTCTGAATGGCTAGTAATTGATATCATTTCTAGTACTTATATCCCAATAAATTGTAAATGTACAAAATACATATGCAAGTGACATAGATCATGATTGGTTTCTCTATTTAAAACATTTGCTTAGTGATTGTGGGGGAGATCAGGCAAAACTAAATATTCCTGTAAATTTCATAATGAAACCCATTTCTTTATGATACTTTACAAATGAAATTTTAAAACATGTTACTGCTACTGGTTTCCAAATCTCCTTCCTTAGAAGGGCCTCTGCAATATACACAGTTCATGTGAAGATCAACAACAGTGTCATAAACCAAGGTGAAAATTAGTCATGGAGAATGAGAAAAGTTCTGAGGATAGTATCTTTCAAGCATTCATAGTGAATAGTTACTGAATGCTGAGAAACTTTGTTGATAAATTATCCTCCCATCCCAGCTTAGTGTAATGGGATATCTTTATTTATGAAAATATTTGTTTTAAACAGCTACCTCCTTCCTTTGACTGGAAATCTTGGATGACTGACTTTCTAGTAAATGGTCACCTGCAGGTTCTAATCATGTGCATACATGTGCTTTTATTTCTGTTTTTGCTGTTCTATTCATCACTAAACAATCCATGTCTTCTGAAGTACATTAAATAATAGTGTTCTCTCTAGAACTATAGCATGTAGTTCATAAATGTGTTCTTCTAGAGCCGGGAGGTTGCAGCACACTAGAAGTCACTAGCCATGCCAGATAGACTGCCAGAGCAGTGACTTCTAACCTTAAACTGTTGGTGTTGCCCTGTTACTTGATGATAGTCAAAGAATCTGCCTTAGGCAGAAAGATTTTTTTTTTCTATTCTCAGCATTCTTTGATTGTTTGTAACTGGGGTTTTTTTGTTTGTTTGTTTTTTGTTTTGTTTTGGTTTTTTTTCTTCCTGTTTTTTGAGACAGGGTTTCTTTATGTAGTCATGGCTGTCTTGGAACTAACTCTATAGATCAGGCTGTCCTTGAACTCATAGAGGTCCTCCTTCCGTGCCTCTTGTGTGCTGGGATTAAATGAGTGTACCACCATGACATTTAAAAAAGAAAAACTCAGAAGGTACCTTCTAAGATTGTTTTGGAGGTGGTTGTAATCTGGGAATTGGAAAGCACATTTATATAGCGGTTTAATAAGGATCAGGATAAACAAATAGGCCGAATAGGTATTCAGGGAGAAATAACTTACAATCTAGACAGATGAACACCAACAGGTTGCACCTGATGCTCTCCTCTCCAAGTCCAGCCAGCAATAGAGCATTCCCAGGCTCTTCCTCAGACCTAGTTGCACAGGTCACTTCGGCCACTGGCTCCACCCCAATGGGCGTGGTCAGTGCCACAGAAGCAAAGTGAGTATCTCACTACACATTTAGCTGTTTACTTACCATCCTGTACTCAAAGCTAGTAGAATTGTATTTGATAGTTGAAAACTGTGAGATGGATGTGGGAATAATTACAGACAGAAACCGATTTTAACGGGTCCTGACTGTGTGCGGGCTAGGTATTTGGCAAATATGCTTATTTAAATTTAACAATATGCATAGATTTTCTTTCCTTTTGGTCTTTTTGTTTTTTTTAACTAGTGCTGTTTGTCTTTTGGAAGTACTCAAAGAAATTTAGCAAACTGTCCCCAAGTTCTGATGCAAAACTGTGATACAAGTATTTTAAAAGAACCCTTGAATGGAGTAGGTTAGATGTTAATGATAATTAAGCATTCTAATTATTCTGGGTTTTATGGTTCTGATTTGGACCTGCTCTGTGCTAGGCAAGTGTTTCCATCCACCAGATCACCTGGGTGTTTATTTCATCACATGATGTTGCATTTTTTTGTTTTTGTGTTTCCCATTCTATTTAGGAGGAAGAAAAACTACTTAACTTCTTTGACATGTATTCTTAGTTATATGGTAACATAGAATACAAAGTGGGAATATTAATACTGCATTTCTGAGCATTCCTTGTGTGAGTTAGTTATCTGTACAAGTGTACAATAGATTGATTTTATATGAATGAGTTCTCTGTGAGATAGAACAAGTCAGAGATGAATGGAGAGGGAGATAGAAGTGTCAATCATATTCTTGGCTCCTACTTGTGAAGTACATTTTTCTCATATTCTTTTCTTAAGCCTGCTGTAACTTCCTAAAAATTACTGCCCATTCTGACATTTGGTGCTAGTGAATGTTTCCTTGGTTTTCTTTTTTCTTTTCTCTCTCTTTTTTTCTTCTTCTCAGATAATATGCATGTGTATTGTTGCAAATGTTAGTAACATTTTTGTAGTGGTATTTTATCGCTTGCAGGAAAATACCTGAACTTTTAACTACTTACTTCAGGGACAGTTCTGGATTGAGGCTCACATGATCCATTGGAAGGAAACCTAGTCCCCTTCTACCCACACAATTTTTAATATAGGTCTTTTATGCTACAATTACTTAATTTTTATTGATTATATGGATAAAATGTTACTGTCAGAGAGAGGTGAGCCTGTTGTTTCTTAGTGTTTATACCTTTTGAGAGATTGGGAGGCTGTGCTTTGTTGCACACATGAACCTCAATTGATTTGCTGATACTATAGAATGAAAACCAATTTTGACTCCTCATAAAATAAGTATTCCGCTATGAAACCTTACGTGCTAAAATGCTAGTTTATTGATCAACTCTGTAACAAACAGGAAAGAGATGGCTAGTGCCTTTATGTTATTTTGCAAATAGGAATTTTTGTTTCTTATTTCCTGCATTTTTTTCTTTGTAACTATTAAGGATACATTTATTGTAAATTTCCCACCTTAATCCAGCCCTGATAATAAATGTTAATATTGGTTCATATACTTTTGAAGAATTGTTTTGGTGTTTTGTGTTACATTATCTTAATGATGTCATTTCTGATAGTTGAAGACCAATATTCCCAGCTTGCAGACCAATATTCCAAATACCAGGGAGGTATTTATATTACTTTAATGTGAGGATGTGGAAGGTCAAGTTATGCCCTAAACTTACTCCCTTGGTTGTACCAGAGATTATTAAATTCTATACATGGGTAGCTCAACTGGATTTTTGAATTGATAATCTCAGACATTTACTGTATGTTTTAATGAACAGTTGCTTGTTGTTTATCATAGACACATAATGCCATGATTTTATAAAGATACATCAGTTAGAAACGGCTAACACATAAGGTATTGTGATATCTACAAATATTGTTATTGTAGAAAATGGAAACTATTTTATTATGTTATAGCAATTCTAGTAAATAAATTAGTCTATGTTTTTTAGACAAGTCGGCATTGTAATGAAGAGCAAGTTGTCTCTAATGGTGATAAATACAATCATAGTTTTTCACTGCTTTTTATAACAGTTGCAGGGAAGTTTTGTTGGAATCTTGCCCTTCTACAGCAAACTTATACCTTTAATCTTTTGGTGTCTTATTATTAATTTTGTAATTGTCAGATGTTACAGTTCTGAACATTTTATCTGACATAAAAGGAATTTTAGTTTTATTGGACCTTTCATTGAAAGATCTTTTAGGAGCCAGGTGTCTCTCTTTGTAAGAGATAGAAACAATTGGTCAGTGCTAAACTACTTTCTTGAATTTAACATTCTCATTTGCTACAATGATGACCAAAGTCCCTCAGTTTAAAAAAAAATAATCCATGTTTCTATAGTTAGAAACAATCTATGATTCTCTATTTAGTCATTCTAAAGATAGTACTAGGCTAGTTTTAACAATTAAGAGAATAGAATCAGTAATATGTTTTAATAAGTTTCTTATCTTAACATATTTGTATAAGTAAGATATTTTGTTTAAAAGTTCTGTGATTTCTGAGTAGTGTGTTTTGTTAGGTTACAAACTAACACTGTGACGCCAATAAGTAGCACAGTTGATAAATATCTGTATCTGTGACAGCTTGATAGAAAAAAATGTAAGAGAAATTATAGAATATAAATCCCTCTGTTCAGGGGGATTTTTTTTTGTTCAGAATTTCCCCTGAGATTAATATCCATAAAGTTAATATTTCCTGAGAATATGCAAAATGTAAATAAATGAATATACTGAGTGTTATTTTCTGTTTATTCTGATTCATAGTTTGATTAAAATGTTGATGTCCAAATAGAATAAAATCTCCAACATTTGTAATTATGATACATATAGGTACACCTTTATATTCATCTATCTATCTGTCTACCTCAAAACTTCACTTCATTCTTCATAGGGAAACTATGAGCATATCAAAACTTCATTATCCATTATAGGATGTTGACTATGTTAATAGTGTCTGTGTTTTTATTGCTTTTCCATACAGTCACACATCACTTGATGATAGCTTACACTGTGAAACTGCATGCTGAGTTGATGTTATCACTGTAGGGCATCGTGGAGTACCCTCCCATTATTGTGCTGTGTGATGCTGTCATCATCATAACATGCCATACTATTTATAGTTAACTTTTTCAATAGGTATAAGGATTGCACTCCAAGAAAATGATAGAAGCTTAATGTAATATTCGCCTAGTAATGGCTATTTATCATCCCTTCAAAATCATGCACTATCTAGAATTGTATGTATTATGGGCATTAGCTTTTTGGCGTGTATAAGGCATTATGCTCTGATATTAGGACAGTTTGAATTTCATTAGTTAATACAAAATTTTCATCTCTATGTAATCCTATGAGTTTTCTATATGCTGTGTAATCAAAACTACATTTCACAGTCATGACTGTAGTTTTCATATTGTTTTAGTATGCTTGTTTTTAAAAGTAATCTTGAGTTTGACTCATAGTAAAAAATGTGAGATTATGTCATTATTTTGAAATTATTTTTATGAGAGATTGCTTTTCTCCATATAGGTAAGTACATCAACTGGTATTTGTGGAGATATAAACTTCAGAGTTTTCTTTTTCTTAAATAAACTTCATTGCAACAAGCAATTCTATGTGGTTCTATATTTACTATTCACCTGTAAATTATGTGGGAGTCATGTGACTAATGTTCATTTAATTTTGTGATTGTTTAGTAGGTGTGTAGGGAATGTTAATACTATTCTCATTATTGAAAGGAATTTTTTTTCTTCCTTGATGATACATTGGAATAAGAATAAATAAATAAAATTATAACATACTTCAAGTACCTGCATTGATTTGTTGATGACAAAAATTCATTTGTATGCCTTCTATTACTTATTTATTAATTGGGCTTATTTCACAAAAATTTTCAATGGAAGTATGTAGCTTGAAATGCATTGTAAGCTTTAGATATGGCTGTGATGGTTCCTCAGGAAGGTACATTTAAGAAAAACACAAGATACATGATTAATATATTGCTAACCTATACAGTAACTGTATCCTAATAGGTGATATTTCAGCCCTTATGTTTTTGATAAATAGCTGAGCCTCATTTGAGGTGCTGAAGACCCTCATGATATATGAGCATGTCTTACTGATGAATTCTAATGTCAGTTTCTTTGTGATAGTGATTCATCAGGTTGTAAAATTTGTGCTTGGGAAACACAATGAATTAACAAGTTCCATATTTTCATTTTGTTGAAATTAACACAGCTTGTCCTTTCATTTTAAAGAGTT
Source organism: Cricetiscus sungorus (assembly GCA_030556225.1). Lineage (NCBI taxonomy): Eukaryota > Metazoa > Chordata > Mammalia > Rodentia > Cricetidae > Cricetiscus > Cricetiscus sungorus. Next base: position 19,017,505 of record JANBXA010000600.1, on the reverse strand, counting down.
CATAGCAATTACCTTCCACATTGTCAAACCCAGCTAGGATTTAATTAGAATCTGTCAATGCTAATACAAAAGAAATGTCTAATATCAACAAATAAATTGATATGGCCGCCATGCTGGGATTGCTTACAGGCTGGTGCTGTGCTGATCATTTGCACTCAGCTACTGTAGAATATTAAACATTTGATTCAAAGCAGCACAACAGTTATTAATATAGAAACTTGTAACTGTAAAGAAATACAGTTTGCCTTTTAAACTATGCCTTATTTTGTAAATTGGCTTTTTATTTTAGAATGTTTCCTTTGCCCAAGAATGGCCTTGTTTTTTTGTTGTTTGTTTGGTGGGGGGGACATTTCTTATTATAAAATTACTAAAACTATCAGTCTCACTAGTTTTTTGTTAATTTTTTAATAAAGATTCATTCACTTCATATAAAGGATTTTAAAATATTATTTTTATATGTAATATAGTTTTTGTGTATTATACTTCATTTCTGTACTGTTCTTAGTAGTTTACAGCTGTAATCCCTTCCTTTAAAGGGTTCTGGCAGGGGAATCAGAGTTCAAGGTCACCTTGTGTTACATAGCAAATTTGAAATGAGTTTAATTTGCCTAGATAGATGCTGTTTCTAGACTAAACTGCGTTTTACCCTTATTCATATAATATAGTGAAATTCTAAAACTCTGCTCTTAAAATGCAACATGTTTTCTTACTGTGCTTTTTGGTGTAGCAGATTATTAAATTATTTGTTACATCACTGAAGCTCATTATTTAAAGTCTCAAAGAGATGTGAAAATACGCTTAGATCAGTAAGTCCTACTGAAACATGGCCAAAAGTTTTGCAAAGCAGCAAATTCCAGCTGATCAATTCATTATTAAAATTAGACCTTGACTTACTCAGTATTGAATTTACATCATTTTAACCTAATAATTAAATCCTCTTTCAGAATCTCCTTGTTTGGAAATAACTTTAAATGTATTTTTTAATTAATAATTGAAGTGTTAAATAAATATAGTGTTGTAATCTTTTAATATTGATAAAATGCTGTCTAAAATCTATTTTGTATATCAGAAAGATGTAGTTACCAAACTCCATGAAAATCTCACTCTTAATATTCCAAATGTGACTGTAGAAAACACCATTAAAAACTCTGATATTTAAATGACCTCTAATCAGATGATATTTCCCAGAAATTATTCTTTATTTAGAAACAAAAACAAGACAAAATCAATTGATTTTAATCCAAAATGTATTTTTCCTTATAAAAGAGGTCCACATACTCACTGTGTCTACTCTACAGAATTTGTCCTTTTTCTTACACCACGTTTCAATTCAAGTTTATCTGGTCACTGCAAAAATTCGTGGCTAACATGTGTAATACAACACAGGAGGAGGCATTGTTCAGTTCAACTACTCTTGTATACTTAAAAAAAATACAGAAATGTTTTTGTTCACGTTAACTGTAGTCCTGAAGGAAAAGTTACATGAAAGTTCTAGAAAATGGAATTTTTTATTTGGTTGCCTCAGTACCCTTTGAAGCCAGTCAATTGAAATGTTGAACTTTCATGTCTCCATTGGCCAGGAGCAGCCCTGGGGAAGCTGAATCTGCCTTCCAGAGAGTACCATTCCTCTGCCTGATTTTGTTGTTGCTTATCTATTCCTTTTTTGTTTTTTGTTTTATTCTTTAGCACTACTCAGTCTTGAGCTTTTCTTTGAAGTAGGTTTGGTTGCTTGTTTTTAGGACATATTTTTTGGCACGCCTATAACAGTTGCTTTAACTTCCAATGGTGCACTTTTTTCTTTGCCTGGTTCCCAGAGGTTGATCAGAGGCGGGTGAAACTCACTGAATGCCAAAGGTGGTTTGTGAAAGTAATTCCTCACATAGCTGTGTTCACCCTCACAGTTCATTTCCTGTGAGATGCAGCTGAGAAGACACATGACACCAATAATCCCCAAAAGGCCCCCAAGGCAGGCCATAAATGCTGTGTGACTCTTCCCATATTCTTTTCCATCACTTTCCAGACCTTTGGTGGTGACATTCACACATTGTTTTCTGCTTTTCTGGTAGATGGTGGGAATATCAATACAAATTTTATACTCAGTAGATGGTTTCAGATGAGTAAGATTATACACCTTGACATCAGATGGTATTCGAGCACTTTGGGCTGCATGAGGGTCTTCATCAGTCTTGACAAAGGCTGTCCACCTAACACTGGATTTGAGAATTTTAGAGCTTGCTTTCCAAGACACCAGAACAGAATGGGCCCTAATATCTCTTATTTTAATATTCACTGAACCTCCATTATCCTGAGGAACCGAACCTCCCACTTTGATCATAATAGACTTCAAATCAGCACCAACTAGATTAGTTGCTATACATGTGTATAACCCCCCTTCCTTTGGCGTTATTCCACTTATGTCTAGAGTGCCTTCAGAATGAACATAGAACTTCTCTCTCAGAGTATTTGGCAATAGTTTTTGACCAGAAGGTGTGATCCAGTAGATTTCGGGCTGGGGTTCTGCAGTAGCTCTACAGTGAAGGGACACATAGCTGTCAGCATCTACATCCAAGCTAGCAGGAAAGCTCTCAGGAGCTATAAGAGGGAGGCAGATCTCCATCATATCCCTGAAATGGACTTGCCGAACATTCTGGCCTTGGAATTCAGGTGGGTCCACACAGAATAGAGAATCTGGTTCCATAAATCTAATGTTGGTTTTGTTCATATTAATCCAACGAATGACACAGTCACACCGGATGGGATTGCTGTGGATGCTAATTTCCTTGAGGTTTGGCAAAGACTCTATGGTACCATGGTAGAGGGCACTGAGGGCATTGCTGTTCAGCATGAGGGATTCTAGCTTGGGGAGTCTGAAAAATGCATTGGGATGAATGTAAGACAACCTGGGGTTGTTAGTAGCTTCAATTTTTCTTAAATCTGGCAAGTTATCCACTGCAAGACTGTCGATGGAAACGAGTTCAGGCATGTTATTTATCCCCAACTCCTTCAAGTGTAGCATATTACTAAAATCACCCCTTCGTATTCTGTTAATAGGATTTTTATTTAGGTCCAAAAATTTGAGGTTTACAGCCTTTTGAAGAGCAACTTGAGGTACCTTAATAAGCCTGTTGTCATAGAAAGAGATGCTTTCCAAGTTTTCCAGTCCAACCAAAGCATTATCTGGTATTTCTGTGAGGTTTATGCCAGCTATAACCAGGCTGCGAAGATTGAGAAGAGGCTGGAAATTCATGTCTTTGATTCTGATGATGGGGTTGTCCCCAATCATTAGAATCTCTAGATTGGGAAGAGCATCAAACCACTTACTGTTGATCATCTGCAGTCTGTTTGAATTGAGATGAAGTCGAAGGAGGTTGTGTAGGCCAATAAAGGCTCCAGGTGAAATGGTAGAAAGCAAGTTGTGATTAATGTAAAGTTCTTGTAAGTTGCCCAGCCCATACAGACATTTTTCAGGCAACTCAACTAGTTTGTTTTCCTCTAGGTACACAGAAAGAAGCTGAGACATCTTTTGTACATTAATATTCATGACAGAAGATAGATTGTTTTGAGATAAGTCCAGGCCAGTAAGGTTCACCGGGAAGTCTGTGGAGTGTTCAATTCTTGCAATATTGTTAGTCTGTAGGAGCAGAATCTGTGTGTCTGCAGGCAATCTGGCTGGGAAGTTTAAAAGCCCTAAATCATTACAGTCTACTGTAGATGCTTCCATGTAGATGGATCTGGGGGTAAACCAAGGCCTGATTTCACATGTGCATAATTGTGGGCAATCCACTTTTTTATCTACAGCTTGTACTAATGTGGTGATAACTAGGCCAAACAGCACATGGATTTGGAGTGGCATTTCCTTCATTTTAGCTTTCTTCTTTAGAAATTTAATAGATCCTTAAGGATTCCAGTCGCCACCAATAAGTTCAGTATAAGCTGACTGATGAGGGATGTACTTGCATTTGTCAAATGATGAATGCAATAGAAATGTAGGCTTTTTCTTCATGGAAATATTTATGAGTGCCACTGATGTATTTTCCAAGAATGGCATGCATAGTGGAGTAAAAATGATTTCTGTCACCTCAGTAGTAGTGTACTGATGGACTCTTCGAAGATGGTGTATGTATAGATGGTCATAGGATATGGAGCAATTCATTTATTTAGTAATCTAAAGTTCAAATCCCATGCTGTCTTGTAGATGTAGAGCCATTATTCTAAATTCAATCAAAGGGAGAGAAAAAAAATGAATTCAAGAGGAAAGTCTGTAATTAAAGTTTAGGTAATTATATTAATTATTAATTATATATTACATATTGATTACATATGTTATTAATTGTATATAAAATAATAATTATAATTATTTCACTTATATAACATTATTAGAGTTTAGTTATTTCAGTACATTTTGATGACTTTGTCTTTAGTGTTGGCCCAGACATGAGGTGGATCAGAAATTTAATATTCAGAAGACTGAAGTTTCATTAAGTAGAATGACTATGCTTACAGAATTTTTCAGTTGTTTCAATTCTTTGTTTATTGCTCCATATTTAGTTACTATATTTTTGTTTGTCTTTCAGAATTAGCTGTAGTGAAAAAAATCTAACAGCCTTGCAGGGGTGGTGAGTTTTATTGTGTGATGTGTAGAAACATAGGTGCTCTGTTATAATCAAATAGTGGTCCTGTAGTTCCTTCACCCCTCGGGGTTAGCAATGGGGGCAAAATTGTTCCTGATTGCTGAATGAGCTAAGTAGTGACATTTAGCACAATTCCCTAATCTCAATCATACCTCTCTATGTAGTCTACTTTTCATAAAGTGACTTGAGAGTTGCAGGATTTGGTGGCAATCTGATCTACCTTACTGTAAATATACTTGTAAAAGATCAACTTCAGATTAAAATTTGCTTATTTACCATTGATAATAATTTATACCCCATCAGTCACTTACAGTAAAAAGCAGCTGTTTTATATCAGCAAAGTGAGTCTTCCTTCTTTAAATGAACACTGGTATTTTTGTCACAGAAAATGAAGGAATTCCAAAAGCAAGCTACAATTTGTTGTAGGGTCTATAGGACACAGTAGTTAGGTCTGTGTTCATCCAAGTGAGCCCCCTCCACTATCTGTACATATCTCAGATAGTCAGGTATGTGTAGACTCTTCATTTTGGGTTTGTTGTCTCCCAGTATTGATGGTTGTAATAGCATACTTGGGTGGGGATAAGGTCAGTGCTTCACTGGCACACAGAAACTTCCAAAGACATGTTCTCTGGGGAGACTTAGGAATATTACTGTTTTAGATAGTAACAAAGAAGCCCTTGTTTCTAAAAATTATAAATTACTTAGAGTTAAAATTCACAGCTAACTTGTCTTTCCCCCTTAGCACTCAGAAATGTGATTTTATCTAAAATTAAATTGTGATTTCTTTTTTTCACTTAACTACTAGCTTGCCTTGAGTCAAAGGCATCTGAATTGTTTTCTTCCCACTTGAGGCCCGTGTCCTCTAGGAAGCCTGCCTTTCATATAACTTGTCTGACTTTTCCTCTCAGCATGTTCCAGCCATACCATCTCGAGAACATGAGATTTGCTTGGCTTTTTATCTCCAGTTTCTGACCATAGTAATTAGAATGTAGCACAATCTCAAGAAAGATTTTGGATTCCAGTGAATGGATTCCAAGAGTAAATGTACATTTCCATCATTTTACATATAACTTAAGCAATTCAATTTGTTCATTTTTAAACTTCAATAAATTTAGCTGCACTTATTTGTATACGTTTTACTACTTATACAGTCTGCATGTTAACTATATTTTACCATAAGATTGAAGCATTAATTCTGAGAATAACACAAAGGAGTGTCAGATTTTAAAAGTCAAACTTCTGTAGTGGTTCTCAACCTTCCTCATGCTGTGACCTTTTATACAGATCCTCATGTTATACTGACCCCCAACTATAGCATTATTTCATTTCTACTTCATAACTGTAATTTGTCGTTGTCATGAATCATAATGTAATGTAATATCATGACCAAGGGGTTAGGACACACAGGTTGAGAACCACTAACATACTGTATCTGTGGTTTATTCATTCATAATCTAGTGACATTTATTGAAAAACTTCCGTTTTTCAATTATCGGGTTAATAGTCACTAGAAAAAACATCATTTGAATTTTGTAACTTCCTATAGGGAACTTTCAGTCAGGAGGACAAAGCTCTAGTAAACTATAGAATACATGCAAGAATGCATCCAGGGGTATGGGAGTCTACAGGAATGGTAACTGAACAAAACTAGTATGGAAACCTTTACCTTATGTCCAAGATGAAGGAAAAGCCTAGGTGAAAATTACAAGATGCATTTCCATATGCTTCCGTAAATCACTCAACTGAGAATGAAGGAGCCATGACTTCTGCCAGTAAATTAGTTGGTTCTGATTTCTGCAGCTTTGTGAAGGGGAGCCTGTGTCCTGCAAATTAAGCAGAAGGTGAATCATTAGATGATATGATTAATATAAGAATGTAACTTTTTGTTTTTAAATTATTTGATGAGTATCTTAGAAATTTTCTGTGGGGCATTTTTTTTTTCTGATTCCATTCCATCAGTTGTTTAGTTGTAACCTGGACACAGCAGAATTTGAACCAGGTTCGTCCAGAAGACTTTAAAAAATGAGAACTCCCTTAGTGGTGTGTGAACTCAAAGTTTGTTTGAGCTTCTCAACAGGAAGACTCTGTCAGATAGGAAGAACAATAAACTATAGATATTTAACCTCTATTAGAATATCGACTTTATCTTATGTCTCTGGAAATTACTGTGATGATTTTACTAACAGCATTAAGCATGTGTTACTTGCAGAGTCCTAAGGCAGAAGCAGTATTATCTTACCTGTTAGTGCTTTCACCTCTTTTTATTAGCCACTTTTATGTTAACAGTGGCCTTGAGAGATAGGTTAGTGAGATGTTTGTAGAACCATGTGCAGACACTGAAACCTTACAAAATATTAACATCTCTCTTGCTTGAGGTCCCATATGCCTTAGACCATTTGGATAATAAACAACTCTTTCTAGAATGTTATACTGCCCACATAGCTAGAAATGGAGGTGGAAATTTTAACAAACATTTACTACAGTGGAATGTTTGTTCTTAAGAGTTGTTAAAGCCCTCATTTGCAGATTTTCAAGTTTAGAAAATTCATTTTGCTAAAACTAGTATTGACGATGTGACTCACACATATTAAATTCACCAGGAACTAATATATAAAACAGAAGTGTCATTTTATTACAAGAAAAATGACTGAAAGATGACAATTCCTCAGTCCACTGGACATTACTATTGCTCTATAAGCAAAATAGATTTTGAAGTTTTCACTGCTCCAATGAATGGATTCCGTGGGTAAATGTACATTTGCAAATGTCCATAATTTTACATGTAATTCAAACAATATAATTTGTGCATTTTTTAAAACATCAATAAATTTAACTGCTCTTATTTGTATGTATTTTAACGCTTACAAAAGCTGTATATGACCTATATTTTACATAAGATTGAAATTACACCGAAGTTATACATCTTATGGAATGATGAGTCATGCATGTTTAGCTTATGAATACAGTCTCAAAGACAACAAAGTCAGTGTAAAGCTTTTCATTATCAACGTCATGAGAGGTCAACTTCTTTTGCTGCCACAGGAAATGATACTCATATAGAGACTGGACCTGAGTAACCTGGTCCTTGGTTGATTCTGAACCCAAGCCCTTTGGCTTGAAGCTTTTTCTTGGTTTTCTCTCATCTGTTGTCTTAATTGCTGTCCATATTCTTTAAGAATCTACTCAAAATGAGATTATTAGTAGTGGGAAGTATATATGTTAGGTTTTAGATTATGAATAGCTGTGCACTGCACTGACTAAGTATTTTTTTGCTAGCTATTGAATGATTCAATTATTATTTTTTCCAGAGCATTAGATTATTATGGTTAGGGTTATTGTTCAACTCGATATATTTGATTATATTAATACATTTCATTGGATGATCAGAACTTAGTTAATACTTTACTGATTATTAATTTACAAGAGTGTCTTTCTACTGTTTGTGTTGAATGATAGCAAATCAAACAATAATTATCATACTTTAAAAATGATTCAAATATCCAACAATAAACAGCAATCAGAAAGGAATAGAGAAAAATGCGGCATCAGGCTTTTATTGCAATTTTCTTCTCTTTTATTGATATTTTAAAAGACAGAAATTCCATCTTTTTTATGAAGAGTTTATTAGAGGGTGAGAAAATGATGGATGTTACAGTCCTTTTAACAGGGGAATGGGAGGGGAGGGTGGTCAGGGTGCATATGAGGGGGGAGAGAGGGTAAAAAGGAGGGAGGGAGGGAGGGAGGGAAAGAGGGAAGGAGGAAGGAAAAGAGGGAAGGAGGGAGAGGGAACTGGATCAACATGTAAAATGAAAAAACAAAACAAAAAAAAAACAAAAAACAAAAAAACACACAGCTGCTTTTTCAACCAGCGCTTTAGTTTCACCACTGAGGAAATGTTTTCCACTATTAGTCATCTCAGGGTTTAAGGTAGATAGTTGATTTTAAAAGATTTTTCTTCTTTTCCTATACATTCTATAAAAAGTTTAAAAATACTAATTATGCTAAAAATAATACTAAAAATAAGTTGTGCAGCTTAAGTAAATTTCTCAAAATTCTCACCCTTCTCTTCCAGGCCTCAGCTTTCTAGCTGTCATTCATTGAGTTTCACATATGAAAAAAGAAAGGAAAGAAAAGCACTTTGGAAAAGCATTTCATGTTTAGGAAATTGTGAACTAGATTACAATTGATATAGTTAAATAATTCCTATATGCCATGATTTATCAAGGATTTCATACTTTAGAATAAAATCTGTATTCTCACTTGAGTCTTAAAGATTTTAGGAGCAGTTACTATGACTTGAATGATTAATGCATAAAAAGTACTTAATGTGCAGACAAAATTTCTTGTTCTTTTACCTCAAATGCTGTAATTAAGCACTATGTAAATACATGTTCATAAGAGCAGAGTTCAGTTTTCAAAACAATTGAATTTTTTTAGGGCGATCATGCATTAGGAGTATAAAGGAGTTCACTTTTGTTATTTTCAGCTGCTTTTGTTTAGTTGTTTTTATAGAGAACTGTTTTAAAACATCACTTTTAGTCCTAAGGACAATATACTCATGTGGTAAAGCAACACAAATTAAAATTGAATATTTTAAAATTTAAATGACATTAAAATGTCATTAGAAGTGGAAAGTTTTATCTTAACACATCATCATTACTAGATGCTTTTACATTATTACAATGACTCCTACAAGTTCAAAGTCAGCAGTTACTGGAACTTATCAGGTATTCTGTCTTTCATTTATTTATCTATCAGTAAACATTTATCTGTTCTTCAGTAAATATTTTTAGATTAATACTGTACCAATTAGTGTGCTTTTATTTCACGGTGTAAATCATTTTATTTTTAAAACTGAAATAAAAAAATGTTTATTGTAGTTTTCCAGCTACAATAAGCCTTTTCTGTGGCTTGATTCAAATCCCCCCTTTTTTGTTTAAGAAACACTTGGAAATATGGTATTTTTTTTCTTCGTGTATGTGTCCCTTTGTACTTCCAGAACTTTTAATCACAGCTTGTTTAGTTTCTCATTGTTTGCCTCCCCATGCAGATTTTGCTTGCAGAAGAGCAACAAGCTTAAAATATTTTATATGAAACACTGGCAGCATGAAGCATCCCAATTTAATTCACTAAAAGAAATCAACTTTAAGAATTTTCATTTTTTTTTTAATTCCTGTGGACACTCATCGTAGCTATGATTTCTTGTTAGTGTGGTTTAGATCATAATCTAAGAAAATTAAAATTATTGATAGATTTGATTCCAAAAGTATTTTTATGGAGAAAATGCTAGTGATCTTCATAGTGAAGAAAATGTTGTCATGTTCCCTGTTTGTCTTGTGTCTCATCATTGACCTGTTACAGAGTGATCACCTATTTTGGGAAGGCAGTTCAGCAGACATGGAAGTTGGCCATAAGTAAAATGAAGTATCTGCTTGCAAAGTCCTCAGTGGGTTGAGTCAATAAGGAGGATGCTGCACAGTGGATTTGATTTACTTAATAAAGGCATATGTAGTGGTCTGTAGATGTACCAAGGAAAGAATGCTTAATTCTGTCTGTGCAACATGAGTAGCTGAAACATCATCTTATCTTTTGTGGTGTTCATAATAAAATTCTCCCTTAGTATAGCGAAGAAATAGGTGGACAAGAAAAATTTAAAACCTACTGTCTTTTCACTGAAGTTTTACAGTTCAAAATCTTAAGGAGGAAGTGTGTCTTTTGCTTTTACCTCATTATGTGCATTATAAAGGCTGCATTATGTGGAAGAAGAACATTTTGATACTTGATTCAAGGGGAAAAATTGGTGAATATAGAAAGGTGCCAGGGAGACATTAAAACTCAGCTTCCCTCTGTCTTCTATAACAAATTGCTAGCTAAGTTAATTTTATAACGATCTTTTTACCCATCCTCCTCTTACCTGTGCTTTCTCCAGTTGCAATAGAAGGTTTCATAACCCTGAAGGATTATTGAATTTTACTAAACACACCCCTACTAAAACAGCTGTTTTTTTTTTTACTTGCAATTACTCTTTTTTGTAGTCACTCAAAACCATTTATCTGAATTTGTCACGTTTCAAAAAGTGTATATTTCAAATATGCATATTTAAAATATTGAACTAGTTATTGAATCATATAAATAACGCTTGTTGTGCATAAAGAAGCATAGCAATGGTTTACAAAACACTTATATAACTATGGACAGAACACCCTTTCTTCTATAGAATTTGTGTTACATGATATTTGATCTCTCTTCACATTCTAAGTTTACATAATATGTGACACTAGTCGTGAATAAAATTGTTTTAAGGTGTTTGATAATTGTCTAAGAGCTAATTCATTTATCTGAGTTTAACCTTTGCATTCTTTATTTGATCATGTTTGTATTCAGTGCTTTTATCGGACACCATTAACAAATTAGAATCAGTGAATTTTACTCATAATGGACTTTAAAGGCTATCAAATTAGTTGACTGTCATTATTGCAAATTAATTGTCTACCATTATTAGTAGTTCATATCATGCTTTTATCTACATGGGAGTAAATGAAAGCGAGTATCATTTAAGTCATCAAATTCAGGCTGACTAGCCTCAGAGGAGACAAACAGCCAGAGTTCAGGGGACTTGATCTGAACACAGCCATGGGTTCAAGTCTCTCCATTTCGCTTCCGAATATTTCACAATTACTGGGATCCACTGCATTACAAATTGTTACTGAAGTAACACTTGCCTGTTTTCTCATAAGGATGTGTGGTCCAAGTCAACAGGCTCATTGATTGAGTGGTTGTTGCTATTTTTGTGGGGGTTTTTTTTCCTCTGCCCATAACCATTTACTCCACTGAATGCAGGTAGGCCTCATCAAGAAGGATGCAATAAGAAATCTAGCTGGTCCCAAGGACTAATTTTGCCATGCATTTCTGACAAATCAGATTGCTCTCTGGGCTTTAGCTATATATTAAAAGTGTATTTCAGTCTAAAATTTCATCATTCCATGTGGATTGCTAATTTTGTGTGGGCTCTAGAACCTCCTTGGGTGGAGAGTTGTAATTATGAAGAAGTCTGCTTGTTAGAGCTAGCTGTAGAGCGTGAGGGATGCGGTCTGAACCCCAGGAGTATTTTGTACTGGTCACAAATGACCAAGTGCTCTCGTTATGAAACACACACATGTGTATATTTATTTTAATTGTAGTTTCTGCTCAACCAACCACTTAATGTATATTATATGTAAAAATTATTTTTGAATGTAATTTATCAGAACACATGACATTCTAAGCCACAAACTTTCTTTTTGTGCTTGGCTTTCTTCTGTGGGCATCTCCTCATTCATTGAGAAACTCTAATTTACATCAGAACTATACTTTGTTAGGTATTATTTGAGAATCTGTGAATATTGGTTTCTTTATATTTCCTTTTAACTTCTCCTTTATTCTCCCTTTGTTTAGCGTTTATGTAGTTCCAAGTGTTTTCCTCTTTAGGGGAAAATGTTCGTTTATGGGTTTTCCTTAACATTGACTGATAGTGTACTGAAGTGCTGTGATCCTACCTTTAAACTGGGAGACAGAGTTGAAATCTTGCTTGAGGTTGTAATTGCACTGTAGATGGCTGTGTGTTCTTTATTACAGCACACTAGTCACAGGTTATTATGAAAATATACAAATTAAAGAGGTAGGAGACCTTGTGACCTTTAGTGTTTTCATTTGCATAATGAATTACCTTCAGGCTCTATAATTATGTAATTTTTCTAATAACCTTAAATCCATTAAAACCATTGAAAATCATCGTGAAGGCATAATGTAAGGTGTTTGAAACAATTCCAAGTGGATGTATGCTGAAATTTCATGACACTATTAGGTTTTCATCACATTTACTTACATGTTTAATATGGTTATCAAGCTATACCATAGAAATAGTTCCTCTAGAATCACTAGACTCTTTAAAATGACTCTTAAGACCTTGAAAAATAAAGATTTGTTCAAGTTTTGAGAGAGAGAGAGAGAGAGAGAGAGAGAGAGAGATGCTTGTGGATATGCTGGTGTGAAAGGGGAGAAGTTTCATGGTAGCCACATCAATGGGACAAAAAATTGCAAGCAACTAAGGAATGCTGAGGCAGGACAAATATCTTCTCTAGGGATGAGCCCTCTAATGATTATCCAAAGCCAAGTGATCATTCTGGAAATCAATACTCATTGCTTTAAAAAACAAACAGACACAAATATAGACTATCAGTGTTATTGTTGAAACTTGAGACAATAAAATGTGTTTTAAGAGGAGTTAAATAATAATCAGAACTTGTTCTCATATATGTTCCTCAAATGCTGTAAGAAACTTTCAGGGCCATATTTTCAGTTGATTGGGGTTAGCCCAGCCCAACTGATGTGAGATCCCTGGTTTACTGTGCTTTTCTGTTTTTATCCTTAAAGGAATAGGCCACACAGATGTAGTCTGTGCTCTGTATTCTCTATAATGAGCATGGAACAGTTTGTATTTTAATTTCAAAATTGTGCCAGATTTCCCTCATGCTCTATGCTTTTCCCATTATACTCTTGACAATTTGCTTAAAGCAGCTTTGCTATATTTTTGTCCAGGAACTACAAGAAGGATTTAAAATAGAATAACAAAAATGCAATTGAAGGCTTGAGAAAAGCTTCCTGAATTATAGCTTTGGGTTTCAACAGGAAATTTTTGAGCATGTCCGTTGCATTTTTGCATGTTTTAACTGTGACTAGTTATTCCTTTCTGCACACAAATAAAAATAAATACAAAAAATAAAATATTTTTCATCACATCTGATGCTTGGATTTTCTTGGAGGTTAGAATATTGTTTTGGTAAAAACTGCCACATCTTACATGAGAGGCAGTTACACTCAGAATAATGGGAATATGAAGATCAAAATTCCAGCTTTCCTAAGCTTTGTGATTTCTTTCAATTATGTGATGTATAGGTTATAAACACTGTGCCATTTTCTGCAATGTAGATTAATTTCAGTTTTCATGGACAGATAATATTTTGACAGTCTACTCATCCTTCTAGATTTTACTACAGTTCTAATCCTAAGGGCCTTTTAAAGGCCCTTATCATTTTCATTATCAACAATGAACAACAAAAATAACAGCAATGGTCAAACTAATAACAAGCTATTTTAGAAGTTCAGTTTCCATCCATGGCTTAGTATGAGTTCTGTCATAATCTCAACAGCAGGTATAGCTATGCCCATTTCTCAGGTGACAGAGTGAGGTTTAGAAAGATTTAATGAGTTGGTCTAAGTAGACAGGACTACTACTTAATAATGCCATCTTAGCTTTATTCCAGGTCCTATCTCCATTATCAGCTGTCTTTAAAAGACGCATTAGCCACACATAGGTCCTTGTTTGACCAACCTAGTGAGTAAAGAGTCTGTTACCTTATCTGCCACTAAAATACCTTCATGCTAGCACAGTGTCTTTCTAAGTTCATGAGCATGAACCATGGTTTTCTTCTTTTCACAATGACATTAAATATTAATTCTTTTTACATTTACTTGGGAAAGAAAACATTAATCGTTTATCATCTAGCAGTGAACACATTAAATGATGTTTAATGCCATTTATAAAATTTTGGCTTTAATTCTTCTCTTCAATAATGATTTATTTATAGATTCCTTCACTGAGATATCCATTTGTGACTGTTGCCATTGTTTCCATAGAAGTCGGGACTTTCAGAAGCAATGTGCATGCTTTTGTTTCTTGCTTTCTTCCCAGTCTATGTTTCATTTTATAAATATTATGGAAAATTCATGTATTTATTTACTTTGTGTGTGTGTGTATGTGTGTGTGTGTGTGTGTGTGTGTGCGTGCGTGCGTGCGCATGCACATGTGTGCATGTACATATTCTTGCAAGCCATGACACACATGTGGAAATGAGAGGAAAACCTCTGGGAATTAGTTCTTTTCTATTATGTGGATATCAGGGACTAAACTCAGGGCATCAGTCTTAGCAATAATTGCCTTTACCAACTGAGCCATCTTGCTTCTTTCTGGTCTTTGTTCTGTGTGTCTAATGTTTAACTAAAATACTGGCTGGCATTGTGACTACACAAATATCTGCTAAATGAATAAATGAATAGATGAATAAGTGAATGGATACCATTTTTTAATTATAAATTACAATGATACCCATTAAAAAGAAAACTGCTATACAAGGCAGACATTTTACCTTGCTGATCTCACTCATATAGTGTGGATGAGTGGGTTGTTAAATGAGGATACAAACTTAGCAAATGAGACATCAGTATGCATTTTTTTTTAATTTCAGGACACTACAAAACTAGAACAGAGCCCACATGAATATACTATCATACAAGGATATATAATTAAATTCAAACTGTTGAAAAACAATCTTTAAAAAACCTCCAGCCCTATCTGTCCTGTGTAAGATTGTTGGTAAATATCCCTGTAGAAACCAAAGGATATAATATTTATTTGTGTATCTTCTTAAATGAAGATGTGTTTTCCCATTGATTTTTATAAGCTATATGTATGGTAATCGCATAATGATAGAGACACAAGACATACAGTTTCATAATTTTTCGCCTTTCTACCATGTAAATTGGATCATAATATGCTCTTAATGACTGGAAGTGCTAAAAGATTTTAAAAGAATAATGGAAAGTGTTGTAGCAACAACAAAAAGTAATAACAAATATAGAGATAATGGAGTATAAGTGATGAGAAAGGCACTATAGAAGACTGGCTTGGTGTGGCTACAGGCCAAACCTTGCTTGTTCCAGCTGATAGTGATCAAATGGAAAATAATAGTTACACTGACAACCTGTGAAGTTGCATCTTTAGTGAAGCGAGGCTTAGTAGAGAATAATTGCCAGAAAGTGACACTTAAGACAGTGAACTTCAGAGAAGAAAAACATCCTGGTAATAAAATGCATGTATACACTCTCTGAAGTGAAAATTTCATGCAAATTCAAGTGCTATCTCCTTTGAGTAGTACTGGGCATGTGTTAGCATTAAATTTCAGTGGACACTGCACATAGGAAATGAGTGCTGCAAAGTGTAAGCCTTGAATACTGGATACTGCAATACTATCAGCAGACTTGAAATTATTGTAATGAATCAGAGCTTTGTAACGGGCAGCTGAGTGTTTCAGATAAATCTTAAGGATTTCATTATTATCCAATGAAATTATTGTTCATCAGATCTGAAATAACAAATCTGTGGCCTTGACATTTAATCAAAGCATGAAAACACATTTATTGAATCTCGTATTTAAGATTATTGCTATAGCAGTGTCCCAATTAAAGCATGTAGATTTTAGAAGTTCCAATCAGACAATAAAATATAAAATGCTTGTCATTCACACAGAGATTCTTTTAGTCATAGCATTGTGTGTGGTTTTCTTCTCTCAAATATGCTTAAATTGAGTTTTTAATGAAGAGACATGGCTTTAATCTAAATATATATATATACATATATTAAATAACTACCCATTTTCTTTTTAAGAGATAGAGGAGTGGAAATGTTGAATGGCTAATAATCCTGTGACTGGTCAGTTGAAAGTAAATTGTCTATAAGGAAGTATTGAAAAGGAGTTTGTACCTGTTATAGGACAAGTTTTACATAATTGCATAATTTGAATTATAAACTTCAAATATAAATGTCCCGTCAAACTCTGTCTTATTAAGATAGGCATAAAAGGACGATGATGAGGAAGGAAAGGAAAATCGTGTTTGTAGTTACCCTTCTTTTCACATCTTAGATTCCAAGTATTGTCTATTCATGAGCATCTGCACATCACATTGAAGCTTAGCTGTCTCTCCTCTGATCTAATAGAAACTTTGATTGTTTTCTAGGATTTACATCCAGAGTAATTGTTTTTGCATTTTAATATGGAAGGAAGTAGATTGAATAAATGCATAACATATTAGAAATGCTATTAAGCAAACGATTCTGTGTAGTACTGTTGAATGAATGTTTTCTTTTACTCGTCTGAGCAAAACACAAATTTCTCCAATTATTTTTAAATTGATTGTTCTTTATTGTTGCCCAAGAAAAAGTGGGGGAAATCTGTTTATGTACTGAGTCTATTTCTTTTGTCTTGTATGACGCCCTTGCCCACAACAGTTGCTACACAATCCAGGTAATCATGTCTGCAGGTCTGTAAGGGCAGTTTGCCACAGCACCCAGCATGAGGTGTATTTTTTTTTCACACCACATTAATTCCTGTTATTATAGTGTTATTTATAAAGCTCTAGTCTCTTCTAGCAGATGTGTCTTCCTAATCTTTGCCCTATTGTGTCTGTAACTAAAATATGATCTCTATTGACTGTGCTAGGGAGTACCTACAAACTCCCATGGAGATGAAGCTGCAGAGGCAGAGGGAGAACACACATCTGTGCTTGGGAGACCAGCATCTGAAGAGGTCATAAAAGATGTCATACATGACACTGAGTTGGAAGATCAGGGCCACATGTAGTTGGAGGCCTACAATCCCAGCGTTTGGAGGCTAAGTCAAGAGGATCTTCTATGGCATTATAACAAGATCTTGTATCATATCATGCATACAAAGGAAAAATATAAAATAAAACAGACAAAAAAAGCAGGAAAACTAATACTGATACATGAATTTATTTTAGACACTTTGCCTCCTAGTTTGTGGTGTGTGTGTGTGTGTGTTCTATATGAGAAGTAGGTCAGGAATGAGTTTTCTATTATACTTAACATAAAGATAGTGCTGCTTGCTTCGGTGGGTGCTGACACTGGTGTGACATGTCCTAAGGCCATGTGTGCCATGCTTGTGAAAAAAAAAAAGTGTTATTATGAGATTAAGGATATGTTCTGACCTAGGAAAATAAACATTGCCTTTGTTGGTATATTAAGAATTGGGCCATAGACTCTTGTTGGGAGTGTTGTACAGGGATTCAATACATGTGTTAATGGAATTAAAGTAGCTGATAGTGCTGTTGGTAAAAGTGGGGATGCTATGGGCAGTATCTCTTCCATGTTACAGATACATAGGCAAGTAGTATTTTCATAGATATCTTTTCCATTCCCTTTTTCCATAAATATGTGTTGCAGACAATATAAATGGCAAAGATGAAAAGCAGGCCCATTCTTAACACTGTGAAAAAAAAAAAAAAAAATAGGTCTCCTGCCGGGAGTTTTGTCTCCCTAGGGTTGGAGGAAAAGTAAAAGGAAAGCTGTATTTGTTTCTTAAAAGGTACTCCAAGAGACGTTTCCCAACAGCAAGCTAAATAGCATGTGGCAGTTGCCACAGCAACCCATTTTTGTGGTTTGCAGAATAAGCAAGCAAACTTGATGCAAATTGTCAGTCAATGAATTTTGTTCTCATGGAAGCTGGTAACATATGTAGCCTTGTTTGGCCAATTTATGTACATTTGTGATGCTTCATTCTCATCTACTTTCAATGCACTGTCATGTATTAATATTTCATTCTTCAGCTGTATAATTTCTGAGTTGTATATATATGATGTTAACTGGAATAACTAGATGTCAGATTTGCAGGAAGGTTGTTATTGCAAAATGAAGGTTATTTGACATCTGTTTAGCAAATTCTTCAGCATACTGATATATCAATTCTTAAGTTTATGAAGAATACTTGTTAATTTTTAAAGGCACTTAAAAAGTTTTAAGTGACTATTTCTTTTCTAATCTACATGGGTAGAAACATTTTTCTCTCTGTGCATGAGACCTATGCTGCAGCAATGGGCTCAGCTCTGGGATGGACACTCCTAAAAATGTCATAGAGTCTCCTTGGTGCTACGAGTTGTAACAAGTGGGTCTCCATATCAGCTCTATATTCACATTCTTCTGTTCCCCCTCTCTTCCTTTCACCTTCATAAAGCTCTCTCTCTCTCTCTCTCTCTCTCTCTCTCTCTCTCTCTCTCTCTCTCTCTCTCTCTCTCTCTCTCTCTCTGTGTGTGTGTGTGTGTGTGTGTGTGTGTGTGTGTGTGTGTGTGTCTTTTCTCCTATTCACGGAAATGTTTAAGAAGTTTTGACCTTCGCAGTTTGAATTAATTTTGTTCATGCTCTAATGGAATAAGAACCTGGTTGTTTTTATATATACTTAAAGTAGGGATGAATGAATCACAGCTTACCAGGAGTTCACAAGTGTCTTATCTTTCACCTTTCACGGTCCCTTAGCAAGTACCCCCATTTGCCATCCCTTGCTAAAACCTTGCAGTTCCCTTCCTGTTGTTAGCACTTCCTCCTAAAACCAACAACAGAATAGACTTAAGTAATGGAGTACTGGTGCTACTTTTGTGTTATCTTGGTTTCTAATGAGTGTTGACAACTGTGCTTGATGATTTCATTCAAACTTTTCTGTCCTTTCTTATAATTCATACGATAATAACATCAGCATACTAAATGGAAAATATATAAACTGAAATTAAGCAACAGAAGTAAGGACATTGCTTAACAAAAAAATCCAAATATAAATGGTTACCCTCTAAGATAACATTAACTTATGTATTGCTTAGCCATGGTAATGGAAACAGGACATAAGGGAACTGGAGAAATAAAATTATATAACTTTTTTCTCTTCTCTGCTTGAGGTTTCATAATTGCCAATTCTTAAAAAAAAAAAAAAGACTCAAAATATGACACTTGGGGACAAATACTTCCATGCCTGTAGGAAGGAGGTGATCCCGTAGAACACTGAACTTTTGAGAATGAATGCATGTCTATAACTCTGACCACAGAGATAGAAAGGGGTTTGACAGTGAAATGTAACTTTTGTCTCAAACATGCCTTTTGTGGGTATTGCTTTTCTGTGTCCCACTTTACTCTATGCTCAACCCTAAAAAATTTTAAACAGCATTGGCAGAGCAAAGAAAGCTACTTGGATGGCATTTGCCTGATTTGCAGAAAGGATTACAGAATTTACTTGCCTATTACAATTTTTCCTCATTATTTCTGTGTAAAAAATTCTTACAGTGTAGTGCCATCTGATGACACGTGTTAAAAGAAGATAGTAAGGAAAGGAGGGAGAGGGAACTGGGATTGGTATGTAAAATAAGATTGTTTTTAACTTAAATAAAATATTATTAAAATAAAAAAGAAAATAGTAATTGGATACAGTTATGGTTCAACAAGGCCAGATTTTATAATCCCAAATGGCCAGAGATATTTAAAAAATATCCAGTGTTTAAATACATTAAAAATATACACATGTGCTTGCTCATACAGGAGTAGAGCTATAAAATTTAGTTGTCAATTATAAATATCCAAAAATTCTTTTCAGATCTTTTTGAGATGCTGCATATGGGTAGATATTGGTTCTTGAGCTGGAGAAAACAAACTCTTATAGAAGTTGTTCATATTAATATGAATGATGTTCTTTAATATTTGTAAGAATTGCCAATGAGATGGTATATGGGAGGAAAATGATACCCATTCCTGTGAAGTTCCATTGAGGAATGTGCCAGTGTGGTCTTACAGACCATGTTAGCATCAGCAAATGAGAACATATTTTAGCCACCCAGGGTCTGAAGTGCTCAATATTCCCAACTGGGCTTTCTTTTGAGAAGAAACTTACAGAAATGTTTTTACAAAAGTTTGAAAATTGCAGTGACACTTATTATCCAAAACACTATCATTATAGGGCTGTTCTTTAAAACCTTTTATTGGCTGTAGCAGAGAAGTCTAAGGCTTTGGATTTAGGCGGAATTCCATGAAGAACAGTAAATCTTACCACACAAAGAAAGTTTTATTCTATGGTTTATTTTTTTAATATAGTAGGAAATCTGATGTTTCTATGGTTGCACTCTTGTGAACTTTCATTTAGTAATCACTCATTTGTTTTCTTTTCATGGTTTATAAAATGAAACTACTGGAAGTCAAAGACAAATGCCATTCACACAGCTTTCCCCCCTGCCACTTTTGTTACCACATCTCCACCTCTACAATGATGTTGGGATACAAATTGAAAACACCAAACTTGGTGCATTGACATGCTTGATGAAGAGTAATGTGTTGCTGTCAATAAAATGCCAATCAAAAGAGGCATTATAGAAAGTGACTGTGTTGGTGTGTAAGCTTCTTCCAGACAACATCTGAGAGTGTGAAGGCATTGGATCTTTCCTGGAGCATGTCCTGCTGACTTTTTATGTAGTGTTGAGTAAAGAAAAATTGTAGTCTGTATTTTGTGAAATTTCAGCCTCACATCTGGTTAACTACTTTCTAGGCAAGAGTTGAATCATCTGGTTCTTTTTTAATTGTTTCCTTGCATAATGGGGTTACTTTGAGCAAGTAGCATGATGCCTATATAGTCCTCCCAGGTTGTGGAATCCATTTTATTAATTCTGACTGTATTCAGTGACATTTGAAATTAGCTCTTCAGACAGTGTAGAATTCACTCATCAGTTTGGTGGCCCTTCCTTGGTAGTCCTCAGTGGAAGCCCAGTGGGAATATGATAAGATGTATGAGATGAAGAATACATATACACACACAGGCAAGTATGACTTTTACCATTTTATATGTTCCTTTTAAGGACATGACATTTCGCTCCCAGCAGACCTCATCTGAGACCCAGCAGAGATGATTGGCATGTTCTTTAGACTGGGGAGAGTGGAGCCAGATCTTGGTTACCACAGTCTTGTCTTATTACCAGTTGACTCAGTTCAATTCTCATAACAAAACCAGTAACTATTTAGTCACATCGTCTTCTCAGTCTATGCTTTAGAGATAAATACAATATGGTGCACTTGTTATATGCATATTTTGTATAAATTCAAGCAGTTTTCACATGTCTTTACTTGGTAAACAATATAACAGCAAAGGCCTTTGATTGTCTGCTATTAACTACTTATGACTTCATTTTTGCAGAAATTTTCTAGACTGTCTGAGGTGTTACTCTCAGGAATTCTGAAATTCTGCATTTAAATACAATTATCAAGGGAGTTTGATACAGATCAGCATGAATAAAAATATTTAAGTCTGTTTGCTGTGGTACATATGCCACTTATTGTCAATCTGTACAAACTATGAATGTATCCCTTCTTTATAATGGAAATGAAAGGCCACTTTTGAATGAAAAACCAAGTAGTGTATTGTTGTAGATGATGTCTGCCTTCAAAAATACATAGAAATAACTTTCAAGGAAAACACAGGACAGCATATTGCTATATAATCAGGTATGACAGTGTAATGTGGAGAGTATCAGGCTTCAGTAAAGGTTACAGCTGAGTGTATTAGAACCTCTAGTGCTGTGTGGGAAATGATGGAGAGAATTTGTGCTGACCCAGGAGAGGGGTCATCATTCTTGATGGGAAAAATTTCTTATGGGACACATTTGAACTTAGAAATGTTCCTTGTCCTTTCCAGATATTCAAAGTATAGAAAAATAATAGAAAATTGACAGTGTTTCTAAACTGACTCATTTTATTTTTAGGAGCAAAATTAAATTCAAAGCATTTTTCTCATTCAATATGTAACATTTACAGTCAAGAAAACTTTAGTTATTTTACACTTAGCTTCTGTCCTTTAAAATGTGATAGAAATCTTAGAAGTTCATTAAGTCCTTCTACAATTCAATCATGATTATTTTAGTGTATAGTACATTGTCTGGTTATACAGATTAATAAATATATCTAAATGGAAATTAATTAGTTCAAATATACTGTGTTCATTGTTCATGAAATTAGATTGTACTGATCAAGTTTTACCATGTGGGATAGTGATAAAGACAAACTGTTGTAGAAAATCTTTGCTGAGGTACTCAAAATTGTGAGCCTGTTGTGGAAAGGTTGGTGAGAAGTGCTTCTTCCCAAAGTATACACATTAGCCTTTTTCTAAAACTATATCATTGGCATGGAACAATAGCATTCTTCTTGATGTGTTTTGCAGTCAGATAAAAAAGAAAAAGATTGAAATCAGACCCTTGCTACTGAATGAATTTGGAAAATTGTTTCTCCATGTGGAGCCTCAGCTCCCTCATGGAGATATAAGGTCTATACAAAGCTGAACCAGAGTTCAGAATATGCTATGTGTTGAATTAGTGCTGGTCAACATCTCTCCTCCTTCCCGCCTCTTCTCCCATTGTTATAAATAAAGGAGTAGCAGAAATATGCTGTTTAAAGTTTTAATTAAACATTACTCATGTTGAGCAAGCAGGATGGCTTCAGGTAGGGGTAAACAAGCTTGCTGCAAACCCTGAAACCCAGACAATGGAAGGGAGAACTGACTCTAACAGGGTTTCCTTTACTTTCCACGTGTGTGCACTCATGCTGCCCCTACTCACATGCACACACAGACACAAAGAAAAGAATAAATGAGAATAACACTTTTAATATATACATGTCTTTATGTGTTTTTAGTTAGGTGATAACTGGTATATTAGACTAGTTTTATTGCTTCAGAATTTAATGTTTTTTATAATTGAATTTCCTTTTTTTCATTTATCTAACTAGTTATGATATAAAATACATTTCTATTTTCATAAGACATAATGTGTGGATGTCCCTTCTCTTCCTAGTCACTGGGAGTAGCCTCAGTTTCAAAAAGCAAAATTATGAGAATCTGTTTTTTTCCTTCTAATAAGTGTATTCTAGGGATCGAATTCAGGTTGGCCGGCTTGGTGGCAAATGCCTTCACTCACTGCACAGGTTCTTCTCAGAAATGTATTTACGTTAATTTCTACTTTAGTTTCTTCAATGTGGGACAGAGAAGTTGAAGGACTCTTCTGCTAGCCTTCTTTGGTAGGGAGTTCACATTGAAAAACTCAGAAGTTTAGCAGGAGCCAGGTTAGTTGGCTTCTGATGGAGTCTTAGGTTTGGCTTGGAGTTCACTTTGAAAACCAAATGGCAGCCTCTACAGAGCTAGTTTATTAATACTGGGGAGAACCAATGAGTTTCCTTGGAAACTGGTGTTGATGCTAGCAGTAACGTAGTGTTCCCACTTTTTTCATCTTCCTTTGTTTAAAAGAGAATGTACAAGGATAAGTGTCAACTGATTGAGATTAGTACCTTAGTGGGATTATTATCAATCTATGTTGAAATTTGAGACATGTGAGCTAAGGTTTGCATTTTTCCTTTTTGCCATTGTTATGTTGTATGACCTCAGGAAATGAAGCATGCTGAATTCTACTACTAAAAAAAAAAAAAAAAAAAAAAAAGGAAGCCTTACCCTGTTTGAGGAATAGATGGGTGGGGGCGGGGGGGGAGGTAGCAGGAGGACAGGAGGAAGGGAGGGAGTGGGAACTGGGATTGGTAGGTAATAAAATATGATTTAACAAAATATGAAAGAAGAGACCTTGAAGTTCACCTGTCCTTTGTGAGCTGAATTATAAAACAATTGCTCTAATGAATACCGACAGTTAACTATAAATAAGTAAAACAATACTCTTCTCAGATAGGAAAAAACATGAGAATGAGTGCAGCAAAGAGCTTCTTCTTGGCTTGCGTGTGGTGTGAATTGATAGTGTGGTTTCATTTGGTGAGTAACCTTAATCTAGCAGGGCAGTGTACACAGTTGAGTCACTGTGAGGCAGGGTTGACCTATCTGACATGAGTTAGTGTCCTGTAGAGCCAAGCTGACTTTATTAGCTTTCCTTCCTGTTCTGTCTTTAATTGGTTGTTATAATACTTTACTTTTCTAAGTGTGTTTTACTCATTTATAAATGGAATTATAATACGACTTCATACGGCTGTTGTGAGCATTAATTAAGGACTTACCACACTTTGTCATTCAAAGGCTACCATTGCTTGAGTCAATAGAGTGTTGTTTGAGAGAAGTAATGTGGTTTGAACTCACAGGTTTTCTGCTTACATAATTTATGCCACAACATTTATTTCGATTTTTTATTTCTTTGACCATTTTGTTCACTAACAGCATAGTGTAAATGAAAAATGGGACTCTGAAAGGAAAGTGAGATTTGCTTGTTCCTTAAAAACAAAGTAAGTCATTAAGGAAATGTTATTTTGGCAACAGGCTGACTGATTTTAAAGAGTTGGCTGAACATCACCTGTGACAGTCTTTGTGCAACTGTAGTGTGTTTAAAAAAAAATGTGTGGATGATAAAGTGCAGTCAGAGGAACAAATACAAATGACATATTTGGAAAGAGAATGCATTCAGCTATTCACAGCAAATTGTCTTGTTGGATGAAGAAAGTCTCTGCTCATGCCTTATACAGACATTTTATATATTTTTCATGCAGAAATTACAACCAGAGTTCCGCAGGTTTTCGTGTGCTTTGAATATATTCCTGTTCCATGTGTGATGCTCATGTGGCTTTCCTCTTTCCATCCCACTGTCCCTTGTCTTTGGTGATGGAACATTGTAAGCTGGACCCCTCCTTCCTCTGTATTTTCTCTCTGGGCCTTAAACACCTGCAGCGGGAGGCCATCACCCCCTTGCCCTTTGTAAGAATTAGAATACCGTCTTCCTAGCTATATTTTGAAGTGATTCCCTGTGACTACTGAAATTTTAGCAAAGGTCACTGAGCTCCCCTGTGTCCTGCAGGTGTTGAATACTCTGCAGAACATATTTAGTACTCAGACTGACTTTGGATAAAAATAGAATGAGGCAGAGCCTAGAAACACTGCTAGCAAAGCTCTGGTAAACTGGGATTTCTTAGGCATAAATGTGATAAGAGAAATATTCTAATATATAAAGACAAATATGAGTCATATGGTGACAATCTATGTCTGGTTTTAATATCTCCTGGTTTTTCCCACCTCCCCCTTTCCCTCCCTCCCTCCTTCCCTTTCTTCCTTTCTTCCTTTCTTCCTTCCTTGCTTTCTCTCTCTCTCTTTCTCTCTTTCTTTCTTTCTTTCTTTCTTTCTTTCTTTCTTTCTTTCTTTCTTTCTTTCTTTCTTTCTTTCTTTCTTTCTCTCTTTTTTCCAGACAAGGTTTCTCAGTGTAGCTGTGGAGCCTGTCATGTAATTCACTCTGTAAACCAGGCTGGTTTTGAACTCAAAGAGATCTGCCTGCCTCTGCCTCCTGAGTGCTGGGATTAAAGGTGTGCACTATAACTGCCTGGTCCTTTTTCCTTATTTTTTCTGTCCATTTTTGTGGGACGGGGGTGGTTTCGAAACAGGATTTACTATGCAATAAAAGTAAACTTACAAGTTTGTTGACATTGTGATTTAAATGCCCCAATTTTTTGTCATGAGGCTATAGTGTATTATAAAAAAAAAATACTTCATTGAATGGATCAGTTAAAACAACTTGACTTTCTTCATAATCATTACATTAATTTAGTCATTTTAGAAAAAAATGTGTAAGCTATCTTACTACCATAGTGAAAATGAAGCTCCTACGTTGCCTGCAGTCAGAACAGACAGCATCTTCACTTTGTTCACAACTGCTGTGAGTTAAACCTTTCTGAAGGCTCCTGCCCAGCTCTGGCACATGTGTGAGCATCATTTTAGTGGCATTTCTGTGGCTGGTCCTGGTCTCCCTGCTTATGCAAGTGGGAAAACTCCGTTTCCCTTCCTGTTTCCACAGGGACATAGGTCCCAGTGGTTTCTACCTCCGCATAAAGAGAACTGGTTGCTGATGCACAATTCTTCATTGTGCCTGTTAGGGTGGGAATGTGGAGAGCTGTGAAGACAGAACCTCCCTCCCTGCATCAGCTGCTGTGAGCTCTTGGTGTTCTGCTTGTTAGGAGTACATCTTGACAGTTCACATGTGCACTTCCTTGTGGATTTTTTTTCCTTCTTTTTAAAATTCGGGATATTATTTCTCATTTCAAAGACTGTATTACTTTTAAAGGTAAAATATGTTTGTCACTTAGGCTCTCAGACTAAAATGAAGTTTGCTGGCATTTTTACTTTATTACTTTGTAAATGTGGAAGTTTACATCTCTAAGTTAGTAGCTCTCTGGATGGTTGACTAACCAGGAAAGAGATAGGAAGGAGTGGCTTCTCAGTGTACATTCAGTGTGCTCTCATGGCTAGTCCTAGTCACCTGAGAACTTGCATCATAATGTTTGGTAACCTAGAAAAGCCCACGAGGAACTTATTATTACACCCTTACATCCAGTTTTTGAGACCTATGCTCCCCATCTGACTATCAAAGTGCTCATCTCGTCAGACAAACGTGTGGCCTTATACCTAAAGATTATGTGTTGTTTAAAATTATGTAAGGCATGTAATGTGTTTTCTTCTAATCCTCTCCACTACCTCCTTCTGATCCGCCTCCAGGAAAGTATCAGTTTTCTCAAAATGATGTGGCCCTTAATAGGCCCTCAATCCTCCACTGGATAGTCCTATGTCCATGCATGCATTGTCTGTACTAAATGGTGTCTTTCTTATTTAACATAGATAAGGCATTTCTAAACTGCAATCTACATTAAGAATCTAAACTGTAGTTTGTTTCTTTGTTTTTGTTGTTGTTGTTGTTGTTGTTGCAGAAAACAAAGGACTAAGAAAGATCAGTGTAGAGAGTGAGTTACTGAAGAAGAAAAGTGGATTCTGGTGTTTCAGATATGGCAATGAGTACTACTCTGCCACTGGCTACTCACTCAAGCCTGATTCCTCCCATGTCAGCATGTACCAGGACCTCACTGTTTTGTCTTAGAAGAATGATCATGTCCACCCTGGCCTTCCCAGTTGGTGTGAGGGACAAATATGAGAAAGTGCTCTGAGAACAATAGAGCTTTAAACAAATATCCACAATTCCCATGTTCTTATGCATTTTTAATACTCTTTCTGTCCCAAAAGTCTGCGGGTCTGTTAATTATTATTATGTTATTCAAAAACGGGAGAACATTTTAGAAACCAAAATTTTAGAAAAGGAAAAGAAATTGAACTGTGAAATAGAGAAATGGCATTGCTTATGAAGGCTGGCACTCTGAAAATGAAGAAAGCAGTGTGGGTTTGAAAAGGAGGGTTAAGCCAGGCATGGGTATGAGAAGGGAAAAGAAAGAAAGAGGAAGGAAGAGGGAGAGGGAGAGGGAGAGGGAAGAGAGAGAGAACACTAAAGTACCTTAAAATATTTGAAACAAAAATAGTGTAGATTCTCTTGGAAATGTATAGCTAATAATTAACAACTATATCTCTAGAATTTGTAGAAGAAGGGTAACAGTATTCTTACTAAGATTTTGAACAGCAAGGCAACATTCCAAACTGTATGATGCACCTTCGAGTATAATGGACTATACATAAATGGGAACTTGGGGCTTGGGATGTCTGTGTGTTATGCCCTTGAAATAATCTCGCTACTGGATGGTAACTTCTGTTTCTACAATACTTGATCTGGATAAACATTTTTTTTAAATGGTGTATACTCTGCATCTTTCTGTGAGGCATAGAAGGCCATATGGAATGAATATTAAAAGGGTTTCTGCTCTAGAACTCTGCAGTAACTAGCTGAACAAATTCAAAATTCGATGATGTTTTATTTCATTATAATTATAAAAATGTTAAACTCTCTGGGGTCTCTTCACCTGTTAAATGAACATATTAGATGAATTACTTTCCATTTGAATATGCCATTAGTCTATGAAGATACCATGTTTCATTCCCCATGCTGAAGCTGTATAATTTTGTTAAATAATGGTGTTTTAGAAAAATTGGGCTTTCCTTATGGTCTAAAGATAAATGAATGTGATGTGTAAAACTTCACAGTTATGCAAATATAGTAAATGACCAGGTAGATACTATACTTGACAAAGATTAAATTGTCCTCACTAATCTTGGACTGATTGACTTCCAAACAATGTCTTTGGAGATCTACTTCTCTTGTCAGGTCAAAGGAAACGTTTTTCTTCTCCACTTTACTTTTTCTCACCCGTTGGTAATAGCTACTTTTGCAGAGCCTGGAATTTGATTTCCTTTTACATTGTGACCAAAGGATGAAATGCCGTGAGATTCCCCTTCCTCCATATCACTTTATGCAAAGGGGTAGGGTGCTGTGCTCTCCCATTGAAGTTTTCCTAAGTGTTCCTGTATAGCCAGTACAAGAGCTTAGTGATGACAAGGTTGATAAGTTACATTGCTGTGTTTAATGGTTACTGCTGTATTTTCTTCCATATATCAAAAAAAAAAAATTTATAAATAGCTCAACACCCAAAACCAAAGCCATGCAGACTATTTCAGTGGTTTTTGGACACTGTTTCTTAAGATTGGTTAAAACCATATACTTTTACATAATCTACCCTTTTGGGGCATCCTTACTTAGCCTTGAAGTAGGAGCACATTTTTTTTTAACAATTCTTCCTTTTAATGATCTTCAGACCCTACCAGCTTAGCAAGAACATTTAACTTAAAAAAAAAAAAATCCTTAGGTTCCCAACATTTCTGATAACTGTGTCAGCTTGCTCTGAGCATCAATGCTAAGTTAAACAGTAATTTTACTCCAGAGCAAGGGAAACAAAAGAGTAAGGGAAAATTGCAACTTCAAACCGTTTGGGGGGCAGAAACAGGAAGTGTAAAAACTAGGAACAAAGAATTAGTGAGTTCATTAGTGACTGGTAAGCTGGTCACCTTTTCCTCATTCCAAAATTGCTGCCTTAGATTGCAGGTAGCATACTTTATTAACCCATTTGCATCAGCAACAACTACAACCAGCAAAAAAAAAGCATTCCACCTACTCGCCAGCATTCTAACTTAGCACTCTGCCTGTGACAAGCAGTACCCTGAAAAGGTGGCCCCTTTCAGCTTGCCTTGTCACAAAGCTATCATTTTCCAATACTGCTATATGTCTGGGGAGAGTATGGGTAGTGAAGTCTTCCAGATATGCCTGTGTGTACATTTCCTATCATGGGTTACCATATTGTCCAACTCCCTAGTACATACTGACACCACCCAGGGCCTGGAGTGTCAGTCTTTCTCAGAGCCAAGCGGGTACATTGTTGACATAGAAAATATGTGTAAGAGCTTTGCTAAGGTTAAAGAGTGAGTCTTCTGTTCTTAGCTGCTATTGATTGTGACTTAAAATTAGGCTGGGTATGATGTAAGGATGTATGTGTTTGGTACGAAAGTTTCCCTGGAAAGGGTCTGGGCGAAAGCTGAAATCCGTACTGCAATGCTACATTATAAAGGCGTTTGAAATGGGAGGCTGTGCATTTATGTGCAGCCTTCTCTCTTGCTCAGGA
The DNA here is from genome assembly GCA_030556225.1 of Cricetiscus sungorus. NCBI lineage: Eukaryota > Metazoa > Chordata > Mammalia > Rodentia > Cricetidae > Cricetiscus > Cricetiscus sungorus. The sequence continues at coordinate 18,987,832 of JANBXA010000600.1, read as the reverse complement.
AGTTAAGTGCGACCTCCAAATACCAAGTCCATTCTGTTTCAGCAGCAGCACTTCTAATGAATAGAAGAAAAGCAAATGCAACAGCTTTCCTCCCAATAATAAATCATTGTGGGTTTTTTTTGTATAGATTGCATGTGGCGTCGGAGGCAGCGCAAGCCAGGCTGCCAATATTGCTAGCTAATGCTTCGGCTCCTTTCATTTTTCACTTGGAGCAAGAACCCTTTCCTGAAACTTGTTCATTTCACAGAGGGGAAATCGAAGGCACCAGCAGACTGTCAAGCTGCTTTATTGTTGTCATTTACAAAGGTCGCTGGAATTAATTGACATCTTACGTTTCATATTACAAACGGAGTCATTTTTTTGACACATCTATGGAAAGGTGGCAGGGTCTAAGTGGCTGCTTATTGTCTTTCTGTTCTGGCATCTGTTATACACCGGAAAACCAGTAAGTCTGAAATCACAGTTTTGGAAAAGAATAGCACCCAGTTTCAAAGCAGCAGACTCCATTAACTGTGAGTTGAACTAAGAAGTGAAAGGGCTCCAGCAAATGAAATATAAATGTCGGGCTTGTTTTCATGTCTTCACAGCACCCTTTAGCAGGGTCAGTGAAGGGACCCGTGGCCATCCTCAATTGCCCGTGTCTCTTTAAAAGCACATTCTAAGTAGCCGGCTTCTTCGTACAAGATTGGAAGTAAAAATCAGTCCACAGAGTAATCCGTGAGTCATCACTACATGGATGCCCAGAGAGTTGACTGACAGTACTGTCTCAGAGGCATTGCTTCTGCAACTGAAGATGAGGACCTCAGGGCACAAGGAATATTTGTTGTACCAGTGCACACTTTTCCTGATAGGTGTTTGCAATTTTTTTTTTTTTACTTCTCTTTTTATTTCTCATGCTGTCTCCTTTTCCCTAAACTAGGGAGATTCTCACTCACGTTCATAGCCTGCTTTCACTAAAATTAAATGCACTGAGACAAGGACATATTGTTAAAAATGAATAAATTAGAGCTGAATTAAGCCATCCGGCTCAGTGAGAGCATAGGGAATATTACAGTTGGTGTGAAGAAACAATCTTCGTAAAGAGGAAATGGACTTTGAAGGCATCCTTCTGTGGTCCTGTTAATTACCAAAGATTAAAACTCTCATGGTTCATGGGCTCCTTTTACCTAGCATGGTAGCTCCTTCTGCTGCATTAGCAATCAGACATTTGCACTGTCCCTCCAGACCGGCGAGGGATGGGGTGTTATTAAAGGGAAGTCATTTACCACAATCGGTAAGATGTAGCCTGGCAGAAATTCAATAACTGTTTGTGACATGCTCATTCTGCTACTCTACCTGGTGCCTTTCACTCCTGACACCAACAGCATTCACCTTAATCTCCATCCACTGGGACAAGGGGTAAAAACGCCTCACTGGCTTTAAAACAGTGAAACACGAGTAATCTGCTTTTCAATACAAGTACTGCGAAGCAAAGGACTCCAGTCTTTCCATCTCCCTCTCACACATCTGTTTCTCTATCATTTTCCCCTCTCTTTCCTGGCATTTTCTCTGCCAGCCTCCCTGTCTCCTCCTCCCTCTCTCTTTGCCTCTCTCTCTCTCTCTCTCTCTCTCTCTCTCTCTCTCTCTCTCTCTCTCTCTCTCTCTCCCCCTGGGTCCCCTTCTCACTCCCTCCTCTTTCTCCTCCCCCAGCACTGCTTTTTCTCTCCCACTCACATCCTCTGATGGGCATTCAAGCTAGTAAAATGCCTGGTTGAGAATCTCATGAACACAGCTAGGCATACACAGAGCCGGAGGGGTTTGCATGCTCACTCAAAAGTGAAGTGCAAAGAAAAATGCCCTTAGAATTCAGGCAAGGAAGAACCATCAAAGGAGAGTTGAGGTGTAAAAATACAAGCATCAACAAAATACGAATTAGAGAACATTTAAATAGATAGGTATATTTTAAACTTACCTTGCATTAGCAGATGCAGGGTTAGCCCTCCTCCCGGTCCCTGCTTGCTCAGTCCCTTGGTTGAGGTAATCACATGGCTGTCTTCTTACCCCAGTATAAATAGGTGCACATGTATGTGTAATAAAGTATACACAATTATATACTATAGATATGCACACATGCAAGCAATGGTCTCTCTCTCTCCCTCTCTCTCTTTTCTTCCTGAAATATAAAAGAAGGCAGGAGCCTGCAGCTAGGATTTCTTCTTTTGACTGGAACTCTCCCCGGCAGCAAGCTGAGACTCTCAATCCAGTGAAGAGAGATCCTGCTAGCTGGCTCCCTTTCTCCTTGTTTCCATGGTGGTTAGCGGTGCATCGTTCACCAGATCAGTTGTCACACTGACATGGTGCTGCCTGCTCAGCGGTCATTAATAACTGAACACCCTCCACTCCCCAGAGAGGAGCCAATCGTTTCAGACTGCCAAGATGTAGCACTCGCAGCTGCTCCAGCCTGGTTGGCTGAAGCAGCCTGTCTGTCCTATGACAGCGCTGCTTAGGGTACAAATAAATGAAACAGGCTTGGATATTTTTCCTTGGAATCATTCTCTGCACCCCCCCCCTTCTTTTTCTTTTTTTTTCTTTTGATGGAATATGCAGGGATTTTCAACAAGTTTTCCCATTTGGGGTATTATCAGTCATTTGGAGAGACTGGGTTTTTTTCTTCCTCTGAGAACAAACAGGAAACATTTATGAATAAGGATTTCCTGAATATTAACACTTGGTAGCGGCTCCACTCCCTGTCCGTGAAGTTTAGCCGTGGCTTTATATTTTAAGAGGTCAGCCTGCATCGCTTCTGTTTGCTTCCCTAAAGGTCCTACTTAATTTAGACTGTGTGCTGACAGTTAATAGCGTCTCTTTCTTGTTTGCCCCTCCCCCCTTTTTGTTGCTGCTGCTGCTGTTTTGGCTTTGGTTCGTGTGTGTGTGTGTGTGTGTGTGTGTGTGTGTGTGTGTGTGTGTGTGTGTGTGGCTTTTGTTTTTTTTTGTTTAGCTTTTAGGTTTTGCAGTGACATTTCTTATCTGCACCGACCAGACTTTTTAAATTACAACAGATATTGCTTCTTCAAACCTCACAGCATTGGTATGTGAGGAAGCATTTAAAAAATAAACTTTTTCAATTATAACTACTTTATTTGTGGGACAGTAAGTAAATCTGATACCACACAATGGATATATATATATATACATATATATATATATATATATATATATATATATATATATTGTTGCATTGTCTGTGTGCGTACTTGTGTGTGTTTCACATCTACGATTTATATTTAGGTATTCTCTCCACTACAATAAATTAAGGACTTAAAATTATTCTTTTCAGTTTAAAGCTTACCGATTTTATTGGCTATTTCACCAGTAAAATATTCTAGATTAGCATTATATGTAAAACATTTTGAATATTTAGGCTAGAAACCACAACAGCATAGTCAAAAACACTTACGACGAGTAGAAGAATGCAAAAGGAATGTTTTTCAAACATTGCTGGCGAAACCTCTTGAGAGAAGTGCAACATGGGGATCAATTTTCAACAGGTTAAATCTGCTGTATCTGTGACTCCAGCCCTTGCTTTGAAAGACTGCCCTCTAGCGGAAGAAAAAGAAATGACATTTATTAGATTTACTGGCTCAGTGGGGGATAGGTGGCTGGCAGGGGACAGGGGTGGGGGGGCAACTAAATGAATTAACTTCAAATTGATCCTAATGGTGTTTATTGAAGTGACTTAGAGCAGTATTCTCCATCATAGCCATATGCTTAACCTCACTAGTATTATATTTGACTACCCAATGTGTTCATGTTGTAGTTTGCTTTACCAAAAAATAAAAATAAAAAAATAACATGAATGCTTTAGTTATTTGTTCTATTGATTAATTGTTCAGTGGAGACAGGGCCTTAAACCTCTACCTAGACATTTTGAATGCTAGTATTGCAGGTGTTCCTCAGAATTATTTTTTGTTCAGTAAATAATTCATAACCCTGATCTTTTTATTTTTTCTTAATAAGAATGAGTTCAAAAAAAAAGTGGCTTCTTCTTTGGCCCAATGACACCTGCTTCTGAGTGTTATCCTCTTTCCAGACACTCCCCAGGTACTTGAACATCTGCTCTGGGGGTACATATTGATGTGGCCAGCAAGGGAGGGCAGTGAGTGTTGGGAGAGTGCATCTAGTGTAGCTTAATAGTCCTCTGATTCTACTTTGTTCAGTTGGAACATGCTGAATGTTTTGGTGATCATTTCAATATGTATAGGGTTTACTTACATACATAGAAAAATTGTGCCATAATTATACCAACCATTTGGAAAAAGATCCTTTCATATTATCCTGACTCCTTAACCATTTTATTTTGATTGATTATATACTGGTTATATACTGGTTATATAATTATATACTGGTTGTATAATTGACAAATTCAGTAATCTTTTGATTTGTTATAATCATTGATTATAATATACTCTTATAATGATGGTAACTTGTGAGGCTTAGAGAGATACATGATAAAATAGCTTTTAAAAATAAAATTAATAATCACACAGACTAGTTAAATTCAAACTTATTCATAAATTAATGAAAATGTTTTTATAATTTAGTTGAAATTGAATACTATTTTTAAAGCTGCCTTATGCTGGGCAGTGGTTGCCCACACCTTTCATCCCAGCACTTGTGAGGCAGAGGCAGGTGGATCTCTGAGTTCGAGACCAGCCTAGTCCACAAAACCTTGTTCCAGGACAGGCTCCAAAGCTGCACAGAGAATCCCTGTCTCAAAAAAACACCAAAAACAAAAAACAAACAAACAAACAACAAAAAAATACCCAAAACCAAATGAAAGTTGCCTTATATAAAATAATTTGGACTAAATGACCACTGTATTTTCAAATGTAAGGTTTTTAGAGACAGGGTTTAAAGGTTTAAAGGTGTGTGCCACCAACACCTGTGAGATTACTCTTTTAATGTAGGTACATGATAAATCCAAAGTATATTATCATAGGGCATTACAAAAGAAATTTCATTAGAGGGGAAAATAACTCTGGCCATGAATGAAGAAGATGAGAGTTCTATGGTTGTAGTTTTCCTCTTGCTAACAATATCAGCAGCTTGGAATCAAAGTGTTTGTGGAGTTTCTTAACTTGCCACAAAAGTCAGTCATTCAGTGAAAAACCATTAGGTATCCTTTCTATAGGATATCCAGGTGTGGATGGTTAAGGATTTTAGGTCAAAAGATATCCTAAAACTATTTGTTGTCATCAGAAAAGAGCCATGATATCATGGAACCTGAATATGGTTCTCAACCTGAAGAGTCAAACAACCCTTTCACAGAGGTCTCATATCAGATATCCTGCATATCAAATATATGTATTACTACTCATAACTAGCAAAATTACAGTTATGAAGTAGCAACTTAAGTAACTTTATGGTTGGGGTCACCACAAAATGAGGCACTGTATTTAAGTGTCTCACCATTACGAAGATTGAGAGCCACTGTTCTAGAAGGCTTAAATATTACACATAGTTGTTATAAGAGAGCCATAGGTAGAATGCTTCATCTCCTGAGAATGTCTACCATGTCATCTGGTGGATGATTGACAGATCCGCTGTGTCTTTTCACTGCTCTTCCTACTCCTTTTTCTCCCTTCCTTTTGCATTTTTTCATTTACAAGATGTATATAGTAATTACCAGAAATTGTACATTATCAACTCACTAATAAATAGACATTTTATTTATACTGTATGTCTGTATTATAGTAGTTATCAAGTGAATATTCAATATAATTAAAATGACCTACAAAAAACTTAAATGTGTGAATGCATAATTAATTCTTAAATTGTGCTGAAAGAGTTCTGCCTTCATCATCAAATGAATCTATCTCAGGATGGACTTTTGATGGAGTTACTAGCTAGAATTATTAATATAAGATGAGTTTGCAGGTGTTCCACCTTAGGACTTATTGTCCTGTGTATTTTCCTTTGAGAGGCAGTCAGGGCAGTGAGCAGACTGTAGGGTCAAGGCTGAGTAGTTGACTATGAGTCGCTACCTGCTTCCTGATCCATGACCAAAATGTTGTGTTAAGTGTCTCAGTGAAGTGTCACCATGGAGCGAAGCTTAAACAGCATCTTGACATCTCATTTTCCTCCTAGGAATATTCTCAGGATTAAAGAGCCTAGAAGCATTCATAGAGTGTAGGAAACCTTCCGGAAGGAGGAGCTTCTTAATCATTGTGACCATTGCCAGGTGTGTCAGTTGCTATTGTGGCTCTATCTTTTCACCATCCTCAGTCTGCATCAGCACCATGGTTATTTCGTCACAGATCCTTCCTTGTTTGGAGTGCCCTTTCCCTCTTTGCTCCTTTCCTTGAGTTTTTCCATCTGCCTGTTCTTCAGCAAGTTCCTCCAGCTGCGATTCACTAGCATCTAAGACCCTGTGGGATACTTGGCCCATAGAAGCATATTATGAGTAGTTTCCCCACTAGCCTGGTCCCCCAGCTGTGCCAGCCCCAAATAACACACAGAGACGTTATATTAGAAGTAATGCTGTTGGCCAGTTACCAGTTTCTTATCTGCTAGCTCTGTCTTAATTATTAACCCATTTCTATTAATCTAAGTAGTTCACATGATCTTATCTTACTGGAGAGAGGGGCTGCTGTCCTCTCTCTGTCCTCCATCTTGGATCTCCTCCCTACTGCTTCCTTTTTCCTCCTACTCTCCTTGTCCCACCTATATTGCTTTCCTATTGGCCAACAGTGCTTTATTCATTAAGTAATAAGAGAAACATATTTACAGAATGACATCTCCCATCAGAAGCACACTCATTTCTTAACAACTTAGCATTTCTCACAATTATTACTATGACTTTGCCTTCTTCCCATTTTAGTTTCTAAGATTCTAAAAAAGGGTATATGCCTTATTATGTCTTTAAGCTCACCCCCTGTAAGATAGTAAAACAGAGAAAACCCTTATTGAGTGCTAGTGTAAGGCTGGGTTTGTTTTACAAGTTGCTAAACCTTACAACATCTTCATAACAGACAGATGTTTTCATTCCCATTAGACAATATAGATACATGCCAAAATGTGCTTATGTGTCCCCAAACTATTAAACAAGGGGGTCAAATTTTAAACTAAGTTCTGTCTGCTTACATGGCCAGTGTTCTGGCCACTGCACAAGGCACTCAATATTCATTTGTAAAATAAATGAATGTTTGATTGACAGCTTTGCCAACCATTTCAATGTAGTCAGCAACAAGGGATGCCAAAAAATAAATTACTATTTTAAAAAAGGAATGAATTTTATACACTAGACAGTAGATTCTTTTGTATTGTTATGTTGTTCAGTGTTGGTGACAGAATTTTATTGCTGTCATGATTTGAAAAATAAAGCTAAAAGAAATTCAGGTGCCTAGTCAGAAATATGTACTGATATATCCAGAGGGCTAAATACCCATGAATAAGCTACTGATGCTTGCAGGCTGACACTAGGAAGGTCTCCAGTGATTTGGCCCTTTGTAGAATAATACTGATAGCAGGAGAGTTCTCAACTTGGAAACATGACTCAAGGTGAGTAACATTGGTTGATTGTTTCAGTGTTGAATGAAATCACATTGCATCACAGTGTTCCTTTTCCTTTTCAACGTAGATTTAAATTGTTGAATTGCACATAAATCCTGAGGTCTTTTTTCCCCTCCCCATATGATAATTTCTGATTTGTTAAAAAAACAGCAAAGCCTTTGGTTAGGGACACAGCAACAGATAACACAAGAGAGCATTCAGCAGGCACAGATTCAGATTCATCCAACAGACAGATATGAGACAGACAAGACCATGAGGTCTTAATTTAGCTATCATTTTCAATGAAGGTTATGACTTCATTTAAAGAAAAGAAATACATTTGTCATTCAGATTTACAACCAAGACCAGGAAAGTTGTGAGACATCAGGGGGGCAAATACTTGATTCCTGTTTTGTTCTCAAATTCTCCCCTGTACCTTTCTGCTTTTATTTCTGCAAAAGGTTTCTTTCTTCTTCTATTACCTTTCTGTCTCTGCTCCTTTTTCTGATAACACTGACTTTTTCATTAACTATGCTTAAAGCATTATTACAAACAACAAAGCACCAAGTAGCTATCATGTAGAAGGCAGGAAGTGTGAACCTTCTGCATAAACGGTATAATCCAGAGTTGTAAAAATCATTTAAGTGCAGCAGGTAATTGAGCATCAAGACATACAGTTAAAATGTCAGCTTCCTAGAGATTCAAACAGGAGAGGAGAGTTGTTGAAAGCCAGGAGCTTGGCCAAGCCTTTGTAATATGCTAGAACTTTTGTCTTAACATAAAAATAAAATAAAAATATAAAATAAAAATATGATAGGTAGATAATGTGAATAATGTAGGCCCACAGTTTATAACTTTTACAGAAATATATGAAAGTAAGTATGCTAAACAGCCAAAAAAAATAAATGGGATAAATGAGTGGTATTTCTTTATGTTTAAAAAAGAAAAACTCTTCAATTTTTGTGTAGTAAGTAAGTAAGTATTGTTCTTCTATGTCTAAATAATAGCTATTATTTAAAAGTAATATATGGATTATCTGGAGCTGTCTTGTTTCATACAACATCTAACTTTCATAACAGTATTCAGTTGTATCCACATGTAATTACATCACATTAACAGCAAAAACAATAATAAGGACAATTTTTTTTTGAACATTTGTACTTTGGTAAAAGTGACTGCTTTTCAAGAACTGCACCATGCATTCTTCCCTGTTAGAACATGAGGTAGTTAGCCTGGGAGATAGCTGGCTTGATTAAGTGCTGTGATACATGGAGGACCTGAACTCATTTCCCAGAGTCCACATTAAAAACAACAACAACATCAAGAAAAAACTGCCATGCTTTTGTAATCCCAGACCTGGTGAGGCAGAGATCCATCTCTGCAGCTCACTTGCCAGCCTTCCCAGCTAACTTGGTGAGTTTTAAGCCAATGAACAACTCAATCAGGTATTTTTTCAAACATATAGACAGTATTTGATGACTAATACATGACACTGAAGGTTGTCTTTTGGCCTCCACAAGTATGTACATTATATATACACATACCTACTCACCACACACACCCACTCACACACACACACACACACACACACACACACACACACACACACACACACACACATACATGTGCTTGTACACACACAGTAGAATACTTGATAGCTTCATTTACAGATTAAACAACTGCAAACTTGGTAGAGTATGTGTCCTGTCTCATATCCACTCACTGGTGGAATCTGCAGTCCGACAGTAGTAGGTGTGACTTGAGGCTCTGTCACCTCGACTGTGTTCTTCTCTTTACTGCTCTCTATTTCTGACCTCTGTTCCTAGCACACATATCTCTGAGAGAACCCAAGCATCTTTATTTTTCATCACTTCTTGAACTTTGCATTCTTTGGTTTTTCATTTTTAATTAGATTTATCCATTTTATTTCATGTGTGATTGTTTTACCTGCATTTATATATGCTATTCACATGCATGCTTGGGTGTGGTTGGATATGAACCATGGTGTGAAGACTGGGAATAGAAACCATATACTCTGTAAGAGTAACAAGTGCCTTTAAATCTATGAGCCATCTCTTCAGCCCCACTTTTGCATTATTTGGGGTTTATTTCTGTAATGAAACAACCAAAATTTTTGTTCTACAAAATTTCTGCTAAAAATGTTCATTATAAGTTTAAAGGCCTTGATCATCTCATTGGAAGTTATGCTGAGTGGTGGTCACAGTCATGCATGCCTTTAATCCCAGTCTTGGGAGACAAAGTCAGCTAGATTTCTGAGTTCAAGGCTAGCCTGATCTACAGAGCCGGTTCCAGGACTACACAGAGAAATCCTGTATCAAACAAAAATAGTTCTTATTTTATCACACTCAATTTTTTATTACTGTTTATCTTGCTTCAGCATGTATTTCAGCTTATTTAAGCTCTGTGCTCAAACAGTGAGTAACTTGAGGGCAAAAAATATATCCTGTGGATTGCTTATGTTCAATATACAGTTTATATATTAAAGATTGTTAACTACAGTAGTAACAGCCATTGTGTGATCATTTTCTTCCATTTATGTAACAGAACATCTAAATCAGACTCTCCTGGGGGAACAAATAATTTTTTCACCTTGGTGACGTAAGTACATGAGAGTGTGCATGGCAGAGCAGCGTGTCATGAATCACAATATGTGTATTCTTGACCTAACCTGCTTTTTTTTTTTTTTTTTTTTGGCTAGCCACTTCCTCTTTTCAAATTTTTTTGCTTAGAATTCTGTAAATGGAGTTGGGTTCATCTAACTCTGTTGATTTGTGTAATTTCTTGACAGAAATTAAAACCTAATCAAGATATGTCAGTTCATATAAATACTAGGCAAGAATTAAAAACCAACATATTCTGAAATGATTTTTCTCATATTTCTATTTTCTTATGCAAATTTTGTTGGGATTTTCTTTGCTTTAATATGGGTTCTTTTGTAAAGATAGACTAATGAAAATTATTATTATCCAAGTGAGAGATCAGTGCAGTGATGTCCAGAAAATATAAGCAAACATTTTTGTGCATAAGTTATGTAGTCACTCTGCACCATCTACAAATTAAAAGATTGTTTTAATTTCCATTAATATTCTATGCCATCCTTATTTGAGTTCCACTAGGCAAGAGCTGGAAGGAAACTGTTCTCATTGACACCTGCTTCTCTTTCTGCTGTGATGGAGAACAGGAAGCCTGAAGATAAATCTCTTTGTGTACTTTGTGGTCCTTGTGCAGACCAAATCCTTTTCTGGAGGGAATGAGTTTTTCCAGGGAGTGGTGAGACATCCCTGCTATATTGACATCATTGTGGAACTTACTTCATACATAAAATTATCTCCATCTGAAATTCATAATATATTTTGCTAGAACTGCAGGAGACTCACCATTATTTTCATCTTTCCATTATTCAATTTCCAATTTTACCATTATTTCAACTGTTTTCTACATACATTCTTGTACCTATGCTTTAATCCAAATGAAGTCTTCTAGGAGTGATTGGTTTTGGAGACCCCTCTTCTGTTATCTTTTAAAGCTGATGTGCCATGTATTTGCAAATACACGAATGTGGCAATGACTTTCACAGTCTGTCATTTCCTCTGGCCTTCATGTCCTAGTGGCATTCCCTTAAATATTTCACTGCTCCATATGGCACATACTACTCCTCACCTGTCCACTTTGCTTCTCCTTCCCTGGTTTGCAGTTGACTTCAGACTTGATTTCTTGTAAACAAGATCTTTTGCACCTAAGTTATCACTAAAAGTTTGAGAGATTGCAATGTTTAAGTTTGAAGCTCAGCAATTACTAATCTCCTTAAATGAAAGGAAGCCAGCCCTCTTCATTTTTCCTTTCCACTTCTCTCCTGCAAGCACCCAGCTTTTTGGAAATGTCTTTTGTCCTATGGGTAGATGAGACTCTTTGACCTCAGAGGTGTTGAGCCTCTGTGTTCTTTTAACCATAACTCTCATCCAGCTGGCTAATTTAGAACTCTTCCTCTATGGCTACATTTTGGACAGTGCACATACTCACATCTTCTCAAACCAGGTCTTCATCTGCACCTAGATGTCCTCTTCTCCATCTTTCCCATCCATCAAAGTTGATCTGAGATCAGTAGTCCCTTTGATGCTCCTGGGCTAGTCCTCTGCTGTGCATGTCCACAGAGAACTTCTGAGTAGCACTGTTATCTTCATCCTCTATTCCTGGTGCTGCGAGGTGGTGGTGCTTATGGAGAAAATCACACAATGGTGCCTGTGCTGCCTGCCGCAGAATGGGTCTGAGTCAGTGTTGTTGTAGTCTTGTCTTTTCCTCAGTAATACTTTGATTATTCTCAACTTTAGCATCTCTTTTCAGTCATTGACAGTTATAACGAACACTGATAATGTTAGATCACTGTAGAGAAGTCCCTCACTACCACCATCCTGACTCCTAAGACACATTTATTCAGACTCCCCATTAAGTCTTCTTCTTGGTATCAAAATATGCGTTTCTTGTTGTCAGTGTATGGGTCCCTCAAAACCATCCACTGTTGTATTGTCAGGAATTTGTTTCTGTCAATTTTGTCTACCATAGTCCCCTGCAATTTACATATTTCTGTAAAATCCACACATAGGCTTAATTTTCCCTCACAGTAAAATGATAATAGTCCTCTCTTAGGTCTTTAATTCTGCATGGTCTTTCCATCTCAATCTTCCTTAAATAAGTTTCTCAAAAAAGCATTCATTTCACTTTCATATCAATGCACATGCACATGACAGCACTCCTCAGCCTAGCTCCGAACAAATAGAATTGTTAAGGAAGCAATTGATAAGGTACTGTGAGCCCTCCACATTGTCAAATTACACAAATATTAGGAGGGGAAAACGATTTAACATTAAGGGATGTATGACTTGTAAACACCATGTCAATGCCAACAAGGGCCTTCTGAATTTGAAGACTGACCATCCACAGAGATACAAAGACTGCCATGGTTCCAGCAGCTCTGTGGTGCTGAGCAGGACAAATGATACTTCGACAACTATACTTTGAAATGGCAAAGCACTCACATGTATTAGCTTACTTAGGTGCCAGGAACTCCCCAGAGTTAGGGAAAGCACTCTGTTCCAATGGACAGATCAATAGTGGGATAAAAATTGTGACATGCAGGAAGAACAGCACATTTTGTTTTCTTAGTTGTGGGTCTGTATCCTCATACATGGCCTCAGACCCTGGATGAGGCTCCTGTACCAAGGTACTCTGAATGATACTGTACACCTGATGATAATACTTTAAGTGGAAAGATGAATAAAAATAGAAATAAACCAGTTAGGTATGGGGGAAAAAAGCAGTCAGTCATTTGCTGCAGTCACATCATCATTTCTTCTTTACACTTTGAGGTTTTTTGTTTATTTTAAATCTTTTTTCTGTACTCATGATTGATCCTGAACTTGTACTCTGAAATATCAACAGTGCCCTTAGAATTTGGTTTGTTGACTCCATCTTACTTATTACTACCCTCATCTGTGTAGTTCCCCCCCCCATACTTGCCTCACTTGAACACAAACTAAATTTGTTCTTTTGCTATTGCTCTTTATTTGTCCCACATCCTAAATTTGCTTCTTTGCTACTGGTCATGTTGACATAGACCCTATGATTTTTTCTTCTTATGTCCTTATCACTTGTATGTCACTGACACTGCAAACAGAATTCCTTCTGTCTACAACACTGCTCATACTTTATCTATCCTCTATCCATATCATCTTTCCAACTCTCTGATAAACATCTGTTTTGCATTACCTCCAGGTACCTCATATTCAATGCGTATAAGACTGGCCTTTTCACTTTCTTTTGAATTCTCTTTTCTTCCTTTGTTTAGTGATTCTTTTGAAATATCTTGGCCCAGCTACCTGAAGAAGGCCAGATCCTTGGCCCTCCTCTCATATCCGGTATTCATTCTGTTAGTGACTCCTGCTCATTTTGCTTCCAAGTATTCCTGCCTCATGCATGTCCTCTCCTGGACCTTTGCCTGCTGCCACTCTCGTCCCTTTTTATCTTCCTTCTTGGAGAGCACCTCAGGCATGCATTGTCACTTTAGCATGACTGTCTCTCACTGTCTTCTCTTTATTTTTCAGTTGATTTCTTCTTCTGGGAAATTTGTTCTCTTTTGTGAGAGACTGAGTTTGGTGTTTTGCCTCTGGGCTTGTATCAGAGTAGTTACCTCAGTGTTCTGCTTAATAAACAGGTGCAAAAATGTTAAGTAGAAGTTTGAAGGAGAAGAGAGGAATTATTCTTAAGCACAGAAGAATTAGTTCTTTAAACCCTTAATTGTAAAGTGTTGATGAACATGCATGTGAACAACGGTATGCTTCCATACCTATGTGAAACCATATCCATGGGCTTCTGGGCTGGAGATTAATTATGTAAAGAACTGATATGGTGAACCTGAGCTGTGAGAAAAACTATTAGTTTTTTTTTGTTTGTTTTGTTTTTTAAGAAGAAAACAGGAAAAAACCTTACAGCTTCAAGAATGGTAATGTACAATTGTGTGTGATAGCAAAATAGTATTGTTGTTCTTTTTATTATATTTATTATTTCTGTTGTTCAGGGAAATATAAATGACTTTTCTTCAGCTATCCACAAAACACAGTGGGATAGATCATAATTTGAGGCATGTATTGGTATGCAAATGCAGAAATTATGCATGCTGAAATAATAAAAATACCTAGGATAATAACAAATAGCTGATTTCAATTGTGTGTAAGACACTGATACATGACACGCACTACACATGTTCAGGTTTGTTTGGTGATACTGGAGGCAACCAGGAACCTGCTTTTTCATGAAGAGGAAACAGAGATGGTTTGCCTTTTGCCATCAAGAAACTAGTGTGATACAGAGGCTGGAATAAACTCCAAATCAGTGCCCTGATGAATGGCATCTCAACCCCTGTCCTACTCTTCTTCCTGTGTTCTTTGGTTTTCTTTTATTATTATTATTATTATTATTATTATTATTATTATTATTATTATTATTATTTTGTGCTTCATTTTTTGTTGGTGTTGCTCTTATTTGTAATCAGATTAAGCCACAAATCCATAGTACAGTACTAATATAATTTGGCTGTGCTACTTGTTTATTACCTCAAAATATTGTCCATATACCTAGTCTCCAAATTAGAAGATTGACATCATGTTATCTGTAAACTATTATCTTCAAAGGCAAGCATTATTATAAATTAGATATTTTAAAAATATTTTCATATTATTTATTTTTTACTTCAGTGTAGTTGTGTTTGACTGTCCTTGACGATCAGTATTTATTTTTTATAATTTATTTGATATGTGTGGTGTATGCATATGTACTTGTTCTTGTTTATGTACCTATATGGGTGGCTATGCACACATGTATGTGTACATACTTGTGGAATCCAGAAGGTCCATCAGATGTCTTTTTCACCTTCCACATTGTGTATACATATGTGTGTGTATGTGTGTGTGTGTGTGTGTGTGTGTGAGAGAGAGAGAGGGGGGGGGGAAGAGGTCCCCTATTTTCCTGTGTGAGCTCTGGGAATCTTCCTGTTTCCACAACATCCCTACTTCATCATTAGAACTACTGACATACACCATTATTTAAGACAGTGGTTAGTTATTTTATATATGAGAGAAAACGGCTTTATTTGTAAGTCTTATTGTCCTGAAACAAATGTTTAAGAAAATGTATAAATACATACATGAAACTTTAGTATTGGTGTACATTTGCTGGACAAACCCACTTCTCATATTTTTACATGTATGAAACTATACACAGGCAAAATCTGCTCCCTGTTTAACAACAGTATTTCAAAGCTCTCTTCTGTAAGACAATTGCTATGCAGAAAGCTACAAAATCAGAAGCAACCCTTAAGCACAGACAGGAAAAGAATAAGACAAACTTTACTTCTTGAGGTAAGGAAGCGTTTAAAATATAATCAAACAAAAAAACAGCATATGTTTCTTGAGAAATCACCCAGCTTCCTTTCCATTCCATAGACATGATGTGAAAATGAGCAAATTAACCCTCACAGTTAAGAGTACTTCTTACACCCTTAACCTTTCATGAAGGTTATTTATGTTAGCGTTTTGGTAGTGATGTTATGGACATTCAGTGCTTTGGATGAGTAAGACTTTGGGATACTCTCCAGCTGTACTGTGGCCACCAAGAGCTTATGTATTATCCCTAAGCTCAGGCAGAAGCCTGCCTGGCTGAGACTGTCACATAGTTCCCATTACTAAGGAAACCACTCGTTTTGTCTGAACATGCCCTGAATGGGTGTCTCATTTGAAGTCTAGTGCTCAAACTATGAGGATTGCATTATGGAGCCAAGAAAGAAATGAGGGGAACAAAAACTATTTGAAAATGCCAGCAAGCATTTACAAAACGTTGCACTGTAATAACGTTCCATGAGACAGAAGGTGCATTTATTTTCTGCCGCATTCCAGGTTATTTGAGTGTTATAAAAACACATTCCTTTGCCTGCCCACGTAATCAAAACAAGCAAAGTAGATTCTCTCCTACTTGTTCTTAATTCCCAGTCTTGTTAGGGTCTCACTGAGAAATGTGCCTTATAGCATGGGAAGGTCAGAATATGGATTCTCATATTAGTGTACATTTGCTCTGTTGTCTTTGTAAGTAAATGGTGCACTACTATCTCTGCCAATAAAAAAAACACATGTTCAAAGTCAGACTGCAGCTTGCAGTCTCCAAATTGTCACTGTTAAATTCAGAATGGCTTCTGCAAACCAGTGCCTGCCTGCTTAATAATGAGCAGCAGGTTGGATGTGGAGTGTGAGAACAATGCTTCTGGGAGGGGCCTCTGTCCTGTAGTTCCCAATACACAGGAAGAAAGCTAACTAACTTTTTGCATTCAGCCTCAAAGGAGGGATTTATGGGTCGGAATTCAGCATTCTCTTTATACCTTTCCCCTACCCATGTTTTGACTTGGTCACTTAATGTCCCATTAAAGATGTTTAAAGTGCTATAGTGAAACTCACTCCAAGGAGAACTAGGACTGTCGACTCAGAGATGAGGCCTCAATACATTGAGTACTTCACTGTTTCCAGCAAATAGGAGCTAGACCAACAGGTTGATTCATCCACATGGACAAATTAACAAGTGTTGTACACTATTTGTTATTTGGCTGTTTAATCAACAGCCTTGGCAGTTAGGTGACCTCTTGGCACAGGAGTTTATGGTTGAATGAGATCTTTGAACCCTTGCCTTGAGCTTTAGCCCTATTCTGTAGACAGTTACCATGTGTTTATACTGCTCCAGTCTCCCTGGAACATCAGTGTTATACAGAGATGCTAAGGTAGCTAAAACCTGGACACATCTACATGCAGGCACAGTTCCCTTTTTCCTTGGGTCCTAACAGATCAATAAAGTAAGCTTCATAAATGTGCAAAGCCAACAGCTCTGTTACTTGGAGAGCCTTCTTTCCTAACCCTGTGTGTGGCACCCAGCTGTATTCCCAGCACTCTGCAGCAGAAGAAACAGAATGAGGAGTTCAAGGCAGCCTGAGGTAAAAATGAAAGTTGGGGGGTTTCTTGTTTGTTTCTCTTAAGATTCTTTTTTCTTTTAGTCATTTAAAATACACTGACACGTACTTTTACTAAACATGTGTCTTAAATATAAACCTTTTTCAAAATCTGTAATGTTGTTACACTAAATCTGTTGCTTGTGTGTGTGTGTGTGTGTGTGTGTGTGTGTGTGTGTGTGCGCGCGTGCGCACGCACAAATGCTCACCACTTCCCAAAGCATGTTTGAAGGCCAGAGGATAACTTGAATGAATTGATTCTCTCTTTCTATCTTGGGATTGAACTCAGGATTGTCAAGGTTGTCCAGAAGTTCCTTTACCTGCTGAGCCGTCTCATCAGCCCTATACCTTTTTTTTTTTTTCCAGATTTCTGTCAGATCAATTTAAAATTGCCAAAATAATAAGGTTGACTAAGTATTCCAGTTAGTGTTTAACTTACAGTAGAGCCACCTGGGGAGAGGGGCCTTCAACTGAGGGATTGCTTCCATCAAATTGGCCTGTGGGCATTTTTGTGGGGTATTTTCTTGATGAATGATGATGCAAGAGTGTCAATCAAATGCTCGTGATGACAGGCCTGGGCAAGCCATGAAGGGCTACCCAGTAAGCAGTGTTTTTCTGTGGTCTTTCCTTCAGTTCCTTCTTCTACTTTCCCGCCTTGAGCTCCTCCTCTGGCTTCATTTGATGGGAGACGATAACCTGTATGCTAAGATAGATCCTGTCTTCTCCAAGTTGCTTTTGCTAAGTGTTTTTAATCACAATAACAGAGACGTAAACTAAGGTAGTAAGGATAAATTATGTTCTTTTTCTAGACATTTAATAAGGAATGCCTAACATCAGTCTAAGCCCCTAGATTAGAATCCATGAACAAAGGCAAGTTTATCTGCTGGAATGTACACAAACACTTATCCTATCACTAATATCCTCAGTAGTTCTGAATACGAGTCTTCAATTCATTTAGCAGTGAACAGCCTGGGGCTGCCAGCTGTTTCTCATCTGTTGTGCCTACGGAGTGTTTACTCAGACTGTGTGTTTAGCAGTTTAGCTGACAAAATCTTTCTATTGCTGAGACTTCTTATGAAGTTTCTCTTCTCAGTATGAATATGCCCTGGAGTCTTTGTGGGTTGTACTATCAAGCTTTAACAGGGGCCAGGATGTATTCATTTTCATATATCTGATACTTAATACCCTATTCTTGGGACATATGATATACATTCAGAAAGAAGAAACTGAACTGAATTAATATGAAGAAAATATAGACAACTCATTGTTCATAGGAACTGACCTTTAACTTGTCTTAATTGAATGTTAAATAATGGAAACAGCAAATAGTTTATTTTTTTTCACATTCAATTAGCAAATTCTAAGTTTCCATTGTCATTTAATTCATCTACAACTCGTTGGACATGTGTGTGTGTGTGTGTGTGTGTGTGTGTGTGTGTTTGTGTGTGTTCGTGTGTGAGAGAGAAATTGTTTTTTACAGTAATGAGTCAAATCTGATTCTCCACCTTGCTTTGTGTGAAGTTTACCACAGTTAAATTTGTGTTTCACTGTCTTAATGGGAGAGCTCTCAAAATATGTCAAAGTGCCAGAAAGCATCAGATATTCACTATTTAATTTTATTTCTGCTAGAAGTAATAAGGCCTATAGTCTATTGCAGTAGTCACACATTCTGGTTAATATTAGGTATGCTATTATTTGCAGGAATAAACTTGGAGAATTTAAATTTGTTAGCAAACCAAAATGATAATCATTAAAATAAGAACAGAATCTAGATATTGCAAAATTGATTCTACATATCTATATTTGTGAAGTTAGATGCTTAGTTAGAATTGTTAGAAATAGTTATATCTGTTAGTAAGCATGTACAAGCTACATGCTTTTGACACAACTGTCACATGTGATTAACCACATCACATTAGGGCCCCAAGTCACAATTTACTTTCTTGAGGTAGATGAAATTGACAGAGCAATTAAAACATGATCAATTTAAATGAGAATAAATGTCCATTTCAAAGTGTTAGTTTTATAAAGAAGTCATATTTAACTCAATGAAAACTGGTTTTGTTTCCATTTATTTTGAGTAAATAGAAGTAATTCCTAAGGCATCCATTAATAGCATTGGTGTGTTATAAAAATTTCAGAAAATTTTAAAACAGGAAAGAAACATGGATTACAATTTGGTATACCTAGCTTTGACATGTACTTTGTTCTAACATAAAAGAAAATATCCTGTTCTTTAAAAGTTGGGTCATAAAAAGAATGGGATTTCATCATTCGAAGCATTTACATTAATGCATGTAAATAATTCACTATTGAAAGGTGGGACAGATATTGGGCTAACAAAATGGTTTACCAGAATTCTATACAACTACTGATTTCTAAATAAGGTCTGATAAAGATCAAAAGAGTTAGGCAAATTAAGATTCTAGTTTTAAATAATGATCACATTTGTTTGTGTGTGGATGTGTGTGCTTGTCGTGACTCAGGCATGACTCACATATGGAGGTGAAGACAACTTGAACGTAACAGATTCTCTCCTTCCACCAAGTGGTTCACTGGAATGGGACTTGTGTCATCAAGCAGGGTAGCAGGTGATTTTACGGGCAAAGCCATATCACCAGCTGCACTGTTAAGATTCTCGGTTCACACTCAAGATTGCTTCCTTCAAAGTTGATTCCAAGTTTCCACATGTCTGTTTTCTTTCATGTTCTTTCCAGCATTCGTTCATTTACATGTTTATTCTTGTGTACATATATCTCACAGTTGAGTATCTTTGTTCCCACCAGATCTGTTCATCTATCTCCATAAAGACACACTAAAATTTGTAACAAAAACAATTTTCCGAAGTAGATAGTACAATACTCAGCTGTTTTTTTTAAATGCAGCTGTTTTTCAGACATAGAATTCTGTAATGTACAGAGGAAACACCTAGTACAAAGGCCCTATGCTGTGAGTTCCTGAATCAAATACAATAAATTGGGCATTTGCCTTGAAATAATATTTTCTTGATACTGTCTGAGCCACAGTGACTCAGCGCATGCTATTTTCCCTAGTTGGAGGAGGGACCCATTCAAGTGTTAAGGCCTAGCTAGAATCAGAAAGGAAAACCAAGGCTTGGTGGAAAGAAAAGAAAAGCCTTTAACTTTCTATTTTCCGTGGAGAAGACAAAGAAGAACTGAGACTGAAGCATCTGGAGAGGCTTCCCGTAGAACCACCTTATAGGACTGTCTGGGAGATGAGCAGGTGCGGTCTCTCATGAAACGTCTCTTTGCACTTCTGCTGGTATTATGTCATAGCAGAGCAATCTGAGTACCTCACAGAGTCAGCCCAGGTACTGCAAAGGTAACATCAGGAGTTAGCGTTCCTGAGGCAGGAAGGGAAAGTTGAAGAGACAGAAACAGGGGAGATTCCCCAACCAAGATGCCAGAATGGTTTCTGAGCTTTAGGCTAAGTGAAGACGTGTTCTTCCTTTAAGAGATTGTTGTCGACCGAACTAGACTTCCTTAATATAGGTGACAGTGGTGTGGCTAGGACAATATATGAGGACTCTGGCGGTGGGTCCAAGATCTTACACTAACGCACAAACTGACTCAGTGGAGACCATTCTATATGGAGAGATACCTTGCCCATCTTAGACACAGGTGTGTGTGTGTGGGGGGGGTGAAGATATGCCTTGGTCCTGCCTCAATGAGATGATGGGACAAACTTAGTAGACTTCCTGGGGAGACCCTATCCTCTCTGAGTAGCAGATGGGAGGTGGGGTGGGGAGAGTTGGAGGAGAGGAGGGAGGGGGAACTGGGATTGGAATGTAAAAAAATAAATAAATTTTTGAAAATAAGATTGTTCTCAGTGAAAGCTGAGCTGAGGCTAGTTCTGAGAAAGAATGAGCAGACTCTGAGCAAACCAATGTAGGTCAAACTTCCAAGCACAATCAGACAAAACAAAACCCTGCAGAAGTGGTTTCACTATAGGCTACAGCTGCTGCAAATGTCAACAGGGCAAGCAGTACCCAAGTACCCACTCAGTAGATGTCAGCTCTCCAGTGATTTTCAGAGGTGTGAATAACATGCAGATCATAGTTCAGTAGAGCTGCAGCTTATCTTGACACTTTGGACCTCTGACAGTTTTGCAGGAGATACTGACTTTACTCATCCATGCTTCCTTTGAATTTCAAGGGGCTGGTCCAAAATAAAATAAAATAAAATAAAACAAAAAACCTCATCAAGTCAGTGGACCCCTTTTCTCCAGTACTGAAGTATGTGGTATTTGAAAAATTAACCTCTTTTATCTAAGACACAATTAAATATTATTAGAGTGGTCCCTTAAACTATCAGGTTAGACCAAACTGCAGGTACATAGGACTATTCTTTTTACCGATTGTCCTGACAGTACCCTGCATGATGACAAGGACAATGAACTTGTAAACAAAAGCAAGGCTTCCTTTTTCACCTTTCTGTATTTTAAAAACTGTGTCATTTTCTAGGTTACCTTCAGGTAGAATCTGTACATTCCACATTTTAGATAAAGACCATGGAGTGCAAAGTTGATGTAAGTTTGAAAGTCATTTGCATATCTTTAGATGAACAATCTGAAGAAAGAATATACAGATTAACATGACCACAGTGGAAAGATAGCCCAGGAGAAGAGAATGAAAGATCCACCGAATTAAAAAAAAAAAAAAAAATCAGCGAAAACAAAACCCTGAAGATGCTCAGTGTTAGGTTAGCCTAGACAAATATTGTTTTCCAAAGAAAGGAGCAACTGAATATTTTAACTATTCCTGCAATTTTGAGTATTAAATATATTTTAGGTGACAATGAAATCTCTCTGCTCTTGTGACATGAAACTTACTGGACTCCAGGTAGCAGCATTGTCTCCTCTGCTGTACTTCAAGATAGTCAGTTCTCTCCCACTGATAATCTGTAATTCTGTTGCAAGATTCTCATAGGT
This sequence comes from Cricetiscus sungorus, assembly GCA_030556225.1. NCBI lineage: Eukaryota > Metazoa > Chordata > Mammalia > Rodentia > Cricetidae > Cricetiscus > Cricetiscus sungorus. The sequence continues at coordinate 18,965,793 of JANBXA010000600.1, read as the reverse complement.
CACCTCTGTGTAACCAAATTGTCCCAGATTTTTTTTTATTCTTAAATATTGTATGGAAATAGATTTGTCTGGTAATTTTTGTCTTTTGTTTTTGATCATAGCCCAAATCTCTGCAAGCCTATCTGTATTGCTAAAATCTGATATATGATTACAGCTTTGGCTAGAACCAGAAGTGAAGGAAAAAAAATAGTGTTCAAATGTTTCCAGAAGTTAAAAACACATTTTAAGAAAAATTGGGATTCTGTCACCCTCTTGTACTGTAATCTAGCCCCATTAACAAGAACATTAGAACAGCACCCAGCAGGCCTGTGCTGATGAGAGCTCTGGGAGCCAACTTCCGTTTTCCAAAGGAATCTAAATATTGTTCAGAGAATTCTTAGTTGGCAGAGGAACAAACATCTAAGCAGAAATATGTCCAAAAATGAGAAGGCTAAAGATAGTCCTCATGTGCCCATCTATTTTATACTTTACATGGACCCAAGATTAGCTAGGGTTTCTTCTCAATCTCAAGAACTAAAGTAATCCCAGCATTTCTGGAAGTAAATCTTCCTTTGAAAATACATTTTGAATATAATGCTTATGAAAAGCAAATTAATGTTCTGTAGGTTCTTTCAAATATTTAAAAGTGATACTCAGCCAAGGAGAAACTCAACCATTTGATGAAGTGTAAAGTTTATAGGTCATGCGTTCAATAATGGAGAGATTCTATTTCTAATCTCAGCTTCATGCATTTGTTTGGATGACTCATTTGACTTTCTGGGCCTTATTTAATTTATAAAATAAGGGAACAAACACTTGATATCTCGCAAATTCTTTCTGGCTCTTGTTTTATGAGTCTGTGGCTTAACAGTTAAGATCATTGAATAAAGATGGAGCATCCAGAAAGTGTTTCTTACAGAAATGTAATTACCATTTGAATAGTTGACTGTAAGAGCTTGTACAATTCATGGAGAACTTGCCATTAAATGTACAGAACACACACACACACACACACACACACACACACACCACTTATCCCAAATAGACCATTTCTCAAATTTCACTTTGAGAAGCCAGAGGCTAATTACTCCAGGAAGTTAGTGTAGAGACCATTAGAAATAAGCATTATCTTGCTGAGTGGCAGAATTCTACTGCTTAATTGGTAACACAACTAAGAAAACACGGAAGAGTCACCTCTATTTTAACAAATGACAAATATTGGAAGATAGCTCTCAAGTGGCATGGGAGGCTCCAACACAACTTAGAGTCCTAAAACAGTGGTCTCAGAATAACACTAATGCTGCTCTGGGGGGGGGGGGGAAGAGGGGGGTCAGAACAGTTTCCAAAGAGGACATTCCTTTCATGTTAGGAGAAACATGATTATCAATAGATGAAAACACATCACAGAGGCTGAATGGAATAAAAACAACAGTCATCTCAGATAATCTTTTAATTAAAAAGCTTTTAAAAATTTTACCCATGTAGAAAAGTTGCAAGACAGGGATAAGAGAGCCTCAGTTAAGAGTACTCTCAGCAGTTGGTGACACTTTTACACATCTGTGTTATCCCATCCTCTGTGTTTGGATATGTGCTTAGAAATATATTTGTTTCTGTGTTTGCCTTAATATGACTTCAAATTCTATAATTGGTGATTTATCAAAAATCCATTGCACATATGTTACCTACTAATGCTAAATCATTTTTAAGACATTCTTTTAAACAGACAGGGTACAATAATCATATTCAATGTTTAACATTGATATAGTACTATCATCTAAAATATATTTTATATTCAAATTTTACCAGCTGTTCTCATGCTGTTCCTTATAGTCAACCCCTTGTCCCAGTGGAGCACAGGGCCATGTTTTCAAGGCTCTTTAAAATACTTTAAACTGGAAACATTTATCCTTTAGTCATAAAGATGACATTGACTTTGAAAAAAATTTTTTAGAATGTTTTCATTGTAGGTTTTCTAGTGAATAAGTTTTTTCTTTCTTTTTTTCTCTTCATTTATTTGTGTATTTAGTGGCGAGAAGAGGGCACATGGCACCGCAGGCATGAAGAGGTCCAATGACAACTTCGGGCAGTCAGTTCTGTCTCATATCCTTAGAGTTCTGGGACTTGAACTCAGGTTGTTAAGCTTGGCAGCCAGCGTTTTCCTGTAGATCTGTTTCCCCATATCCGACTGAATGGTTGTTTTTTTGTTTTTATTTTTCTGATGAATATGTTTCCTCTGAATTGAACATGTATATTGTAGTATCAGTACAAATGTGTTATGTCAGGAAGGCACCATTATGCTCCAAAGATAATTATGTAAGTAATAGTGTTGTCTTCCGGATTTCTCTATGATACAGTTGATGATTTTTTTAACTATTGGGTAATTACCTTTTAATAAATGTTCTACTAATCAACTTTTTTTTATTAAATTTTGATCATCATACACAGTAATGTTAACCATTTCAGTGATTTTTATATCTGCTTATGATTCTTCCCTGAATCTCCTCTATTAAAAATAGTTGTGTAATTCCTTTATTTACTGTCATCTTCTACTCAGGAATAGCTACTTCTGCCTGTTTTTGTTTAGTACAAGTAAAGACTAGTGGATTATTGACCTCCCACAATGAATGGAAGTTATTGACATTATTCATTGTTGGTATTAAATTTGCCCAGATTTGGCCAGTGCAAATTATTCCCTTTTAAGATTCTTTTCTACTTACTTCTCTTAACTTACACATTTTTTTTTGTTATGATTAGTTATCTGCCATAAGAGAGTTGTCAGGAGTCTGCTATAAACTTTAAATATTGAAATAAAATTTTCTTAACAAATAATTTTAAATTGTACTATGGATAGATTCAGTAGCACTTAGTAATTTCATGGTTTTGTGTAGTCACCACATATGATAATTTTCCAAATTATTTTGTCGCACCAAAAAGTTGACTTGTACGTATTAAGCTGACATTCCCTAGGTGTCTTTCCTTCTGGCTGTTGGCATCCACTGATCTCCCTCTATTTCTATGAATTCACCTGTTCTGGAAATTACACACAGATAAAATCATACAATAAATGCCCCTTTGTATCTGGGTCTTTTCGTTAAGGATAGTATTTGTTAACCTCATTCAGATGGCTGCATAGATCAGTATTTCACTCCATTAGTACCTGAATTGATTTCTCTTGTATCATATTTTATTTATCATTCATCCACTGATAAAATCTGGGGTAGTCTTCACATTCTGGCATTTGTGATAATACTACTAAATGTATTATTTAAGCTGCTTACATGTCTAGTTTCTATTTGGATAGGTGTGGTTAGGGATGGAATTAATGGTGAAATTTTGTTTTACTTAATTTACTAATTTCTCTGACAGATATCTGAGAAAAACTTAAGGGGGAAAGAATTACTTTTGCTCACCTTATAGAAGGTTAGCTGACTCTTTGCTTCTGGACTGTGTTGAGAGAACACATCATGGCAGGAGGGTACTGTAAAGGAAAGCTCGGTTCAGGGCAGTAGAAAGCAGAGACAAGGAAAGTGCAGGACCAAGTGTGCACTGAAAAGGCATTCTCCTAATTCTTCCAATGACACCATAGCTCCTAAGTTTCTGCTGTCATCTAGTAATGTCATCACATGACTGCTATATCAGTGGATTGATTGTATGTCAATGAAATACAGCCCTCATGATCCAGTTATTTCCTAAGAGTCATTTCCTTTTAGTTGGCAATCAAACCTTTAACACTTCAGCCTTTGGGGGGCATTTTAGACTTAAGCCATAGCATATGGTAATTCTATGATTAACTTGTTGAGAAACTACCAAACAGTTCTCCAAACTTCCTATACTATTCTGCATCACCCCACAACATATATGAATGTAGTATTCTTTTATTGTTGTTGTTTTTAAAATCCCAATTATTCTAGTGGGTGTGAAGTGGCATCTCATCATTTGATTTGCATTTCTCTAATGACTAATTATGTTAAGAATCTTTTCGTGTGCTTATTGCCTATTTATCTTTGGAGAAATGTTTGCTCAGTTCCATTGCCCATTTTCTAAAGCAGGTTCTTTTCTGTTGAGTTGGAAGAGGCTTTATATACTAAAAACCTAGAGTAATATGTAGCTTGTAGCTTAATTTTCTTTAAAAGTATGTCTATATATGTTTTAAAGGCTTATTTTGCTTTTTGAAATTTAAGGAAGAAATTTGATTTAACAATTGTGTCAAAACATCAAAAAGATAGTACTTTTAAATTACCTAACAGCAATGGGTGTGTGTGTGTGTGTGTGTGTGTGTGTGTGTGTGTGTGTGTGTGTGTGTGTGTTTACATACAACAAATAGCAGTAGGGCTATATTTTCACATGCCTGAGACAAGTCAAATATCATACTACATACTTGGTATCAAAGACACTGCTAACACAGCCTTTCTGCTGTAGTAAAACATTTTGGGGTTCCCCAGTGTTTTAGCAATCAAAGCTCACCAGGGAAAACCATTTGAAAACATTATTTTTTACTTGGGCAGGCTTGTTTGCAGTTCTTCTTAATCCTAGCTTGCAAAAACAACTTCTTTAGTTCTTATTAGTCATTCTAAGTTTCTTAATGAACATTTCCAACCACACATTCCTTTCTTGATTGACTGAATCAAATGGATAGCTTTCTTTCATTAATGAAAGTTTCTTTGGACTTTACGTAGCAATAGACATTTTCATTTTTGTTTTACACCTAGCCCTACATTTCTGACAAAAATGTGAACCATTTTAACTAAAAGCTGTGTTGTAGCCAGTGCATAGATCTGAATTGTGAGGTTCTGCGTGGTATGCATGACACATTTTTCCTGTGGACTTTCTTTGAAGAAGGACATCTGGACGAGCAGCTTTGGGCTCACTGTCCCTAAGTCTGAAATTTTCTTTGTTTTGTGGGGTATTGGCAGAGAAAAGAGCGTTTTAGCGAGGTATTGTTCTGCTGTTGTTTCTAGTAAGTGATTCCATAGTACAGTCTGGAGCAAGCTAAAGAGAGGCCGTGCTCTGTGATTTGGAAACTGGTCCTTCCATTTAACAAGTCTTTCTTGGTAGGAGACTAGTTTCTCATCTCTCCTCTGCAACTATCCCCTAAAGGATTATTGGGTACGATTATTGCTGCAGAGTCCAAGAGAATCATGGCTTTGTGTATTTGCATGAGTATATATGTTTTGGCTTTCAAGTATTCTTTAGCAGTTGTCTATATACTCAGATATGTTCATCACAATCATCAATGTCTAAGTAGCAATGGCCAACATATGAAACCAGATCTGCTTTTAGCCATAAAATATTATAGTTCTAAGACATGCTAGATATTATCTGCTATACTTTTAAATTTTGTATGTTCACAAATCCCATTGCTCTGTATTGCGTAGTGTTATGTATTAGTTCCTTATTCCACATTTTGCCAAGTTTTAAAGGACACCCAGCAAGCATGTGATGAAAATACACTGTAAAAGCAGCATTGCTACTTCAGGTTGTCCAGAGCAGACACTGCTAATTGATCAAAGCGCTTCATCCAACTGAACACAAAACAAGTGTATTTCATGCCCAGCAGCTATTTCCAGTAGCAAGGAATTAGTACAAAGGCAGAATCTTTTTGTTTAATCAGAGCTACTTGAGTTAGCTCAAGTTAAGAATGACAAACTTTAAAAACAAAATAAAGAACTCCTTTAGATTGTAAAGGAATAAAAGTGAAGGAGAATACTTAACTGCTGTTGCAGCCCTGCACTTTTGCCAAACTTGAATAAAAGGCTGTTCTCTCAAGGCATTGCTCTTTTGTTATCATTGGCAAAGAATTTAATGGCTTCTCCTCATTGGACCATTACTTTGATGGACAAGATGACAAAGGGGATTTGAATTGAAGACCAAAAATGTCTTTTCCAAAACTAGAATGACCTCATGGTTTCTCCTGGGAAGTTTAAAGTTCACATATTGAACAGCCTCTTTCACCATTATAATTTTATGTATTTAAATTCCATGGGGGAATCTTCAAAGTCTGTCATATCATTTGGAGCAGGTCCTAGGCCCTCTCCCATGTGTCTAGGCTGAGGGAGTATCCCTCTATGTGGGATGGGTTTTCAAAGTCCATTCATACACTAGGGTCAAATACTGATCCATTACCAGAGTCTCCATAGACTGACTATTCTCCTCTATCTGAGAAACTTCCAACATGAAGCAAAGTGGCCTTTCAAAGTAGGAGTAATTAAAACAGCTTCATTTATACAGGTACTGGTTGAAATACAAAGTTAACTACTTGAGGACAGAAGGCAAGGTACAATGGCCTGCTAGTAGAGAAGGGTGCTGCCTGTGAGTGGGACTCCTACTGGGGACAGCCCTGTTCTCTATTGCTTTCATGGGACCTTCTCATTATCTGCATGGAACCTTAATTCAAATATTGAGATCTTTGTGTAATCCATATGGTTTCGATTCCCATGACAGAAAAGATGAGGTGCAGAGACCTCAAGCCAATGATAAGTTTAGAGAGAGCAGAGGAAGAGCCCCTTAAACTCTTCTAGCCACAGGGCTTTAATCACATGCCTTTAATCCCATCACTCAAGAGGCAAAGACAGGCAGATCTCTGTGAATTAAAGACCAGCCTGAGAGTTCCAAGACCAGCCAAGTTACAGATAAACCCTGTCTAGAAAAGCACAAAACAAAAATAAGAAAACCCTTTTTGCCTATCATACCAATAACTTTTGTGTGGAAGTTTCCAAAACCATTCTAGTTCTATAATTTTTAAGGGGCTAACCATGTCACATTGAAAACTATTATACTCAGAGATATGCAAAATATGAAAATTTGGCCACTAGAAGAAGTACTCACAGAAGGTCTGGAATGAGCCTTATGTGAAGCTTTCACTGGCCTTTCCTGGTGAAGACAGGACAGCTTTGCCCCCTAGCTTAAATATTGAACATGTAAACATGTAGTTTGTCAGCCAGAGGAGCTTCCTCAGCCTTCGTGTTTGTGGTTTGTTTTGGGCTTCCATATACAAGCATAGATGGAATTGGTTAATTGCCCATGTGGTTGATCTTGATCATAGCCCCATTCTAAGTCACAGTGTATGTTTCAGATATGGTGGGCACTCACCTTAAATCTTACTGTTATGTTATCGAGTAAGACTTCAGGACTCCAGGTGCTCAGTGATACTTTGGGAGCCCAGGCATCTCTCAGAGGCGAAGGATCAGACTAGTGACCAGGGTTAAATTTTTTTTAACACATTATAGAAAATAATCAGACTGGAAAGATTCAGGTTCTCATGATTGCTATACAGTCATGAGAACTTGAATTTGGATCCCAGCATGCAAGTGAAAAATCCAGACTGCATGCTACATACCTGTAATATATGCCCGAGGAGGCAGGAAGAGGACTACTTCCCATGGCTCACTGGCTGGCCATAGGAATCAGCTCTGTGTTCAGTAGAGGCTCTGTTTAAAAAAAAAAAAAACAGATGTAAAGCAATAGATGATGACATTTGTCACCAACCTCTGGATTCTGTGCATATACAAACATACAAACACATGCACATATGTGTATGTGACCTACATGAACTTGTTTTTGAAGAGGGGAAAAACATTAAAGTGGATATGAAGGGTTATAAATTTGCTGCCTGGTCATTGTTTTTAAGAGTCACTCTGGGTCAGCAAGATGTCTTAATGGGTAAGGGCACTTGTCACCAAGACTGATGATCTGGGGTTCATTCCCAGAACCCATGTGGTGGAAGAAGAGAACTGCCTACTACAGTTTGTCTTCTGACTTTCCTATGTATGCTGTGACATATATGTACCCACACACACATGCATATACACACACACACACACATGCATGTATGCACACACATATGAAACAAATGGATAAAAAAAACAAATTTGAAATAAATGTATAAACACACACACACACACACGAAATATAAAAATATCACTTTAATATAAAAAGAAAGAACAAATATGACATTTCTGGTACAGTACCCTAGAAGATGGTCACTGCCAGTTTAAATTTTTTGTCCAAGTAGTTTCTTATCCTATGAAAGGTATAATTTGTATTTTGAAATTGATACTTTTGTTCATTAGTTTGGTCATAAAACACATATTCTGTCTTTTTACCTTAGTAGAGTAGTAGTCCTTGTCTTTGAAGAATCTGCAACCTAACAGGGAGACAGTTAAAACCTAGCTACACACACACATAAATACATAAACACCCATATACACACATACCCATACACCTACATCCACACACAAATGCACACACATCCATACACACATGCACACATACACATACACACACACACACACACACACATACACACACACACTCACATGTGCACGTGTGCGCATGTGAGCCCATACACATCCATACACTTTTACCCCACATAATACCACTCTAGAGTGGCTCCAGACTATAGAAAATAGTTCCAGAGAAAGGCAGTTGAGTTGGAAAATGACATGTGGACCTATTGCTTCCGGAAGGAGATAACTTTAAAAGGGTTAAGTTGGAAGGACACAGCAGGAAATGATTTTGTAGCAGCAGGAGGGCGTTTCATAAAGAAGGAGCAGTGTTTTCTAAGTCAGGAAGGAGCTGGGGTAAAGACTCAGCTCAGGGATATTCCTGTAGCTAGAACACTGCAAGTGAAGGCTACATGAGAAAAAAATATTTTAATGGGAGCAACTAAGTGAAAATTTCAGTTTATACTTTTAAACATTATTTTGTGGTGGGTAATAAGAGCATACCACCCAAAACCCCTCTGAGAAGTCTGGGAGAGCATTCTGGCCTAGATAATGCAATGGCTTTGCCTACACAGAAGTGCCTGAGGGTGTGCGATACATTTGGAGGCAGATTTGGTACGAGATGCAGATGAGGAACCTGATGGTCAGGGACAAATAGTCACCACTCTTAGCTCTGCCTACAGCCCTCAGCTTTGAGCAGTTGCTGTCTTCTCTGAGCTAGTGACTGCATAGCCTTCCAGCTTTATCATTTCCGTCTCTCCCTCCTCTCCTGGCTTCCTACAGATGATCTGCTTATATCGTGAAGGCTCCATTATTCCCTCTGTGGTCATTCCAGCCTTTACTGACCCAATGACCACCCTTTCAGTAGCCCACAAGGCTCACTCGGCAGTCACTTTTGCTTTTATGCTCTGAATCAGGTCCTTCCTCTTCAAACGCTGAAGGGATTCAGCTTGATTTAACCCAAAGTGTCTGCAGTGTTCCTCACTGAATCATACTTAGTTTTAAAGCAACTCAACAGGTAATTATGGCATAAAACTCCTCCCCTACCTGGGAGATTACAGAACTAAGCTTAACACCTGTGGTTGTGCATTATAGGAATACCACCATACCATGAGAGCAGATTCTTGTGTTTCAGATCTGCCTTTTCTTCTGTTGTTCTTTGATATCACTTAAGTGTTGGCATGTTTTGAATATGGAAAAGGGGGCCTTCACTTGATCAGTATGAGGTGTACCTCAGTGGGGCACCTAAACTTTTAAGACAGTGTCTGGAAAATGATACAAACAAGGTCAGATAACTTGGAAAACTAGACAGAACCATTTTCGCAAGCAATACCTGTTTAAATAAATATCCACACAGATGCATAATAATAGCTGTTACTTACTTCTGTTGATTTCTCAGTTTCTCGAGGATTGTACATAAATTTTTTAGTTGTCTTTAAAGAATTGTGTGTAAGTACTGTTACTGCTCCATACACTTAGGTTTGACACTGAGGTAGGAAAGTCAAGATAACTTAGCTAGATTCCTACGAGTAGTAAATGTTGGAGTCAGGGCTCAAAGAAATGCCCAGTAAAGAGCCCCATTTGCCTGCTTTATTATTCAGTTCCTAAAAAAAAAAAAAAAAAATAGCAAACTTAACCGTAGGTTTTGTTGGGGTATTCTGAGGAAGAAAGGAGGATTTCTTTAGTATGACTTGTCCCATAGATTTGTATTATCAGACTTCCCTAAAAGGTCAGAGAATAATAATAATAATAATAATAATAATAATACGATGTGACTTGTGTGAAAGTCACATAATCAACATTGGGGGGGATTTTAAAGCATGAATCGTAGTACTGCCTGTAAATGCAGCCACAAGAAATGAATGACTAGTTCACATAGGCTTTCTGGATTGTCAGTCAGAGACTTGGGTAAGGGGTCACATCCATCTTGATAGCAAATGAATATTTTTTTTATTCACTTTTTTGGCTTTCTTGGGTTTTTTACACTGCTGTTTACAAAAATAAATCAGTGAAGTCTTGGCACATTGTAGGCTCTGTTTTCTAGACACTGAAAAAAATGCTGGCAACATTTCAATTCGCTCACCAACTAATGAGACAGTGTTGGCCACTTTCACACGATTTGGATTCTGACATGAAAATTCTCCCCCTCTCCTTATTTCCCTCTCTCCATCTCTTCCTCCCTCCTTTCATTTCATAATTAGATATGTAGACTTAAATGTATTACCATATGCTATAAAGCAATACAGACACACCCCAAAAGACTTTTAGAGTATATAATTTTAGCCAACTGAAGTTACCAACATGAAATTGCAAAGATGTCAAAATATACTCTTGTGAAGAATTTGCTTTGTAGACTCCTGCTAAAATTTTGAACAGTAGCTACTGCCTATCCCACATGGACACTAGAATTTGTAAGTGAAAAATATCAATGTGTACGTTTGCACATATATATTGTATACTTAGACATTGGGAGGATAGAGGTAGTAATGTGATAGCCCCACTCTCAGGAGGCAGCTAATCTAACATAAAAAAAAGTTTGCAACAGCAAAGTATCATAAAGAACTAGTGCTTGAGCCATGTGAAATAACATCATGGGGGGACATGTAATGTTACCTGTAAGTCACAGAGGCGACTTAATTTTTTTTTTTTGCCTTTCCTATATATGAAAGATACGTACAAAAAAATAATTTAAGCAACACACTTAACTGGATTGCAGTTATTGGAGCCATGTTATATGGCTAAATTCCCACTAATTACTGCTATTAAGTTGTGAGAAAGGGGCTGTAAACAAAGGAAAATGCTAAGAAAGCCTTACAGTGAGAAATATGAGTTGTTAAAATAAGAGTCAAGAAAATGAGTATGTACACCAGTTTCCAAAGGGTTTTTTTTTTTTTTTTTTTCTAATGTCAGGATTTGAACACAGGATCTCACAAGACAAGTGACTGAGCTGTACCCACAGCTCCAGGGTTTAATTTTCTTAGAAGCAGAAGTGTGATAGAATGGCTGAGTTGGTAAGTGGTGCATTATTCTACCACTGGTATTCCTCTAAGACTACAGAGAAAGTTATAATACCCCAGCTAACTGTTCTTGGTTTCTATTTTCTGGAATGACTGTAGTTTTCTCAAGCTTCCTCATTGAAAAAGGTGGGGTAGAATGTTGTGTGACAAACTGAATTGTACACATATAGTGTTTTGCTTTTCTTATCTCATTTTCATAATGAAGATCTCCCAACTTGTTAAATTGCAATTTCGTCTATCACACATAGAGCAACACCTTGGCCTGGTCAATCTTCTTTTTGCTGCAGCCTAATTTTGCTGTAGCCTAATAGCCTGAGGTTGATTTTGGCTTTGTTTGGAGGTCATCAAGTTCTTACTTGAATCTGCTTTTTTTCCCCCCATAAGTATTATTTGATCTTTTAAATCTGAACGTTGCATTATTTCAGATTACCCATGTTGTTTCAGAAATCGGCTGAAAATTATCTTATAATTGTATAATTACATCATCATAATCTTATGATGACTTTAGTTTAATCCTGGTGTGATGTTTTGGAAGATGCAGTTTACTAACTGTCCTTCATTTGGACTCATAATAGCAAGGATGCCTGAGTGGAATGGCAGTACAGAGGGACTTAGTGCCATCCTTTCATTGAGCCCGCTTCTTTATTAAATACTTGTTGATCAGGAAAAGAAGACAAATTCAAGTGTTTATGAAGATTTAGGGCATAACATGTCTTACTTGATTAGATTCTGCCTCTTGTCAAGCAGAAGTGTTAGATACCTTGCATTTTGTGATTTTGAGAAATCTGCTGAAATCCTATACAACAAAATTTGAGTTATATTTCATTTGAATTCATACTGTAGTGACTTATATGTGGAAATACACACACATATGTAGATATACATATGTATACATACCTATACATAAAATTGAAAAAGTTCTTCATGGATAAGAATACTTTATAATATCTGTCTGCCCATGTGATGGTAGGCAATTTTTCAGTGGCTGATTAGTTTCTGTCTCTTACTGGATAGAGGTAACATTTCATCAGATACTCAATAGAAATATATTTCTTCTCTGTGAGTCAAGCAAGAGAGTTTTGCTTTGGTATTAGATTCCAATGAATCTGTTGGAGATGTAGGTGGGTCTGAGGGTCCAGTTGTTCATGTAGTAGTGGTGTATCTCCTACCAAGAAATGGCAATGGATGATGCCTGGAACTCTGGTGCTCTTTCCCAGAGGAACTTCTTGTGTTATTTTTTGGAAGCTACTGTTAGAAACCACTGCTGTCATTTCACCTGGTGATTACTCCTTGATTATGGGCCTGAGGCAGGGGCTTCCCTCTGACACTGCTCCTAGGTCTGGGGCTCCTGGCTTGAAGCTGCTCAGCGCCTGAAGCTTGAACCTCCCTCTGAAGCTGCTTCTGGGCTGGGATTTGGGCCTCATCACTTTCCTAAGCTTTTATTAGATATGCTCATTCTAAATATGATCATTCTAAAAGCCTAAGTTCATTATTGCTACATAGTCATCAATACAGTGAATTTTTGGTGTTAGCCAATACTAGCCACTAGAATTTACTTCATCATCATTGTCCACACTTATAGGACAATGTATTTAAATATACTTTTAGGTTCCTGTTTATAGTCTTCTCCATTCCCTGGAGTCCCTCATCTCTTTGCTCACTCTGTCTTTTGAAGACTAAAACATGTTCTTTGTATTTTTGCTTTTTAGTCAACCCTTACCCACATTTTAAACCATGACTGAATTAATTTCCTACAGTGTGACAAAGAAATACAGTGGAAGGGGCAAATCCAAGAAAACAAGTGATGGGACTAGAGAGATGGCTCAGTGGTTAAGAGCACTGACTGCTCTTCCAGAGGACCTGGGTTCAATTCTCAGCACTCACATTGCAGCAAACAATTGTCTGTAATAAGATCTGATACCTAACACAGACATACATACAGGCAAACACTAATGTACATAAAATAAAAATAAACAATTAAAAAAAAGAGAGAAGAAGAAGAAGAAAGGAAGAAAGGAAGGAAGGAAGCAAGCAAGCAGGCAAAGCTTTTGTAAGATCAGGCAATAGTCAGAACCAACTTGAAGCTACTAGCCAGCACAGAGGGACCTCAAAACAGCCCAGGTAAGGGCTGGTGAACAAGTCAAGGAAGGGATCCCTGACAGGTATCTTACAACTTCCAAAGAGAAGGATATGCCTAGCTAGGGAGATCATGCCTTCTTGTCCTAGGAGGTACCAGCATCTTGCACGTAAAGTATGCAAACCCTAACACTCCTTTCCAGGACATGCTGAATCCATAACTAAAGAGACAGAGCCAGGATGGAACCTGTGCTGATTGCCTCATTTTTGAGTTACCCTAAGTTTGCTGCCCATTGATTTGTTGCCATATCTATTCTAGTGGAGAAGTTATAGCTTGTTGACTCTGTTATATTGCTAACAATTTTATCTCAAACCATTTTGTTCTTCAGATTTCTACCATTGAGAAGGCTTCCTATGAACTGTTAAAGAGTTGTATGGAGAGAGTTAAAAACTTGGAGGTTTCCTCCAGTGGTTCATTTTAGAGGCTGGGGTGGGGAATTACATTCTGTATTTGGGACTGGGGGTAGAGGGTCAGTTTCACCCTCCATAGATTTTCCTGGAGATGCCTCTGGTGTTTGAATTTAGCTAGCCACGGTCCTCCTCTTCAGAGGTTGAGTATCAGTCTCCAGTGTGTGTCTGACACAAATGGGATTTCTACAGGGATTTATGCGCTCAGTTCCTAAGGCATAGCTCATTGGTAAAGATAATTTTGCATGAGAAACCAGTTGACATTTCTCGGGTACATTTAAATTGTGTCTTGCAAAGACTGCAAATGGTTTAATTGGGCCATTTGGTGTGCCCTGATGCCAAGCATATGTGCCAGTTGATGTCCCTTTGATAGTTTCTTCAAAATGAAGTATTTTTAAATGTCTTCAAGACAAGAAAGCTCTTCTCTTGGTTAAAAAATAGCTGAAAGAGTGAAAAGGACATTCAAAAAGTCAAAACAACAGAAATGATTCAAAAATCTTCATCTCTAAGGCATCTCTTTGAAGAGTGATGTATAGATGGATTTTTTAAAATTCCTCCACATTAAACTATATCAAATAGGATTTTTTTTTAAATTCAGCCTTTAAAAATATACTCTCACAAAATGATGGTGGTTTTTAAGGAATTTAGTGCACCGATTGGCTGTGCTCCCTGGTGACCCATTCCCACCACTTACTGCAAATTACCACATCACTGATTCTTCTCTCACTGATGGTTCATGTAAATCTAATTTCTCCCTGAAAATGAGCTGCTTCTTCTAGATTACTATACCTCACTAGCATAAAAGCCTTGATTAATGTTCATTTAAGTAACAAATGATTAATTTGTTTGGCAATTTAAAATTTTATTATTCTGCAAGCTGATATTGTTCCTTCTTGTCGAGACTTACAGAATTGACACCTTACAGATAAACACGTTTATTAAAATGCTCTTTGATGTCTTCAGTACTGAATTGAGTTTCTGCCTATGGTTTGGTTCTTAATGTTTTTTCAGATTGCAGTTGGTTGTCTGTGCTGAGATAGCAGTAGATTCGATTTGTATGATGTTGCATGTTGGTAGAAGAAAACAGAGCTTATTAGAATAAAAAGTGTGGAATGAGCAAACATAGACGCTGGTTGGCTCTAAGTTCTAGAACTAGAGCACCAGAATTATACAGAGGGCAAGGAGAGAAACTAAACTATCCCTGAGTTCTTCCTCTGCAGGCCTTGATGCTGCTGTGTGTACTCACTGCTGCTCGTGGTGGCTCTTCTAAAACGGGCAAATATGATACACTGAATCATGACTTTTCTTTAAATGCTACAGCCTAATATTTTAAATAAGATTCTTCAGTATCTAAATACTTGGAAAGGTTTTTACTTTGCCAACCTACTATTAAAGTGAATACACTCTTCTCATTTTAGCTAACTGACATCCTAAAAGATAGACATTGCCAAATATTTTTCTCCAGGTTATTTTCACATTTGAAAGTTATAGCTGCACTGATTCTCTGAGGATTTTTATTCTGATATAAACAGCCTGGCATGTATAAAGCATTTTTATTGGAGAACTTCAGAACACTTTGGAAGCATTCTCTAACAGTAAGAATAATTGTGACTCTGAGAGGCTGAGGACAGAGCCTGGTTAGCTCCCTGTCTTTGTCCTGTGTTCTATTCACTAGAGGCATTCATTGACTGGATTCCCTGGAGACTTTCCCAGGCTCTCAAGGGTAAATACCCAGAGGCTTCAGAAACAAAACAAGGGTTTTTTACATAAAAGGATAACAATGTGTGGTTTAGGGGAAATGCTGATAACATCCCATGTGTGAGCCTGTTTTGTAAGTAGGGGTGTGTGTAAAAGGCTGGACAGAGCCTCTTCCATGCCCTCCCATGCTTGATATGGTGGGGTGGATATTTCTTTACTCTTGTTACTCTTAGGCCACCCTTTCATTTATTAGTCTCTCTTCAGGTCATCAGCTCACTCAGTTTTCACCAAAGTAGTTTTCTGAGACGAGCCTGGTGATCAAAATGACTGAAGTGTTTCTTGTGCCTTTCAAATGGCCCAGTTATTACTTCTTTTAGACTTTTCCTCTGGAAAATATAGTTATGGCTCATGGACATAAAAAATACTTTTGAAAAGATAGCATACATCTCCAAAATAAAATGGGCCTGAACCCAAAAGGGACTATTTTCTAGGCTGGCATCAGCAGTTAGTAATTAGGACCAGCACTGAGTCACCCACAAAACTTAAACTGAAGTTACTAAAATAGTCTGGAGATCTATACAAAATAGACAATTCACATCTCTTTTAAGGTTTCTATAAAAATACTGGCAACCTGCCGGGTAAGGCTGAAAAAGGTTCCCACTTTAAATTAGACTATATAAAATTGTTGTGCCTAAAGAATGAAGATAGTGCTATAAGGGGGACAAGATGTGTCTGTGTATCTGTGTGATTCTCTCTCTCTCTCTCTCTCTCTCTCTCTCTCTCTCTCTCTCTCTCTCTCTCTCTCTCTCTCTCTCTCTGTGTGTGTGTGTGTGTGTGTGTGTATATGTATGTATGTATGTATACATGTTTTTCTCTTTCAGTGTTACTCAGACACTTTATCTTGCTTATTTTCTTCACTCTTCAAAACCCTAGGAATGTATTCATTCACCGTGTTTTAGAATTTTAGAGTTAGAATTGAGTAGAATTGAGCTCAGAGGTTTAACACTGTTTGCCTAAAGCTCCAATAGAGTTACAACTTGAGATCTAGTAAATTAAAGTTTTTGGGTTTTTTTTTTTTTTTTTTTTTTGTAAGCAGCATTTTAGTGCTATTTGAGTGATAACTTTGGAAGGAAATAGCAGAGATTTTGTTGGGCTGCTGATAAGGCTCAGTCATTAAAGCACTTGATGAAATAAGCACAAGGACCTAAGATCAATCCCCCTCCCCCAGGACCCTCATGAAAAAGTATTATATAGCCTGGAGAGCTGGGAAGTAGAGACAGGGGGATCCTGAGGACATGTTGGCCAGCTAATCTAGTTGAATCAGTGAGCTGCAGGTGAGTTCCAGGTTTAGTGAGCTAGAACCTGTCTGAAAAAATAAAATACAGATGCCAGGCAGAGGTGGTGCACACCTTTAGTTCAAACACTCCAGAGGCTTTAATGAATGGTATTTTTAAAGGAAAAAACCACAAGCTTAAGGAGGGGCTGTGACCCTCTGTCCATTCAGTACGTAACCAGAGTCATGGGTTCTAGTATGCTATTTATCTTTTTGAGGCTGGATGGTCTCACTGTTCAGTCAGCAGACCTCAGGGTGTGCTAATTAATTTGTCTAAGCAAATGGGAGTTGCAGCTATCTCTTTGTTTCTTAAGGACCCTATTTACCACCTGCTGACACACTGATAGGAAGGGCAGTTTGAATTCTTGGTATCAACTATCTTAGGGCTTTGTGAGGGAAAGTTGCGGGTAGTTAGCAAATTCCAGGGAACGGAGTCATAGTGGCCTGGGTTAGCTTTCCAGGTCAGACTGCCCTGCATTCCAATTGGGGGTTTCCTTAACTGGACTTTGCTTTTTGTCTTTCAACATAAAAACCCTGTCTCTAACAACCACCACCACCAACACCACTACCACCACCACCACAACAACAATAAATAACATAGATCCACTCTGCAGTCACTTATTCTCTGCACTTTGGCCAGTTGTGGATATCTGTATTTACTACCATTATCCATTACAAAATGAAACCTCATGAGGGTTGAGATCTGTCACACCTTATGAGTAAATAGATAAGAATGTTTAATACCATAGAGGAAGACTGTAAGATCCCTAGAGATTGGAGAGAATTGCTACTCTGTAGTGTCTTCTGCATTTGGCAGAGCTGTCACACTCATGAACTCACATCATATGTGGTTGCCTCACAAAACCGATACAGGCAACATTTTGGTGGATGGGAGGAAGAGTTTACAGAGCCACAGCCCTGTCCAAGGAGCTATTGGTGGCTGAAGGCAGCTATGGTAGAAAGAATCGGTTTTCTTCAGGATGTGGTCCCTGGTTAGTTAACCATATGCCAGTGGATGGCCTAATATTCATGTATATATGGGCAGCACTATTTAGACTCAGTGGGTTATTGATTTTTAAAAAAGAAGAATATAACATTTACAAGGATGTAGGGGGATAATGGATGAGATACAATGTGGAGCTGCAAGTGGACATGATCAAAATGCATTGTACTCATGTACTCATTGTACTCATTTTCAAAGACTAAAATTAAAATGTATTTTTAAAAAAACAGAAAGCAAATTACAGAACAATTAAAGATGATACCCAGGGTCATTTCCTGGCTTACACATATGTATGTGGAAGGTTTGGTAAGTTGCTGAAGAAGCCATCTAGAGTTATCTAATATGTACTCCTGAATGCTTATTATACACTTCATTTAAAAAGAAGGAAACTGTTGAAGAAAAATGACCTCACTTCAGTAGTTCAGTTAGAATTACATGAATATTGGAATGTTTTATTTTGCCTCTTCCTGTCATTCCCACCCACATGTGTATGCAGGATAAGCAGCCTTCCTCACATAGTCCCAGAGAGCTGGAAGTTACTTGAAATCCTCTTCAGGTCACATCACTTGTGTGGATTGCTAGTTTGTTCCCTATACTCACATCAATCGTGTTCTTTTGGCCCCATTCTTCCTAGGTAAGGGGACACTTTCATCACTCCAGTGTCCCTAAGTGTCCAGCTCTCCAGCTTCGGATTCTAACCCCTTATGTGCTTACACAATGCACTGAACTACAACACTGCTTCTCGACTACTTTCTTTTAAGTCCAAAGCAGTGGTCTAACCTTTGGCTTCCTCCTTCCATTTTTCATTTAGTTCTTGACAAACAGTTTGTTGGGGCTGTTGTTCACAGACTTGGGTACTTCATATCAACTACACAAATGAAACCTTAATGTTCTGTTGTCACAGTCTTTTTCATAAAGAGATAAAAATTGCTAAATACTATGGCATATCTAAGAGAATAGATGTTCCAATGGCATGCACAACCTCCTTTAAAGAGTGGTTAGTTATCTGGACTTTTAAAGGGATCAAAATATTACTTAACTGTGGGCTTAAGCACAAATTCCCATTTGTGCGTTTAAAGAGTCATGTCCATCAATATCCTAGGCTTAACCAGAGTTGATTCTTTAGGTTGATAGTTGTGAAATGTGTCTTGGAGGCTTTGGCTACCGAGCACAATAGTATATATTTAAAGTTAGATCATGTTAATTTAACACCTCAGGAGACACATAAAAGTCATATTTTTGAATTTCAACCTGGAAGTAGTATTTGCCCATGTCAGCCCCTCTTCTGAAGGCAATAATTTTAGAGGGGAAATGTTTGGGAAATATAGATTATTTTACTTTACTTTATCTGTTGGTATATAACCTTATCCTCCTGTCTTTCCAGTCTTCATGGAGGAGAGTTTTCTGCTCCTTGGATATTTTTCCTTTGTGATCACATACATCTAGACCATGTGTATCATAATAGCACAGGATTTTAAATGTGATTTTGTTGTCAACACTAATTCACTGTTGTAACTGAAATCAACAGACAACATGTAAAGTCAACTAATCTTGTGTATCATTGTCTTTTTCCTTCTGTTAACCTCTTTGCTATTGGCTATCTCCCCTTTATCTTTCTTTGCATGAACACTGACTTTGAAATAAAAAACAAATAACAAAACACATAAAGACAAGTAAAGTATCAACTTTTCAGATTGAATGAATGTTACTTATGTATAAGATATCTTATAATAAAGTGCTGAATGTGTCTATATTACCTGAACTATCACTTCTCAGAAACACAGTAACACTTCATACAAAGGCTATTTTCTGTCCCCTTTCTTTGAAAGTTCATAAAAGATACTTTTGCAAGACAAGTTTGGGGTGGCAGCTTTTTCAGTTCCTTTGTACTCTAGTCTTTAGTATTATTGTTTCTTAGATTGGAGGTATCAGAAGGGCAGTGGTATTTGATGAATGAACAATTGGTATCTGGAAAAGTTCACTGTGACTTAGGTTATTAATAGAGGAACTTCCAAACTTCCAGTCGGTACACAGGAATCTCTTAGGAAGGTTCCAGAAACGCTGATCCCTGAGCTTCACTCCCAGGAAGTGATTTGGTTGTCTAGAGACTAATGCCCGGAATTTTTCAGGAGATTCCTAAGTGATTCAGTATATAGAGTTGGAAGAATCAATACTTTAAAATCAACTGGGAATCTCTTGAAAATACCCATATAGCAGCTCATCACAGTCAAATTGGACTGTTAGGATGTTCTCAGGTAGCGTTCCTAGATAATTTTACGATGCATCTAATTTTGCTAAACAGTGGCTTAGAGAGACTCAAATGATGCTTTAATAAAAACTGGCCATGCCCTTACTTTGCCATTGGTCAATTACTGAGTAGTTTCAAAACATGTGGGTTTCTGATTCAATTAACTTAACATCTGCTTAAACATGCCATTGAACAAGTATTATATCTTATCTCAGTTGACTGCAGAAAATGAGTGTTTGTTGGCTTGTCAGTGCTTCTTCTTCTGGCCAGTTGGCAGAAGACAATTAACTGGAGTTATTTTCACAGTGTCTTTTATGTCCGTGCCATTTCTTGAAGTACCACTATTTTGTGTCTATAGGCATTCCAAGTGTTTATAGGTCCTCCCTAGAATTAGCCTAGGACACATCTGCTTGATGTAGATGAAGCCATCAGTTGAATATACTGTAGTCTGTCACCATCCTAGAGACTCCTGACCTGTATTATTTCCACATGTTACTAACACTATGCTGTAGGAAGTTTGGGGAATATAATTTATGAATAAGACATTATCTCTGGCCTCAAGGAACTCACAGGCTGTTCTAGTTTATTATGAGAAATGCTAAGGTGGTAGTAGGACCATGGTGCCAAATATCTATTTTCTTTTTCTTTTGATGCTACTTGGAAAGGTAAGTTACTCAGCAGTGAACACTTGCTCTCTTGCTATCCAATTTGAAATTGAATTCAGTGGGTTTCTTTCTTGTCCTGGGGCTAAGCTGTGTACTACCCTCATAACCTTACTTTAAACTCATGAACATTCATATCAGGAGATATGATTAAATAAAATCACAACATTTATAACATATAGCTATTTCTTCTCTTGGTTTGGATACATGTTATAGGTACTCTTTACGTGGCAAGTGAAATAAATTATCTGAAGAATTAGACTGATTTTAGTATGGCTTCCATTCACAGAGTGAGCTTCTGTGCAGCAACACCGTACTTTATAGTCCTGTAGCTAGTTAGAAGCCCTGGAGTATAATGCCTTGCCTTGTGCAGGGCCTAAGAGGCATTCCTAGCATCAGATTCTGAGCTTTGCTCTGAGGCTTTCTATCACTAAGCCTAGGAAAGAGTGTGCAGAGCCAAGAATCATATTATAAAAGGAATGGTTCTCCATTACGGCTGAATTATAAAAGATTCAATTAATAGCTATCTCATCTAAGTATAGATCAGATTTTTGCCACATCAACTATTAACTGAGGGTTTTTCAGACCAGTGATTTTTCTACCTCTGATATCTTCTTGCTGATGAAGCTGTTAGTGTTCCTGAATGACTCAGTGTTAATATCAGCTAGAATATTTAAGATCCACAGACTACTACAGCCATGATTTCTGCGTCTTCTTAGGATTCCCCCATGACAGCGCCCCCTACCAGCAGGAAGCAGCTTGGAAAGAACAATGCCCAAATTCCCAAATATTGTTTATAAATGTTTGTTTTCATTTAAAAAAAAAAAGGCATGTATAACTATGTCCAGCATAAAATAAATAAATGAAAAAAATCCACATTCTTGCAATATTTAGTTATTTTTATGCTCTTCATTCTCAGATAAACTTCCCGAAACATTTTTCTAATTTCTATGGTTAATATTATATCATTCCCACTCCCTTTACTGGATCCATTAGCTTTTTGCTAAAGTGAAAGCTAACCAAATTATGCACCTGCAATTTAATAATTTTAATTAACTTCTTTTAGGAAAGGATTGCAGTTGTATATTTTTCTAGAATGGGAGAAAAGGTGTGAGCATTATGGGAGCCTTAGAGGTGTGGATTGTTTCATTTTGAGATGTCTGCAGGCAGATTGCTAGAAATGTCTATTGGCTTTCAATATGTCTGGACTACAATGGCCTTTGGCATTATAGGTATCAGTGAGAATGAGAGGCCCTGATGACTAAGCTTCATTAGGTTACAGTGATTATATTTATCTTTTACCCATCTCATTCTTGTGGCATACTTTAAATACTGTAGAATTCTGCACTTTACAGTTTGAAGAAAATATTTAACAACAATCTTCCATAATCTGTTGAGAAATCCACCTCCAGTCTAGTTGTCCTTCTACTGTGCTATGTGGTTGTTTACATTGAACTAACTTCCTTCCTTCCTTCCTTCCTTCCTTCCTTCCTTCCTTCCTTTCTTCCTTCCTCCCTCCCTCCCTCCCTCCTTCCCTCCCTCCCTTTCTCTCTCCCTCCCTCCCTGTCTTCCTCTCTTACTCCCTCCCTGCCTATGTACCTCCCTCCCTCCCTTCTCCCTGTCTCAACCCCCCCCCCTGCCTTCCTTTGTTCTTCTGTTTCTTTCTCTTGATATATTTCTATTGCCTTGTGATACCTCTACAGAGGTATTTACTGTTGTATTGCCTGGTCCTAGAGTGTATACTTTCCCTTTTCTCAGTTCAGGAATTATATTAGTTTCTCTTTTGTATTCTTTAGCCACTCCTTAATACTTTCTATCTAATTATAAATTTAGTAGGTGTAGTTATATGTATACAAGATATATATATGAATATGAATATATATGAATATGAAAGAGAATCGATTGGGAGAATTGACCCCATAATTTATAGAGAATACAAACTCTTAAGATAGGTATCTGAAAGCTGAAGGCCTACAATGCTTATTAGGCTAGCTCAGTCTATTGAAATCTTCCCAGTTAAAGAAGCCAAAGATATCATTTTCATTATGAAACCTCAGGCTTGAAAATTTGCTAATGGAAATCCATGTTGTATGCTTGAGGAAAGCCTGAACTTTTTTATTCTGCAGACAGGAGAGAAACAAACATCTGAGGAATAGGAGGGGGAGGAAGAAGAACAACAGCGACAACAACGTCTTGCCCAATTTTTCAACATTTTTAGTCTTTCTGACATTCCAGCTATTTGAACAGCACCTGTCCACGTTAACTGTACCATTCCCCGTATGCTGGTCTCCTTTCAAAACATTCAGGCACACCCAAAGCAATCTTTCACTTGTTCTCTGCTGTCTAAGAATTTCTTAGTTCAGTCAAGATGACAAATTAAGCATCATTCTATTTTCTATTTCTTACTCTCTCTTGCCCTTCTTCTCTCTCTGACTCCTCTCTCTTCTCTTCTCTCTCTCTCTCTCTCTCTCTCTCTCTCTCTCTCTCTCTCTCTCACACACACACACACACACACACACACACACGCATTTTTAGATTTTTGACAGAGTCTTGTTATATATACCATCATGACTAGGACCTATTTTAATTTTCCTGCCTTTGCCTCCTGTGTGCTAGGATGACAGCCATGTACCCATATACCTGTCTTTAGTCTTTTTTTTTTTTTTTTTTAATGGAAATTGGCCAATTCTTCCTTCTAGTAAAGTAAGTTTGACATTTATTCATTCAACCCATTAGGTTTTATTTTAGTGACAATTTATATTTGATTTTCATAATTCAAATGGGCTCTTTCTGATTGGCACATGATAGCATTTACTCTCTGCCTATTTCAAATTTATTATGTTTTAGTCAATGTACTTATTTCTTTGATCTTTTTAAATTTTTGAAATACCTTTATTTTAAAATCATTACTGATCATATAAATCTTCTATTGTTTTTCTCTAGTACATTCCCCCAAGATTTTTATTTTATTGGTCTTCCTGTCTTCCTATTTATCATTAGTCTGTAAAAGTGTGTCTTGAGATTTCAGCTTATTTTCCTGTCTGTGTGAAGGTTTTTATTCTGATTAATATTGTTTCTTATTGCTGTTACTACCTACTATCACAGGGTTAGTAGACATCAGAAGTCTACCACAAGTTTCTGTGAGTTATAATTTCATGGGCTCTGGAAGTTCTTGACAGAATCTTAGTCCGTTGTCCCCTGTGACCTTCAATGTCTTCCTAAGTCTCTGTCCCAGGGTCCTAGGTCCATCATGCATTTCTGACCCATTATCATTCTAGCATTGAACCACTGTCTTCCCTTTCTTTTTAGTAATTTAGAGAGAGTTCAGGGAGATTGTGCAGATCATGAAGAGCACGCGAAATGTCTGGAAAAAAGAATTTTGCCTTGCTTTAGCACAGGTGACCTTTATACTTGAAATCTTACAATGAACTCATGAGCTTGTTTGAACATATTTTTCTTCTAGTAGAAATTTACTGACTGATTCATATGTAAATCTTACTATTATCTCATTGATTCCCACCTTTACCTCCTTTCTACTTCTTTCTCATTTTAGCAGCTTTTATTTCCTTTTTCATACCTTTGTAGATAAGGCTCTAAATAAAAATTAAAATAAGCATAAATTATAATTAATTACTGTTCTGAGTTACTTACCTATTACCCTCCAATTATATATATGTAACCGTTAAAATGGTTTTCATTCAGTATTTCACTTAACACAAATATATGTATAAATAGATCTTAGCATATTGATAAAACAACAAAGCATCAAATTGGATCCTTTGTCTAATTTTGAGTCATAATTTTTTTTTACTACCTTTGTCAGAGACCATTTTGTACTGTTGTTCCATCAGTTATTAAAAATTGATTTGTTTTGAATGATTATCCAACATTATAGAGTGCTTGATATTATATTTATTTTATGTCTGTAGAGATAAAAGGCAATGCTGGCTTCATTCTCTGGATTCAATACTGTATGAAGTTGGAACTCCATTGTTGTCCAACAAAGATGCTGAAGAGACATCCATTAGCTTGAAAGTATGTAGGGCAACTGTAAGAGCACTCTAGTAAAATTAGTTCAAAGAACGCAATTGCTTGGTGTTCTTTGTATCTGCTGATTGATACTGAGATGACAAGGATTAAGTTAGGTAATAAGTAATAATAATAATAATGATAGCAACAATAATAATAATAAATGTCTGTTTCATTAATCTCAAGACCAAGGCCATGGAAAGGCAGGCAAGTGCTACTATACCACTGAGTTTCATCCCAGCTTAGGAGTATGCATGTGCCCAGTATCGCTCTATTCACCCTGGCCTTTCCCTGACAAAGAAGGTGGCAGAATTATTACTTACTCTCTCCTATCTCAAGCTCAGCTGCTGACTCCTCTTTAACATCTCTGTCCTCTCTGAGATTTATCTCACGTTTAGTAATTAAAAGCATTGTCTTCTGTGGTTCAGTCTTAACTTATGCAAATCAACTCAGACTTCTTCATTATGTCTTTGTAGAAATGGCAGATGGAAAACCACAGAGGATTTCTGCTTTTAGACCCAAAACAAACAATAACAAAAGGGACCTATTTCTTATACACAGATCCACTCCATACTAGACAAAATGAAAGCGTATCAGTAATAATGGCTTTTTCCAGTACCAAACACAACTTGTTACCATTATATTTATGCTTTCTTGAAAAAAAAAAAAAACCTCAGTTTTAGTTTCCCAGTATTTAGCAGGGAATGAATTTTACCTGAAGCAAAGCCTCACTTAGCCTAGATGTAGAGATAAAATTGTGAGCTTGGACTTGCAGATATGCCATGTTTGCATCTCATTTACAGTATATGTACTTTCCTGTAGGCATTTTGGGTACTGTGTAAATAAACTGTTAAGAAGTCAATTCTGGGAGGAGGGGACAGGAGGTAAGATACTAACAAACCTGTAATTCCTGCCAAAAACTGTTGATTCTAAAGCCACAGGGTTCTTAATTATACTTTTTTATGATCCCACTATATCAATGGCTTTTCATTATTTTCATGCCAATATAAAAATCAAATTGTAGGCTATGTCTAATTTCAAAAAGAATGTAAATAAGGTTCTTACATAATTATTTGGTTCATTGGACTTTTGTATTTTAAAAATTAAAGGACAGGATAATGTTCTTGACATTCTGGCTATTGAGAAATCAGCAGATATTAGCAGGAATTTCAGGAATATATGACTGGGTTAGGGGACGTTTCAGCCATCTCTTAGTAGCTTTCTTGGTTAGGGTTTATACTGTTGTGATAAAGACCTTGACCAAAACAACTTGGGGAAGAGAGGGTGTACTTTCATTTTACAGTTTGGAGCTGGACATCTGACTAGAAATGGTTGTTTTTTTAAATTTATTTATTTTTTTAAATTTCATTTTAGATTACAACCACAGCTCTCCCTCCTGTCCCCGCTCCCTCCTCCCCAGTCCACTCCTCCTCACAGGCAAGGCAAGGGCTTTCATGAGGAGTCAACATAGTCTGGCACAAGGGGTTAGGGCAGGGCCAAGCCCATCTTCCATTACGGCTGACTGTGGCATCCACAATATCCACAATAGGGAATGGGCTCCAACAATTCATGTACCAGATTTGTAACTTGATTCTACTGCCAGGTACCCCTTTGATAGTCTAAACTTCACAACTGCCTCCCACATATGGAGGGCCTTGTGTGTTCCCCTGAACTCTGTACCACTATCGATTTAGAGATGATGAGTTTTCATGAGCTCGATTCAGCTCTCTCTGTAGATTTCTCCACCATGACCTTGACCTCCCTTGCTCATATATTCTCTTTTCCTTCTCTTTGACTGTATTCCCAGAGCTAGGCCTATTTCTTGGTTGTGGATCTCTGTGTCTGCTTCCATCAATTGCTGGATGAGGGCTCTATGGTGATAGCTGGGATATTCACCAATCTGATTATAGGGAAGGCCAGTTTGGCCACCCTCTCCACTATTTCTAGGAGTCTTAGCTGGGGTCATTCTTGTAGATTCTTGGAAGTTATCATAGTACTAGCTTTCTCCCTAACCCCATAGTGGCTCTCTCTATTAAGATATCTCTTTCATTTCTCTTCCAATCCTTCCCTCCTCCCCTCGACCATCCTCTTTCCCTTACCACTAACCCTCTGCCCCCATCCCCAGTTTATGCAGTAGATCTCATCTAATTTCCCTTTCTAGGATGAACCACGTGTCCTTGTTAGGGTCTTCTTTTGTTACCTGGTTTCTCTGGAGCTGTGGGTTGTAGTTTGGTTATCATTTTCTTTACATCTAATATCTACTTATGAGTAAATACATACCATGTCTTTCTGATTTATCTCACTCAGGATGTTTTTTTGTTTGTTTGTTCTTTTTTCTTTCTTTCTTTTTTTTTCTAGTTCCATCTGTTTGCCTGCAGATTTCATGAGGTCATTATTTTTTTTTATATATATATAGCTGAGTAGTACTGTATAAATGTACCCATTTCCCTTAATCATTCTTCAGTTGAGGGACATCCGGGTTATTTCAAGGTTCTAGCTATTTGAATAATGCTCCTATGAACATTGCTGAGCAAGTGTCATTGTGGTATGAGTGAGGGTCATTTGAGTATATGCCCAGAATGGTATTGCTGGGTTTTGAAGTAGATTCCCAATTTTCTTCGAAACCACCATACTGATTTCCAAAGTGGCTGTACAACTCCTAGCAGCAATGGAGGAATGTTCCCCTAACTCCTCATCCTCAGTATTATTTTATCTTAGCCATTCTGGTAGGTGTAAGATTGTGAATCAGAGTCACTGTGATTTGCATTTCCCTGTTGACTAAGGATGTTGAGCACTTTCTTAAATGTCTGTTGGCCAACAAATAGTTATTTCTAATGCAAATAAAGTCAAAGAATCTGCAATAGAAACATGAATTTGAATTCTTTTGTACCATTAACTTTGACATTTATTTTTTTTCATTCAGGAAATAGCTGTTGATATCAGGCACACTGGTGGTATGGGGTCATACTGAACAAAGCACGATCTTTGCCCTTTCAAGTCAACTAACCATCTCCACATCTTCATTATTTTTCCCAGTCTTGGTACACAAGAGGATAGGTCAAGAAAAGATCGACATGCTTTAGAAGGAATAGAGAACTTGACAGACTTGTATCTTTGAAATACTGAAATCCCAATTGAGTTGTCAGCCATCCATGTGCCATGATAGACTGTGTTATTTAGAGGGAATGGACATTGTTAGGGCCTTAGTGATCACCACTGAAATCTTCTACAGAGTGTGAAATGGACCAACCTCTCATCTGAGTTACCCGTCCTCCTTTTTCCTTCCTTGATCAAGCCTGCCACCTCTACCTTTATCTGGGTTAATTTTCTCTACAATTGCCTTATACATTACTTATAGGTTGAGACTTAGATAGGAGGAATCATTAGGTGCTATATTTGATAATCAGTTTAACATCACAATATGAGATATCACAAATTCATGTATCCATAGATGATTAATAACAGTTTTTTTTGTTTTGTTTTGTTTATTTTGTTGGTGCTAGGGATTGAACCAGGACACTGAGCATGCTTAGTATGTGTGCTACCATTAGAAGACATCTCCAAGCTACAAAGATGTTTTAAAATTCATTAGAATCATTAGTTATAGTATCACTTAGTTCATTGAATAATACTTTACTTAGTACTTTCTATATATCAGAACCCAGTATAAGTTCATTTGCTCTGACAGCAACCTCAAAATCAGTATTATAATATGTCCCTCTATTCTATAGAAAAGGAAACTGTAACACAGAGGGGTTAAGTGGATGACTTGCTCAATATCACATAACTAGTGGACTTGGGGTTCAGTCTTAGTCATCTTGATTCTAGATAGTTCTCTTAACATTAACTACGCTTGAGTTACTATTTCCCCTGGAACCCTGCATGTGGAGAACTTGGAGTCTTTGCCTTAGTTTTATATGCAGCCTGCAACATCCTGTGCTGTAAATGAATCAGAGCTGATGCTCATAAGGTACTTGTGTGAGCCTTGCCAATATGGGAACAAATATAATGGAGAGAATAGATTCTCAGGGTTGAGCCCTGGGTTCTTAAAGCACTTAAATGACTGTTTAAAGAAACACAATCCAAACTGAAAGTGAGCTATC
The DNA here is from genome assembly GCA_030556225.1 of Cricetiscus sungorus. Taxonomy (NCBI): domain Eukaryota; kingdom Metazoa; phylum Chordata; class Mammalia; order Rodentia; family Cricetidae; genus Cricetiscus; species Cricetiscus sungorus. The sequence goes on along the minus strand of JANBXA010000600.1, from coordinate 18,936,955 downwards.
ATAGAAGATGAGCACTAGGGAGCTAAAGAGGAGATGAAGTTTTACCATGAACTCTGTGTTGTCAGGTGAAGCTGGCCACTTCTTGTCACTGCAGTGTATCAAGAGCTTAGATTAGCAAAAGCCACTGTGGCTCCCTGGCATTTACAAGATCATCACTACCTAATACTATAATTGAAGAAGATAGAATGGGATCTAATAGCATACCTTTTAAGGAGGCATGAGTACATGCTTAGTCTTTTTCTTTACACATACTTCCAATACTCTATGAAAAGATCCAGTGGATTTTAGGGCTGCCTTTCCCCTTTAAGCTTGTTCTTTGGCCACAACTCAGCTAATTTTAGTTTAGTATGTTTTACCTTGCAGGCACTTGGAGATATTTTTCAATAAAGGGAAGTCAAAAAATTATGAGCCCCAGGAAAACAATAATTCAAATTTCCTTAGGAGGTACATGTCCATAAGAATTAAACACTAATCCCTGAGCAGGATTGTCTTCTAGGCTTATCATACCAAATGCCAACTGGGAATCGTAATTCCCAGCAACTACACATACATACATAATGATAGTGTACATTTGTATTGGAAAGCCTCTGAAGAAATGGACTTGAGTGTTTTCCTTCAGGGCAGGATCAAGGGAATTAATGACATCAGCATTACTTTCTGGTAATTAAAACCTTATATAACACACATATTCTATTCTTGTGCATCTTTCTCGTATGAAAGAATATATCCTAAAAGTGATATCCCACAAAGATACTTTAATTATAGAATTTTAATGTATAAAGTATTTCAGGATAACAATCAAATGTTAGGTAAATTCTGTTGACTATTCCCATTATTTGATTAGATGTCTTTTATTAATCTTGGAGGAAAAATAATTAAGACTGATTGATCATGTGAATTAAATTTTTATGGGGGCATGTTTGGTTTTATTTTTTTTTTGCTATTTTGTGTATTTTTACAGTTCTCAATCTTTAAATCATGTTTTTATTAACCCATAACCATTGAAGAAATGCAGTTCTTCAATAGAAATATCAAATTCTTTTCAAAAAAATTATTTTAAGAAACATGGTTTGTCTTCTCATTAATGGGAAATAATCATCTGTTTGGTAACTCTTCCCTTTTATTAAGGTCTCCAAGTGTGGAATTGGTCAGATATGCTGTGGGGATGCAAGTGTAACCAACAATATATGTACAGAGATGGGAATATATTTCATAGTTAAAACCTGCACATGATTAAGTGAAGAATAAATAAGGGGTTCAATGTGTACTTTATAAATTCTGTATGTGTAATTTTAATTAATTAAAATTAATTCTATAAAGTGGTATGTGGGGTCTTTTAATCCCAGCACTTGGGGTAGAGGTAGGCAGATTTCATAGAGTTCAAGGCCAGCCTGGTCTACAAAGCAAGTTCCAGGACATCCACGGCCACCCCGAGAGACCCAGCCTTGTAAAACCAACTCCCCCACCCAAAAATATTAATAGTTTATTCTGGCAAGTAATAATCACCATGTTAGTATTGTGTTATATGGCCTAATATGTAAATGGATATGTTAACATTAGAGTTTGTGGCATGTACTTATGAGAGTGGTGCTTAAAATTGAGACATCAAAGTTTCATGTGATAGCTTTATTTGGGGCATCAGACAATGTATATTCTGAGGCCATGCAAGGCCATGAGCAAAGTCCATGAGTCTAGGCTGTATACAATCACAAGAGCAAACCATGCTTGGAAACATTTTGAGGAACAAAAGTAAGATGATGTGTAATCTGAAGCAAACCCTTCTATTTCCCACACCTGGGAAGGGCATGAAAGCACACCTCAGAGCAGCCCATGTTATGGAGGAACAGAGGTTACAGACTCTTGTATTGTTGACTTGGAGTTTTCTCAGGAGCTCTCAGAAATTTCCCACAGCTTCTTCTATGCACCATGTTCTGCCAGAGCTGTACAAACAAGCAAGATGGTTGACCTAATTAATAATGTGAACTTATTTGAAACAGGCTATCTACATTTTATTTACAAATAGTATCCGTCTAGCAAAGCACCATCAAACTGTATCAGAATGTAAGTTTTTAAGGTTTCATAGGTGTGATATTTATATTGTGAGGATTAATAGATTGGATTATGGTATATTTAGAAACCTGCTTCCTTTTTAAAATTAATCATTTTTATTGCATCTGTTACTTGATTAAGTGAGTTCTAAGTACACTCTGAAACTTAACTTTAAAATTCAGGACTTCATATTTTCACAAGTGAAATGGAACTCATGACCTGATTTGATGGCTGAAACAAATGGGGTGACCTCATAGTTGTGATGAACCTGTAAAATAACTCTTGCACCCATGGCTTGAGGAACATTGTACAACAGTCAGGCAGAAAGATTGTAAGAGCCAGAGGATTGGAAAGTTTGCTGTGAGATTGTCCCCTAGTAATGTTAGAAGCTATACCCATAAAGTCTCACCAATATGACTGCCCAAACAGAGCTGAACAAGGATGACAGAGCCATACCAAGGTCAATAGTGGAAAGATCACAAAGCATCAATCCTACACAAAGAACTGCAGAGAACTAAAGAACACTGAGAACATGAGCAATAGTGTTCCCAGAGAAGAAACCCCCTAATCAGCTGTTCATACCAAATGGTCAGTCCTGGAATATAATTATAAGTAATGTTATATTGACTGAGAAGGTTGTATTTAGGAATAATACATGTATATACATATGTGTATGTAACAACACTTAATGAAAAATAGGCCATGAATTTGATTGAATGAAAGCCTGGGGTATATGGGAGGTTTGGAGGAAGAAAAGGAAGGGAGACATGCTATAATTGTATTATAATCTCACAAATAAAATAATAAAAAGGAAAACTAAGGAGAGCTTCAAGGTCAGAGCTGCTTTCATCTTGCCAAAGAAAAGTAGTAGTGTGAGAAATAATAAATCATAGCCAGAACGAAATGTAACCTTTTTAGTATGAGATATAAAATGGAATGAAAATTTTCTGTATTTGACTTCCAGAGCTCTGAGCTCTTTGCTTTCTAATTTCTGTTAGGTCACAAGTAAAAACTTTAATATTGGTTAAAGAACTATCCTAGCCAGGCATGGTGGTTCATACCTTGAGAAATAGAGGCAGGCAGATCCCTGTGAGTTCAAGGCCAGCCGGGTCTCCAAACATCTGCCAGTCTGTACTAACCCCTGTTTTGTTACCTCACTACTTACCTAGTTATCTTTTTACCTTTGCTCCCCAGTAATTGGAATAACATTTAGATTTCATAAAAAATAATAATTGCATTCTTCTACATGCTGTAAATATTTTTAGATAGATCAAGGCTCTTTTACCAAATGCTGCTATACCATATTCATTGATGACGGCATGTTTTAACTTTGAATCAGTGTTCTTCCTTGCAAGTTCTGATGTTAATACTATGTTCTCACTGGTTGCTCAGTCTCCTGAATCCCAATGGGAGTGAGTTTGTTGTTTTTTGATGGCTAAATTCTTTACATGAAAGCAAGAAAAGTACAGTCATCATAACCCTTTTACTTCTTCATAAAGCAGTTCTTTAAATAGGCATCTGAAAATGTAAACCCCTGTGTTCCATTGTCTGTATTTTCTTGGTCTGATTTGCTTCAAACTTTTTATTACCCCTTTATTAGATTACTTAAAATTCCATTTAATTAATTACTTTAAATTGATTTAGTGAAGTTGGCCTTCTTGTCTGATATTTGAAAAGGCCAATATTCTATTATGTAAATCTCAATAGATGAGCAAACCCAGAAAGTAAATACTTGAATAACTCCCAGCCCTGAAGCAAAGACAACTGGGTCTGTTTGTATTGTAAATGTTATTTCATTCTTCAGTCAGTTACCTTACTAGGTAATAAAAGGCCCAGATGTTAAAGTGTCCCTCTTTACAAAGTAAGTGGTAGGTAGGACTTATGTACTACAAAGCTGCCTTGGCATGGTATTGTTTGACCTGATACTAACAATATCTTCCTAATGTTGCAGAAGTGGGCTTTAAAGTCATCCATGTCCTCCTAGTGACATTAGTAACTTCCACGTTTGGCCTCAAGTATATCGCTAGAGTCTCTTGTATTGTGTTCCAATTCCCCTTTCTCCTCAAACTTATAATCTGTCTCATTGGCTGACTTCCAAATGTTTTGAAACCTCCACTTCAGAAAGAGTACATTGTCCCAGCTGCCTTGAAAACCTTTAGACCTCTGTACACTTGAAAATGTGAATCTTTAGATTAATGTTCCCTACCATGTGTGGTAGTTTAAGGACATGTTACACATTTAAATATTAAAGCACCTAACAGCTTGATGTGGAAAGCCAGCTTATAACAAAACAGGGTAATGATGACAAAATGTTAATTAAATTTTCCTTGTAAAATTTTTATTTTCAGTCTGAATGATCCAGTACAGCAGTGTTGCTAGCTAAAAGCAGGCTATCTGTTCAGCTACGCTGGCTTTTCTCATTATTGATCCTTGACATTTAGTTCATGTGCATACTTAGACTGTTGCAAAACAAATCACTTGAAAACATTCATAAATAAAAATCGTTCCTGTTAATTGCAAAACTCTCTCCTGGTGATACCTTCTGATGTCATGGTTAGGTTTGGAATCTGAATGAGTTCATTAGGAACACAAGTATTGCCAATTCTTCATATGTGAAACCTCTTATTCATCCAAAGCTATGGAAATAGAAGTCATTAGTTTCGTTAAAAAATGTCCCTTTACAAAAAGACATGATGAAATTGACTAGCTGTTTATTCAAGTAGTAGTATTTTAAAAGTGTTTACATCAATAAAATCCCTGATTTCTTCTGGGAGCTATATAACTTTATTAATGCTTTACTATTTACCTACTGAATTTTTACCCCCTATCAAGAAGTTTCTCTAAGAGCAAAGGAGAGAATAAAGAGCCTGCCCTTGTAGATCCTGGTGCCTATTATTCAATTTAGTGTCTACATATAAAGTTTGTTTTAATGTTTGTGTGTGTGTGTGTGTGTGTGTGTGTGTGTGGTGAATGTGCTTGTGTCTGATTGCACATATGTGGACGTCAGAGAACAACATACGTGAGTCAGTTCTCCCCTAGACCATGTGGGTCCTGGAGATTGAATTTAGGTTGTCAACCTTAGAGGCAAGTCTCTTCACCACTAAGCAGTCTCTTAAGTCTGAGACAAGGCTTAGTGTCAAAATTACAAATGCATCATGGCTATAAATGCATTAAGTATCAGAAAGCATTCATTAAGTTAGCATATTAGAAATTTTAAGAGTAGTTTGTGGTCCTGCAATGCAAACTCATTAGATTAGGGGTTAGTATGCTGAAGCCCCAGAGAGAAGAAACTCATCTAGACTCATTGGTTGTCTCTTGTAGAGCTGGACCAGAAGGCAGCTCATGACTCTTCTCAGCCCAGTCAGCCTACTTCATGCAGAGGAAGGCCTCTGAGAAAAGGTCAGCCTTGACCTTAAAGAAATAGCACTATACAGAGTAATGATCTGGGTCTAGAAATTTGTGTTTCTTGTATTTTTTCTAGGTTTCTCTTGTTTTAAAATTCCCTATTTCTCCATTTAGATTAATAGAACAGAGAGAATAATAACATAAGTGATTATAATGAAAGTCATAATAATGAATGAACGTTCCCAAATTTCTCTGTCTTAAACCTTTTAAAAGCACTTTACTTATAGTTATTAACTCACTGACCTACCCAATAATCTTAAATGATGAACTGTCTGTTGTTATTTAGATAAGGCATCTGTCTTCTACAAAGGCCAAAATATCCTGCCATAGCCAGCATTTAGATCTTTAGCTCTAAGTATAGTTTTGAACTCTCTGATCTTGAGGCAAGATGAAGTGGACACATCTTTATATAAATCAGAAAAACCTGTAATTATTTACATCTATCAACATAGAAATTAGCCTCTGTCTTATATGGACTCATGATTGGCAAGAAGCTGCACATTTCAGCAAGCTCTTCTTGTGACCTCAGTTGCCCAACTGGGCCAAGACAATGATAACAGTTCATCATTTAAGATTATTGAGTAGGTCATATTGGGAGTGGGGGGGGCAGTAAGTGGAGCGGAAGATATGAGAAAGAGAAGGGGAGGAGAGGAGAGGAAAGCATGTGGGACTAGGAAGATTGATTCAGGGGAGGAATAGATGAGAGAAAAGAAAGACAGATAGAGGCAGATAGAGACAGAGACAGAGAGAGACAGAGAGAAAGGAGAGAGACAGAGAGAAAGGAGAAAGAGACCATAAAAAGAGGGAGCCATTATAGGTTTGAAGAGAAAACTGACTCTAGAGAAATTTCCAGAGACCTACAAGACTGACCCCAACTAACAATTTGAGCAACAGTGGAAAGACTACCATAAATGCTCTTCCCTAATAATGAGATTGATGACTAACTTATCCACCATCATAGAGCCCTCATCTAATAGCTGATGGAAACTGAGGCAGACACCCTACACAGGGAATGTGCTTCCAAAGTCCTTTTGTGCACCAGGGATACATCCTGGTTCCACTGTCAGAGGTCTCTTAGACTGCTCAGGCCTTCTAACCGAGACCTGTGTTCAGGGCGTCTGAGTCAGTCCAATGCTGGATTCCCAGCTATCAGTCTGGGGGTCCATTAGCTCCTCCTTGTGCAGGTCAGCTGTCTCTGTGGGTTTCTGGTCTTGTCCAGAAACCTGGTCTTGTAGCCTGGTCTTGTCCTCCCTCTCTGCATCTGGATTCCAGTTCAGCTCAATGTTTATTGTATTTGTTCTATGTTTCTCTTGTTTTAAAATTCCCTATTTCTCCATTTAGATTGATGGAACAGAAGAGTGAGGTGGCATACAGTCAAGGGACAGGGAAAACATGCTAGTAGTTAATCTAGACATGTTCTTCTGTACAAACTTACATTCAGTAAACAAAGTGAAAAGGTAAATAGACATTTCTAAAGCTAGCAAGGAACAGACACAACACACAACTCTAAAGAAAAAAATATAGATAATGTGAGCTAGTAACTAATCAACCATGGTTAGAATGAATCCCTTGTCTGTATGCTGGGGAATCCATATTACACCTTTAACTGGTCAAAGTCATGTACTAGATGTAGTGTGAAGAATTTAGAGTAGTTATAAGTAAGACTTAACATTTGTCTAGGCTTGGAGAAATTGACCTTTTGGAATGGGCTTTCCTTTGATCCCCTATCAATGTCCTCTAGCTCCTTTTAGTACTGATTCTGCTAATAAAATGGTTGCAGAAATCACTATTAAGTGCATGGGATCTGCAATGAAGTATATGTTGCATACACGAATAGCTTTTCTTTGTGTTACTTGGTGAACTTTAAGTATTTATCTGTCACCTTTGTTTTCTTTTTATGTTATTTACTAGTCCCCTATTAAGTGTGAGGTTTGGGGTGCTGGAATGTGGTTTGCTACTATCGTATTAGCTTGTCATTCTAGGTTCTGATTGGAAGTAGCTAAGTTTCTCAGATGATCAGGTATAATTTGCTGCTGCTCAGACAAAATAAATGTCTAATACTGCACAGCCCATGTTAATTCTAACTGTTATATAGAAATTATTGGGCTTAAACTACAGAACAATAAATTCTTGTGACACCATTATAAACCTTGAATATTGCTAGTTCTCAGCACCATGCTTTCTCTGCATTTTGTTTCTTTCTCTCCTTCCCACTCACTCTCCCTCTTTCTCTTTGTGTCCTTCTACCCGTTTGTTTCTTTTTTCATGTTTGCTTACATAACAATTAGGAAAATGAATTAAACTTGTGTTAATTTGGTCTAATAATGCTATTTCTGTCTAGAGAATATGTGGGGTGATTGCTAATGCCTGCTACAATGAAAGTAAATGTTTGCTAATGTCAATAAAATAGTTAAATAGCAAGTTTGATGAGGTTGATGTGCTTTTAACATCACATCTAACCTTAACTTAACATGTTGTTCACAGGGTAACTCACTCTTACTCATTTTCCCGCACTTACACCTTTCTAGCACTGAAAGTCTGATATTAAAAAATTCATTAGACTTTGGTGACAGGATGAATGATGAATTATATCTAAATCTGAAGATGGGATTTTATCAACTTCAGAGATGGAGTAAGTGATGAAGTAATGTTGTACTTAAGCATATTTAGCTGTTGTGTTCAAACAATGTTAGATCAAAAGCTGGTCTGGGTATATGTGTGAGTGGATGAATAAACAAACTAGAGGAAGAGGATTATGAGGTACCTTCAGCTCATCTAGGAAGCATCACTTGCTTGAGTGCTGATCACCTTTAGAGTTCAATGCATTATTATACTTCAGGCACCTTATATCATGTGCATTAATTGAAATTGTGCATTAAAATGAAATTGATAACTGAAGTGTTAAATCCCCAGATACTAATTTCACCTCATGTATTTTCTTTCATAAAATACATTTAATTTTGCCAAAATTTGACTATTTGAAATGTATGGTTCCGCAAATTGTTACAGAATCAACATGAGAAGCCCCCATCTTACCCCTACACTCTCCCTGTTTGGATAGAGTTTCTTCACCATTACCCCATTCTCATATCTGTAACCACTGATACTTTTGCTATCACTTTGTTTTTCACTTTGTAGCAATAAATATACATTCCATGTGCCTTTCTTCTACGACTTAGGGTGATTAACCCCTCCTTAGGCAGTCTGGTCATTCCATAGTTCAGGAGATAATGCTGAACTTAGTGTGGTTACCTAATCAGCAGATCACATTGTACCCTGGAATTCCTGTAGTCAAGCCATCCTCCTGTCTTAGTCTCCCAAGTGGCTAGGATTACAGATGTATACCACCATTTCAGGATGCCTACCTTCTTTAAACCAATGCTTTTTGGGATTCTCCATTTTATTGCATATTTTTTTTTAATTTTATTCCTAGTAGTCTATAATAGAGGTAAGCAGTTTTTTTTTATGTCTTAAGTTATCAATGAAACTTTGGTTGTTTCTAGTTTGGGGCCATTATTACAATTGATATTGCTATAAAATATTAAATTTAGTTTATATATTCTCATTGTGTAGTATATAGGAGTACAACTGCTGAGTCTTATGTGTTTTCACATTCCTAAGTAGTCATATTGTTTTACAACTCCATCAATTATACACAAGAATTCAAGTTTCTGTTTTGCCATTAAAATTGTGTGGTATGGCCTTTTCTGGCTGCCATTCTTCACCTGGCAGTATGCATTAATGGCCCCTCTGTGTCTTTTCAAAACTCAATAGCACATTTCTTATTATTCATTTATGTTTATATTTGCTGCAGAGTAATTGTTCTTAGGAATAATATATCATAATTTATCTCTTACCTCTTGAAGGCAGGCATCTGAAGAAAGCTGCTATGAATATTCCTGTGCAGGTTTTTGTATGGACATAAAATGAGTAGATATCAAGGATCATGGCTGGTGGTGAGAGTATGCCTGTTTTTGTAATTGACTATGGAACCTTCTTTGGAGTGGTTGTGTCACATTGCAGTGCCACTAACAAGGATGGACAATTCTCATTGCTCCCTGTCCTCATCATTTGCTGTTGACATTTTGATTTTTCTCACTATGACAGGTGTGTGAGCTTGTGTTTGTGTTTGTGTGTGTGTGAGAGAGAGAGAGAGAGAGAGAGACAGAGAGACAGAGAGAGAGACAGAGACAGAGACAGAGAGAAACAGAGACAGATTTATTGCTTAAACTCACAATTACGTAATGATGTATGATATTGATAATTTTCTGAATTTTAGCCAACTGTGCATTTGCTTTGATGTGGAGGTTCTTCTCCTTTTTTTTTTACTCATCTGTTCACATTTTTTTCCTTATTATTTTTTTTCCTTAAAGTGTTCTAACAATTTTTCACATTTGTCAGGTAGGTATTTAATAAATATTTTATCCCAAACTATGATATGAATTTTCTTATTTTAAAGTGTTTTTTTATATATAAAACAGATTTTTAAAATTATAATCAAGTTTGTCTCTTAGGATTTTTTGAAATTGGTTTTACTATGATCATTTTATCTAAAATCTTACCATCTGACCCATGCTCACCTAGCTTCTCTTCCATATTATTTTCTTGGAGTTTTACAGTTTTTGTCTTAGTTACGGTTTATGTTGCTGCAAGGAAGAAACACCATGACCAAAGCAAGTTAGGGAGGAAAGGATTTATTTGGCTTACACTTCCTTGGCACTGTTCACCATCAAAGGATGGCCAGGCAGGAACTTATACAGGGCAGGAACCTGGAGGCAGGAGCCAAGGGAGAGGACTTGGAAGAGTGCTGCTTACTGACTTGTTTCTCATGTCTTACTCAGCCTGCTTTCTTATAGTACACACAACTGGCAGCCCAGGTAATGCACCATTATCAAGGGGCCTTATATCATCAATCACTAATTAATAAAATACCATATAGACTCACTCATAAACCAATCTTACATAGTCATTTTCTCCGTTGAGGTTTCTCAGATGACTTTAGCTTGTGTCAAGTTGACATAAAACAGTTAAGACAGCTCTATAAACTTTTTCCCTTTAGAATTGTTTTAAGTAAAGTGGATATTTAATGGCTCACGTGTTCTTTGTTACCTTTTTAAAAAGACTATTCTTTCTTGAGTTGCCTTTGCTACTGTCTTGCCATTGATTAGTGGTGTATTTTCTATGTGTATTTCTGGGCTCTTTATTCTCTTCTTCTAGCTGTTTGTCCCTGTGTAAGTATCAAGGTTCTATAGCTTCGTGGTGACAGCTGAATTGAGGTAGTGCTAATTTGTGGACTTTTCTTCAACACGGTGCTATTTTTGTCTCCTTTTCTTCTCACCTGAACTTTAGAAACAGCCTGTTGATATCTATAGAACAAGTTTCCGTGTTAAAGACTGCACTCAGTCAAAAGGTCAAATTTGAAAAATTTGAACAAGGAATATATCCCTGTCATGTAGCTTTTCAGTTTCTTCCATCTGAAATTTGTAGTTATTCTCATAAAGATCTTACAGACATTTTGAAGCCTTACGTGCCCCCCCACCACTTCCTTTCTTCCCACCTCTCTTCCGCTCTTTTGTTTGTTTCATGTTTTCCTGTTTTGTTTGTGCTGATTTGATGTCCTTTTGACATTCACATTACTGTAGGGCTCTTCTTTCACATAGCATTTTCTTGACATTAGGTACTGAAGAATGTTCCATCCTCATCCTTTCTGTCTCCTTGCTTTGTCTTCATATCAGCTGATCTTACAGATACTGTGTTCTTTCCAGAGAATGATTTCAGTATAACACCTGGTGCTAGGTTAAGTCAACACTACTGAGATGTGACTTAAAGTCCTCTTCATTTAACAACAAAGAAAAATATGAGTCGATTACTACTTATTGTATATGTTTGTGGATGTCATACCATCTCCTTCTCCATTCTGTCACTATGTGAATGGGTCTGATCATCTTTCCCTGGTTACCTCTAACCTCTCCAGCAGTGCTCAACCTGTCTCTCTCCACATTACATACATACATACATACATACATACATACATACATACATACATACATGTTGTGTGTGTGAGAGAGAGAGAAGCTTTATCTGTTCATACCATATACATTTTTGTCTGACAATGTAGTAAGTAAAATTAAAATAATTGGAATCAATCACCTTTACAAATATTAGAAGGCCAGTGCATTTCTGTCATGCTTTAGTATTGCAGCAGGGTAGCCCCATTCCGTGGGATTCTCAATTGAAGCACCGGCAACAGCAATTCAATGAGATTTCCTTAGAAACGACAAAGCTGTTGCAGTAGATTCAGAATTGGTATTGCCTATAATTTCTTCAGAGAAATCCTTTCACTGCACACATTTCTAATGAAAGGAAAACTTTAAAAAATATTTTTAATATGGCTAAGTGTTATGGGAAAAATAGAAAAAAAAAGGGCAATGAGAGAAACAAAACAATAGTAGCTTAATTTTGAGCACATTTTTGTCCCCTTCACACTTTTTTTTTCCTATCATTTTAATAGGTTGAGAGAACATCAAAAGAGACTGCTAAAAGCTAATTGCCTCATTGCCTCTATGGTGATTAGATAGATGCAGTAAAGCCAGTCCTGAACCCAGCTCCTGTTTTGAAGCATTTGGCTTCTGAGTTGAGTTTACCCTGGAGCAAGAGCCAGGCTTCCTTCTCAGGCAAGCAGTATAAGCCTGGGAGGTCATTTCTAGGAGCATGGGCCTGGGCAAATGTCACTGGTAATAGCCTAGGTGTTGGGACTTCTGTGTTCTGTCACAGTATCCTCGGAGTAAGTGCGTTTTTGTTCCTTCTCTGCAATGTCTGTGGAATCCTGCTAGGAACCACTTATATTGTCAATAATTTTTACAATTCTTCTGTTTGATTAACAGTAAGTTTCTGTCTTCTCTCCTTCCTTCCTTCCTTCCTCCCTTCCTTCCTTCCTTTCTTTCTTTTTTCTTTAAAATCAAGAATAATATGTTCTCTCCTTCAGTAGCTTCAGAATTGTGACACTGCTTTGTAGTGGCTAAAATTATAACTAGAGGGGAAAGTGATGAGTAAGAAGTTCAAATATCCCAAATACATATTTTCTAAGTGTAACTGACATTTTACCTTCTTCCTTCATTGTAGACTAAAATTTACACATGGTTTTTGTTTCCTGGGCAAAAATACAAATGATCTTTGGTCATTTGTATGGGACATTGATAGGGCCACTCTGGCTGCTTGGTTATTTGCTGAGTATAGATAACTTCAAATGTATATGTGGTTCCTAAAATAATTATCTTAGGATAACATGTCTCAGGAAGGAATTCATTCCTGCCTGGCAAAGCCACATGATATAGGGAGAGAGGCTAAATTAGAGGCTCCCTTTCAAACATTAATTATAATAAGTAATATTGCTATAATTCTTTTTTTTTCAGAAAATTGTGTGCCATTTATTTTCAAATATCTTAAATTTTATACTAAAAGAAAAGATATCCTATAAAATATCTGATGTACACGTACCTAATATATTTTGACCTCAGTATTAAATATTATATTTTGTTTTTGACTTTTGTTTTTAGGACACTGTTTCCCCCAGCCTGTTTTCTAAGTCATCGAGCTTGTTTGTTGACAATATTATATCTTTGCCTTGTAGATTAAGATCATTCCCTGCTTGGAGCCTGTTCTCCAGCATACAACTTAGGACACTTTCATCTTCTGCATTCATCAAGGCTCATGTGAATACTGCACAACACAGGGAATTAGTGTTAGGCTCTGTCTCATCACAGAGGGTTGAATAATTGCAGATCAATCTGTCCCTAACCTATGTTGCTTCTTCTGGATTGCCTGTGTGTCCGATGGGTTTCTGTAGAGGACTGATCCCAAATATCCCCCAGGCCAAGGACTAGACTATGCACTGTGCCAGCCACAGAAACTCCACACACAGAACATCCACTATGCTCTTCTTACCTCCCTTTCCCCTCTCCTCCTCACTCCTTCTTCTCCTTTGTCCCTCCTTCTTTCTCTCTTCTTTCCTCTCCCCCCATTCTCCCCCCCTTCACTCCATAAAGCTCCAGTTTTTAAGAATTTTAACTGTGTGTGTGTTTAATCTAGGAAACACCACCAATATTATTTTCTTGCACCAGCAGTGAATAAAATCAGCCTCGTTGCTTTGTGTACCAATTGCTACCTTCAAGTGAAGCAGAAGTCTTGGTCCCTGGTGGTGTCCACTAGTGTTGTTTTCGTTTGTAGGCAGTTGTGTGTTGCCTGTCAGATAAAGTTGGGGAACACTAATGGGAAATGAAATGGATCCTTAAGTGCCATAGAACAGTTTGGGAGCAGGGATTGCAAGGGCAGAGGGCAAATAGGAAGGAACAGGAAATAGATTGGAATGCATGATGTGAAATCCACAAAGATTCAATTTTATTTTTTTTAGGGAGTATATCAGAAGCCTTTGAATGTTGTATTTTAAATGGGTGAATTATATGGTATGTCAATTATATATTCATAAAGCTGCTTTAGGAAAATGTATTTGAAAGCTTAAAAAGTAGCTGCAAGCACCATTTTACAGGTGAGGAACTCAAGACCCAAACCGGAAATGGGACTCTACAATGGAGTATATATATTCTTTCTGTCAAAAAATACTTCATTGTATTTTGATATCATGAATATATTTTGCCACAAGAAGAAAACATATTTTATTTTGTATTTTGTCACAGAGTATGGTGGGAACTCATTGCATCTTGGTAAATCTGAGTAAATAAAATTGTAAAATGTGAAAAAAAAAAAGAAGCCATAGAATAGATGACATGGTTAATGTGTTTAGCTGTTAGAGATTGCTATGTTACACTCACCATGAAATAAATGGAGTGGGAGACTAAATATGACAGGATTTCACGTATATTACACTGAAAGATAAGAGCCAGTGATGCCACAAAACTGTTCCTTGTTTTAGCTATGGCTTTATAAAGGCCTAGCTTAGAGCCATCTCTCTCTCTCTCTCTCTCTCTCTCTCTCTCTCTCTCTCTCTCTCTCTCTCTCTCTCTCTCTCTATCTCACACACACACACACACACACACACACACAGTGTATTCTAAATATTATACCACAACTCTATACAAAGTTTTAAGCTTTTGTTTTCCCTGACAAAACACTAGCAGTACGCTAAAAGAAACACTGACTGAATCTTTAAGAAGAGTATGGGGATAATTTCAGTAATTTAAAAAGATGTTGCTTCCTATAATAAAAACTGACTCCTTTTCTTTTATTTACTTGAATAAATGCTTGCAAACACCTTCAAATTAAATTGAAATGCACCTAATCCATGTTTTTCTGAAGGACTTGATTCCCTGTTTTCAAGCACATTTGTTTTGGAATTCTGAGCTATTTATATGTAAATGAAAATCTCTTGTAATTGGCACCGGGAGAGCCTGTGAGAAGCCCAGGCAACTCTGCTAAATGGCAGGCTTTCCCTGTCTGTTATACATTCGTGATGGCAAGCGAGGGCAAACAGTTTGATCCTCCCTCGTGTCAGCATCACTCCTGGTAATAAAAGGAAGAAAAGGGAAACTTTATGTTAAGAATTGCATGGTGAAGTTTTTTTGTGACACATCATTTTAGACAGAGCTGCCAGCTTTGATAGGAAGCAAAAAGCAATCATTAACTTTTAACTACTTGGGATAGGGACTTAAATTATTTGCTTCAGGTGGTTGAGTTAAGCTAAAATTGTGAATGGCTTTGGTCATCAAAGACTAAGTTTTATTAAATTTTATTTTTAAAAAATTTGTAGTTTGAGATCTTGGTAACAAGTGTACCAAAGGAGTTTTTCTGTTTTTGCAACGTTCCTAATTTTTATGTGTAGAAAGGGAAAATATCACTGGATGATCTTCTAGGGAAATAATATCTACCAGTGTTCAGTACCCAGGTGATTTGTTCCATGTTTCAACTTTAAGGAGAAAAATTAATTTGGTGAAGAGTGTGTGTATGTGTGTGTGTGTGTGTGTGTGTGTGAGAGAGAGAGAGAGAGAGAGAGAGAGAGAGAGAGAGAGAGAGAGAGAGAGAGAGAGAGAGAGAGAGAGCGAGCAGAAGAATAAAGAAAGTAAGACTTGGACCCCAAGATGGCTCAGGGCAGGTTGGCACTTGAGACCAAGCCTCATGACCCAGGTTTAATACCAGGGACCCACATGGTGGGAGGAAAGATCTAATTCCTGCAAGTTGTCCCTCTACCTCCATAAACATGACCTACACAAAATCCTGACCCCACAAGCACACTAGATAGATGTTTTAAATATAATGTGAGCCGTAAGTATTGGACCACTGGTCTCAAATACCCTATAGGTGTGGTCTTGATCAGCTCCTGGGAGGAGCTGACTCTTGACATGCTTTCTGAGGGGCAGGAACTGGAATGGGAGGTGTGAAAACAGGGCAGAGATTCCTAACAGTGAGTATCAAATTAGTTACAATGAAATAGTTTTAAGGTCAAAAAGCTGGCTAGCTATCTATTCACATATCTGTCTGCTTACAGACTGTTCTAGTAAATTCTTTGCTAGTCTTGAGAGCCAACTGGCTGCTGAGGCTCAGCAGAAAACAGGGTCTTCAGATGGCCCTGTGGATGTTACTGTCAATCTGTAAGCCAGAGTGGACATTTGGATGACAGTCACATCCTGACTTTCATCTGTAGCAACTTCGTAGCTTTTCCTTTTCTAAATCGTGGTTTCTTAAAATTTCCATTTGCCAGTAACTCAAGGTAAGAGAAGCATACAAGTGAGACATTGACTGGCAGTAACCCATAATGATAGTTACTCTAAAACAGTTCTTCAGAACACATGCAATTTTACCGTTTATTAAAGATGAAAGCAAACTTGCATCACAATGAGATGGATAAACCGATTTGATTTTACATAGAAACTGAGAGCTTGCGTGACAATGTTGCTGAGAAGAGCATCTCACATACCCACATAGCACAAATGGGAGGAGTGTGTTGACGGCTATTGTAGAAATGGTTGGAATCGTGTCTTAATCTTAACCCAGATTTCATTTAGCAATGTTTTATGAACCTCAAGTCAGCAACTCAAACAGCTTTTTATAAAATGAAACATCTTAATATAAACCTTAAGTATTCTGATTTGATAGCTACATGGTGAATAACGGTGGTCTGAAATGTTGTTTTTGTTTCTCACAATTTAACCATTATATTTCTACTAGAAGAAAATTGCTTGTATGTACAGTAAAAATACTGTAGTTCATAGCAGTTGATAGTCTCAAGTTGTTGTTTGCTGGCCCTAAGTATGTGATGGCATTCAGACAGTGAAGTTAGTACCTGAATTCAATATCAAGGCTATAGTCATGTAAGACAACAGGGAATGTGGTGAGAAACACCCCAGGTTCATTATAACAGTTGGATATGTATTAATTTTTAAATTCTACATTGCTGGTTGGAATGATAAACAGTTTTGTAGTTCCTTAGCTAAACATGCCCTACTTTAGAAATCAGCTATTTCACAACTAGGTATCTACATAGAGAAACGCAAGTATGTTATAGTCATAACTATCTGATTCGTAATGTCTCAAACTAGCATAAATTCAAATGTTCATCAACAGTAGGTGGGCAGATAAACAGACTCTAATGTAGCCACCTATTTAAATACTACTACTAGCTAAAGAGTACCTGAAGAGACCTGGTTTCAACCCCACTCCCCAAAAAGAAAAGAAATATTACTAGTCAGCAATAAAGAGGATATAAACTTCAGGTAGGATGAATGGCCAGATAAATACGCTGAGTTAAAATATTGTGCTGGTGTTGGAGAAAATATCAGCAGATGTAAATGACACACAGTCAATTATCATGGAGGTTCTTCTGGTTTTTTTTATTTGTTTGTTTGTTTTTCAGGAAAAAAAACCAAAAACAAATCCTGATGATATATTAATTTTCTGTGGCTGCCTTAAAAATCAAACTACAAACTACATGTTTTGAGGCATTAGCTTGCAGTCCCTGTGCAGGTCTAGAGGTGGTGTCACGCTTTCCAGTAGAGAAGCTCTGGGATAGAATTAGTTCTGCCCCTTGGCCATTGCTATTCCATGAGTAGTTTCAGCATTGTTCTTTGCTCTGAATTCACTCTGTCCTGGCCTCACCTCTAACGCAGACACCCTTTAAGACCTCTTGCATGGACTTGGGTTAGGGCACATCCAGATCTTCAGTGATAAGTTTAATGAGTCTTCAGCATTTTCCAAATAAGGTGATGATTGATATACCCAATTCCAAAATTAGGATTCAGACGTATTTTTTTGGTGGCCACCATTCAGTCACCTACACCATATTAATCTCTTTGTAGAAAACCCTAGAAAATCCAAACTTGTACATAGTAGGTAAAATGGGAGACTAACATGGGTGGGCTTTAAGGATTGGTTACCAAAGGGTTTTTAGGACATCTAGGGAACAGCAGGTGTGCTTTGCTTTGGTCATCTTCACAGTAATGGCTTCACAAGAGTGTATGTCTGTTAGAACTGAACCAGGGATGGAGAAATGGCTCAGTGGGTAAAGTGCTTAGTCTGCAACTCTGAAGCCCTGAGTTCAGATCCCCAGCACCTAAGTAAAGGCTGCTATGGTTGTGTGTACCTATAATCTTAGCACTGGAAAGGGAGGCGGTGGAGAAACAGTGCCAGCCAGTCTAGCCAATTGATGAGCACTGAATTCAGTGAGAGATCCTGTTTCTAAACTTAAGATGGAGAGAGAAGTTGGAGAGATGAAACACCATTTAAGAGCACTGGCTGATTTTTCCCGAAGATCAGTATTCCCTTCCCAGCCTCTACATGGTGATTAACAACTGTTTGTAACTCCACTTCCATGGGATTAGTGCCTTCTGGCTTCCTTGGGCACCAGGCATGTACATGGTGTCCAGATGTACCTGCGGGCAAAACACCCACACACATACAAATAAAATAATAAAATAAAAGATAAGATGGAGAATGACTGGAAAGACACTAGATGAAAACCTCTGGTTTCCACACGCATGTGTATGCACACAATTCCTTATACATATATGCACTATATATACATGTGTGTACCCTCTTTCATACATGAAGCCAGATTTACACTTTACATATCTAGTATTTCTCATGTATCAAGACTAGTTTGCTAAAATTTTTAAATAGGATATGGTGTAAATAAAAATTTGACTTAAAATTTTACTTTATTTTGGTATAACCAGCATCCCTCCCCCACCCAATGCATGATAAGTGATTGGCTCATAATCTAGAGGTAGAACTGGCGTGGCTAGTATTTTTGTGTCTGTTAATTTCTGTGTTTGGAGTACATGTCTACAGATTATGTACTTTACTTTCTATTAACTTGTATGATAAGAATATAATTGTCTATGTCCTCAGTCATCTCTTGAAATTGGTCGTACCCCCCTGGAATCATTTGCCCTCTTTAACCTTTGATTAGAGTGTGGCATCCAGATGCCCATGTGATTCCACACCATCGTGTAGCTCTCTAAATATCATTGAAGAAATTTTAAATTTTCAAATAAAGGGGCAGTTTTCAAAGCAATACTTTAGATCATGTCCTGATTTGTTTCTTACTACCGCAGCACTTGAATATTAAAATATCACTTTGGCAAGGAGATGATGTCATTGCTGAGACAGAAAATGTGAAGTCAAACCCTACTTTCAATAAGCCTTTATGATATTGCAATGCTAAGCAAGCAACAGAGCTTTCTTTCATGGCGTTGTGGTTGGAGGTATCGAGGCCGATGTAGAGGCAGGTGTGGTGGAAGGTGTAGAGGGAGGAGTAGAGAAAGTGTGGAAGCTCCTCAGACCCTGCTTTCTACATCAAATCCTCATGCCCACAGTAGCATGCTCACAGGGCAGGGTGTTCTGTGCCCACCTGGCCCCTTCAGTTGTATGTGGCTGTGCTGTGCATAAGCAGCTGATACAGAGCTGTGAGGCTGGCTTGTATAGTGTCTAGCTCACAGTTCAGAAGAGGGTTGATTTAACTTTAACTTTATGCATTGTTTGCTGTCTTTCTCCTTCAATTTTGTAACATCATTCCATTAATAGAAAGAAAGATCAGCATTCAAATTGAATGGAATTTATTTCTGATTAGAGATCTAGAATTTTTTTTAATAGGGTGTATAAGGTCTGCTGCCTGGGGATTTGCGGAAAGCAGCTATAGTGACTTGGGCAGTGTGTGTTCTAGCATGTAGCAGTGCCCCTGTAAAGCAGAGAGAATCCTCAAAGAAGGCTAATCTTGTTAGTGAGACCTTGTTAGGGTTATCGCGGAAATGTTTTTATTCCGGTCCAATGCTTGCAGTGGGTGGCACATGTAACAACAGTGTTTCATAGCAGGAGCTGGGTATCTTACAATGCCCGAGGAGTGGAGTTTAAAAAGCCCTGCCCCTTCCCAGTCTTTCTGGAAGCCCTCCTGCTCACTTTCTTGCTCCCAGACTGAAAAAACAAAACAAAAATAACACTTTTGAGGAATATATAACTTGTGACATGAATGATCTTCTGGAATGTGTGGAATATCACATGAAGCCCTAGACAATTGTTGTGTTTGCTGTCCTGGGCCAATGAGAACTTTCCTGAAATTGTGTGTCTGGAGAGCAGCTTTCTGCTGTTCCCATCTTGTTGCTATGTACACACCCTTGTCAGTTTATGGATATTCACATCTAAGCTCATGACCCAACTAGACAGACCTGAAGCAGGCCTAGGAATGGCTCCAGCTTCAGCCTGGCTAGATGGCTGAGATTAGCCAGTTTTAGATTTCTTGGAAAGGACACCAGCGTGATGTTCACCACAGATAATTCTACTTAAGAAATGTTGTCAGTTGATTATGGGGAGTATGGAATCAAATTATAAGGAGTATTTATTATTCATACCTTGCCTGTTTCCAGATGCAGTTTTCTGAGGCTTATAAAAATAAATATTTGCTGAATAAAGGAGAAAATGAAAAGCGGGAAAAGAGAAAGGAATGGTAGACTGGCTTACATCAGTGACTTCATCTCTTTTGAGGAAGTTGTTGATCTATAATTGAAATAATGTTGTTGTTTCCTGATTTAAATGATAGTATGTTTTTGGTACACTGTCTGTAATAAGCATTAGCATTCAGAATTGTATGGTTATAGATAAACCAGTTAATGATCACAACTTGGCTTTCATGGAAGTACTTGAATATCTGTGAAGTTAAGTACTTCATCAACTGGTCTTACTACAAATTGATATTAGATTTCAAAATGAGCAAAAGCTTAAGAATCACTTTGTGGCACTTCCTTAGTTTTTCCAAGAAAAAATTTGAACTATTCCAGTCACTGATTTCAGAATGCTGTCTGCCTCCTTCTTCCCTAGACATTTTTTATAAACATCTCATGTGAAATGGAAGATTCATAATATTACTTTAGCATTCTTATTGTGTTGTGTTTACTATATTAGAAACAGTCATTGAATTTTCTTCCCTACACTAGTTATATATGTTCCCACATCTTCATGCCTAGAATATATTGTTTAAATATGAGGCCTGATACAAAGGTGAAATAATTTTCATAAAGTCCTGGAAAGGCAATATATTCTAGTTTCTAGTTCTCTGTGGAACTACAGATTTCCTTCTCTCTCTCTCTCTCTCTCTCTCTCTCTCTCTCTCTCTCTCTCTCTCTCTCTCTCTCTCTGTTTTAATAATATATTCATCGTGTAAAATGCACTGCTTAGGCAAGGTGGGAATTCAAGTATGCAAACTACATGGTGTCTATTTATTACAAAGTTCTTAGTCCAATAAGAGGCTTATAAAATATGCAATATACAGTATAGCAATTATAATTTGATATGTAGTATGCTATAATGGGATGGAAGCTCCATTCCTCCAGTAACTTATATCTGTATTTTCATCATCATATTCCAGTCTGGCCCATCATGAGCATGTAATAAATGCCTGTTGGGTATGTGAGCAGAGTTTTAGCTGGAGAAGCAGCATCCCAGTGCTCAGGAAATGCTGGATGGGAAGGATGGCATTGTAGTGGTGATGGGACAAATGGCAATATTCCAGAAAGAAATTGCAAGTATGAACCAGGCATGCAGGAAGAAGGATCATTAAATTTCCTTCAGTGCTGTCCTGGGGACAATTAGCAGTGTCAGCAGGCCAGCTTCCAGAAGCCCCTTAGGAATGGGCTTTCCACATGAAGACTGATTCGCATACCACCTCTGCCAACATGCTGTAACTCTCCAGGCATGCATCTGACTTTCTTTTGTGTTTCCTTTCAACCTTGCCTTTTCTTTTCTAATGTCATGTTCAAAGGAAGCAGAAGACCCATAGAAGAGAAGGCTAAATCGTTTTTTCTTTCAGTTTGACTTCTTGGTTCTTTGAAAAGTAGGTGGAGACCCCCTTGCTACCTGCCTCCTCCTCTACCCCTTCCTGGATGCCTCACGCCTGCATGAGCTCCCCTGAGGATAGGGGTGTGACTTAGCCACTGCAGCTTCCCTGCTGAGCTTCTCTCATTTCTGACTTCTTTCTATTCTTCCTGCCCTTTGCCCTGCTGACTGAACTCAGTTCAAGCAAGGAGAGGGAGCCTGAGCCTGCAGCTCCACAGACAAGGGTACCCTGCAGCAAATACAAGGGAGAGCAAGCTGCATGCCCCCACCCTCCTCCCTTCTCAGCAGTCTTCCAGCTCTCATCCACCAGGCATTTCCTTCACTCAATGTTGATTTATTTACACTCTCTCTTCACTTAACACGTTTACTGAGTGTTTATATTAGGCTAGGACCTAGCTGCTAGGTGCTCAGAATGCCAAGACATTGGTCTCAGTTTTCTGAAAGCAAAGATGTCTACACAGCACCAAGCACTATGTGAACATGTTCATCACATAGAGCTAGCCAACCTAAGTTGCAATTTGTCATAATTAACTGGCAAATTTGTTAGGAAGACTAAACCATTGCCTATGTAAGTAAGTGTAGCATTAAACAAAATGTCATTGTGAGATGATATTGATTTAAGGTTTTTGATGCATTAAAAAACCATGTTTTTTTGGTTTTTTCTTTCTTTTTTTTTTTATTTACAAGAGGCTATAGACTACTTATAGTAGCCAAATGTATGGTGTAAATTTTGGTTTATCCCTTTACTAGCTGTGTGATATAAGGCAGATTATTATTCGTCAACATTAGATTGTTTATATACAAATTTGGAACCACAATATTACACATCTTTAGGGCCTATTT
This sequence comes from Cricetiscus sungorus, assembly GCA_030556225.1. Classification (NCBI taxonomy): domain Eukaryota; kingdom Metazoa; phylum Chordata; class Mammalia; order Rodentia; family Cricetidae; genus Cricetiscus; species Cricetiscus sungorus. The sequence goes on along the minus strand of JANBXA010000600.1, from coordinate 18,914,326 downwards.
AAGTTTGCTTATTACCCTCATGGGTCAGAAGAGGACTTCAGATCTAGGACTGGGGTTACATATGGTTGTGAGCTACAAAACCACCATTTGGATGCTGGGAATTCAGGTCTTATAGAAGAGCAACCCATGCTCTTAACAGTTGAGTCATCTCTCAACTAGGGCTTTCACCTTTTATTTATTTGATGTGTGTGTGTGTGTACATGGGTGCATGTGCACATGTGAACACATGGGAATCAGAACACAACTTGGAATAGTTGGTCATTATTCACCATGTGGGTGTTGGAGTTGAACAGGGGTCATCAGGCTTGGCAGCAAGCTCTTATACCCACTGTGCCATCCCACTGACCTTAGCAGTTACTTTTGAGAGAGTTTCTTCTTGAATTTTAAACCTTGAATATTGTACCATTAAATTTCCAGTTAAAACAGAGAAATTTCTTTCCTTTAGAATCTGTACTTCGTTTCAGAAGCTCTCTTCCATAAACCATTTCCTGCTACATCAGTAAAATGTCTAGAGATCCCTATGTGTTTTATCATGCACAATTTGCAATCAGTATCAACACTTGCTTTTTAGAGCCGCTGACACCTAGTCCCATTAATATCAGGACACACCATGCTGCCTGATAACTTTAATGAACACCCAGGATGGCTTCACTGCACTGAAAATTGTCTCACTACACTAGGGTAATGTAGTAGTTGTAGGAAATTATTAGATTTTCCCTGTTTCTGAGAAACATCCAGACCCATCTAATAGTAGAATAATGATGCTGCCTTGGAATTGAAAATAGACAAGCAAATGACTTGCATGTGACTGATATTCTATTTTAGAGCCCCAGTACACTAAGCATACACATCACTTTCATTTCCATGATACGTAACTTTTTTTTTTTTCCTCAAAAGTATGCTTAAGAAGGTGTGCTGCTTTGGAAAAACAAGACATTGTATAATTCAGAATGGCACCTTTTGTATCTTTCTCCTCAATGGGTGTTTTCTCTGAAGTGCCATCTGTTGGTTATCTTTGCCTGGATGGTCCCACTGTGTTTGCCATCCCTCACCACTCTTATTTATCCAGAGGGTTGGGGCCCTATAGAGCTAGAGTTCCTAGGGGAGAGTGTAGTGGGATATTCACCACGTCTGCTTCTGTGGCACTGACTACACCCATTGAGGGGTGGAGCCAGGGGCGGAAGTGACCTGTGGGGCTTGGTCTCGGAAAGAGGCGGAGAATGCTCTCTTTCGGGCAGGACATGGAGAGAGGAGCATCCAGTTTTAACTGCTGTGTTCATCTGTCTGTGTTGTGAGTTGTTTCTCCCTTAATAAATATCTATTCGGCCTATTTGTTTATCCTGACCCTTATTAAACCGCAATAGGAGAGAATGCCAATGACCATAGCAGAAAGGGTTAAAGGCAAGGGAAACCTCTTCCTGTGTGGCCAGTGGAGGAGGGAGTGTAATTAGCAACAAACTGGATAAGAGATGACAACAAGGCAATGAAGGCATAAGGACATAAGCTAAGTTCTGCATCTGGACTGTCAGGTGTAAGCTTCTGGTTCTCCCTCCATTGATGCTATGATCACAGAAAAGTAGGATATAGTACACATAAATCTATTCTGTGCTGACACACACAACCACCCTTGATACAATAACATGACTACTAACATTCCTGATTTCTAATATTAATAGAAAACACATGTTGTGAATAGACTCATAAATCAGACAGTAGGTTTAGAAAGTACAATTTGAAATTGTCTTGTGTGATCATTATAAAATACCTATTGAACTGTAATGCTTGCCACCATCTTAGTGAAATTTCTAGTTTCCTTTTCCTGTTCAAAATTTCATTAAAGTGTATCTATACCTTCAAAATGCTTATCACTTTCCTGGAAGATATATACAAATTATTCAACTGTTTTTCAAGTTTGAGGAAGGAGGATTCAACCGTGAAATAAGTGTTCTTGTAGCTAATTGCCTTCCTACTGCCTTCTTATCTGAGTTTAACCTAGATGAACACCAAGTTTTTAACGCAAATTGAAGATGTAGTTTTAATTTTAGATGTTGAGATAAGGTGTCAAAACATCTTATTCTTGCTGAAAGGTTCACAGAGTTGTTTAGTAATGCATACGAAGTCTCCAGGAAGGGAATTTCATATTTTTATCATTGAAGTTTTCTGGCATTATGCCATTGTTCTCAGAATAGCATTATTAATGCTGCATCTGTTGTATGTGGCTTCCCAGGGAGTCGAATGAAGTGACTTGAAGAAAATTATTAAGATATCTTTGGGAGAGACTTTATAATATTATCCATTGTTTGAAGGGTTTGGAATCGCTTCAGACTCTGGTGTGCGTCAGAAGCTGTGTAAATGGCAGCATTATGTCAATCATTAGGCATCTAAAGCCCTTTAAAGAATTTGCTATGAATGTCTGTGGTTTTTATATATTCATTATACATACAAGTTACAAAACTATTTTCAGTATGCATCTTTGGATACATTTCTCCAGAAATTCCTAGTCTTCTTTTATCATCACAGAATCACTAATTCTGGAATTTTATATAAATAGACTTATATTGTATGTGATCCACTTATCTACTTTGATTAAAAAAAAACCATGAAAACATTAAATTTGCCCTCTTAATCATGGTAAGTGTGCTTTTCAGTGGTTTTGCAAGTATTTTCATTGTAGTAAAACAGATGCCAAGAGCTTCTTCATTTGTGTGTCTAAGGCTCTATCCTTCAAACAAAAAGCCCCCACACTCTATTTACCTCATGCCCTAATGACCACCCTTTCCTTGCTCTTTAGGCAAGCTTTATTTGTTAAAGTACAAACAAGATATCACCACACGTTCTTTGACTAAATTTAGATACCTTGTTTATAGGGAAGCACAGAGTGTATCTTTGCAATTTATTTCACCTGTTTATGTCCTCATGGTTCATTTATACTATAACATGTGGTGGGATATGCTTTTTCTAAGCCTGTCGTGTGCTGTATACAGCTGTCACACATCTCCATTATGCTGCTGGTGGAAGATTGGATTGGTTCTACCTTTGCCTTCTAGGAATACAATCGTAAAATATGTCCTCGAGACCCTATTGACAGTGTTTTAAGGTGTTGCTGAATCAATTGGTAATTCTATTTTGAACTTTTGAAGAGCTCCCATCCTGCTTTATTCAGAGGATATATCATTTACAGTCCCAAGAATGTTCTGAGATTACACTCTGCAAATTTTACCAACATAGTGTTTTTCTTGTGCTTGAAAGTAGCCATCAGTGAAGTTTTGATTTGAACATCTCAGATGTTTAGTGACATTGAATATCTTTATAAATGCTTCTTGGATTTTTTTTTTATTTCTGATGAAATGTTCACTTAAGATTTTTATCTGTTGTTTTATTTCATTTTTAAAATTTGAAATCTATTTTTTTTTTTTTTTTTTTTTTTTTTACACATGGTTTCATTGTGTAGCTATGGTTGGTCTTGGGCTTGCTGTATAGTCCAGCATGGCCTTGAACTCATAGATATCCTCCTTCTTCTGACTCCTAGATGATGGGGTTAAGTACCATACCTGGCTAGGATAGTTGAATTTTTTGTATTTGTGTTGAAGGTATACATGTACAGTAGCACAGTTTCTAATTAATCTTAATAATAAAAACCCAGAGTCAGATATTAGGGAGTGAAAGCTAAAAGATCATAGAAGCAGAAAAACCAGCTATAAAGTTCTTACCTCTACAAAATCTCCAGACCACAAAGAGGCTGAGCTCCTGTCTCCTCCCACCTGATATTCCTCTCTCCATCCACTTATATCACTTCCTGTCTGTACAGACCCCCAGACCTCTAGTGGCTAGCTCTGCCCTGTAATCTTTAGGCAAGCTTTATTTGTTAACGTACAAACAAGACATCACCACACAAACAGATATCTCTATTTGTATATTTATATACCTTTCTCTCTATGTCCATACATATCTATATTTGTATATGATATATCTAACTCTCCCTTTCTTTCTATCTTCACATGTACACACTTTCCGAATATAAGCATCTTTAAAACAGATTCTTAATTATTTCCTCCTATCCTAAAGTATGCCTCTCATTCTCTTATTCCTTTTGTTTGTTTGTTTGTTTGAGACTGGATTTCTGTGTGTAGCTCTGGCTGTCCTGGAACTAGATATTTAAACCAGGCTAGCATCAAACTCATAGATATCCACCTCCTCTGCCTCCTGAGTGCCATGATTAAGGTCTGCACACCACCACACCAAGCTTCGATTATGTCCTTTAATGCATAAAATCTTAAATTTTGATACAGTCCTGTTTCGTCTATTTTTACTTTGTGCTTTTGGTATTACATCAAAGGAATCATTCAAAACCCCATTACAAATATACATACCCAGTCAACTTTTGATGGCAAACACAGAGGTTAGTAATTAGAGCAATGATTAATTCAAGAGTCATCTGTATTTACATTTAATGTGCAGTTTGTACTTATATCTGATTATGATTGTTCTGTTGCTGTGACAGATAATTTTCAGCAAAATAAAGAAATGTTCTCATAAAAAGATAAGAGAAAAACTGAAAATACGTGTCAGGCATTTTCTTGGCTTAATCACCCTGTGTTCAGAAGGTTCAGAACCTTCTTGTTGTAAGCGAACTTTTACCAGTCTACATTTTAAAGAATACTTTTGGCAGGATACAGGCTGTAGAAAGTAGTTTAGTTTTGTGTATATATATATATACATATATATATATATATATATATATATATGTATATATATATATGACAAAAAATATAAGTAATGATTTTTTGTTTACTTTTGTCACAGATAAACAAAATGTATACATGGTTAAATTGCAACTCTATAGAATTCAGGGGTCACAGGTAACAGGGACTTGAGTGTAAACTGGGTTTTGTAGATTTACACATTTGCATGTGGGAGGGGTTAGTTTGCAGTGAAATGGGAATATTAGGCTCATTCCTCCTCTAGCTCTTTCCCTGTGTGAATGGCTTCCTGCTCAGTTCTGCACTGCAACTTAAAAATCAACAGTCTCTTTAAGTCTTCTGACCCCAACATGTCCCATTTCACTTAATTCTCTCCATTTTCTTTCCCTCTTTGTTGTAACTTTCCCACCAAATTTAACTTGCTTTCCACTGACTTGTTTATTTTCACTCACCCTCTTCAATTGGAAGTCAGGCTTCTCAAACACAGTTCACTCTTGTCATTTGTTCTTAGGACTAATCCAGTGTTGAACACCTTATCCTACAAAGACCTTTTCTGTCACATGCTTACTGCATCGAGCTCATCTGTCCTCTGCTTGCATCCTTTTAACCTTTCTCTGGAGTCTTCTTATTATCTCTCTATTGCTTATCTCTCAGTGGCTTCTGAGGTTGTAGAGGTTACAAGTCACTCCCTGCTGAGAAACAAACAAGGTACACCATAAGGTACTAATAGAATCAGGCTGTGTTGAATGATTGAAAACTGAAGTTCATGTAAGCGATATGAAATCTCTTTTCTTTCTAATTGCAAGTTTCTTATAACAACCTAGTACACTCATTATTTTAGCTTCCAAGGGAAGCTTGAAAAATTCTGAAGCAATGTGATACAGTGAACCTGTGGACTTCTGTTGCCTCGTCTGCAAGGTAAAACTAAAAGCCTTAACAAATAAGTCTATCAATAGAAGAAATTGACCCAGGACATCTCTGAAGTCACACTAATTCATCTGAAACTCCGTAGTAACCACCACATATGAAATACATGCCATTGCTGCCTTTAAATCCAAATTCACCTTCCTTCTAACATTGTATCTGTAGTAAAATTTCTTTGACCTTTTAAAAATCAAGAATGTACCTTTTCCAGTTCACATTTGATGTTCCTCTATGTGAAATGTTCACTGTGAGTATGAAGAGCATAAAAGTAGAGAGAATGAATTCATTTGTGTTTATTTGCCTACATGAAATAGATACTACTTTTTATTGAATTATCCATATTATGAAGGACTGTCACCACTATACTGAGGTGTTTTCAGTGGTAATTGTCATTTGATATGAAATTATGAGGCATCTTAAAGAAATAACTTAATAGAAATCCAGGCTCATAATGGAAGTGATTGTACTCTTTGTCTAAAAACTCATGCTTGGACATCTCATCATAAATGGAGAAGGTGGAAGTTAGCCAGATCAAATTTTGTTGTGTTTTCTAGCCATTATTTTTATTTGCCTACCTTTGATATATATTATACTTCAGCATCTCAACTAATGTAGTTCTCACTCCCTGGACTTCTTTCTGCTTCATCAAAGTCAACACCTCTATTACTTAACATAGACAGGGATTAAATACACAGACTCGTCTGTTCTAGATCTCTATGCAAGTGTAAAAATAGCTTTGGAAAAGCAAGCTCAGGTTATATATTTCTCTCTGTGGAGTCTCAGAGAGAGACACAACATGGCAGAGAGTGGGTCAAGAAAGATCATGAGGATTTTAAGCTAATTCTTCTACCAGGGACAAAACGTTTCCAAGCTTCTATGTCATATTATTCCCCACTCAACATATAGTTTCCCCCTATAGGGATCTGATCTATCACCTATCAAAAGCCACACTAGTAAGTGAAACAGTTTTCTTTGTCTTTCTTGTTTGTGGACTATTTCTTTCTTTATGGAGAAATAATCATTTCATTCTCAGTTGTGATAGTCTTCAGTACAACATGATGCCAAAACTCATTTCTTCCCTGGTGGCACCGTTGAAAACTGTCACATATTGCCAAAGGATGTCTTGACTGTGAGTCTAATTACTCAACTATAGAAAGTGTTCCTGATCTAGTAAAGGCTTTAGTATCCCACAGGTTCCCCCACACCCTTCCCCTCAGGCCTCACTTCAGAGGGAAAACACAGCAATGGCCCTTTTCCTCCTGCAACCAGTTTTTCAAGTGTATTATATCACTGAGGAAAAATATCTTATGTTCATGCACTTTTATGATTAATGCATTTTAAAATTATAGTCCAAGTTCCTGTCCATTTCAGATACCCATAGGCAAAAGAAGAACACTATTTCCCCAGGTAAACAGTTAGCAACATTTAGTTCTACACACTCCTGAATCACATATTAAGGAACACAGAAATTTAGTCTCAATAACTCAACATAATTGAGGCAGCACATTCTTTTTTCTCTTAATACTGGCATCTAAAGTGTGTCTTTGATGATACTATTTGGACATTTTTGTCTCTTGGTGGTGTTTTGAATTTGAATGGCTCCTATGGGTTCATTTATCTGAATGCTTGGTGTCCAGTTGGTGGGACTGTTTGGGAAGGATAGGAGGTATGCCACTGGTTGTGAGCTTCTCTCTCTCTCTCTCTCTCTCTCTCTCTCTCTCTCTCTCTCTCTCTCTCTCTCTCTCTCTCCCTCCCTCCCCCTCTCTCCCTCCCTCCCTCCCCCCTCTCTCTCCCTCCCTCCCCCCTCTCTCTCCCTCCCTCCCCCTCTCCCTCCCTCCCTCCCCCTCTCCCTCCCTCCCTCCCTCTCTCCCTCCTCTCTCTCTCCCTCTCCCCTCTCTCTCCCTCCCTCCCTCCTCCCTCTCCCTCCCTCCCACCCTCTCCCCCTCCCTCTCTCCCCTCTCTCTTTCTCTCTCTCTCCAACTTACTACTCCAGCACCTTGCCTGCATGGAGCATGCCTGTCTTTGCTGAGATGTCATACCTAACACAGCTCATGTTAGAGAAACTTTCAGTGCCTGGGTTTGGATCTTGACTCTTCTGATTCAGGTGGCCCCATTAAACAGTGAGCTTTCCTAACTCAGCTTCCATTCAGCTGAAACTGCTGTTTATAACTGTGAGGCCTCATCTTGAGTTCTCTGGATAAAACACTCTGTTATGTGCTGGTTTACACTAGCCTGAGCTTCATTTGACAAATGTCTTTCAGTATATCTTTGTTGAAGATCCAGCCTATTTGGGTACCTTCCAATATTCTTGCAGTATCCACAAACCTATTTCCATGTGTGTAAAGTATTTTCCAGACTGGGATGTGACTGTTTCCTTCCACTTCTAAAATTTTATAATGTAGAATTAGTAGTAAGAAGCATGCTGACAAGTCAGATGATACAATCACTATAGTTTTAATATAAGCGATCCATTTTCACTATTTTGAGCATGTGCTCTTCAGTTATTTGTTTTGATTCAGCCTGAAGAAATCTAAATATATATTACCATATGAGGGAACTCATTAAAATGATTCAACATTATACTAAGACCTATCTCCATATAATTTTAAACTAAAGCCTCAGTCATAGTTCCAAAGACATGTGTCTATCCTTAAAAACCTCCATTTAGTGGTAATGAAAGTTTATATTTTTCATAACCAGTTGCTGAAAAATATGTTTCAGAAGTGAAATAAGCCTAAGAAAAATAAGCAGAAATGTGTGATATAATCTATCTGAAGAATTCTGTCTTCCCAGAGCCTACCTTTTCTCTTTATGTCACATGTAAAATCAGTAGATAATCCCTAGACCATTTCATAGGCAGCCTGCAGATACACAGATATGTTAAGGCTGTAACTATTCAATTAGGACCCAGTTGTAAATCAGCCGATGGCGAAGTTGTTTTAGCAGGGACACCGACACGGAGAGTTCATTTCTTAATTTCCAAAGTAAATGAGAGCACGCATCTGAAAATAAAAACTTTGCCCTGAAGCAGCGTTAAGGAGCACAAGTGAAGCTCAGAGCCTTTGTTTCATTTTTCTTCAGCGCTTTGTGGTCCTCTTAAAACTGCAGCATTTAATTCTCAGCTTCCACACAGGAATCTTAAAAAAGTTCCACATTTATGTTCCAGGGCCGCTGTGCACATCAGTCAGAGAAGCTTTGGAGCCTTTGCCTGTGTTTCTAGTGTTGTCTATGATCATCTTTCACTCAGAAACAGACTGAAGGCAGATGCCGAGAATAACTGTGATTAAAGTCACAAAGTATATAAATAAGTCAAAAATTGGAAGGATGCTCCAATATATCTGAGTCTCATATCATGGTTTATAATTGGTTTTGTTTAATATGTATTCTGTACAACTGGAGCAACACATGTGTCTACCCACATTTTATTTCTAGTCTTAGGAAGCTTGTTACAATCATGGCTAAAATGAAAAAAATAACTGGGTTGAGATTTATACTTATGTATATTATACAAATATACATTAAATTTGTAATCAATTTGAATTACAAATATCGTGTCAATAAAATCATTGCAACTATAGGGCAAATAGTTTGCCTAAACTAATGAAATAGCTAGAGTGCAGTTATCCACGTGCATAATAGTCTTCCCTAGAACACTGTAATACAGCCAGGTGGTAAGCTTTTAAGTTGTCTATAGAGAAAATATATATGGCAGATTGGTATGGTAAGCACATGGTAGATAAATTTAAAATTGTCTATCAATTATGTTAAAGAACGACTAGAAAATGTAAAACACAACTGAAGCAAATGGTAGAATTTTATTATGGAAAATATACCAAAGAAATTTAGATGTTAGATCAACCATGGCTAGTTGGGGCATGTTAGGGAATATCTAAATGAATGTTTGTCCAGCATGATGAACTGAAGTGAAAGGTATCAGCACATATTCCTGCTTTCTCTAAAAATGTCCTGCTCAATTTTGCGGAACGTCAGACTCATCTCTTATACCTCAAGACTGGCCTACATTGTACCTTTCTATTTAACGTTGCCAGTCCTTCTCAGAAAATCATTTCCCCTTCATTACTCACATAGCACATAGTTTTGAGTGCTGTGTGCCTACATCATTCTGTACTCTGAGAATACAGCAGTAAACCAACCCATTTGACAAAAGTCTCTCTCAACATAACCCTAATACAATGGTCTGCCTGTAGTGGACAAGACAAAATAAGCAAACAAGCAAACAAACGAATAAGAAATGTGAATGAGTGTGTGTGTGTATGTATGGGGCCGGGGTGGTTGTATGTTGGTGGAGACAGATAAGGTTAGGAAATGTCAGTTTAAAGCTTAGAAGGTGTTCTTATTATATGATAATGAAATATGATTTCATTCAACTAGAGACTTGGAGAAATGAACAGAGAGAGCCATGCAGATACTTGGGGGAAGTGTAGTATTAGAGTCCCTAAGGAAACAGTATTCTCTGTGTAAGTTAGGAAGAAATGACCTCAGAGGTCATGGAATTCCTCATGTTGCATTGTAGGACCCAGTGAATATTCCAGTCCAGCATGGTAAAAGGCTCACACCTGATCTCTTGCAAAAAGCAGAATGAGGAAGAAAAGGGAAAGAGAAAAATGAAAAAACGGCTTATAAGGCTATGCAGTAGTACAAAAGAGATATATTCAGTGATGGTGGCGATGGTGAAAAGTAGTCAGATTTCGTATATAATTGGAAGGTAGAGATAACAGTATTTGTCAATTAATTTTATGTGACTGTAATAAAGAGGTGTCAATATTGCTTTAATGCTGTCCGCCTAGAAAGGTCAATGTAATGCAAACTGCAGTATGAGAACACATGCAGAACAGTTAAGAAGACAATGTAACGGGTAGAAAGTAGAGAATCAGATCTTTGCTCTGTATGTGTAGTTACTATACACGTGACAACCTGATGGTGAAACAAATATGGGCCTGGTGTAGGCACTTGACATTTAGAATTCTGGAAAACATATAACAGAGACATGTAAGCTTACATACATATATATGCATATACATTTGCATGCATATAGATACACATATAAGCCTTAATGAAATTTATATACATGTTAAGTGGAGCGAAAGGTTAGGGAATGAGTCTGGATTAAGAGAAATATGAGAGATCAACATTGAGAGATCAAGGATAAAGAAACCTCTGTAAGAGAAACTGAGCACAGTCAACAGAAAAAGCAGAAAAGAGTGAATGTGTTCTATTTCATAAACTAAATAACATGGGTAATAACAGCATGATCAGCTGTGCTAAAAGGTACTGACTCTGTCTAACAGCATCAGTTTGGCTGGCAAAAACAGAAAGCAAATGGAGTGCATGCAAGGGAGTAATAATTTACAGGACAAGAAAAAAAAAGAGTGAAATGTATGGCAGAAGTGTGGAGTCAAACCTATGCATGTTTTGTTGTAGTTGTTGATATGACTGATTCAGCAAAGAGAAAGAAACAGACAATGGAATGGGAATTCTCAGAGTGCTTTCCTGCCATGGAGGGTTTAGACCGAGAAAGGTCAGACTCACAGGAAAGAGCATGCTGGGAGTGGCTCAAGTGCAGCAGAAGCAGTCAGATGCTGAGGATATGGAAGCTGCTGGCAAGTTATATAATGACAGCCAGAGTTTGGGGGTGTGGCATGTTAGATGAAATTTGTCTTCCAATTAGAAAGAAATCAAAGAGCTATGCTTCCTCAGTACAGTGTCTACCACACACCTGTACTTAAAAGATGGTGAGTGAGTGGATGAGGTTTAAAATGAATTGCTGTTGTGGGAATGTGCCTGTTTCAGGGGAATAAAGTAGATATTTGTTAGACTCATTTTTAGTGTTGGGAGTCTATGAATTAATAAAAAAAGTCCAATAATTCAAAAATATAATGCTGGAATATTATGATAAAATGTCATCATTTCTCCTCATCTGTAACTTTACTAGTCACTGCACCATTTTTACATTGCATTTTCATCACAATCTCCTTTAAATTGATCGTCCATTGCCTTTTAATTGGTTTTGGCACTGAAATTCTTATCTGTGAGTTATTACTAATATGTATTATTTATAATATATCACTGGTAATTGAGTCTTGAGAGATATAGACATCATTGGTCCCACACTTGAGAATTCTTTCTAGGCTTTAAATCAGCCAACTGTCTAAGACCCAACAGTGGGAGGGGGTCTGTACAGAGACAGGCTCATCTGGATTCTTCATCTGTTACTTTGTACCAGAGGACCTTTGGTTTAAACCAAAACCAAAATGGAAATCAATAAGAGTAAAGCAAACACATAAGAAAACATACATTCCTAGCCTGCCGACCTAAATGTTTCCTATTGCTTTGTTCACCCTTTAGCACAACCACTAACATCCTTCAGTTCCAGTATGCTGAAGCTCTGATGATGCCAAATGGAAAGTAGCACTCTCCAACATTTATTGACTAGCTCCTTTTTCAGAGCATGGGTTTGCCTTCCTTCCTTCTTCTAAATGAGTATCTGTCATCAAAATCAAAACCAAATAACAGACTCAGAGCCCGTCTGTAAGTACATAATTGCAAGAGGCTAGACTTATCTGGAACACAATCAAACCTGTTCATACACATGTATGACTCCCTGAATAGGAACAATGATAAGTGACAAACTGTATAGATTAATTGTCTCCTAACTGAAGTAGAGTCAGCACCGTGACGTCACGTGATCAGCAGATGCTGAAGAGATCATTAACAGAATGGCAATATAACAGCCAGAGTTAAGTGGCTTCCCCAAACTGTATCATTACAAACTATGAATGCATTTTTTTCCTCGTAATTTTGACCTTAGCTTTAGAGATAGGCCAAGACAAGCTCCTTATTAGTATCCAAGTAGAGGTATTATACTAGTAAGAAGCATCCTTTCCTTTGTTCTGCCTCAGCCTCTGTAAGGGTGAGTAAATGATGAAAGAGTTCTAACTGATATGTGCCAGAGAGCCGCTCTGGGTAGACGATTCATAGGTCTCTAATTAAGACAGCCGGGATTCTAAATGTAACAGACATCTTGGAGAGCAGCAGAATGATGGCCAATAGCCATGCAAACAGAAACGCCAACACAGTCTCTGAATGTGGAATATTAAGTACTTATTCTCTCACTTCTGACAATAAAGTAGTTGCCTGTAGGTTAGACCCCGTGTTATTCTTGACTTACTAACTGAACCTTGTTGTCACCTGGGGCAGTTTAATTTAGCTTTAGCCACATTTATACATTTAACTATAGGGAGATACTTTTGTTTTGCTCTGTATGTCTACCTGGAAATTTCAACATCAACTTTGTATTTGCATTCCTAAGTGCCTAGCTCTTTTGTTGATGGATTGATTTCTAGTTGTTAAGAAAACAAATCAGCTATATAGCTTACTCTGAGGGAAGAATCTTGCCCAGCTATATTGGATCACTATGTACATTTCAGAAAAGCATGCCTGACCCAGAACCCTTGCCCACTGTAGTGGGTCACTGTGTACATACCAGAAATGCATGCCTGACCTAGGATGCTTGCCTGCTATAGTGGGTCTCTGTGTACGTATCAGAAATGCATGTCTGACACAGGACCCTTGCCTGCAGTAGTGGATCACTGTGTACATACCAAAAATTCATGGGACCCTTGCCCCACTATAGTGCTTACTATCTACATAGCAGAAATGCATGTCCTACACAAGACCTTAAAGCTTCATTTCCTTTCATAGGGGTTGATACCCAAAGATAATGTATTTTATTCTGTTCTGTTTAGGTTTGAATGATCATAGTATTGTTTTTATTCTTGGTATGGTGATTTCAGAGAAGATCATATAAACTAATTATTTACTACCTTAATGAGAATCAAGAAATTCTCAAGGTAGCTCCATGAGTTTTCTCCTTCCTCCCCTCCCCTCCTCTATTTTGTTCTTCTCTTCTGTGGAAGTTAGTCTGATTAGATCATGTGGTAAAACCAGCCTTTTCTGTGAACTGTCTTTGCCCCTGGGCCTTATTGGGGTTTACCTTTCTCTTTATTTACTGCCTTCCATTCATAATTTATGATTGCTACATTGATTCATTATTTTCTTAATAATATTTATCAATAAATGTACTACTTGAAGATACACAAAATTACGTTTCAAAATTGGGTCAATACACATAAGGTTCTTTTAGGTAAAATTTCCCATTACATTGGAGACATAACATTCAGTGAAGAATGGTCCCTGTATTAGAACTCCAGTTTTTTTTTCTTTCTTTTTAATTTACTTCATCTGCATTGGTGTGAGGGTGTCAGATCCCCTGGAACTGGAGTTACAGACCATTGTGGGTGCTAGGAAATGAACCCAGGTCCTCAGGATGGAGCAGCCAGTGCTCCTAATTGCTGATCCATCTCTCCTGGATTAGAACTGATAATATAAAATCACTCAATCCTCTTTCCTATTTTAACATGTATTGTCCCTTTTTAATAATTTGTACTAAGCTATAATCTAGTTTAAGTTAACAAATTAAAAATCAACGAGTTCTTGCCAGTCCTTTGTAATTTATGAAATCCACAGATTTTTGTGTGACTTCTGATTTTAATAGGTAAGTTTTGATTACATTGAAAGATGAATATGTAAATCACAAATAAGTCATTTTGTCTTCACGTACAATTTGATTAAAAAAATCCCACAGTATTGGCAAGTGTGTAATACATGTTTATAAAATGCGCACACATGCATCTGTCATCTCTGCTCACTGTTAGTAACAGGCCACACGAATTATAAATAATAAAATGTTTCAGAGTCAGACTAAAAGCATGCTGCTTTGATCTAGTATACAGTAATATGTGTAAATTGTGAATAGTGATGTTACTAGCAACGATTACATGTTCCTGGGAAATGAATCTCCCAGAGTTCTTATGTTTGTGGATTTCAGTAGTGGTTTCTCTTCACTTCTCTTATGTCAAGATAATATTCTACATTGTGAGAAAAGAGCATGTAATGGGGCATTGCCTGTGTGGTATCGTCATCATGACCCAGAGATGAGCAACCTGGAGAACAGTTTTGTTTGAGTCCCTCAGGGTAATCTCCCTGCTGTCTGTCCACTCATTGCTTGTTGAGAGACCATTAAGACCAAGAGAAAGTGGAGCAATTTCAGAAGGCATCTTCCTCTTGAGTGATTTCAAAGCTTAAAAGAGAGCTCACCAGAATCATATGCAGAATCGGATTTCCAGAAAGTGAAATAGTGTCTAGAACACTGAGGGGGGGGGAGCACAGGAGATAAACTAGAAGTCAGAATTGTCAACACAGTTACAACTAAGCCAGATGACTTTCCGTTTTGTGAGACAAGGGTTTCAGTATGAAGTCAGACCTGCCTCCTCTTCGTGCACACTCTCTCTGTTTCACTTTCCATTGCTGCCTCTGAAGACCTCAGGTACCCAGGAATTAAGATGAGAACTCTCTCATTTAGGCCATAAGTAATTCTAAATAAGCCTTTTGCCTTAAGGCAGACATGAATAGCTTCTGAAAGATGGCATGTGGCCTAACTCTTCCAAATACATTGTCTCTTTATTTTGCTTGATAAAACTGGCAGATTTGCTCAGTCTTGTCCTCCTTGCTCTTTTTTTTTTTTTTTTTTCTGACCATCCTCATCAGTTAGGACATTTATTCTACTTGAACATTCATACCTTTTACTAAGTTAAATGGACAGACTTCATCTTCCTTCTTTGGGTCTCTGAGTCTTCTGTCATCCTAAGGTGATGTTAGCCTGTGTCTTACACCTGCTATTCTGCACTCACTCATTTTGTTGAAATTATTTTCAGGGTGATAGAGGTATATATCACAGAGCTAGCCTCTTCCTCCCTTCCTTTCTTTCTCTTGACTCACTATTCTGGAAACTCCTGACAGCAGGGAATTCAGTTGATTTTATAGCACAAAGAAAAATGATGTGGTTATTACAATATTCTTGATGTTCTATATATCTCTTACAGGGCATGGGCATTCTATTTAGCTTGTTAGCTTTCATAATTCCTTGTCTGTATAGACTAATTACATAGTGGATGGGTTTGGATGAGATCAATGTTGTAGACTTTGTCCACTTAGCTGTAGAGACTTTCTATTTCTATCTGTAACTTCATCTCACACACATCTTTGCAGTGCCTGGGTTTCTGAAGGGTGTTACCTACAGAAATGCTTTGGTAGAAAAGAATCTAATCCATTGCACACAGGGAACTGCAGCTTGACACCTTTGTATGTCACTAAATGCTTTTTTGTTAACTGCAGCTTACACTAAATGCTTTTTGTTAACTGTTTGTAGCTTGCACTAAATGCTTTTTGTGAATTGTTTGCATTTAAACTTTGATACTAACATTTGCTAGCAACGAAGCATTTTTGAAAGATCACTTGTGAGATCCTAGTAAAATTTCATTAATGGATTCATGTGAGGTATAATGAACTGCTTTGGGAATTTTCACAATAATTGTTTTCAAATCTCTCTCAGTAATAATAAACAGCTGATGTCAGATGATGCTACAATAGTCTCTTTAGTATCTCTAAAGTATTACGTAAGGATATCATGTATTCATTTAGTAGTTTTTAAACTTTTTATACATGGTTGAACACAATAATATACAGTATTAAAATTTCAGAGTTATGCCTCCATGGATTTTAATTATATTGAGAACCTCATCAAAAAATTTGCTTTTTCTTTAGAGCAGCTAAAATATTTTGTGAATTACAGTTTTTGACACCTTTATGGAAGAGTAAAATTGACTTTTTGAATCCTCTACAACTGTCCTTACACTGGAATTTTTCAGGGGATGGGTTGCTAGATTCTAATCACAATGCTGTGTTTACCCAGTAATGTTCTGATAAATTCCTCATCAATATCATTGTCTATGTATAATACCTGTAAGTTTTTTTTTATGTGTATGGTGTGTTTTGCCTGTGTGCATATATGTGCACCACATTTGTGCCTGGTGCCCATGGAAGCCAAAGAGTTTCCATTGGAGCTATACTTGCAGATGGTTGTCAGCCATCATGTAGGTGCTGGGAACCAAACCTGGGTCCTCTGGGAGAATATCAAGTATTCTTAACCACTAACCAACCCCAAATTACCTGTCTTTTATTGTCAATGACAAAAACCATATTTTAAATGTTATGTGATAAAATGTGTTTTCCCCCAAAAAATGAAGCCCTGTCATCCAAATATATGAATACTTTTATTTCTCTTACAATATACCACTTTCTCAGGATCTGTTTAAATTTATAATCATTAACAACACTGTTGAGGATTAATATAAAAGGGTATTAAGAACTTTTGGTTGGAAAATGGACCTGGAGGATATTCTTCACGAGGTATTTTTAAAGGGATAAACAGGAGAGAACTTCTGGGCTGAGCGTCAGCAATGCCCATAGGGATTAAGTAAGATGTACAGCTGTAAACAAGGATTGTCTGAGTGCTTCTATCCCTTCTAGGTTTCTGTTCCCAGAACAGTGTTATCCGTTAGGTGCCTGCAAAACAAAAACAAAAACAAAATAAATGGCTCCTCTGCACAAAAATTGACTGGACCAAGTGGGGTGAGCTCAGGCCTCTAGTGTAGATACCGACACTCTGCAACTATGGAGCAAAGCCCCTGGGGAGACTTTCTGGAAACAGCAGCTCTCTTCCTGCACTTTTGCCTAAACCTTCAAAGTGGCATGTTTTATCTGTCATTTGCCTTTGACTCTTTCTTCCTTGCTACATTTTGCTGCATAGATGTCACCTGAGGAAAAATTTGGCAAGGAAAATGCCTCTCTTACTTAACAGTATACAATCCACATCATCCACGTTCTCTTCCTTTCGTAACAGTGAATGGACTGGCCATGATTACTAGACCTGTGAGAATACCCAAGAACATGATGGCCCAGAAGGGGAGAGATAATTCATAGATTATCAGTATCTGTTTTAGGATAATCTAATGCAGCCAGAAATATTTGAGAACATATTGTTGCAATAAAACAAGACACAGAGAAACTCAAATAAAGAAGTCATTAGAATACCCTCCGAGGAATACAGATATGATTGTTGAAATTAAATCAATGATATCTGAGAGAAATATTGAGAAATTCTTTCACAAAACAAGATGGAGCCTAAAGACAAAAAAAACTCTCTCTCTCATATATATGTATGTATTATGTATATGCATATATATGTATGTATGTATATATATATATCTGCCACTGATTAAGGTCAAATCTAGGAATATCAGAAAAATATGAAAAGCAAATACTGGAAGACCATTAAAAAAAAGACCCAAGGAGTAGACACATCTTTTTATTTTCTCTTGTAATAGTGTGTACCTAGATACCTGCTGAAGTATGTGAACAGGAAGAAAAGGCTCACAAACACCCTAAGAGAAGAGAAAACAAAGCTTTGACTTCCAACCCCCTAATAAATGAGAAAACAAACAAACAAACAAACAAAATCGCATATAAAATAGATTTACATTTAACTGCTCAAGAACACATATCAGTATTTTCAAAGTTCTAAGGAGAAAACTTTCCCCTTGAAATGGTGTGTGCCCTAATTCTGTAAAGGCAGATTTAGACATTTTTAGGTGCTCAGGAATTCAGGACATTTCATTCCTAAAATGTGCAGTGGTTAAATTGTGCTGTCAATTTTTTTTTTAACATATGTTGGTATGTGATTCTGAGTCCTGCCTAGAACAATCAAATACATTTGTCCTGTCTGACTTTTATGTTAATTTGACACAAGCTAGAATCATCCAAAAGGAGCGAACTTCAATGGAGAAAATGCCTCCATAAGATCTGGCTGCTTGAAAGCCTATAGAGCAATTTCTTAATTAGTGACTAATGTGTGAGGGCCCAGCCCATTGTGGGTGGTGCCTTCCCTGGGCCAGGGGTCTATAAGAAACCAATCTGACACCATAAGGAGCAAGTCAGTAAGCAGCACCCTTCCTGGCTTCTGCATCAGCTTCTGCCTCCAGATTCCAGCCCTGCTTGAGTCCTGTTCTGACTTCTTTCAGTGAAGGACTATGTTCTAGAAGTGCAAGCCAACTAGATAGATCTTTTCCTCCAAATCAGCCCTTTTCTTCCTAACTTGGTTTGGTCATGGTATTTCATCACAGCCATGGTAACTCTAAAACAAAGCCTATGTGGTTTTGCATTCCCACCTGGGCTGTCTACTGATGCCTAAATCACAGATCACTTTTCCCAATAGTAATGCTAATGCTAATATTTCTGGAATTGTTTGCTGGTCTCTTGCAACTTTGATGAATGATGGCTTTTCAGTCTTCTCTGACATGCATCCACCTACAGCTACATTTTATAACCAAGCTCTTCCTGTGCATTCAGGCTATACATTTCTTTTTTCAGCGTCCTCAAAGCATTTCCTATGGTGTTCTTTGTGCCTTGAACATTGTTGACCCTTAGGCATAATGCCACTTTCTCAGATAAAGCTTCTTTGATTGTCTGAATTCTATTAGTTGTGAGTTATTTCTGGAGTATTGTGACTTAGCAAAGTATTGTAGATAAAAGTATATGATTATCTGCATTGTTATTTGGTCTTGAAAGATAAGCAACAAAAACATGAATATATTTAATAAGATAGCCTAAGTTATATACATATTTTAGTAATAATACACTTATAGTAAAATTTGATTTGATCTCAGAGCTGCCTGTCACTAAATCTCATGCATTTACCTGTATTTGTGTTTACATTATATGAATTACATCCTAAAAATTGTCAGCATACTTTGAATTTCATAAAATGAATTCTTGAAGATAACTTCACCTGTAGAATTGTGGGTATGTGTCAAGCATACACATCCAGTTTGTGATTGATTTGGCAGAGGCTACATAGCGTAGAAGAGACTCAGGGAACTATGTGACATGTCTTAGGCTTCCTTTATTTCTAGGGTTTCTGGTTATAACTTATACAATTTGTGTATGTACAATTCTTCCAGATCGGGGAAAAAAATGTAATTAGAAGTACAAACCAGAAAGAGCTAAAGCACAAAATTTATACATCAAACATTTCATGTGCTGTTTCTACATCTCAGAACTGCTCGTAAATATAAATATAAAGTAACCAAATAACTGCAATATGGTCTAGCAAGTTTCCAGTGTTGACTCAAAGTTTCCCTTGTTGACGTTATCATGGTAACTTCCTTCTAGATTCCATGTCTTTTCTGTTTTCTTCCTCCCTAGCAGTGTTCTATGGCTGATGTTCCCAGCCCTTATTTCTAAGTTGTTCATACTGTAGGAGCAAATGACTGAAGTTTTTTTTTGTTTGTTTGTTTTTTGTTTTTTTGTTTTTGTTTTTGTTTTGGTAGTTTCCCCTTCTGCTGTGTTCCTTTACCATCTCCCTTCCTTTCTAATATTTCCAATAGAAATGTGATTGCACAGCAGGTCTGTGATCTTCTGTCTTCCTTTAATGGTTCTGGGCTTTCTTCTTCTTTTTTTTTTCTAATTAGGGCCTAAACAAAATCTTGTCTTTGTTTATTGCCATTATGTTCTTTCCATGTCATATTAATTAAACCTTTGTCCTGGGTTAAGACGCAGAAGCATTGCTACCTAACTCTTTTGCCATACAATATATTGTGAGCCCCGTGTTGTCACCTTGACAATCAGAGAGGTGTTATAGAAATTAAGTCAATTTATTAGATTGTTGTATTGGTTGTATGAACAGAAACCGAAGTAACAAAGACAGGAGAGGTGTTCATCCATCCCCATTTCAGCATCCAGATTGCAGGAGGGATAAAAGAAATTAATAATGAAGTTGCTCAAAAACCATTCCCCTTATTTCCCTGTCCCTTAGAGTGCTTTCACATCATACATGTCAAAGATGCAAGGGAGGCTTTCTTTTTTCTTTTGCAGGGATGTTCTAAAATCAATACATGCAATACATCCTATTGGTTAAATGTAGACATATAGTCACATTTAGCAGTGAGGGAGGCTAGAGAATATCATGTTTATCTGGATGTCTTTTTTTTTTCTTCTTTCTATTGCTAAAAAGAACATGAGGGTGGACTTTATCTCACTTTGTACCCAGACATGGATAGGAAAAAAATACTAACTAAAAATATAGTTACAAGTGGGTTGAGTTCCTATAACTTATGGAAAAATGAAGAGAACATGGGAAATTGACTTGTGAACATAGTCATATAAACTGTGGTTGTCAGTAGAAAGCCAGATAGGTGTTTTTTTTTCTACAAGAAAATGATATATTTGGAGATTAATAATGACTATTAAGGAACAATAGATTAATCAGTATGATATCCTACTGTGTGGCTTGGGAGAGGCAGTTTCCTTCCTTGGTGTAGAGGGCAGGGGTCACTCAGAAGATGATGGGAGTTATATTATTTGTGTTTGTCTTCCTTGAATGTTTGAGAGTTAGGTAGTAGGAAAGAAGTAAGTGATATGTATTTGCATGTGGCCTTTGGAGTTTGAGGTTCCGATGAAGCATCCAGTTGCAAGGAAGATATTATTGGATGGAAAGGAAGTTTAGAACTTTAAGGAAAATGCATTTCTAGATATTTGTCTTCTTTCAAAGAATCTAATGATTTAACAATTGAAGGCCTATTTGTCAAGACACAGGGAACAGAAGGTCAACTTTTGTGAAGGCCTTATGTACTGATGAATAAAAAACAAGGATTCTGCTTGGGGGGTACTAGAGAATAAATATGAATATACTCATTGATAATAACAGAATCTCAAGCACATGGGGAGCAGCCATGTCCTGCAAAAGATGTGAACAAGGAACTAGTACCACATAATTTGTTCACTTGGATATGATAGTAACTTATAGAACAGTTTTAGTACATTGGCAGACTTATTTGGGTAACAAGCAGTACAGAGATGGTATATAATGTTTCCTTCTTTTATTTCAGTCATTGAAAGGGCATGTGTCTATCTATCATTTATGAGCTACAAGGAACTGGAATACATTGGTTTTAGTCAGACTGTTTGATTTGTACTGTAATACCAATTCATTCTAAATCAGTTACATTATTTACTTTTGTCTTTAAATAACAATGTTAGATTAATAACTAAGTATGAGTAAATTATTATCCTTATGTGATATATTCTTTTTATGTAACAAATTCTCACTGAAGTGGCTCTCAGTCTCCAAGTAACTTGTAGTTAGATTCTAACTTCTTATTTTAGCTTCATATACAAATGACCTAAAAAGGCGACATGGACTTACTTGCCAAGATTAGATGATGTTGGCACTGATGGTGCTTCAATTATGGTATTATTTTTGAATATATAGTTAATTATTGGCTGAGAGTGTTGATACAGTGAGAAAAACTGTGTGTACAAATGCTTGAATGATTTGAACAAGCTTCCTAATGAATCTGTTGCACATCATGTAGCTCTTGCCAGGACATTTAGGAACTCAGTTAAAAAAAAAAAAATACATCTTTATTTGAATTTCAAACATGGCTGATAGTATGTTCAGAAAATAGAACTCGACAGTGGTTATGATTTCTCTTATTTTTGAGCACTGATGGCTTTATTGATAATATTATTATACCTTATTCTTTAATATATATAAACTGTACCAAAAATGGGTAGTGACTCTTCAGTCAGTATACCTATTATTTAATTTACCAACTGTTAAATACATAGTTAAATATTTAAGCTCATGAAACCACTGGAAATTCTTATTTCATTAAATATGTCACTATACCTTGGTGGTATTATATAATTAATAATTATCTCTCAAAGGTTCACTATATAAGGTTATGCTAAAAGAGAGAACAAATATAAGACAGAGATATGATAAGATATTCCCTCTCTTCAATATGTGTAAAAATCTATTGGGGCAAAATAGAAATGCATATGTAATTATCACACATACATGCAGTAAAAATATAAAATATACAATCAAGCTTTATAAAGTAATGAATGAAAGGCCTGAAACAGAAATCATTTAATATGAAGTTAGTATGGTTAGGGAAAGATATGGCCATTGGACAGGAGGTGAGTGGCCTACCTGGGAAGATTTAAAAAAATTTTTAATTTGCAACATAATTTTTATGCAATATAATTAGATCACATTCTCCCTCCCCCCAGATACTTTACCTTCCTATTCACATAACTACATGTTTTATCTCAAAATACAAAATAAAACCATCAGGCTAAAACAAAAAAAAAATAAAGCACACAAAATCATGAAGTCCATTTTGTGCTGGCCAATGAGCATAAGGCTGGCCCTAAAGTCTAGTTGATATACCTGTGTCACTCCATCACTTCATTGGAGCAAGTTGAGTTTCCCTCTCTCAGCAGGTATCAATTATAAATGGCTTCTTGTAGGTGGGAGATTCTGTTCCATTCTTTGTATTGAGATTTTTGTCTGGCTTCAACTTGTGCAGGTCTTGTGTATGACAGTATCTGGGCACTCGTATGTTCATCAGCTCTGTTTTGTCTGGAAATCACTGTTTGGATATATCTGCCATCTCTAGCTAGGTCTTAGACACATTATGATTTCTGTGTAGATCCCTGAGCCTTAAGGGGAGGGGAATTAAAAAAAAAGAAAAAGAAAAGAAAGCTCATTTAGGGATGAATGTTCCAAGGTCCCTCACTCTCTGCATGGTGTGGGTTTCTATATTAGTTATTGTTTACTGAAAGAAAACAGTTCTCTGACGAGTATTAAGCAGTGCACTGATCAGTGGGTATAATGATTCACCATTAATAATAGTGATATTGCTATTTCTTTTATAAGAATATAGGAGTAAGTTTTCCCCTAGGTCCATGACCTACCTAGACTCTGGCAATGAATGTGGATGAACAAGATAATTAAATATTTAAATAAATTAAATAATTAAAATAAAATATTGGCCATTATGACTAGGATAAGATAAAATCTCAAGTAGTTTTAATTTGCATTTTTGGAATAGTTTTTAAGGATGTAGAAACTGTCCAGGTCCCAGCTTCTTGAACTAAATGTAAGAGCTGTTTGAAGACTGGCAATAGCAGAATGTCTCTAACTGTCCAAAGACCAAAAATTAGGTTAGAATAAATACATAATGATTCTGGAGTGTGCCTTCAGTACTCGCTTATGTTGCAGCTTATGACTTCACCACTGCCTTGATTCTGAACAGATGGTATGTGGGTTTGGCACTGTGTATGGCATCATGCTAGGAAACACCAAGTAACACTGCCTGAAATTTCTGTGCCCGCATAATTGTATGCACTGTTGCCTTAGTTCTGAATGCATGGCACATGTGTTTGGCACTGTGTATGCTATCATGCTAAGAAATACCAAGTAACACTGCATGAAAAACCTCTGCCCAGACAATTGTATGTTAGGAATGTCAGTGTCTCTGTAAAAAAAAAAAAAAAGGAATAAAATTCTCTGTTCTTATAGAAATATAATAATTAAATCATACAGACAAAGGCTATCATTCTTTAGCATGTATAAAACTGATGTATCCTTGGATCATATTGTGTTTAATTTTGTAAATTGCCCTTTGAGTTTTCTAAGAAATTATTAAAGACTTTGGCTTGTAATTAGAACAGAATTTTCAGGAGTTTTTAAATATACCTTAAATATGCTTCTACCAATTTGAACTAGATGTGATGATATACAAGCATTCTCAATATTTACAATTATAAAATGAAAATATTCAAGTGTGACAAACGTTGAATTGTGTGCTGTAATACCAAATAGTTGATGGAGATTTCATTCTTTACATACAAATAAGTAAGTTTGTCCACTTAATTAATATGCAAATTACTCCTTTTTTTTAATAAGTAATAAAATAAATTGTAGACCACATATCGTTTTAATGTAAGTAACTTAAAATTTTATTACCAGCAAGTGTTTGATTCGTATTATTATTTTATATTCCTATATGCCTGGGATCAAGTGAAAAATTTTCAAGTGCAAAAGAGATCATGAGTGAAAAATGTCTAAGAGACACTGACCTAGGTAAAAGCAAAGAGAGGAAGAGCATGGCTTCCATTTGTAATTATAAGTAGGTGGGTTAGCTACAGATGGGACACCTGGGGTGATGTGGAAATGGGGATGACTGAGGAAAGTACCTTAGCTGCTAAAGGTGATGACAAGGTTTTGATAGATACTGGGAAGCCACTACAATGACTGAAAAAATCATCAGAACTGCTGTCTGAGCATGTGTTTCTTATGCAATTAGGAGAGTATAATGATTTGTCTGTCAACAATTAGGAGGAGACTCCTAATGTTGATGTATGTGTGCATGAGCTGTAACTGTCAATATCAGGGCTAGTGTGGCCCTGTGGACTCCAGGGCTCATTCAGAAAAATCTTCAAGTGCAGGTTTTGATGTAATCCTGACTGACAAAGTCATAACAGTGAATGACTCCGTTTTCTATCCTCATTCTAAGACTTACCTTCTACACTGGCCCACCTGCTTGACTCAAGCAATGATAGTAGTAGTAGTAGTAGTAGTAGTAGTAGTAGTAGTAGTAGTAGTAGTAGTAACAATAATAATAACAATAATAATAATAATGCGGTCATTAAAAATAAACTTATACACTTTGCTGAGGTTACTGAATCACAACTGTCAGACTTTTAGTAAATCATGAAATATCAATTACAACAGTGAATTCTGATTGTTTTGTGAATGGTACGCTTGTGTTGCATTGCATTTTAAAGTGCTGAGCATGTTAATCTAATCTCTTTTGTGTAAACATTAGAACAAGCCACCCTCAATCTAGGTATGTTTTCACCTCCAGTGCTTTTAATGTTTTGCGGTAATCATAAAGTGGAAGTGAACCAGGTTTTTCTTGACCTCCAAGAGTCTTTGTCAGAGCCATAATATTTTCTTATATGTACAGAATATTATCCATTTATTAATCTTGTGTGGACTTTGCATTGTTCATCCTAAGTGATGTAGTTTGAAATACCAGTACTGTGTAAACAGCTCATAGGATTTGTGCTAATCCAGTGTAACTCGTGGAATTTACTTTTAATTATGAAACAGACATTTTCACCTTATTGCATGAAAATTAGAAAATTTTCTTTTTCAAGGGAAGAGAAAGAAGATTATGTGATATTAATAAAAGTTTCCACATAGCAGTTTGAGCTTGCTATGTCTGGCAGCACTTCACAATTTGCCCTACTAGGAGTGGAGCCCAGGACAGTAGGATCAGGTATGTTGGTTTATCTTACTATAGATGATACAATTGGAAAATCAGCAAAAGTTTTTAAAGGAGAAGTCATATCCCCAGGCCTGTGTTTTCAAAGGCAATCATGGTGTAAGTAGCATAGGGCAGAGCAGAGCAGTGCTGGTCTCAGGGAGACTGGCTAAGAGGCTAGACAGTAAGCCCACTGCAAGACAATAAAAGCCTAGATTTCAAAGATGCAAGGCAAAGAAGAACTTAAAAGGAGGGATGGGGTGACATGCCAGTTAGTCTAATCCTAGTGCCTGCGAATTTTTGGCCATTCTAGATAGCCCTCATAGAAGGAATAAGGCTGCCCTCAACGTGCTTATCAATTAGGATATAACAAAATTGACCAAATCTGAAAATGTATAAGAAAGGGGCTAACAGTAGATGGAGCAGATGTAATAGATGTAGGTATGAAATTAATTAGATTATTTTAAACATAGCCTATTAGAATTCTCACAAATGTATTATAGATGAATTTTTAAATTTGAGGTTTTGGCTATTATTATTTATGAAGTCTATGAACACATATTTCATTCAACTCCTTTTTTAATTGCATTGGTGTTAAATACTACAGTATGGCATTTGTATGGAGCAAGTTTTCTTTTAATGTATTGTTAATATGTGTGTATGTTTGTGTCTATGTGACGAGAGTATTACATGTGCATTTGTTTGGGTGCCCATGGAACCCAAAGAAGGGTGTTCAATTCCCTGGAACTAGACTTACAGGCAACTGTAAGTCATCTGACATGAGTGCTGGGAGTTGAATTCCCGTCCCCTGCAAAAGCACCAGGCACTCCTAACCACTGAGCCATCTCTGCAGATGCTAGTCTATTCTTGATATCCTCATTATATCATAATTTTGCTGACTTATGGCACAGCCTCTCTTTGTACCTCCTCTCCCTCAGTGCATATAACAAAACTTGCTATCCAGTCACTAAAGTCTATCCTGTTCTCCTCTTCATGTGTCCAAGCTGTGCCACTTCCCATAGCCTCTTTTAGAATTTTTGTGGTCAAATGAACTAAAGGAATGTTAGCAGGACTCATTAGTAGTGCTAATCATATACCAGTTCCCTCAATGTCTCCCGTGACTGCATCTTTATTGTGTTCCTTTGACACAGGAGAGGATGGCCCCTCCTGTGCCCTTGGGATCCATATGTTGATGACAGAAGATATTGTTTCCATCTATTTAACAGTTAAATTACACTTCCCTGTGGATCCTCCCAAATTTATTGTTATACAATTTTGTGCTCATTGCCTGTGTGTTCTCTGTTACACAGACTTGGGCTCAAGCTGTTAAGATGGAAACTGACATGATTTGAATTTTATTTTCATTTTACCAAAGGGAGATTCAGGGCACTGAGCTGACAGGAATAAATATAATGTTTAATTAATATATTTAAATTAGTGTATTGCTTATTAACTAAATCAAAACATTGTCCATACCATTTGTGAGATGCTAAGTTTTAGACAAAGAAGAGATTGTACTCTAGAGACACAGGGACACTTGCACATCTGTTGGCCATGCATGGTTCATATGAGCACAGAAAGGCTCCTGTTAAACCCATGTTTTCTTAGTTTTGCTTTCTATCTGGTTGGGGTTTTCAAAGTTTCATTTTTCCATAGAACCTTCATATTAAGGTTTGACTGTCAATATCTGAGAAGTTAACATTACTAAAATGAGTGTTCCTCAGAACACAGTTTGGATAATGTTACCTGGAATGCTACTTAATGTTAGATGAAGATTACACAATTGGCTTAGAAAAGAGAATGGAAAGGGATTGTTTTAACTTTTGCATGCAGTTTTGAAAAAATAATTGTTCTGGATCAAATTGGGGTGATGTATGATCTCAAAGCCAGGTTAACTCCTATCATATTTTCCTTTGTGAAGAGTTTTAAACTAATGCAACCACATGTTTTTGTGAAAATTCAACTATCATTTCCGTATTGTCATCTCTATAAATATTATAGATTATTTAATCCTGTCAAATAACTTGTGCAGCCTGACTTTTTCTTGAATTTTAACTTGTTACCTGTGCATACCTACACATAAATATTGACTGATAAGATAATTTAGAAAAATAACATTTATGTCATATTAAATTTTCATCTTCCTTATTCATAGTTTCTACATATGGCTTTATATGTGTATAGTTATAGCTATATTTATAGTTTTGTGCATAGAATTATACATTCAAACTCTACTGTTTTTGCTTAAGGATTTGTTTTTAATCTTTTAGTGAGAATTAATTGGGATTACTAAACCAACGTTATATATTTTAATCTTTCTTTGCAAAAAATAAGTGGTCCAAGAAGAGAAGAATGAAAAGAATAAAAATTCAACACTCTAATAACCATGAGAATGTCTTCCTGGAGTGGAAAATGTCATATGCAGTGTGTTGACTAACTATAGCAATATATTTCAACTCACTTGGCTGTGAGTGTCACAGCACTTGAGGGGTATTGAGGATGCTGTATTAATCAGCTGAGGCCCACTGGTTCTTTTAGCTGGAATAAAAACTCAGTATTCCATTTCTAAAGTTGATGTTCTCTTCTCTGTTTTGTGTTGTTTCTCAGTTAGCCTCTAAAACTCCTGTTAGCTGGGGCAGGCTTCACACCTGAGGATAGTAGTTACAGTTTCTTGTGCAGGATTTGCAAGATACCCAGGAAGCCTGGAAACAGACTGTTTTCCCACACAACCTGCTCTGACATCTAGAGATAGATGCCTTCCTGTCTTAAAGGTTTTTCAGTCTTGTTAAAATGCCTGGAGGAATCTCCCTTAAACTCATCCTGGGCTAACATTTATCCCAGAGATTAGATAATCCCTTGATTTCTGAAAGCAGTACCTCGGGGTGAAAGAGGGGCTCCCAGATGGGATGAGGTCTGATGCAAGAGAGCTGTAAACCCTGGCCCACTTTACAAGGGATCAGGAAAGATTTGCTCTTTTGTTTTCATTTTTTAAATTTTTCTTTCATTTTTTTTTGTACTTTTAAAATACTTCATTTTAACTAAAATAGATAGCTAGTAAAACTGATTCTGGGTGAATATTTGTAGTCACTGATATTGTAAAACAGAAGTTTGGGCCAGGTGGTAGTAACTTTGTATTTGTCAGTGCCTCTCCTCTGAGAAAATAAGTTTCCCTCAAATAATTGACAAGTTGCTTTAGGTATTATTTTATGATTTTTTTTCCAAACTTCTATCTTCCTTCATGTATGATAGCTTGTTATACTTAGAATAATTTGCCTTTACTATTAAGTGAAGTATTTGTAGTATATCCCTGAATTTCACCCAAGTTTATAAGCTCGCTATTAATGACCCACAGGCTAGTAATATGACTAATGTTTTATGTTATTCATTAAAAAAAAAACAGAATTCTAAAACTCCTTATCTTTAGTGATAGTTTCCAGCTTCTTTCATTCAGCTTTTGACTGTGGATATCCAGGGAAATGCAGATTAGATGGCTTTGAGAGAATTTGCTAATTTTAGATTATTATATTCTAAATCATGTGAGAGGAGGAAAATAGCTGTGACATTTAATACTAAACATCTGCAATATTTCTTCCATAGGAATTATGAACTTCACATTCTAAAAAATTAAAAACAATCTAGAAATACTTTTAAACATGTATAACTTTTTAATGTAGTCTGAACTTGGTCAATTTCTTGGTACCAGAATGCAAATTTCCGTCTTTCTGTAACACAAAACCATTATTCTATTTATTATTCATTTTAAGGAATTTTTTTAAAATTTTCCCCATATTCTGCCATAATATGGTCTTTTGAGCCTTAGAGACTTTGCAAAAGGTTAAAACCTATGTGTTATTCAAACAAGTGAGCCATGTGAAATGTGATTAGCTCCTTTCTATTGTTGCTGTTGCCGCTGTTTGTTTTCTTTGTGTTGTGTGTACATGTGTTTGTATGTAGACGTGTGAGTGGATGTGTTTGTGTATGTACAGGCATGTGGAAGGCAAGCACTGTTTTCGTCCATTGTTCTCCACATTGTTTCCTTGAGATCTGGTCTCTCATTGAATATGGGACTCATCTGTTCAGGCTAGGTCACCACCAAGCCTTCAGGATCCCCCTTTGTCTCTTCCTCCTCAATGCTGGGATGACAGGCATAAACATACTGCCATGGTTGCCTTTTCATGTCACACAGGGGATCCAATCTCTAACCCTCATGCCTGCACAATAAGCATTTTATTGAATTAGCTTTCTACTAATGTAAATGTAAATGGCTATAGAGTTAATGACCTAAAATAGCAACAACAAAAAACATCTCACTTTATATTATTGTGGTTCAGAAGTTAATTCCAGATCCACAATACAGATGTCAGCAGAGCTTGGCTTTGTAGCTAGTTGTTTTCCACCAGCCTGCCTGGTCCCACCACCATGCCAGCCACAAATAACACACAGAGACTCTATATTTGATACAATGCTGTTGTCCAGTTACTATCATTGTTTATCGGCTAGCTCTGTCTTAATGATTAACCCATTTCTACTATTGTAAGTATTTCTACGTGGCTCATCTTACCAGCTACAGAGGCTGGTGTGCTATCTCTCCGGGCTCCCCTTGTTGATTCCTCTTTCCTCCTTGTCTCCTAGCCCCGCCTATCTTGCTTTCCCATTGGCCCACAGTGCTTTATTCATTAACCAGTATGAGAAACATATTTACAGAATAACATCTCCCATCATTGATTCCTGGTATTATCCTCTAGAAGATGTGTCTCCCTCCCTCTGCAGCTCCCAAGGAGGCTAGCAGCTGCTTTTTTGGTTTGTCCCTCTTCCCTTTTCCCATAGTCACAGCAGGCAACATGCTGTCTCACAAATCTTGCTTTTTGCCAACATTCTCTTCCCCTCACATATGTTTTTCACCTTCTTTTTTCATGCTTATAAACTCTTGTGATGTTATATATCAACCAGAATAGTCTCTACAATAAATTAGGGACCTTTTGTTCAGGTAACTGTTTGAAACCTCAAGTCCACTTGAAATATAAAAACCAAAGCAAAACTACTGCTAAGTTCTTCAAATTCATTTACTATCAAAACTGAGATTTTCAAAGGGCACAAAGTGCTCGTTTTACCACTTATGTAACCAAAGTAGATATATTTTTTTTTGTGATGATAAAGACTTAAAAGCAAAAGCCTACTGTTTTCATAGTGAGTTAAAAGTGCTGTATTGAAATAAACATTCAACTAATTTATAATCTTAAAACATTTTTTAATACAGTAAATAAATTTTACTGATTTACTTTTTAAAAAAGAATTTGGATGCTTTTGGTAGCAAATAGCATATTCTCCCTAGAGTACTGTCTTAGTAAGTGTTTCTATTATTGTGAAGGTATACCAAGACAGTGGCAATTCTTACAAAGGAAAACATTTAATTGGGGCTGGCTTAGAGTTCAGAGATTTAGTTCATTATTGTCATGGTGGGAAACATGGCAGCAGCATGAAGGCAGACATGGTGCTGGAGAAGGAGCTGAGAGTTCAACTTCTTTATCCACTGGCAGCAAAGGAGCCTGTGTGCCACACTGGGCGTAGAGGGAGCATCTGAGACCTCAAAGCCCGTCCCCACAGTGACACACTTCCTACAATAAGGCCACACCTATTCTAGCAAGGCCTCCTCTCCTACTATTGTCACTCCCTTTGGGCCCAATATCCAAACCCATGAGTCTATGGGGGCCATTCCTATTCAAGCTTCCTCATGTACAGTGAATATTTGAAATGACTCTGGTGTTTGATCTTACTCCTTTCTCCTTTTTTCCTCACATACTTGGTTCATTGTGACCATAGATGGTGAACCTGTGAGTCTCCCTTTTATGGCCTCTGTTAAACAGTCCAAAAGAGGGCATTCTTTAGGGAGAAGATCTCCTTGATGACTACTATATTGGTTTCCCAGTTACTGTCATAAGTAACTAATTCCTAAATTAGAAAGTTGAGCTGAGTGGCAGTGGCATAGGCCTTCTTCCTAGCCCTCTGGAGGCAGACACAGATGAATCTTTGTGAGTTTAAGGCCAGCCTGATGTATAGAGGGAATTCCAGGATAGGCAGGGAGCTACACAGAGAAACCTGAATCAAAAGAGAAGGAAGGAAGGAATTAGTAAATTGAAAGTCTACTGCTCCAATTCTGAAATTTTAGTAATGGCGTAGCCAGCAGCTAAGGGTAGCATTTTCCATGTTTTTCTTCCCTGGATACTGCCAAGATGTGTGAAGACAGGGGGTCCTTACAAGGGCTGGCATTCAACCAAAGTGCACTACTGAGGCCTGGATAGTCATTTTCTGTGGTGATATATAGTTTTTGATTTATTAAAGCCACTGGAGATCAAAATAGCAAAGCAGCCACACTAGTTAACTATAGATGCTAGGCAGTTGTGGTACACACTTTAGTCCCAGGACTCAGGAGAGAAAGGCAGATGGAGCTCTCTGAATTCAAGGCCACCCAGGGCTATACGAGACTGAATCAATCTAAAAGAGTAGCAGAGCTCACACCTTTAATCCTAGCACTTGAGAGGTATAAAAGTTAGGAGCAGGTCTTCAGTAGTCAGTCTCAGGATTATTCTTCCACCGTGCTGAGGAGAGACAGCAGTCTGAGACTTAAGAGGGAGTTCGTGAAAACAGGATCAACCCTTTCAGCCATAGACAGAAGTAAGAGCTAGTGGCTTGGCTGCTTTGCTTCTCTGATCTTCAGCTTGAAGTATGAACTCCAAAATCTGTCTCTGGGTCTTTTATTTATAGAACTACAGTTTTCAGCCTGCTCTTCTGCTAATAGTCTAGGACATCTCTGGTCTATATTATGGTCTTAGAGAAAGAGGTAGAACTCAAATAAATATTTAAGTATATGACATGAAGTAAGTAGTTCCTGCAATAGTCCATATTAGAAGCATTTAAGTGCTTGATGATGGTGTAGCATTTCTAGATTCAAAAATAGGTAGAATACACTGATTTCTTAAATGAACTTCAAGAAGATCTCAGCCTAAAATAAACTACAGTGTAGAAACAGACTGTCAGATGATTTGCAAAAAGTCTACACCAGGAATATAAGAGATGGTGAGTTACAGTTTACTGTGCAAGCATGAGTACCTGAGTTCAGATCCCTAATATCCACAGAAAAAGCTAGGTGTGGTGGTGCATTTCCATAAACCCAACACCATTGAAGGCGGGGAAAACCAGGTAGATCTCAGGGGGTTCCTGCTGTTCATTGTAGGTGATATGGTGATTCCGCCCCCCCCCCAAAAAAAACCCTCCAAAAGTTGGAAGTAGTAGCACATGCCTTTAACCCCAGTACATGGGAGATAGAAGCAGGCAGAACTGTGTGTTAGAGGATAGCTTAGTCCACACAGTAATCCCGGGCCAGTCAGAGCAACATAGTGAAGCCATGACTGATTGACAGACAGAAAAAGGGACAGACAGGTAGACAGACAGGCTGATGATGAATAAGGGAGGGTGAAGGTGATAGAGATGCTTGAAACAACCTCTGGCATATGTATGCACATATACATATACATACACTCGTGCACACACAGATACACAAAAATGATTGCATCAATTTTTTTTTCTGAAGAGACAGTTTTTGTTGAACAAGCTAACTTGAAGCCTGAGCTCACATAATCTGAGCTTTCTGCTTCTGAGTACTTAGTTGTTCCTTAGTTTGCTTTATATAAAAAATAACTATAAATAGCTGCTATTTACCAAACTCACCATTAGATGTAGTTTTAAACAAAAGTATATATATATATACTTCAGAATTTTCTGTAATTATTGGTATGACTGTAGACATTATCAAATTATGCAGGGTTATGTGATATTTAATAATTATAAGAATGATTTTTAAAGTATGTTCCTAAATTGCTACTAGGGGCCCTAAGAGACAACTACTGATTTTTAGATATAGCTTTATATTTGGGGAAATTAAGAGCTCCTTGCTAAGGGTTCTACTATTTGATTTTCATTTGAATGATTAACATTCTATTACGAAAGGAAGTTTTTTGACTGTCATTTCTACAAAAGGCTTCAACTACATAGACTTTCTAAAAAGCACTTTTATCTACTTGATGTGATTGATGTTGGCTCTTTGATATTTAATATTAAGTTTACCTTGGATTATAAGAAAACTGTTTACTATCCTATAATATTTGTGTCTTTCAGATATATATTTCCAATTTTATTGCAATACATGTGAACAACTGGCAAAACCTTTGTTTTCAGTGTATTTGTACAATCACAGTGACTCCCTCTTTAGAGGGTCCATGGAGCCTGTTGTGTCAGATTCTTCATGACATCTACCCATTTGCTTCATCTCTGATATAGTAGTACCACCTCCAGGGATCACAGAGTCCATAGGTCTCCCTACCCATTCAGTGCCAGGATTTTCTACTAAGACCAACAACAAAGGTGCAAATTTTGATGTTCTGTATATCTTTTTCCTCCTAACATGAGTGCACACATAATAAGGATTCAACTAAAACTTACTTGACTTTGAGTAATCAGAAGCTAGCTGGGGTCATGGTACTGTTCTGAATAGGAAGTTCTGAATCACTGGCTTCTTCATGGAGATATATAAATATATATGTGGATATGTGACCTGATGCAACTTTGTGGCTCTGGCTCAGTGACACAGCGGGGTCTAGCTTTGGAGGACCACAGCTTAAATATTTCTTTATTACTTTTGAAAATGTGAGAATTGCACAGGGAAAATAATCAGTTAGGCTTTCTAATAGGATCTGAAATCTGATGCTGGTAGATATACATTTGTAGTTAATATTGTAATTCTCCTTCCCTGAGATAAATACACACACACACACACACACACACACACACACACACACACACTTTCTCCCTGAAAGATACACATATACTTATTTATATATGTATATAAATACACACACATACATACATACATCATACATACATATAAATTCAGTCTTTGGAAAGAACTTCCAGTGACCATGTCACTGAAAAAGTCACTCAAGTGTCTATTCCTTTACACTGAGGTCCTTTTCCCTTCTCTGAGAAATGGAAGCACTAAGGTTAATGTAAGTCCAGATATTCAGTTGTCTTGACTGTCCAAATTGAGACAATGGTGGTTATAGCTTTTGTTCGTACTGCCTTCCCATGAGCGAAAATAAACAAGGCTAAAGTGCAAAGGACCAGGTTCAGGGAGAGAGGGTTTGTTTCCATTGGAAAACATGGAGATAAGGGGACTGAAGAAACAACACTTTCCTTGGCCCTGTGAATGAATTATTTCAGTGTTCTAATAAATACATTTTTAGTATTTTCATCATTAAAAAAAAATACCTTCACCTCTCAAATACTACTTAGCATTTAATGTTATATCCAAAATACTAGTATATTTTTATTGTCGTTAGTGATAATCACTAAATACCTATATGTTATTTTAAACATTGTGTGCTGTTCTAAGAGTACAGCTGATGTTGATTATCTTTAATGCCTGGTCTCACTTCAGCTTAGTAAAGCTTTCTTAAATGCTGTGGAAGGCATGACCTGCCAGTTTGATTTGCTAAATATAGACTTAACTATACGCAAGAATTGTTAATTACCCACATAATTTTAACAGAGTGGCTTTGCCAAGCCCAATAATTCAATTCTTTCTAAGCACTAACTTTTGTTAGTAACTCAATGCCCATCAGGATTTGTAGAACTCATTAGTTGTTTACGTTTCCCACTTTTGACTTATGTTTGTCCCACTTGGAAGCCTCTATTCTGTTGAGCCTTAAGAATTGAAAACACTTGTATTGGCAGACTATTAATTATTTAAAAGGCAGATAATAAAAAGAAAGCCATATATGCTTCCCCAAATAAAGAATATATTGAGACAGAAAGAAGTAAAAAAGGTAAACCATAAAATATTACCAATAGTTTCTGTGGATAATGGTTTCAGGCATTGTTGGGACAAAAAAATAAATCAAAAATGCTAGAAACCATGGGCTAATGGTCGGTGAGAGAAAAATATCATGGCATGCTTCCTTATAGACAAAGTTACCATGTCCAGCATAGATTCCTGTGGGTCAAGTCATCTGAGTCCTCTGACCTTATCAATCCAGACATTGGCCAATACAAGATAATCTATAATGTAAAACAAATTACACCAAAACCCTGAAACCCCCTAATACCTTTTATGTACTTTCACTTTAATTTGTATGAATTTATAATAAAAACTGTCACTTAAAGTTATTCACATAGTTGGAACTATATTAAGCCACACATTTTGAAACAAAGTGTTTGGAATTCAATGCAATGGATTTTATAAAACATTGGCCCTTGTGCTTTGGTCATACTACTCACAAGATGAACTCACAAAAGAATTTTAGAGATCCACGAGTCTGAAAAATGTGCTGTTTATCATTTGTCAGTTTTAGAATGACTTTGTGGAAATCAGTAACATATTAAAAGGAATTAAGTACTTTTTTTTCTGTCTCACTGAAAAACAGTATATTTTGGGTAGATGATAATCTACTTTAAATAGAATTTGTTCCTATGATCATGTTTCTCATATCAAAAGTTTGTTTGTTACTTATATGGCATTCTACAAAGGATGACAACAATATAATCTGTTGCCATCAATGTCTCTATGGTTACTTACACATTTCTCCATACTGACTTTTTTCCACTTTGAAACAACATTTTTGTTTAGCAGTGGCCTCTGTGTGACGTGGCAGTGTGTCCTGATTGACAGATGGATGGACTCATAGCACATATGACCCTGACATGAAGCCACCATTGTGATTTTCACCTTTTGGAAAAATATTTATGTCCCTATTGCATATATTTACTGTAAAACATAGGTAATATTTTTTTCACTCTTTTCAAGCATTTGGTACCACAGCTAAGTCTGTTAGAAGAAATAAAAATACAGCTAAAGTTTAAATATGCTAAAAAAAATTGCTCAGTTCCTTGTCCTTTATCTAAAACACTAAACCAGAAAGAGATTAAAAAGCACAGTACTTTTTACTGTTTACAGGCTATGTACTAGCTTATTGTCCGAAGACTTTTTCAACTGTCCATATTTGCAAGGATGTCTGATTAACTCTTCGCTGAATTCTTTAGGCAATTAAACACAAAAACAAAATGCCATTGTTTTCTTTTGTTACTGAGATTAATTAAAATACACAATAGATTAAAGCAATTAAAGTCTCTTCACTTTTCACACAAAATCAGTTGATTGATGTCTTATATTTCACCAGAGCAATTAAATTGCCCAATAAGAATAAATTTAGCAACAAATTTAATAGTTCATGAACTAAATGTTTGGAAAAAAAAGCTAACAAATTACCATCCCAAAAAAGGCTTATTAAGCTGTATCTTCTTTAGCTATTACAAATAATATAGGTTGAATGTTCTAAGGAGAAAGGAAGAAAGGTGAGAAAGAAGAATAAAATGAATGAAGGGAAGAGAAAAACTACCAGGGGAGGTGTTGGATGTTGGGGGAGGGAGAGTGGGAGAGACAAAGGTGGGGGGAGGGTGAAGAAAGGGGATGGGGGAAGGAGAGGGAGAGAGCATCTGTTTTTTTCTGGAAGGAAAGTGAGTGTGCTGTGTTGGCAAAGTTGCTATCAGTGTATAATGTACAGTCTGGAATATTTTAAATTGATTGTTCTAGAAGTTCATTCTCTAGTCTTTCAGAGAGTTCAGCTTTTCATACGTTAACAACAAAATAGACTCATAAAGCTCTCCATTCTAAAGTCTTTCCTTCTGAGACTGGTTCTTTGCAAACCAGCTGCTCAACAGTACTGTTTAGTAGTTTCTATGACATCTTTGGCAGTGAGTATAGTTAGTATAGCACTCATCCATTTTCATTCGTGATTTAAAAACATGAATACTAAGGCATGTAAATGACTTGTTCAAAGTGATATAACTGGCCATCAGACCTGCACCCTGCAAGGACATGCTTACTATGAATTATAATAGTAGATCATATATTACATAGTAATATTTCATTGATTACAGTAGGGTAGATGATTGTATTCTATTGACACGGGGACCCAGCACCTGGATACCAGTCAGCAAATATCTATTGGATGAATAACCCATATAAAAAAAATTCTGTATCAACCAGGGCCCTCCTGTTAAAATCTACCATTTTTTGTCATCCAAGAGTGAATTTTTATAACATATATGTATATTCTGAAAATGGGATGCTTTTTCTTTTACTTAATTTAAATTATTCTCTGATAGAAGCTCAGTGTGAAATTGGTAGAATTTCTGACATGAAAGTTTGCTTTCCTATTTGTTTAGAGTTTTGTACATGGTTTAAAATTGGTGTTATTTGCCAGGTCCATTTTGAAAATGATTTACATATTCTTTGAACATATGATGAGCCAGTATGTTGCATTTCCTAGAATACTCATGTACAGTTCCCACTTGTGTTCATCTGAATGGACTAAGACCACCTGCTCTAGAGTCACCTGGGTGCTTGTTAAACTGTAGTCTTTAGATTGCCAGGGTTCAACCACTCAGCCTTTAAAATTTCAGAACCACTGATCTACATACTACCTACAAAATCAAGAATTGTTTGTTTTCATGACATTATAAGTTCTCTTGGAAAGAGTAGAGGAGTTATAATTTTGTTTCAAACTCTCAGTGGCTACTTTTTTATTAGATTAAGAAAGTATATTAGAATATTGCTCCAAGGTTAATAAATCAATAACCCATATTAGTAATGAGAATAGAAACTGCAGAGTAACATAATAATACATGCCACACCATAAATGTGCCCTGAAGACATAGTAAATGAAATAAGCCAGACACAAAATGACAGATGTCCTCAGATTTCACTTACCTGGAATACGTAGTAGAAATATTTGATTTTATTTATTGCAATGTAGCCATCTTTATGAGTGTTATTTACTACTCTTCCTTTACATAACTTTTAAATTATTTCTCTTTCTTTTGAGATCATAATATATTTATATAATCTCATTCTTTTTTTTCCACCCTCCAAACTCTCACATATTCCCCTTTTAAATTTTGCTTTCATATTCATAGCCTCTTTTTTCATTATATGTATATTTATGTTCGTATAAATTCCCAAATCTCAAATAAAGAAGTAGAACCTGTTCAGTCTTTATAATGTTTCTTGTATGTATGATCTTAGAGTTGACAATTTGATATTGGATAACCAATGGGTGTGATGTTTCCCAATGGGACTATTTCTCATATTCTCAGCTTTCATTTGCCAGTAGTATGGAATTTGCTATGAGACTGTGTCTCCTAGGGATATCAGAAGATACTCCCGTGAAGTCTCACTAACAGGCTCTCCTAGACATGAACTGGACAAGGACAACACGATGGTTGTGCTAGACTGTTCTTCTTTTAAATGAATGTGGCTATATTAGTATTGGATATAAAGACATAAACATTTTGTTGCTGTAATCTTATGCAGACAAGGGTTATAGGTAGGTAGGTAGCTACACTGATAACTGATAAAATAGATGGGATGGGAGAGATGCTGTTTTGAAGCAAATAGAGTGTGGATAGAAATTGTGAAGTTGTAGCATCAGGGCTGCTGACATATAGATGTGAGGCTCTCCATGAATTTTGTGCTCTCTTCTGGCTTCCTGCTTTGTGTTACATGCTTAAATCATCAGTGGCCAGTGCTGTTGCTTCCATACATTGCAAAACTGGTTTTCACACTCACTTTGAAGCTTTTTCTTTACTCTTATTTTGTTTTCTTGAGTTTTGAAATGGGTGATTACACTACTGAGTTTAGTATGGTCAAAAACAGGGGAAAGTAAAAGATTATTAGAAAAACTGTTGCAGTACTAATTTACATATGTTCAGTGTTCAAAATATAAACATCCTATGTTTCGCATGTGTGAAGATTTCTAACAAAACTTGTCTTCATCTGTGAAAGTGACAATTAAGCCTGCGGAGATGGTATTGTGTTCTTTTCTCATAGAGTACTAGCTTAATAAACATTCCTGCTATCAAAATGAAGAGAATCTTTTACAAGTTGGTGGTACCAGGTCACTGTCTTACTTGAGATGACCCTAGCATAAGTCTTCTAGGAGCTATGGTCTTGAAAATTAGCTTTCTGGATCAAGGTAGTTTATTAGTTGGCAGTTGAGACATTCTGTGTGCATTTTCCAAAGCTAAGGTTAAGGTGATAAAACAATTGAGCCTTTTAACACTTAAACAAAGGTGGAGGTGAAATGAAAAAGCCATTCAAAACAGCAAATAATTAATTGAGTCTCTTTGTTAACAGGCAGGAGGTCAAGTCCACACAGCCACAACAGCCTGCATTGTAAACAGCTGAGTCTTTGACTTGAAAGTGATTAGCTTGGGTTGTTGGGAACTAATTAAAGTAAGATATTAACTTAGACACAATAGGAGAGATAGTATAAAATATTTAAATATGGTCACATTAGTTTTGGTCTTCTCATGAGTTATATAGAGTTACTGCTTTGGATTTCATTTTTATGCTTTCCTTTTACTAAATCATGTTATATAC
The DNA here is from genome assembly GCA_030556225.1 of Cricetiscus sungorus. Taxonomy (NCBI): domain Eukaryota; kingdom Metazoa; phylum Chordata; class Mammalia; order Rodentia; family Cricetidae; genus Cricetiscus; species Cricetiscus sungorus. The sequence continues at coordinate 18,874,115 of JANBXA010000600.1, read as the reverse complement.
TTGTTGAAAAGTTGTAACTAAATAATTCCACAGTAAGATATTGACTATATAAGTGGATCAACCTGAAGAAAAGTTAGGTCTTTAGGCATTAAAAGTTAATAATAATAGAATATGGAGTTTACCACAGAAACATTTGAATTAGCTGCTGCTTCTGCATAGACTTGTTTAAATATTGTGTTTGAATCATTGTGGCTTGGCACTATCAGATCTTAGGGAATTATAATTTTAAAAGAAGTTATAAAAGAAAACTCTACCTACGTATAGCTAAAAACACTCTATCATAGAACAATTCTGTTTAAAATAGAGGGTAAAAATCAATTTTTCATATTAACTGACATCTAATGATGGGGAAAAATATACATCTGTAATGAATGGTGGGGTGAAGCTGAGGGAAATCTCTAGGAAGAACTGGAAAAGACCTTGACCATGCATGTCTCTAATTGTCCTGTAAAGACCTGGACCATGCATGTCTCTAATTGTTCTGTAAATAACGGGAGGGAGGCATGTCAGTGCCAGTGAGCAACCTGGAGGGTTGAGCACTGTGCTGGGAAAAAAGCAAAGCAGACACTTGGCAGCCATGAGGAAGAGCTGATAAAGGGTGGAAAAGGCATGGTGAGTATCTACAGGCTTTAGGACCCTATGAATCTCAATCAGAGAATTTTTGTGAGAAACATTAATTTGACTTCATGATGTCTTTCCCAGACAGCCGTTGCGTTTCAGGAAATAAGGTTATACTTTCAAGTTTTAAGTGGAGCTTAAGCATCCTACATGTTTTAATGATTCAAAGCATCTGTCCATGTGGTCATTCCAAAACATGGCACCATTGTCTAGAAATTCGGTACACTGCAGGTTAGACTGTATATAGTTTATATATAGTTCATACTGGAGATTGTTCTTAACTGCTTATGTTTGTGCTAGTATCTCTTGGCAAAGCTCCCATATTACAGCAAAGTTTCAACCATTCTGATGAAGAATGGTGGGAGGTGAGCATATGTTTCCAAGGATTTGCTTTTATTTAAATTGAAGCCTCCTTCCTATATTTAATCCACAGACACATAAAACCAGTTGGAAATTATTTTGCTTAATTCTGCTTTGCCTTGGTTTGCTCCATTGTTGAGGCATCTGAGTATTAGAATGGTTCTTATCCCTGTGTCTGTGAGATACTCATTAAGCTTCAGCTGTGAGAGCCATATGGAAATCAGGCCCCCATGAATATCATCCACACATGGAGTAAAAGTGTTACTTCCATTTTAACTTAATAGTTTCCCGCTGTTGTTCTCTTTCGGAGACTCGCAGTACTGGTCATGTTTGGGCTGTAGAGTGGTTTCAGCCTGTAAAATGTACAATGGGAGAAGAGCATGGACATGACAGATGCAGAGATTAGAATCTGTTCTCTGTGTGTATAGAATGGGAAGGCTGGTGTTCAGGAAGGCAGGCAAGCCACCACACATTAATCAGTGTCTCCCAACCCACTATCAGAACAGCTCTCTGTAAGTAATGACTTGTGGTGGCAACATTACATGTTCACCTTTAAGGAGATAAGCAAATATGAGGAATAAAATTTCATAAATGACAGGGGAAAAGTAGCTATAGTATGGACATGTTAAAGAATGAGAGAAAGAAAACTCTTTTGACCAATTGCAATCTCAATATGCTGGATTTTTAACATGATAAAAGACATACCTGAGCACATTTTATAATTGTTACTGTCTGCTCTATAGTTGAGTAGATAACATAGATCTAGCCCACGAAAGTTTTTCTGCAAAGCTGAAGTATGGTCATGACTTGGGGAAAGAGATTTCTTTTGTAGTTATATGAAATATAAGCAACTAGGAATATTCCAGACTCTGTTTAAGTATAATTTGACTAAGCACGTATAGGCTTCTGGTGTTGAATACAATGGTTTTCTTGCATGTAGTCTAATAAGCATATCCAGACCCTCACATGCATAATTTTAGTTGTAAAAGCATTTAAGATCTCTCTCTCTCTCTCTCTCTCTCTCTCTCTCTCTCTCTCTCTCTCTCTCTCTCTCTCTCTCTCTCTCTCTCTCTCTCTCTCTCTCTAAGCAATTTTCAAGCATTTTAAAATTATTTACTATTGTTGCTATGCCAGAGAAGACATTTATAGAACTTCTGTACTGATGAAACTGCGTGCCCCTTCGCCAGCATCTGCCCATTTCTACTTTCAGGTCAAGTACCATTCCCAATTCATAACTAAGAATAGGTTGCCCTACTAATTGTCTGTTAAAGAGTAGAACTTTTCCAAGCTAACCTAGCAGGAGAAAGCACGGTTGTGAGATAGTGAACAACAACATCAAAAGCAAACTTGCTGTGGTTCCGAGGCTCTGTTAAATACCAAGAGCCCGAATGTGGCAACTCACAGCAGCTTGCGCCTTCCAGTGGGGAACTAGAGCTCTTGCTCCATTTCTGACAAATATGGGGCACCAGGCTCCTCCTTCCTCATCCGACTAGCCCTGAACACTTACCTCTCTTGGCTTAACAAAATGAGACAACTTAGAAATTATTCTGCCAAATTTTCCCTAAACTGTCCCCAGGATTCCTTTACTCTGTCAAGCTGAGCAAGTAAATGATAATGCTGTTTTCAGGGGTGACCAGTTGAAATTGACTTTGTAAAATTCCAGCTCCAATGCATATTTTTCTCAACACAGCTGCTGATGCTATTGAGTTGATATTAGGGGCATAAAATTGACTTTGTTTTCTTTTCTCTCTCTCTTTTTTTTAGGTAGAAAATTGTGTGTAGTTATTGAACACTGAATATTTCGAGAATAAATAATTTCAACAGGTTTGGATTGGGAATGAGAATGAGCCAAACTATCGCTCGTTTTATTTAAATTGCAATTTCCACAGAGTCAGTGTTTTTCCTGAGAGTGAGCATTAGAAGAGATTAGTATCAGTGATTTTTTTGCAGTCCCATGTCTTCCCATATATATATCTCTAATGTGATTTTAGGAAATTTTGAATCTAGTAGTACAGTTAAAACATTAATAATACATATGACAAAGACACCAAAGAGTATATTAATCTATAAATATACACTGGAAAAATAGAATGGGATTGGTATAAATTTCATCATAAAAATGAAATATGTAAAAATCTATGATTTTATTTTGTCACTACTGAATTTAAGTTTCCTGCTGAAAACAAAATATTATTCTTTTTAATTGAGAATAAAGTTAAAATATGTATGAGGCAATTCAAGTCATATTAAGCATGTATAGTCGTTTGAATGAGAACAGCTCCCATAAGCACATATATTTAAATTCTTGGCCCCAAGCCAGGCAGTGGTGGTGCACACCTTTAGTCCCAGCACTCGAGAGGCAGAGGCAGGCAGTTCCCTGTGAGTTTGAAACCACAGCTCTGATCTACAAGAGCTAGTTCCAAGACAGCCACAGAGAAACCCTGTCTGAAAAAAAAAAAAACAAAAAAAACAAAAAACAAAAAAACAAAAAAACAAACAAAATGCTTGGTCCCCAGTTAGTGGGACTGTTTGGGAAGGATTAGAGGTGTGGCCTGGTTGGCGTAAGTATGGCCTAGTTTGAATGGATGTGTCACTGGGAGTGGGTTTTCCATTTCAAAACCCCACTCTTGACCCAGTCTCTCTCTCTCACTCTGCCTGCATATTGCAGATCAGATGTGACCTCTCAGCTTCTTCTCCAGTACCATGCCTGCCCATCTGCTGTCATGTTTCCCCACGATGGTAATGAACTAACCCTCAGGTATTGTATAGCGATAGTCAATTAGGTAGTATGGCTAAAGGCCTAAACACCTGCTTGACTGGAAGAAAAACAAACATTCCAAAGTGCTTGTCCAGCTTTGGAGCTGGAAGAATGGTGTACAGGTCTCTACTTTGAGAGTCTAGTATAGTTGACTTTTAATTTGAGAATTCTTCACTTGCATATGTATGCTCTACTGAAAGCATATTCCACGCATAAAAGATTTGCAAAATAAGTCAACCAAGGAATTTCATTTTCTTGAGCATATGTTTCTTTATGGCTGGAAGTACATTTCTTCAAATGTGATTTATATTGTACAGTAGAATAAATAAAACACACATCACACATGTGATATATGTATTCATATCCATACACTCATTCTAGATGTAATTGTTTTTAACCCATGAACATTGTATTGCCCTATGTGCTGAAATGCTTGTTTAATAAACATTGGTAGGTGTGATCTCATTGTTATTATCATACTAAATCCCTAAATCCCATGTATATTTGTAGAGTTATGAAGACACTTGTTCTTAAGTATCAAAAGTACCAACTATGAACTATTGTAGCTCTTTATAATTACAGAAATTATAGTCATAATGTACACTAATTGATTTTACACAGTCAAGGCTGACTTACCAATAAGAACAGTTGTCACTATTCACTTATTAAATTTCTTCTAATTGTAGTCAGTAAAAATGAAATATTTAAAATTGTAGCAAGAGCATTTGTAAGTTGTAAGACACACTGTATGCTTCATCAAAGCTATTATATCTACTTGATTAAGGTCTAGAACACAAAATTGCTCACTGGAATTTCTCTGTTACCCTGTAAAATATTGTGATTTCACTCCAGCACTATTCAGGCAGGGCATGGGTTGTGAAAATGGCCAGCAAAGACAATTCAGTCCTCCCATGCTCCTAGACCCCCACAAATTGATACATGTCCCAGTGCTTAGATCTCCACTTCTCATTAAAATTTTCTGTTCATACAACCTCCTGTAGCTGTCTTGGTGCTTTCCACAGGACCACCTCTTCCCTTTCTAGAACATAAACACAGAAGACATGTGTGGATTGTTAATGTGGATTCTAGTCACTTTACAGATGTCACTTTGTAAATGCTGCAGCCTTTTGGTTGATGCATTTCCTGAGATGTTATAGTGCTAGTGGTTGGTAGGAATTGGATATCTTATAGTAGCAGCAAAAACATCTGAAATAAGGTATTTTATACATGCAAGGTTATGAATACACCCAGAAAACAGGAGAAATCCGAAGTGTCACTCATACCATTCATATGACACAAAGAGAAGTTAACAAGGGACAAGGCAGCTCAAAATGCTGAGCAAAAAATTTTAAGTGGACTAATCCAAGTGTTCTGTCTTTAAAAATGTATGTGGTATGTGTGTGTGCAAACCATGCACATGCATGTAGGTCCATGCAGAAAGTGCACACAGCAGAGAATGAAGCAAGTGTATAGAATGGGATGCTGAAAAATATCATTTTGACTCTTGCTATCGCACAGTAAAGCTAAACTGAATATTATTATTTACTTTGTATGTTTTTTTTTAGTTAATTGTGTAATAAAAGTGAACTAAGCCTTTAAGACATTTGGTTTTGCTTTTTAATACAACAAAATATGACAAGTCCTTTTTGTTACAGAATTTGCAAAAGAACAGACTATTTATGTAAGCCTAAGAGAGTGAACTGTAATAACAACCTTAGGCTCTGTGGATTCAGCGCCTTTTAAAAGTTATTTTAGAGTAAGTTCTCTAGCTATAGCATTTATCCATGTCCTTTTGTGGTTATGTGATGGCACAATCCGAAGTCATGTAGGATTTATAGAAATCCTTCAAGCTCAACCTCAGCCACTGAACATTTGTGGGTCAGGCAGGTAGGACTCTGGGAATTTTGCAGTATTGACTTCTCAGCTCCACTGGATTGAAGTTTTATAATTTCAAGACAAATCAAAGAATAGATATTCCTAGTTATGGAATAAAGGCGTCTCTGTGATATCAAGAGGCAGTGGGGTCAGGAAGTGAGAGAATGAGACAGGTACTCCTGACACACTTTGCATAAAACATGTCCTCCCATTGGTCCTCCAGGGGAACATGAAATCAATTACAGAGAATCTTGTGACCAAAGACATAGCTGTGTTCGGCCTATGACCACTTTAAAATGGTAACTCATTAATCACAATAGAAAGTGAAATTCCACAGAAATTCATGGGGCATCCTGTCATGGCTATGTTAGACCTTGTTTCTTCTGATTGGAGCTTTATTATGTCATACCAAATACAACCCCTGAGACCCATGAAAAAGAAATGCTACTCTTCTCATCCAGGCCTCATCCTGTTTAAATCAAATTGGAATGTTTATAATTTAGGTTCCAGAAATTAAAATTATAAAATATTGCATATTGTGAAAACATTAAAATTACAAATTTAAATGCAAATTTGAGTATTTATTGGGCAGCATGCATTGTACTCCTGAAATAAGACCCAATCCTTCACTTGTTATTTTTCACATTGGCTAGGAGACAGGCAAATAGCCAAGAAAATTCAGACAAAGAGAAGTTTAATAACTTTTATGATGTAAATCTGTAATAACTCTTTTACCACCTCTACTTACTTCAAAGAAATGCATTCAAAAGCCAAGTGATTAAAATATAGGTATAGATTTAAGCAGTAATGGAATTAATGTTAGTAATAGCTTGTTTCAGTTTTGAATTATTTGATTAGATTCTTGAGTTTAATATTACATTAAAATTTATAGGTATGTTTAAAGTAGGAACTCATAAGACTTTAATTATATAGATAGCTCACTTTATATATTTTATTTTGCATCATGATCTTAAATGCAAATTATTGTAAGATGCAGAATACTTTTTGAGTATCTCAGAAGCCTAGCGATTGTTGTCACACCTTTTTTTTTTTTTTCTAAAGAAGGAGGTTCCTTTTATATTACTATATTAGCATTCATTTTACCTCAATTTCAATGGGGGGAATTTTAGAGTTAGTTCAGATGTTACTTCTGCATTGAAGTTGTAATATGTATGTGATATATATATATATATATATATATATATATAATGTGTGTGTGTGTGTGTGTGTGTGTGTGTGTGTGTGTGTGTGTCTCTAACTGCCTAGTCTTCTCTTTGTTTGATGTATGAATGTTCTTTGGTTTTCTTGACCACTCTTGATACTAAGCAAGTGTGGTGACTCTAGGGTCCCTGGCAGAGAATGTTGATGTGAGTCAGAGGTGACACAAAGGATTAAAGATGGGTAGAAGGAGAGGCTGAAATTGACACTGGGAAGGAGTTAAGGTCACCACCAAGAGATGGGGTCCCTAGGGAATGGAAGTCGGAGGGAGGAGAGACTTCTTCAGGTGAGTGGCAGCAGGACTAAGAGGAGGTCTGGAGAGACTGGCATGGAAGAACTAGAAAGCCATTTTCTAGATAGTCTTAAGTTGCCTTGTACAGAGAAACCAGTTTCCATAGCATGCACATAACAGAACCCTTCAAGTCAGATTTAGATTTAGAATTACATGCTAAGGACACTAAACTTACAGAATAATAGTTACTCAGTTTGTTGAAAGAGGCCAGTCAAAACTCTGATCCAGTTTCCCTTCAGAATAAAGAATATTCATAATCATATGACTCTAATTACAACTATTTTATGTATTTTTATTTTCTCTGTAAGATGTGGGGTAGAAATCGTACTGTAACTCCTTTAATTCAGGACACCCAGTTTTTATAATTCTATTCCTGTTTTAAACTTTTGCATTCCCTTTAAAAAGCATTTTTAATTCAAAATGTGAATTGGTTGATTTTTAAGTACACATTAAATGATCATTTATATAATATATGATCTGTTCCTTGAAACAAGTCTGTTAAATGGGAGGTTTAAAATGGTAGCAGCGGGAAATTTGCTATGTTAAGGTGGAGCTATCTGTCTACTCCTGCAGAAAAAATTCCTCCAATACCTACCAGCTCAACTCAACAGACACTGATGGTGCACATTACCTGATGGCAGCATAGGTGTGGCATCTGCTCACAGTTTCTCCAGGAATGCAGTCAAGCTGTGGCTCGGGGCTACAGCTTCTCTATGCTTGGCTGGCACTGAAGGATATGCTTCCCAGCTCACTGCTGGAACATTAGCAGTCTGAGTTCTTCCCCATGTGACTATTGCTGTAGAATTAGTTCTTCTGGACAGATGTGACTCGCTACAGAAGAGAAATAGAAGAGCACATGTGAATGAGAAAGACTCTTTTATAACCAAATCTCAGATGTACTAGACCCATCCTTTTCCCATACTCTCTTGACCTCACAGATCAATCCTTGTCTAATGTGGGAAGGAATCAGTTGGGGGTGCATATTCCAGAACAGGTAGGGATTTATTTAAGTAGTGTGTCTTAGAGTAAACATTTCTCATCACAAAGGAGATTAAAATTGAAAATCCCTTTTTAACTATATCAAAATCTGCCAATTTCTTTTAACTTTCAGGAGCACTATTGCTTATTTCAATTTCTATAATCATCACATCACTGAACTTCAATATGATTAACAAAATTCTCTGCTTTCTTTTTAGGAAAATATTTTGTGGTTTTCTGGAAGATCGTCTTTTAGTTTTAAAGTGATGTAAGCATTACAGAAGGTTATTAGTTAAAAGAAACATCTACTTTCTTTTAGTTTTAAAATGATTTAAATGTTACAATGTGTTATCAGTTAAATGTCTGTTTTCTCACCTATAAATCACTTTTTCTAAGTAATTGTCTTTAATATCAACCCACTAGTAGTCATTATACCTTGCCATCTTAGGTGGTTATCCCTCCTGGTTTCTGTTTGACTTTGTATAGGGTCTCGTGTAGCCCAGGCTGGCCTGGAACTTGCTGTGTGCGGAAATTCTTCTATCTCCACTTCTGTGTACTAGGATTGTCAGACTATACCAACTTTATCCATATTCACTCTGTGATTTTCATTTTTGTTAAGTCTCACTGTGGCTTCTTTATTCTCAGAGGTTTTAAAAAACATAATTATCTCCACAGTATCTCAGGTCACTTGAAACCCAAGTACGGTTGATACCATAGCATGAGTGCAAAGCATTCTGAAGTGACTTTACTACAGCTGATATTGTTGAACCATTTATTTTATTATTATCCTAAAACAGCGGCAGCATAGCTGATCATATGACCTTATCTTTTTATCCTAGGTCTCCTAAAAACCCGGAACAGAAGATCATTAAGCGAGTGATTGCTCTCGAAGGGGATATTGTCAAGTAGGTGCCCAGGCTACTGGTTTAACTTATAATCTAGTGGGCTTTGGTTTGTTTGCGTTTTCTTTATTAGAGACAGAATTTCTCTGTGTAGCAGTCTTTGCTTTCCTGGAACTCCCTTTGTAGATCTGCCTAGCCTAAAACTCATAGCTATATTTCTGAGTGCTCAGATTAAAAATATGTGCTACTACCCCAAGGCTCACAATCTAGTGTTCTAACTTGATTTTTGAGTCATTATTTGAAATTAAAGTAGAAATACCTTGGGGTCCAGAACTTTGGATACATTTCAATTGGGTTTCTACTTGGAGTGCACATCAGTAACCATTTCAGGATGGAAGGTATATTTGAAGTTACTGAACATTCCATCATCCTTAGGTTATAAAACAAAGCATAATTATTAAGGAACGATCAACCAATACTCTGACCATTAAATCCCTGCTTTCAAGTATTGACATCAGCACAATTATTTTAACATCATGATACTAATATCCATTTTAGAAAATTTCAAGAGCATTTCATTATTTTCAAATACAAACACAAGGAGCCATAGGGCCCTTTCATAACCATATAGATTGATAGAGAAGTTGAATAGGAAGTGAAACTAGCATTGCTGGGTTCATGATAGGTGTTAAAAGTGCAGACAGCACTAGAATAATTGAGAGTATGAGTAACAGATAGCAAAGTCTCATTGCACTTGCTGATATGAACAGTAATTTAGAATAGACAAGAATGATATCACTTTGTGATACATCTCATTATATAGCCAGGTATACACAATATGGCAGATAAATGCTTTGAAAATTATATTCAAGATGTTTCCTGATCTTGTTTCTACCCCAAAATCCATCCTGAAATATCTGTGTTAATGATTACATAAGCAAAACAAGCTAAATGAAAAGAACCCCCTGTGAGCTTTAGAGAAGAATTGGGATGAACAGTTGTGAAAAGATAGCCTGGGGATCCCTGGAGTCCCCAAGAGCCATCTATGAGATAAAATACACTTTTTGTCACAAAAAGAGGGGGTTTTGTCTCTTTTTAAAAACTGTTAGCCTATTGTGCATATAGGATGGAATTTTCCAGATGTGTTATAGTGTGATAGATGGAATAATAAAGCAGCCAGAGCAACTCAGCTATCCTCTAGTACACCATACACGAAACCATTCAAAATGTTGTGTCCTTGCTCTTTTGCCACTTAAAACACTGTGATTTTATTAAAATATATTTTCATAGTATATAGTTTACTGCTTATTGAGTTTAACAATACATTTAAAATTCAGTATTTGTGCATATATACAATGCATTTAAACCAAACCCATCTCTGTTCCCTCCCCCATCCCTTGAAACACTTTTCCTTTCTATAGCCATATTATAAATTCTCTCTTTTTTCCATGTTCTTTTAGTAAAATATGGTAGGAAGACCATAATCATTAGTGAATGGGTTAGTAGAAATGTATTTTGTTTTCACCTCCTGTAGAAAATGCACTATATTCAAAGAACCTGGTGGCTTTCATTTTTATCAAGAAAGAGTCATTTCTGGATTGTGATTTCCTTCAGAAACAGAGATAGGTATAAATTCAAAAAAACATGCACTCCCCAAGAAAAAATATGCAGACATACCTTTAGTATCTGTGTGTGATACAGTCTCATTAAAGAATGAATTGGCAGTCTCAAAAACATTGTGAGAGAAATGAGTTGCAAAAAACTACAAATGATATGATTCTGTTTCTGGGAAATGTCCAGAATAGGTAAATGCACAAAAACAGAAACATGTTAGTGACTTTCCACAGACATGGAAGAGGGAAACAGAGGACTAATGGGGTCATTTGCTTGTTTTGAAGGAGTACAGAAATACCTAAAATGTATTGAGGTGACAGTTGTACAGCGGGATATGTAAAAATTACTGATCTGTACATTTTAAGTGGGTAGATTTTATGTTATATGTACTGCATCCCAATAAAGCTAGTCTTACATAACAAAAATAGTCACCAAAACAAGTACACATTTTATTTATGCAAAGGAATCTAACTAAAATGAGAATGTCATTGAATCAGTTTTTCATTATAATCCAAAGTGAGCTTTGCTATTTCTCATCACTTAGTAGCTGAACTCATTCCTCTCACTCAATCAGCAATGTGAGATTACAGTAGTCTGCAAAGATGAAACTCCACAGTAGACCCCTGAGGAGACATTAAGCATTGTTCTCACTCATTATGCCTACATCGGGTTAACATACCAGAAGTAGACACAGAGCCAGAGGCAAGCTGATGAGCCAGGATTGGACTCACTTCTTTCTGGATATTGTTGAAGCCCATGCAGACAAAGCCTGCAAATGGATATCAGTGTCTGTGTCCCCATTATCCCCCTTTCTGGAATTCAACCATGGAGAATGAGTGATAGAAAGAAGGAAATACCTAGAGTCAAGATTTAATTCCACTGTGAAGTCTTTTTGAGAAATCTTTTGTTGATTGATTAGAGAAGCAATCATTCAGTATTGCTTAGTGTCTTTAAAGGGAAATAACAGCATTTCTTCTCTTTGAAACCATGGCACCTGATTAGGCTTCCCAGGCCTTGAATTTGTGAGTGAGTGTGTTCTTCCAATAGTTTCTAACAGTGTTGAAAATTGTTAAGAGGACAAAAGTTTGGGTAATAAAACATTTCCTGATAAACTTACTTATTTTTGGTTTGTGTTCCCTTTCTTACAATTACATGTCAGGCTAAAACCAAATGTGGATTTTCAGTATCCTTTTTCTTAGAAAGAATTTGATATTTCTGAGAAAGAGAGAGCGAGACAGAGAGAGAGAGAGAGAGAGGGAGAGAGAGAGAGAGAGGAGAGAACGAGAACATATTATGTATTAGTTCTGAGGTACAGATCTAGGCTGTAACCATTAGATGGATTACTGGTTAACAAACTCATTGGCTCAGTCATTCTTCCCTAGGATGACTCTGATGGGTGGGGAGACCAAGTGACCTGGAAAGCACCCTGTAGTTAAAAGGAACCTGTTGTAAGTGGTTTATAGGAATGGCAGGTACCAAGAGGGCTCCCAGAACAGGGCATTGCAGTTAGCAATCACTTAACTTAGTTTTTACCGTTTCAAGTCTTAGTTCAAGAATCTGTAATCTATTTTCTTCAGTAGTGACTTTCACTTTGCTCCCTAAGGAAGATTAACTTTTTAAAGTTTTGTTTATAATTACAGAAATAGTTTGGCTTCTGTGATTGAAGATGCTAAAAGAGCATCTTTGATCACAAATACTGTTCAATTTTGTAAACTAAGTAGGCAAAAATGGAAATATTGGTTATAAAAGCTTGAGATTGGAATTATTTTGTATTTAGTTACAGGTTCCCTCCCAGAAAGCTTTTTTTTTTTTGAATTTTTATTTTAAAGGAGTTACAAATATAAATAAATCACACAACAAAATTAATTAGTCCCAATATACAGAAAATGTTTGTATATTTATATTTGCCAACACTACTCAAAATATACTTCTCAGTGGGAATTTATTTAAAAGTCAAAGAAATGTGGACTTTAGTTTTAGAAGTTTTGACACTTCAATACAAATTTTTGAAACCAATTCAAAGTATGAAGTAATGTGGGTCAACACAGACTTCTACACTTAAAACATGATATTTTGTGTGTGACTTGAAGCATGTATTTTGTAAATGACAATATAGTACCTTTCAATTATAAAAGGTTAGACGCCCTGGTAGACCTTAATTCCATTCATTTAATGATAGCTGACCTGAGTTCCAGAGAGGCATAGTGAGCAAAAGAGACATTTAACCTTCATTTGCATGCATGCCTGTTGTTGTGAATGGACAGTGAGCCTACAGTCTCCATATGTATGCATGAACACACATGGGTAAGAATAGGTGAAAAGTGAAGAGAGGTTTAGGTAAGGTGTTCACTGAAAACTTAGATTTGGAAATTAAGGAAGGAGACAGTGAACAATACTATGTGAATGAAAGATAATCAAAACAAAGAAATAGCCAATGCAAACCTGAGAGAGATAGAAACTAGGTGAGAGTTCAACATCTTTCAAGAAGTCAGCATACAATAGGAGGATGGGAGATCACAAAGACATTCTTAGAGGTTTGCAGAGCATTTTAGGTCCAGGCAGGAACTTCAGATTTATTTTAGTAGATGGCCAGCCAAGTATTTTTAAAGGATTGTTGTTTGCTCTATGCAAAAAGAGTATACAGTGTAATTCTGAAAACTGTAAGACTATTCTCTCTTGACAAAGTGTAGTCAAGTTTCTCATGAGAAAATAGTTAAGAGACTTTGTTCACAGCATGCATGATGACTACCTTGATTTATTTCCAGTGACCAGGATAAAAGCAGTCACATTATTTATAAGCCACTGATTATGATTTATATTGACAAAATAAATTAATAGAGTTTGAAGAATTTGTTCAGTGAGTTCAGCCAATATCTAAGATTGGAAACGAGGAGAGCTTGGAGGTCTGTATTTTGTAACCTAATATCAGTATTGGTTAAAATTATAAGGTGCCATTTTTGATTCTCTGAAGCTCTTAAGAAAGAACTCATTTTCATAATGTTGACCCCAATGTGTATGCTTATCTGTAACAGTAACAATGAGAAGCTAATAAAAGTAATATTTAGTCATACTCATTAGTCTTACCATAGCTATTTGCTTTTTCACGTTAATTTGTTATGACTCTCACAGAAACACTGTTTTAGAAAGGCATAAAATGAAGGAACATACCCCCATTGAACTATATGCCATTAACCCAAGTCAGGCACAATTGAAATGTCTGAAGCATCAGTTCTGTGTGTAGGAACACTTGTATGCCTGTTTCACAGAGCTGGGGCCAATCAGCAGTGAGGCCCTGTGTCATATCCCCTCTTTTAGAATCAGGGGTTCCATCAGTGAAGTAAGCATAAGGGTTCTTCTTAGTTCCCATGAATAGGATAACCATATAATTTATCATCTGAATCCTGATGCTTTGTAAAGGGAAAGAGCTTAGTACCAGTTATGCATTGGGATCATCAACATAACCCAGAACTTCCAGGACAGACAGCAACAAGCAGAAGTCTGATGAGTGAAATGTAATCTCCTTCCTCATCCTTCATATAATTTGATTTTATGTTGTTCCTAGCCTTCCTTATTCAGATGAATCCTAAAAAGTGTCCCCAGAAGCAACATAACTTCTAGGCTCCAGGAAGGAGCAGGGTGGCAGGGGCTGGGTCTGCTGGGGGACCCAGCACTAGGCCATCTGCAAACCAAATTGACAGTGCAGAGCAGTCAGGGGCAGGCAGTCATGGACCTTTCTTCATTGAAAAACATTTACATAATAATTGCTTTTCCAGTCGAAAGGCTATATTAGAAAACATCAAAACACCCTCATTTATTTAAAATAACTCTGGTATTAGCAAAGTAAAAATCCATTGAGTCACTCGAAATTAAACATTTTAAAGCTGTTGATTTTAAACAGACTATTGGAAGATACAGAAATCAATGTAGCCCTATCCCAGACTGTTGACTCATACTGTATTCCAGCAAATGGTTAAGCATTATTAGAAGAAAACAAGTGAATTGAATTTTCCTCAGTAAAACTACATGATGCTTTTTTAAAATAACATCCTTGTGGTTGGTGTAGCAGCTCAGACTAATAGAGCCCTAATGTGTCTATATGGCTGACCCTGAAGAACATGCATTGGTTTTGATATTTTTCTGTAAATCTGGAATTAGGAATGCTTCCTGTCCTGAAAGGAAGGATATATGAAAAGAATCCTGTGTTACAGACTCTGATGACAAGTGTTGGATGAAATGTTTTGGAGCACTCAAGCTAGTAGATTTATAGTTCTCAAATGGGACAAGGGTGGGCGGTTCCTAAAAGAACAGAGGGAATATATATATATATATATATATATATATATATATATATATATATATATATATATACCCTGCCCTTAGCCATTGGTAACATGACGAGAAGTTTTTCAGAAAATTCCGAGGTCCTTTAGCCGGGTTGACTATGATCCACAAATTATTCTGCAGTCGCAATGACATTGTACATTCTTGTTTAACACTGGGCTCTGATCACTGATGCTACTTAATAGATAAGGGTTTGAGCACTTAAATTAAGTATCTTCACTTAATCTAGTGTTGATTTATCACTGAAGAGTAGAAGTCTTTGTCTCTTTTCTTACTAAAGAATTCTAAGTTTCTTGACAGTCCTTGCCTTTGTGGAGTTATAGACGTAGGGAATTATTTTTATTGATGTTGTTGAATCAGAGCATAAGAGTGAAGTTGCTAATAAAAGATAATGCTTTAGCAATTTGCACTTCTTTCTATCATGTAAGAGAGAGATCAAGAGAAGGGGCTTTTATGATGTTGATCTTAATTTTTATCAAGATAAATAACTGTTACTAATGCCAATTTTTATATCAAAATTATTCCTGCAAACAATTTATCAGTATAAGGATTATTTTTAGCTTTTTGAACATTGACCTTAGAGGATGTGACACTTGCTGAAAGTCCACGAACTACTTAGATTTATTTGCCTTTTCCACTGATGGTGGCACTTATTACTGTGGTGGTACTCCACCAGCCCTGCCAGGGGTTTCCTTAAAAGGTTTTGTATTCTAATATCTCCTGTCTCTTAAGCAATTTCTTCCGTAGGTACAAAACCTTCATTTTTATTCATTCTTGCAGAGCTGCTCGCTTATTCATTCAGTGTGGCAGAGAGGCTGTGGGCATATACAATATATTCCAACTCTCTCAATTTAGATTCCAGAAGTGCCTCTTACTATGTTACCTTGACAAATTACCTAGTTCTACAAAACTAATTTTCCTCATCTGTAAACTTGACATTATCATAGCATATACACCATAGAGCCTTCTTGAAAAATCACAGGAAATAACTGATATAATGTGATTACTACAAAGCCCAGGACGCAGTATGTTTTTACATGGCAGAATGTAACAATAGTTGTGATTTAATTGTTCTTTAATGAGTGCTTTGTATTTAGTGTTTTCCAGATGCAATTAACTTTCAGAGTTAAAATGCTAAAAGTCATATGTAATTCTTACCCTTTATGAAGTTTATAGCAAGACAATGATGGCAACAGAAGAGATACAATATAACAAGGCAATTTTTATTTGGGAGATGTGTAAAGCTTCTGGGGAGAGAGGGGGGTTGTCAGTGAGGGAGTGTACAGTGGGCCTGAGGAACTGGGCTACGTTGTTGAAAACTGGTGGAAATAGGAAATGAGGAAAAGTCTGTTTCCTTCTTAATTGCAAAGTATTGCATATTTGCTATGGAAAGTACAAATTCTCCTGGAATATATGAGACAAAGAAAAGTTCTTCATTTTGTCTATTCCTAATCTTGCTCCTAGACATATATATCTGTTGTCTTTCTAATCTACATTTCAGAGAAGGAACTTGAAAGGATGAGGACAGTAGTTGAAGTATAGCTTCTTTTTCTCAAACATTCTTCAGACACACTTAAGATTTTCTTTAAGAACTTGTATTTTCTATGTGTATGTTACACTAGCACATCTTGTATTGCTATAATACACATGACAAATTCTGTAATAATCTATTATAATAAATAATGATTCCAGCACTAACATATACAAGGTATCTATGGATATACTGTGGGGTCACAGTGGTATGAAATCTAGATTAAACTACTTAGAAAATCTAGGTAAACTATTCATAGAAAGGAAAGTTATAATGGATATTGAATAACCTCCTCATACTTGACATTACTTCCATTAAGCTCACAGTTTTGCATTAAGCTATAGTGTCCTTTTTAGACTATCCATGAGAGAATGTGTCTGAAGTGTTTCAGAGAGGAACTATATTGGCTTAGGTACTTAAGAAACAGCTCTCCAACATGGAACTTGAACTGAGCTGATGTGGTGGGGCCCTCATTTACATGTCCTTGATGTACTTTAAGACATAGTGATCAGTTTCTGACATTTGGTCCTTTTCATCGGCATCCATTACATCTCTCAGATTGGTTCTGCGTATCACTCTTCATACACCAATATGCACACATAATGTGAAGGGCTCTTTGGAGTGTGGTGTTCATTAGGAGACAGCACATCACACCCAGAGATGGTTACTGTTAACATCTCTGCTCCTTTACTGTGGATTCAATTACATTTCTTAGTAGTCAGCCTTTCTAAAGACATGAACTCCAAGCGAAATAGAAATACTGCCTTGAAATAGAGAATACTAAGTTTTTGTGCATTCCTTTGAACTAAATATTGATTTTTATTTTTGGTCTACCCACAATAATGTAAGCTGTCAAATATTTTGAAAAGACATATACGTGTAATTATCACTGTAGGATGCTCAAAAGATTGCCTTTTAAAATACTTACTTGAAACAGAAGTTAAGAATAATATTTCAGCCTGAATAAGAGCTAAGGAACAAATAGCACTTCTGACCTGGACAGCTCATGTTAATCTTTTTAAGTTTACCATTGACCACTGGTCCTCTTCTGAAAGATTTAGAGTAAAAATTAAGAACAGGGAACAGGCACCATTCAAGATATTGCTTGCACTAATTATGAATGCTTTTACATTTTTACAGTTTTTGTTTTTTGTTTTTGTTTGTTTGTTTGTTTTGTAAAAGGCAATTGTCAGTGACTCAGGACATTGAAAGGTAATATGGGATGGTATATGGGTGTTATTTTCGGAGTGAGAAAATGAAGAGGTCATTCCAGCTGTTTGTTTTTTGCATGCCAGATGACATCAGCAGCTATTGACTTCTATAAGTGCGGATTATTTATCTGTCTGCTTCCAGGGCTGTTTTGAAGACCAAATACAATAATTTACCCACCTCTTGTTAATTTGAACACACTATCAACACAATTATCCTGAACTAAATTCTATTTGGCTTCTTCAAAGCTTGGTAGGATGCCTTCCTTGCCCACATTAGAATGTCACATATTTTGCTGTTATTGTTAAAATAATCCTATAGTACTGCTATGTTAGTATATAGTTGCTACATATGTTATAAACCCTAGCACTGTTTTGGAAAATTAAACATAAATTGATGTGTTGTTATAGTGAGACATTTTGTATGATCTCTCCTCTTAAGCTGTTGAGGATGCAAAGTAGTAATGTTGACTGAGTGTACTCATCTCACAGAGCTGAAATTTTAGAGTATTCAATTGTCAGCTCATTTCTCACTCCTCCAGCTCCAGGTATCCACCATCCTACTCTCTGCCTCTAAGAGTTTGACATTTTAGATGGCTCATGTAGGTACAGTCATACAATATGCATGTTTCTATGATGAACTTAATGTACTTGACATGAAGAACTTAAGATGAACTTCCTACATTGTGATGGTTGCTCTAGGTTGTCAACTTGATTATATCTAGAATTAAAGAAAACTCAATTGGCTGGGTATACCTGTGAGGGATTTTTTTCTTAACAAAATCATTTGAAGTGGGAAGACTCATCTTTAATTCCAAACTTTTGAGGTGGGAAGATCTACCTTTAATCTAGGCCACACCTGCTAATGGCAGCCTATATAAAAGGCATGGAAGAAGGAAGCTTTGGCTCTTTGCCTGCTTTCCCTTACTCTTCATTCATTGATACTGGGGCCTACATCTTTGGGAGTCATAATCCAGTGTATACTAAAGGCCAGCTGAGACATCCAGGCTCATGGACTGAACTATTAGTGGATTCTTAGACTTTCCATTGGGAGACAGCCACAGTAGCTACAGACTATGTAGCTTACAGACTATGGTGTAGCCATTATAGCTAATAAATCCCATAAACATATTTACTCTATTACTTCTATTCCTCTAGAAATCCCTGACTAACACAAAAAATACATATGTAGACTAGGTTGGGCTTAAATCCACAGCAATTTCTATGCCTCTGTCTTCTAATGCTACATTTTACAATTTAAGTCACCATGCCCAGCATGAAGAATACTTAATGAACATAAATAATTCATCTGTAAGTTCTTAATGTAAATTCTTTTAGAAAAATGCTGAAAACTTACACTCACTGCTAGAACATATATAACAGTAGTTTTCCACCCCCCACTAAGCTTTAGTTAGACTCCCAATGGTTTCAGTTATACCATATACATATACATATACATATACATATACATATACATATACATATACATATACATATATAGTCATCTTCAATCTAAAATATTATGTAGGCAAGTCTGGACCTCATTTTGCCCTGTTCTAACATGATAGACTGACATAGAAACTTGCTCCATCATAAATAAGGCATCAGTCATCCTTTAGTCAGCATTTTTCCTCTGTATACACCACCTGTTAGCTATTGATCTGCCTTGGCGGTTGATTATCAGATCAACTATTTCAGCATCAATTATGTTAAAATAATCCATATTTTACTTGAAAAAGCTCACAAAATATAGCAGTAATGGTAGCAGGAGTTCAGATATACCAAAGAGAAACCATAAAGTGCTTCCTGGAGGAAAACTGGGAAAAAAATACATAATACATATTCTGGAAGACAAAATAGCCATATAATTAATATTCATTATAAGATATTGTACTTGTGTTTTATTATTTTTCATTATTACTATAAATATCATACCTGAGTTATAAGTTAAATTTCAACATATATATATATATACATATATATATATATATATATATATATATATATATATGAAAATACTAGGTTACATTTAGTGTTTGATACAATCTATAGTGGTCTATAGTTTCCTGTGTCTAGTGGTGGACTAAGAGTGTGTTCCTATAGATAAAGGAGAAAGGGAAACATTACTTCTGTCATTTTGTTTGTTTGTTTTCTGAGAAACCTCCATAAGTTTTCTGTAATAGCCATACCATTTTGCATTCTGACCAGCAGTGTGTCTTCAGTTGCTATAACCATCTTGAGAGGGAACAAAGCTGAAGGCATCATACTTCCTGACTTGCTAATATATTACAATGCTACAGTAACTAAATTAACATGGTATGAGTGTATGTTGTATATAGGAGGCACATTGCGGTCTAAGAAAGGGACTTAAACAAAATTACTATTTTGAAGAGCTTCATTAAGATAGATTGACTTTTGGCCACCAGGGCTATCATCAGGCCTTGAGGTGGAGAGTGTTAGGAGAGATATAAAATCATACCAAAAGACAGCTTGAGGACCCTGGGGTTGGTGGGGGGCACTTCAAAACTGCCCATGAATTTATTAGAAGAGTTAGCTTAAAATTCAAGAGTAGGTGAGATAGCTGCCACGACAGTCTTGACGGGTACTGAAGGAAAGTGAAATACCCTTTACTTTCTTTTCAGAAATCTGGAAAACAAACTTTCTTATTTGTGTAGGTTTTTAGTGTCTGGCAGGAAGTTTGTTCCATGCTTCTCAATTTAGTTTGACTTGGCACCAAGAGGAAAGCATTTTTTCATAATTTATTTGTTTTTAAATTTTTTTTTTTTACATTCCAACCAGTTTTCCCTCCCATCCCCTCTCACCACACACCCCACAGCCCAGCCCCAGTCCATTCCTCCTCACAAGTAAGGGAGGGCTCTCATGAGGAGTCAACAAAGTCTGACACAAGAGGTTGAGGCAGGGCTGAGCCCCTCTCCCATGCATTAATGCTGAGCATGGCATCCCACTATAGGGAATGGGCTCAAAAAACCTAGTTTATGTACCAGGTTTGTTCCGTGGCCCTACTGCCAGGGGCCTCTCTGATAGTTCAAGCTTCACAATTGTCTCCCACATATGGAGGGCCTAGTTTGCTCCCCTGTAGCACTGTCAGTCTAGAGTTCTTGAGTTTCCAAGAGCTTGGTTCAGCTGTCTCTGTAGATTTCTCCATTATGATCTTGACCCCTCTCTTCCTCATACATTCCTCCTCTCTCTCTCTCTCTCTCTCTCTCTCTCTCTCTCTCTCTCTCTCTCTCTCTCTCTCTCTCTCACACACACACACACACACACACACACACACACACACACACACACACACACACTGGATTCCTGGAAGTAGGCCTGTTACTTGGTTGTGGATATCTGTGTCTGGTTCAATCAATTACTGGGTGAAGGCTCTATGATGGTAGTTGGGGTGTTCACCAAAGTGATTACAAAGGAAGGCCAGTTCAGGCACCCTCTCCACTATTGCTAAGAGTCTTAGCTAGGGTCATCCTTGTAGATTTTTTTGGAATTACCCTAATATCAGCTTTCTCTCTAACCCTATAGTGGCTCTCTGTATTAAGATATCTCTTGCATAATCCACAGGTCCAGAGAAGCTAGGTAACAAAGAGGACCCTAATAGGGATGCATGGATCGATCGTCCCGGGAAGGGAAATTAGATAAGATCTACAGGGTGAACTTGGGGGAGGCAGAAGGGGGGGGCTAAGAACATGAAGCAATGATATGGTCAAGGGGGTAGAATGAATGCAGTGGAAGAGGACCATAGTTTTATCTTGTAGTCTTGAGAAAGAGTAGCCACAACACCATAGCAGTGTGGCTTTTTAACTCTGTCTTAGAGAGAGCTGCGTGGGGACAGGATGGCCTGATTTCTGAAGCAGGGATGGGGCAGCTTGAAGGTCTGTGCTCTAATAGCTAAGAGAAAGGCTCAGAGTAATGGAAGTGAGTAGAAGCTCTATGAGGAAACCCACACACTCAGAGATCAGTATCTCTGAGGAGAGTGCCAAGAAGACCCGATAGTAAGGGACAGTGTCATTAAATGATAAATCTGCATATTCACCTGCATATTCACATTGAAACTAAGTATCTCACACTATACCAAGTAAAGGTCAACTCATGATGGTTTGGAATAAACAATATGACTTGCAGATATGAAAGCACAATGGGAAAGCCTTATAATACTACTGTTGACAGTGATGTCATGAATATGATGACAAAAGTCCTGAAAAACAAATCATTTAAAACTGTCTCCAGGAGTGATATAATGCAGCCTATGCCTGAATTTGGCTCTTGCCTTTTGTCTTCCTGCATATAGATTCGTGTTTGTAAAGAACTGCACTTCCTATTCTTATTTAATGTAAGGCCTGTTATTAAATATTCTCAGCCACACTATCTGGAAAATATACTGAAATTTGGTACTTAACAAGGAAGGTTAAATGAATAAAAATTTCACGATTTCTGGAAATGGAGGTAGTTCTACATTTTGCCTATGAGCTACAGTTTGCTGGTGCTTAGTCTATGTTGTTGACTTTTGTTTCTTTAACTAAATCAATAAAAAGTATAGAACATACATCTAATTTTGATCAATAATTTAGAGGAAAAGCATGCATCCAATTGGTGTTACACTGGCCGAAGCAGAGGGAGATGATGATTGTTGAAAGTTAGCAGCCATGTGAGCATACCTGGACAAAAGAAATCCTTGATCTGAGTTGGGCAAAAAGAGTTATGCTTCAAGAACTCCACAAGAGTACTTTAAATGGGAAATAGCCAAATGCTCACAAAGGAGAATACTAAACTTCAGTGCCCAGCAAGCGTCTTTTTAATGCAAAAGCAGTAGACCTTCAGACAGGCAACCCATGCTATCCTTAGCTGTCTGTCCCTCTGAGCTCAGTATCAATAGAGTGACATATAGTTTGGCTATTGTCTTGCCAATACAGTGCCAAGCCAGCAGTACACAAAGAGTTATTTCTTTAAAGTAACATAACTCCTCATTTTTTTTCTGTTATGGAAAACATTCTGATGTTGTATATAATAATTCCTAGTCTTAGGTATTAGTGATGCCCATGTTCTAACTGTTCATTCTGAAATCAAGGCTATATTTGCTGTTTTGTAAAATCAGAAAATATCCATTAATGGAACTATTAATTATAAAGTTAGTTTTCTCCTCTAGAGTGATGCTGTATCTGGAAAAACTAATATAAGATTTTGACATTGAGCATCCTGATAGTTGGGATTCAAATGAGAATTTGAGTGAAAAGTATTGATTATGATGATGATGATGATGATGATGATGATGATGATGATGATGATGAGACTGACAGTTGTTAGTATTTTACTTCAGAAGAGTAAATTGTATATTTGAGGTATGCTAACCAGCAAGCCATTGACTTTGTGCTCCGCTGAGGACCCTTGGGAACCAGGGAGTTTTTCTACTCTGTTTATTTCACAAATAAATTCTCCTCCCTGAACCTGATGCAAGGCCCTGATTTCAATATGCAGCTGGGGCTGGCGGTAGTAAATGCTCAGTCCTGTACTGCTTCACCTGTAGGTGCTTTGAGACTTCCAAGGAGCATTTCTGGTATCTCGATTTCAATTTTACACACATCAAAAAGTAAATGACTATTTAATCTTTTACTATAACATGAAGAGGAGAAGTAATACATACTGGAATGGAGTTTAGTAGGATGGAAAGCCAAAACTGAAAGATTTTCTATTTGAGATGAAAGTATAATGAGCAGCAAGCTTTACCAAAGCATGGTGTATGACAATAGAAGAGAGAAGAATGAGCAGCAGATTAAAAGCTGGTATATGCATGGGAAAGTAAGGTGACCTTTAATGGAATTCTGTGGCTGTCTTTGGGGGATTATGTAAATTAAGCTTCAGTTCTGAATCTGATAGAATACAACTATCATTAAAATCAAGAGAATGCTTGCTACATGATGGAATTGAAATGAACCCTAAATTGATGTTTCAGCCCCAGTATCCTCTCATAGCTTTCTAAAAAAGTAATGCTTTTCTTTCTTATTAAACCTGCAGTGTTCTTAGCAATAAAGTAGAACAAAATCAAGAAGGAAGATGGCGAAACTTCTTCCCACAGTGTGAG
Source organism: Cricetiscus sungorus (assembly GCA_030556225.1). NCBI lineage: Eukaryota > Metazoa > Chordata > Mammalia > Rodentia > Cricetidae > Cricetiscus > Cricetiscus sungorus. The sequence goes on along the minus strand of JANBXA010000600.1, from coordinate 18,850,383 downwards.
AAGTGTGACTGTGTACTCTCTCAAAGTCTGCTGGTCGGATGTTTACAACTCTCTTATTGCTAATTTCATTGGAATGAAATTCATTACTAATAACAATGAATAGCATGTGCGTTTACTACTCCTGCATTTCCCTTTTTGAGACTCGGTATAGAATTGTGAACCTTCAAAGATGAGATTATGAGGTTCTCATGTCAGTCTTATGTAACATTATTTTTATTCTTTGTCATGTTCAGATCAAATGTATTTCTAGTTTGCGATTTGTTTGTAGTTTTATTAATTCTTAGGATTATTTAAAGGAGTCAGGTATATAAACATTTTTAAAGTTATTCAATCTCACTTGCCCCAGTTTTGTCTATGGAGTAGATTTTTACAAATTTTGGCATACATTTTGTGCTTTCACCTATTGACTTTGTAATTATTAGTGAATTGATGCTGATCTATTGATTTTTACAAACATACAGAAGTGAGGGTGCCCTATAAATTTTGTACCATTGTTTTCTCAGTATTTTCAATTTAGAAAGCATTAGAAAAAACTATTGGAGAAGATTGTACATATTCTATAGTATATGCTAATTCTCAGGTAGAGGCCACTGTTCTTGTAAACTGTTTATCTAAGTGTGGTCCTGCCCTAAGTGTTGATATCTGATGAAAACTTGTTGGAAATGTGAATATGTGAGTCTCACTTCCTCCATGTTCAATGAGACATTTGGGCTGGGAGGCCAGCAAGCCGTCTAGGTTTTAGACTCAGTGGAACCTGCTAACTTTACTTGGTGTTGTCTCTCATTGACTAACTGGGTTTGAGCTGGGTATGCAGCCTCTCTTGACTTTGGTGTGGTCAGCAGAGATGGTGATACCTTCCCACAGGAAAATGGGAACATCTTAGATCATGTCTAGAGTTGCCTCCAGCTTCATTGCCACACTGCCTCTCTTTCTTAACCCTAAACTCCCAATGCTGGGTTTGGGGTGAATGGTCTGGTGGGGAAATACACACAATGGTTTTGGTTTCTAACTCCCTTAATGGAAATTGTGGGTTCTTAATCATCACTTCTGTTTCTACTCGTTAGGTTCTTTTGGAGATGACTTTAGGTCACTTTGTAATTGCTGCATTCACTGTGATCTCAAATGGAAAGCAGTTCACAGATGTCTGACAATTTGGGGACTGGATGATTTTAAATATACCTCTCAGCGTTTAAGTTCTTTAATAGTTAAGTACTATACAGAGAAAGGGGAACTGGCCACTATACACGTCAGATAGGACTGATACTAAGAAAAGTGTTTCTGCATTCCAGTGTAAAAGAGTGGGATGTTCTGTGATGCAGTCTTTGCTATGAGGCTTATTGTAATTGTCTTGGAGAGCTACTTGAGGGTGAAGTGTAACAGGCAGCTGAGGAGAGTAAGCCATATAGTGGGTTACTACTCTTACTTACTTGTTCCCCAACTACTGTGGCTGCATCCTAATTGATTCCCTCTTACCCTTCCCAACCCATTACTTATTCTTCAACAAGCATGACCGCTTCAATGCTAGTCTCACTACAGCATCCACGTTCTTTAGCATAACTGAATTCAGTTTAGCACAAATGAATGTCTTTTCCTACATGTTCTCCTCACTGTGCCCTAGACTTTCCAGCAGTTTTTGGTTTCCTGGCAGCTGACTGCCTTTTTGGATACCGCTGTTTTTGCAGGAAACAACCTTCCTTTTGTCTTGCTCTTTTTGTTTTTGTTTTGTCTGGCCAGCTCCTACTCAGCAATTCTATTTCTAGGAATATATCCAGCAGATGTACCAGCATGTGACTTCAAAGAAATGTGTAAGGGAGCTGATCACTGCATGATTTATAATAGCAGAAGACTGAAGGCCTTCTGAGTGGATGGTGGTACAACTAAGGACATTGGTTAAATAAGATAGAATGCTCTGGAATAACTAAGAAAAAAGAGCATTGTATATATGCATGAATACAGTTAATTTCTCTCTAGATTAGTTACCACAGTGTATCAGACCCTGTTCATTGCTTCCTTCCCAGTCATTTTCAAGGACTTCATTCCAACTTGCTTTGCTACCAAAACTTGTAAGTAAATATTGGTAATTGAGTAACTTTTGCCTTTAGAGGACATTGGAACATTTGAAGTATGAGGGACATTTTTCACTGTGTACCCTTTCCTCTGTGTGTTTTGGCTTCTCATTTTCTTATACATGCATTCACACTCTTGACACACACATACGTGTATAAGTATATGAAGAAATATATACATGAGGTATGCCTACATGTCCATAAACTAGATATTTATATGTAAACTCACAACCACTTGTAACTCCTGCCCCAGGAGAATCTGATGCCTCTGTCCTTTGCACTTGCACTCATATGCACATGCCAACACACACACACACACACACACACACACACACACACACCATGATTTTAAAAAAAGTAAATCTTAAAATATACTCTCCCACTTTCTATTTATGCTCACATTTTAGCTTGTATAATGCGAATTCTTTTCTGTCCCTTCCGTTTAGCAAAATCCTGCATGCTAACCCTTACTGAAGTAAACTTCATCTATACTGTTTCCAGAGTAACTTATTGAACATACCATATGCAGTGTTTCTAATTGGATCAGAGCCATTTATACAACCCTCTTGCTACTTGTGAGCTCTCTGCAGTGAGGTGGTACAATGCAGTTTTTGAACCAAATGTAATCCTCCCTAAGAAATCTAACATGTTGAGAAATTTAGCATATTTGTCCAACTTAATGACTATAGAAAGCTCTATGCAATATTTATAAAACTTTAATCCTGAATATCACTCTGTGAAATAACTCTACTTATTTTGGAAATATTTCAACCCAGTCCAATTAGTATCAATCCCAAGTCCGTATCTTTAAAAATGTAAACTCTCTAATTTGCTGAGCATTAGTTCTTCCCTTGCTGAAGGTTAAGGAAACGAAGCGGTGGAGAACAGAGTCTCCGCCATCTGTTTTCCTTCTCTCTCCAGTAGTTCAAGTGCTGCAGGGATTGTTCTGTGTAACAAAGGGAAAGCAGACACACTTGTTTAGTGTTGAGAAGGCCCGTACCAGCTGGTTTAGGGTTACGTTCTCTATGATAGCTAACAGCCAATGCTGCTGGCTTGCAGTGGCATGGTGGCCATTTCCCATTGCATTCTGCGTACACCATGAATTACTTGGGCTCTATATCTTACCTCAGGTTTCAGCTGTCAGGGCTTAATAGTCTCCAGGGAAATGGAATAGAAGCATGATGAAACTATGGGATGTATCTTAAGATTTTTCAGGGTGACACGCATTATTTCCCAGTCATATGTTTTTGCCCTAAACTGTTGGGATCTCTAGGGGCCCCCTGGGTCGAGGTCCGAGAGGGTGAAGTTTGCAGGTCCCACAGCCTCCCTGGAACCCAGAATCAATCAGATGCAACAGGGAGTCGAGTCAAGCAGGATCTCCTTTATTGTTTATCAGCAAAGCCTTCTTAAAGTATTACCCAATAATTTTAAAGATATTCCTATTATACATCTAGTGTCCTTTCCCCTCTTGGTGGGCACGGTCTGCTAGTGTGATGACCTCATCTGGTGTGACTTTGGGCAGCCAATTGTTTTTCTCAGTAAACACTTGGAGCATTGCCTCCGTAGCTTCCTCCCAGCCCCATCTTGTTGTAATGGTGCAGGTGGTCAGCTTGGGCCATTCCCTTTTCTTACAGGACATCGTCAGTGCTCGTTTTTGGCCACCAGTTAAGGCAACCCTTAAGGAGGGTGATGCCTACCCCAAAGAAAGGGGAATGACATCTCACCCTCCGTCTAAACCTCATTTTCATTTTTAGGTAGGGGTTTATCAAACTAGAGGTGAAGTGGGGAGCGCCTACATCCTGGTGTCTTTCAGGTGGTCGTAGTGGATCCTAAAAGTCATAAGTTGTACCTCATTTATCTGTTTTGTTTGGTTAGTTGGTTTTTTGTTTTGTTTTGTTTCCAAAGGTAACTATTCTATTAAGGACACAAGGTCCAAGTGTCAGGATCATAATTAAGATGAGGAGCAACCCAAGTAAAGTAGATATCAGGGTGGTCAGCCAGGGGGATATTGAAAACCATGTTTCATACCTACCCTTGTCCTGTATATAGTATGCATCAATGTCCTTACAAGTCCGTCTAGTCTAAAATTTTTGTGATCACACTGGAATGATCTGCATAAAAATGACATTCCTCCCCCAAAGCCTTGCATAACCCTCTCTTTGTCCAGGATCAACAAATCTAGCCCTTGCCTATTTTGTAAAGCCATTCTAGCTAGGGAGTCTAAAGATTTTTGTAAATGCTTTTGGCTAACCTCAACCTTATCTAGGCTGACACTTATTTGTGTCCTTTGTTCTTTTAATCCCTTGTCCTGTAGTACCAGAGATGTAGCTCCCAGAACAGTGCCCATGGCCCCAAGCCCATGAGGGTTGTTACCATACAGCTCTCTTTTTTGACAATGGTTTTGCCTTAACGACACTTCATCATTTGTCCTGTAGAGGGCGTGGGGGAGAAGTGTGACCAGAGCACACCTATCTCCCCTAGCTATAAGTAATAGTCCGTATATGCAGGGGGCGAGCCCTGTCAATTCACATAGCCAAAAGGCTCCTTTCGCCTCTGGCCTTAGCCACCGAGTAGAAATAGTTATGCCACATTGATATGCCCACCTCTTCTCCCATTTGGACTTATCAGTTAAGCATGTGAAATTCCCTGGGAATAGTGGGAAAGTATCACTCAACAGTATCTCCCCACCGACAGGTCGGTGAGGAGGAATCCATGTAATTTTCTACCATTGGAATCACCAAGAAAGACAGTGATCGAGGCTGTAGACACAGCCAGCAGGAGCCAGTCAACTTGGGTCTCGTGCTATTAAGAGCCATAAAGGATAGACTGACCATTTAGAGTAGCGAATTTCCCATGAGTGGGGAGGGAGCACTCGGATCTTAGCCCCTCATAGGTGCGACGACGGGGGCGGCATAGCAGGCCCACTGTCATTTCCTTTGCTGGTTGGAATGGGCCCACCAGAGCAGACATGAAAGGAAGTTCTCTACCTTCTGTTTTAACATAAATATGAGTCCTTGATTAGCCCTAAATTAGTAGAGCCTGAGCCGCCACACATACCCTCCTTTCCAATTACTTAGCACTTTCCCCTCCAAAGTGATTGTAACCCAGATGGGATTACATCGATATTTTGACATCACCCATAGATGTGGTTTGAGTTTAGCCTAATGGGAATCGAGTGTTGGATCCAATTAGCCATCTTTTCACATCCCCAGGAGGAGCAGTAGAAGGCCTCTGCCCCTCCACATTGTGTGACTTGCCCTGTTCTATTGCTTCCCTGGCAAGCATAAAAAGGGGTGTTTAACGAGTGGTTACACTTCATCAAGTGGGAGCATCCGGACTCGGAGGGTTTCTCCACAGCGGGTAGAGTACACCTCCGCCTATCCCTGCATTCGGGGCACCCAATCCCCCATAACCCATGATCCTGGACCCAGAGGTCACAGAGGTCAAATTCCAGGTCTGGCCACCAGGTCGCAGGCACTGTCTTCCTTAGTTGTGGAGTTGAGGATCTCTCCATTGCTGGATTGAGAGTCATTCAGGTAACCCACTGTAATTGGTGGGGGTTGAGCTTCTCCTTCTGGGTGACTGCTGCTGACATGAGGGTGACCATTATCCAGATTCTCTGGAGCCTTTGTCCCGGAACCTCCATCTTCATCTGAGATTGTAAGGCAAAAGATCCATTCTTCAGGACATTCCTTTCCCTGGAAAATGTTAGTCTTTCTCTCCTTAGACCTCCAGTTGCAAGAGACCCTGGTGTCCTACCAAATCCTCCTTCTCTGTTTGTTGGTCAACTTGGGCATGTCGAGGATCTATGAGGGTGGGCAAAATCTTGATATTTTTGGGCTGGTAACCATATGGGGAGGCTTTTCCCTATAGGGAAGATGCACCCACACCCCAGTCCCATCATTAGGAGGGGATCTGGTCCTTTCCATTGTGAAGTCAGGGGGTCCTTCCAACTTAGCTTCTGGATTGTGTTGTCCCCAATGTTTTTGGAATCTATTTTGTAGTTTATCATTTTGAAATTTTAAAACATTAATAGTCAGCATTGCTATTTGTAACTGTATATGGGGGCTAGCTTCCCCCTTTTATTAGTTTCGTTGTTATTTCAGAACTTGATTATGTCTTTCTATTATGGCCTAACCCTGGGAATTGTAGAGTATATCTGTTATATGTTAGATATTCCAGTCCGTGAAAAAGCTTTATAAAGCTTGGCTGGAAAAACATAACCTAAGTAGGTATGTCCAAAATGGCAATGCATTGTAGAAAGTGTGAATGGGCATGTCTGGCTCTCTCCCTGGTATAAGCAGTGGCCCAACAGGCCCCTGAGAAAGTGTCTACAGACATGAATATGTATTTTAGTTCCCCAAAAGGGAAGAAATGGGTAACATCAGTCTGCCAAATACTATTTGGCCTAAGCCCTCTGAGATTTGTTACCATTGGTTGGCTAAGTGGGGCCCGAAGAAAGGGGCAGCACGACTTGCTGGAATGTAATTTTTTCTTTAGTTATGAGATAGGTATAGAGGGAAAACTATGTTGTCAGTTAGTTCCTTAAGTTTAGAGTTCTCCTGAATGATAAGTACCCTGGTGCCCGAGGCAAGTTGGTCGGCCCAGGCATTTCCCTTGGCTATGAAGCCAGGGAAAGGGGTGTGACTTCTTATATGTTGTACAAAGAGAGACTTGTCACAGGCCTCCAGGAGGCTCCACGTGGACATCAATTAGGGCAGTAATGGGGTTGCCATCCAGCCTTATGTATGCCTGAACAAGGGAAGGGATTGACCAAGTTACATATTCACTATCTATGAACAAATTGAAGGCCTGCGGGTGGTGCTGTAGTGCCATATGTACAGTGAACTGTGCTGGCTGATCCCTTAACTGGCATAAATCCCATTGAGATAGGTTCTTCCTGATCTTCTCGGAAGCCTACAAAGGTCGCTCCATACCTACCCCCCATCAGTAAATACAATGGGAAGTTGGGGAGGAAGGGTAGTGGACATTAGGGCAGGTATTTGTAGTGGCAGGCTAGAATACAGCTTGGGCCATTTTGAAGGTTTGTAATGGTAAGAGAGGGTTCCCATAAACCCCTCTAGGGCTATGGCCATACAGCTGTTGTTCTAGAGGACACAATCTATATCCTGTAGCCTGAGGGGGTGATGATGGTCATGGGGTCTATGCTATAATGTCTATAGGCAGTCCACCTCCTAAGGACAATGCACTCTACCAGCTGATCAGTCATAGAATAGACCCTCGGGCTCCCCCTGTAGAGGAATGGAACCATTGTAGAGGTTTTCCTTTTGTGTTAAGACTGTGGTAAAGAGGGAAGGGCCCTTTAACACCCAGAGCTCTAGAGGAAGCTTGGCCGAGGACCTGGTCAGGGAGGCTATATCTATCAAGGCCTGAATCTGCTTTATGATTAGGAAGAGTTCTGGTCCTAATTCTAGGGTTTAGGATGGGTTCCCCTGCCATAGCATTGAGTACAGAGAATGCCCAGCTAGGGGAGTAGCCAGTTAATCTCTCGCATTATCTTTTGGAGCTGGTTGATCATTAACTGAGTGGGAATGTGCAATTGTGATTTAAGAGGTTGAACATTGGCCAGCTTCAGATGGGTCCCTATGATTTTAAAAGGGGACACCTGTATACTTTGGTTGGTACCACCATAAACCCTTTGGCCTATAATGTGTCAATGACCCGGTTTAGTATACTTCCTAACCCTTTAGGGTCCTCATGTCCCAAGATTAAATCATCCATGTACATGTATAGAAGGGCTGTGTCACTCTGCCTGACAGGCTCCAGGATCTCCATTAACTATGTTTGGCAGAAGGCAGGGCTATTAGCTGCTCCTTGGGGAAGTATCAGCTATTTATACCTCTCATCATGCTGGGCATAGTTAAGATAAGGGACAGAGAAGGCAAACTTCTCATAGTCCTCCTGTTGGAGAGGGATTGGGAAGAAGTAATCCTTATGATCAATAACACATGACAAGTGGGAGGGGATGGGAAGAATCCATGGAAGCCCCTTCAGCGTGTTCCCTACCAACTCCATTCTCTCATTAATCTTTTGGAGGTCTTGATGCAGTCTTCAGGTACTGGATGCCTTTTTTATAACAAATACCAGGGTGATCTATGGATATGTAGAAGGGCATATGTGTCCCTGAAGTAATTGATCCACCACCACCATCCCTAAGGGCCTGGAGCTTGTCTAGGGCTAATGGCCACTGTTCTACCCTCATGTGCCCACCTGGTTTCCATCGGATGGGGGGAAAATGGGGGCAGTGGCCTCAAGGATTGGGGTAAGTCTTTATGGACTGCTTGGGCTCCTTGTGGTAACTGTGTAAGTTAAAGAAATCCTTGAGAAAGATCTCAGGTCATCCGTGAGCTGATTATGCCTCTCCTCTTCTAATATGTCATCGCAGAAGGCTCGGTGGTCTGTGGTGAGGACTGTGTTCATCTGGCCTAGCAATCCTGTCCCAGTAGGTTGTGAAGCATCCCTCTGACCACAGGGAGTCTAAAGTGTCATTGCTCCCCCACCTGGCTATCTGAGCAAACCCATATTTGTAGGATGACTGCCTCCTGTGAGGGGGGTGCTGCTGCTAACCCCTAGGATTGTGGGTCCTGCACCAAGTTCCCAGTCAGCAGGCACCTCTTCCTTATGGAGGACAGTTCTGGCTGCCCCTGAGCCTAAGAGGAATAGTGGAATCTCATACCTTCTATAAACATGGTCATCTTAGGCTGTAGTCCTTCAACTATTGATTGGGATCCTCCATATGGTAGGAGTTCTTCTACGATAGCCATCTGCCTTCCCCTTTTGTTTTAATGGGCCAGAGGAGTGCCCCTGTTCTAGTTTAAAGGCTTCCCCTCAATATCAAACTGGCAGTCCAGTTGCCAGTGATAGCCTTTACGGTATCTAGGGTAAGTTGTGGGCAGCCCCTTTTGTTTGTCCCTTGGGAGCTTTCTTGTTTGTGGACAATGCCTCTTGAAGTGTCCTGGTTGGCCACACTGAAAATAGGACTGTTGGGGGTAAAGCAATATTGGTCTGTACTGTCAGGGCCTGGAAGAAGGCCTCTGTAAGCATCTTGGTCTGGGCCTGTGTGGCATTATCCAGGACTTATGACTGCTGGCCATGCGTGCCAAATACTGAGTGATAATTATCCATTGCTTTACAAAATAATTCTTTAGACTTGTGTATGCTGCTCTATGTTCAAAGTTTATCCTGTTCCAGGCCATGAGCTTAATAAACTGGTCTCTTATTTCCCCTGGAGGCAGCTTGCCCTGAACGCTTTGTTATACTCTGTTCACAAACTTGGGGAGGAGTTCCCTGACTCAGCAAGGCCCTCTTGGAGCTTCTGCCATGCTATCATGCTATCATACCCACTTGCCTCACTTGATCTCTGTAAGGACTTGCTACTGCTGCTTGTTGTACTCCTGTGGAAAACCCTTCCCCTGTCCCTGTAAGCATCCCCATAAATGATGGGTATAGCAGGGTTGGATCTAAGGTTAGTTTCCTCCCATACTCCTCACGCCTCCTTAAAGGAGTGCAGATGATGAACTGAGCATCACTAAGGCAGACCTTAGCCAAGGCCATCTGATCTTTGGTCCCATGTGGATGATAGGCAATATCTTGTAGGAGCATCAGGGCCCAAGGAAAGCCCTTCTTTCACAAGCTTTACAGAGTTCCTTGAGGTCTTTGGCTTCCCATGGATTTCATTCATGTGGTCTCTTTGGCCTAGGAGTAAGGTTAACAGGAAGGCACCGGAGCCTGGTCTCGGTATATAGGCATCTGTGTATATGGGCTTGGGGGCAGAAGCCTCCCCGTCAAGAAGACCGTAAGGAAGTAGAAGCGGATATGATATGCTATGCTTCATTGACTCTCACAGGAGACCTTATCCCTTCTAAATGGAGATAGAGGAGGAGTGGATAGGGGGAGGTGTAAAAGGTAGGTAGGGAAGGGAATGGGGGGGGGAACTATGGTTGGTATGTAAAATAAATAACAAAAAGAGTGGGAAACTAAATTTAAAAATAAAATAAAAGGTGTCTGAACATACAAAACCAGAAATCAAGTCACAACCAAACATGAAATGAATCTGAGATGTTTTGGCAGGTTTTACCCATGCCATGTACTGTTCAGCTTACCGCAGCCCTGCTCCGAACACACAGCATGTGCACTTTGCACTAAGCATACTGTTATGCTGTACAACACCAAAGAATGCTGTCTTGAACACCTCACTTTCCATTCCCTACCCCTGTGTTGATGTGGGTTTTTGAGGGGGGGGTGGAACATTTCTTAGCTCTTGGTAGGCTTGCTTCATACTTAAGAATACAAAGGAGACAGGAAAAGGGGAAAAGTGAAGAACTGTAGGTAGGCCTTTTAATTTATTAAATTATTGATTTAGTTGTTGATTTAAATTTCATAAAAAAAATAATTATGTGAAGTTTGGCTTAAGATTAGGAAAATTTCTAACAATTTCTGAAGTTCCCTAAAGTAATGTTTCTGCCAGTTTATACTAGGTATATACGTGAAGCTGTGTTCACAGCATTGATAGTTACAAAACCAAAATACTGATACACCCTGAAAACACTGAGTTGGCTCTGCATCATTAGTATCAAATGCTCAGCTGAGATTTAATTCTTTATGTAGAAATGCTTATGTAAAAAAATATAAGAGCACATTAGTTATAAACATGTAAATTAAAGAATTGTTCTAAAATAAATTTTCTTTTGATTTGTCATCAATAAATGTTTGAGCCATATTCCCCTTTTTATACATCTGTATGCCCAGAGTTGAATGAAAGGGGCTACAAAGGGTAAAGTAAGTTCTAGAGCTTCCTAAGATAGGGAAGTGAGCTTAGGTCAGAGAACTCACTGAAGTCACTGAAGTCAGAGAAGTCACTTAGGTCAGTTGACTCAGCTGGAGGGAGACCCTGGAGGTTAGAGTCTCAGAACCGGGATAGTATGAAACTGGATAGGTTAGCTGCTCATCTGATACTTAATTGTTTATATTTTTAACTCCCAGTGTATATTGTTTTAAGTATTTATCATATCCATCTGCTTTTGGTTGCTGTCATGCTTTCAGTTTTTAAATCACAGATCCATATCATTGTTCAGTCAATACGTATTTGCTTATGTAATGACAGAGGGTAACAATGGCTTTACAGATGCTGATTGTTACCATATTTGTCTCAATCCCGTGTGTCCACTATATGTGAGTATCCAGAAAGCTCGGGCAAACATTACTATTGTATTTTATAGTATTCTATAGCCTTTTGTCTACATAGTTTCAGTTTACTATTTTTTTTTTCTGTTTATGGGATTATTTGTTTTTGAAAAAACAAAGACTTGCTCATGCTCCCTGTGGGCCTTGAATTTGCTGGTGGCTTGGCAATCAATAAACTGTCTACCCACTGAATATATCACACTGATGTGTTACGGCAGGTTTCCCTGCCGGCTGCCGCTGGTTCAGCCACCATGTTCCCAGAACCACGTGTGCCCCAAATAACACTCAGGAAACTCTATATTTGATACAATCCTGTTGGCCAGTTACCATTACTGTTTATGGGCTAGCTCTGTCTTAATTATTAACCCATTTCTACTTATCTAAGTATTTCCACGTGGTCATCTTATTGGGGAGCCGAGGCTGGTGTCCTCCTTCCTCCCGGGCTACATCTCGACCCCCCCTACTACTTCCTCTTTCCTCCTTCTGGGCGCCTAGCCCCGCCTATCTTGTTTCCTATTGGCCACAGGGCTTTATTAACCAGTATGAGAAACATATATACAGAATAACATCTCCCATCACTGATGTTTGAAGCTGCCAGTGTTTTTCTCTGTTAGAAGATTTTCTTTGTCCATTGCTTTTTAAATATATATGTAGCAAGCTTTCTTGGACCACCAACCAGCTCCCAAATCAAGACGTGGAGACTTATTATCAATTATGAATGCTCATCCTCATCTTACCTTTGTCCCACTAGCTCATATAACTTAATTTAACCTGTTTCTCTTCATCTGTGTTTTGCCTCAGGGCTTCTTACCTTTCTATCATGTCCTACGCTATGTGTGGCTGGCTGGTGGCTACCTGACTGGCTGGCCCAGGTCTCCCTCTTTTCTCCCTCCCTCATTCTCTCTTCTTTATTTCTCCCCTCTCTTGAGCTTAGATTCCTCCTCCTACTTATTCTATCTGCCCACCAGCCCCATCTATCCCTCTACTGCCTAGCTATTGGCTGTTTAGCTTTTTATTTGACCAGTGAGGTGCCTCAAGCAGGCAAAGCAACATATCTTTACATAGTTAAACAAAGTCAGCATAAACAAATAACACACCTTTACATAGTTAAAGTAATATTCTACAACATAAACAAAACAACACATCTTACATAGTTAAAGTTATATTCACTAATATATATATTCAGAAGGCTCATATTTTAAGGAAAGATTAAGTATTTCAAGGGAGAAATAATTTTCTGTTTCTCAAGTGTACACAGTTCTTAAACAGGTTTTTAGGAAAGGGCGTTGTAGACCAAGTTCATGAAAATCTAACAGGTATGCTTTGTAAATGAAGAAGAATGCTAATCAAGCCAAGCACAGCAGCTTAATATTATTTTTCAAAACACTTTCAGTGTATTGGTTGTTAATTTTGACAGTCCTATTATTTTCTACTGAGTTATTATACAACTTAACATTAACTTTTGGTTGTCAAGGATTGCTAGTCATTTTGAAAATTATAAAGTCTTGCCACATTATGTCAATGTTTCCTGTAAGAATCTTAACTATGGAATGAAATATAATTTGTAGATGAGCAAGTGAAGTTATACATTGAAAGTAGAATGTGTTGGTTAAGCCACAAATGTAATCCACAATAACCAAACAAGTTAAAAGGAAAGGAAGATTAAAGGAGATTCTATACCAAATCAAGGTCAATAAATCAGTTTTCATGTTCACTTATAGCATTTTAAAACTGAGCTTTCAGTCTTTTTAACCAAATCTTGACTTTCTTTTTTAATTGGCTAAAGAATAGCTCTGCCATTTTCACAGGAATTGAATTCAACAATATACCCATAATGCAATGAGAGAGGAAGAGCCAAAAAGCCTAATGAATTGGATTTGTTGTGTCACTCTCAGAACCTGAAAAGCTCCTAACTGCATTCCGTCTTTGAATTAAACTCATGATTTCCCTTTGTGCCTCTTGTGTGTGGATTCTGAAGGAACACTATTAAGCATTAGATTTCACCTTCGTGGAAGGAAAAGCGCACAAGGGGGGGGGGGAACGTGAAAAGCATAGAGGTGTTTAAATTAGGCCTGCTGGGAATGAATGCAATAAATAACACCAAATTGTGACTTATTTAAATTACTCGCAATTTCAAACCCTTTGTTTCCCATTCAACAACAAATGCCAGCTTTTTTTCTCTGGGTAGAATTATGAGGCAGTAAGTAATCGCTGATGGCATGCTTAAATACAGTAAGGGAATTAGAAGAATTTCAAACCTCAAGTTAACAATCTCTGAAAAGATATCCTTTGTGTGCATGTTAAGGAAAAGGATCACAGTAGGATTCCTTCAAAAACCCTCTGGAGAATAAGAACACATCTGAGCTCATCAGTAGTTTTCCCAGTCACAATAGCTGCAAATAATTGAAGATTTAGAAATAAATTATGCTGAGCTGCACAAATGCTATGGCATGTTGTCTTGCAGCACTTCTATTGATATATTGTATATCCAAAATCCTGTCATCAACAGAATATCCCTGAAAATGGGATATTGGTCCCAGTAGGTCTTGGAAGAAAAGCAGTGTTTTACTCCTGCTGGAGTAGAGATAGGCACAAAGCTCTCTTCTGATGTGTGGGACCTGGAAGGGTATTGTCTCTTTAGATTATTTCCATTTAAAGACTGTGTTCTCATTGATTATGTTGAACATAACTCCACAGCAGTGACTTGCTCTGTTCCTCTGGAGGACCAGCAGCAGTGAGGATCAGCCCCCTAAGTACATCATTAGGCTAGCTTTCTTCTTGTCAGCAAACTGTGGTCATGATTAAAAGACCCCTTATAAGCATATTCATCCTAAAGGCTCCCTATATTATTTCATCTTTGTCTCAAGGCATGTAGTATCTAACCTAAAATTTCAGGATTTTTCTTTCTCATAACAATTAGGTAGTCTCTGATCACCATGATACTCCAGGTTTAGGTTTATGTATTTTAGTGCCTATTTCCTAAAAGAGGGACATGTCTTCACTTAACTTAATGATAGAATGTTAAAGTTGAGTTCAGTTGACTTGTATTTGAGGTGACTGAGGTCTGAAGAGTTTTGTGCCTTGCTGTAGTTATGTGGTTGGGTGTGAACTAGCACTCTACTTCATTAACCTTAAGTCTAGTGGACTGGCTGATACGCTATGGGACTCATGGTCCAGCTATCATTTATTCTGCTGGATACCAAAATGGTTGCTTGGGATTTCTGGAGACCCCCTAGGTCTCATTGTTTAGTGGGATTGTCATTTCTAGTGATTAACGTTCAAGTTTTTCAACTTATCTATGTGTGTATGCAAATAATTAACCACTTTAACTTTTTAAATTGTTACTCTACTGCAGTATCTCTGAATTTAGATCTTACTTCCAAAAAAGTGAGCTTTGGACTATGGGTAGTGTTATTTGTGGTACTATTTTGTGAATGTGTTTCTAATGTCAAGATCTGTCCTCCTTATACCAATATATACAGAGATCCTTCTACTGCAAGTGTGTCAAAGCTTTTGGGCATTTTAGGTGAGATCTCCTTTGTGGCTCTTAAGCTCTTCAGAGTCATATGGAAGTATTTCAATGATCTTCTATTCAGGTTTAGTGCCATTTTATGTTTATTTATTTTGTATTTGTTTGCATGTGTATGAGGGGCAGAAGACAACATCAGACATGAATCCTTAGATGCTGTACACCCAGTTTGGGGTCTTTGATTAGCCTGTAGTTCACCGTGCCTAGGCTAGCCAGCCAGTGAACCCCAGAAATTTGTCTTTCTCTGTCTTCCCAGCCCTGGTTATGTTCTACCAGGAAAATGAATTCTTTTTACCAGCTGAGCTTCTCCCCAGCCCATAGTTTCATTTAATTCTGAATTAACCTGTATTTATTTACAGAGTACAAATTGACATTTTCATACATGATCAGAAAATTAGCATATTCATCATCTCAAATAGTTATAGCTTCTTTGTGGATAGACCATTTAGAATCCTTCTAACTATTGAAATATATAACACACTATTATTAATTATTGTCACTTTGCTGTTCTACAGAACGTAAGAATTTATCTATCCTTATTTGTCACCTTAAACTTGAGGGCCCATGTTCTTTCCCCACCTCCTAGCCCTTTGGTAACTATCCCTCCTTGTTGTACTTCCATTAAGGTTTTAGATTCCACATATAAGTGAGTTGAGCCTAGGAAACATTGTTATGTGAAGCAGATCTTTCTAATGCTGATAGAATGAAGGCAGTGGGATTCCTACATTTTATTTTAAATTAGCTACTGAGCTATATCCTTAATGCTTTCTTACCACTTCTTAGTCATTGATATGCTTTCTAGGGGGGAAATGTAGCTTTTATCTTTCCTTGTATGAGGACAGAGAAGAAGTCTTTTATCGTTCTAGGAATAAGAGTTCAAAGGATGTTTCACTCACTATTTTATAGTGTGGCCAGAAGGTGCTTTGCAGGTGGCCCAGAGAATTATATTTTAGGGTCACTGGACAGTCTTTGCCCTGCACCACAATATACTGCATTAAATTTTAAACTGTGCTCTATGACTATGAAAGCATTTTACAATTTTGTGGTAGATTAGTATTAGTAACTAATTTTTTTTTTTTTTTTTTTTTGTCTTGAGACAGGGTTTCTATGTATTGCTTTGGAACCTGTCCTGGAACTAGCTCTGTACACCAGGCTGGCCTCACATTCACAGAGATCCACCTGCCTCTGCCTCCCCAGTGCTGGGATTAAAAGTTTGGGACACCAACTTCCAGCCTAGATTAGTAATTCTTAAATTCTGGATAAATATCACAATTCTTGATATACTTTAAAAGCCATTTTCTTAGATATCACTTTAACTTTTAACAAATTGTTTTTATTTTATTCATTTATCTGTGCAGAGTTCAGGACAAATGTATATGCTATGGTGCTTGTGTTGATGTCAGGGGACAACTCAGAAGAATGTGTTCTCTCCTGTCACCATGTGTGCCCAGTGAATTGGACTTAGACTGTCAGGGTTGGCGACAAATGCCTTTATAGGCTGACCCATCTCACTCACCTTAGAAGTCACTTTAAATCAACTAAATTTGAAACACTCAGGAAAGGAGCCCATGAATTTGTAATCTGTAGAGGTTTTCTTGGGCCATATGAAGAAATAAAAACATCATGGTCTGCTATTAAATTGCAGATGGTGCCCAAACTTTTCAGACTCTTCTGAGGACTCTCTGTCATATGCAGCCCTCACTAAAATTCCTCCTCTAAGAGACTCCACAGAACCTCACAGTTCTGTGCTTAGAGAATTTGTCTATGTGAACTAAGCTTTTCAGAAGCAAAAATGGAATCAATGCCTGTCATTACGTGTCCCTGAGTAAAGTGGTCTAGAGATCTGTCACTTGCAGAAGCCATACTATCAGAAGCTTGAGTTTTTGAAGTTCTCAGACAATGCTAGATTCCAGAAAAGTGATTTGCATATAAAATAATCTCATATTCAGAATTTCATTTTATTTCTGTTTGCAGTACATCTCTGGGTGATAATCACATGTTATATTTAAGAGTATTCTTCCTTTGAGATAACCATTAGGAAAAAGTCATTTTAATTTTAATCAAAAATTTCATCAATGATTACCATATTCAAATCTACAAATAGTAAGTGCCATACATGGATGAATTAATTTGGATTTTGTGCGGTTTTTATTTAATCTAAAAAGGGTGTTTTTAGATGAAAAAAAATGTAATGTTAATGTGTTCTGTCCATTCTGTTTCACAATCCACAGGGCACCACACTCTCCCTCACCCCTACCCCAAGCCACCCCTCACCTCATCTGGCTGTCTTCTCTAGCTTCATGGCTGTTATTTGAATACCTGTCTCTTCAACTATACTAAATTCTACAGCAGAGAGACATTTGAACTCATTGTTTGACACTCTTCTCCAGTTCTGGCAGCTGGCATAATGTATAATGTATCCCACAGATTTTATTTCATAAGTGTGTGTTCAGTCACACAGTGCTGCCCTGAACATTTTTTTTTTTTTTGTGGTTCTTTTCAGACAGAGTTTCAAAGTTCCTCTGTGTAACAGCCCTAGCTGTCTGGAACTTCTGTGGACCATGCTGGTTTTGAACTCACAGAGATCTGCTTGCCTCTACTTCCCAAGTCCTGGGATTAAGGATGGTTGATCTCATAAGGGCTTTGCTATTTATCTGGGAAATGAGTATCATGAAATTAGTAGATCATAAACCAAGAAGATGTGAACTGATGTGTATGGTAGTGGGAAACTGTGAAGCCCAGAAGGGGCAGAATGAGGAGCAGGAGTCAGAGACGAAAAGGGTTGGCATAGGCAGCAGGATAGAGGGTTCCCTTCAGGTGACAGAGGCCACCCCATTATCATTCTTCAGTGTTCCAGTAAAGTGTTTTAAGTCCAAGTTTTTGTTGTCTGTGATTTACTGTAGGAGTTGTGTGAACCACAAGAGCTCTGTGTCCATCCTTGCGGCCTGATTGAAACTAAGCCAAGATTCACCAGAGTGGGTGGGGATGGGGTCCATCAGGGAACAAAGTACCAGGAAAATACAAAGGTCTATCCTGCAAGACAGAGTGTTGAGTACATAGTGGGATTTCATTTACACAACTTTGAACCTAGTGATTTGAGCCATGCTAAGGTAACCTTCACATGTACACCATTCTGAAACAAAACTCATTCCCAGCCTGTTCTTACCATGGTTGTGTGAAGCTGAACCATGTAATATCACTATCATGTAACAGGAACATAGTAAGCAACTGCACAGTATCTGGCTTAGAATTAGAGCAGACATTCATTTAAAATTGTTGAGCTATGAATCCTTCGGAGAGTTTAGAATACTTGGACTCTCTTAAAACATTCAAGTGGTTTCAGCTGAAGTCCCCTAGTCTGAAAGCTTCTTCAATACTTTATGGGGCAGTCTGGAGGCCCATGAGCCCAGGCTAGCCCTGTTACCTCATTCCCTGCCTCAGAGAGCCTCAGTCTATCATGTGTTCATGAATCACAGGTTGTGAGCCTTTAACTGTTCTGGTGTTTTATGTTTGTTTCTAGTATTCATTAGAAAAAGAAATCCAAAAGGAAAAAAAAATTAGTTTCCATTAATTGAAAAAAGAGTGTCTATAGTCAAGATTTCTAAAAAGTCAGGCCCCAATGAACCATATTATGGGGTAGGATTTCATGAAAGATTAATGACTCCTGAGCCAACAGCCTCAATTTTATACTATTATATAGTGTAAGATTATATAATGTCTGAAAGCAGAGACTTTTCACATCTTCATGATTCCGAGGTTAAGAACGCATGCTTTTTGTGAAAGGTCTGTGTTCTCTGATCAAGTTCTTATGTGGCTCTAATTGAACAAGTTCTTTAACTGTGTATCTGTTGTGTCCTGCTAAGTTCCTAGGAATAGGGAGAAGAAGAAATGGAAGGCAGGGACTGTTTCTCTAAAGGGAAAGAAGCTCTGCAAAGATAGCCCTCACAGCCTTAACCACCCTTCTCATGTCTGCCTGGGCTCCATCGAGATCATCATCCCTGGTCCACATGGTATGAGCTCATGAAGCTGGTGTTTAATCAGAACCTCCTCACCTTCCAGTCCATGAGCATATGTTTATGCTGTTTAAGGTCACTGGAGCTCAGTCCCCACTAAGTTCTTCTCAGGGTCTAACTCTATGCAGAGCATTGTAGAAATAAAGGGGAGTGGTGTTTTCAACAGTGTTGAACACTTAACTGTACTCAATAAAGCTAATGTAGCTGCCGTTTCCACACACTTATTTGTGATTATGTTTCCAGAAAACACTGTACCAGCAATCTGAACAGCCCTGTGGCAAAACTTAAGAGTGAGAACTATTCACTGAAGTAATATTCTGAAATCACATCTTTGCAGGGTTGCCTTTTTACTAAGGGCATGTGTAGCCATCTATCATGCTAGAAAGCCCCATTGCATTCTCTAGAAAGGCAACATGGACTCTTCTACGGCAGCCTTGCAATGTTCATTCTCACTTTCTCATTATAATTCTGAGGTTAGAGTCCAATATGTAGGATCACAGGTTTAAAACCATGGGTATGAGAATAAGGTAGATGGCATGTCTTCCTTTTCTGCTAAGGTAAAATATCAAATATTTCCTCAAATATCATCTGAACATGTGAAGCTATTCAATATATTCAGAAATCACATTGTTAAGCAGTAAGTCCAGAAAAGGCTTAGGCATATAGAAGTCGTGTGTGTGTGTGTGTGTGTGTGTGTGTGTGTGTGCTCTTCTGTAACTCATTTTTATGTATCTGCTGCTTTAGAAATAGTCATGCCTCACTATGAAGCTGACAGTGTTCTGACAAGGTGAATAACCTGATAAGAGCCCATCTCCTATGAGCTTGTGTGAAATTGTGATATAAGCAGATGGGGGCCAGAAACAAGGCATAAAGACAGATTCTGCACAAGCAACAAATGAGAGTGGTCCATTCCATAGAGAATATATAGGATGCAGTAATAGCCATCTACTCCTCTATGGAACAGTACTGCATGAAAGTTTAAATAGCCAGGAAGAGAGCCTAGATCTGGTTAAGAGGAAGGAGTTTTTCTGTGACTGTATTGTGCTTTTGTATGTAAGTTAAGAGAGAACAAGGTCTTATGGCACAAATAAAGTTGGTATTTTGGAGGAAGGGAAAGAAGGCTATGAGGAAGAAGGTAGTTGAAGATGAGGCCTGACAATAAAGTAGGGTCAGACCATGTAAAGTTACTGAGCAAAGTCAGAGCTTAGAACCTGGTGAGGAAGACAATCCACAAAGGACTTGAGTTCAATATGCAGAACCAGTGTCAAAAGCCAAGTGTATCACATGCTTAGAATTCTAGCACTGGGGAGATGAAGGAAGAGAATTCCCGTGGCCGCCTAGCCAGACATGCTAGCCTAATCAGTGAGTTCCAGATCAGTCTGAAACTCTGTCTCAAAAAATAAAATGAAATAAAATAAAATTAAACGGTAGACAGTACCTAAAGAATAACTCCCGAGGTTGCCCTTTGACCTTTATGTGTACACACACACACACACACACACACACACACACACACACACACACACACACACACACACACACACACACAAAACTGCATGTGCACCCACAGGCAAAAATGTGTATCTGCATGAATAGTCTCTCCTTCTCTCCCTTCCTCCTTCCCTCTGTCTCTCCCTCCCTCTCTCCTTCCCTCCCTCCCTCCCTCCCTCCCTCCATCTATCCATCCATCCCTCCTTGTGTGTATCTTCTCTTTCTCTGTCTCTCTCTGTGTCTCTATCTCTCTCTTACATACAGACAGATTGTATTTTACTTCACATAAGATTTGTAGCAAGCAAGTGACATTGTTTGATTTATTTGTTAGCTAGCATTGAAGATGACGTGTATCAATGCATGAAGGTCAGGAACCAGAATGGAAGCAGGTTGCCGAGCAGCTATAATAATCAGGGTGATGGTGGCAACTTTGGTTGTACAGCAGATGTGGAAACTATAGCAGATGGATGGGAGACATATTTTGAAGAGCAAGTTTTAATGAAAACTTGCAAAGGATCAAATGTAGAGGTTGAGGAAAAAGGAGAGATTAAAGTGACTCTGAGTTTGTGTCTAAACAACTAAGTGTGTGGTGAGGTGGGAATATTTAGAGATGGGGAATAGTATATGTAGAGAGACATACAGTATTGGCAGGATCAGCATCAGTGAGGCTTGAGTAATATTAAGCACTGCTTTTGATGCTTTCAGTACCATCCCTTCCTTTCTCAGGCATTGACGTTATCCCTTTATTTCCATGACACATTGCTTTTAACCCCACATTTGTCTGTCTGTGTTCTCCCTAAACACCTTCACTACTTCATCCCCCACCTCGGTCTTTGCCTAGAACACTGTGATGCTCATTCATCTCTCCATTCCTTAGAAAAACTGTTTTTATATTTGATTGATTTGAAACTCTTTTGAAGGCTCTATGAGGTTGCTTTAAGCTTATAGAATGTGTGATTTAACAGTTTTGTATTAATAACTTTATGTGAATAGCACTGTATTTAGTACTAAAGTTATTTTGTTTGTGAAAACAAAGCTGTTGGTCTTCATGAGCTTAGAGCATAATTGAAGCTATAAAACTTATTCATATGAAAGAAACACAAGTAATCATAGCAGATAATTAAGGTTTGTGGAAACTACAAAACTAAGTTTATCTTGAAGCATGGTATGAAGATCTCCATATGATTACAGTGAGCTGATGGTACTTTTATTATTTTTATTGAAAATTTGATGCATGTATACAGTATGTTTTGATCATATCCACTCTATTGCTGTCCTCCTTCACCCTTTGCCTCCCAAATCATGCACTATCACTATCACTCTCCTTTTTCTTTTAAGACCCACATAGGGCTAATTGTGTATACCTGGTGACAGGAACATCTACTGGTGCATAGGTAACCTTTCAGGGACTTCCTCCATCCAGAATACTGAATCTCCCTTACCCAGAAGCTATAGATTGCCAATATTTTCTCTGCTAGGGATAGAATCTCAGGATAGAATCCCTTGTCCATAATGGGCTTTGTGGCTGGCTTGAACTTGCATGGTCTTGTTCATGCAGTCACAGCTACTCTGAGTCATGGGCAGCAAATAATATTTCACTCCAGATTTCCACTACTTCTTGCACATGGTAATTAATACACAGACCCACAATTGTTCAATGTGCTAAGAATAAGAGATTGTAGTGCTCATCGCTAAATGGGGCATGCACATCATATCCCCACTTTCCAAGGCTCAGGGGTCACTGTAGAAGAAGGAATTGAAAGATCAAGTTGTAAGAACAAGAAGTAATAGGAATATTCAGAGAAACATCATTTGTCATGGTAGTTTCATCTTGTTTTGTAATTTTAAAGTTCAGTAGGAATATGTATTGTTAGTGTGGTGATTAAATATTTTAATACCATATTTTTATATGTTCAAGGTTTAAGAATGACAATCTATCCCTGGGCTAATTAACTATGCAGAGACTTACTGATCGCAGTACATTGAAAATCCTGCCATATCTTACCTGCATGGCTCTTATGAAAAATACACATGCTAGATGTCTCTTGCTTAGTAAGAACTCAGTGAGGTTTCCTTTCTCCTTTTCCTGCCTGGTATTATTTTCATTGCTGGTATGCATGACACAGGCAGTGAGTTTCAGGTGTGAGATGCCTTCTGCTTGGAGGTGGTCAGGTTAGGGAAAAGGTGGTAACAAAAGGTTTGCTGTTGCTCATAACCACCCTACTGGGAGAGGAGAGAAGATGGTTTGTATAGAACAAGTAGAAGAAGCCATAGACAATGAAGACACTCTTTGATGGATGAACTGTCACCCCCCCCAAAAAAAAACTCATCCCAAAAATGAAAAGGAGAATGTTGCATGCAGTGAAGTGATGGGATTTGACTACTGCACCATTTTGAGGCATCTTGTCCACATGGATAATGATTTGGACCACTGTGTCCATGACTGGAGGGATGATAACTTCTGAGCTAAGACTAACTATCCAACCATGAGGTTGATAAGTCTGATTTTTGACAGACTAGTATTTAACAGCAGTTATCCTTATACCCCTCTTTCTGTGGCTATCTTTTCATCACTGAGAACTAGAAGAAATTCACATTTCAATCATTTCATGACAGTTCTCTTTGTTAATGGCACCTTTGCTGTCACTTCATGATCAGAGAAGAATCAGGCAGAAAGTGACTCATTTATGATTTGTTAATGCAAACCCTTTTTGTTATTTCATCATTTTGAGACATTCATGGGTAGTTATTTAGTTTTTCACATTCTTAGAAGCCTTGAGCCTGCTTAGGCAGAAGAAGTTGAGTGGCGCGTTGAATTATGCAAAGTGAAGTTCAAAAAGTCAATCTTGATTTACAGCTGTTGCGTGAAGAATTCAGTGCAGGCTCAGTGAAGCACGTTATCTGCAAATAATACTCTGTACTTGGATGGAAAGAACCAGAGCAGAAGGAGGCTTCTTTTTCTATGATTAATGCCCAAGTGCTTTATAAACTCTGAGGCATTCTACTGAAGTCAGATGGGACTCGCATACAGCATTTCCATGTCTATGTGTGACTCTGTCCCAAGGACAACCAGGAGCTCCCATGGCTAGCCAAGATTATATGGGACATTACTTCTAGTAGGAGACATCAATAGTAGTTTTAATCAGCCATTCGGGTTTACATATTTGGTTGGCAAGGATGGTGAAAGCAGCTTCAGTGACCATTAAATTTCATAAGCACTAAGTGGCAAGCATTTTAGAGGAACAGAAAATCTTTCAGAATTTTTTAAGATGTTTCTCCATGTGTTCATTCCTCCCCAGCAGACAAATAGACTTGCTATGTCAAGGCACAGGTGAGGCTATGTAAACACTTCCCACTCAGTTTTATTCCTTGTAGCTATAGCTTGTGATTCACAAATAGGAGAGCTTCATTTCTGTCCCTCTGTTGGGATAATCCTCTGCCCCATCCATAAATAAAATGAAAATAAGCAAAATAAAGCTGAACTCTTCCTCCTTATAAGGTGTCTGAAACAACAGCCCATCATGTCAAAACAGAGCAGCAGTCTCTGGCTAGGTGGAGAATGACAGAAAAATTTTGTTACCAAGTCATTGTATATTGTGGCTTTGCTTTATAAATAAATAGATTGGAAAATAGTGCTCAGCCAGTGCCATTTGTTATGTAGAAGAAACTGATGTGAAACTTGAAGGGTTGTGCATCCCACAAGTTGGTTGCTAAGTTCAGGACTACTTTCTGGGATCACCAGGGAATTGAGGCAAAAGACTGGCTCCCAACCCATGGTCCACACAGACATGGATGCATCTGAGTTGCAGTTAGGAATTTCATGAATGTTCAGAAGTCACCTGAAACTGTAGGCAGGTTCCCAGGTTCCAATAGATTGCTTCTCTGTCTATACCACAATGGCTGCTTCTGTATCAGGAATTTGAGAGGCTGAGCTTACTTTAAGGAGGTCTTGGATCTAGCAGCTGACAATGCCTGGGGAAGACAGGCTTCACCACATTTAGAAATTAATTGCTGAGAGATGGGCAGTGTCATTGCTGATGACTAGAACATGAAAATCCAAAGTCATTTGAAAAATCCTCACTAAAAATGATACCAACCCCTTTCTTTCCTGCATCTGTGCTGTTTTTTTTTAATTCTCTTACTTAGTTCTCTATTTTTTAACTCTAGTATACATAATACAAAATTGAAAGAAAGTATATATAAATACATATACGCATGCTTACATGTGCACACTCACATGCAATTTTTATACTTGTGCACTTAAATTGCCCAAGAAGAGATACATTATTCAGGACTTTAAGAAAATATTACATGGATTTTGCTTATTTCTCCTTGGTGTCCTCCATGCTTATAGATCTGCCTTACAGGTTTGCTTTGTTTTTCATAGAGACCAGGGAAAGAAACTCACAATTTTTTCTTCATCATTTCTGCTCCTTCATGGCACAGTCAGTGAAACATTGTTTACTAGATCTGAATTCTGAGAAAAGCCATTTCATTGTTAATCACTCATCATAAGACTTTATGACAAACCTAGATACAAACCTAGATAATATAATCCACTATGCACCTCTATATATCACATATTCTCTTTTGTGTGGCCCCTCATTGATGAATAATCATTGGGCAATTCATAACAATATTTGTTTTCAGTGTTTTATTTAGATGCTTCAGGCATAAATGGAATACAAAAAGAAAGCATACAAAAATACACACAATGTAGGAAGAACCATGTCAAGAACATGGGATGACCAGGATGGAGATCAGAGGACCCAAGAGTGACTGACTAGTGGAGGATCACTGATTGCCCCAACTGAAAATTAGGCCCACTCTTTGCTCCAGATAAAGAACACATTGACAGTCTTCTTAAATGTAGGAACTTAAAATGGGGTATACTATTTTCTACTGAGGCGGTATCAGTGAACTTAATGCAATACAGTTTATCCTCTAGGTCAGACAGAAATCAAAATGTTTCTAAGCTCTGGAGACAGTCTGTTCCTTTGCCTCTTTCAGTGTACAGAGGCCACCTGCATTTCTTGATGAATGGTTTCTTTCCTCTGGCTTTAACTCTAATATTGCTGCATCTCGCTGCCCTTTCTGCTGTACTCATGTATCTGTCTCCTGTCATTGCTCCTCACTTTTCCCTTTTAAAACGTGTCCACTCATTATATTGGGCCTACCTAGATAACCTCTCTTTTCATAAGATCAGTTAATTAGTAAACTTACTCAGCATGTAACCCAATACATTCCCAGACTTGATTATCAAGACATGGGTGTCTGAGGGTGGGGCATTATTATATCTTTCATAAAATAGTAGAAATTCGCCTAATTATCTGAAGGCATCTCTCTGTGTGCATACATTGTTCAGGGAGGTTAACAATGCATATGTATTAGTCTAATGAGACAGTGAGAGAACATGAGGACAGCAGAGGAGGAGGAGGAAAGAGACTAGCAGGCAGAAAGGAGTATGAATTTTGTTGCCTTAATGTTGTAGGATCCAAAGTCCTGTGTTAGTTTTTATTTTTTAATTAATTAACTATTTATTTGTATATTATTATTCTTACTTACATTCTGTCCACGGGAACTGAATTACTATAACAGATCATATTCAAAAGAGAGGGAGGATAGAGTGGAGAAGTATCAAAGATATGTTTTTCACTAAAAATATTTACAGTATCCCTTAAATGTCTTGTCTTGGGGATAACAAAGTATTTTTTCATGGGTCTCATAAAAGGACACTGTATGTAATGTAAAAGATGATGGTCTCACTAACATCTGTACAAAAAAAATGTAATGACAAAATTTACAAAAATTACAGCATTTCTAGGTGTTAGCACCAAAGTATACTTCAGGAAGAAAATGACTTCACAAATTGCTGAAGGTTTTATTCTAGGAATACAGACTTAAGAGAACTCGAGGGAAAATCCCAAAGACTATAGAAAATTAATGTGCAGAATATACCATTTATCTGGTTCTCATGAGTGTTTTATGAAGGAGATGTAAAAGTTTTAAGCCTCAAAGAGATGGAGTGTATATTTCTTGATAAAAAGCATGAACAATAATAATTTGTGTGACTATTTAAGGACAGATCTTGGGCTTTTGAACTATGCTAGTGTCTAGTCCTTTTATGAAATAAATAAGCTGTGTTCTTTTCTACACAGCTACCACTTCCAGACAGAAATAAACACAAAACACTATATAAATGGAGCCTTGAAACACATTAAATTGAAAATTGTTATTTTCACCAAGCGGTGGTAGAACACGCTATTAATCCCAGCACTAGGGAGGCAGAGGAAGGTGGATCTCTGTGAGTTTGAGACCAGCCTGGACTACAGCCAGCCTGTTCTACAGAGAGAATTCCAGGACAGCCAAGGCTACACAGAGAAACCCTGTCTTGAAAAACATATAGGTAATTAGATGGATAGATAGATAGATAGATAATAGAGATATAATAGATAGATATGGATGGTGTGTGTGTGTGTGTGTGTGTGTGTGTGTGTGTGTGTGTGTGTGTGTCTGTTATTTTCAGTTTTTACTATCAGAATAAGTACTTTAAAAATGTACAGTTGTTAGTCTGTGGCTCCCATCCTTGCAGGTAAAATTCTTATGGAAATTAGATTTTCATCATTATTATTTTTGTCAAATTTTAAATGTGGTGTGATGGGTTTTTTTATAAAATCGAAATGAAAATTAAGTGAATAAGACCAAGTGTGGGAGTTATCTAAATTAGTTCCTGTACTGTCTTTTCTGAACTCATGTTATACTAAGTGATTAGCAATTATTTTTGTTGATTATATCCTATTTTTGCTTTCTTTGTATTATCTTCAATAACATTTTTTTCCTCTGTCTTAAGAACCAGGTTATTTAATCACATATATTTGGCAATTAGTGCACACATGAGCAGTCAACTCTTGCCTTTGCAATTAAGTAATGTATGATGTAGACTGTGAAATGATAATTACAAGGCATTCTTAACAGAAAGCCAAGTTCACTAGTTTTTTAATGTTCTTTCATTTAAATATTCATATTTGATTATTGCATTGTTTTTCAACTGCTACCTAATAAGACAAGGGATTGAAAAGAACCTTTGAATGCCCTGCCAAATTGCTTTTATCACTTGCCTCAGACATGTGTAGTGAATACAATATGTATCTGAAAATGTATAGCACAGTGAAGATATGAGAGTTCAGGGTTGGAAGGAGGCACTTTGAAGGATCTGTCCATTACTTATTTGAAGTGGGCATTGAAACTAGGGCTTTGGACATGCTAGGTGCCTGTTCTATATTGAGCTTCATCCCTCTCCATCTTTAAAGTAGGCTGCTACTGCCTTCTTTATATCTAGATAAGAAGCCACACCTTTGCCGTCAAAGGCAATGTACTAAAACATAACCAAAATATGTAGAGGTTTTTTTGGATTTTTGGGTTTTTTTGTTGTTGTTGTTTTTGTTTTTTCCTGTTCATTTAATCTACTAAGCGTGCAACTAGTTTACATGTTTGAGTATCTTTGTATAGAAAACACCTAGTTATTTGTTTGCTGTGATAAGAATTGAATCCAGAGCCTCACAAATGCTAGGCCAGTGTTCCAGCAGGCAAGCATATCGCAGCGCTCCATATGAACAATGAAGTCGCTCTTCCTGTGTTGTTTCCCTTTCATTCTCATTTCGTTGTTTCTTTAATATTTTTAAATCACATTTTCATCTATTTGTTTGTGGGGGGGGAGCGTGACTGCCGTGGTGCACATAGGAAATCATAGAACACCTGACAAAAGCCCATTCTCTCCTCCCACCATGTGGGCCCTGGGTCAACCTCAGGATGTCAGTATTGAAAGTACACACCTTCACCCACAGAGCCATTTAACCAACCCTCCTTCTTACAAGCTTTTATTCCACAAATCTTGGGCCCTGATTTGATTTTTGTTTACCCCCCTACAAGACAAATTCTGAAAGACCACCTTTCTCCTTTGTGCTTCCCTTCCCCCTTCTATGATCATGTGTATCCATGAAAAATTAAACACAATTGAAAATGTCCAATAGCTTTTTTTTTAGCCTTCATTAAAGCATGTCTGTTACCTTTTCTTGAATTATATGAACACGAGGCAAGAGAAGGTACAACCTGAAATATTCATCCAAATTAATCAGCTGCATCCAGTTGCACTTATAAAATTACAGCACATGAGGAGACGAAAAGTGAAAAATTCAGTGGACATTTACATATTCTCTAATGTGACAATCCTGTTCTTCAAGTGAGGAAATTATTGACTATTATTTATTTAGATTATTACAATATTAAATATTTATAATAAAACCTCTCTGTGCTGTTAGAAGCGTGGGAGAAATTGCAGGCCAGAGGACACTAGGACACCTTCAGAGGACCTGGATGCTGTTTCTCACATTGCTTAGACAAGGGGCTTGCTGAATTGGATCCTTCGAAGACATGATTTTGGAGAAATAAAAATAAATAAAATCTTATCTCTGCTTACATCATTTTACCTTCCTCCAGAAACACATTTTCATCAGAAATTGGCATTTGCCTAAAAGGGGATTGAAGAAACCCTGGGGAGAGAGAAACAGAGGTGCCTTGATTTTTATTAGCCAAACTCCAGTTTTTAATCCAGATGAAGGCTGGCAACTCATATATAGCAATGGCTACCTGTGAAATTAAAAAGTGGAAGGTGGAAGTGGTTTTAACAGAGGACAGACATCCGAGGACAGACATCTAGATAACTATCATGTCTGTTCTTTTGTTTCATATTTGGCTCCATTATATTAACTTGTAACCTGAAGATGAGGGGAGTTGAGTACTATAGAATCATTGTAGAGGAAAAGGCTCTATTTCTGTGATCAGACATGAGGACTGGCCCAGGGCAAGTGTTGAGTCTGAGAGTCAAGTGTTAGTACAACCAATTTACGAAAACAAATGATAAAGTTATGAGACTAGATCACTTTCTTTCAAGTTCCAATGTAGGATTACATAAAGATGCAGTGAATAGGAAATATTGTTTTCAGATTGGATTTTTTTGTTTTTGTTTTTTAGACTGAGTGTCACCATGTAGTTTAGCCCTGGCTGGCTTGTCATCCATTATGTAGGCTGGCTTTGACCTCATAGAAATCAGCCTGCCTCTACCTTCTAAGTACTGAGATTAAAGACATGCACCACCGTATCCACCTGGGAGGTGGTTCCTTACTTTGGTAATATTGGAATTTTAGTCACAATTTATATCAAACTAATAATGTGTGCACAGTACATATAGGTACTAATCAATCATTATTGCAAACAAAAGTATTTATAAACTACATCTTTTATATTTTCTTTAACAAGAGTGCTAAAGTGCAGAGTTAGTGATTTCTTTTACAATGTTACAATAATAAAATAATACTCTCCCTTAAAAGTAAAATGAGTAGGTGTATTTAAACAGGACATTTTCAGGGAAAATATGCTATAGTCAACTGTTTGGCTTTTATTGTTTTATGAAGTAGGTTTGTTTTCCCTGAAGAACTCATTGCCTTTTGTTGATATATATATATATATATATATATGTATATATATATATATACATATATATATATTTTAATGGCACGAAATCAAGGTTATGTTGTCTTCTTATAGAAAGTTAATTTGTTGCTTTTTGACAGGAAATGTGATGTTTTCCCCATTTTTATGGCCAAGCAATGTTGTCTCTAAATTACAAGGATTACTTACTCTTACTCTGTGTATATATAAAGGAATCCTTTGTGCAGTGCCTGTAAAGGCCAGAAAAGGTTGTGGGGATGAATCTCTGGAATTTGAGTTGCAAATGGTTGAACAGTTCTGAGTCCCCATTGGGGTGTTGGGAACTGAATGTACATGTTCTTCAGAAGCTGAAGCTATTCTTAACCACTGAGTTGTCTTTCTAGCCCCAAGTATTATTCTTGAGAATAAAATCAATAGTTAAATATTATCTTAATTAAGGTTACTTTTGCCATGAAGGAACACCATGAACAAAGGTACTTGTGGAGGATAAGGTTTATTCAGCTTACACTTCCATGTGGCTGTCCATCAACAGAAATCAGGACAAGAAGTCAAGCAAGCCAGGAATCTGGAGGCAGGAGCTGATGCAGAGGCCATGGAGGAGTGCTGCTTGCTGGCTTGCTCCTTCCTCATGGCTTGCTCAGACAGCTTTCTTATAGAATCCAAGACCTCTAGCCCAAAGATGACCCCACTTTCAATGGGATGGGATCTACCCCATCAATCACTAATTGAGAAAATGCCTCACAGGCCCAGGGATATGGAAGCATTTTCTCAATTGAGGTTCCCTTCTTTCAGATGACTCTAGCTTGTGTGAAGTTGAAATAGAACTAGCCAGCACATATATACTATTTCTTTGCCACTGAAAATTGATCCATGATTTTTATATAACATATTGTTTATATTCTTTTTTTCATTGTAACCAAGAGGCTGAAGTTAAAGAGATAGTTACTGGTGGGAAGTAAAGGATGTGATGTATTGTTACCTGCTTGAGGGCCTAATCATGGCCGTGATCACCATAGCAACTGCCCCAAGCATGTCTCTTTATGGTAGAAATTTGTAATAGTGAAATCCTTTGAAACAGCTAATCTAATTGTTGACTTGTGTCATGCAGTAAGACAAATAAGAAAATCAATCAGATCCCTCCAGTTTCTAACCTTCATCTTGTTACACATAAAATAAAGGTCTTGACAGTCAGCTTGATTGTCTGAAAAACAGTGCACTTAAAACTGAGCCAGAAACCCAATAGCTTGTTCCCACTGGACCTCTTAAGCAACAGGGTAGTTTCATTCTTCTTAAAAAATAATTGATGGGAGAATTTTTCATAATCTCTTTTGTAAATAGGACCACAGCATTGGAATAGTCTTTCTTGTTGATTGTTTCTATGGTGTTACCAAGTTAATCAAGCCCACATATTAACTAAAAAGAACATCAAAAGCAAACAAACAGTATTTTAAATATTTTAACATTGACCATTAGTTTTCTTTCTTTTAAATTTTAAAGTTTGTTCATGGGCAAGTGGATATGCCAAGTAGATTTAGAGGTACAAAAACAAAACAAAACAAAAAATCTCATCTACCATATTACCCCAAAGTATATATTATCAAGGTCCAAATTATTAATATTCATAACTTTTATATGTGATTCTACTGGGTTTATGTAAATATTAAGAATTTGGTCACCTACTTGGTCAGACTACCAAGGTCTGTCTGTCAAGCTAAATGGGTCAGACAGGTGGTGGGAATTTATTGTTTTCATATGCAGTAACCTACTGAAATGAAGATACAGAAAGGTAGAATTAACCTGGGTAGCATATTTGCTAACAATTGACAAGGTTTTCTGTTTGCATCCTCTCTCAAGCTCTAGATTTACACCAATTTCTTGAGTAGAATTGCAATTATTTCTACAGTTATATAAATGCTTCTATTTTAAGGCTAAGTGCAATTTCTTTTTCCCAGTATCTAGTCCCCAAATGTTGTATGGGCATAATGGAAAACACGAATGGACTGAAGTATATTCTTATTTAAGTGAAAGAAACTATAGCTGTTGATGTTTTAGTAGTTAATGAACCAAATCTACAGCAAGGCTACAAATTCCTGCAGCCACACAAGTGCTTATCAAAAGTATGTTAACACTAGACATGCCACAACAGGAAAAGATAATTTCCCACTAAGGCCAAGGATCCAGGAGCAATGTTAAAAGCATTTCTCTATCGGGTTATGCTGGAATGCTCTCCTTTTAACTTCTGGAAGAGATGTAGTATCTGCCTTGTGCCAGAGTAATCTGTGCTTCCAGTTCTCACATATATGTCAAAATAATGTTCCTTGTGGTATGCCACGTGTAGCACATTTGTTATTCCAAGATCCAAGATTTCACTTGACTGAAGATGAATATAATGTGCTCCTAGTCTGTGCTGCTAATCTGAATAAAGCAGAGGACAATGTAAGCAAGGAAGCATCATTTCACATACTGCCCCCACCCTCTAGTTTAGCTTTCAAGCATTCTTACATGTAGATTTCAATGAAAGCCTACAAAAGGAGAGTGAGTTGAAGTAAAGCGTTTTCATGGCTAGTTAGATACTAAATGCATCAGGGGACTCATGAAGGACATGCTTAGCTCTTGGTGACATCTGGCTTTGTTATTTATTGATTGGTAGAAGTATCCAGGTCTCCAGATACAGCTATCATTCTGTCACAAAAACAAGGCACTTGGAGATGGTGCTGCCTCAGTTTCCCATCACCAAAATAAGGAACTACCTACCGTTCTGAGTACCAATGAAGTGTAGACAAGGGAGGTATAAAACCCAGATTTTTGTGCATCTACAAGATGGCATATCATAGTACACATGAGGCTCATGTACACAGAATATAAAATAGCATTAAACTAAGGCTGACTCATGTGGAGATTTCAAAATTCAGAATAAAAATTGTTGAATATTTAAGTTTTCAAGAACTTGAAAAAATTCTACAAAGATCTTAAAAATATTCATGATTATCTCATTTAAGAGGATGCCAGTTCTAATTCCTATTGCATTTCCTTTTTCATAGAATTGGTTACCCAGTTTGTGATTCAAAGCAGAGTCAGGAAGCAAGAATAAAAGAAAGGAACAGTCCGTGGAAAACTAGTGAAATACGAATGCAGCCTCTAGATTAGTTAATGAAGTTAACCAAATGTTAATTTCACAGTTGTGAAAATCATGCTATGGTTCTATAAGATGGAACATTAAGGAAAGCATGGATAAAGGTGTATGGAAGCTTTATTATTTTTATAACTGCTCAGTAAACATAAAATTGTCTCATAACACTTTGTTTTAAAAATTCCATACCAGTTAATGAGGGAAAGAGGAATAATATAAGATCTACAACACTGAGGGGAGCACATCCCATAATGATCTTTGCTATTGTAAAACTTTTAAGCATAATGGAATCCAAAACCTGAAGGAAGAATATTAAAATTGCTATTTAAAAATATAGAGGCCTTAAGACCAGTTCCAAGCATCAAGACCTGCATAATTACCTCAGGCCTCATACTTATCTTGACCATATTAAAGGGTACACTGAAAGAAGAAAGCGATCATTCCTTCAAACTTTAAATGTTAAACTTTCCAGTTACCTTTTTGTTCAAAGACATGTATGCTATTAATCTCCAAAAGTAAACTGGTGGCCCTATCTTTCCTGGGCATCTAGTGGGTCATGGTCACACATTGCAAAACCAAGCACATTCTGGTGTCCCTAACTAGGCAGCACAGAGTTCAAGTGTCAATTCTCTTCTTTGTCTTCTCTGGTGCCTAAAATTGGGTAAGAGAATGTATGGGCACTCTTGGAATTGAATTTTCAAGGAGTGGGTGAACTGATTGTAGAAGCTAGAGTGTACATTGTGAAGTGTTTTCTACATAAGATCACCTTTGACTTATTTTTCATTCTGGAATGTAAGTGAAGACAAAACATGAGATATGCACTTCCATGTGCATTCTGGGATACTAGAAACCATATCTTCTCTGCTCCCCGGAATGAGATATAAACAATCCCGATCCCAAGTACTATCCCTTTGACCAAGACCTCTAATGCAGTAGGGCCAGCACCTCTAGCAATGGTGTGAAATGCTAAATACTATTTATGAGTTACTTATAGAGTTTTCATAATTGTAATTTTATACATAAGATAGTTTTTTTGTGTGACTTCCTGCTCATTTCAGTAACTCATAGCAAGACAGATCACTTAAAATTTAATTATCAGTCATCAGTTTGTCTTTATAAACACTATTTAAATGGGTTTTTTTAAAGTTATGATTAAAAGTAGTCATATTGCTAATGGAAATTGATGGAGAAGTCACCATATGGAAACGGGCAAGTCACAAAAGGTGCTGAAGTGGCTTGAAATGCATCAAAACATCATGTTCGGGGTTTGTGTGTTTAGTATGCACAGTGGCTGCTGCTGTTTGAAGGTTATTGAATTTGACCTAGATTTCATCGCTGTTCACTCTAATCTACTCATTTATCTTTGGGGGTTTCTGTGTGTCTCTGGGAAAGATGAACCACCAACTTCTGTTGGGATCTTGAGTAGTTGTAAAGATTTGATAAAATGTTAATTAATAAGAATAAAAAACAGTCACTGTCCTATTTTAATTTTACTTTGAAATTATATTGGATTTTAAAAATAAAATAAGGTTGATTTACAGGAAAAGCTATCTATCAGTGAATAACCTACTTGGGATTTTTATAGCACATGCAAGTTATGAGTGGATTTATAGGTTCAGAAATAACTATCAGATATCCTGAGTAATTCCTTTCTACCTCTGAGTTCAGGTTCTCAAAAAAAGATAATCTACTTGTTGTTAAGAAACATCAGCAGAATAAGCACTTTAACTCCCTTGGTGATAATTTTATAATCTCTGTTTTTGATGGGCAGTCATCTCTACTGCCCAAATCTAATTTATCAAGCCCTCAGTGACTGTAAAAAGGAAAAATGTGCTGACACCAGGAGCTTTTGCTGCCTTGTGGCCCCTGGTCTTCTATCAGGAAAATGTCTGAGAGTAGCAGGGCCACAGCATTGTGGAGCAATGTGCTGACGAGTTGAGTCACACATTAGTATTCATCTAGTACTTTTTTGACAATGTTTTCTTATATACTTTTAGATTTATACTCAAATTTATTGCTTCTGCCATAATTTTTATTAATTTATTATTTAAACTTTTTAACCTGGCATTTGATGTTCCATTTTTCAAATCTATTTTTGAATAGACAGTACATCAGTATGGTTTAGAAATTTTGAGTTTTTTTGTATAATAGATGGTCCTCCTTTTCATTGAGTCTTTTATCTTCCATAGACTTGGATGAACATGCAAGCAAGGAAAGATTTTCTTCATTTCTGTTTTCCATTATTTTTTATGGAAAAAATAATGGAGGATCCTCAAGTAGATTCAGATAGACTGGCAATTGAATCCTAGATTTTGGTATCTTTATTATACCTTTATTAGTGATACAAGTTCCTGATAAAGTCTTTTTCAGAACATCATTAGAAAGGTTTAAAAGGAGAAGACTGAGACATGGTAACTCTAACGTAAGTATAGTTCCTGTCATCAGTGACCGCCTATGAATGAAAGGGAGTTGTCATGGCAAATTAAACAACTGTGGCACCTTCAGATAATGTGTCCACTCTTATTTACACAGGCTGGAAGTCTGAAATCTGCATATGCAAAGGTCCCTGCTTCTTCCAGGGTTCCTGTCTTGCCTTTTGTAGCCTTTTATACACATAACAACAGGATACTTCCCCTCACTTTCTCTTCCTCCTTATTGCCCTCTTTCTGTGTGCCTCTTCTCACATTGGTACTTGGCATTAGAATTAGGGTCACTCCACCCCACATAATCCAGGGCAATCAGCTTTGGTTACTTCTATACATACTCCTTTCTGAGTCATCAATTTCACACATTCTGGAGTATAAAATATTGACAAATCATTTAGTGTGCCTGTTTTTAACTTAGTGTAACTGTTTTGTAGGATTATTTTATAAAAACTTGTCAGAAATTTAGTTTATAAGAATTGTTAGTGTGTTACCAATTATATATTACAAATGTCAAAACATTGATTGACATTTTACTTTATGACAACATCACAGGTAGTACATTTCAGTAGTGGTCTAAGAAACATGAAATTACCAATTTGATAGTATTAACAAAGTGGGTGTGCTTTCACTCGTACAGTAATCTGGTTTTTCTTCAATCCTCTGATTATGTATTGTGGGGTCTGGAGAAAGACAGTCAGGTCAGGGATTTGAACCTTAATTCCATTTGATAACAGACTTTGATTTCTTGCTGTATCATCAAGGATACATTTTAACTGTGTTGTAAATTTCCATCCCCGTGATATCCCATTTTCTTTCTTTAATAGTAGAATGGCTTATCCATTCTGTCATAGCACAAAAGACTTGGAAGATATAGACATGCCAGATGCATTTTCTATATATCTCTTGGAAGAGAAAAAGTAGAGAAAATGTTAACTTTTTGTTGAATGCCATATGATCCTTCTTCAAAGAAGTATAATTTCTAAGACTGGGAATTTCTTAATTGCACTACAGGCCTTTAAATAGAGACACCGTATGCCATCAAAATTAAAGTTCATCTGTCAAACTCCTGACAGGGTCCCACAATTTGAGTATGACAAGAAAGGATTTTCTTAAATATAGTTTTGATAATTATTCTATAAATTAGCCCATGGCAACTATAGAGTCTCTTCATGGTAGCAGAATTCTGCAGCCATTCAGGTATGACAATAAACTTTTAATAAACATTTATTTATTTATTTTGGTTTGCAAATGTTGTTAGATATATTAAACTATTAACCCACATCAGCTTAAAACTTCCTTACCAATCTTTTTAATTCTTTCCTTAGGAATTCTCATGGGATATTTTTGGATCAGCATGATTTTCATAAATAATATAGCCTCCAATGTATTATTCAATTTTCATCCTTAAAGCTTTTCTCGTTTGCAGAACAGCTTCTCAACTCACTTAAAAAATATTTAATTGACAAATAAAAATGTATATATTCAAGGTATTACTAGATGTACATCCTGGATGCTGATTGCCACAATCAGGCTAATCAACATCTATTGCCCTTTGCCACTGCTGTAAGTAGAGGATTTTTGGAATTTAAAATCTAATTTTGTAAAACTTTTTGCTTTCAACAAACACACATGCTTTACCAGTCAACTATACTCCTAGCCTCTTATTAAACAAGTGACCGCAATTACTATATTATATATATACATGTATATATATGTATATATATACATATATTGATGTTTATATATGTGTGTGTATATAATCAGTGATTTATATATAAATACATATATGGTATGTAATACACACATATGTGTGTATATATTTGTTTGTCTAAATACACACACATTTATGTATATATGGCTTTTAACCATTTCTTTTGGACACTCAGCACTGGTACAATAATTATTTTTACACTCATCTTATTTGTCTATTGGTTTTGGGACAAGTCTCACATATCTCTGGCTAGCCTAGAACTAATGATGTAACTGAGGATGTCTTTCTGACAACCCTGCCTTCACCTTCACGAGTTCCAAGATTACACACTTGCTCTAGTGTACTTAATATACACAGTGCTGGAGAACATCTATAATTTTATTTTCTTTGTTGTTACTTTGTTTTTGTTTTTTGTGACACAGTTTGTCTGTGTAGTGCTGTCTGTCCTGGAACCCCTCTCTGTAGATCAGGCTGACTGCAAACTCAGAGATCTGCCTGCCTCTGCCTCCCTGTGCTGGGCGGGAGGCATGCTCCTTCACTGTCAGGAAAACCTTTATCATTTTTTTCTTGTGAAAAGTTTCTGCTTGCTGAAACACACATATACTTACATAATTGGTTAAAATGCATGGCTTAGATTGTCTTTGGTTTATTTTCAGCCTGGGAACCATCTCAAGCACTACATACTCACAAATATAACTCATCATTTGCAACCTCTTTTAAAATTTTGAGTGTATTATAATTTTGAAGTCATTTACTTATTCTTGAGCAAGTGTTGAAATGCCTTTTGTTGTCACAGATAATGCTGCAGGGATCATTCTCACTCACACACTGAGAAGTTTCTTTGCAGTGGTTTCTGTTGGACAGCAGCCTCCATTTGCTAGGCTTTAACATCCATGTGGGTATAGACAAATTGCCTGTTGACAAACAGTAGGAGGGAGATAGATGACTCACCCTTATTTCAATTTCAGTGTGCGGAGAAGTTTTTGTCTTTGGTTTGTTTGTTGATTTTCTTTGGCATTTTCACTATGTTCCAGAAGGAATGTGTCAGTGAAAGCTAGATGAATGCCTTTGGAAGGTGGGTGATGACCCATATTTTTAGCAGTGTGTGTACTATAGAAAGTCATCTTCTAGGAATCCCTTTTATGTTCCAAGAAGAGAAATGTTGTAATGCATTTACTGTGATTTCCATGGAGGAAATTATTTTGATACATATTTATTATCCTATCAAATGCCTGACAAGTACATACATTTTCCAGGAATTGTTGAATAGAAAGCAAAGGACTACATGGGACAAACCTTGATAATTCTGTCTTGATAAATACTAGAAAAGACAGGAAAACTTCTTTTTATTGTTAGAAAAGGGGAACAGGGAGTTGCTATTAGGATGCAGAAGTCAAGCTCTTTGCTGTCCTCTGTGGTGGCATCAGTCTTGTACCCTGATCTCTAGAGGATGCTGAAAAGCCCCCTTTCAAACACTGTGAGCCACCTCTATCAGAACCCTTAGCATTTATACACATGAATCTGATTTCCTGTATTTGCACTGTATCTGTTGTACTGTTTAAACAGGATGTGTCATTTATTCTTTGTTCTGTTTCTATGTCCTTGAAGTCACATAATTGAAATTAAAGCATGACTGCTAAAATAAAGTTTACTGAGTGCTTAAAAACCCTGGGAGGGAAAGGCAATCTTTAACATAAATTAATGCTTTTTGATTTACATTTTGTAATGTATTTTTAATTCCATGTTTACAGCTGAATTTGAATTTGTGCATTTTTATAACTTCGTTCCAATTGAAATTCTTCACCACACAAGACAGCTTAGGGTAAATAGTTATAGAAAAGCATGTCACTCCCAATTGAGTGAATTACTTGTGTGAGCCTGTCTATATAGCCAAATTTTAATTTCTAATTGTTAATAAGCATCTGTGCTTATGGATTGTCTTAAACAGGATTAAAGTAATTAAAATTACCTTTAAATTTATATATGAATTGTCAATGGTTTGTTTAGACAGTGTCTTAAAATTTTTTCATCTGACTTCTACTCTGGGATTCTGAAGAAGTTAATCAATAGTTCTATAGGGGGAAATTCTACATACATGTATGTACATCTAGAATATATATATATATATATATATATATATATATATATGTGTGTGTGTGTGTGTGTGTGTGTGTGTGTGTGTGTGTGTGTGTGTATGTGTGTGCCTGTGTGTGTATGTGTGTTTATGTCTATTCATAAATGCAGGCATACACTTTAAATACATTCAAGAATAAATTAAGATGGTTCATTCCTGAATATTTTGGTATTTTACATATTTTATAATCTTCCCATGAAGCACTTTTTATGTTAACTCTCATTAGTATGAACGTGAAGTTAGATTAGTAATACAAAATTATCTTCAGAAACATACTTTTTTCTCAATGACTATGCCTAATATTATGTGTCCTGATGACCAAGGTTTTGGAACTGTGCATTTGGCAACTAAAAATATTGACTGAAAAGAAAGTTATGAGCTCTCTTGTAATGAACTACATCAGTGATCTCCATCTACCTGACAAAATCACTTTTGAATTCAAACTGCAAATTTCAAAGATATGTCATCTTTATCTCAAAAATGACCCACTTCTTCTCCTTGCACCAATAGTCAGCCCCTTGAAGACTTTAAACTGTGGTCAGCTTTGGTGCCTCTATTTTAAATCCATGATTAATCTGTGGTCAAATTTTCAATCACCCCCCTTCTTTGTGTGTGTGTGTGTGTGTGTGTGTGTGTGTGTCTATCATCAGACTTCAATGATTACATTAATGAACATTCCCTTACATCCCTCACATTTGGTACTATTTTTGTTTGGTATTGTAGATAATCATTTCAAGAAGTCATTTATGTAATGTTGTTGAAATACAATTCTCATTAAGTTACTTTGCTGTATCCCAATTCCCAGTTAATCTCAGATACTGAGAGTGGAACAGCAAACCCTTCCCCTGTTGTTTCAGGTTCCTGAATATCTTGCTTTCCTAATTGTATCACTGTTCACTAAAAACAGTCAGGAGAGAAGACATAGCCTCCTGGAAAACTTGCCTTATAATAACATGTTGTTTCCTGAGCAATGGAAGCAGAAGGGTTTGAGTGTACTCTCTGGTTTCCATAAATTTGGAGTTATCTCGGATTTTTTTTTTTTTTCAGTGAATACCATGTAGCTTCATTTCTCTGTACCAGCCATACAACCTTGTTTCATGGAGAACTTCCTTCAGGGCTCTCAGTAACCGAATTTCTATGTGCAGTGAATGTGTGTTTCTTGTGACCAATGAAAGAATTATTCCATCTGTCTTCACTAAACTTTCTTCCAGCACCATCAGCTTAATAAAGAAAATTGTGGGATCAAGTCAGCCCTTGGGTCTCCTGTTTCCCCCTCTGATGGTTACTTTCCACTCTTGGTCCTTGCTGCTACTCTGACCACCTTTCACATTCTTATATGCCCTGAGTTTTTTCTAGACATTGGTCTTTGCTCTATGCCTCTGATGTCACTGAAATGCTCCTTCATTTTCTATTTTTTATCACACCCAGTGACTACATCACATTCCCCTTATTTGAATAATTTGTGAGCCAGGTGTGGCGGTACACACCTATAAACTCTATATTCCTGAGGTACTTACTGGTGAGAACCTTACAACTACCAGGCTAGTCTGGTTGGAACCTTGTCCCAAAAATAGGAGGAACAGGAAATTACAGGAAGAAGAAGTGGAAACAGATGAAAGAGGAAAGAGGAGGTCACTGACAAGGAGGGGGACTAAATAACATTACTATTTGTGTGAGATTGGGGAGATGGCTGAGTGGGTAATCTGCTTACTGCACAGGCAGGAGGACCTGTGTTGGGATCTCCAGAACTGCCCCATACAAGCCCACTTAGTAGTGCAGGTGGATTCTGGGTTATCACTGACCAGCTGGTGTCACCTAAATAGAAAGTCTCAGGTTCTATAAGAAACTGTTTCTAAAATGACATTGTAAATAATAGAGAACATTTGACATTGATTTTTGGTGACTATGGCGTATACATGCATAGTACACACACACACAGAGAGGAGAGAGAGAGAGAGAGAGAGAGAGAGAGAGAGAGAGAGAGAGAGAGAGAAACTGTGGCTACAGGTAATTCTTTTTCAGTCTTTAGCACAGTTATAGTATATTTCATACCTTCTTTACTAAGTTGGGAGTTCCTGAAAAGGATTGAACCCCTATTTTCTCCCACTTGTGTCCTGTGTGTTGAGGTATCCGGCACCTATAGGGCAGTTAATGAATGTTTATTCTCCTAAGTGAACTGCAGCATACTTTTGGATTCACTCGCTGCCTTGTTCTGTAACACTGTTATCTTTGTCCTAAAAGGAGCTAATCCCCCATGAACACTCTAGAGACTAAGTAATCATATAAATATCTGTCTAGTAAAAACTTCACTTTTGTTTTTCACTCAGGGTATTTGGCTATTCTCCAGCAGCATACTCCCCTTCTCACTTAGTGTGGTTTCTGAAAATGTTAAGTACATTTTTAGTATCAGTATATACCCACTTCCAGAAAAGATTACACACAGGAAAAAAAAAAAAAAACCTGAAATAGCCTCAAAGTCTTTCCAGTTTCAATAGCAGGAACATAATGACTTTACTAGCTGACTTTGTTGTAGAGTTTTTTCGGTAGAATGAACACTAAATCAGTTATCAGGCAAGTTCATAGTAAAGGAAAGATGTTCAAAGAATTATTCCATGTGGTTTCTCATGCCTGGATCTTCAAAGAACACTTGTATGGTCTAGTGATGCCAAACTATAAATAAGTTTGAAGGAGAAAGAGAAGTTTGATGGCTTAACAAGAAAGGGGTCAGTTTATTCTGGACATTGAGCTTGCTGAGTAAAGGGGTTCAGATAAGAAAGGTGAGCTTTTTTTTTCTCATCTTGTAGCTAATTTTGTGAATGTCTTAGAAATGTGAGCTTTGACTTTATCACTATTTTACTGAGTTTACCCAAAGCCCAAAAGCTACATGATATCTCAGGGGCAGCCATATAGATGAAACAATCCAAGGGAAAATGTCTTTGGTTCCTCTTATTCTTGAGACCTAGCAGATCAAGAA
The DNA here is from genome assembly GCA_030556225.1 of Cricetiscus sungorus. Taxonomy (NCBI): domain Eukaryota; kingdom Metazoa; phylum Chordata; class Mammalia; order Rodentia; family Cricetidae; genus Cricetiscus; species Cricetiscus sungorus. Next base: position 18,808,198 of record JANBXA010000600.1, on the reverse strand, counting down.
GCATCTACTGTCAACTCTGCCCTCTACCTGGTCTTTCCCTACCCTGCCTAAGTTGTTCCAAATCAGTAGCAATATCTTTGGTAGTTTTCCCACTGTCCCCCAGGCCTTGATTCAGGCCCCCTTGTCCAATGCCATGTGAGAGGTCCTCCCACCCCGCCACCGCTGTCTTAGAGCTTCTGCCTCCACCATGGAAGAGTGGCCCTTTCCTGCCTTCCCTAGCAAGATAGGCTGACACATCACTAAAACCTTCATTAAGCTGAGTTTCTGGCAGGTACTTGGGCTACAGATGCAGAGCTAACTAACACAGATGACATGCCAGGCAGCCGCACTCCAGCTTCCATGGTTTTAAAAATGTATTCTTCTCCATACAATACATCCTGGACTGTAGCCTCCTGTTCCTCCCCTCCTTACAGTACTTCCCATCTCCCCTCTCCTCCAGACCTACTGCTCCTCCATCTCCTCACAGAAAAGAACAGACCTCCCAGGGATATCTTCCAAACATGGCATAACAAGATGCAGTAAGAGTAGGCATAAACCCTCAGATCAAGGCTGGAAGAAGCAATGCAGTAGGAGAATAGGGGGTCCCAAGATAAGGCAAAAGAGTAAGAGATATCTCCACTCCCATTGTTAGGGATCTAACTAAACCCTAAGCTAACAACCACAGTATAAATACAGAGGGCCTAGTGCAGACCCATGCATGCTCCATGGTTGTTACTTCTGCCTCCGTGAGCTCTGCTAAGTTGATTCTGTGGGCCATGTTCTCCTAATGTTCTTGACCTGCTGGCCCCTACAATCCTTCCTTCTCATCTTCTAAGGGGTTCCCCAAGCTCCACATAATCAGTCTCTTTGATGTTGATTGGGTGAGGCACTGATCTATGAGTGTAGCAGAATATCCTTAGGATTCATTTCATTTTTGTTGTTGCCATTGTTGTTAGTTGTGTTTGGTTCTACCTGAGTTCTCTGAGCCATCCAGCTTCTGGATCATGGCCATCCAGGCTGAGTCCAACATGAGCTTCCTGTGATGGTGTGGACCTAAGGTTAAACCAGTCATTGGGTGGCCACTCCCACAAGCTCTGATCCTCCATTACTTCAACACATCTTGCAGGGGCTGAAGGTTTTGTGGATGTGTTGTTGTACCAGTCTGACAGCTGGTTGCCTAGTCTGGCTAGAGAAGATGGCTGGTTCTGGTTCCATGTCCTCCATTACTAGGAGTTCTCACTAGGGTCACTCTCATAGGTTCTAGGAAGTTTACACTGCACTAGGTTCTACATTAACCCCTAAATGTCCAATGATGAAATTGCAGTCATCTCTCTCCATATTCTCTCCTTCCCTCCCTCCCTGACCTGATCCCTCTTGTTAACATCCCCACCCACTCCCAGTCCACCCACAAAACCTATTCTATTTCCCTTTCACAGAGAAGTTCATACATCTACTCTAGACCTCTCCTTTTTTATCTAATTGCCCTGGGCCTGTGGATTGCTGTATGATTATCTTTTACTTAATAACTAACATTATTAGTATATATTGTTTTTCTGGATCTGAGTTGCCCCACTTAACTGGATGTCTGCATGTAGAAAAATGTAAGTAGATCCATATTTATCATACTGCACAGCACTCTACTCCAAGTGAATCAAAGACCACACAGACTGAACCTGATAGAAGAGAAAGCAGTGAATATCCTTGCATTCACTGGCACAGAAGCTATACCACTCTCGGGCATATACCCAAAAGACGCCCCATCTTCCTACCAGGACACTTGGTCAACTATGTTTATAGTGGTTTTATTTATAATAGGCATAACCTGGGAAAAATCTAAATGACCCTCAACTGAAGAATGGATACAGAAAATGTACTGGATACTGAAAATGTGCTATGTATATTACTAAGCTTTGGGGGAGGGGGGAAGACCTTGTGAAATTTGCAGGCAAGTGGATGGAACAAAGCTCTACTTTTAGGGACTTTTCATTAAGCATCCTATTGGTGTAGTCTAGTTCTACGTGCACTTTCAGTTCTTTTAATCTGCCCTTAGTTTTCATGAAGGTTGAAAGTGATCATTTTAGTCTACTACAATGACTTAAACAAATAGTATAATGGAACCTTCACATGAAGTACTTTCATAAAAGTTAGGTTTACCACTCCTGTAAAATGTTGCTTTGAGGTTTATGACCAAGAATGTTCACCAAGAGGTCACTCCCTCATGAAACTTTGGTTCTGAATAGTTAAAATTCATGCTTCAAAAGATCAGTTGTGATTATTTCCAGAAATGTTTATACAAGCTGTGCTATGAAAATACCATCTAATTTAATTACACATTATACACCTTGATGAAATTCAATTAAGGAGAAAAACAAATCAAATATTTAGGAAGACTAAATTAGAATGAGCTTGGTTTCTTAAATGACTGTCAAATGGGATAAGACAACTGAAAAAGCTTAAGAAAAATATATAAAAATTGTGAAGGATTCTGTGTCCAGATTTTGGTTCAACTATCTTTCAGTTTTGCTCAGTATAAGGAAATTGAAAGTAATTTAATACTGGAATAATACAGATTTGCTTTATAAAGTACAGACTTACCAGGGCTTCAGAAGAAAATGACTTCTTAAAGATGGAAATTAATTAAGCATTGCACATTTTATAATATATTATGATGCATTGTGTAAATGCATTTTCATGTAATTCTTTGCCAAATTAGAAAAACCTGACAATTATCAGTCTGTGTTGTATTAAGTAAGATAATTTCTTACCTATTCGTTTGCCTTTGAACATGATTTCCTTCCACTTGAAACATTGTAATCCTCTTTCCTTTCTGATTTATGTTTATCCTTTTGTTTCAATACCAACAAAGTCACCTCAAAACTGTTTACATGCTTCCACAAAAACTTATTAGAAACAACTACCTAGGAAAGGTATATTGCAGTTTAAAATGGGACTGGAGTATATCCATCCTTTTTCACTGGGACAGTATGAATAAATCTTACTTGGTTATAAGGACCATATTAAACTTTTCTAAACTAGATGTCTTGTCTTGTTGGTCTCTATCAACAGGTTAACAATGATGAAGAGATTAACAACATTAAGTGAATGGAACACATATCACAATGGAGTCATGTGTTGATTTCAGAACTGTCAAGTACAAAAACTTGTTAGCATTTTATGCATAAAAGCCAGGCTGATTATTTGTAGCAGAGAAAGCCTGTTGGTATAGACACATGATTACAAGGCATATCTCTAAATGAATAACACAGTGGAGTGAGGTAATAATTGGCAACATAGGGTTTTAGTGGCTATAGAGGTTTCCATGGCAAGCCTGTTTCATCTAATCAACCTGGTATTTTGTAATCATGGAGAGAATATAATTATAAGAATTTATTATCCAAGTGGAATGGTTTTTGATAAGGGTGAAACAGAACTGCTTTTTTTTTTTTTTTATAATGGGAAAGGTATCTAACCAGAAGAGTCAGAGATTATGGTAATTATGTGTTTCTGGTGCTTCATAGGGAATGTGGGCCTCTCTTGGACTCTGTATGGCCAGTAGCTGTTTAACCAAAGACGTTCTGGAGATTTAGAGATGAATATTTATTTACATGCCCGTCATTGGTGACTGGTATATAGCAGTACATCTGAAGGATAACTTGATTTCTACCCAGTAAGAGTAAAACTGAAATAATAAAAGGAGTAAACCATGGATAAATTGATAGATGTATAGGCACTAAACTGAAAAGAACATACCCTGGAGACAAATCCAAGCATAGAACTGACCTTTGACTCTTTTGGGTCTTGGGCCAATATGACCAAAACAAGAAGAAACAGTGGTCACATCAAAAGGGCCTAGTCATGTTCCCTTAATTTGCTGTATGAACTGTGCCTCTGTATGCCCAAGGACACGGCCATTAATAATTTCATCATAAAGGACACTGTAGAGTCCATTGCCACCAGAAACATTTCTGAAGCAAGTGTCTGCTGCACTTATGTGCTCCCCAAGCTCTATGTCAAACTGTGTGAACTGTACCATTCAGAGTTAGGTGGTCAGGAATCGATCTTGGGAAGCCTGGGAAGACCAAACACCCTCATCATGATTTAGACCTGCTGGTACTGTCCTACCACCTTCATTAAAGCCCACTGAAAGTGCTGACTGCACAAGGACAGAAGGAAAACCGTCTGGGGAAAAAGGAAATTGCACTTTAAGAAAATAAAGGAAGCAAAACAAAACAAAAACCTGACCTTTGAAAAGATTGCTCAAAACAGTCAGTTAGGAAAGGACAATGTTTTCAAAACATGGTATTGGAAAAATTGGGGTATGTACATGTCAAGAATGAAAGAATGAAATCAGACCCTTATCTTGTGCCATGCATAGTAATTAACTCAAGAATATTAAAATCTTGCAGTCCCCATGTTCCTAAAAAAGAAGAAAACTAAGGGGAAGTAAGGGGGAAGTCTTGTGACATTGGTTTTGCTAGTGATATGGACATGATATTAAAATCTCAGTCTTCACAACCAAAAAATGTAAGTGGCACAGCATTAGACTTAATAGTTTCTTCATAGCAAAGGAAGAGGCAGTCATAGTGAAAAGACAATCGATAGAATTGTAGTAAATACACACAAACTATGTATGTGGTCTACACACACACACACACACACACACACACACACACACACATACACACACAAAATGTATACATGCATGTACACAAATATTTACAGATATCACATGCACACAACATTTTCTGCTGTTCTTCATTTCCACTCCTGTTACTGACATAAAATATTCTTACAAAAGCAACAAGAGTTTTTATGAGACTCCTTTGACCAATGACTCAAAGAGATATACCTATTCCTGATATTGAGGTTTTATTTGATAGCATATAATGCCTAGTTGAAATATTTTCTTCCCTAATTGTGTTATGAGTCCATATAAAGTCCTTCTATGTATGTATATATTTTAGGAAACTTCAGAGAAGGGGACTTGAACACAAAGTCCCACCCTTAGCCAAGAAGGCATGCAGAAATTATAGCGCTGGGAGAGGGACAATCGCTGTATTTGAATGGAGTGACAGTAGGTATACCAACCACATTCCAGGATGGGTCCCATGCTCAGAAGTAGTTAGCCAGCACTTTTCTAGTATCTTTCATTTGTTTGTTGTTGATTTTGCTTTTTTTTGTAAGAGAGAGAAAGTAAGATAAAGTTGGGTAGATAGGGTGAGGGGAAGGATCTAGAAGGAGTTGGAGAAGAGTAAAGAATATGATAAAAATGTACTATATGAAATTCTTGAAGAGTGAACTAAAAAGATAAGGTAAAATAAAAAGGTATGTTAGCTCGCAGTTCAAGGGGTAGTCCTCCATAGCATGACAGTAAAATAAAGGCTACAGGATCTTAAAGCAGCTGGACACCTTGGCCCAGAGTTGGAAGAGGACAACAACTTCATGCATGTATATACTCTTTATCCACTTTACAAACAACCCAGAATTCCCTGCACAGGTAATGATCCTACCTACATTGAAGACGTGTTGCAACATAAATTAAAGTGTCCAATAATTACTTATAGGGATGGGCATCTCACAGGTGATTGTAGATTCTGTCAAGCAAACAGCTCTAACCAACCATCGCACTGCCTGAGATTTCCTGCCCAATAGTTAACACATCATGTAAGTTTTCTTCAATAGTGTCAGTGCTTATACCCAGTGCCTGGACCTAGGTCCATGTCAAAATTTTCTGAACTTTAGTTGCAAATAAAGGTTGCATTGCTATGGATAAAGTGACTACAAAGAAGAATGTGTGTCTCCTCATTTCAGCTTTAAAAGCTCGATTTTCACAAACTGAGACTTATCGCTGCTGGCAGTCTATTTAGCTTCACCAGGTCTCACATTTCTTATCTGCAACATGATTGTGTTATCTGGAGATTTCTTAAATCTTTTCAAATTAAGATATTGTGCTATAATAAAATGAGAGAAATGGCAACCTCAAATTGCTTCTTGTATTTTAAAGAGAACTACTACCAGAATCCATATTCATTCCTCCTCAATATGTATTTACTGAGTATTCACAGAAAATACCAACAGGCACAGCTTTAGAAATTAGGAAGACAGTGATGCACAAAATGTTTAAGTGTATGCCCTGGTGGAACTTGTATTTAGACAAGGTAAACAGAAATAAAATAAATCAAGTGATTGTAGAGCTAACTAAGAGTAGTTTAGAGCTATAGAGAAAATCATGCTAAGGGATAGACTGTGAGCAGAGTAGCTGTTTGAAATAGACTAAAGATGTGGAAACAGAAACACAGAACACAAATCAGGTCAGAAGATGATCCTACTAGAGGTTCATTGCAGGTAGAAAAAAAGTGGATCATGCCAAGAGTCAGAGTGGTCTTTGGTGGCCCGTGAGATTGAAAGACGGTGGGGGCATGTGAGGCTGACCATGTAGCTGGTACCCAGGTTCTGTGAGACAGAGGTATCCAGATGGGATGGTTTGACAGACCAGAGTGTTATTGGGAAAACTGGGGTCCCATTTTGGGTTTCTTAGGCTCATTAATAAAAGGATTTAGAAATGGATTTAAAAGGAAGTGTTTGTTAGATAGGGTTGATTCAGTCTTATGAAAATAATAAAGACAGACCAGCCTTTGCAGTATCAGAATTCTTCTTCCATCAGAAAATTGAAGGGCCCTAGTCTAGCCAAGAGAGTGGAGACTATTCCCACATGGCAGATGCAGTTTGGGGTTTTATACGGTAGAAAGGGGGAGACTTTGGACGGAAGATTCCATCTATACTTCAGCTCCTCTGCAGCTTCAAAGTGCTGATTGCCAGTGGGGTTGGTATGTTGCTCTGTTCAGAAGTTTCCTCTGGTGTTTTCAGTCATCTTTCCTGCCTAGGGGTTTCTCAGTCCACCTGAGGCTCATAGGGCCTTAACCTATGCCGGGCCTATTCTGTTAGAGCTTAAGAGAAAATCAAATGCCAGGTAAGGTGCAAGTTTCATCAGCTGGGAGAAGGTATGCAGAAAAGCTTGCAGTGGAAGTTGACAAGCAGCCACACAGAAAGAGTGCAAAAGTACAGAGTTCCAGGAAAGCATGTGTGCCTTTGGCATGGGCCAAAGTATCTGGAAGGGGATAAAGAAGAGGAAATTTTACAGTTTTCTGGTTGCTAATGTAGAAAAGCAGAGAGGCCACATGGCAGAGGCTCTGCAGTGATGCTTGCTGGAAGCCTTGGCAGCAGTGGCCAGGGTGAGAACTGAGAAATGCTGGGGGAATAAAAGCACATTGTCTCAATAAATGAATAATAATCCTTCCCATCTACTTTTGAGTAGCTTGGAATGTCAAGTCCCAACCCAGGCCTAGACATGGAATTTAGAACAAAATACAAAAACCTTCAGCATTTTACATGGTAATTTAACTTTCAAGGAATAGCTAAGCTGACACTTATAATCTAATGTTACCAGAGAAAGAAAAAAGGGGGTAGGGTGGGGTGGGGTGGGGAAATAGGGTCCAGAGTAGCCTTAGCTTATTTTAACAGCAAGGGGACATTTAACAGTATTTAGAGACCATTTTGGTGGTGAAAGCTGTAGTGTGGATGTTGCTGGAATCTGATTCACAGAAGCTGAGGGTACTACTCAATCTGCACTATGCGTGGGTGTGGGTGTGCGCATACACACACACACACACACACACACACACACACACACACACACACACACACAATCACATCCACAAATTATTTGGCTGAAAGCTTCCATGGTGTCTCAAAAGATTTTTCAGTGAAAGAATTATCTCAGGGGCCAAGGAATACAACCAAATCACACAAGACAGCCTTCACACCAGAGATTTATTGGTGGGTAGGCACAAATGGCTGCCTTTGAGAGGGGGTGCAGAACATATTATGATGGCGGACATTATGGTGGGGAGTGGACTTGGTACATGAACATAGGGGAAATATGACCATGGTGGTGATGGTGAGTTTGGTGCTTAGTCTTTGAAGGCAAGGAGGAATTTGGTTCTATAATATGGATAGTTTTTAGTTGACCAACAGCATCAAGACTAGTTTCAGACTAAAGTAAGAATTTTATGCTGTAATTACAGCACTCAGGAGATGGAGACAGGAGGACTGCCATGAATTTAAGGCCAGCATGAGGTTCATAGTATGTTTCAAACTAGTGTGGGGTTCAGTATGAAATCTTGGCTCAAAAATAAGAAAGAAAGAAAGAAAGAAAGAAAGAAAGAAAGAAAGAAAGAAAGAAAGAAAAAAATAAAGTTGTAAGTGTGTGTAGCAAAAAAAGACAAATACATTTGTTCCTTTCCATGATGCTGGAGTTTACTGATACATCCACAAAATTTAGCTATTTCATATAATCTACCACCCTGCTAGCCTGATGAAAGTAAATGCTGGTTCTTACATTCCAATCTCAATATCACACATCACATTGTAATTTATTCCTATATGTATATGTACTGAAGAACACATTTTTTTGATAGTGGAAAAAATTGCTCAGCAATTACTTGTGGCTTAGATAATTGGTAGGCATTATTTGAAGATATGCAAGGCATAAAATATAAAATATGCTCAGGAAGCTTTAAGGAAACAGGTTTATAGCAAACCACTTGGCATGCAGATGCTCTGATTTTTAATCCCATTCGTGTATGGTAATCCAGAGAATTCAGAGGGAGGAGCCCCGCCACTATGTAATAGTGTTTTTCTTGGAAAAAGAGGAAAGTCTTCACACTGACAATGTACTCTTGTCCTTGCATAGGTACACTGTTATGTGGACACTATAATATGACTTTACAATGTAGATTCCAGTTGGCAGAAACAATCTAGGCTACTATTTTCTACTTTATAAAATAATTTTCATTTTGTTTGTATTTTGTAAAGAATAATCTATGGGTAGCAAATATAAAGTCAAGCAGTAATGTTTCTGAAAATGTCATTAAATTTTGTCCCTTCAAATTGTTTGAACCTGTTGTTTGAATGAGTGTTTTAAGTAATTTAAGGAATACTTTATTGGAAAAATGCTTGATAATTAATAAAAAGTGTCTACTGACTCATTAAGTAGTTCTACTCTTCTTGGATATTGCTCAGGTGAAAGAAAGGATCTAGATTTAAACCTAACCAAACTGCAGTTGGTTCTTGGAATATAATCATACATAGAAATGGGAACTGATAAGAGTGGTAATACCCCCCCCAGGAAAAAAAAAGTTTCCAAGTATACTGTATCATCTTACATTTCAAAGCCCAGATAGTTTTATAGCCATCATAGGCAATAATTATCAAGTCCCATTAACAGATCACATTATAAACAAGGTATTAACTGTAATTAGAGATTCTTAAGCCATAGAGGGATTGGCCACATTGTATCATTAGCCCAGCAATTCAAATGCCAAAGCTTCCTGGGTATCTGCCTCTAGAGGAGAAACATTTTGTCCATATGATTAGGAAAGTGGTGCTTAAGTCCCTTACCTGGGAACAGGTGTTAATTTTGGAGCTGGAGTGTGATATCTGATACTTTGTGAATTGTGGGACAAGAAAAGTCAAGTGAGAAATGGTCCATCAGCAAGAATCCTGTTCCCTGCCTCCCTCCCTGCCTTCCTGCCTCCCTGCCTCCCTGCCTCCCTGCCTCCCTGTCTTCCTCCCTCCCTCCATCCATCCCTCCCTCCCTCCCTCCCTCCCTCCCTCCCTCCCTCCCTTCCTCCCTCCTTCCCTCCCTCCCCTCTTTCTCTCTCTCATTGTGTAAAGGAGGCCAGAGGAGGGCTCTGGAGTCCATGCAGCTGCAATTAGCCTTGAATATGTTACCTTATGAGCATGATGGGAATTCAGAGCCTCTAAGACAGCACCGTGTAATGCGCTCTTAACCACTGAGCCATCTCTCCCTAATCCCTGTGTTCTTATATTGCTGTGTTTGTGGTATTTGATTCCAGGAGTAGAACTGCTAAATTGTAAGTCAAATGATTTTTTAAAAATTGTATAGCTACTTCCAGATTGCTATAATAAAAAACATTCATTTTCATATATGAGATAATCCACTTTTCATATATGAGATGATCCACAGCAATATGAGTTGGTCCACTTTTCCTCCAACCCATTGCAGCAATAGAGGCAGTTATTCGTCATAAAGGGTTATCTATATTGGCTATAATTCCTGTCTTCCTGACTATTGAGAAATTTGAGTACATTATATTTTTTTCTTAATTTGTTTCTGCCCATAGCTAATGTTATCCTATTAATTCTAATTTTTAAATACTTGGATATATATTTTTTCTTAACTAAATGCCTTTTTCTCTTAAAAAGGATTTTTTCTACCCTAGTTGCTATTACAGCCTTCAGCTACTTTATTATTTTTAAAAAATACTGATTTATTAAATTTATTACAAAATTGTATATATTTTCCTTGAGGATTTGTGGATATTAGTATTTTATGTTATTGCATAGTATATTGGAGAGTCAGACTTTCAGAAATATCAATACAATGTACTGAATGTTTTCCTTTTCTTCCAAACCATCTTAATAGTATTGAGTAGGATATCTCTTGTTCATTCCTCTACCTTCCCTATCTGAGACTGTACTCTTCTTGCTATTCCCAATGACACTATCTGTTTAACTTGTCTGATGTGTGAATTGTGCCCGGACCAGGTTTTTGACAGGTTTTTGTTTACATCTTTGGAACCTAATAATTCTTGTTACTAATGGTCACTTAATAAGTATTGTTACATTCATTAATTTAGAGAATACTTTTCTAGGTGTCGTAAATAGTATGTGGTAAGATGTAGCTGGGCTTATTCTGTAATTCTGAAAATAATATCTTCTAAGTACTGGTGTTGCACCTGACCAGCACTGGTTTGAAAGGGTCCTGTGTATCATCTCACTACATGTGGACCAGGTACTGACCCACCTTGTTATCCTTCTTTACACCTAAGAAGCCGAAGCCCTAAGATCCCTGGTCCCCCATTGAGAAGGTGCCAGAACTGACATTCAGTTGTGGGCTGTCTGGCTTAGAGACCTCCTTTTCCTTTCATGCCTCACATTCTTTTTCCTCATTCAATGTCAGATTCTAAAGAAAGCTTTTGAGTTTCTGTGCAATGAGATTTTTTTCTCTTTTTGATAATTTTTTTTAATTTAAATTTGCAACAAGCTTGTTTTACATGTCAGTCCCAGTTCCTTCACTCCTCTCCTCCCTTGTCCCCTATGCAACCCCTATCCCATCCCCTTTCTGCTCCCCAGAGAGGGTGAGGCCTAAGGTCTTTAGCTGTGAAGCAGTCCTTTTTCCCAATTAATTAAGTGACCCAAAGCTTGTTAAATTTATAGAAAATAAAACAGCATGCATTCCTTTTATTATAAAAAAAAACCTTACAGTTGCATAATATAGATTGAGCAAAAGATGGAATACTGTTCATAGTCCCTCAAATATTTAAACTTTGTCTTACAACAAAAGCATTGAAACATGTCTTTCCCCCATCTATAGCTAGCCTGTCGAAATAATCAAGAAAAGAATGATGTGAAGACCCCTGGGAAGTTATTTCTGGAGAGGATATGTGAACAAATGTAACAGTCCAACTTTTAACAAATATTAACTTTATTTTGAGAAATAAAAGTGTGAGTTACAAGCTTACTGTTTTATTTAAGTTTGCTTGCTAGGAAGTTGTGCATGGAATAGTAAGATGAGTCACTGTTCTATTTCCCATTAGGTTCAGCTGACCAATAAGTAAACTGATTGTGTTATTTGCACCTATGACATTTCATCATTTTGGGGGGAACAAATTTGAATATATAAAATTTAGATGCAGTTTTGAATATGTAGTATGATCTTTTTCTATATGCTGCAAGTTTATGTGATGCCTGAGATTGTAATCATAATACTTTGACCTATGTAAAAATTTAACTCCGTATACTTCTAGATAAGTTAATATTGGACATAATAACATGTAGAATATTGAAGAGAAAAAAGTCAATAATAATGTCTTAAAAATTAGCATTAATATTTATTTAATATTTTCTACATTAAGTCTTCTCACTGAAAAGTGAGTTACAGAACACTTTAATTTTTGATGTTATTCCTTGAAGTACTTCCTAATTAAATACTTTTCACAAATACCTCTTGAATTTCATACTATTTTTTTTATTCTATTCACATAAATCAGCTATTTGTAGCTTGATTCAAATATTCAAAATGCATTTCCTGTTTATGATAGCCTAAAACAATATCATCCTTTAAACATTTTTTCAGTTAGCATTGCTTGATCTTCATATATTGGCTTATTGCTCTATAAATAAATGTTTTAAACTTTTCCAATTTATTGAATTTTGCTATAATACTTTAGTCCCTCTGTGCATATTTCACTGATCATTTTCTTTCTTTTGCTTTAATTTTTTAAAAGATTTACTTATGTTTATACTATGTGTATGTGATTTCCCTATATGTATATATGTGTACCACTTGCATATAGTGACCCAATACGCCAGAGAGATCACTGGATCCACTGGAACTTGAGTTATAGATGGTTGTGAGTTTCATGAGGGTGTTGGGAATTGGCCCCTGATACCGCTTTAGCCAATGAGCCATCTCTCTGGCTCCTTGCTTAAATTTTTTGATGTGGTTTATAGTCAATCAGAGGGATTAGATCGCAGACTTTCTTGTATCATCACTTACATTGTCTATGTCATTTCATATACTAAATATTGACTCATACCCCAAAGAAAATAAACATATCTGGGTATTTCAGTGAAGTGCAAGTTCAGGTTTTATCAGTGGCCTAGTCGGCCCATATGAAATCTGATATTAACAATTTGCAGTCATTTTGATGGACAGCCACAAATACTTCTTAAATGTGTGGTTAATGTGAGAAAACATTCTCTGTGTTAAATAAGATTATTATGTTTGTTCTTTAATTGTCTTATTTATATTTTGATAATCATCATTTAGAACAAATGCATAAAAGATCCTCATTATTAAAATATTTTTTAGCTACACTAAGGGCATCCCTGTTACATTTGTTAAATTAATTCTGCAAGTTTATGGTAAAGATGTACGAGTTTGCTCTAATCACCTAGCAACAGCCTAGAGTCTGTGAAGAAAATTATATTTCTCATCTTTTCTAGTGAATAGATGTTAAGACCTCTTCTTTAAATCTTGAACAGTCACGAGACACACTGCAGTGTAAAGAAAATTGTGGAGTATACTTTTTGTAGTCTGTGCCTTGCTACTGACTAGCTAGATGACACTACCTAAAGCCTCTGACCTCTACAACCTTATCTGTACAAAAGGGAGTTATTAGATCATTTCTAAGGTATTTGGAGTTGTGATCCAAAGAAATGAAATCACCTCTCGTTATCAATGATATTAATATACCTACTATTTCCTGACTTACGTGTATAATATTGTTATTATTGTTATCAAATTTTCTCTTTTATATGTATTTTTCTTATAAGCAGCATGTGCATAAAACAGCATGCAAATTGTATATTCTTTTTTTAAAAAGTTATTTATTATTGTGTCACGTAATATACCCTGACCACAGCTTTCCCTCCCCACTTCTTCCAATCTGTCCTCTCCCTCAGATCCACTCCTCCCACAGCACCTCCACTTCTCCAGAAAAGAGCAGGCCTTTCAGTGACATCAACTAAACATGGACACAATAATATACAGTAACACTAGGCAGAAACTCTCACATCAAGGCTGGGCAAGGCAACCCAGTAGGAGGAAAAGGAACCCAGAACAGACAAGAGTTAGAGACACCCTGCTCTTCCACTGTCAGTACTCCCCCTAAACACCTAGCCCACAACCATAACATTAATGCCAAGGACCTAGTGCAGACTCACATGGGTCTCTATGAGCCCTGCTTAGTTGATTTCCTGGGCCATGTTCTCTCTTTGTCCCCGCTGGCTCCCATAATTCCTACTCCCCCTCTTCTGCTAGGTTTCATAAGCTTCTTCAGAGGGAAGGGGGTGGAACCCAGCAGAAGACCTCCAACCTTGTAGTGGGATATTCACTTTGTCTTCTGTGGCACTGACCACACCCATTGGGGGGTGGAGCCAGGGGCTGAAGGGACCCATGGAACTAGGTCTAAGCAGGAGCCGGGAAACTCTCTCTTGCTTGCGGTACTCAGAGAGAAGAGCACCATTCCTGCTGGTGTTCATCTTCTATGTTGTGAGTTATTTCTCCCTGAATAAACATCTATTCGGCCTATTTGTTTATCATGATCCTTATTAAACCGCAATACAACCTGGTCTCTGTTTCTCTGCCAAATGTTTGACTGTGGATCTCTGTATCTGCTTCCATCAGCTGTGGAAGCATCTTTGTGACAACTGGACTAGGCACCCATTTAGGAGTAAAGGAGAACATTAGGAATCATTGCATCGGTTTGTGTGTGTGTGTGTGTGTGTGTTTTGCCAGTCATGTTTGGCTCTACCTTAGCTCTCTGGGCTATTCAGCCTATGGTTCCTGGTCACTTAGGGAATGTCAAGCATGGGCTTCTAATTAGACCAGTCATTGGTTGGCCACCCCCGAAAGTTCTGTACCAGCATTGCCCCAGCACATCTTGCAGTCAGGACAGATTGTAGGTTGAATGCTTTATGGTTAGGTTGGTGTCCCAGTTCTACCACTGGAAGTTCCCTGGATACAGAAGACAGCCAGTTTTCAGTCTCCATATTACTAGGAGTCCTTGCTCATGTCACTCCCATAAAATTCTGAGAGTTTCTATCTACTGCACTAGGTTTCCATATCACTTCCCACATGGCCTCCAATTCCAGTAGTCTCTCCCCATATTCTCTCCCTCCATACCTCACCTCACATCTGATTCTTCCAATCCCTACCTGCCACAGATCAATCTGCAAAATCTATTCTATTTACCCTTCCCAGGGAGATTCATGGGTCCCCCTAGTACCTTCTGTGTTATTTAACCTCTCTGGGTCTATGAATTGTAGCATGATTATCCTTTACTCAACAGCTAATATCCACTTTAAGTAAGTACATACCATATTTGTCTTTCTAGGTCTGTGTTACCTCACTCAGGATGAAATTGTTTTTAAGTTCCATCCATTTGCCTGCAAATTTTATGTCATTTTTTTATACTGCTGAGTATTGTATAAGTTGTGTAACTGTACCACATTTTCTTCGTATGTTCTTCAGTTCAGGAACATCTGGGTTGTTTTCAGTTTCTGGCTACTATGAATAAAGCCACTATGAATGTAGTTGAGCAAACGTCCTTGTGGTAGGATAGAGCATCTTTTGGATATGTGCCCAAGAATGGAATAGCTGGGGCTTGAGGTAGATTGATTACCAATTTTCTAGGGAACCATCATATTGATTCATCATATTGAACCATCATAGTAGCTGTACAAGTTTTGCAAATTCTATATCCCATAAGCTAGATTTTTTTCTATGAAATATTTCTTTTTTATCATCTCACTTCATTATGATTACTGATAATAATTGTTCATTCCTATATGTGTTTTAATTAGCTTTAAAAAAAACACCAAAGATAAATATCTCTATATTTCATTTAGTCAATTAAAAAAATGGGGAGAATTTCCAGACAGAGTTCTGTATAGATTTTGGAGTTTACTTGTAGACCAGGCTGGCCTTGAACTCATATGGATCTGCCTGCCTATGTTTCTCAAGTGCTGGGGTTAAAGGCATGTGCTACCACCTCCTGGCAACATTTTAATGCTACCACTTATTTCCTTTTATGTGTCAGTAGCATAAACTAATGCAATTCTTTTTTAATTAAACATTATTTTTTATTTATATTGCCTCCTGGCCTTTTGACTAAGATCAAGTGTATTTTTTCTTTATGCAAATTTTACTTTTAGATTCTTTACCTAGGAAAATAAAAATTTGTTTCCATATGAATACATTTCTGTTCCTTCTTGCTGTATAAGACTGCTTTTCTGTTGCTGTTATACAAAACTGATTTAAAAAAAAAATCTTGGGGAGGAAAGGATTATTTCATGTTACACTTCCAGCTGACAGCCCCTATTTTAGGAAAGCTGGGGTGGGGAGAGACTGGCAGACAGGAAGAGGTAGAGTTCATAGTGGGGTTCAAGGCAGGAACTGTAGCACAGGCCATGGAGGATTGCTGGTTACTGGCTTCCCATAAGAACAAAGAAAGGCAGGGATCTGGGACCCAGCAAGCAGCCAGCTTCACAGATCATCACTGACTTGTGCATGCAGAAGATTCAATGGAATGGCTTAAAAATGATATCGTTAATGAGTGATGAATTATTAATACAAATTACTAAGAGAAGGTGAGAGAGCACATGTGCGTGAGATAAAGAGAAGGACACGGAGAAGTATTTAATAAGCAATTTTCTTCTTACAGTTCTAAGAATTACATGGACAGTACTTTTGTATTCAACTGAGGATACAAAAGATCTAGAGACTTAAACACATTGTTTTCAAGGTCAAATCAAATTGGAGGCAATCATTCTTCATTCCATTTATAAGGCCTAGGTAACTTGTCTTAGTAAAGCTAGTACTAAAAATGTCTCCTTTTAGACAGGTAGTTAAAGTATCATACAGAACTCATTTTTGACTGTCAAAACCAGAGTTATTTGCAAACTATAGATACATACAACCTTGTGGGCTGACACCTCACTTACCTGTTAAATCAGCTAAAGGATTATCTCATCTTTTATGTGAGTTCAGGAGCAAAAAGCTATTTAAAATTCCTTCTCTAGAGAAATTCTATTAGCAGTATTGCATTTCCTTGGTTGCCGTAAAAGGAAGTAGCCCAGTAATTTACCATCATATTTTTAAGTCTCTATTTTAAAAGTTGGATACACTCTAAGAAATTAAGAGATAGAGTTCATCCCATCCACACAGCACAACGTTTACCAGGCTTCTCTACTTACAATATTTTCCCCAAACCTGACTGTTATCCATGTTAGCCACTATATATTAGCATAGAAGAATTGAAATATGCAAGACTGGTATATGAAGCCACAGTTAGATCGTGCCTTTACCTATTACTCTCTAAAAATTTGAATATGTACAAACAGATAGATAATCCCTTCTCATAGTTTTAATGTATCCCACAAGAGAAAGGAAGAAAGAAAAAAGAATCAATGTAACATTAAAAATAGTCCCAGGCTCAGTACAATTTCTAGAGAAAAAAAATATTGAGGTATATCTGGTAATTTGAAGATTGATACTGATAGTGAGACTGAGCACATTCTGAATTACAAAATGAAGGAAAATAAAGGACAAGGGAAGACTAGGAATAATAACTACCACTTATTGGGTTCTAAATGAACATCAGAATCATGTCTAGTGTTTGATGTAAGAATAGCTTCAAGTCTAAGAGGGTGACCATCCATATAGTGTTCAGTGCATGCTACACTTACCCATTGAATAACTCAATGTTAGGTTCTCTCTCACTCGCTGCTTTGCCTAGTGTTGTAAATGAGAAACTGTTCCATTGACTTTTATTAAGTTGTTCAAAATCATATGCATTTGATAGTGTCAAATAAATAAAGCAAATCAAGATAAGCTAACTCCAGAGATTAAAGTGGATAGCAATTTCCCCTTACAGTATTTACAGTTCATTTCTAATCTTCATCTGAACCTAGTTAAGGCAAATGTTATTTGCCTTATTTTTCATCAGTTCTAAATTCACTTGCCATTTATTTAAGAAATATTCATTGAGCATTTTTGCTCTAGGAACATTCTATAAGAGAGGTACATTTCCATAGGTAACATTCGCACAGGGATACATAGACAGTAAATAAATAACTCCATGAACCCAAGTCCAATGTTAGTGTGAAAACAAAACAAAACAACACATTGTAAGTGCTTAGGAAATGATGGGATAAAGAAACAGCTTAAAGTCCTTGCATAAGATGGTCACTGCAAGGAAATCTGTTGCCTTCACTGGTACTTTGATGACACTGTAAATTTCTGTCACAAGTATATTGGTTCTTACAACACCTAAAATTGAATCTGACTTTTACATCATTGTAGCTTCTAGAAGATGTTTTGCCTATTATTTCATTGTTAATATAATTTTGTGTTGGATTTACTTTAAAATTTTTTACAAAGCTAATACTCTATGCATTTAGGTCTCAAAGTCCAGAAGACTTTATGATAATTTCTGAAATAAGCCCATTCTCTTCCCAAACTCGACAGATTGTTTGTGTCCTAGCTTACCAAGCCTCTTGCTGAAGACTCATTTCAGTTCCTTCCCTGAGAATTTTCCTAGCAACAACAACAACAATATAAGTTAAGATGGGTAGATAGGACAGGAACTATAATCTAGGCTATGCCTACAACAATAGTAAGGCATTTCATTTAGAGGATCCTTCACTTCTTTGCTCCAGTGAGATAACCCAGAATGCTGTAAGCATATGCACACACCACTCATCCTTGGGAAGTACACACCAAGACCTATAGTAAATGTCTGAAAACCAATGTACTATATAGTATATTTTCTCATATACATACACTCCTTTGTCATTTTTTTCAAAATGCTCAATTTAATAAGGTGAACAAATATTTGCATATATTAGGAGATAAAACATTTAAGAGCAGTTAACCATAAATTCTTCTCATCGCTTTCATATGATGTGGGTATTAGTTATTAGACACTAGCTCATGCAGTAGTGATGTCAAGAACTAATGGACTGACTTTAATTGAAGAATGCTTCTATTGCAAAGTGTATGAGGGTAAGATGTGTTAAATTTGTTTTTGCTTTTCTCTAAAAAGCAGAAAACCTCCTTCCCTATAGTAATTAAAAACAAACAGCAACCATTAACTTACTGTGGTGTTCTAATGGCCATAATATTGTTTCCTTGCATGGATGACTTACTGATCTAAAGCAAAGCAATTCAACACTGAAATTATCTTGAAAATTAAAAACCACCCAAGATAATGAATAGTTTCAATTTCTATAGCACCAATTTATGTGTGCCTTTCCCTTTTAACACAGTCTTCTGTGCATACACAGCTTGCTAACTAACCGACTGGCCTCAGAGAGAGTCCCTATCAAAGAACAGTATGCCCCGCTCAATTTCTGAATGCTTTGGCTTTGAGGGTATTTCATTCACTTGTTAATTCATTCATTCAGAAAACCTTTATTTAGAAGCTTGTTTAAGTTAGTATTCTCCAGGGTGCTATACAAGATGAAGGAAATATAAACTTATCTGCTCCCCAAAGAATTGCTTTTGTGAGGATTAAATAAAATTTTAATTGCCTTATATTTAGTTAGTTGTTTCATAATTTATTTACCAACACTGTGTTACTAATTATTTGGGTAAGTTACATTTTGGGAGTGGGAGCTGTAAAAAGTATGGGTTGAGTATTCCTTATAAACAAATATTTGTCCATATTTCTAATATTTCTTATTAATCAAGTTTTACTAATAGGCCACCAGGCATGAACATAAAACATTGTTCAAAAAAAAAATAGAAACAGAAAGTTTGAATCCTTTCTCACAAACATCAACAATGTAAGAGTGTGTCTATACTCCCTTCTTTTCCAGTGTTAAGAATATGAATATCTGCTGTGTGTCATCTTTCACTGAATCTTCTTCAGGATTGTTCAAAGTTTCTTTTTAAGAAAAATGTAGTTTTGATAAAGTTTTCAAATAATAATGAGCATACAGGTATCTAAAAATCATCAAAATTCCTTTCTTTCCTACTAATGTGGAGTTTCCAAATCTTTAATTTTTTATGTGTATGCGTGCTCTGTCTTCATGCATGCCTGTTCACCAGCATATATGCCTTGTGCACATGGAGGCCAGAAGGAAGTGTCAGATCCTCTGGAAATGAAGTCAGAGTTTTGTGCCATTCTAGGTGCTCAGAACTGAATCTCTGTCTGCTGGCAGAGCAGCCAGTGCTCTTAACCTGTGAGCCTTCCCACCAACCCTCAGTCTTGATTCTTAATTTCCATGATTATACTGAAACAGTTAAGCACTAGTGTAAAGACAAACAGCTCTGCATTTCATTGAGATATGTTCAAATTTTTAAGTAATTATTATGGATATTGAGAATAAAATTAAGTGGCAAAACACTATATTTGGTGTTTGTGCTTATTCTTTTAGCAAGTTTTTGTTCTTTATACAAAGGAAGAACTATATTCTTTGCTTATCCATACAATATGTGACTACAGTTATTTTATTGATTTTCTTCACTTTGAGTATGTATAGAAATTGTCTGGTTTTGAATCTACATAGTAACTCATTATTAAAGTGAAGAATATCTTAGCCAGTGGAAACTGCAGCTGATTTCTCATTTGTTTGGTCTATTTAAAAACTTACCTTTGCCCTTTTTGTTTTCCCAAAGCTATATGTGTTATGCAAGTTTCCCATGGACAGTTTAGAACCTGAATCATAGCTTACTTTAGAGGAGCCTGTGCTATAATTTCTGAATTAGCCACTCTCATCTTTCTAATAGCTGTTCTGCCCTTCCTGATTCTGTATCTAAATTGTAAAGTCCCCTTCCTATTCTTATCTCATTGGTCTCCCTGTTTGTTTTCAGAACCATTGGACACAAAAACCGTTTGGTCAGAGTCCCCCGTGGTCACATGTGGGTTGAAGGCGATCACCATGGACACAGTTTCGATAGTAATTCTTTTGGACCGGTGAGTCAACTTGTGCCTTGTTTCTGAGAAAGTTGCATTTCAGAGGTAGAAAGCACGTGTAACCCAACAGTTTTCTCTGGTCTTTTACCCAAGACTAGGCTATGAAAGTGTGTGTGTGTGTGTGTGTGTGTGTGTGTGTGTGTGTGTGTGTGTGTGTGTGTGTGTGTATTTCATGACTGTCTGACTTTCCAATTGGAAGATCTTTATTCACTCACAGGTATGCTTTCTGCCTGTGTTTTCAGTTAATGTTTAACCAATAGAATATGTAAGAAGACAAACAGGCAACACTTTCCTAAATCTTTATTCAATATAATAGTAGTATAAATTATAGTAGTTAATGTGGGTGATGTGGGTTCCCTTGCTTCTCTATTTTGGCTTCATTTCAGTCTGACAATAAAATTGATTTCAAACAGATCATCAGGAGAATGATACATACAAATTTAATGTTTTAGATGCCACAAAAGCCCTTATAAAGAAGCAAAGACCTCTAAAAATGTTGAAACTCGCCTGCCTTTGTATTAGGTTGAACAAAGACAGGTAATTTTAGAGACGTCACTAAATTATGTGGAGTGGCTAAAGGAAGATAAAAATTACTTGAAGAAGTCAAGCTTCCTCAGCTATGACTCCACTGAAGAATGTGTCTTGTCTTCAACTAGAGGGAGGACAGCTTTTGCCTGGGAGTTTTAATCTCCTGTTTTCAAAAAGAAAGGAGGAGATTAGTGTGCCTACCTCCTGTCTGTTGTTTTTCAAGTACCCTTAGCTCAAAGTAATTCTTGTGTCAGAGTGGCATGCTTGGGGGTGGTACATTCTGGTACTGTTCATAAGTGACATTTTGTTAGCATTTAACTTATAGCAGAAACACAGACACACTCTATTCCATGCTTATCCATAGAATGTGACTACACTGATATTTTATGGATTTTTCTTCACTTTAATTGCATATAGACATTCTCTCTGAGTCTTCACGGTAACTCATTTTGAAAATGGAAACTTTCTTAGTCAATGGAAACTGAAGCTGATTTCTCGTTTGGCTGGTCTGTTTAAGAACTTACCTTTGCCATCCTAAAGCTATATTTGTTGTGAATGTATAGGAGGAAACAATCATTTAGCATCTTTATATATGTTTGTATAAAAAAATACAGCTTCACATTTTTTGTCAAAAATTAAAAGGTTGTGGTCTCTAATGAAAGAGTTTCCTACATATATCGTGAGGAGCCAGTGTTACTGCCACGGAATATGCTGCCACTTGGACTTAACTTTGGTTGAAAGTATAAGAACTGGATTTGAATAAATATGTGGAATTGTGGGAGAAATTTTAATACACCATTCCTTTCATTTCTCTGGTCATATTGATGATTTAAAAAAAAATCCTAAGGCCTATACTTGCCTTTTAAAAGTAATTACTTAAAATTATTACTTAGTCTATGTTCTACCAAAGATGAAATGAGAAATGTTGTTGGGAATGCTTTGTGCTGCTTGCAATGCAGGGAAGTTGCTGTAAGTGAGGAACTCAAGTAGCAACTTGAAAGAAAATAAGTCACTTGAATATACCTCTATTTCTTTGACCAATAAGAGTACATGGACTACATTATTGGCCAAGTCTATAAGGAATGTTATTTCACTTTAGTCGGGTGTATATTAAGTTACTGATAATAGGTGAAATGCTGTAAATGTAATTATTATGACTGCCAATCAGTTAGTTTCTCTTTGCTTTCCTACTGGAAAAAGAAAAGGAGGGCTGGAAGGATGGCTTGTGAGCAAAGGCTTGTTATAGATACACAAGAACCTGAATTTGATCCCTAGAACTCATATACAAAGCAAGGCACAGTGGAAGATACCTGTAGTCCTAGCACTGAAAAGGAGGACACAAGAGGAGGAGACTCACTGGCCAGCCAGTCTGTGCTAACTGCTGAGCTCCACGTTGAGTAAGGGACTTTGGCTCAAAAATGTAAATTGTACAATGCTTGAAAAAGACACCGGGTGTCAACCACTGCCCATGTCCCAAGCCCACACACAGGTACACATGCATAAACCAAGACACGCATATATATTAACATATATGCACATATGATTATGCACATACAAATTTTTGAAAACAAAAAAGGCAGTAAGAAAACAGTGAGTTGGGTGCTGGGAATTTCATAGTGTCTTCACTGTGTCCTATGGATTGTGTGGCTCTTGCTGCTCCTTTACCTGCCCTACACTTAATAACTATGCTTTGAATCACTGCACTGTGACTGTAAAGACCCACAAACGAATAACAGATGTGGATATATCCTTTTTTAAATGGAAGAGAATAAGAACTACATGTGAAGGATAATCTCACTGTGTTTATTACAATAAGAAATTACATTGCATAAAACTTTGACATTTATGTATCTCTTGATGTCACTTGGTTTATAACAATGTTTTAGATGAAATCTATTTGTTAATTATAATAGAACCAATAATTTAAGTAAAAACAAAATGATTTTGAACCCTAGTAATACCCCCTTTTATGGATAGAAAATACTTATGCAAACTTACTTTTGATTTATGAGTAAACATAATGTTAATTTCCATTTGAGAAACTAATATTCTTTCTGTTATCCAAAATTAAGTGAAATGTCTTCTCTAGAATTGAAAAAAAGAAGACATTCCTCACCTCATATATCACATCATATAATAACCTATTTGTTTTTTTAATGAGGAGTTTTTGCTTTTACAATGTGCTCTTTGATTTGGCTCCAATAGAATCTTTCACTGGGAAAACAAATGTCTTAGTGAGTTCCCAAAACGAAGCAAAACAAGCAAATAAACAAAGCACAAAACAGTTAGACAAATTCCATACAATCCTTGTAAGTCTAAGCTATGATGTTTGATATAGACATTTATTTTATTTGATTATTTGGCTGGTCTTCTCAGAGTTTTCCTATGTTTCTCAGGCCAGCCCCGAACCTACAAGGCTCAGGCTTTGGCTTCCCAAGGGCTGGCATCCAGGTGCGCACCACAACACCTGGCCTGACTGTAGAGATTTCCAAATGCCTTTTCTATTAACCATTGATTATACGATTCATCTGTTAATCTTTTTTAACTTTTTTTCCTAAACATTAAATTCTAACATTAAATCTTAGCATTTATACTTTTAAAAATATAGTCTTGAGAATTAGACTTTCTGTTAAAATTCTCAATGGAGAAGTTTGCTTACCTGTCAGTGTATTTAAAGGATGAGTGAACTTCATGTTTTCACAGGCATTCTTGATTCATTTCTCCCTTTGAATTAGGTAATGTTATTTTTTTGACATTGACAGCTTACCTGATGGAGAGTTGTCTGGGACTCTTTTCTTGTATGTACAATAAACCAAAACTTTTTGTCTTTATTTGACTCCCACTCAACATCACAATGCAAGTCACTGCTTCTCACATACTTCATGTCTTTGGATAGTAATCAGCCTTGTTATAGGATCTACATGGTTTGTTTCCTTTGTAGCCAATAGGTAACCGACTACAGGAGGTGCGTTTAGTGACTACAACTAATTTAAAGTCCCCCTACATTCCTATACTATGTAATATACCAAAGAAGACTCAAGAACACAAATGTCTCATCCTGGTACTTTTTGGTGTTGCTGTTTTATTATTTCCTATGTACTTCTTTATATTGCCATTTGCTTTTTTGATTTGTTTTGCTGAAACAGTGTAGGCTAAAAATAGAATTGACTGATATTATGAATGAAAGGTTAATAATGGCTTGGCTTATTAACATGAATATATTAACAAGCTACAGCAATAAAGAGTTTCACAACAGGAAGGGGAATTGTACGTAACTACGAGTCCAATATTCAGTTTTTTGAGGAAGATGTCATTGAAAGAAACTAGGAAACTCTTGTACAAACACAGGTCACAAAATTAAACAAGAGTAGATAGTTTTAGTTGTGAACTCTCTGTTCCTCAAGTGTACAAATTTATATTTTCACATGAATAAAAAGAGCCCTTCTCTAAAGTAATTGTAAATGATTGATAAAAATGAACATATTCACACAAAATAAAAATTTTAATAAGCAAACTGAGCAAATTAGCATAGAGCTATAATTAAATGACATGACTTAGCCATAGGGTAAATTTAAAGTTCAGAAAATTATGCTTATAAACAATTTTAATGATGCAATCAGTATTTATATTATCAAATGAATATATTAAAACAAGGAAGTGACTATACAGCATTATATTGTCTTCAGTGTTAGGTCAATGCTTGATGCTTTTTATACCATTGTAATTACCCACATTTTAAGTTGTTGCAAACGTTTTACAAACTTTATAGTTATAAACATGTATTTTTTTTTCAAAGCTAGTTTAAAGATGATTGAAAGAAAATGACATGTAAGGCCAAATCTATCTCTTTGTTCTGTAAAAATGTTCTACAGTGCTGTGACCAGATGGAAAAATATCAGATGTGCCTGGGTGTGAAAACTTTTGATTATGGTTAACAATCTCACTATGAAATATCTTTATGCTAAACATCTTGGATAATTTACAGAATACTAGAAAATATCTTCTTATATGTGAACTTGAATTTATTGCTTCAGTTTGGATTCCTAGTGTGAGAAATGACTTTTATAAGGTTCATTTGAAATTATGATAATTGGAAAAATTCAGGGTATATGACTACTTGATTTTACTGAATTATGTAAAAAAAAATGATACCAGGCGTAGGTTTATGATTACTTGGAATATTTTCTAAGCATTTCCCATAGTAACTCTTGTAATCTAGCAATGAAATTAGAATCCTTCCCTTGGCCACACCTACTATTAGATGGCATCAATACATTTCCTGAAGTAGCCATCGTTCCTTGTCAGCACCCAGAAGTAACTGTTCATTGCAAGTGTTGATTTGTGCTCTCCTAATAGGAGGGCACATCAAAGGCAATGTCCAGTCACAGTGAGGATGCGTGCTTCACAGCTGTGGAATCTCAAGGAGTAACTTTTAGCTACTTCAAGATAGCAAAGTCTTCCATCAATTAAAATCCATGCCTTACTTCTCTCTTCCATTTATTATAAATGTGCATTTCAGCGCTCATGTTTGAACTTTTCTCATAAGTATTCATTCCTTTTGGTGAAAACAGAAGTCTGACTCTTTTGATGGCCTCCATTTAGCTTGTGCATTTTCTATCTTTGAAGTTTTTCTAACATTTTTATCTTGCTGTAAGTCATGAGCCTCTGAGATATTTTCATTTTGTGCTGCATGGTGATTTTTCATACGGAAATATGTCATAACAAATTCCAACATATACAGAGAAATAAAAACTGAGTAGTTTAGTATCTAAAACAAATAATTTGTTTGGATTATTTGCTCAAAAGATGTTAGAAGAAAACTTTGGTCTAAAACATTTCAAAGCAAAGGCTTTCTTTCTAATATGTATAAATGTAGTTTAATTTTTAGGTTTGTGATCATAGTGTCATCTTGTGAACAATTTCTGTTCAGAGACCATAAAGCAGAATGGTACAATTCGAATACAGAAATTATTATGATATAGTATCTCTACCCGAGAAGGGAAACTTCAAGTTATGTTGAATATGAATTCTTTTTGCTCCAAGTCATTTGGAAAAGAGCCAATCCAAACTCTTATTTCATTGCTACATAATTAAACAAAGCACTGGTTCCCCTAGAACATTTTTGAAGGAACTGTGCCTAATAGGTGATGATAATTTTAGCAGTAAGTTAACACAAGAAATATTCTTGATTGATATGCCTGATAGTTCAAGAGAGATGATATATAAGTAAGGCAAATCACAATTCAAATTCCATATGATACCTTTTGAAATCATTAAAATTCAAAGGTTTTCACTTTAGAAACTGGAAGAAAAATAAAGTTCATGTTTCCATATTATGCAAAGCCTTTCATTTATGCCATAAAACACATTGTTAAGCATCTTTTGTTTGTAAATGTTCTTCTTAACCTGTAGATCCTCTCAGTAGAATTGATCAAGAAAAGGAAGTTTTACACAGTGGGGAGATATAGGGAACATGTGGAAAGGGGACATTCTTGTGAGTTAGCAGGTTACACCTGTTTTTCAGTTGTTTTCATGTTATGTAATTTTTGTTTTTAATAACTATGTAGACTATGTGAGCAAGGCATCCAGAACAACATTCTAGCAGTTGGAGTAAGGATGAAAAGGAATTTTGTTTTTATGAAGATAATTTATCAAAGAAGAAATTGAGATGAAATTTGGAAAACTGTTTAAGAAATTCAGAGATTTTTAAGAACAGAAATTCAATCATGGGAACATGCTGAGTTTGTCTTTTGTCACTGTCATTAAGTGAAAGTTGAACTATGATATCAGAAGAGCAGAAATAAAGGGCAGCAGATGCTGAAATTGCCAAGATACATCCTGACTTTGAGGAAAGATTGGATCAAAGGGCAGGCATAATCAGATAGTCACTACATTATAACAAATGGTTCAAGTTGGAGGTATGGCATGCATGCCAGAAAAGGAGTGTATTTATTTACAGTAACCCCATAACAACCTGTGAAATCTCCTTCAAGACTTCGACTGGATAGAATATTCTGAAATCAGTATGAGTGTTAACTACTGATAAAATCTTGTATTGCATAAGGCTCATTTTATTTATCATTGAAATGTCACATTTTTCCTGTGTAACTTCTATGAAGTTGTGCTAGTTCATTTGTAATCAGCCATTTTTAAAGAAAGGCCATTAGAATTGTTGGCAGGACACATGTAAAGTGCTCTCTTCACACATCTGAAGAATGGCACTTAGGCTTTAGTGGGCTGTGTTTTGTTCTTGTTTTATAATACATACTTGTTTGCTAAAGACATTTGTTTGCAACAAAAATACATTCTATGTTTGTAGAATAAATTATGATAACTTGAAATCATAAGACCCCACTCTAGTGGTTTCCATGTCATTCTTTCCATAATTCTCTTTCAAGTATTGAAAGCCAGCAAACCCACGTGTTTTTTCAGAGGTGATTTTTACTGGACTGATGTACTCTGGCATGCATTTAATGAAAACATAGAAATCAATTAAATGAGATCTCATAATGAAAATATCTGTATGAACAAAGATAGTTAAGTCTCAGAAGACAGCCCCCTTCTGGGGTAGTATTCAAAATCAAGTAATTCCTGTGTAGCAACAAGAAAAAGAACATCCCTCAGTATTTGCTTGAGTATGAGTAACATATGTTTTCTATATAATTATAGCATCATAAATGGATTTTAATAAGCTCCTAGACAGAAAATATAGAACTGAAATAGAGTATCTCTCTCTCTCAAGAACAAGAAACAAGAGCAATCTAGAATTCTATTTCTAATGAATCAAATTTTGTGATGTATCTTAATTATTCTGTTATCATAGAAACAATTTTCCACATGATTTTATTTTCAGACATGAGAATGTCTGCAGAATTGTTAGTAGACTGTGTTGTTACAGGATTAAGCGTGTTTTTTTTTATATAAGGACTTTATATTTACTGACAATGGGTCAAAAGTCAAGATTTGGTGGAAAAGGATGCAAGGTTATTAGTTTAGTAATTTTATAATAACTTAGAATTTTGTGAAAATGTGGGGGTTGTTCCCTTGTCAGGTTTCTAAGATGTAACTGGTGTCTGTATAACTGAGTCTACATAGAGAATGGAGAATTAAATGGTCATAAGAGGAGGGGCTACTACTGAATGTCCTGTGATTTATGATTTGAGACTGAAGAGCCTCTTTTAACTGGGGATTTAGTTATAAAACTGTTTCTGGTAAATTATGTCATTGCCTTTGTAAAGACCAAAATATGTAAATACTTCTATTTTGATTCTGGGAGATAGTTGTACTATATATAGAATAAATTGTGGTAGTCATGTATTGAACATGTAATTAAGCCATTTATTAAGCAAACAAAAGCAATACAAGTTGCAAGTAGCCGACAGAGAGTAAAACGTCATCAAATCTGAAGCTCACAACATTACCAGTAGAAACTGACCTGGGAAACCTACATCAGACTTTTGGGCAGAGTAGAAAAGAGTTATTCTCTTCACAGATGAGCTTCTGTCTTCTCATTCCCACTGCATGTGATTTTTTTATACCTTAGGATAGAAAACTACTAGCAACTCATATTGGAAATAGTTTACATTCTTCACTTCTCAAGGATACAATATTTTTAATACCCTTAACTGTTTATTATTGTTCTTTTTCCTTGTCTTAACATGAGGGGTCTAGCCGGCCAGAAGGAGTCCAATTTGTTATCAGACAGGGAGTTTGGGATGAGACTTGAAATAAACCTGCTCAAGTCAGGCCCTCTTTTTTCTCAGTATCCCTTCTGAACAAGCATAAACAATATATTATAATTATCTCATACAGTTTATATTGAAATACTTTTCTCTATTAGGTAGTCTTTTAGAAAGAACATTCTGTGCTGATATCTTAATGGTTACATGAGCAAAGATGACATGAAAGAGAAATATAAGGTCAGTCTGACTTTAAATAATTTAGGTGATTCTCTTCTATACAATAGAAACTTGTGTGGATTCTACCATGAATTACAGTAACCATACTTTTAGAAATTATCCATAATGAGAACTAATGTAATTTTTGGCTTATTAAAGTTTGTCTAGTTTGGCGAATCAAGCAAGTAAAATGCAGTGTATTATTATACAGTCAGGACCATAAGGTACCCATTCTTGATGGACCATCCCAGGCCTATGTGTTCTTTACCAAACACATGTGATTCTTGTAATGTGGCGCCAGTATAATTCTGCTAATTCACCATCCTGTACTGCAATACTCCTGTCTGAGAAATACTCTGATTATCTCATTTGGCTTCTTAAGCAGTATCATCAACATGTGTCTCCTATTGTTAGAAGCTTCCTCTTTTAAGTCAAAACAAGGTGGGAGGAGACCCTATGCTTGCCTCTCCTGCTTGACTTTACTCTAAATGTCATTGCTGGTACAAATAAGATAAGAAAAAATACAAGGTGAAGGGGTAGAAAAGAGGACTCCAAACTGTTGTTTTTCATTAAGATGTGAAGCCAAAAAGAAATCTTCAAAACTCTTGACAGTTACATGAGTTTATTACTATAATAACTATTATATATGATCAAGCTTGTCCAGAAACCATTAACAAATAGGAACAAATTTTTAAGGCATTTTCATTTAAATGAAAATCAAAAGACAGAACCTTCTTCTGAGGGCTAATGGCAGAACGGTTCAAAGGAATTAGTTTAAACTCATTAGCATGATGTTAATTTTTTTTTAATCCATCTTTTGTCTACGCTTGTCTGCGCCTATTCATTAATAGGTGTGGAATCTCTGTACTCTGGCTTGTGTAGCCATTGCCTCTTCTAACACTGACTTTTTCATGCTCCCTCTCCCGAGTGAATGATTTCCCAACTCCTTCCACATAAAACTTAGCTTGTGACAAGATCTGCTACTTTTCATGGAATGTGTGATCTAAGAGTTTTTCATGTGTGTAGATAAGATTGTGAGCTTTGCCCAGATAGGGACATAGAGAACTCATCCTGTATCCCGTTTGGGAAACAGCACTGAACAGCTTTTTCAGGACCCAATGAATAACCAGTATATAAGAAACAAATGTTTTTCTGCAGAAGATTTAGGCTACCTATAGTCCATTGTTAAGATCTAGCCCATGCCTCTGTCAATAAAAGTGATGATGGTAATAAATTGTGAATAAATAAAGTCCTAGTGGGAAGCAACAACACTGTGATTTCCATTAGTACTGAGTTCAATATCAAAAACATATGGCCCACAAATATGAAAATAGTGCTTGGCCTTTTGAGAAAAACATTGTCAGTCCCCAATTGTGCAAAGAGAGAACTTTAGAAAGATGGTTTAAACACTAATTACCCAGAATTTGAGTGTTAGAAATTTGAGCATGTGTAGGAGGCCCTGAAAAGCCATTTAGATTTTTGAGCAGAACAATAATGAGTTAGAAGAGGCATCCTTATCAAGACTGATTTGGGAAAATTATGAATGAAAGATTAGATTGGAAGTAGGCTATATAGGTAGAGTGCAATTACTTGATGATAGTATTAGTTCAAGTGGGAGATGATTGGGCCCTTGATGAAGATGGCAGTCACATGAAAAAGTACATTGATGTGAGAGTCCTTGGGCACGGAAATGTGATTGACTGTGTATTAGATTCTATTCCTGGAATTAAACTCACTGCCTCTGTTAGAGAGGTTCACCAGCTTTATCATTGGGCTTCCACATCTCATGGGCCAATACTTGAAATTCCAGACAATAAGAAATCATTATATTTTTGTTGTCATTGTGTGAACTAATGGCAAATCAACAGAGTAAGGTGTCCAGGGCTCTGTAGTTTCAGAGTACTTGGAAGTGTACTTGAGCAATAGTGTTGGCTGTCTGAGAATTAAGCTACCTCCAAGGGATCAGATTTACTTCTCTTACCTTGGGACAGAAAGTAGTATCATGATTGGTTTAACTCCTATGCAGTTATTTTACATTAGAGTGTCTGTCCTCCTTATACTGGTGTTGATGTCAGTAGATGATGACCTGCCCATTTTACAGTTTGCTTACACTGGTTGGTGTTTGTGTCATAGATGGTCACCCACCCATTTTACAGTTTCCTAACAATGGTTGGTGTTGATGTCATAGGCCCACCGATTTTACATTTATATTTCCTTACATTGGTTTTCATGTCAGTAGATGTTGGCCCACCCATTTTGCTGTCTCTTTCTGGTTTTTCTCTAAAACTCTCAAGTTTTTCAAAAAAAGTAGATGCTCCCTAAAATTTAAGGGATCATAATAAGGAAAATATTTGAGAAAAGTAAATATCTTAATAGTTTAAACTGGCCAATCAACAACTTGCTTCTAAATTGCCTTTCCTGTCACTGTTCTTCTAAAATTAATATTTAAAGTTCTTGTGTCAGTCATGGTAGCAGCATTAGGGAGGCTGAGGCAGGCGGATCAGACTTTGAAGGCTGTTCTGTATGATCTACATGAGAACCTGTCTTATAGGAAAACAATAGTAAATGCAAGTAAGCAAATATATAAATAAATAAATTTCTTATGTACATTTTACAATTAAAATATTTTCAAAAAGAAAAACACTCTTACTGAAGGAATAAAGTATTCACAGTCACATAACTCAAATCTCCCCTTTAAATAAAATTACTATATCAAAATGAGTATATCATTGATTGAAATTAATATATGATCAGTGAGGAATGTTAGAAACCTGCAGTCTCACCCTGTTGGGCCATGCCCAACCCCCACCTTTTTAATAGTAATAAGAGGTGGGAATGTTGAGGCTCGGCAGTCTGTGGGCCCCGCCTCTAATGGGCGGGATGAGTAATCACTATGTCAGGCCTTACCTGGCTGGGCGGAGACTGGGTTACGCATGCGCAAACTCCCCTTTTAAAGCAAGCGCCTCTCTTGCTCTCTCTTGCTCTCTCTTGCTCTCTCTTGCTCTCTCTTGCTCTCTCTTGCTCTCTCTTGTCCCTCTCATCTCCCTCTCTCTTGCTTCCCTCTCTCGCTCTCTCTGGGGCCCCCTTTATCTCTCTCTCTCCCCGCTTTCCTCTCCCCTCTCTCAATAAACTCCACGTGGGTGCTCAATCTCGTGTTTGTGTTTCTTAGGCCATAGCAGCTGCATCACAGCAGCTGTATCAAAAGAACAACAAGGAAAGGGGGACATTTTTAAGGCTCTATCAAGTTATGGCATATTGGAGTTAGTTTTGAAAACTAGATCTGCTTTGCCTAAAGCTAATATTGATTTACTAGAATCTACCTTATACTAGAACTTCTATTAGGCTGAAGTGTTCCTGCTACCTCCAGTGATTTACTTATAGAGAAAAGTTTTGATCAAAACATCTTCAAGGCCTTTCACATCCTCTCATGGTGAAGTTACCTGTATGTCTCTCCCTCCACCTGATATTTGCTGGGATTTGCTGGCAAATGAAACATTACTCTCCAGTTAGCCATGATCATATTTAGGTTGTTCATTTAAATTACACTTTACTTAACAAATAACTAATGGAATCCTAAGTTGTGTCATCTTTCAAGTCATTGTGGGATTTGGAGACACTGGTTAAATAGAATTTCTAATTATAAAGTATTTATGTCCAGAGACTTTTAAAACAAACTTTATTGGTTTTTCTTTTGATATTAAAACAATACTAAAAGCAAAGCCATGGCCAGGTATTTTCTCAGTTTTTGAAACAAAGAAAACTTATTTAAAAGTAGGGAATGTGGATACGGTAGCAGGTTACTAATGTATAACTAAAGGCTGTTTCATTGATATGTTTCTAGATTTAATGCATTACCCAGCCCTGTCCAGAGACTACTAGAACACAATGAGCAAGGCTAAATGAAAGGTTGTTTGTTAAAGTGTGTGGCACTTAGAGAAATGTTGTCCGATGAACACTGTTTGTCCAGTTGTTTTTCTTCATGTACTCTCTGTTAAGCATAGTGTAATTTATGAATAACTTTGAACACATTTTTAAAAAAGTTCTGATTTGATTTTATTGTTGTCTCATAGTGCTTCTCTGTGTACAGTTCATTAGATCTTGCACCTTGCTTTTAACAGAAATAATTTTCCCTTGGATGAAAGAACATTTTACTGTTAATTATTTGACTTCAGGAAGGCCTTCCTATAGATTTTATGCATTTTATATTGGAACTTTGTATTAGTGTAAAATGTATTATATGTGTCTCTACCCCATTAGAAGCCCAATCAACTCCTCAATCTTTTGTGGTCCATTATCCACAATATTTGTTGTTCTCCTTAAATTTAGTACTTGACTATGTATAATAGTCTGAATAAGATGTTCATTTTTTCTGAAAAGAATTTAAATAAGACATTCCTGATTGTGAAAACATTACCCTAAACTTATAGGTCATTGCTTATGTTTAGGGTGACCAATCTCTTTAGGTATTTATTTTCTAAATTATCTGTATCAATTCCGGGAGGCCTCCCAAATAGTCAGAGTGGCGAGTACCATGATGCTTATTTTCTGTATCTACTCAAACATGGCAACTCCACTTAAAAGTGAATCAATTAAAAACATCACAGATTTTGCAGAGAAGAATCATTTGCAGATGTACAATGATATTCTATGATATTCTGTATACTATACACACACACACACACACACACACACACACACACACCGTATCTATCCTATATGTTTATCATACTCAATACCATATAAAAAGAGCCTAGAGTAAATTGTAGTTCCTTCAAAGTTAATCGTATGTTTTATGTCCCTAGTCCTTGATTTATTTTACCTCACAGCATTAGCTCTTGTATCTACCATTCAAACTAAGGTATGGGAATGCTTCATTCAAACTAAGGGATGGGAGTGCTTATAGGTTATATGTATTCTTACAAATTATAAGAAAGGGAGGGTTGTGTCTTATAAGTGGTAATTTCTTTTAGCTTTTCAGAATGTACTATGGACCTCTGTCTTCTGCTCAGCATCACCACAAACATGAAGGCAACAGTGCAGTAAAAAAAAGTCCTCAGCACTTGGGAGGACATGTTGGTGCTCAGGAGTGTATCCTTCTGCCCAGAGCATCTCCTGGCCACCATAGACAACTGTTCTCCTTTGGTGGGGTCTTACTCACTGTTCCATTACTGTGAAGAGACACTATGACCATGGCAACTCCCATTCCTTTTTTAAAGATATTTAATTTGGGATTAGTACATTTAGGTCATTACCATCACAACAGGGAGTTTGACAGACCATGGGCAGGCATGGTGCTGAAGCAGTAGCTGAGAGCTTTACATCTTAAGACACAGGCAGCAGGCTGAGGGATACGGGTAGGGACAGGGGAAACTGGGACTGACATGGATTTTTGAAACCACAAAACCCATTCCTAGTGAGACACTTTCCCCAACAAGGCCACACCTACCCCAACAAGATGATACCTCCTAATTTCATCATTTTCCCTTTTCATTTCCTCTTTCCAACTCCTTTCATGTACCTAGCCCCTATGTTGTCTCTCAAATTAATGGCCTCTTTTCCTTCTATTGTAAAACTATATAACTCTCTGTCTGTGTCTGAGTGTGTGTGTGTGTGTGTGTGTGTGTGTGTGTGTACCCCTTTCAGTCTGTAAACTCTTACTTGTATGTGTGTGATGGCAGCGCTGACTACTTGGTACTGACTGGATAACTAATTGGAAGGTTTTCTTCTGGGGAAGATTATGTTTTTGTCTCCCAGCATTCCTCAGTTACCTGTAGTTCTTTATCTAGAGTAGAGGCCTCATGAGTTTTGCCCCTTTCACATTAGCATGTCTAGTGGTGTTGTCCTTGCTCAGGTCATGTTTAAGCAGCCAAGTTGGTGAGATCTCATGGGCTTATCTTTTTTGAAATTTTTAGGAGATGCAATCTCACTGAAAGTGTCCTGTTCTTCTGCCTCAGTTACTATTACCTTGTGCCTTCAGCCTTGAAGAGGATTGGGATAGGTTAAGTGTATCAGGGTTTTAGAAAGACACTCCTTGAATAATTAATTAATACTTCTCATACAGGGCTGAGCAGGTAACACATGTAGTAAAAAGGACACATATGAAGTGAATCGCAGATGCCAGCTTTATCATGTGTCTGTTGCTTGTTGGCCCTGAGTAGGGATTCCAGGCTTTTCATCAAAAGCAGTTTCTCCTAGCCTTTGGATGTGTAAGGAAGCCTACTCTCCCACAAAGACCTAGGGCTTTAAGAGCTTCCACCCCCTCCCTTTTTTTTTTTTTTTTTTTTTAAATCAGCAATAACCAGGTAAATGTGTCTGAGGGTCTGCAGTTTGTGAAAAGCTGATCTTGCGAAGTAATTTAAAGAGACAGTTAAGAATTACTGAGTGTGAAAGAGTCCCTGCTCACCCTTGTGAATTGCTGAGCTTTCAGAGCTCTGCAAGTTGGCCTTGGTCTTGGTGTAATATATCTAAAGTCGAAGCCAAGCATAAGGTTGAAAACATGAGACCTCACTTCTCTCCAAAGTTTATGTGGGCCTTGTTTCACGTGGTGCCATGTCTGTAGAGAAATCAACTGGAAATCTCAAGGTGTGACTCACCCCAAGAACAGCACTGAGTTTTGTGGTTTCAATTCAGAGCAGTGCCAGCAAAGATTAATGTATGACGTTTTAAGACTAAGTGTGCCTTCCAGATTCTGTTCTCTACTTGCAACCTATGCACATTCCAATTCACTGCAATTTATATGACAAAGGGTGATTTGCACTGTTTAACAAATGGGGGATTGGTATTAATCATCAGGCTCTTGGCAGTTTTGTTGCCAGAGGAGGACCGATAAGTTCCTCCTGGAGCTGCCTGTAGAAGCAGTCTATTTGTAGACTTGGCTTGGGCTAGTCTTTGTTGAATAATTAATCATAAGTCTTTACAGAAATTCTCTTTTTGTCTTCAGAATCGGTAATAAAATGGCTATCATGTAATGACACATTCTAAGAGCTATGTTTTGATTGTTGCAATGTGAGTGCCAGACAGCATTTTTTTGTATCTTTATCAGAGATACTACATACCTTCTCTGTGTCATACCTGAGCATACGTCCCTCACTGAGATCCATCTTGTGTCAGACCTGTGACTATTCTGAGATGTAGTAAGGTTTTCTCCACATCGTTTTCCTTTTCATGTTTCTCAGGAGATAGAAGTTATTCATTTGTTTCAGGGTTTGTCAGGGTAATGTTCTTGTCACCCAAGATGGTGATCTTTTCTGAACGTTGGCCTTAGTCCCCTCCTAGCAGTGTGTGATGTGGTTGACCACTTCCTTTTAAAAATAATTTAAGAACTTTCATTTCTCAGGTTCCTGGAACCCACATAATCCGTTATTTTTCTAAGCTTGTTCCACATTTCCATCCTCCCCCCAAAATGCAAAAGCCTCTCAATAGTACCATGCCCCCAAATCTGTCCTGACTTTCTATTGAAAGCCCTCATTGAGAAAATTGGCTCCAATACTGTATTTGTACATGGAGTGTTTAAATATGCAGCTTCAATACTTACCATAGGCACCTCATATTTAATATGCTGTCTCTGTTCCTTCAGATACCTATTGTTCTGCCTCAAATGCCCCCATTTTAGAAATTGCATGGCTAGACACCCAATTATTAAGATAGAATTCAGTAGATTTCTTCTTGTCTGATTTTGCATTGTTACCAAAATGCAGCCTGCCATAAAGGCTAGATAGAACCTTTACCATGAATTCTCTAATGTCTTCTGTCTTTCCTTTCTAAAACCTAATCCTAAATTCAATTGGTGTCATTATCATCTTGAAAGACCAAAAGCAAAGTTAAGGAAACCCCTCACTTAAAATGAAGGACAGCCTGACCTAGAAAAGCACCAGCAACTTTCCTCACAGGGCCCTAAGATAGCAGGATACCAAGAATTCACACTTCCCCTCCTGCCAGTGATAGCTGCAACTCCAGTTTGCCCAGACAAGATTAATTAGCACACCCCGAGGCCCTAAGGTGAGACCATCAGGCCTCAAGGAGAACCCATGACTGGTCATGTATGCAGCAGACTGGGAGTCACAGCCCCACCCTAAGCTTGTGGTTTTTTCCTTTAAAAATACCTGAACCCAGAAAAATGTAGCTTCTCTAGCCTGTGTGCTGAGAGAAGTCCTTTTGAGCAAACGTATCCCATTCATTAAAGCCTCTTGCGTGTTGCATCAACTGGACTGGACATTGAGTTCTTGGGGGTACCAACCGAAACGGGGAGACTCTTCATTCTGAGGGTCTTACAATCTCAACTGCCTATAATCTCCCTGACTCTAGACCCAACTCTAGCAAAAACAGTCCTGTGGTTTCCTGTTACTCTCAGAATTTAAAACATCCTCAACATTTTCTCAGATTCACCCAATGCAATGTTAACCTTCAGTCTTCAGAGCACCCTACCTTGGGACCCCTGAACTTTTCTACTTCTATGTCTGTACTTCTTTGGTCCTGTTGATGCCTAAATATAGTACAAGGTCTTTATTGCTTTGTAATTTTTGTTTTATGTGTATGGGTACTTTCCCTGGATGCATATCTGTATACCACTGTGTGACTGATGTTCCATGGAGGCCAGAAAAGGAGATTGTATCTCCTGGAACTTAAGTTACAGATGGTTGTTAGCCACAAGTGGGGAATTGAACACTAGTCAACAGGATGCCAGTATACTTAACCACTGAGCCATCTCTCCAACCTCATCTTCTTCAGATCTTTGCATATCTCTCCTTATTTACTTCAGTGTTTTCTTTTTCCTTTGCTTCTAGTCTGAAATGAAAACACATATACTATTAACATCTCCACCAACACCACTATTACCATTTTGTTTTCCTCACTGGTGTTACCACTGTATTATTTTAGTTTAAGAATTTCTTTCTTATTTACCATCAGAAAATTAATTGTCATTGTATAAACTGACAACATGACCACTGCATATCATGGAGGCCTTTATTGTAAATAAGAACAGCCAGAAGCATCTGATAGACTCCGGAGCAGAAAAAGAGAGAAAGAAGTAGATTGATCATGGCCAGCAGACTGGACATGGCCATGGCTATCTGCAAAAGAGGGGAGAATGGAGGGGAAAAGCAGGAGAAAAGAGAGAGCACAGTGAAATTAGTAGCAGCTGGAGCAGGAACATAGAGAAAGCATAGAGATTTAGCTGGTGCGGGGACATTGAAATGCATAACAGGTACTTGAATATGCTGATAGGTGCCACACTTAGATGTTAATTATAAAGCTTTGCATCCCTTTTGCTGAAGGTAAGGGAAATGACTCATTGTGGTAGATGCAAAACTGGCTTCACAAGTTCCTGAGGAATGTTGGCGTTTATTTACCTACTAGAAATCCCCCTATGGTCCAGGTGGAGCTCATTTCAAGACATTCTGATTGCCTTTTGGAGTCTGGAAAATTGAAATTTCCTTTGTACCTGGCAGTCATGAGATCAGGACCTTGTCCTTTTGATTGACTGCTATAGGACACAGCCCCTGGTTCACAATAGACAACTGATACATCTTTGTTAATGTCTTCACCTGTCAATGAGCTTAACACCACTAATTTTTCTTGTTTCAGAAACAAGAAGTCAGTAGCAAATGGGGTTTAAAAAAAAAAAAGTGAAATTTGTCTATGGACAGCATTATATTTTCCAGGAGGAAGTGGTGATGGATCCTACTCTAAACACAACTGGATA
Organism: Cricetiscus sungorus; assembly: GCA_030556225.1. Lineage (NCBI taxonomy): Eukaryota > Metazoa > Chordata > Mammalia > Rodentia > Cricetidae > Cricetiscus > Cricetiscus sungorus. Next base: position 18,769,520 of record JANBXA010000600.1, on the reverse strand, counting down.
TTCAAATAGATAGGACAAGAAGAAACACGGGAGGGCTTTTAGATTGAAGACAAGGCTTTTCCAGTGGGCAGTAGAACTGACTGGCTAAAACCTAACAGAGAAGCAGAATGGAGAAGAAAGTGGTAGGGATTTGGGGGGTCCACTTAGAGTAATGGCTTTTTCATATAGGTGACAATTGACAGGTGCTGTCAGGATATCCACAGGATAGAAAAAGGCAGGGTCCCACAGGATGATGTGGGACTCAAAGGCTAAAACAGTGACATGAGAAGAGCAAAGCTCTGGGTAAATAGGAGGAAAGCTCCTTATCTGTCCTCAAGCTCTAAACAGAGTCCCATGATCCACAGCAGTGGTGGTGGCAGTGCCTCACAGAAGGCTGCTGTGAGACCGCCTTGACTGCTTGTTGAAAGATTTCCCAGCTTCCTTGATGGGTTTAGTGGAACTCTGTGTGCTTTGTACTTCACTAACTCTTGCCCAAATGTAAACAGAACTGTCTCATGCAGAGGCAAAAGTAATGACTTCCTACATACTCATGGACACCATAATTTTATAAACCCATGGTACTTTTACAGAGTTCAGGTATGATAACTGCTTGAAAATGGGGGTGGGGGTGTGAGAGTTTGAGTACCTGCACATGCATGAACATGCATAATTAATTGCTTTTAGGTAGACAGGGTGGAATTGCAAAGGCATTTTGTTCTGAAAGTTAGATATTCTCATTTTTGTTGACTTTATTTTTAAGTTGTGCACTTATGAGTATGTAGAGGGAAATTTCTGTCCTGCCCAGTCCTGCAGCTGCCAGTTCTCAAGTAACCACTCCAAGGCTTAATATTAATTGTAATTGTTTGGCCTATGGCTCAGGCTTCTCATTGGCTAGCTCTCACTTCATTATTAACCCATTCCTATTAAATTGTGTATCTCCACATAGGCTTGGCTTACCAGTGATGCCCAAGCTTTCTTGCAGCTACATGGCATCTCCCCTGTGACTCACTGTCTCTGTTCCTCTGCCCCGACCCATGGGGCCTAGTTATTCATGGGTCGAGGTGGGCTAGAACCTGAAAATAATGGGAGAGAAAGAAGGAGGAGACCAAGCAGTGCATTTGTCAAGGTCTAACTTTATTGATGTAAAAAGGAGTTTTTAAAGCAAAGCTGGGAGGAAATGGGGAGGGGTAACTTCTGGTAACTCCGGGGTCCTGGTAATTATCCCAGACAATAAACATCAGACAATAAACGTCTGCTTATCTTAGTTCCTGGGCCAGGCCCATCTCAGTTCCCGGCACTCGGTTTATCTCAGTACCTGGAATGAGTGGAAGACACCACCTGTTAAGCAGGTTCCTGTATACCAAGATAAGGCTCAATTAGAGTTCTAGGGTGTAAGCAATTCTGCAAGAGAATGTAACTCAAGGTCGGCTCCCAACATTCCTCTTCCCAGCATGCTCCTAGTCTGGTAGCTTTGCCTATACTTCCTGCCTGGCTATATCCTACCTGTCCATTGGCCAAAACAGCTTTATTCATCAACCGATAAGAGAAACATATATTCACAGCATACAAAGAACATCCTCCATCATGAGTGTTATGATTTTCTCTTTTAGGTTGATATATGTGAAGATATCAACTATATATGATTGCCAGTTGTAGAAATTTCCTGTGTCTATGTGGGTGGGTGTGTGTGGGTGTGGGTGGGTGGAGTTAACCAAGACCATCTGTGTGTCTTGGGGATTAGAACTATCCATTGGCTCATGATGGGTACATAGCCAAAGACAATGGCTCCCCTGCTCTCAAAGTCTATCAGCAGACCAAAGCTCAACACTAAGTAGCAGGGTTCCATACTCCCTCCCCATCCGTTTCTGTTGAGAGGAACTTCTGTAAAGACCCAGTGTGAGTAATCACAGCTGCTGTGGATTAGTGAGTATATTAGCTGTATCATGTCTAGAGGATAAAATCCCACGGCAGCCTTCTCTCTGTCTTCTGTCTTTTGCATTCTTTTCATACCCTCTGAAATGCTTCCTGAGCTTTAGAGAGGGTAGTATAAATGGCTTGTTTAGGGCTGAGTGCCCTCATCCCTCACTTTTTCTGAACATCTTGGGCAGCCATGAATCTGACATTGCTGTCAGAATATATATATATATGTATATATATATATATATATATATGTATATATATACATATATATATATACATACATACATACATATATATATATGCTTCTCTGATTAAGGTTGAGAATAGCCTTTGTCTAACATATACATAGATATTTAGACGGCAGTTTAAAATTATGTCTATTTGACTAAACAAAATTAGTGATTTTCCTCCTAAGCCTATGACCACCCACTATGTGTGTTTCTGACCAGGCTTACAGCACCATAAAGGAAACACTTCTGTGGAGTGGTTTAAATCTATTAGAATGGTTTGTTGCTCTCATAGCAGTCATGGTGATATTACACATGGAAGTGTGGCTTGCCTGACAGGTTGGTGGTGTAGTTTTTAGAGTTCACTGCTAGGTAAGATTGTTGATGCCTTTTCTCCCTCAGCAGCCTGTATAGCACCTTCCAACACTTTGAAGATAGCCAGCAGGGAGGTATTGAGTTCAATTTCAGTTGGAAAACAAAATGCTCTTCTTTTTTCATGCCTGCATATGTGGTGTGTATGCATACATGTTTATGTGTGTATACACACACACACACACACACACACACACACACACACACACACACAATATATATATATATATATATATATATATATATATAGGCACACATGAGTGCTTTGTTCATGTGTGTGCATGTATAGAGTTGATGTCTTCTTCCATCACCTCCATCATTGTGTCCTTCCATCACTCCCCATTTTATTCTTTGAGGCATGGCTTCCCACTGGTCCCATAATTCACCCATCCAGCTAATCTGTTTAGCCACCTTGTTCAGGGATGCCTTGCCTTTGCTTCATGACTGCTGAAATTACATGAGGTCTGTATAACTACCCCCACTTTTACATGGGTTTGGGGGATCTAAACTCTTGTCCTCATTCTTGTGTGGCAAACATTTTACCCTCTGAGCTTTTTTATTAGCTCTAGAATAAGGTTTTTAATCAGGATACTGTAAGGGAGGAAAGAAAGATTATGGTAATTTTGTATTACCCTAAGTAGAAAATTTTGGAAGCCTTATTTACTGCCAAAATCTGAGAAGAGAAATTCTACTCTTTGTCATTTTTAGATATGACCAAGTCATAAAAATGATAACATCCCTAGAGGGCAACCTTCTTGCCTTAGGAATGTTTGCAGCTTTTTTCTAACAGAATATTGAAATAACTGGTCTTTCTTTCTTTCTTTCTTTTTTTTTTTTGTTTGTTTATTTGTCATTTTTTAAATCAGAATATCAGAAAAGTTCTCTTTTTCCAGAGCCTTATCTTTGCATTCAATTCAGGAGCTGCTAATGTTGGCTATTTTCCAGAACAAGAAATTGATTAGATGGTAGGAAGAATAATGGAGACAGGCTAGATGATTCAAGGAGAATTCTGTATATAAAGGCACCAAATACAATTGTTAGTGGAGTGTTCTGTGTGTTGCAATTACTCATTTAAACACAGTGCCTGGAAGACATTGTGTAAACAGAGCAGGCTGGCCAGATACAGGCCTTCCCCAACCCCACCCCCTCCTATATTTATGGTCTTCCGAAGATGGAAACTGTCATAGATTTTTTTTCTTGTTTCTTTTGCTTAGCCAGAGGCTTGACAGTCAAAGGATTAATGAATATCTAGATGAGATTGGAACAGTGTGAAATGTTTATGGATTAGACATCTGTGAATTTAACCCTTCCCAGGTGATTCACATGTAGTCTGCACAGTGGTTCACTTGACATGGTAATGTTGGCTGTCTTAGCTAAATACCCTCATAACTGCCATTGCTATAATTAATGAATCTTTAAATTTCATGGTTTTCTTGTTGCAAACAGAAAAATGGAAAAGAGAGTAAAAAAGTGAAAACAAAGTTTGACAAAATAATATCCCTCAGGTGATCTTTCTCAACTTGACTTGGTTAATCTTCCTCATCGAATACTTCATGCTTGTCTCTTCCTGTCACCGAATTTTAAAATCAGGAACACATTAAAATAAAGGAACAAACAAACAAACAAAAACTTTTGAGAAGTTCACATTTGAACTGAAACAAACGCCAAACAGAAACTTGTTGACATTTGACTTTGTGCCTCTTTGATTCCTGTGCTGTCCATTAATTGGCCGGTGTGACTGATATGTGTGTTGATGATTTTCATCTGGAGTTTCATAGATCTCTCGGGAGCTCCTGGGGTGACAGTGCCTGTGATGGAGCAGTTCATGTGTTTGGCCAGAAGCACCAGTGTGGGAACCTGATGGCGATAATGAGTTCTGACATCTCTGAATCAGACAGATTCAGAGAATGGCACTTGAATGTCATTATGCTTAGTTTTGAGATGGAAGTGCTTGAGGCTCACCGACTGAAATGACCAGTTTTCCCATACTGGCCCAGAGGGGCCTTCGTGAATGGTTGCCTGCACATGGGAGTTAGTAGCATTGTCATTCAGCTTGATCCAAAGTGAAACCTAGAGATGAGGGGAGAGAAGAAAGAGGCTCAGAGAGTGGTTAACAATGCACAGACTTCTCATGGAGAAAATACATGAGTCTGTTTTGGATCATCCTTTATGATGACATTAAATAAAGACATTATTTAATGGCTGACACATTGAGTGTTTCAAGTTCTTAAATACTTGTGTTACACATTTATTTCATTGTGAAAATGTTTTAGGAATTGGTGCAACATTTCTCAGTGCTGTAGACTGTGTTGTGTCCTTCCCAAACTCATGTGTAGAAACTTTGAAACTCAGTGATATGATACATGGAAAGAATATTTGGGAAAGTAATTACGTTGGGGTGAGATTATGGGGGTAGCTCCCCTTGTGAGAGGCAGAAGAAGAAACATTATATCTCTTGCTGCAACTATCTTCAAGGTGATAGAGAGTCATCATTTGAACCAGCCATGCTGGCAGGCACTTCCACTTTTCAGAAGAAAAGGGGACAATCTCATTGTTTAAACCAACCAAGAGCCTGCTATTGTACTACAGCTGAAAGCCCCCCGAAGGGAGACCCTCACTCAAATCACGGGAATAGCGCGCACCCAGTGAGGCACCGAGACCGGACTTGATGCAATCACACGAGGAAGTTTATTGAAAACGGAATTGAACGAGATCTCAAGCCAGCATGCTGGGGTCGAGACTCATACACCACACAGGGGTAGAGGAGTTCGACCCCAACCCAAACTTGTGACAAGCTTATAAAGGCAAAAACTGCAAAAGAGGGGGAGGAAATAGGGGAAGTCCAAAGTTACATGTTTACTCATCAGCTGACTAGGGAGGAGGTAGGGGAGGTCTGGAGTTACACGTTTACTCATCATGTTTACTCATCAGCTGACTAGGGAGGAGGTAGGGGAGGTCCGGAGTCATACATTTACTCATCCGTTAAACTATGTATTGTATTAAGCAAGGCGTTGGAACATTTCACAGAGGTCGTTGGGACATCCTGGGGTTATCTCGGGAACTATTTTTCTCAAGAGAGTTCCAGGAGCGGCCACCTGCAGGGGACGGAGGCCCTAGGGTGGCGAGTCCATGTCCTTACAGACAGCTAGTATTTTTTCTTTCTTTTTCCTTTTTTTTTTTTTTTTTTTTACTTTTCACAGCAGTGGGTACTAGTCAGCTATCCTTCACTATAATAAAGCAATTAGCCTATTTTGGCTCATGGTTTTGGATGTTCCACTACAAGTTCAGTTTTCTCCATTACTGTGGACCACATTTAAGGTCAGGAGTACCCAGTAGAGCAAAGTCTTCAGATCCATACTAGGAAACACAGAAAGAAAAAGGAATGAGGGTCATACAGTCCCTGTTTAGAGCATACCCACAGGGATTTCTTCTAGGCCTCTCCTCCTGAATGTCCCATCACCCCTTAATAGTGTCCCCCTAGGGGCTTAGCCTTTGACACATTTCCTTTGAGGACATCTATCCACACTTTGCACAGCCCAAACAGACTTCATATACTTCCAAAATAACAATGAATAGGATATAGGTATATGTTTATAATGATAATTATAGTTAGAGATTATTGTAATGCATTTTTCTGGGGCATTTTTGTTTATTGTTTGGGTTTATTTGTTTGTTTGTTTTATGTGAAATACTCCCAAGTCTGGTGTGCAGCATAGTGGGCAGCTAAGTACCTGTGGTTTTAGGGAGCATCTGAATTTCCCACACTAGATACGATATATCCAGCAGGTCCAAAGCTTTCTGTCTCTGTGAAGCAGTTGTGCAAATGTAGGTACCCTTAAGAGAATAACACATTGAAACATTACCATAATTTTCTTTGGCATAGACTGATTTTTAAATTGGCAAATTACAAATTTAGGAAAGATTTAAGCTTCTGAGGAATGGGACTTTAACAAGGCCATTTCTGATGAAGCACATTGCTCCCTGGCAGACACCTCAGCCCCAGGAAGCTCAGTAGCTGGGGGATGCCACCTGGTTCTGGGTTCCTGGCATAGGCCAATGGAAGATTCTCTTTCCTTCCCTCATTGCTACATCCCAAAGTCTCCATTCTCCTGCCTTCTGCCGTTCTCTCTGTTCTGACTGTTCTCAAACCACTGCCTTCCTGCTATTTTAAAACTTGCTTCATCTGTGTAATGAACTAGTTGCCAGGTAGTTACAGTACGTTTTACTGTGTTTCCTTCCCAGTTCTTCTCTGCACCTTGCCACACCTAAAAGACTCTTTAAAATTAATTCTGCTTTATATCACGTTTTTACCAATTGTCAAGTACTCCAAAGTTCATGATCTTCTGAAAATAAAAGTAGTTTGGAGAACAAATGCAGGGTTCTCACTCAATGCAGCTAAAATCACGTAAAATACTATAAATGGAAAATTGCTTTAATTCTGGTTATTTAATGACTAGAAAAAAGTAAATCCCAAGTTTAAGATGGCTTTTCTTTGGGTTCATCAGTACAGCTTTGCTGACTGATTTTGAAAGAGGGTGTCTTGTGATGAAGTCACTCATCAGATCTGTATTGATATGCAGGGAAGCCTCACCATTTGTTGTTCATGTCTTCCAGTAGGAAGTTCAAAAGAATAGCAACTGTATGGTAAAAATAGATCAGCCTAGACAGAGCTTTAGACAACGGCTCATCATTAAGAAACAGAACTAAGGGTGATGGCTGACTGTGTGTGTCTGGTAAGAATGCAGTGAAGATTAGCCTGGAGTCTAGATGAGAATGATGAAGGACTGAGAGATGTTGCAGTTTCCTCAGGAACATGATATTAATTTTAGGAGTAGGGTTAAGTTTATCCTGTAATCTCAAGTACTCAGAGACAAGAGGATTGCTAAGAGGAGAAAATCCTATACAGTGAGATGCTACAGCCTTTATTTATTTATTTATTTATTTATTTATTTATTTATTTTTATTTATTTTGTAGTGTAAACAGACTAGGATCTAGCTTACTAGTGGAGTGTGCCCAAAGTGCTTGCCAAGTCTGTGCAACATCCTGTATTCAAGGGCATACTGAAAAGTAAAAAAGAGGATAATTAAAACTTAGTGCTTTTTCCGAACTCACTTTTTCATCTACTTACTGAGCTTAATGTGAAACATGAGTAACATGTGAACACAAATGTATTCACTGCTTCTGCCTTCTAACCTTTATAACATAGATTATACTTATAATTTATTATTTTGAAATATGTAAATTCAAACAAGTGAAAAGAATATATGTTAAAATAGGCAAGAATAAGAATTAGAATATCTTAAATATTATTTGATACATATCCTGACAACAGAGGAGTACTTAAACTCTGTGAAACATACCCAATTACCAAGAATGGGTGAGGTTGGCAAAAACATATCAGAGCATGTGGGAATTGTTAAAATGAAGAGAAAAGAGAGTCAAAGACTTTTTGGAGTAAAGCTGATTGCCATGATTTCTATAATCTGAAAATTATGATTTCTGATTTGAAATTAGGTTTTAAGAATAAGTAGCATTTTAGCTGTCTCATTGGCTTCAAAGGAAAATGTACTTACTTAACACTATGCCAAAGGCTTGTGTGTATTGTGCACAGTTCAAAGCGATCCCTGTTGAAAAGACTGCTTAGAGGAAGATTATATCTGCAACAATGCAGAGGCAAAGTCATGAAAAACCCTGCCTGCACCCTGGTTTCTCTTGATAAATTTTAAAAAATGCAACAGAAATATTCACGGGTCAAAGAATTGGTAGATGATGTGCTTGTTAATGTCATCTAAGAATTTGAGTTGTGATTATAAAATGAAGGTTTTTCACAACTTTAATTAATTCTATGTTAATCACTGTTAAGCAGCATTGCAATTTTTAAAAAATTCATCTTTAAAGACACTCTTTTACATGTTTGTGACTTTATATGGTAGTTTGAATGAGAATGCTGCCTGTAGGTTCATATATTTGAATGTTTGGTCCCCAGCTGTTGGGCTACTTTGGGAAGGATTAGGAGGTATGGTTTTGTTGGAAGAGGTATTTCACTGAGGGTAGGTTTTGAGGTTCAAAATCTCAAGGCAATTCTAGTCACATTTCTCTGCCTTCTGCTACCGATCCAACACCATGCCTACCTGCCTCGTGATCTTCACCCTGATAGTCACAGACTCGCCCTCTGAAAGGATACGCAAGCCACCAATTACATTCTTTATTTGATAAATAGCCTTGGTCATGATGCCTCTTCACTGCAATATAAAAGTAATTAAAACACTTTGTATACATACATGTATCCATTCGAAGCAACAGGACTTTATACAACTTAGGTTATCTTTACAACCATAATGAGCCAGCTTCTTCAAATTCATTTGAATGGAAACTGTTGAAGTAAGTGTATCTCCTTCACAACCAGAGCAGGAAAAAATGTAGAAAGCATTATGTAACATAAAGAGGGTATTTTATTATTTTTAATATGTTCTTAATTAAAATAGTTATATCATATTTCACCCCTCTCTTTTCTCCCTCCAGCCTCTTCTAGCTACATCATCAACCCTGTCCCATGCTCCCATTCTCATATACACACACTTAGATGCACACACATATATACATACAGACACACACAGATGCACACACACACATATACATACATATACATACATACACACACACATATATATACATATATATACATATATATACATATACATACATATACATACATATATATATATATATATATATATATATATATATATATATATACTTGCTGATTCTGCTTTTGTTATTTTTGTGCATATGACTTCGGGGCTGACTGCTCTACATTGCCCAACCTAGGTGGGCTCATCTCTGGAAGAGATTAATGCTCCCTCTCCCAGCAGTCATTGGTTGCTTGTAGTTTTTTGTTTGGGCATGGGACCCTACACATTTCCCTCCTTCCATGTTAATAAGTCCTTTGATGTCATTTTCTGGTTTTGTTTATGCAGCTGTTTCTAGAAGACACTCACTCACAGTAAACTTCCTAATATTTAAGTTCTTACAATCTCTCTGCTTCTTCTTCCAAAATGTTTCCCTAGCCATAGGTACAGGAGCAGTGATATAGATGTATATATTGGGGCTGGGCTTTCTATGATCATTTCAGTTCATTTGTGCATTGTTGTTTAATTGTGGTTCTCTGTGATAGTCTCCATTTGTTGTAGAGAGAGCCTTCTTTGATGAGGGGTGTTAACTATACTTATCTGTGGCTGTAAGATTTAGAGTATAGTAAGGAATTATTTTGGTCTAGCAGAGTGGTGATAGTAGAGTACTTTCTAAGGTATATGACCTCACTAACTAGTCCCAGAAAACTGGCTAGGTTTCTGAGAAGTACCAGGCATGATTTCTCTTCTGTTGAGTGGGCCTTGCGTTCAATTAGACAACTGTTGGCTGCAGTGACATGAAGAGTGCCACTGGTTACACCTCTATGGGTATCTTTGCCATGCTGGTAATTGCTACTTCATAGGTTTTGCAGCTTCATCTGACTATTTAATTGCTTCCTTCTCTTCAGTCTTTTTTATTTTTTCTATTTTATTTTATTTTTTTACAATTATTTATTTTATGCTGGACATAGTTATACATGTCTTTTTTTTTTTTTTTTTACATGAAAACAAACATTTATAAACAATATTTGGGAATTCGGGCGTTGTTCTTTCCAAGCTGCTTCCTGCTGGTAGGGGGCGCTGTCATGGGGGAATCCTAAGAAGATGCAGAACTCCTGGCTGTAGTGGTCTGCAAGGCTGCATTGTCCCATTGTTGTTGCTTCAGGGGGTATTGCTGGATCAAACCACATTAGTCTGGAAGTTTCTGTGGAAACAAAATTAGAAATCCTTTTTCCCAGTAACTTGTCCTTAGGCTTAAATTTTTTGAAGTCAAGGCATTATACATATATACATAAATATATGTATATATGTATACTGAGTTAATCCAGCAGCATTTTTCCCTTCTTTTTTTTTAAATAATAATATCATTTAAAAATTTTACATGTGGATCCCAGTTTCCTCTCCCTTCCTCCTTCCAACCCTCCCTCCCTCCATCCCTCCTTCCCTCCTTCCCTCTTACCCTCTTTCCCCTGTGACATGCACCCTGGCCACTCTCCCCTCCCATGTAGGGTTATGCTATCCAGGTTGGGTCATGTAAATCTGTCAAGTCATTTGAAATAGGGACTAGGACTTCTCTCCTGTCTCTAGGTTAAGAGGGTATCCCTCCATGGGGGATGTGTCCCCAAGGTCCTTTTGTGCACCAGAAATAGATCCTGTTTCTACTGTCTAAGGTCCCCCAGACTGCTCAGTCCTTCTAGCTGAAACCCATATTCAGGGGGTCTGAGTCAGTCCCTTGCTGGGTTCCTAGCCATCAGTCTGGGAGGCCCAAGCTCCTCCTTGTTCAGGTCAGCTGTCTTTGTGAGTTTCTGCAACCTGGCCTCTCTGCATCTCTGCAACCTGGCCTCTCTGCATCTGGATTCTAGTTCGACTCAGTGGTTGGTTATGGGTGTTTGTTTCTGTTTCCAACAGGTACTAGATGAGGACTCCATGATGGTGGATAATTTAGTTGATGATCTCACTATCAGGGAAGGGCATTTATGGAAGCCTTTCCATGTTGCTCAAATTATTAGTTGGAGTAGGTCTCGTAGATCTCTAGACCTTTCTTTAGGTTCAGTTTTCTCTTCAAACCAATAATGACTCCCTCTTTTATGCCCCCCCCCCCACCCTGATTCAACCTATCTAGTCACACATGTTTTCCTCTCCTCCCCTTCTCTTCCTCCTGGTTCTCTCTCCATTCACTGCCCCCCATCTTCCATGTGCTCTGGGGGACTTGTTCCTTCCCCCTTTTGTGAGGGACCATATATAAATCTCCTAGAATACACCTTGTATCCCAGTTTTTCTGGTGGTGTGTATTATAGGCTGGTGATCCTTTGTTCTAGGTCTAAAATCCATATATGAGTGAATACATACCCTGTCCTTTTTTTGTGACTGGGTTACCTCATTCAGGATGGTTTCTTCAAGTAACATCCACTTGCCTGCGAATTTCAAGATTCTGTTATTTTTTTCTGCAGAGTAATATTCCATTGTGTAGATGTGCCACATCTTCTTTATTCATTCTTCAGTTGAGGGTCATCTAGGTTGCTTCCAGGTTCTTGCTATTACAAATAATGCTGCTATGAACATAGTTGAGCACATGTCTTTGTTGCATGGATGTGAGTCATTTAGGTGTATATCTAAGAGTGGAATTGCTGGGTCCTGTGGTAAGCTAATTCCCATACTGATCTCCAAAATGGCTGTACCAGTTTACCCTCCCACCAGCAGTGAAGGAGTGTTCCCCTTTCTCCACATCCTCTCCAGCATAAGTTGTCATTGGTGTTTCTAATTTTAGCCATTCTGGCAGGAGTAAGATGGTATCTCAAAGTTGTTTTCATTTGCATTTCCTTGATAACTAAGGATGTTGAACATTTTCTTAAGTGTCTTTCAGCCACTTTGATTTCCTCTATTGAGGATTCTTTCTTCAATTTTTAATAGGGCTGTTTGGTGTTTTGTTGACTAGTTTCTTGAGTTCTTTGTATATTTTGGAGATCAGCCCTTCGTCACATGTAGGATTGGTCAAAAAAATTTTCCCAGTCTGTGGGCTGCTGTTTGGTCTTGTCCACTGTGTCCTTTGCCTTACAGAAGTTTCTAAGTTTGAGGAAGTCCCATTTATTAATTGTTGATCTCAGTATCTGTGCTACTGGAGTTATGTTCAGGAAGCGGTCTCCTATACCAATTTGTTCAAGGGTACCTCCTACCTCTCTCTCTCTAAGAGGTTCAGTGTGGCTGGATTTATGTTGAGGTCTTTGATCCATTTGGACTTGAGTTTTCTGCATGGTGATAGACATGGGTCTATCTGCAGTCTTCTACACACCATCATCCAATTGTGCCAGCACCATTTGTTAAAGATGCTTTCTTCCCCTCATTGTATTTTTAGCTGTTTTGTTGAAAATCAGGTGTTCAAAGGTGTGTGGATTAATATAGCAATTTTCGTTTCAATAACATTGGTCTACCTGTCTATTTTTGTGCCAATACCAGGCTGTTTTCAGGACTATAGCTCTGTAGTGGAGCTTCAAGTCAGGGATGGTGATGCCTCCTGAAGTTCTTTTATTGTACAGGGTTGTTTTGGCTATCCTGGGTCTTTGTTTTTCCATCCAAAGCTGACTATTATCCTTTCAAGGTCAGTGAAGAATTGTGCTGGGATTTTAATAGGGATTGCATTGAATCTATAGATTGCTTTTGGCAAGATTGCCATTTTTACTATATTTATTCTTCCAATCTAAGAGCATGGGAGATCTTTCCATTTCCTGTTATCTTCGTTAATTTCTTTCTTTAAGGACACAAAGTTCTTATTGTATAGGTCTTTCACATGTTTGGTAAGCGTTACCCTGAGATATTTTATGTTGTTTGTGGCTATTGTAAAGGGTGATCTTTCCTGATTTCTTTCTCAGCCTCTTTGTCATCTGAATAAATTAGGGCTACTGATTTTTTTTTGAGTTTATCTTGTATCCTGCTAATTTGCTGAAGGTGTTTTTCAGCTGTAAGAGTTCCCTGGTAGAGTTTAGTAAGTCGCTTATGTAAACTATCATATCATCTGCAAATACAGACAGTTTGACTTCTTCCTATCCAATTTGGATCCTCTTGATCTCCTTTTGTTGTCTTATAGCTTTAGCTAGAACTTGAAACACAACATTGAAGAGATATGGAGAAAGAAGACAGCCTTATCTTGTTCCTGATTTTGGAGGAATTGCTTTAAGCTTCTCTTCATTCAGTTTGATGTTGGTTGTTGGTTTACTGTATATTGCTTTTATTATGTTTAGGTATGTTCCTGTTATCCCTGATCTCTCTAAGACCTTTATTATGAAAGGGTGTTGAAGTTTGTGGAAGGCTTTTTCAGCATCTAGGAGATGATCATATGGTTTTTCTTTTTCAGTTTGTTCATATGGTGGATCACATTGATAGATTTTCGTATGTTAAACCATCCTTGCAACCCAGGGATGAAGCCTACTTGGTCAGGGTGGATGATTTCTCTGATGTATTCTTGGATTTGGTTTGCCAGTATTTTATTGAGTATTTTTGCATGGATGTTTATCAGGGATATTGGTTTGTAGTTTTCTTTCTTAGTTGTATCATTGTGAGGCTTGGTTACCAAGGTGATTGTGGCCTCGTAGAAAGAGTTTGGTAATGTGCCTTCTGTCTCTATTGTGTGAAACAATTTGAGGAGTATTGGAATTAGCTCTTCCTTGAATTCTGGTAGAATTCTGCACTGAAGCCATCTGGCCCTGAGCTTTTTTTTTTTTTTGGTTGGAAGGCTTTCGATGACTGTTTCGATTTCATTGGGGGTTATAGGTCTATTCAATTTGTTTGTTCTTGGTTTAATTTTGGTAAGTGATAGTTGTCCAGAAATTTGTTCATTTCCTTTGACTTTTCAAATTTTGTAGAGTACAGGTTTTCAAAGTATGACCTGAAAATTGTCTGGATTTCCTCTGTGTTCATTGTTATGTCCCCCTTTTGATTTCTGATTTTGTTAATTTGCATGATCTCTCTCTGCTTTTTCTTTAGTTTGGATAAAGGATTTTCTATCTTGTTGATTTTCTTGAAAAACCAACTTTTTGTTGCATTGATTTTTTGTATTGTTTTCCTGGTTTCTATTTTATTGATTTCAGCCCTCAAATTGATTTTTTCCTGGTGTCTCCTCCTCTGGGGTGAGTTTGCTTCTTTTTGTTCTAAGGCTTTCAGTTGCACTGTTAATTCTCTAATGTGACTATCCTCTGTTTTCTTCATATGGGCACTCAGTGCAATGAACTTCCCTCATAACACTTCTTTCATGGTGTTCATAAGTTCAAATATGTCGTGTCATCATTCTCATTGAATTTTAGGAAGTCCTTAATTTCTTGCTTTATTTCTTCTTTGAACTAGGTGGTGCAATTGCCCATTGTTCAGTTTCCATGAGTTTGTAGGGATTCTGTGATTTGTGTTGTTGTTGAATTCCAATTTTAAATCATGGTGGTCTGATAAGATACAGGGGACTATTCCAATTCTTTTGTATCTGTTGAGGTTTGTTATGCCACCTAGTATGTAGTCGATTTTAGAGAAGGTTCCATGTGGAGCAGAGAAGAAGGTATATTCTCTTGTGTTTGGATGGAATGTTCTATAGATGTCTGTTAAACCCAGTTGAGACATAACTTCTGTTAGTTCTTTTGTTTCTTTGTTGAGTTTTTGATTGGTGGTCCTGTCTAGTGGGTGAGAGTGGTTTGTTGAAGTCTCCCACTATAAGTGTGTGAGGTTTTATGTGAGCTTTGAGTTTTAGTAGCATTTCTCTTACGAATGTGGGTGCCTTTGTATTTGGGGCATAGATGTTCATAATTGAGACTTTTTGTTGATGGATTTCTCCTGCAATGAATATGAAATGACCATCTTCATCTCTTTTGATTAATTTTGGTTGGAAGTCTAACTTGTTAGATATTAGGATAGCCACACCTGCTTGTTTCTTGGGTCCATTTGATTGGAAGATCTTTTCCCAGCCCTTTACCCTGAGGTAATGTCTATCTTTGTAGCTTAGGTGTGTTTCTTGTATGCAGAAGAAAGATGAATTCTGTCTTCATATCCATTCTGTTACCATATGTCTTTTTATAGGCGAGTTTAGACCATTAATGTTGAAGGAGAGTAAGGACTATTGATTGTTAATGTATGTTTATTTTAGATTTCACTATTGATTGTTAATGTTTGTTTGTTTGTTTTAGATTCATTTGGCAGCAGTATTGTGAATTTATTTGTCCTTCTTTACCCTTGGTTTCTGGTGAAGTGGGATTATCTGTTGCCTACATCTTTGTGAGCATAGTTAACTTCCTTGGGTTGGAGTTTTCCTTCCAAAGCTTTCTGTAGGGCTGGATTTGTAGATATGTATTGTGAAAATCTGGCTTTGTCATTGAATATCTTGTTTTCTCCATCTATAATGATTGAGAGTTTTGCTTGGTATAGTAGCCTGGGCTGGCATCCGTGGACTCTTAGTACTTGTAGAACATCTTTCCAGGACCTTCTGGCCTTGAGGGTTTCCATGGAGAAGTCAGGTGTAATTTTGATAGGTCTGCCTTTATATGTTACCTGTCCTTTTTCCTTCGTTGCTCTTAATATTCTTTCTTTATTCTGTATGTTAGGTGTTTTGATTATTATATGTCAAGGGATCTTTTTTCTTTGGTCCAGTCTATTTGGTGTTTGATATGCTTCTTGTACTTTCATGGGCATGTCCTTCTTCAGATTGGGAAAGTTTTCCTTGATGATTTTGTTGAATATGTTTTTGGCTCCTTTAAGCTGGGCTTCCTCACCTTCCTCTATGCCTATTATTCTTAAGTTTGGCCTTTTCACAGTGTCTCACATTTCCTGGATGTTTTGTGTTAAGGATTTGTTGGGTTTATGATTTTCTTTGGTCGATGAATTCATTTCATCTAGTTTATCTTCAGCAGCTGAGATTCCCTCTTCCATCTCTTGAATTTTGTTGGTTATGCTTGCGTCTGCAGTTCCTGATCATTTGCCCAGTTTTTCTATTTCCAACATTCCTTCGGTTTGTGTTTTTTTTATTGTCTCCATTTCTGTTTTCAAGTCTTGAACCTGTTTAATTGTTTTTTTCTTGGCTTTCTGTACATTCTTTAAGAATTTTATTCATTTATTCCAATTTTTTGTTTATCTTCCATTTCTTGAAGGGATTTTCTCAGATCTTCTTTTAGAGTCTCTATTGTTTTTTATGACAATAATTTTTAGGTCGTTCTTTTCTGATTCATTTGCTTTGTTGTGTTCTAATCTACTTGGTGTAGCTTTCCTAGATTCTGGTGGTGTTATGCTTGTCTTTCTGATGTCAGGTGTTTTCTTTTATTGCTGTCTTCCCTTCTTCCAGTAGGTGTTGGTGGGGTTTCTCCCTCTCTCTATGGATTTAGATGGGTCAAAGTTTTGACGTCTGTCGTTCTGGGTGGTCCAAGCTCTCTAGGAGGTCTCTCCATAGGCAGGGGCCAGATGATGGGGGTCAAAGTTCAGGCTCCAGCAGAGGAGAGCTGAGGCTTCTTTGGCAGAGGTTAGCTGGCAGGATGTTTCCTCAGGTATAGGCGAGTCTAGCTCTATCCACGGTCTATTTTATCTTGATATAACCAGTTACATTATGTCATACCTAACATAACTAGTCTTAACAAAACTTTTATTTACTAAGTATGTGCAATATATTGGGGTGTGTGTGAATGTGTATGTATGTATTCATTTCTCTTCTAAGTAGGTCATATAGGTTATACTTTCCTATACCTTTCCCACTCGGTGTAATTATACTTCCATTCTCCCTTTGGGCAGATCATTCTTCCCATCCATTAATACCTTGTAAATCCAAGTGCATGTCTGGCAGCTTTTTCATTGTTCCTTTTCATATACTGTAACAACATTCATGTGTTGGATGCAGTCTGGTTTTTAAATCTGGATGCCAAAAAGGGAAAATTTATGGAGCCAGGCAAAATTAACCCTAAAATCGATGGCAAGTGTTGAAGAAACATCCATAATGAAATGTGTGGATACAGTGGAATGTGAATGCAAACATCATAGAAAAACTGAGGAAAATGGTGAAATAGACATGGAGTTATATACCCCTGAGATTCATAGATTGTTCAGGTCCAGGGAGAATCTCAAAGGTTACAATATCTACTGACTAATTAGTAAAGTGTACCCTAAGATCACAGGTACCATAAGGGCTCAAGACTATGGGGAGAAAGGGAAGAGAACACATCATAGTTCACTTCAATATGAGTAACAAGAATATGAAAATATGGATGGCCAGATGAATCCAGACACATAGAAGATACCCCAAGCTGGCAGGATTCTGAATCTTCTCTAAGACCATAAAAGTGTGGTAGCCTTACATTCTAAAAGACACTTTTATATTCTAAGGCTAAAAATGAGCCTTGCTTTTGTTCTGGAGAGAGGGAGAGAGATGTATCGCTGTTGTCCCAGAGTACTCACTGTATAAATGTCTTTAAAAGAGAATCCAGAAGAAAGACTGTATGTCTTGGACCTGAGGAGTTAATTGACAGTTGATGGCTCCTAGGGGAGGGAGAGTCATTTGGGGATTCTGCTGCAGGTAGGTAGCTCAAAGCCCAATAGCTGAGCAACACTAATTGAATTCAGAGTTATTAATAATAAATGAAACAGTATATAGGAGGGTGTGACGCTAGGGAGGATGAGATGAGATGAGGGACACTTGAGTGTGTTGGGGGGAGGGAGCAGTGGATGGATAAAGTCACTATGCATTATTTAAACACATAGCACTTTAAAAATTGTTTTAAATGCATAAAATAAAAGTACATGAAAAAATATAGAACAAAGAATTACCAGCCTACAATCTACACCACCAGAAAAGCTAGGAAACAAGGAGGACTTTAAGAGAGACATACATGGTCCCATGGAGAAAGGGGAAAGGAACAAGATCTCCAGAGAAAATTGAGAGCATGGGGAGAGGGAGTCAGGAGAAAGGAAAAGTGAGAAAAGGAGGGGAGAGGAGGGCATGAGGGAGCAAGAAGATTGAATCAGAAGAATAGAGGAGAGCAAGAAAAGAGATACCATTATAGAGGGAGCCATTATAGGTTTAAAGAGAAATTTGGCACTGGGGAAATGTCCAGAGATCTACAAAGATGACCCAAACTAACAATTTAAGCAATAATGAAGAGGCTACCTTAAATACCCTTCCCCTATAATGAGTATGATGACTACTTTATATGCCATCCTAGAGCCTTCATCTAGTAGTTGATGGAAGCAGAAGCAGACACCCACAGCTAAACACTGAGCTGAACTCTGGAATCCAGTTGCAGAGAGGGAGGAGTGATGAGCAAAGGGGTCATGACCAGGGTGGAAAACCCCACAGAAACAGCTGACCTGAGCAAGGGGGAGCACATGGACTCTAGTCTGATAGCTAGGAGGCCAGGATTGGACTGACTCAGACCCCCTGAACGTGGGTGTTAGTTAGGAGGATTAGGCATTCTATGGGGCCTCTGCTAGTGGATCAGTATTTATCCCTAGTATACAAATAGACTTTAGGAGCACATTCCACATAGAGGGACACATGGGGGAGGGCCTAGGCCCTGCTCCAAATGACATGACAGACTTGGAAGATCACCCATGGAAGACCTGCCTCACCCTCCCTGGGGAGCAGGAAGGGGATAAGGGAATGGGAGGGGGCAGAGAAGGAGGGGAGAGAGAAGGAACTGGGATTGACATGTAAAACAAGCTTATTTCAAATTTAAATAAAAAATATAAAAACTATGTGAAGAAAAATCAACAACAGTATGAGGAAACCTGTGGAGAAGCATTTCTGCATTTTTTCCTCAGTATATCCCATCAAAGGCTTAGGAAAGCACCATGAATCGTGCACCACATTGGAAATTTACCTTTTACTATTTTCATCTATCATGATTTATAGTTATTGTTAGAGTAACAGTAATTATTCAATTACTGTAAAAGTAACAGTAATTTATTAGGCCATTATGTGAGTGTACTAAATGGTACTAGGAATTTATGCTTCCTCAAACATATGCAACTTTGACATTCCAAGTCATAATGATATCTGTATATTATATAAAAGAAGACTACATTTCAAAGGGATTAAACAGTTTGTATAGGGCCAAGTTAGTATTAATCTTAAGAGCTAGGGTTTAAATTCAGGGCTTTAGGACTTCAAAATGTGGGTCCCCTAAGCAACCTTTTTTCCCACTATTGTTTAAAGTTAGAAAAGCTTATTGCCATGTCTTAATGATGATCACAAGCGAAGTGTGGGTATTATCATAGCCGATAACTTCCTTTATTCCTCAATAAATATTCTCTAGTTGTTGAAATTTTATCACATAGGAGTCAGATCAAGTGAATTTTCCAGCACTCACACGTACATTTTCTCTTTAGGATGCTGTGAAGAATTTGACCATCCTACTCAACCTTGCCTTAGAGAGGCAGTGCCTTAAAGCAAGATGTCTGTTCAGTGGCAGGCCTGTTGTAATTACTGGCTCCAGTGTCTTCCCTCTGAATGGCTGCAATTGCTCTCATCGTTTCTTGGGTCTACTCTTTCACACCTGTTACATGGTTTTTTGAGTTAAATGTGGAACTTGCAAATTGTTTATGGTTTACAAACTGTTTGAGGAAGTATCAGTGATTAGTACTGGGTGCAGACAGGCAAAATGGAGGCATAGGTTACAGCACTGTAGCAATCTTTGAATATATTTTGAGAAGAAAATAAACTTCTAAGTCTATAAAGCAGACATAAGGATATATATATATATATACATATATATATATATATATATACATATATATATATATATATATATAGAGAGAGAGAGAGAGAGATGACACATAGATTATAAAAGACACTGAGTATATGGTCATCATTAGTGAATGAGCACTACTCTCCTGGCCTTCCTAAGGGCAGCATGAAGCTGTTTCTTTGCTCTGCAGGGGTCTTTCTATCCCCAGCATTGTTTTCCTTTTATGTCCTAAAATGTGTTGTGCCTTCAGTCTGACATCTGGCTCAATACAAATGAACATTGATGCAGAACAAACTTTGCTATTAGACACTTTAGAAAGAACATGTTTAAGATTGCCACCCTCATGAAAACAGTGGGTGTATGTCGTTACTTACACTTGTTTTCACTGAGTTTATAAAACTGAATCTCTGCCCTTTCCTGAAAACCAGGCTATTTATCTAAAGTAAATGAATATGTTCAGAAAACAAGAGGGTTCTTTTGTCGTTATTGTTGTTGCTTTTTGGGTTGCTTTTACAGGCTTGGAATAACGGGAAAGGTTTTATTATTTTGAGAAACTGAAAGGCAGTGTTTGTTTTCTATTGACTTTCACTTCAAACAGTGAGCCTCCTAAAAGAAATTCCTAATTCTCAAGAGGAAGTGCAGGAGTGCAGCAGTGCACACATAGACACAACAATGTGAGCATTGCATGTTCTTTACATACATGTACATGCAGTAGCACTTTTTTTTTCAAGAAGACACATATCACTAAGGTATGGCAAAATTTTGTCATGAAGATTAATGTATATTCATAATTTAAATGTATACCTTATGTGTAGTCTTGCTGGTCTTGTGGACTTGTTTTATGTTTAATGTAGGATAAGAAGTGTCATCTGCTTACTGTTCAGTTTTCTATAGCCTCTGAATTATCTAGATATTAGGATGACATAAGTACTTACATTTTGACATTTATTTAACCTTACATTACTCATCATATTTGCTAAACATATCATATTAATTATATACCTTCTGATTTATCATTGAAACATTTTAAAACTACAAGCACATAAGTGAATATAGATCTACATTCATAATTAGAATCCTGAACTTTTAGAATGATTTGAAAATTTTATATTGATCTTTGTCCTTTCTTGTGTGTGTTAATTAACAGGGTTTGGGTACCTTTATACCTTGGGTATATTGTGTTTTCAAAAGAAATATAAAAATGAGTCTTAATAATTGGAAAGAGATAACCATGGATAAAATACTGTTGCAGTCTGTTTTCTGTTGCTAAATACTGGAGACAAGGCAATGTATGTAAGGAGAATTTTTTTTTTCATAATTTAGGAGTGGAGAGTCCTTTAGCATGCTGTTTGCATATGGTGAGGGCCTCCTTGCTATGTCTCACCATGGTGGACAGACATCTCTTGTCAAGACCCAGCCATCACATTAATATAGTCTTTTTCTTTAAAAGCCCATTCTATATGGAGAGAAACCTTGTCCAGCCAAGACACAGGGATGTGGGGGCTGTGGAGGTGCCTTGGTCCTGCCTCAATGAGATGATGGGACAGACTTAGTAGACTTCCTAGGGGAGGCCTTACCCTTTCTGTGGAGCAAATGGGAGGTGGGGGGAGTGGAGTGGAGGGAAGTGGGAGGAGAGGAGGGAGGAAGAACTGGTATTGTAATGTAAAAAATCAATTAATTTAAAAATGGGGAAAAAGCTACTAATACCACCATGGATTCTTAGTTTCATGGCCTCATTTATTTCTTATCACCTCCCCAAGGCCCCTTTTCAAACATTGTTAACATAAATAGGGATCAAATTTCTAATACATGGTTTGGAGGGATTTTTGAAACTACAACAGTTTTCTGTGCACTTGTCAACGTCCAAAGTCCAAATTCTCTTGAATTTTTAAACAAGTGATTGTCTTTAAAAGAAACAAAATTATTTTATTAATGAAAATGTGTGTTATAGTTTCATGCTAGTAAAAATTAAATGAGCAGTGCTAGTGATTTTAGCTCATTTTTCTTCTACACATCAGATCTGACAATGATAGGGTGTGATGATGGTAATGCCTTTGTATCTTTGCTGTGAGCTAAATAAATCTCTTTAAATAATAGCAGCATTTTTGTTAACAGAAAATAATGATATCAGTAGTTTTGCATAATTGGATTCACTTTACTTTTACCTATTGATATCAGTTGACCAATTCCTTTTGTGATTATGTATGCATTCAAAATTTAAAACATTTCTCTGGTTTTAGTTTAGTGAACAAAATATTGGCCAAATTTATGTTTTTACTTCTTTGTTTTTCTTCTAAAATGAGTTGGAGAAATCTGTAGAAGGAGGTGAGTTCACTTACTAACAATGCTTAGAAGGGAACTGTTGTTGACAGATACAGTATTGCTGTAAATTTAATCTCCGTATTGGTGCCCTGTCTAAACAGTTGTAGCATCAATGAAGGATGCATTATTTTGCTCCAGTTGTATCTAAAATGACACCAACACTAATCCAGTTCAGTGAATTTCAAAGGCAAGCTTTTGGTAACACCTTAATTTTACTAACTCAGTAGTGACAGATATGCTTTCAGGGAATAAGAAACATTTCCCTTCAGCTTCCAGAAAGTACATTTTAAAAATTCTGTAAGTGTATCTGTCATTGTTCAATTTGCCAATAAAAGGTATTTTCTTCAAGTTGGCATTGCTTTTTACCTAATCTCCAGGACTCAAAAAGCATGGTATGAACACACATACCTCTTTGTGAGGGGTAATATTTTCTATGAAATTTCTAGTTCTCGTCTTACTGTATTTAAATGACTTGAATACTTTTTAAAAGTGAGGATAAATGGAAAAAACTGTCTGCAAGTGAGATGATTGAGCTCTCCTCCATTTCCTGTTTCTCTCCCTCAGTCCAATTTGATGATTTGTGCACTCAGTGAAACAGAATACAGTTCTTTCCAACTGTGGCTTTATTTACTCTGAGCATTCAAACTCTTGATGTCCATCTGCACTTAATTAGTTCAGAGTGAACCTGTTAGTTTTAACAATAACAGAACTGAGTAGTAATGCGTGATGCAGATTGATTCTTGAATTCCTGCTGTTAATATTCCTAGGCTGTAGTGGGATATTCACTGTGTCTGCTTCTGTAGCACTGACCACACCCATTGAGGGGTGGAGCCAGGGGCAGAAGTGACCTGTGGGGCTTGGTCTCGGAAGGAGGAGGAGAACGCTCTCTTTCTGGCGGGACACAGAGAGAGGAGCATCCAGTTTTAACTGCTGTGTTCATCTGGCTGTGTTGTGAGTTGTTTCTCCCTTAATAAACATCTATTCGGCCTATTTGTTTATCCTGACCCTTATTAAACCGTAATACTAGGCTAAATGTGATTTCAGTTCATAGCAATAAACCTCAAGCTTTAAATATATAACTCATAATTTTGATTAGTTTGATTATAAATTAATGACTTTAATTGGTTAGATAATTACTCTATCTAAATTTTTAGTTAATGATCACTTTGGAACTGGAGTGATGGCACAGCAGTGAACAGAACTTTTTCTTCTAGGTGACCCAAGTTTCTTCCCAGCATCCAAACTGAGTTACTCACAGCCACATGTAATTCAAGCTCTAAAGGAATCTGATTCCCTCACACAGCCTCTGCAGGTCATAGCACACATGTGGCATCAACAAAAATAATAAAGATAAGTATTTTTTTAAACCTTGTACTTTATCCCTTACAAAATAAACAAATTTTAAAATTATATTTGTATGACATTTCTCTTAAAAAGCCTAATGGGTTTTATTTGATAAAAGTTAGTATTTGAACCAAACTTTTTATCCCCAAATTTTCTCTGAGATATTATGTGAAAACTGTTTTTACCAAAACTTCAAACATTTTTTTACGTCCAGTTTTTCCTATATGGCCAGAGATTCCAGTTCTACGATTTCTAGTAATATAACTTTCTGAGGAAAACACATTCAGAGAATGAAGAAATCCTCAAATTTTTAGATATGTTTTCTGTTTTACCCAGTAATTGCCACTCAAGTCTACAGGGTTCATACACTTGATCATAACACCTACAAGATTCCATTGCTTCCTTATACAATGAAACTAGGTAACTCTCCTAGTTTGCCTTGTGTGCTGTGATAAACTCCATAACCAAAAGCTACCATAGAGGAAAGGTGTGTTTCATCTTACATCTTACAGCCAATCATGAAGTGAAATCAGGACAGGAACTTGAGAGCAGGAACTTAAGCCCAGCCCATAGAGGAACACCGCTTACTCAGCTTGCATTCTTAAACACACCCTAAAGTGTGGCACATCCCATAGCAGGCTGAGCCCTAACACATCAATTGTTAATCAAGAAAATACCCTCACAGACTTGCCTGCACCCTATCTAATGGTGACAATCCCTTAATTAATGCCTCCTCTTCCCAGATGACCAACTTTTGTGAGGTTGGCAAAAAACTGACCAGCATGCTATTCAATCATTTCTTTACACCAAGAAAAAGAAGAAATAATGAAGTCTTGCACTGACTAACCTCTTTAGTTACAGGCAAACTAGCTGGCTGCATTTAGGAAGACGTGATCAGTTAGCAGGTGTGTGCAAGAGTTCTTTCAACTCTCAGTCAACTTCCAGCTGTTCCAGCTGGAGCTGGAGCTTCTAGATATCTCTATCTGTAGTGAAGATCTATGTGTCATTACTCAGATTGGCAGTGAACTATAGGTGTCCTGCTGGTCCGTGGTTGGTTTTAACCCCCTCATCTCTGCTCTATGAGGAAGTTAATCAGTGTTCTAAAATTTTTAGTCCTAAACTAAAGTCTCTGACATTCTTAGAGTCTTACTATGTCGTATGTAAACCTCAGGACATTTCTATCTGGACAAGTGTATGTAGGAACACAACCCCATCACCAGAGAAATATAGACTGCTGTCTAAAGAGAAGCACATGGATATTATACAACTATTATGATTTTTTAGAGATGATTTCATGTCTTTCATTTTCATGAGAGAACTTTTTATTTATTTAATATTTTGATAAGTTTTTTAACTTAAATTTGAAACAAGCTTGTTTTACATGTCAATCCCAATTCCCAAACCATCCTGTCTCTCCTATTGTCCCCACCAACCCCCATCTCATCCCCTTCCTGCTCCCCAGGGAGGGTGATGCCTTCCATGGGGAATCTTCAAAGTCTGTCATATCATTTGGGGCAGGGCCTAGGCTCTCCTCCATGTGTCTAGGCTGAGAGAGTATCCCTGTATGTGGAATAAGCTCCCAAAGTCCATTCATATACTAGAGGAAAATACTGATCCACTACCATAGGCCCTATAGAATTCCCAGTCCTTCTAACTAACACCACATTCAGAGGGGCTGGGTAGGTCCTATTCTGGTTTCCCAGCTATCAGACTGGAGTCCATGAGCTCCCCCTTTCTTCAGGTCAGCTGTTTCTGTGGTTTTCTCTACCCTGGTCTTGACCCCTCTGCTCATCACTCCTCCCTCTCTGCAAGTGGATTCCAGGAGTTCATCTCAGTATTTAGCTGTGGGTGTCTGCTTCTGCTTTCACCAGCTACTAGATGAGTGTTCTACGATGGCATATAAGGTAGTCATCAATCTCATTATCAGGGAAAGGCATTTAAGGTAGCCTCTTCACTATTGCTTAGATTGTTAGTTAGGGTCATTCTTGTAGATCTCTGGACATGAGAGAACTTTGATAGTTTATTTTTCCTTTTAATTTACAAAAAGTGAAAGGCAGAAAGAAATATGCTCACTGTGAACAATAAGATAATTGCTGTATTTATGTAGCAGTTTGGTTTTACATTTCTTGGCAGCCTAATAGAAAGTGAAGAAATGATGAACACTGGATTTCACAGGCAAAAAGAAATTTTGTGTTCTTTCTTAAGAGGAGATAAAGTTAATGTGAAGGGTATCTTAGCCGTGTCCTTCCTAATAAGTGCATGGCAAAAACTGACACAGTCATCAAAATAAAAGCTGATGTTTCAACATTGAAGCACACGTGTTAATGAAGTTGATCCTTCAAGTGGTGACCTTGTACTGAATATCTACCAGGCTTAATACATCACAAAGACCAAAGTGCCTACAGCACCACAGGACTACACGAATTCTTTCTCAGTCCCTTAGTCTGAAGCTTCCAATTTAAGTACTCATAAAAGCTGGGTAGACTCCTCATTAAAAATACCAACTGTTGAGCTCTATTCTTGGAGTTTTCAATACAGGTAGTTTGAGATGAGAGCTTGGAATCTGCTTTAACTGGCACCTGATATGATGTTAATGCAACTAATCGCAGCAGCATTTGCCCACTCTTTAGAGTTCTAGTTGGCATATTTCTTTTATGTTAGTCATATTTGTGATAGGAATCAGTCAAATTCAATTCTGAAGACATTCTAGAAAACAGATATTCCATAGTGCTAATTAGGTATCCATACATACAGATCACAGAAATGGTAAGCTTTTCTTTTATCCTGTTATGGAAATTTTAAAGAACACATCCCAGTATTCTAGGCTAGATGGAAATCTCCCATGGACATCCTCTCATCAAGTCAGATATTCTTCAAAATGTAGTTTTGAGTTTGCCTCAGTATTTAGGTCACTGATGAATTCAAACATCAAGTTAGACAAGTCAGAGGTAGTTTTGAGTTTGAAATCTTCAGAGAAATGTTCTTTATGGCACAAAAATGCTCTCCGGAAAACCTTAATGATGACCTTGTACAGGTCTCCAGATGTCTGCTGGGTAAGTGAATCGCTGGATGTTACCCCAGACATTTGAACACAGTGACCTGTTACATGGTGCTATTTAATATCGATCAGAGGAATGTCAGGGATTGTCTGCCAGAGGCCATAGTTTTTTATTTTATTTTTTGTTTATTTTTTTTTCAATCAATGTTAATGATGACTCATTTTTCCTAGCAACTGGAGGATCCCAGGACTCCTTGTCCCTTTAGACCACTCCTGAGTAATGACCATCAAACCATTACATCCTCATTTAAGAGTCCTGAACTACTGAGTTTTTATTTCTTATTAAAGTAGGTCACTGATCCCAGCCTTAGCTGGTTAATTGGCAACATCCCAAAGTCTATCTTGATGTTCATTCACCATAACTACTGGTATTTTTGTAGCAGAAAGACAAAGTGGACATAGTTCCTTTTCCAAGTCAGTTACTCTGAAGAGGCAGATTGATTTGACATGTCAGATCTTTCCAGTTTCTCAAGACACTTTCGTAATTTTTGAGCTTTTGTAAGAAGAGAGCTTGGTTTCTCTTTTTCATGAATTTGTATCAAAGAAAGTAATGCCACCCCATTTCTACACCACCAGACACAGTGAAGGCTGCCTTTGTCTTGCTTCACTTTCTAGGTGCTATGGTTGGCTTACCTACAAGAAATTTCTTTCAATAGATCTTGGCAATGCTACCATTCTGCCTTTAACTAAGTGTGCTTGTTACAATTCAAAATCAGTACATGAATTGTAAATGGATATTTTAACTCAGATA
Source organism: Cricetiscus sungorus (assembly GCA_030556225.1). NCBI lineage: Eukaryota > Metazoa > Chordata > Mammalia > Rodentia > Cricetidae > Cricetiscus > Cricetiscus sungorus. The sequence continues at coordinate 18,742,223 of JANBXA010000600.1, read as the reverse complement.
CAAAAAAAAGACTACTTGCCTCAACAGGAATAAGGCTTTGGAACTACCTTTCTTTACAATATCACTTTAATAGATTGAGGATAAGTCTACTACCTTTTAGTTTTGATATAGTTGTTACTAGGTTTTATTTTACTTTTTTTTCTGAAAGATTTGCAAATTTTATTGTTTTGGGAGACTCAGGGGAGGTTGGTTTTGGGAGTGAACAGTTCAAATCCTATAGTAGATATTAGTAAGTTGAGACTGTATATATTTTCAAAAGTTATGACTAAATGTTTTCATACATGTGTATGGTTTTTATTGTTGACCCATCACATTATTTTGTGAGGCATGGATTTATTAGTACTGTTCCTGTATTTACCTTATTTTATATAGAGATTATCAGATTGGTACACAAATATAAATGAGGTTATAGACTGAAAAGTACATATCTAGTTTTTACTTTAAGGAGTGACCTAGCTAATTGAAGTAATTGTGGGACTGCTTATAGTAATCAAATAAAAGTGAGATATGACTAGCAATGAATCTTGGAGAAGATGAATCTTGACAGAGTCTTAAAAGAATGAGGAGGGATGAGTTTAGATTGGGAGAATAGCTGTGTCATTCCTATTGAATAAACTGACAGATGACTAAGAGATAATAAATATCCCCTGGAGAATTGGCTCTATTCTTATGTTGAGTATGCTTCTGCTGAGAATGGTTCTATCTTTTTTATAGAGTTTCTATTGCTGAGATAAAACATCATGACAAAAGTATTTATTTTGTCTTACAACTTTGTAGTCCATCATCCAAGGAAGTAAGCCAGGAACCTGGGGACTGGTATTTCTTACTATTGGCTCCCAGTGTTGCTTGCTTAGTCTGTTTTTCTTACACAATTTCAGACTACCTGCCCAGGGTGGCACCATCCACAATGAACAGGGCCTTCCCACATTAATCATCAATCAAGAAAGAGACCCCATACTCTTTCTCCCACAGGGTAGTCTGGAGGAGGCACTTTCTCAATTATGATTTCATTTTCCCAAATATTTGTTAACTAGTGTCAAATTGACAAAACACTAGCCAGCACAGGTTCTAACTCTGAAACCAGAAAAAGAAATCGAGCCGTGGATCCATTCATCCTGGCTATCTATTATACTACATGAGAAGTAAGCTGACTTCTGTTGGGTCAAGCAATTGGCATTGGAGAGGGGCCCAGAATGCCTAGTTTCCAATATAAAATTCTTGCCATATCACATCACCTCACACTACTATCTAAGTTAGGTTTCTGTTGCCATGATAAATACTGTGTCCAAAAGCAACCTGGAGAGGAAAGGGGTTATTTCAGCTTACAGTCCTTCACCAAGGAAAGTCAGGGCAAGAACTCAACACAGAGGACATGGGGAAATCCTACTTGCTGGCATCTTCCCCAAAAGCTTGCTTAGCCCACTTTCTTAATCAAGCCAGGATACTCCAGCACAGGGGCATTACTGCCCTCAGTGAGCTGGGCCTTTCACATCAATTGCTAATCAAGAAAACGCTCTGTAGACTCGCCTGTAAGTAGTCTGATGGGGGCATTTTCTCAAATAAGACTCCTTCTTTCTAGGACTGGACAAGCTGAAAAACAACAACCAGCATAATCACCGAATCCCTCCACAGACACATGATTTCTAGTACCCCAAGCACTTTAGAGCAGGAAGGTTGGTTAATATACAGGACTTATATCAGGTCATAGAGCTTGTATTAGACATTAGATTTTATGTTCCAGTAGAAGCTATTTCCCCTTGGATTGAAACTTTAGTAATCATTTAAGGTAAGATGTCTTTTTTACATTTTGTTTACTCTTGATTCTCTGCTACACACTGGGTCTGTTATCATTGTAGTACATATTTTCTTGGTTGACTTAATATTTTTGTGTAGTTTTACTTTAGCCTCTTAAGTTTTACCAGCTACTTTTGGAAAGTATAATCACCAAACACACATACTAAATCCTCAGAAGTCACTATCAAGTTTCCAAATGAACTGTAGCAGCCGTGGGTATAGGACAGCAGTTCTCCAATACTCTGATGGCCCCAGCATCTCACACAGTGACAAAGACTGTAAGGAAGTCGGCCAGCATTTCTACCATAAGGGAAACCACATTCCATGGCTTGAAGTATCCTCACTGTTACCTTAATCACCCGCATATCACCACATATCTACTCAGTATTTACTCTAGAGAAAATTGACTGGGAGAGAAAAGTAGAAGAAAAAAAACACATTACACACTTTAGAGATTAAGGTGTTCAAAATTCTGCAAGAGAAGCACAGGTTTTATTTACAGATTAAAGAAATAGCAGTGTTCTAAGAAATATATCTGTGTGTAGAAATATAAAGAATAAATTTGAAATCATACCAGAACAAACCTTTTTATATAGTGTAATTGTGTGTGTGTATGTGTGTATAGTTGTTTGCCATGCATTTATTTGTCGAGTGTGTGTGTGTGTGTGTGTGAAAACTGAATCAAATTAAACATTTCCATCTCAAACTGTTTGTTTAATTTATCAAAGACATTTTCTCCCATTGTTGTAATGGTCTATTGATCATAAATTTTATTGAGGCTCCCAGCTCCTTCAGTCTTGAGCAGGGCTCTCCAAGGATAGAGCATCAATGTTTCACTTTAGCATCAGCTGGATCACTTGGAATTCCATCACTTGGAATCCTACAGACTTGTTCACTCATGTATCTGAGGATTGCTGCTGGAGCTGGCTTAGATCTTAGCTTGGCCTGTGAGTTGGACAGTCTCCATTTGGGCTCTCTGTATGGCTGGGGTTTCTGTTGGGAGATAATTCCCCATGAATATTTCATGCTTCTCTATGGTCCAGATTTTCAGAACAAAGGAAATTTACAGCCAGTTTAAGAACAGTTTTACAAGCAGACATTCCAGGACAATCGAACTCAGGTACATATCTTTTTCTAGATATGATCTAGAATACCAAAAGATAAAATGCATGTCCCTTTCTTCTCCAGATTTACATACATTTCAAAAGAAAGACATTCTCTGTTTCCCAAGAGAAGGATTGGCTTATTGTTGAGAGCCCCCCAAAGTGGTCAGAATTTCCTAATATTGGAGTTCCTCACCTCTAATATGATGTGCCCCACCATATGTTCAGGTACCATCATGACATTGACCTGTAGGCACAGGGTCCTAGAAAAGCTATGTTATTTGCTGTTGCTGTAAATATTTTGTCTTATGTCTGACCCAGAGGTCTCATGTTTTCAGGCAATAGTCATATAAATGGATGTATATGTCTATGTGTTTGCCCATTCATCATCTATCCATCTGCCATGTGTTTATTGACCATATAAACTATTTTTTTTTTGAAAAATGAGACAAAATTTAAGAGTCTACAGAGTTTCTCATATAATAGTTATGATATAAATTTTTTAAATGAAATGATGGCTATATTTACACACAAGTATCTTGAAAGAGAGACCACCTGCAAGCCTCATCTGCTTTTATATTGTTCTCTGAAGGCATGTTGATAGCCCTTCTAGATATCATGAACCCATGACTTTCAAAGCACTTCCCAAGTTCAAGGTCGAAGATGTAAACTTTAACTTGAATAGAAGGATAACACGAGTCTGAAAAAGAGTGTAAGCTCAGAAATATTTTAAACTACAGGCAAACCAATGTAAACAATTCTGTCTCGGCATTTTTTCCTTCTCCATTGTTTAAATCCCAACGGACACAGCACTCTCCCCTTTGTTTTAGCCTGAAATGCTTAGAAGCAAATGCTAAGGTAGAGAAATGCGTCTGTGTCGTAGCTTTGAGTGTCAGTCCAGTCACATGGAATTAATGCTAGTGAACAGGGAAGTGAGCCAAGGATGAGAGGAGGGCTCAACACATAATGATTTAGACTTGACCAACTCTGCTACTCAATATTCATCATAATTGATTGCTCTGTCTTGCAGAATAGTGTTCTAAGTGGAAACATAAACATTGTCTCAGAACAACAAAGGAAGGGAGGAAGAGTCATTTATCTGATGACGCCTGTCACACAGTGGCTAAAGTGTGCTCATGGGGCATTAATTCCTCTATGTATCTTGTACCGCCTGGATGGGCTTGCCTCTGTGTTCAATGTAGTAAATGTGAAGTAGTATATTAGATGTGTCTAATTCACTATCATGAATTTTGATGTAAAGATCATCTCACTACATAAATCATGTGCACTTACCAAATTATATTCTTTAAATAAGTTACTGAATTAAAACCTCAAGAATTTAAACATGCACATCCTAAATCTGTAGTATACAACAAATATTTCTTGGGTTTTTGTGTGTGTGTGAAGAGAACACAGTTTCATATATTTAGCATAATTTTCAGTTTTTCTTTAGTATTTCTTATCTTTTGGTTTCTCTACGGGTGAATTTTCCATTTTCTTATTAATTTTAAACTTGCTGTATAGTTTATGCATAGCTTCTGCATTGCTATTTATTATTTGTTAATTTTGTTATCTCTTTTGTTAAGTAAATATTCATCAGTCTTTTGTTTATACTTTCTGACTGTTGATTATAAATGCTTGTGTTTTTTATTGCTTCTAATTTCCAGTTTGTTATAAAAGATACAAATTTTTTCCTAAATCTGTTTATAAGCATTGTAATGTCTGACTCTTATGAGTTTTCCTATTTACTCCCTTTCAATTTCTAGATAGGTTGGTATTTAATCTTTGCATATACCTATATTCTATAAGTCTGTCTCTATGTCTTATTGGCCAATTATTATATTTTGATTTATGCTTGGACTTTACCATAAAATATGCTTCTGAATATTGTCGCTTAACCGTTTCAAGACTGGCTACTAGGAAATATTAAACTGTTAGTGCATTTATTGTAACTTTGTTTTTATAATGCTTATATAATTATAAGTCTTACCATATATAAATATGCTATTCTGACATGGATTAGATTTCTGGAGATAGAATTAGTGGGTTAAATATGAGAAAATTTTTAAGACTCATCATATTCTATCATTAAATGATCTTTCTGCAAATGATTATTGCTGTTTAAGCCCAAATACTGTGTATGAAGACGCCCATCTCACAAATTCCTATCACTTATTTAGTTACTTATTAATTTCATATGTGACATTATTTTAATTTGCACTTCTGTTTTATTATAATTAGACATGTCCTCACATGTTTAGTATGTGATTGTTTCATATATCACTTTTTCTTTCCTGAACTTTTAAAAATTGGAACTCATTTCTTTTCATCTATAAAGAGTATTTTTAACAGATTATGAGACATTTGGAGAAAATATTTTTCCTACATTGTAGTTTGATCTTTAATAATCAGATACATATATTTCAGCATACTAAAATCTGTTGGTAATTTTACCATTGAGATTTTTTTCATTGGTGACTAAATTAATTCCCACCAAGAGGTCAGATAAACATTAACATATTCTTCAATTAATAATCTTCATTAAACTTTCAGCATTAAAGTACAAGTACAGAGCTTTCATATCCTGCCTGACCCTATATGTTTATAGCCTCCCACTCTTCACATTCTATAGAAGAATGAGACAGTTGATGGACATGCAGCCACACACCATTTGGTCAAAGTCACAGTTCATATTAGGGTTCACTCTTGGTGCTGTGCATTCTATCTGTCTGAAAAGTGCATCCTATGTATCCCTCACTGAACTATCACACAATAGCTTCATTGACCTAAAAACCCACTGTGTTTTTCTTAGTTGACCCTCTGTCTCCCCTAATACCTGGAGCCTGCCAGTCTTTAGTTGTCTCAATAGATTTTCCTTTTCCAGAAGGTCATATACATATAGCCATATGCTATGCAGTCTTATCAGATAGATACTTGATAGTACACATTTGACATTTTTATATGCATTTTCATGGCTTGGTAGCTCATTGCCTTGAATCATGAAAAGTATTCATTGTTTGGATATCACATGATTTATCTACTTCAATGGACAAAGCTTCAAAATGTTTCACACAGGCTTTGGTGTGTACTTATGTTTTTAATTAAGTTAGTAAATACCCAAGAACACAGCATTTAGATGATATAATATATATAGTGTGTTTAGTTTTGTAAGAAAATGAAAAGCTTTCTTTTAAAATGTATATGACATGTTAGATTACCAGATACATGTTAGGTACCCTTACTAGAGTTTGACACCATCAGTGTTTTGCATTGTGGCCATTCTAAGAGATGTGAAGTGGGAGTTCATTGGTTTTATTTGGCACTTCCTTAATGGCATGTAATGTTGAGTCCTGCCTTAATATTACTATTGCTGTGATAAAACACCATGACCTAAAGTAATTTGAGGAGGAAAGTGATTATTGTTCTTATACTTTCGTAATTCATCATCAAAGGAGGTCAGGGCAGGAACTCAAAAAGGGCAGAAACCTGGGGGCAGAAGCTGTGGAGGAATAGTGCTTACTGGCTTTTTCAACCAAGTTTCAGCTACTTTCAACAGTGCCTTCACTACCTGTACCACATGGGAGACTCTTATATATTACTACATTCAGCTGCTAGCATGAGGTACAAGCCTGGCAAACTCTGGAACAGCTTCTATGTGTTCCCTGAGGACACACTTTCAAAAAGATTGTGCCTCAATGATGCTGCTTTCTTCTTAACCATCATTTATGTCCTATCTGCAGCTAATCAACATCAGGTATGCCAGTAAAGCAAAGGCGTCACTTCAGTGATGCTGCTCCTTTATTGGGGAGGGGGGTTGAGGCAGGGTTTCCCTGTGTAGCTTTGGAGGCTGTCCTAGAACTATCTCTTGTAGACCAGGCTGGGTCCGACCTCACAGAGATCTGCCTGCCTGTGCCTCCTGAGTGCTGGGATTGAAGGTGTACACCACCGCCACCCGGTGATGCTACTTTCTTGTTAATTACAGATGGTTCTTCAGACCCATCTGACCACAACCTTAAGTTCTTCATTCAATAACAACAAACAGCCCCAAAAGAGTCTTTAAACTCTCCTCTGAAATTCACAAAACAGACTTCTTCCATCATTCTATTCTCAGATTTGTCTTCCAAGTCCCTATAAAACAGGTCACTTAATCTTACAACACTCAATGGCTTTTCTAGCCCAAAGTTCCAAAGTTCTCCACAATCCTCCCCAAAACAACATAGTCAAGTCTATCTAGTAAATACCCCAAGATCCTGGTACCAATTTCTGTAGTAGGTAAGGTTACTGTGGCTGAGATGAAATGAAGAGAAAAGGGTTTATTTTGCTTATACTTCCACAGTTCATCATCAGAGGAAGTTGGGGCATGAACTCAAATGGGGCAGGAACACAGGCAGGGCAGGAATATGGAGGCAGGAGGTAATACAGAGGCCATGTAGGGGTACTGCTTACTGGTTTGCTACTATGACTTGTTCAACCTTTTTTCTTTTAGAACCTAGGACTGGCAGCCCAGGGCTGGCACCAACCACCATGGGCCAGGCACTCTGACATAAATCAGTGTCGCGCGCATCCTTTGCCGATAAGGAAGACGCGGCAACCGAAGATGTGTCCAGCAGAATCTTTATTGTAGCGCTCTTTACATGCTGATGGAGAAGGACCCCAAGCCCCGAATACGCACGGCTTAAATAGCCTGCAGGGCGACGTATTCGTCTGTGATTGGTGCTCCGCAAAATGTTTGAATGGTATAGCTTCTCTGATAGGGAGAGCTACCATATAGGAATTACCATACAGTGGCGCATGTGCAGTCAGCATAGCTAATGCTGTAAACAAGAACCAGGAAACAGGAAGCCAGCGCCATCTTGTAATGGCGAATGCGGCTCCCGACAAATCAGTAATTAAGAAAATGTCCCATAGGCTTGCCAACAAGCTGATCTTATGGAGTGATATTTTCAAATGAGGCTCCCTCCTCTCTGATGACTCTAGCTTGTGTCAAGTTGACATATAACTAGTCTGCAGCTATACCCTTGTATATGCTGGCTCATCATTTATACTTCTTTATTGATGAGGTTTCTGTTCACTCTTTTTTTGCTTATTTTTAAGCAGGTAATTTGTTTTCTTAAGATAGAATTTTAGTAGTTTCTTTATAATTTCTGGAAAATAGTATTTATCAGAGATTTCCTTTGCAGATATTTTTCCAAATGTATGATTCATGTTTTATTCCCTTCACATTAACTTTTGAAAAGCAGAAATATTAAATTTTAATGAAGCCCAACTTATCAATTATTTCTTTCTTTAATGGAAACTTTGACTTTTTTTTTCTAAAAGCCGTCACCATTTCCAAGGTCATTTACATTTTATTCTATTACCTTTTAGAATTTTATAATATGGAGTTACCTTTTGAGAAGGGCTTAACAAACGGGTCTCAGCTAATTTTTTTTTTTTTACAAGATTCCTCGTTGTTCTGGAGCCATCTTTATTTATTGTCTCTGTCCTCAACCCTGCCTGCCATCTTGAAGATTATTCTTTCACCACTGAATTAATTTCCTTTATCAAAGATCAGTTGACTATTTATGTGTGGCCCTATTTATGGTTTGGGCTGTCTGTTCTGCCCCGATAATTGATTCATGTGCTCTTTTTGCCAATGCTATGCCATTTTGATTACCATCATCCAGTAGTGAGGAAGTATTAGCCCTTGACTTTTTTCTTCTTTGTTGTTGAGCAGTTCTGGTTCTCTTGCTTCCATACACAAACTTCAGAATCATTTTATCACTAGCCATTAAACACCTTGCTGTAATCACATCTTCAGGAGCCATAAAACAACTTGCTGTGTTTCGTCTGGTAGTGTGTTGAATCTGCACATCAAGTTATAATCAGTGATTAGCTAAAGAAAGGTATGGCATCTCATTTGTCTTTTCATGCTTTTATATTATCATTTTTTCAAATAAACACATACTGCACTAAGGATAAAGTAAATATATTTAAAACAGAACATAAAATGAAAGTATAAAAGCAAAAGGCAAAGCTGAATGTATAATCCTACAGCTTTTCTCTATTTTGTGTATTTTAAAAAGTTTTTAAATAAATCTTTCTATTATTTGAGACTAGATTTCCTAAATTTTAATGAAACAGCCCTGGAAATGTAGCTTATTAGACTGGGTCTAGTTTATTTAAAAATAATTATAATTAAATGAACATGTCTTGAACATTGATGACACATGGTCTATTTGGGTACCCACATTTCAAATGATAGAGTAATGCAATGTTTGAGGATATGATGCATATAAGAGTTTTAGCTGTGATAAAGATGAAAGATTGATGTAAGGAAGATACTGAATGGGCTTTAGTTTTAGACATTAGGCTAACGAGATCTTCAGCTCCAGTAATAACAATAATATGACTGAAGACATAAATGTCAAGACCAGCATGACTTTATGAGTCGGCAATTTTAATTGGCTGATTTGGTTATTTTAGATAGTAATTTTGGTCACAGGGGCTTGAACAACAGTTAATGTATTACAGATACATTAGCTTACTTACTGGGTGCTTTCTTATTTCCAATTAAAAGGAAGTAAGTAAAATTTTCTAATAATAGAAGGAAAGATTCCTACCAAAGGGATAAAATTAGAGTTTGAGAGAAGCTATGGACCAGATCAGGAAGGATCCTGATGTTGGTTTCAGACACATAATGTTCTTAAGAAATAACTACCTACATTATCTGGGACAAATCTCTTTGCTATTTGGGTGCTCAGATTTTTTTGAATTTAAATGATTAGGGTAGAAGATTGTATATGTTTATCATCAGGCCTGTATTACTAGCAGGTGAAGCTATGATCACAAATCACTTTGTCATGGTATTTGTAGAAAGTTTACTCAGGACAATTTGTGTCTGTTCCAGCCACTGTGGCAGAATACAATAGTCTGGGTGGTTTATAAACAACAAGAGTCATTCCTCTCATATAGAGGCAGGGGAGTTTTAACCTGATTGCTGTTCATAGTTAATACTGTTTCACTGTATCCTCCATGGTGGGAAGAGGGTAAGGCAGGACACTGAGGCCTCTGGTCTCTGTTGTGAAGTTCTTTTTTTTTTTTTTTTAATTAATTTCCTTCCTTCTTTTCTCTTTTTCTTTCTTTCTTCTTTTTTTCTTTTTTTTGGGGGGGAGGGGTTGGTTTTTAGTTTTCGAGATAGGGTTCTCTGTATTGCTTTGGAGCCTGTCCTGGAACTAGCTCTGTATACCAGGCTGAACTCCAACTCATAGAGATCCACCTGCCTCTGCCTCTCAAGTGCTAGGATTAAGGTACGTGCAACCAACACCTATTTTTTATTTTATTATCTTTTTGGGGTAGGGGATCAAATTTTGTATAATTCTTGACCTTCACATGATAGTAGAGCCCTGCCATCCTAATCCAGCCACCTCCTATGTGTTTTATGTGTAACACTATGTTGGTGATTATGATTCAACATAAGGTTTTTAGAGGGATACCATCCCAGAATCATGAAAGGAGACAGCAGTTTGGGATAAAATGTTTGACAGTTGTGCCAAGCTCACATGTATGCAATAGAGACAGGGCCTGGTAGGAAGAAAGTACATGACACTAAAAGAAAAACATCATCAACAACAAAAACCCACATGTGCAGAGAAAAAAAAAAACCAAGTAGAGATTAGCTCATAACATACAGCAATTTGTAAGAGTTAAAAAGTTATATTATGACAGGTCCCTGAGGTATTAACAGTCTGGTAGTAGTTCCCTAGAGTAGAAACACCTGTGATTGAGCCTCCATAAATTTAAGTAGGAAACTTTAAAGTGGGGAATGCTGCTGATACTTTTCAAAATTCTCTCCAAGGATAACAAAAACAAGTAACTGCCATGTATTTTCAGTCACCCCTTACCTTTCTCAGGACTGAACATTAAATTCATATTAACCCAACATGGACTTCTAAGCACTTGCTAGGTGCTGAGGGGGACAGGTGTAGACGTAAATAGTGGAGATAATGAATGAAAGAGTACCTGGAGGAAAGGGGTTGGTTGGATGCAGACCGGATAGTTAGCCCATGAGGCTTCTGGCTCTCAGATTGAGAGACTGTAATTAAGGCACGTGTTTCAAATCCTTTCCAGGTGATGGGGATGGAGAGACAGAAGGACACCTACTTCCTAGACAACACGAGGAAATAGAAAAATTAGTGCCTGTGGCTCCATGGCCTCTATTTCTGGGGCTCTTGTACCAATTGTCTAAGCACAGGGACCCTTGCGTTTTCCTTGGTGGGCATATAATGGAACTCTGTAACTTCCCAGCAAACTTCCTGCCAGAATGGCTACCTTTAAGGACTTAGCATGTAGTGTGCTCCCACAGATTTGTCACGGTCTCCCTTTCCTCAGCTCTTTCTACTCTGGTGTAAGAATCACTAGGCTCCAATTGCCTCTCTCCCATTCTGTATTCTTTTGGTCTTGCAATATTTTTTAATTGCTGCCTGGAATATTTTTCTTTTTATGTTTTGCAAGGTCATTTTTGTGTTAATCTTGGGAAGTCCCCCCTATCTCCTTTAGAATGTTACACACGACTATAAAAAAACATTTGTCTCTGATAAATCATATTTATTTACTAATGTGTTATGTTTCTTGAAAGCAAACTCTAAGCCTTATTGATCTTTGCATTTCTTTCTTGCTCAGTGGAAATGGCAAACAAGAGATGCTGAAAAGTGTCTCCCAATATGAATACTAAATGAATATAAGATCCAGTAAGCACTGGGAATCCAAAGACTTCACTTTTCACAGCTTGTCTCTATAGTGAGAGTGATCTTTTTAAAGTTGCAGTCTAGGGCTGGCAAGATGGCTTCACAGGCAACAGTGCTTTCTATGCAAGCCTGACCACCACGTTTGATCCCTGAAGACCCCGTGGAAGGACAGAAGTGACTCATGTCCCATGGCATGCTGTGGCATTTGTTCTCTTTTCCCTTCCTCCTCCCTCCATCTCTTCCCCCTTGCACACATATTAATAAGAAGTCAAACCTTTGAAACAAAAGCTAGTCTACTCATGGTACCTTTCTTTTAATACCACCTAAGGAAGGGGAAGTAAATTAAATTGAATACTACTCTAACATCCTAAGTCCTAGTGTGGAATCAGGAGTCTTTGCTGGTTTACATGAACTAGTGCCTTTCTCTTACTCTAGGCATCTCTCTCATTTTTTCCTCTTGTCTCCCGCCTGCCTGCCTGAGCCATCTTTCTTGACTGGTTCCTCAGCTTGCAATATTCTTTCCTTGTCACTGATTGGCTTTTTCTCCTTCCAGCTTCAGTTCTCATTTTAGATACCACTTCCTCAGGGAATGCCTCCTCCCACTCCCATCTCATGTCCTGGCTGTAATCTCTAGTGGCTCTAGACTTTTTATAGTGCTTGTCAAATTACAATTTACTTTTCGAGCCCTTATTTTTATTTGCTATTCATTTATCTTTATTCTATTATACAATTCACAGGAGTGCTTATACATGGTGTTCTAAGGCACTCTATCAGCACAGTGTCCGAGCCATCATGCCCAGTATTTATGACTGACAGGGGGTAGGCTTTAGGACTGTAGTTCCCTAAGATGCTGTCTTTGCTCTTCCTCCCCTTCTTTATCCGTAGCTGTAATCCTCACACTTATCTTGTAAATACAATAGTGTGCTGACTGCATGACTGCTGTTCTCCTAACAGTCTTATCATCATTTGGAATCACAACCATTTGATGTAAATTTCTAATTCTCCGATGAAAAATAAATGGGAGGGTTTTTCTCTCTCTCTCTCTTTTTTTTTTCCAACCAAACTGAAACTAATCTTCTCTTTGCTTATCTCTTTTTGCATTTCTTTAAGACACTTGGCAGGAGAGCAGCTGTAAAAACATTGTATTGTATGGTTAGGAATAAAAGCAATGCTATTAAAAGGTCATGCTAACTACCTCCTTTCCTGTTTTGCTGTAACTCCTCATAAAGGCTGGGTTTAGAACCATCAGGACAAAACCACACAGACTACCTTGAGTAATCTAATAATAACTATGCGTTTTATCTAAGATTTTAAAAATCTGATTCAATAGAGCTAATTTAGTTTCTCTAAGCTCTGGCTTTAAATCTAATTAAGACATCTTACATGGCTCAATTTCCATTTGGGTAGCCTGCTTTGCCTATAATTTTCAGGTTTCAAGCCTTCTCTAATGAATTTCTTCCATTGCTTTTCTGCAATTATGCATTTCTTCCATTAAGCACCATCAGGCATAGTCATAAAGCAGATTGTGAACCAATCACTGTCATTAATTAAGAACACAAGATTTCTGAGAAGATTCCTATGTATACAAGGTATTTCAGGGGAGGACAGGCCTATCTTTTTGCATAACTAAATACAGATCATTTAGAGACAGCTTTCTAACCTTTGTTCTGTGTTTTGTCTTCATGACCTCTTAAAGTCGCTTCTCCCTCAGGTCCTCAAGAGGCACAAAGCAGAGTCAGCAGCCATATACTTAGGTAGAGCCTTAGGCTTCAAGAAGATGGTTTTGGCTTGCCCTTTGGCAGAGAGTATAGCAGCCCTTGCCAGCCTGCAGCCTTAGAGTTGCATGTATTCCTTTCACGGCACAGTCTGCCTTTGTTGTCCTGTGGCCTTCAGACCTGAACTCCAACCTCCATTTCAGATGCACTATGTTACACACTGCACCATCTGGTCAGCAGGTCCTGAATCCAAGAAATTTGGAATCGGAGTGAAGAGGACCTAATTAGGATCAGTGAAGGTTTCACAATTTGCTATTCTAGCCAAGCAAACAAAAATAAATTATTGAAGTATTTTCTTTCTGTTCTCCCCATTTAACATATTCAAAAATATAAACTATTCCCAAAATAGTAGGAAATCATTGAAGAAATTGTTTAGTCCATTTTGCATAACTGATTGTGCATATGTTCTACATTGTAATCCATTTGGACTTGAGGTTGATAAGAATATTTAATGTGTTTCTATCTCACTTTATACTGGGTAGTTCTCATGCTAAGTGCTTTATTATATGTCTGTCCTACTAATCCATCACTTGAGGCTGTATAATTCAAAGCTTTTTGCATCCTTTATGAATTCAGATTTATCGACACAATGCATATTTTAACTGAGACTTGTTTATGCTTGTGCCCTTTTGAAAGCCATGCCATCCAGACAGGCAAAATTCAGATCTTACATCTGTTGTTAGACAATTAGGCAATCACCTTATTGATTTTCAGAATAACTAATGAAAATGTTTAAGCCCCAGCTCCCTGCCAAGTGCAGATATCATCCAGCTTGTTCTGAGGAAGCCTTGCCTAAAACTGAGCTTTTCCCTAAAGCCTTGATCCTGAAAACAAAGGAGGCTTCCAGTAATACAACTTGAATATTTGATAATTTGCAATGTATTTTTACAAGTCACATCAGATTACATTGAAATGTAGTGGGAATTACAAATCTATTGTGATAAATAATGAAAGCTAGGAGGTTCTGAAGCAAGCATGAGATATGTATATGAAAATATCTGTTAAGCTTGAATTAAACTAAACAGTTCTAGATAGCCTGACTAGTTATGTAAATGTACTTATCTATAGAAAATGATCCTGCTTTGTAATCTCTCTTTAATTTCCACACATTAATTTCCTAATAGGAAATTTAAGGGTAAGTGGTATCTCCTTTATCAATATTTTTTATATATTCACAAGATTCATCTATTTTTTATTTCATATGTACCGGTGTTTGGCCTACATGTACACCTGTGAACTACATTTATGCATTGCCTGTAGGATGAGAAGAAGGCATTAGAAACCCTGGAACTGGAGTTACAATGGTATTAGCTGCTGTGTAGGTTCTGGGAACTGAACTTGCATCCTTTAAAAGAGCATAAGGTGCTCTTAGCTACAGAGGCATTTGTGTTAACAAGATCTAGCTGTTGATTTGTTTTTTTAGCACTTTGAAAGTCTCCATTAAGAACAGATGACTGTGAGCGATGGGCATGTTGAGTCATTTACTCATAATATTTTTTTCTCTTTCTAGATGGGCATAAAAATTGCATTCTATACTGTTCATAAATAAAAAGAAGGGATAATATGAAAATATACATTTTACATTTGGTAATTCATCTGACATTTGAAAACCAAAATCTGTTTATATGAAAATGCCACTGTTTCCAGTTAATGACTAGAACTTAAAATTAAATAAGCACTGATGTGATGTGTAGTATCCATCTTACATTCAGGCCTACTGCTAAAACCCAGCCATTATAATTAAGTTGTTGCTCAGATCTGAGTTATCCCCTATGAAATGGTTGAAAATGTGTGTTTAATGATTTCATTAACATTAGCTTTAAATATTCCATGGCAGAATGTTTTAGTCTTTGTGGGATTTGTATATAGAAATTTAACAAATAAATAAATATAGAAGAAAAATAAGAATTTTTCCTACAACTTGCCAGTCTGTGAATAAATATTATGTCTGTGGGTACCTAATCTTTAACTACTATTTCAAATATCACATTTTGTATACATACATTTCAGCAAGGTAGACATTATAGAAATTGTGGTAAAAATGTTTCTGAATATAATTTCATTTCATCATCTACAAACAAATTACTTCAAAGCAGTACATAGGAAATAAGTCATGTAATGGAGGTTTCTACTTTGCCTTTCTTTGTGTGGCAATACTACTTCTCAATGATATCTAAGCAGACATTAGTCAGCCAATGATGTCTGATGAGCCACAGTTATCTCCTTCACCAGACTGTAAGCTGTTTTGAGAGCATAATCAATTTCTAATTTATTTGTACATGTTCTCTGGGCTTTAATATATTCTCTGAAAATGAATGTGTAGGTCAGGGTTACAAACAGAAATTGATGATACCCAACTGTATAATAGTAAAGAGTGTAACAAAGGAATGGTTTATAATAGTAAAGTAGGGATAAGGGAGAGCAGAAATGGTGACCCTGTCTTAGCTAGTAACAGCAAGAGCTTTTACCACCCACAGGTTTGAGGGGCAAATGTGCCAAGAAAGGAACTTTAACCAAGGCTTTTGCTATAGAGAACTGAGTGCTATCAGGAGAAAAGATCTGTTTTCTGGTGTTCTTTCAGTGTTTCTCATTAGCCTCCCCTTTGTCAAACTCAAATAAAAGCCAAATAATAGAGAAGACTCCCAGTTGCTCCACCAAGAATGATTTCAGTGTACAAGAAAAAATGGAAATACTAGACGGAGCGCAGAAAGGACTATGTATGTATGCTAGTGGATTCTCCAGCTTGGATGGTTCCATTGCATGAGTGAGACTGAGAAACTCTTCTAATACTTCAACTACTAAAATATGGTTGCCTAATGATAGCTGGTAATATATGAATGTGGTGTGTTACTTTTCCTAGAAAGACATGAACGAATGTTGATTCATTGAAGATAGGATACCAACCATGTACTAAAGGAATAATGCCATCCAAGTATAGCTTGATGAACCAATTAGTTTACTTATTAGACAGTAGCTGAGAGATACGTATATGAGTTTGAGTGCCCCCCCAAAACCTGCATCATTCAAAAGTTCTGAGCAATCTTTAGTGATACACTTCCCAAAACACATAGATGGAGCCCTACCCTTCATTTAGCCTCTTTCTCCTATCTACTTGAGGTTCTTCCCAGACTGTATGCAACTGAGGCAGAATTTCATATCACTGTGGAGATGAGGGGTACACAAACAGCTTTGGCTGGCTAGACTATTAGATATAGGTTTAATACCCCCCCTTATCCTGTCCTTCTATGAAGGAGTGCCAATTAGTCCAGATGCCAGGCAGAATGTCAGTTACTCCAGTTAAAATACTGATCACTAAGTTATACTCAGTGGGCAATATGTCACAACAATGTATTTTTGCATTCTCCAGGACCAACAACCTGGAGTGTGTGTATGCATACATGCATGCATGCATATGTTCGAGCATGCATGTGTGTGTACAGGTGTTTGTGTGTGTACAAGTGGGAGGGAGGCAATGTCCTTTAATGAAGGGGTTTTGGAACAGCACTGAGATAAGTGCCTGGTGACTGGCATGAGAAGAAGCAGTTCTTCAGGGACAATCTGAACATTTGCTTCTAGGATAGTACAGCAGTCTCAGATAGCAACTATTTATTGTGAATATGACTTTTTGTAAGTCTATAATCGGATTTAAAAACTGCCATTTGTATTGACCTAAGTTGAAAATGAATTTGTCTATCAGTATAGCTTAAGTGAGTCTAATAAGCCTCTCTTCCTTTATTTTTCTGATTTTTAATTACTTATTCATTTGAACTTTTATGGTTTTAATCGATATTTAATGACTATACATGTTTATGGGGTACAGTGTGATATTTGAATGTGTGTATATTATGTCATAATCATAGTATTTAGCTTGTTAATCCTCCTATACTCATTTATTTCAGAAGAAAATATTCAAAGTTCTTTTTTTCAAGCCACTTTAAGTGATATTTTTCTATGTAGTACTGGCGGTGTAATCCAGGGTCTCATCCATGCTAAGTACGTGCTCTGCCATGGAGCTGTATCATAGTCTTTTATTGTTTTTATAAGCACTGCTTTTATTTACAATGTATGTCATTTCTCCATTTGATTTTTCTGCTGATGTCTATCTGGAAGTACCATATACAAGTATACCACTATATACTTATATATAGAATAATATTATAGATAACTACTTAACTAGTTATTTACAATTGTTCTAATGTTGTCCTTCATTTAATCAAAGAATCTTATCATTATATGACTCACCATCCTGTGATGGTGAATTTTTCATTCAAGTCTGGATGACTTTAACAAATAGATTTAAGTTCTCAAGGGGCCACCAAAATGGGTTTGAGCCTACAGATACTTGGCCTCTGAAAATTGCACAACAGCCATTAGAAGTGAGATGTTGAACACTCAAAAGAAACAAATGACATCAGATCTTAAATCATTCAAAACTGAAAAGTTTCAACAATTGCATAACAGTATTCTGGTTGTTAAATTTTATTTGGGTTCTTCAGGAAAAGAAAATTGATCTTAAGTCCAGCAATGGTATCTTTGTCTTCTGATCTCTTAGTACAAGTGTGACTCAAGTATAAATTTCATTTTTGTAGATGGAAATTGTACAGTCCATGTTCAGGCACTCTGGGTCTTCTGGTAGACATACATTCTCACATTTCTGCAAGGCGGGGAAGGACCTCTTCATGTCTATCACACCCAGGAATGTACTCTCAGCCTAAAATGATCCCCTAACATCCCCTTTTCCTGATCACATCTTTATGGAACTAAGATCGTATTTTTTTCCTCAAGTAGTGAGGGGGTTGTCATCTTCACATCAGGTTATTAGTTCTTAAGCAAAAGTTTCTTAAAGCGAAGCTAGTACCATTCGCTGTATATTAAATCCTAAAGAACAATGCAGTATAAAGCCAGGCATGAAAGTTCATGCTTGCAATTGCAGCACTGGGGAAACTGAAGTGGGAGATCTTTGGAAGCTTGAGGTAGCCTGGGCTATATGGTGAGTTCCAGGCCAGCTTGGCTACAGAGATTTCCAGTCTCAGAAAACTGAAAACTATGGTATAAATCAAATTTAATAAAAAGTTTACTTTCCCTTTTTCTACTTCATGTCCCTTTGTAGCTATTGTTAAAATGATATCATCCTTTTCCTTGCTCCTAAAAAATCTCAATGCATACATAGGCCTGTATGGTTGTTCATGTTCTTACTCCTCTCTTTTTTTCTTTCTTGATATACCTCTCTTTTCACCCCCTGATTTTCTATTATATCTCCTTCTCCTTCCTTGCTTCTCTAAACTAGACTTCTGCACGTATTCTATAACTTGTTTTTCAGGAATGCAGACTAGTATGGATAACTTATTTTTTTCTTTTTATTATTCTTGTCTCATATGATACATCTAGACCACAGACTCCCCTCCATCCACTCTTCCTAGCCTCCCACCTCTCCTCTCCCCCAGATCCACTTCTCTTCTGTGTCCTTTCAGAAAAGAGCAGGCCTCTCAGGGATGTCAACTGAATACCACATAACAAGATGCAAAAGACCAGACACAACCTTCCTATCAAGGCTGGAGGAAGCTCAGTAGGAGGAAAAGAGTCCTAGGGGAAGGCAAAAGTGTCAGAGACAGCCCTACTCCCAGTGTTAGGAGTTGCATAATATCCCCAAGCTATACAACCAGAACATATTTGCAGAGGACCTAGTGCAGACCCATGCTGACTCCATGATTGCTTCAGTCTCTGTGAACCCCTATGACCTCTGCTTAGTTGATTCTGTGGGCCATGTTCGTATGGTATCCTTAACCCCTCTGGTTCCTACAGTCCTTCCTCCCCATCTTCTGAGGGGTTCCCTGTGCTCCCTGATATATGGCTGTGTGCCTATGCATCTGCTCCCATCAGCTGTCAGAGGAAGCCTCTCTGATGATGATTGGGCTAGGCACTGATCTATGAGTATAGCAGAATATTGTTAAGAATCATTTCATTAACTTTGTTTGTTTGTTTGTTTTTGCCTGTTGTGTTTGATTCTGCCTTAGGACTCTGAACTGTCTGGCTTCTTGTTCCTAGCCATCTATCCAGTGACAGGCATGGGCTCCTTTTGGAATGGGTCTCAGATTAAACCAGTCATTGTTTGGTCACTCGCACAGGCTCTGAGCCACCATTGCCCCAGCCCATCTGGCAGGCAAAACAGGTTGTAGGCTGAAGGTTCTGTGGCTGTGTTGGTGTCCCAGTCCCACCATTGGAATCCTTACCTGGTTACAGAAGATGCCTTGTTCAGGGTTCACATCTTCCATTACTAGGAGTCCTTGCTAGAGTCATCTGCATAGGTTCCAGGAAGCTTTCACTACACTAGGCCATTTCTCTTCTCTTCTCTTCTCTTCTCTTCTCTTCTCTTCTCTTCTCTTCTCTTCTCTTCTCTTCTCTTCTCCTCTCCTCTCCTCTCCTCTCTTCTTTCTTTCTTTCTTTCTTTCTTTCTTTCTTTCTTTCTTCCTCCCTGCCCCCTAACTTTTTAAGTATGGATACCTTTTTATATGATAGATATCCCCCCTAATATTAGTATCCATAAACCAAATTCATTCATTCTAGTAGCTGCCAAAACTCCAAGTACAATATTTTATTTAACCATCATTCTCTTAACAAATAGTCAACTTATTTTCAGTTTATGCCACTACTGTCAGTAACAGCTTTGTACATATAATCTTAGATATTTATATTAAATGTATATGGAAAAATCTCTAAACCTGTGATTGTTGCTATCACATTTATATTGATGTCAACATTGCCACACTCTTTTTTAGAAAGGCCATGGTATCGAGGGTTTTCCAATACTTTGAACATTTCTGTAGTGCTGCATGACCAGTGACTTATGTTTTTCCAGTAAATGGGAAATACAATATACTTCATTACTACTTTATGTTTCATTATTCCATGACAGTCACCTGAAGTACAAGGGCAATAAATGGAGGGTCTTGTGCTGAAGTTTTAAGGGAATTCTTTAATAATTTACAGTGCATGAGAGAATTTTGCCATGTGTGTTCCTGAATATATCATTTTTCCCTAAATTACGGTGATTGGAAATCTAGGTTTTACTATCAGATGTTTTGGAAAACCATCAGCAGGAATGTGTGAATTGAGTAGGTTGGGAAAACAATAAGAATACAGGACCAGCATGAACTCGTTATTATTTCCAAATAGCTTTTGCAGAAATCACCTCTCACTAGGTCACATGTTTACAAAGAGCTAAACTCTACTGTTTCTTCTGTATATGATACTGACCAAGATTTGTTATCCTATTAAGCCACCATGGGAAGTATAATTCATTCATATGTGTCATTTTTTGGATGCTTCCAGACAGAAATGAGTGTGAGTAATTGGGTGTCACACTGGGTCTACATGTAATTACAAGGATCTTATCAGTGTATGCCATGCTTTACCAAGCCAAGGACTTGTTGGGATAAAAAGTAACCCATACAGTGAGATACATTCCAAGGAAAATGTATTAAATGTGAAGGATACAGAAAGAAAAAAAGGAACATTTAAACATGATTATTACAAGTTTTCGAATTCTCTATTATTTCCCGTTTATTACAGACAGTCTCCTGTGTGCAACAATAATAGATCTTATTTCTATTCAATGAATTTACAAAAAAAGAGGGTGATTTAAGAAAAAAAAATACAGCTACTTGGCTTACAAAGAATACCTTAAGGGAATAATTTCAGATTTGTCAGTTTGAGGAAATAATTTGAAATTTACAGTCAAGTTGTAATTCTCCTTGTGTTGCTGTACTTTGTTACTGTAGGTTTTTCCTACCCACCGGCCTCCCGGTCCTACCACCATGGCCCCGCCGCCACGTGAGCCCCAAATAACACTCAGAGACTCTGTATTTGATACAATCCTGTTGGCCAGTTACCATTATTGTTTATGGGCTAGCTCTGTCTTAATGATTAACCCATTTCTACTTATCTAAGTATTTCCACGTGGCTCATCTTATCCGAGAGCCTCGGCTGGTGTCTTCCTTCCTCCCCAGTCTACATCTTGACTCCTCCCAACTACTTCCTCTTTCCTCCTCCTGGTCTCCTAGCCCCACCTATCTTGTTTCCTATTGGCCACAGTGCTTTAATAATTAACCAGTATGAGAAACATATAGACAGAATAACATGAGTGTTTTCTCTGCTTTGTGGTTGTCCTTGGTCTGGGGCTCTCAGCTTATTTAGAAGAGCAAGTAATGATCCAGACACTTGTGAATATCTTTCTATGAATCCTCAATAACCTGAGATATTTAAGGACCAGAGTTTCAGAGCTTAGAAAAAGCCTCATCATACCTCATGTTAGGCAGGTGGATCCAGCCTTTGGACTTAGGTAAGAAATCTTTATTCTCCAGCACATAAGAACAGAGTCAAACTACCCATGTCCATCTGATCACTGGTGTCAACTGAAATCTACTTTTCTAAATGCTCCTTTGAAAATTTGTCTTAGACCTTTCATACGAAACCCTAAAATGAACCCCTGAGCCAGATCTCACTTGAGGATGTACAGCAAGATTTGCTGTTGTTTTGGTTTTGTCATTGTTTTGGAAAACCACATCTTTTCCTGCTGTAAGATGACATCATCTAGAGCTACTTCATTTTTTTATTTTTTATGGAGTGGATGGGAAAAAATATTCCAAGCTAATGGGGATCAGGAAGCAAGAAGGCATTGCTATTCTAATGTCTGATAAAGTAGACTTTCAACTAATGAAGGGGTTAATTGATCAAGAAGATATTACAATACTAACAAAAATACACCAAATTCTGGTGTACCAAATTTAATAAAAATTGTACTAATGGAATTAAAGATATGAATAAACTGAAACCCAGTAATAGTAGTTAATTTCAACATAGAGCTACTTCTTTTGCATGTGAGAAATGTTCAGCATTGACATTGTGACCCAGATAACATAATTGGCATGCCTGTCATCTGGAACTGACATTGTGGCCCAGATGGCACAGTTAACATGCCCCTTTCCTGAAACAAAGTTTTGGGTGAGTTCTACCTGGTGTTGTTCCTTATGGTTCTTTGAGGCCTTGGGATGAATATTCAAGGTATTTATGTCATAGCAACCCAGTCTTGCTCTGTTTATCAGGCAAGATGAAACCCCTCCATTACACCCCTCCATTGTGCCCTTCATGTCACACATGACTTTCTCTTACACTACTTTTCTCATAACCTCATATTCCCCTCTAAACATGTGTAGATTTCTTGTTACTACTACACAAATTCAGTCTAAATTTATGAAGCATTTTTCATTGTATTTGATATTGCAAATGATCTAGTGATGGTTTAAATGATTTAAAACGTTCAGAAGGGTATGTGTTGGTTATATGCAACTAGTATAGCATTTTATATGAAAGACTTGCCTGTCCATGGATTTTGCTACTCAGGGGAGGTCCTAGAATTAGTCACTCCCTAGTACAGATAGCTGTATGAAGCTTTTAGAGATCTACTGTGCCACAAATGTTTTAGCAATACTGCTATGTGGCAGAACATAAAAATCATTCAATTTAGTGGCTAACTGCAGCCCTTCTAGAAGCCTTCCTTATTCTGGAGTAACCATCTGCTGTGAATACTGGTCAACATTGCAGTGCACTGCATGTAGTCCTTTCATCCTTGCTGTGGTTCCACTGAGGGTGTGGCGATACCTTCAGTGTAAGACAGGAGCAGCAAAGCATCATCAATGACCTGCTCAGCTCGCACAGGGAAACAGGTCTGGAGACCTACCAAAAGGAGCAATGAAGCTTCTCCTGATGCTTTGCCTGCCTTAGGCCAGTTCTCAGACATTTAGGGAAGTCATCCCAGCTTCTGTACCCTTGCCATATATAATTAGATCATTTGAAAGGTCAAAGATAGCTTTCCTCTGTGCTCTCACACCCTGGAACAATCTCTGGAATCTGTGAAATTCAGAATTTTCTTGGTGGAACCTTGCATACAAGCAAACTTTTCATGATTATCAATGTCAAGTGGCTTGCTAAATATCTGTCTGGAGATGAATGCCCCTCCCTTTAATGAAAATTTAGTTCTGAGCGGGTGTTAGGGTGGTGCATTGTGCAGGCCTGGGACTTCACATTGTTCTTAGTTAACCAGTGACCACCACACTAAGTAAAGCTACTAATTAATTAATTAAAAGAAGCTCATCGTGTGCAAGCCTCTTTTAGTTTATGGACCGTTGAGGCAGGTGGGTTTGCCAGTTGAAGAGCAAGGTCTCTGATGAGAAACCCATTACCTACTGGTGAGTTCTGAACTGTAGCATGCCTCCCCTTGCTCAGATGTTAGGTAGCAGAACCCAGACTATATGAGTATAAAGACCATCCTTTGCAAATGCTGGCCAAAAGTGGGAAGACAGAGCCGTTTTGAAGTCAAATCAGTTTCAAAGTCCATTTCTCCAAGCCCAGCTGGGATCTTTAGATTCAATTAAGGACTTTCACCTAGGCCTTTGATGTTTCTCAGAGCAGTTTGTTTCTAAGCACTTTAAACTTTGCCAGGCAAGAAGCAGTACCTGACACTTCTAAATAAACCAGTGAACCCCTGGTGTCTGGAAAACAAATGAAACTTTGACAGGCTCCTTCCTTTCAGTGTTGAGGCAGGCCAGGGCACTCTTTGCTTGTATGCTTATTTTCATACATGCTCTCACTACTCTTTGTGTTTTTCTTCAAATATTTGTGATCTCTCCTCAGTCTTCTTTGATCAGCTTTCATTTGGTTCTTTTACAGACAAGGTCCTGTTGGCCAACTTGAGTGCTTGTTTTTTTTGACTATATAAGCAAGATATTTTAGAATCTATTAGAAATATGCTTGGTACTTCAAGAATTTATTACCATATGATAGGATAGGAAGAATATTAAAGATAGGTGATGGGGTTAAAGAGATAGCTCAGGGGTTAAAATCATGTGCCACTTTCCCAGTGGACCCAGACTCACAAACACTGGAATTCTAACTCCAGAGCTTTCCGTAGCCCTCTGGGGCCTCCACAGTCACATGTACATACCCACACACAGATTCACATATGTACCTATAATTATAAAATACAATTAAACAAAAATAAAGATGTGGTCTAACTTCAAGCTCTTTGGTCTAACACTAGTCTAGAAATCAATGTAAGAGGACTCTGTTAATAAAATTAAGGTTAATAATTGGCTGCCTTGAGAATATCATGAGGGACTTCATTTTTTCTGGGTGAGTTCAGTGTAATCCTAAGAACAACACTTAAAGACAAAGAAATAAGGCAGAAGGGTTATTGAGACAGATGAAGAAGAAGGCAGGAAAAAAATTTAGACACAGAGGGAAGTGGAGAACTTTGAAATATGAGAATCAAAACCATCAAACAGGACTGTTAAGAGAGTTTATAAATGCTTGCTACAGTTGAAATAGCAAGTATAAAAATAAGCATGAAAGAAAAGAATGGCTGTTCTAGCCAAAACACTAGTCCAAAAGAGCCTTCAGGAGCATCAACCCACTGCCATCAAACCACCATAAAAGGGGTCAGGAACTGAAGAAGGTGGGTGCCTGTAGCAACTGAGGACAACCCCTGGCAGCATAGAAAGAGGACCTTACCCTTTTAGAGACATGGAGCAGAATTTGATGAAACTGAATGAGCTAGGAAGTCAGTTCCCTTGCTGAGTCCAGTCAGCTAGCACTAATTTTGGCCTTGGAAAAGCCAGAGTGGCAAATCTTGACTTCTGACCTTTTCAGTGGTGATGTAATCTTCTGTTGTTTGAAGCCTATGTTTCATCAAAGTTGCTTTACGTTTGTGATACTTCGCTATGGCAGCAGTAGAAAACTAGTCCATGTGATTAGGCTCAGAATAGTATGTCTCTGCATGACCAGGATTAATTGAAATTTTTGCTATTTTGTGATAAATTCTTGCCATGGAATCCTGGTTTGTCTCACCTTCTGCCTCAGCCCCTCCCTTAGTCCTGAGGCTACAGATGTGTGCTACTGAGCTTGGATGTTGGCATTTTACTGTATCTGCTTAGGAAGAAAGATGGGTTAAAGGAAAAGGAAAGATAATGAGCAAAATATAAGTAGAAAGGATCTAGCATCAGAGACAGTGGGGGCATAAATGTTAGAGAGATGATTCAGCAGTTACAGCATTTGTTGTTTTAGCAGAAGACCCAAGTTTTATTCCCAATATCACAAATGATTCATAACCATCCATAAGTCCAGTTCCAGGGAATCTGACATTCTTCCCTGATGTATACTGTCATCAGGGATGCATGTTGAACAGATTTATGCATGTAGACAAAACTCATGCTTCTCTTAAGAATATACTGTTTCTTGAGGTGCTACTTATATATGTGTTGGTACCAGCATCTCATTATGCCATTCAATAGCTTGTGGCCCGTTTTTGTTATGAACTGTGTACTACTGAATATATTATGCTTCTGTGGTTTTGATTTGTTGTTTATATAAAATCATATCCACTGTACTTTTAGAAAAATACAAGTAGTCTTTAAATGTCTTAAATTAGAGGTCACTTTCACCTATCAGACTGAGTTTTTATAAACTAACCCCTATGTTCAGTACCCATGTGTGGGAAACTGCTTTTCCCAGCCAGAGCCTATTGGAAACTTGAACTAGAAGGAAGTAGTCCATGGAGATGAAGGAACCTCACTTGCTGCTGAAAAAGCACCCAATGCATGGTATTTTCAGGACCCATGAATTTCCTCAGGAGAACAGAGGAGAACACAGAAGAACAGAGTGTTCTCTTCTCCTTTCCAAGGACACCACAGATTCCTGCCTACTGCCTTCTTTCATGCAAGGTAACTTGTATGCGATTAGGATGATTCAATCAATGCAACTTTGGAGGGTGGGGAGGGAAGAATATTACTATTGAAATCAAGAGTTCATCAAAAGGATCTTCCTCAAGAAGTGGAACGATTATAAGAGCAAGAGGTCATGAACGACTCAAGGGAAACAGTGTTTTCAGACACAGTGGGACCTATGGGCATAGAACTCACAGAGACTATGACAGTGTTCACAAGACCTGCACAGTTTCAAGTCACTAAGTGGGAAATGGACAGAGTTCCCCTTTAAACAAGAAATTATTTGCAACTAATACTTGCTGGCAAAGAGGGTATCAGTTTTCTCTAATGGGCATATCACTGGGAATATCAACTACACTCCCATGCAGGTCCCATGCCTAGGAGTAGTTGCCCAACACAAAATGAATTAGTTTTTTTGTTTATTATTTTTGTAGGTGTTTTTGCTTGTTCATTTGGTGTGTGTGTGTGTGTGTGTGTGTGTGTGTGTGTGTGTGTGTGATAAAGAGATATTGAGATCATGATGTTGGGTGGGTAGGAAGATAGGATTTGGGAATTGTTGGGGGAGGGGAAACATGATGAAAATAGATTCTATTTAAAAAGTTAAAAGACAAAAGCAGATATTTCTGTGACATTTGTTGTAGTGGTCTGACTTGGGTATTGATGATTGCTGAAATCTCTATGAAGTATTCTGTAAAGAAAATGGTGAAGGCTTCTCACAGAGTGAGCCGATTCAATACAATGCATATCCTCTGTCCTCTACAACCTTCAGGAACCTTCAAAGATAAAGTTAATTACACACATTAAAAATATGAAAACCTCTGAATCTTGAGGACTTCCATCCTAAGCCACCTTTATTATGCTCAAAGTTCTATCTAGATAAAAGACATGTATAACATTAAAATATTAATCTATTTGTGCCATTTAGCCGTTTAAATTATTCACAAATGCTTGGGGATTTTTAAGTTTTATGATTTTTTTCTTTAGTAAGAATAAGTGTTTATAATGAGAACAATCACGTTGGAAAAAGTTTCTTAAGCTTTCTAAACCCTTCCCAGTTGGACTTGTTTCTGCTGTGGAACACCATGCCCCCAGGACACTGTATGAGCTATATTCTTAAAGCATTCACATACGGTTGGAGCAGTTAACAGATCAGGTCAATGTGTACTAACAACCAATTGAAAATGCTAAGCAACTGTTTGCCAAATATAAAGTGCTCTGAACTGACAATTCTACTCCCCTGTGTCATCCTTCCTCTTAGAATTATGAACGAGACATTGTTGTTGAAGATAATGTGTTCATAGTTGTTTACTGTTCACTCTGCATTCTTTGCTGATCTGAGTTTATCTTCAGCCTCACCCATGTTCTAGGTACAGAAGAATTGTTATGAATTTCTTCTCCTAGATAGATAGAAAGACAATGGTAACCCATCTTTGCCAGTCTGATAGGGCTAAGAAGATTGACCAATACAATACTAATATTAATAAGTAGAATCATAAATGCATAATTATCATCAATAGTGGTGTTCTTGCATTTTTATTAGTCTCAACTCTGCAGACTCAAAATACTGTGAAGACCCAAAGGAAACAGAACTTATACTCTATTAGGGCTTAAAACTTAAAAATGTGTCTTAAGCCCCACAATATTTTATTTAAGTTCTATGTCTGTTTCATTCCTTTTCTTTAACCAAAATCTCTATATTGGGGGAGGATGGTCCATATTATTCTTAAAAGTTAATTAATATCTTCCTTAAAATTGAATGCTACATGTGTTATAACCTAAAAGAATAGATCAAACCTACCCCACTTTATATGAGATGTAAATTTCTTTTAGTATCACCAACAGTTAACATTTATTCATTTTTAATTTCTCATACTATTTCATCTGTGACGGGATAATTCAAGACCATTAATGAAGACAGTTATTTTTCATTTTTTTAAGAGTTGTTATTGATATAATTTAAATGCCCTTGATTTGGCAGAGCTAGAGTGATAGCGTAGTAGTGCTATTTGCCTAAAATCTTGTAGCTGTCCTTAGCAAAGGAAGAATTAATAGACTAATAGTATTGAGGAGATTGCTTTCTAGTTAAAGATGCAGGTATAAGCATCAGAGTTCAGATGTCCAGGAACCCCTTAAACACTTGGTGAGTGTGGCAGCCAAGTATAATTGCAGCATCAGAAGGCAGCAGCAGGCAATGTCCCAAACAAGCTGACTAGTAGAAGTAGCCATATTGATGAGCTCTGGGTTTGCTATAGAAACCCTGGCTCAAAGAAAAAGATAAAAGAATAATCAAGGATGATCCTAGGCATCAACTTTGGGCCTCCATAGTTGTATACACACACACACGTGTATGTACACACACTTTTGTACCCATAGATTCAAATACATGCATACTCAACACAGGATGAATGAAATGTTCAGGGGGTTGATGACAATTATGCTCACTGAAGAGCTAATGGTCTTTCTATTTTGTAGTGAAAGTGAGGAAGACTAAAAAAGATAGGTAACTTGGGGCAAGAGTTAGCCATCTTTATGTTGTGAACCCTATCAGCCTGCTGCCTGCTTTTGTAAATGAAGTCATGGGGTCATTTGTAGTACTCCCATTAATGTATATATTGTCTTTAAATTTTTTTCTCAATACAATAGCCGCGTTGGAATAGTTCTCAGAGATTATCTGGCCTCCAAAGCTTGAAATATTTAGTCTTTGTTCCTACACAGAAAAATGCTGCTGACCTCTGGCTTAGAGGATAGATGAAAGCGAATATATAGAGAAGGCACTTTTAAATTTTCCTTAGCTTTATGTTTGTTTCTGGTGGTTGGAATAAGCAGTTTGAATATTAAGCAAAGCTTTCAGCATGCTCAAGATTAATTGCAGGTTGTTGGTAACAAATGTGCATATATATTTGGGGAAGATCAATACTTATTTTCTGAAAGTGTTTTCTATAATGTGGGATTTGTTTTCTAGATTTATCTTCATAACATAATCTCTAGGACATGGAATAGTTAATTCAAAGTCATAGGAATGTATACAGTATAAGATACAGAGTACCTATCTCCAAGTATGTGAAGGATGAACCTGCAAATAAAGGGGTTAGATGTGTGTGTCCTTAAAATCCAACTAATGTGCACTTCTGCTTTTAAGTCACTGGACCTTCTTCCTCTCTTCTCCTTGTACAATTAATCACTCTCCGCTATGCTTCTGAAAGACTTGCTGCAAAGTACTATTATAGAATTTATCACAGGGCCCTGAGGTAATAGTTTACACATTTGTCTCCCACTTCAACTTTGACAACCTTGAAAATAAAGACAATGCATTCTTGGCATCCCAACCTGGGTCTTAGTCCCTTCTTCACAGTAGAAACAGTGCTTCATGAATGAAAGCATATTATTGTCCTAGAGGGCGAAGCAAGGGCCCCTGTGAAATCTAGGTGATAGGAGCATTGTGAAAGTATTAACAATCAATAGAAAGGTCTTCTAAGCCTTGTGCATGCTTCATAAAAACAAAGAAAGTTGTTAGAATACCTGGGCTGTTTCCTAACCACCTCTGGGGAAGTTACCTAAATCTTGAATTTTTTAGTTTTGAGATGGAAATAACAAAGGGCAGCAGCTTCTAGGAGTCATTTGTAGTTGTGATTTTCCCTAAAATACCTTCAGGGAGTTTGTGGAGGTCAAGGTACTTTTAAGAATACTAAGACACCACCTGCCTTTCTCATTGTTGACTTGGGCAGTGATGGTGCATAAGCAGTACCTGAAAGTGAAAACTGCTGTGCCCTAGCACAAGCCAAAACTGTAGCACCAAGTTGAGCTTGTTCCCCGTGTCTCCATCTTTTCCTTTTCCCTCTCTCTCTCTCTCTCTCTCTCTCTCTCTCTCTCTCTCTCTCTCTCTCTCTCTCTCTTTGTATTGTTCCTCAAGAACTGTACTGGCAGTTGTGAGCTCTCCTCTGTGAATGCTGGGAATTGAATACTGGTCCTTTCATGGACCCCAGTCTGACAGCTGGAAAACCAGCATAGGACAAACCCAGACACCCTGAACATGGGTGTCAGTTAGGAGGACTGGGAAGTCTATGGAGCCTCTGGTAGTGGATCAGTATTTATCCCTAGTATACAAATGGACTTTGGGAGCCCATCCCACATAGAGGGATACTGTCAGCCTAGACACATGGGGGAGGGCCTAGACCTGGCTCCAAATGATATGATAGACTTTGAAGATCCCCCATGGAAGGCCTCACCCTCCCCGGGGAGTAGAAAGGGGATGAGATGGGGGTTGGGGGGACAAGGGAGGAAGGGAGAATGGAAGGGTGAGGGAACTGGGATAGACATGTAAAACATGCTTGTTTTAAATTTAAATTAAAAAAGAAAAAGAAAAAAACCCCAAGTGTTCATAACTGCTAAGCCATCTCTCTGGCTCTGTCTTCATCTTTTTCCTAATACTCTGGGAAGCAAAAGGATAAGACAAGAGGAAAACTCCCATCACAGATCACTGATTTGATTAGATGAAAGTATAAAACAACTAATTATATTAAATCTTTATCTTTAACTACAATGCCCTTTTTAGTATTTTCTTTAAAGAAACAGAAGTCTTCATAAATTACTTCTGGTACATTTTAAAGGGCAGTAGCTATCTTAAAGTACTTATGCTGTTGAGTTGCCTGGTAGATTTTCTAGCCATAGTTTTCACAAATCATGACCTTTATTAGAAATAATAACCAACCAAAACAATTATCATGTCTCAGACTTGGTCTATGCAGAAATTACTTTATCAACCACTAAAGGATAGAGCCTGTGGGGTGAGGAGATAGTGTATTCCATAAAGTACTCACCAGGTGACCACTAACCCATGTAAAATACCTGGGAATGGTAGTACACAAGCAGAAAGAAACAGGACATTTTCAGGAATTCACTGGTCCACCAGCCAATTCTAATTGGAAGCCTCCAGGTCCTAGTGAGAGACCTTGTCTCCAAAACCAAGGAGGGCAGCTGCCCATGTACACATTAAGTCTCAACCACCCTCAAACAGGATAGTACCCACACAAGTTCTCATATACCCTATGCTTTGGTTTGAATAAGAAGGGCCTCCATAGGCTCAGGTATTTGAATGCCTTTTCAGGGTATGACATTATTTGAGAAAGAGAGGACCAATTAGGAGATGTGGCCTTGTTAGAGGAAGTATGTCCCTGAGGATGGGTTTTGAAGTTCAAAAGCCTCTGACAGATTTAGTTGATCTCCTGCCACCCTTACAGAGTTATAGATCAGGATGTAGATCTCAGCTCCTATTCCAGCCCCATGCCACCATGCTCCTTGTTGTGATGGTAATGGACAGACTCTGAAACTGCAAGCAAGCCCCTAATTAAATACCTTCTTTTATACGAGCTGCCATAGTTTTGTTTTCTCTTCACAGTAGTTGAAAAGTGATTAAGACACAGAGAAAGACTAAAAATAGTTGGGGAGGAGGTATGCAAGTGAGCCTTTAATAAAATTGGTGCCAGAGATGGAAGTAAGCTTATTTTGAGTTTGGGAAACATTGTAAACTCCCACCCCCCCCACACACTTAATTTGCTTGCAGGTTTTCACCTAATAGCTTGTAAGGGGATTAGTAGTGATTGAAATGTAACCTTTAAGTATCTTATGACACAGGACTTAGTGAACTGGTAATGTCAAAGTCACCAGGGTATGCATAATATTCCAAAATTCTTTATAGGTAGAAGTAAATCAAAGTACAATGTAGATATGCTCAGGATGTAAAGATCTTTCTATATTAGTCATAACAATAATTCCATCAACAAAACTTAGAATTCAACATTTATAAATATCTTTTTAAAGAACTTACCACTGCCAATGTTGGTGTGCTATCCACATATACCTATATTTTGGGGAAGGACTATTAAAATGCATCTCTTTTTCCAGCTATCTATCTGCTAGTAGGTCATAGTTCTTCATACTCATCAACATAGCACAGCAAATACAGAAATTCCACTGTCTCCTCTTAATAAAGACAGAAACAATTTACCAAAATTAGAAAATTTTGCTTTTTGTAAAAAATTATAAAACAAAACTGCCATATTTTCCATTTTTTAAATTTGAAAACAGGTTATGAAAAATCTTCAAGCAACTTTCAAGTTTTATAGGATTTCTTTTTTATCCATTAGTTTCTATGGCATTTCAAATTTACACTTCAATTTTTTGATGAAGGTGCTACGGAAATAAATAGAAAATGACTAAGTTTTCTACTACTCCATGGTAACAATTAATGTGTGCTTTTAAAATATTTACATGATATGAATTTAGCATTATAGTTTCATAAATGTTCCTAGAATGAACCCGTTGTTAGAATAAACTTAACTCTGAGATAAACAGTGAATTAAATGAATAAAATTATCATGTTAGTAGAAGAAAACATTCCATATTTTATAATTCCTTAAACATGTTAGATTGCCACTACTGCTTTTTAATTAACATTTTTTTGTTTACTTAGTGTGTGTGTGAGTGTGTGCATGTGTGTGTGTGTGTGTGTGTGTGTGTGTGTGTGTATGCATGTATGTGCATTTGTGCCATGGAGTGGGTATTGACAGAGGACAGAGGACAACTTACAGAATTCAGTTCTCCTCACCATATGTCCCCTGGGTATTGAACTCAGGTCAATTTGAGCCATCTTGTCATCCCCAATATACTTTTTGAAGAACTAAGAAGTGCAATTGTGTAAACATATGCAAACACATGTCAGCTATATACACAAATGTATTTTATAAAATAGACTTAGGTCACTGTGTGAAAAATAGATGGTCCTTCCTGGAAGAAAAGAAATTAGTAATTTACTCCAAGCATCCTATTGAAAGGAAAAAGCCAATTCAATTTGAATAATGTTGGGAGATAAAGTATGCCAGTATTATTTCTTTTATTAATGAGTAGGGATACAAAAAACTCAATAAAAATTACATTAAAAACTCATAAACATTGTTGAAATCTTCTTTTCCCATCAGTCATATTCATAAAGCTGACATTTCTGTTTAAATGGTAGTTAATAAAATAGAATTGTATTTAGTGAGTCAAACAATACAGGGGCTGGTTCCCTTTCTAAACATTTGTTGTAGTCTGGGACAAGGCATGGACTGGGTGCCAAGCTCTAGGGCTGAATGAACCACTGAATTAAATATTCTTCTTAGATCCCTGAGTCTGGTTAGTAACAAAACAGGCTGACGTGTAAGTAAGCACCATGAAAGGACAAGCGTGTGAAGGAGTGTAGGTCAGAAAATTATTAATTTGGGCTTCTTCTCTTCTTAGTTATTTATTCTAATCTTTTTAGGCATCGGGGACTTCTGTTGAATAAGGTTATATTTATTAGGAGGTCTTTTCAAGGATTAGAGTAACTGTTAAAAGCACAAAGACTGAAATTAAATGTCATCAGATAAAATGTATTTGCTACCATTAAACTACAGAAATGCACAAGAAGGGGCAGTCCTTGGGGACTGGTAATGCAACATTCCTTAGAGGAGGAAGTGCTTATGGGAGGAGAGGAGAAGCCTTCTGAAGACTCCAAAGACATGAACTATAACCAGAAAAAGGCTCTCACCTACACATGGAAAGAACTTGATAAATCAAGAGGCTCTCTGTGTGTAGTTTGTTATATTAGTTAACTTTCTCATGGCTGTGACAATGTGTGACAAAAACAACTGAAAGAATGACTTACTGTGGTGCATACTTTGAGAATGCTGTGTCATGGCAAGGAGGGTGGGGTGACAGGATCATGACATAGCAGGTCACAGGAATCCTCAGTCTCCTTAGAGCAGTACATGCTGGTCTCGCCTGGATTTCTCTTTTTTGCAATCCGGGATTCTATTTAGGGTGTGTCTTCCCACTGCACTCAGCACACTCCGGGAACTCCACCACAGACTAGAGATCCTAGATCATATCAAGTGAACAGTCAATATTAGTCATGGAATTTGGCAAGATTGTAGCCTCAGGTTAATAAAAAAGGTTCATAATAATTACTACTCTTCAACCAGGTAAGACCTTCTGTATGCTTCAAATGATTGAAAACTTGAAGCATCAACTATATGAATGAAGATAGGTAGATCAGAGCTTTGTTTTTGAGGTAGAACATAGGAATTATGTGAACATCTGAAACTGAGGGACGAGAGAGAAAGAGACTTTCAGATTTCTCGTTCTAAGGTGTAGATTATTTGTAACGTCAGTGAGGAAAGTTAGGATAAACATTGCTTAGATTGGTGGTGAATTTCATTTGGATATTTTAAATCTGATGTACCAGGACCTGAGATAGGAAGTAGATGCAGCCTTGGGGAAAGATTTGAGCCTCTATACATTCAGACAAAAGTAGGAATTCCATGTCCCATGTTCCCATTCTGGCAGCATTAAGTCCCCTTGAGTCTCCCACATAAACCCTTCTTGTTCTGGGAGGCAGTTAAGGAAACACAACTTTGTAATGGGACTTGTAAGGATTCAGGCTAACCTGCCCCTGTCACCTGGCAGAATGCACTCAGGCAGTGCCTTGGTCAGCCCAGGGTTTCATAAATTGCATAGTCTGCAAGAAGGTGCAAAGGACCCCTTTAAAAGAAAGACCCCGCCCCCATACCCTCTCTTTTCCTGCTGTTTCCTTGGACAGACAGATTTTCCTCTTTCTCTTCTCCTCTGTTCTCTGTATTTGTGTCTCTTTATCTCTTTTGTCTTTCCTTCCCCCTTCCCTCCCCTTGCTAATAAAACTCGCTAAGCTCTGTCTGCCTGGCATGTTGTTTGTCCCTCCACCTTGGTAAACTCTCTGCCTGCCATGGAATCTGCCAATATTCCACTCTCACTTTACCATAACAGGAATGTCTGGATCTTTAGTTTGTCGTAGCAAAACCTCAAACATAAATATGAAATATCCTTCACAATTGTCATAAGGGGCAAAAGTGTTTGTATAAATGAATTCCCTTTAGTCGATTGTCTATATATGAGCAGAATTATAGATTGGGAAATTAAATATTTAAATTAGATAAATTCCAGCAAAAAGTGCCATGAGTAAATTCACTGGTAAGGATTTTGCTTATAGTTAAAGTGCACTGTCATCTGTTCTGATTTAGCATACAGATTACGAGATAGGGTCTGAATCCAATTGCCTGAATCCAGGTATCAGCCTCTTACTTACCAGTGCTGTGACTTTGGTCAAGTTATTTAACCTCTACTGTAAAAAATAGTGTCAACCATACAGGGGGTTGTGAAAATGAAATGTACATAGGATTGGTAGCTGATACATAATTAAGGTCTTGGTGTACATTAGCTCATTTTACTTCCATTGGCAGTAGTAACAGCCACATAATCATTTATTATCATCAAATGGCAAAATTTTAGTGCAGAATGGATGTTGGAGATAATCATATTGGTTCTATAGATGGGCAAGGGGAGCCAAGGAGGCTAGGAATAACATGTTCAAGGATACACAGTTGGTGGAAGGTAGCAGCGAGGGTCCAGCACCTGTCAGTTCAGAACACCTCCTGTTATTCTTTGCTAAAGCAGCTATGTGATTTTATGAGTACATCAAACAAAACAGTTTTCAGTTGACACTCACCATGTCTTATAGGCAAAGCATAATGGTAAATCTCTCCTTCATTACTGAGAATGGCAAGGAGTCCTAAGACCCCTCTTTAGAGATTTTAGTTTAAGTTTAGCTTAAACTGTTACACACATGTGTCATAATATTCCTAATTTGTATATATATTCAGGTAACAGCTATTCTGTAGTCATTCAGTTATAGACTGCAGATGGCCCAGTGTTCTTGGAAATGAAACTATAGTAAGATGCTATAGTTTTCTATGTCCCTTCAACTTAATAATTTTTATTGTGTAGATTACACTAGCATCTTAGTAAATTTTCTTATTTTATAAATTTATAGTCAATATTTTAATTCAGGCTATCGTTAGCACATTTCCCCAAAATATTGTGATAACATCACAGAATATTTAATAACACTGGAGTTTCATATAACATATTCTCACTTGGAAAACCCACAGCAGTTCATAAATACAGACACTATTAATCAAGGACTTGAATAAACAAGTGGATTTTATATTCTGCCCTTAAGTAGATTTGAATTCTTGCTGCATTTGTGCAGTCTACTGTGGGAGTTAGGATTGAGTTGAGAGAAATGGGCATAGATTCTTATTATATGCTCATAATAAGATATATGAAATAAAACATTTGAGAATGTGACCAGAAATAAACAGCTGGCAGATTTTCAGGCCTTAATATGAAAAGCAAGGGAGAGAGGATGGATTAAATAAAACAAACAAGAAAATACTAGCTACTATAGAGGAAAACCTGGAGTGGGTCTCTCTCTCTCTCTCTCTCTCTCTCTCTCTCTCTCTCTCACACACACACACACACACACACACACACACACATACACCACGTTGTCTTAACATCCACTTGGCATCATTTGTAGTGCTAATTTGGCTAGTTCTGTCACGCTGTTATTTCTTTCTCCTACCATTATCACCCACTGTTTCCAACCTGAGCTTCTTTATCTCCAAAATGTTTATTGTCTGCAATAAGACATTTTGTTTAGGAAAATTATTGGGCCCTATTTTTATTTTTTTAATTTGTGCAATCAATGTGATTTCTGTGGCCACTGTTTCTGGTGTACTCTGTGGTAGCTTGGCTGTGTGCAGATATTGCAACAACACTCAGGTTCTTCCTGCTGACTTCCTCAGTGCTCCTCACCAATGTCAGATGGAGACATGCCTGGCAGGTCAGGTATGTGTGGATGGAAGCTAGTGATCACATCACACACTGTCACTGTGGATCCTGTCCCAACCTCATTTCCCGAGGATCCTAAGGACTGAGCTGCTTTTCTGCTTTCACAAATTGATCCCACTGAAGTCCCACCAAAGTCACAGAGCTTTCATACTCTGTGAAGCTTCTCTTC
Source organism: Cricetiscus sungorus (assembly GCA_030556225.1). Lineage (NCBI taxonomy): Eukaryota > Metazoa > Chordata > Mammalia > Rodentia > Cricetidae > Cricetiscus > Cricetiscus sungorus. Next base: position 18,705,137 of record JANBXA010000600.1, on the reverse strand, counting down.
TCTCCACTCTGAGTTAGTCTGTCATATTCCAGATCACCCATCCAGACTCTTGCACTTGAGCAATTAGCGTTGAGTGTGGTTTTAGGAGTTTGCTATTCTGTCAGTGGCACTTGATGGCACTTGTAAAAAAGATGGCACTTCTAAAAGAGATGGCACTTCTAAAAGAGATGGGCCACATGTCCATTTCTGTAACCTGCAGGATTATCGTGGTGAGGGGGAAATGGACTAGGCATCCTAATAAATGTCCATCAGCAAATTATATACTGTAGCTCCATTGTGCCTTAAGTTTACTTTATACCTACACCTAGTTACAATTAGGTTAAGTTTTACCTTTTCTTTTTTCCAATCTCCCTCTTTCCCTTCCTTCCATTATTTTATTTTCTTTCATTTTAGACATGTTTTAGACTTGTTTTATAGCTCAGGCTGACCATAAACCCTTGACCATTTCTGCCTGTGTATTCTGAGGACAAGCATGTACACCATACCCAGCTTTGACTAAATTTTCTTTCTGAGAAATCACTTATAAGAAATGATTCTCACGAAAGTAAATCTCAATGCATATGACAAATTCCTTTTTAGTTGAGAAAATTGGGCTCTTCTGGTAAGTATAAAACATACATTCAACCAACAAAATAGTTATTGACTTGTGATAATTTTTATAAAATTTATTTTAATTATTATTATATTATTTATGATCAAATGGCATATGCTATGTTTTATCTTATAAAACATAGCATAAATAATATATTTTTAAAATCACATGTATTTCATTCTAAGGACGTGAGAGCATCAGCAACCATTATTCAATATTTCTTTGGTCATAATAAAACATACGTAGTTTTCAGAATGTGCAAACTGTGATGAAGCCAGCCCCATTTCTTGTGTCTATATTAACAACAGTACTTGGAAGGCTTAGGCAAGAAGACAGGAGGCCTTGCTTGCCAGCCTGTACCACAGAACAAAAGGAAAAAATACTTTAATGGACCTGTAAAACCTATGCAATGGCTTTTCCAATGATGCTTATGTAGGAAGCATTATACACCATTTCTGTGACAAGGGAAAATTTCATGCAGACAAAAAGTGGGAATGAAATTTGGATCATTATTTGTTTATTCAAAAAAAATATGTCCTGAAAAGATAAGATTGAAATGTAACACTTTTTTTAGATAGAGGGCCCAGTCCAGCAAATCAAATCATTGTACTGTGTAATTCATTTGGGACTGATACTGCTGGTTAATTTTTACTCATAAGCATTAAATACCAGTATGTGTTCTAAATTAAGTACACAGAAATATTTAGTATCCATCAAATGGAATTATTTGATTTTAGGTAACACTATAAAATGTCTTTACCTCTGGTGGAATCTTAAATCTTAATTTGTGATCGTGAATAAAACTATACTTTAAAAGTTAGGTGGTATGAATTGCTTTTGTAGACTTGAGGGACATTAAATTTACCCTAGGGCAGGATCTATAGGAAATGAAGAAATTCCAGAGCAATTTCCAGACCTTTTTATCCTTATATAGAGTTGAAATCTTTAGCACTCATCTGTTACTTTCCTAGTCAGCGCATCTTTGAGTGTGTGTGTGTGTGTGTGTGTGTGTGTGTGTGTGTGTGTGTGTGTGTGATGAGAGAGAGAGAGAGAGAGAGAGAGAGAGAGAGAGAGAGTATGTGTATGTGTGTTACATATACATGAATTTAACATCTTTAGTTCCAAAATCTACAATTATGACTTTTCACCTTCAGTATAAATCTGGAATAATGCTGCAAAATACTAATGATTTTCCAATGGAAGGACCCAATCAAAAAACAATGAATCCAATGAATGAAGTTTCAGTTTAAATGCAAATTGGTTATTGAACAAAGTGCAAAAATAAGATTATTTACAAAGTTAGAAAAACTCTCTTCTTGTATGTTTTACACTAAGTATTCTTTGATTTCATAACATCCTTTCACAATGTACTTCAATTTTAAAATAGGGTAGTGCTGGAATGGAGGCTGAGACTCTTACTATAGCTATTTTGTTTTTCTCATGGCCTTGGAGAGGTATCTGTGAACAAGTTACCTGTATAAGGAATGTGCAGTACCATGTGAAAATGCAAGTTATATGTTTATGTATATATTTTGATTAAAGTAGATTTTTATATGTGAATACTGGGCAAGGGTGACTCCCAGCAGTCAGCCTTCCCATACTGAGATCTACTTAGATGTTGCTTTCCTTCACCCCAGCCTCCATCACCTTTAGTCACTTGAGATCCCTGCTGCAACTCTTGAGTATTAATTCTAAAGCTGCCCTGGGACTAGTTTCACTATAATGAACTTATTAACTACAGAAAACCTGATTCTAGAACGTAGATGATAGCTATGAAATGTGGTTCATATCAAGTTCCTGTGTGTGTGTGTGTGTGTGTGTGTGTGTGTGTGTGTACTATAAGCACATTTTTATGTGAATGTGTGTGTACACATGAGTGCACATATCCATGTGTGAGCCTTGTGTGGAGACTGGAAGTCAATATTTTATTTATTGGGTGGTTTCCTTTGTTACTTACTACCTTAGTTTTTGAGACAGGGTCTCTCACTGAACAAGCAGCTAATTGATTCAGCCATGGCCGGCACACCAAGGCTGCTATTACAGACTTCTGCTCAGCCTTTTCTGTGGGTGCTGGAGCTCAAACATGGGTCTTCATGCTTGCTTTCCAAACACTTTATTGACTTAGTCATCTCATTGCTCATTGTTTCTGTTTTCTGAGTTATCTTGCATTTCGCTTTCCAGTTTTCTTCCATTCCATCCCTATGTATGTTTAGGAATATCCTCCACCCTATAGAACTTTCTTGAAGTGCACAGTAATATGACCCCAAATAAAGCTGTAGCTTCTAGCCAGTGTTTTTCTCCTGCTATGCTGTAGTCTAGTATAACTCAGAATGTACTATATGATGTGTGACATATTATTTTCTCTATTGGAGAGAATACTGCACAGTGACTAAGCAAAAAGTATGTAAATTGCTCTGAAATAGAAAGATACAAGAAAAACAGTAAAAACAGAAATAGTTTTAACATGTGGCACTGATTAGAAAATTTTATGTATAAACACACTGATGTATTCATACATATAAATACAAATACAGGTTTGTTTATTTAGTCACTAAGCATGTATGACGAAGGATATGTATCAATCAGGGTATCAGGGATTACCCAAGGTGAATGAGCTCAGAAGGCAGAAGTATCGGCAAACTTCTGCATGAATCATATTGAAGAACTGATGTCATTAGCTTACCATGTGAACTATATATTACAACCACAGCAGGATGCTGTTCTGTGAGCTCTCCCTTAAGCCAACTCATACAGTCAGCTCTGCCTAAACCACAGTGGACCCTACCCAAACTGGGTAAGGTGATTTAAAGGAAGATCAGAGGAACTGGGCTGCCGATACAACAGATACCAGTGGTCAATACTGTCCATGAGTTCTCCATCCGTTCACTGTGTGTATCACTGTATTAGACATCAAAGTCTTAAGTCTAGTAAAGTTTAAAGAGTAAATGCAATAACTATCTAGAATTTTATTCTTAATTATCTTGCTGTAAATTGAAACAACATATGCAAATAATTATGAGTAGAAATAAACAGCAATGACAACAAAAACCAGAAACTTGTTTGTCACCCACCCTTTACCTGTACAGATGCTTAGATGAGTAAGAGTAATTGCTACTTAAAATAAATTGCTACTCCTTCTAATTGTCTATGAATATATTACCCTTTATCACATTTCTCACCAGACTAATGCTCGGCATTAAGGCCTAGTCGATTTGACTTTTAGGATCATCTGTGACATCTTCTCTATTAGTTGTTAAGGTCATTTTAAAACTGGCAAATAGAAAATTTTTGTTCATTAAACCTTATGGTAGTTTTGGATTCCTTGAGAAAAATTAAAGGATTTTTTACAGTGCTGTAGAAGCAGAGGAAATTGCTACAATGTAATAATGTTTGTTCCTTTCCTTGAGAAAAAAATGACTAACAAGTCAACAAATGACCAATAAATTTTATTGGACTCATTACCCAACTATGATTACTTAGGAAACAAATAAAAAGCAGCTGAGGGTGTAGGGTCTGGTGTCATCAGAAACTGGAGTCTGGGGATCTTCCAGTCATCTTGATGTTTTTTTGTTACACCTCAGGGAAGATGTGGGTGTATTACATTGCATGCTGATAGCAGTACAGGTGGCTGCAGCCCCCAGCGAATCAGGTTCCCGTGGCTGTTGAGTCATGGCTCTCTTAATTGATGTTTTAGAGATGTCCTTATATTATTTTCAGAAAAGCACATATTTGAGGCGTACACGATGTCTGAATACCTGCTTCTTGATAAATCAAGGAGTCTCTCAACATAGCTGAACACCTCTCAGTCAGCCCTGAGCTATCAGCTATCTGGGCTATCAGCTTTTCTCCCAGAGCTTCAAACTACTGCCACTGTGAAGCAGTGACATGCAAAGATCATTGGTAGCCCATTAAAGTCATTATCACGGCCAGGGTACTAACAAACATCTTAAACATTCACTCCCACGGTCAACCCTGTACTTTTCACAGGCAATGCAATAGCTGCCATGATGAGAAAGAGGTCCTGATCGTCCCAGTACATTAAGATTTGCTAATGGGTTAAAGCAGGTTCCATTAGAAACACATACTAGCAAAAGTTTAACCAATCATTCACTCATTGTGTTGCAGCCAAGTTTCCTGACTAAGACATTTCGAATGTTAAGTTGTTTTACTCATTGGGCCAGATACCTTGTCAGGAACCACATGTGAATCTTCTTGTAGCCCCTTTTAGCCAAACAGTGATACATAAATTAAATGCAACCATGGCAGTGTTTAATCAAGGAGAGTAAGAGGCAAGTGGGTAGAAAGGCAGTGAGAACATCTTGGTGTACTGGAGCATACCTGTAATTCTAGCACATCTGGAAGGTTGAGACTGCAAGGCCACGAGTTCAGGACCAGCCTGAACTAAACACAGAGCCCTTGTCCCAAAAGAGTGAGATCTAGACTACGGACAGCAAGCAACACTCATCTCTGAACAGGAATGCAGGAGCCGCTGATGAGGCAGGGCTGTGCAGTCCCCGTTCTATGTGGCAGGCAGTGAGAAGAGTCCTGGGGACCAGTGACTTATCTCTCATCTCTTCAAAAGGAAAAGCTACTAATGTTTTTTGAAGTACCCAGGAATAGAAGGTGTACAGAGGTTCGCGGTGTAAAGAGAAAGTTTATACCCATTTACATTAGTTTGAGCATCTCGCCTGATAAAAGGGCTTCAGAATATATTTTGTCTGATGAATCATTTTGCTTCTTGAAACTCATGAACTGTCCAGTTGATGAAACATAAATTCACCTCTTAGGAGAAACACTGTGACTATTAATCTCCATTTTGAAGATCTTCATTATAACACTTAAGTCTTCAGGAAGTTTAGAATATAGAGATAAATTATTGTGTTTGCCCAAATGATCATCACCCACTAAGCATAAATATTATCTTTCAGTTGTCCTTTGAAGAGATTGTTTTGGATTGTTAAATTTTTATTTCATATCAAGGGATGGGGAAAGGCTTTGAGTATCATGGCACTCATAGAGGTCAGAAGACAATTTTGTGGAATAAGTTTTCACATTCTGCTGTTCTGTTGGTTCCCAATATTGTACTTCAGTTCAGGCTTTCTCAGCATGTAGCTTTACCATCTCACGGACCTTTGGTTTAGCTTTTGTTTTTCTGAGGAAGGGTCTATTCTAACCCAGGCTACCCTCTAACTCCCTGTGTAACTCTGGCTGACTAATCCCCCTACCTCCATCTCCTGCAATCTTTCAATCATTTCTCATTCATTTTTAGTGTTTAAGAAAATCCTGTTTAGCACTTGATCAAAAGGAGCTAAGAAAAAATATTCATCCTATTTACAGGCTTATCTATAAACAGAAACAATGAAGTACTTGACATTTGGTCTTCTCTCTAGGTGTGTATTAGATGCGTATGTGGCTATGGTTTATATTCACAACAGACATCTTACTTGTTTTCTGTAAGCCAGTGTCCAGAAGAGTGTTGACTACCCATGCCTACAGTCTGATGGGGTTTTAGAATTAACATCTTATCTTCTTCTGTGCAGTAAACACGATGTTTTGACCTGTTAGATATTAATGAGTCAAGGCCACTTAATAGTTGGTATGACTCTGCTCTCTCTCCTGTCTCACCAGGCTGCTTTTTCCTTTCTGCCAAGGCAAGAATAAATGTTGTGAGTTTGAAATAGTCATTGAGCTTCACCATGCATTTTTATTGGACTGGATTACAGTGTGTTAAGTTGCCACACAAAAGAAGGAAAATAAAGGTTAACAGTGATTTTCAAGAGCTCCTTTGGGAAAGGGCGACCTCTGCTTTATCCATCTCAGTGCGGTTTTCAGAGACACAGAAACTTTTGATGATGTCGAGGAGGATTATGAATCATGACACCCATAATTGAAGTTTCAGGGAGATTTAATTATATTGTTGCTTTGGAGAAATCCACACGGAACCATATTTAGGCACAATTTCTGAAACATTTCATTGAGTTTTCATGTCTCTGTGTTTCTTTTAAACTGTCTGGTAAACATCCCAAACTTCTGAGTGTTTTTTCCTGATAGATGCAGAGAGCATTTAAGCTAACACTCAGCTGTTTGTTTATCATGGTTTCAAACTTTTCCCAGTTTCTGTTTAGTATTCAGTGAGAGGGTGTGAAGGCACCATCTGCACTACAGCTGCAAAGGGATTACCTTCCCCTCTTCTTTTCCAAGGGAGCCAAATGCCCCTGTGCACAGCCTTGGCCAGTTGTTTGGATCTTCTGCCGTATGTTTTTGATGGAATCCTGGAGCTAAGACAATTAAAGGCTCATAAGATGCAGTTAGCCTTCTAGTGACTGGTTGCATTCATTCATACAGGGCTGCTTAAAACAAAGACACTCTTAATTCCTTCATCTTGTAAGTTCAGGCTGAGGACTTGGAATGTGGGGTGGCAGCAGGGATGCTGGGGTCCCACCCCTTGAATTGTACTGGTTTACATGGCCTTAGCTAATCACACATTCCAAGTGTAAGACAGAGTACCAACACATACATGTCCATATTACCATCCAAAAATCAAAATGTATTTAGTTAAATTTCAGTCTATAGCAGACACAGAGTGGAAGCATGAAGCGTATTTTACCATTAAAGTGAAAAACCCAACATTTTGCACCTGGCTGGCCTTACCTTGACTGTCTTTCTTCCTTCCTTCCTTCCTTCCTTCCTTCCTTCCTTCCTTCCTTCCTTCCTTTCTTTCTAGGTAGAATTAAAACCCTGTTTGAAAATCCCCCAGGAAAGCCACAACTCTTTCTTATACACATCACTCCAGGCTTTGTGTGGTACAAGAAATCATGATAATTGTAATAGAGACATTAAACCAGCTCCTGTCACCAACTAGAGCAACAGTTACACTGATTTTCTCTGACTCTGATCTGGCTTGAGGGAAGGTTTTAAATGAGTCAGTGGCTTAGCTTTGGTTTGATTTTCGTGAGGATGACAGAAACTGCATACAAAATTAAAAACTCTGCTGGCCCTAATGGTGTAGATGTGGGAGAGCCAACCCTGAGGGTGTGAAAGCAGGAAAACTGGCCCCGCCCCTTGCTCATTGCTCCAAGGGGTGAGCTAGCCAGGTCAGTACTGGAGAGCTCATCTTGGTGGTGAGGACAGGGGAGAGCTGGTAGGCTGGCCACGCCTGAAACTACCCAGGCTCAAAATCAGAGTTATGAGGTAGACCACCCCAACATCCATCCCATCTGTGATCTGCTGGAGCATGTGAATAGGCGATCCTGCTGACACAAAGCTGTAGGATCTCTAAGACATGGGGCAATATCAGGATACACCAGAGCACTCCCAGAGAAAACTCAGTATTCACTAGTGTAGTGGAAGCTGAAGACCTCAATCCAGACCAAAGATTCGGCAATGAACACTTACAAGTAAAGATGAATGGACTAAAGGGTAAACTGTGACTCAACTAGCCACACTACAACTTCCACAAGATTCTTCTTTTATTTTTGTTAGCTATTGTTGCTTTATTGTTTGTTTGTTTGGTTTGGTTTTTGGCTTTTATTTTAAGTTTTGTTTGATTTGAGGGCAAGGCTGAATGTGCAGAGGGCTGAAGTGAGGGGAAGGGGAGATAAGTGGAATCTGGATGCAGGATGTAAAATCTACAAAGAATCAATAAAAATATGTCGTCATAGAAGCTGTAGTTTGACACAGGAAGTCACACAGTATGTCCTTTTCTCTATGTATCATTACTTGCCATTGTTCAATGCAGAGACATTGATTGGTCTGGTTTGAAGCCCCTAGTTTCTGCTATATCCTAGAGATTTTTCTTTGTGTAATTTTCTCTGAAACTTTATTTTATTTTGGGGAGTGGTTGCAAGGGCAGAGGGTGGATCCGAACAGACAGTGATACGAGTCAGATTAAGATGCATGATGCGAAAGACACAAAAAATAAAAAGGAAGTTCAAAACAAAACAAAAATAAACAAACAAACAAACAAACAAAAACCTGAACATCGACAACAGTCTTCTGAAACTGAACAAGGTGGCAAATAACTTTTGGGTTTTTTGCCTGTTTGTTTGTTTTGAGACAGGGTTCTCAGCATCTTTGGAACCTGTCCTAGAACTCACTCTGTTGACCAGGCTGGCCTTGAACTCACAGAGATCTGCTTGGGCATCAGACTTGTTAATCTTGGGGAAATAATCAGCGTTCTCCTAAGTGTTTTCCTATGGTTCTTTTGTACTTTGTGGCCTGATAGAAATTTTTCTCATTTCTTACATCACCATTTTTTAATATGCCTGAAAATTTCAGAAGGGGGTAAAAAACAAGAAAGCACTTGAATCAGATCATATTTTTATATTGGGAAACTAACTAGGAATTTGGCAGTTGAAGATGGGAGCCTGGAAATATTTCATTATCTTAATTGCTGTTTTAGTGTTCAGTTTCCCTTTAATTGGATACTCTTTTTTTTTTTTTTTTTTTTTTGAGGCCAGCCACTCCTTAGCCTTTTTTGTTTTAAGACTGTTAAATATTCTCCATGCTTAACATAGAATGGAGAGGATTATACATCCATCCAGATGTAGATGGGGGATACTTTGGAAAGAACGAATAAACCCTCTCCAGTAATCATATTAATGCTATCTTGGATCTATACCATACTATCCTTCTGTAACCTTTACTCAATTTTAATGGATTTTATCATGTTAATGTTAATCTGTAGATGTTTCTTTCCATAAGTTAAATACATGAAAACCGTATCTGCCTTGGACACAGTGAAAATCTGCAGTATATTGAACCCTCAAGTGAATCACTCAGAATGGTCTGTAAGGAACTTTGGAGCCAGAAATGAAGCCCCCTCCTCTTGCCTTCCACCCACATTAGGCCTGTTGCCTTAAACACAGCACAGACGACATTACACTGTTCTGTGTTGTTATTTATGATCTCGTATCAGTCACCAGGTAACTCCAGTGATCCATTGCAAGCATTCCTAATTAAGCTTATAGTCTCTTTTACCTTGAAGTACCGAGTTAATGCCTTTGCCACACTAGTGAGGGTTGATCTAAGGAGAGGACTTGACTGGCCATTGAAAGTAGTCTAGATATTGAGGAATACAAAACCCTTTGGGTCTTTTAATCTGGCATAAAGTGCTTAATTGGATTGAACTATGTACCACTTAATTAACTGATATATTTCAGAAAAATTTTGAAAACCATGTAAAATAAAACTAAAAAGTAAGGCTGGAAATATAGCACAGTGTGTATTTTGTTTCTCTTGATATGTGCAAGGTCCTGGGTTCAGGCTTCTCACCTGGAGAAAGAAAGCAATGTTGGAACAAGAGGAGGGGAGATGCTAACTGTTTAGTGATGGGGGAAGCTCCGTCCCACTCTGGGTCTCATTATTCCCTAGGCATATAGTTGGGCAAGGACAATGTGGGCAAATTTATTTTTCTGTTCTCTCAGCTGTGGGTATCTTTTCCTCCCTCCTGTGGCTTCACTGCAGTTCTGAACTATAATCTGGAATTGAAAACTAAATGTACTCTTCTAAGCTGCTTTGGACAGGATCTGTTATGACAGCAACAGAAATTCAACAGTACAATCTGCATCATTTTCATCTATGTATACCAGATAGCAGGAGGCACATTTAAGAGTGAATATGCTGCATACCGGGTTAGGGTATACTCATTGATATGTTTGGTTTCATTAGGACTTTGTAGTTTTAACGCTTGGTTACATTTCTGAAGAAATCACCAGTTATGACCAGTAAGCCCCACTTAAAGTTGTGTAAAACTGGAGCCAAAGAGCCTCATCTTACAAGTCACCAAGAGCTGCTGTCATTGTCAGTGTGCCTAGCCATCTACACTGTGACCAAACAGTTGCAGCTAGCTGTTGCATACCAAGGTAACACAGGTGGAGTGTTATGATGCTGTCATGTGTGGTGACATATTGTTTATGATTTATTAAAGCTTGCCTGAAGATCCATAATGCAGTCAGCCCCAGGCCATAGAAGCCAGGCATATACATTTAATCCCAGCAGCCAAAAGCCATGAGGTGGTGGCACACAACTTTAATCCTAGGACTCAGGATTAAGAGATAGATGGATTTCTGTGAGTCCAAGGCCACCCAGATCTACACTAGAGTGAATCAGTCTAAAAGCATTATAGCTCACACCTTTAATCCCAGCATCAGGAAGTAGATGAGACAGAAGCAAAATCTCAGTAGATTAATTTGATCTGCAGCCACACTGAGGAGAGGCAGCCATTTGAGAGTTGGTGAAGAGCTCGAGTGTAGATCAGCCCTTTCAATCTCAGGTAGCAGTAAGAGCTAGTAGCCATCTGCTTTGCTTTTCTGAACTTCAGCTAGAAGTTTGAACTTCAGTGTCAGTCTCTGGCACTTTTATTTATTTATGTTACAGTCCTGTGATTGTTTCCAAAAACATGTGCAATATTCATTGCTAAAATGAGTAAAAATGCTATGCTATCTTATTTATAAATCACTATCACAGGGAATATTTACCATGAGAAAATATCAATTACCTGAATAAAGAAATGTTTTCATTAAGCTCAGCATTTAAGCTTTCTGAGAAGAAATCTTTTTTCTTCAAAAAATATTTTTTTCCAAAGAGTTGGCAGCTGGTAACCACTGTGGTTTTCTACTCATTTGCTTTTCTTTTTTCTTTTCCATATTATAATTTTATTTGAATTTCATATTGTAATTGTTGTCACTGTATTTGTTTTGCTTTTCTTACTGGCTAATATATACCTGCATAGTTTCCAATTTTGGTTTCATGTCCCTTGTACTACATCTTACACAAGAGACACATGCCACTTGATAAGATGGACCCCACTCACTGAGCAATGGGCAGGAACCTTGATCACTTGCTTTGTGAAGTTTTTCACTCACTCCAAAACAAAAAAAAAAAAAAATCTTTGACATTTTGTGTTTACTAACATCTTCTACATTCGTTACATATTTAGTGTTCATGGAAAGAGCAGCCACATTAAACTACGTGTTTATAAATGACGAGAAGGTAAGGATAATACAAAAACATTGTTTTCTCTTTCAGGTGCTAACATGCCACTTTAAAAGAAGGATGAGAATACCAATAAATATTTTCTGGAAGTATTTATTATTTTAGCAAACCTTTAATGTCAGTTTTACATTAAATTATATAGCACAGCTTCAGAGAACCATTATGGAAATGATAGAAATGAATTTCCTCCCATCCTTGTTGTCATGGGGTGAAGAGCAGTAGAGTTCTGCCAGTCTACATCACTGCCATACTGGAAATGAATTTCCCCCATCTTCCTAGTTATGGGGTGAAGCGCAGTAGAGCTCCGCCAGCCTACATAACTGCCAGACTGGCTGTGGTTGAGACCCATGGGTGAGCTGAAGCAGAACCTCAGTAGATGGTATTAGTGATTTAGAAGAAACCCTCAGTTGCCCGTTAACCACCCAGCCGTGGGCTGCAGGTACCTTTGACTTTGCTTAAAGATGCTACAACTGAACAGTTTCTGCCTTTAGTTTGGAGAAATAAAATGACTGATGGAAAATCATCTTCTTTGACCTTTTCTCTGAGAAATTATATAGCCTTGTACCACAGGTAAATTGAACTTGAGTGTATTATCCTTTACTAAAGTATTCAAGCAATTATATATTAGTGCCCAAGAAATGATATGCTTCCTAAAACAAGTTAAATGATATAAAATAGGTAATTTGATCCTTTTTGTTTTAAAAATAACTTAATGAATATAAAAAAGGTTTTAAGGCATGCTCAATAAGTTAGTTTTAAGAATATATCCTGGCTATAGCCTCAGAACAAAAAGCAAATTATACATGGAATTTTTCTTGAATAGTATTTCTTTTCATATTTTAGTAGTTTTTTGAGAACTCCGTACAGTGTGTTTTAATAATGTTCCTCCCCCTTCCAGATTGAATAGCCATTGAAATTCCTTTGCACTTGTCTTTTTTTAAATGATTGTTATTTTTAATGTCTTTCTTACTCCTTGATAATAATATCTTCCTGCCCCCTCAACCACATAGATCCTTGATCCTTAAGAGGAGAGCCCATTTAAGACTGAATATTCCAAAGCCTCTTATTTTGTATTAATTGCCATGCAGTGCAAGAAGAAGCATACCTGATGAGTTTCCGTGATGTCCTGAGCTATAAGTGTGGCAATATGTCACTGTGCTCATTTAGCAGAATAGTAGTATTAGGTTTTCTTCTATGGCCTATGATCTATCTAGCCTAACATCCATGATGGGTACCAGGTATGGGTTCTATGTCATGGAACCAGACTTAAATCTGATGTAAACATGCTTGCTTGCTTCCATAGCACTTGTGTGTCACTTTTTTTTTTACTAATTTATAATATGCTCATTTTACTAATGAGCATATCTTGGCCAGGCAGGGTATTTATATGTCTGGCAGGATTCATAGCAGGTGCTACTGATGATTACTTTTCCCCTGCTATTCAGAGAGGACTTTCCTGTGCCAATGACTTCAAGCATACTCCCTGCTTTCTCTTGTATTAGTTTTAGGGTGGCGTGTCTTATTGTGGCCCTTGATGCATTTGGAGGTGGGGTCTATGCAGGGTGAATGATATGTAGAGAGTTTCATTCTTCTATATGTAGCTATCCAGTTTTACCAGAGCCATTTTTTTTTTTCAGATTGCATCTTTTTTCCAATGTGTATTTTTCACTTCTTTGTTAAAATCAGGTGTTCATAGGGAAATTGTATCATTAAAGATTACATGGAAGGGGAAGGGTTGGTAGGGCAAGGTGGAGGAAACATAACTAATATGAATAGACTTTTGAAAAAGCCATATGAAAGCCTAATACTGTAGAAACTTCCTAAAATATATAAATATATAAAGAGAATTTAAATGGAGTTACTGTACGGGATTGGGGATGGTGAATAATAGCCCAACTAAACATTGTATATTACAAAATAGACTCTCCACTACCAGGAATGGGTTATTTCATTTTGAGTTGTTTGTCAGTAAAGCCCTGTAGACTCTCCCCAAACATGATAGCCTATTTTCAAAACTGTTGGTTATTCAAAACTTGATGGTAAGACCCTGTTGCTGAAGACACCACATATTTATGCCATAGAACATGGATAAATCTAGTTTGTATTCAACTATACATCATATCTCTACTGGTTAGCACTCATAGTGAGGGAGGATGCTGTTCAGCTAGTTTTAATATGGGTGATCTCTTCTAAAAAGATGTTTTTCCAGGCATAATGGCACATACCCATAATCTCAGCATCTTCCAAACAGGGGGACAGGAAGATCACGTGTTGGAAGCCAGACTGAAATAGTGAAATCTTTTTTCAAAAACCAAAACAAAATAAATCAAAACATAAAATATACCAAGCAACAAGTCCTTTTAACATCTTCAAATTCAAACTCATTTCCTGATTATAAGCTTCAGAATTTGTGTAGAGTTAAATGCCAATTAACCAACACAGGAGTCTGTACTTGCATATTCTTGGCAAATACTACAACCTGGAATTGAGTAGTAGCCAACTTCTGCTGATTGAATCCAAAGAAAACAATTGATGTTTGAAATTAACAGTAGTCACCACTCACATTTCTCCTAATCTTTTTATAATTCAATGAATCCTCAGAAAGCCACAAACTTAATTTCCAAGGAAATGATGTATTTAAGTTAGTCTGTTAACTACTCTTTTATAAAAAATTAGTTTTTATAATAAAGTTTATTTTATATAAAGTTTTTATAAAAATTAGTGAAACATTGACTCATAGGAAGCCTGTTTTTATCATCTGCCAAAGATTACTGATGTATTGTTTAATTTACTCAGAGATCCTTCTATTCAAACCCGTGATATGGAAGTTTATTCATGAAAAGGTTTTCTTATGATAGAGTTGCATGAAAATATCTTTTTCTGAAAGTGTGTTTTCTTTTAGTTGTTCAGAAGAATAAATATTTTTTTCTTGACTGCTAGAACACTAAGCAATAAGTATGGGATCCAATTGAAATTTCCGTTTTTCTTGAACTTTATCTCCCTCTTTTTTTATGATTTAGAATCTCATAATGTCAATCTTAGCTCTTCTATTATAAATTGTCAACTTTTTTCCAGAAATAGAATCTATGTAATTTACTAATATACGAATGCCAGAAGTTCACTTATTTATTCCTTTTACATTCTTTTCACTGCACTGTGTGATCTCCTCTGGGCCAGGCTGCAGGAGAGATCTATGCAAATGAAGTACATTCTCAGCATCACTGCTGCTTCCTGTTTGATTCCTATTTTGTCCTATCTCTTGGCAGCTACAAAAAGTGTTCTGAGAACACTATCAGATATCAAATAACTGCCTCTTGTTTCCCCTATTACTTGGGTGTCATTTATTTGCATATTTCAAAAATAAGATGTCTCTTAATTATCTCACATAATTAATTATAGCATCAAAGTTTTTAAATGTCCATTTTGTCATGATATAGTTAGAATCATAGATTCCACATTATTGTGATTGATACAAATTTGACATAAACTCTTTATAAATTCTGAGCTCCAATCCTGAAAAGGAAAAAGATCTTGAGAGCCTGGAAGTTTGAAGAGAATACAATGAGTCATAGACAGATGTGACACAGTTTTTTTTTAACAGCATACAAGCCACTATTCAGGAAGACTCTAATAGGCAACCGGGCACACACAGGCAGACTGGCATGGGCAAAAGGGAAGCTACTCACCTCTGACTTGATGGGTATATTCACAAAGAATCACACAATAGTGAGGTCTTGCCACAAATGGTTATCTAACATGTTGTGACACTGATTGCTCCTGACTCCTGAACATCTAGTGTCAGCCCAGCTGCCCATAGCTTATTCATAAGGCCCTGGAAGCCACTGTTAGGGATGTGTTGAGCTGACTCACACGGGATATCAACAAAGGTTCACGTTGCCTAAACCTTAAGTGTCCCTAACAGCCCTCTCTTCTCATCAAGTGTTGGAACTTTCAAAGGTGTCCTGTGGCTTTGATTAACTGCAAAGCACATACCTTTTCTTACACCGAACTTGCTTTTGTGTTAATAGCTATTATCGTTCTATCATTGTAAGCTATGGTGTTTTTTCTTTAACTCCTTCTCCTCACTCTTTACTTTTTCATAGGAAAACGGAGTGATTTCCTTCATAATGGTTTAAAGTGCTTTGGCACTTCACGCTGACATGATAATTTTATACACCTTGACATGACACTTCCTTTATACTGCCCTGGCCGAAGCCATCCATGTGCTTTATTTACCTCTGTTATAGACTTCAGTTCCTACTAGGTCACGAAGAAGCTAGCTACTCATAGGTATGAGTGGGAACTTGTGGCTCCACAGATGTATTTTGTCTAACTTATTACTTAACCTCTTAATTATTCCTCAGATTTCACTGATGTGAGATTTTCAAATAAAGATGAATTTTATCTGTTTGAATCATTTAATTACAGCAAGAAAAAGGCAAGGAGCACATTAATAACATGCTTTAATTAACCCTAAAATTATTTTTTCATTAATGTTTTATCATTGAATAAAGGCTGTTTCTCAAAAACAAATATTGTTTCACCCTCAAGCTGTCTACATCATTTAACATTAAAGCCTACCATGTAGGTTTACTGAGATTTCAAATTTGGTAAAATGCTTTATTCAGGAATTATTTTTCTCCATTTTTTTTATATTTTATTTTTTTCAGTTTGTTGAAATAAAGTAGTGATAAGGTCATGATAATTTAAAAGGCACTGCAGACTTTTTATATGTGCTGAGACAGAAATGGTACCCTGGGTTAAAGGGTCATGAAAGCTAACCCTGCTCTTACCTTTTGAGTTTAGAAACAAGCCTCTCCAGATCCCTGCACTGTAGTTCTTGCACAAGAACTTTTGTTCACAGGGAGCAAGGACCTGAAGCTAGCCATATACTCTTCAGAGAGGAGGAAGATCCAAGTCACTATATGTTGCCTCTTCATTTTCTTGCTGCAATTCTGATACTTATAATGCTTCTATATTGCAACAAGAAGCTGACTAATATGGGTTAAAGCATCTCAGTAAAGTATGTCTGTACTGCAAATATGCTATGCAAAAGTGATGTTTTCTGGTAACAATTTGTACATATTCTTGGTTAATTAACTACATTTTGAAAATGTGAAGCCCATTTTTTCGTGCCCAATCTTGTAATATTAGCTTCTGAGGTAACTAGAGCTGTGCGTTACAACAGCTGTTGGCATTCAGCATCTGCTTATATTCTTTGTTACTTAAGCCTAAACTGCTTCCGCTTCCTTTTTAATGTAGTCTGTGAAATAATATAATGTATAGTTTTAATATTGGGGGAAATCAAAAGAGGATAAGAACTTAGTCCAATGGTGTTCCATTACAAATTTTGGGAATGGATGCTAAGACCCACAGCCAAACATTCGGCTGAGAGGGTCTCCATTGGGTCTCTCTCTCCTCAGAGCTCAGAGAACTCTGGGAACCCAGTGGAAGAAGAATTGTGTGAGTCAGAGGGGTCAAAGGTTTGGAGACCATAGACCAAGGAACCAACTCAGCTGGGCTCATTAGGACTTACACAGACTTGCATGGGTCTGCACTAGATAGGTCCTCTGTGTTATGCCCAGATCGTAGAGTTCCCACAAAACCAACAAGGAGACTAAATCCTGTGTGTAAAAGCAAAGAACATGTATTTATTCAAGCCCACGCCTGGACTTTCCGTCTGTCGTATGCGCTGGTTGAGAGCAGAAAATGCCCAGCCCAGTTGGGGTGGGATTTTTGTCATAGTAGAGGCTGGGGATGAGGGGCTTTTTAGGGTTCAAGACCATGATTGAGTGACATTTGTCTAGGGGTGTCATGGTAAAAGGAGATGGGTGTGTGCTTAGGCTTAGGGACATCAGGTGATCCTATCTACCATGGTCGGAACATTAGGAATTTCCTTTGGAACTTTAGTTACTTTCTCCTTGGATGGCGTCTGTTCCTGGGTGGAGGTGGTCCCCAGCTTGTGGTGTCCCCTGCTGTCAGGTGTTGCTCCAGGGTAAACTGAAACTTCAAGCCTACTTTCTGGCTGGTCTTCACTGCATGGTGGCAGCAGTGTAGCCAAGCGGCAGTGTACCAAGTTGCCCTGGGGCCCACACTCTGCATATATGTTACAGTTATTAGCTAGGTATTTTGGCGGGACTCCTGACAGTGGGGAAGGGATGTCTCTGACCCTTTAGCCTGTTCTATTCCTTCTACTAGGTTGCCTTGCCCAAATTTGATGTGAGGGGTTGTGTCTGCTTGTGTTCCTGTTTGCTTGCAGTCCCTGACAGGCCTGCTCTTTTGTGAGTGGAAGAGGAGTGGAGTGGAACAGGGAGAGAGGGTGTTGTGGAGCATTATTTTAACTGGGTAAACATTTCTTACATTTGTTCTGCTGCCTGTGTTAACCATGCAGAGACACGTTACACTTGTTTGATTAAATAAAATTAACCTGGGGTCAGGAGGTTGAGTCAGCAACTAGCTGACAGGAAGTAGTAGGGAGGAACTGAGTGTAGGGAGGGAATTAAACTAACTGACTTGAGTGGGGGCTGAGCAGAAGGACGGTGTTTTTGTTTTGTTTTTCTGGAAGATGGGAGTAAGGAGAGAAAGTTAGCTACTTGCTATTCAGCCTCTGTGGGCTAGAAGGATTTCACCTCAGCCTTTTAATCCTGACTTCTATACAGGAGCACAGATCTAGACGAAGTTTCCTTTAGTGGCTGTGATAGAGCTGGTACCTGAGAGAACAGCATTCCTGGCTGCTGCCCATGTAACCAAACAGCTGCTGTTAGCTGCGGAGTTGCAGCTGCCAGTTGGAATAACAGTTGCTTAAAGTGCAGCCATTGCATTGAATGCAAAACAAGAGAGAAGGTGAGGGGTAGGGGGATTGGGAGCAGTAGAGGAGGGGAAGCCGAACTGGGGATGTATTGTATAAGGGAAGAATAAATAAAATTAGAAAAAGAAAGTTTCTCGCTAGAAATCACGTCCGAAAAGCAGAAGTGAAGGCTTTCAAAATAATGAGATAAAGGAGTGGTGAAAGTGTGTCTTACCAGTTTGAACTGATACACTAGAAAGTACAAAAAGAAGCAGGAGTCAGGGAGCAGGTCTGTCCCTGCTTCTGCCTGGATTGCACAGTTTCATCTCTCTGTCTTTGGGCATGCCAGGGAAGCATAGCCGAGTTCCAAGCCTGCTCTCTATTGCTGTCTCTCAAGTTAAGAGTCACTGACTGTGCTGCTGTCTCCTAAGAAAACTCTCCTGTTGTGCACCCCAAACCTTGTTTGTATTACAGCCACTTTTGAATTCCTATTCAGTTCCTAGATACATGCATAAAGTCAGAATTCCCAGATACATTGCTCAGGGCACCAATGCCTGTGTGAAAAGAGCAGGAAATGGACTTGAATTCCCGGAGTGTCTGCACATCAAGTGCCATCTCATCCTTGGGCCACGGGTTTCATGTGTCTCCACATTTCTGGTTCAGCAGATGTTTCTATATGGCTGCTATGCTTATGCTTGAGTTGGTTGTCAGGGCTGTTAAGTGAAAAGCATCGTCAGCACACTGCCATGCCCTCAAGAGAGAATGTAATTTGAATTTTATGACAATGTTTGTCATTACTGATATAGGCAAGAGAGTCCCTTGCCTTTTTCTGGCCCACTTGTTTCATACCTCATATTTAAACCATGATGGGTTGTTGATTCTTTTTTTCTTTCTTTTTCTGTTTTTCTGTTTTTTTCTGGTCTTTTGAGTTAGAATTTTCTGTGTAACAGCTCCAACCATCTTGGAACTCACTTTGTAGACCAGGCTGGCCTGGAACTCAGAGATCCACTTACCTCTGCCTCTCAAGTGCTCTGATTAAAAGTGGGCACCACCACACCCAGCTAGGTTACTGATTCTTAAAAAATGGTATGCTTGTTTAGGTTTTTAATCAATAAGTATAAGATGGGGCACATGGTAACTGAATATGTTTGCTTCTGTGATCCTTGGGGTGGTGTAATAAGAACACTGGGGTATAAATAGAAAACTCCAGAACCCAGTACAAGCACAAAGCATGTTCCACCAGAAGCCTATTACAAAGTTTGCAGCATTGTTCATCAGGGTGTTCCAGTAACTTTCTTCATCCATTCTTTTCCTCATTTTCTATTTGGGATGCACCTGTTATCTGAAATTGCCTGGGTTCAGGATACCCAGTGTATCTCAGGAGCTATGTGGGTTTCCCTCCATGTATCTAAACCAGAGAGCGCTTTGAGCCAGGCTGCTTCCAGTGTTCACAGCTACAGAATTAACAAGTTCATTATGTAACGCCTCTTCACCGCCAGTTTTTGACTGTACTGCTAGCACCAGAAATGTACTCTCTAAGCAAACTACAAGTATATACAGACTGAACCATAGCCATCGTGCTGCATGTTAGACCTTAGAACTAAGTAATATACAAATGTGAGCAAGTCATTTCAAGTTTATCATGCCCACATGTGTGTTTTTTATGATATAGAACTGTAATGAAGCTACTTGTAACTCCTTAGGATCATTACCTAGTGAAGGAAACATTCGTGTGATTTCTGTAGTCCCTATTGACTGCACCTGTGAATGACATTCTTTATCTGGGGGTGGGGGGGGTAGTATATACTGGTATATACCCATGACTATACCTGGAAATGGCTTTCTGTAGATGGCGGGGGGGGGGGGTGGGGGCTAATTGCAGTCGTACCTTAAGGGCTGCTATTTGTTTACTGGTGGCATTTTCTTTTGTTGATTTATTTACAGCATTTTATCTTAAACATCTTATTCAGAACCAGAAATATTTGATGATAGAATTGAAGCATTGTAGAGAACAATAGGATATGTAGATATCTTTTAAAGGATTCTTTCACCAGCACTGAAAGCCTGGCCATGTACTTACTGTTTATATTCTGCTTAGCTTTCCTTTCCACATATTTTATATATTTAGAATAATAGTGTCTGTGGCCTTGTCACATTGGTGTCTTTTATTTAGTAATTACCACATAACATTGTTATGTGTCTTTTCATTGTCTAAAAACCAACTTCTTTTTCCTCCTATTACCCCATTGTATAAAGTTACCAATTTATTAATCCTACATATGTAGGGCAATTGAATGCTATGATAGAACAGCTATAAATATCACTGTGCAGGTTTTGTGAGTGTGTGCGAGTTTTGGATTCATTGTAATATTAACTAAGGAGAACAGTTTCTAGATAACATAGGAAGAGTGTGTATGTTTGCTTTTGTAAGATCCCGTAAGACCATCCCCAAGACACTCTTACCACTGTTTCCTCACCATCACTGAGTGTGGCCTCACTCTGCACCATATCCTTTCTGGCACATGTAGTGTCACTGTTGGTTGTTTTTTATTTTTCTTTTATTTAATATTTTGGTTTTGTTTTAACAGATCTTTAGTAGTTTAATAGTATCTTACAGGCATTTCACTTTGCAGTTTGTTTTGATGACATACTGCGTAAAGCATCTTTTCTTATACTTCTTTATATAAGATACATGATATTTTAATTAATATATTCATAGCTACAGGATTACTACTAGTAAGTTCATTAATATAACTATTTACTCAGTAGATTTTTAACTGTCATAAGAGTCCCTGAAATAATTTTTTAAAGCAAATTCTAAGTATCAAATATAGACAGAACCGTAGTCAACATACTGCACATTTGGTCCCTGAAGTTGTTAACTACAGTGTAATACCCTCTGATCAGCAGCTCTCCATTTCGCCTGCCCAACCCAGTAGCTCTCTGTCTCTCATCTCTCGCCTTCTATGTGTTCATCTTTCTTAGATTACACACATGTCTTTGGCTTATTTTGCTATCATGAAAGTCCTCCAAATTTATCTATGTTACTGCAAATGGCAGGGCATTTTCTCCTAAGGCTGAATAATATTCTGTTGGGTGGTTTCCAGGAATTAGAAGAGATAAGTCGATGGCACATAAGGGATTTTTTTTCTTTTAAGGCAACAGAGTGATTATGTGTGGTAGTTTATTAGTTTTTATGAGTAATTATGTCCTTATCAAAATTCTTCCACTGTGCAAGAGCAAGAACCAACCCTGGTGTCAGATGTGGACACAGACAAATGTCATTGTAAATGTCTCAGTTGTACTGTGGGCCTGCCCACTGTGGGTTGCTCACAGTGGGAGAAGCTCTAGATAGGCAAGACATGAGGATACACTTGCCTGCATCATGCTTTCTGCTCAATTTTACTAAAAAGCATTAAAAATCTTACTCTAAAATATAAAATGTATAAATGAATAATGCAACATACCATTTACTATCAAGAAATCAAGCACCTGGAAGGGACTAGAATAAAAGGATAGATCTCAGATCTTTGTTAGCACATATATTTTGATCTATTGACTAGTTTTGAGTTAGAGGAGGGAAGAATATGGTGTTAATTTGGCATTAACTACCAGCTCTTTACTACTCACTCTACTTAATTGTAATAAATTCGTAGCAAGTAAGGACAGTCCTTTAAGAGGTATGAAAATGTAGTTCTGAGAAGTTAGAATGTTTGCTATATTTCATGAGCTAGAAATAGGGAGGAAAGATTGCAAAACTGTCTGCCTCTCACTATGCCCAGTGGCCACCAGCTGCCTCAATCATGAATATGAGGAGTAATGAGAAAATGGAACTATATCGAGATGGTTGGTGGAAATCCAGTTGTATAATAAATGAAGTTCAGTTTCCGTTTCCCACCTCGAAGGGCATATTGGAGAAGCAGACATTCCTAACTTTTGTCATCACAGAACAAGGCTATTTCTCATCTTTTCTCTGAAAGGGAAGTGCATGCAGAAAAAAATATGTGCACCTCCCTACCTCCTCCTTTGCTCCTTCCAGCTCAGGAGGATCTACTTCCCTGATAGTTGAGTTCTGAAAAAGAAAGGATTGTGTCCTAGTCACCTTTGTGTCTTGTGGTTGGATACATGCTGTTTGTCTGCTTGATAAGCTTTCATGTCAGTGTCTCCTCTGAGACCGTGCTGGTAGCTATCTGCCTCAAGCATGTCCAATGCCATTAGAAGGCTCACTATGTTCATATTTATAAACCTAATTCTCCAGTCTGTTTTATTAGTAATCAGCCTGACATTCTGATCTTCAGTTTTCTCCATATCTCAGTTGGTATCAGACTAGAAGAATGCAATTTTTATTTTCTGGACTCAGAAACAGGTAGGATAAAGTCTGGGTGATCAATGTGGTAAAATATGTATGCCAGGATAATTATCATTAAAGATATTATTGTAATAGTCTCCCCTCAACCCCCAGTGGTGAAGTCACTGGGAATATATTTTAAGGAAAGTGAATGGGGAATATTTATAAAGGGCCAGTAGCTTATAAAAAAGGAAAATATTCAGGTATGGTTGCTTTTTCTGCTTGGATAGCATCAAGCCCGTGGAGCCAGCCTTAATGTCTGCTCCCTACAGAGCTATACTTAGGAAGTTTCATTACTTTACATTCCTTTTGGTCCAGGTCAGCAGCTGTCTTACAAGTTTGTTTTCTGTTATGTGCAAGTTGGGAACAAGGCATCCAATTACTTCATTCTTTACATGACTTGTAGCATTTAGCCTTTCACTGGGATTTTTGGTGTTTTTATCCACCCCCCCACTAATATATAAGTGTTGTGAAGAGCTGTATCTTCCTGAGCAGAACACTATGGCTGTCGAATTTTCTTGGTGGCAATATCTGGCAGATACTGTGTCTGGCAGCCTCCAGGAACCCCAGGTAGGCTGTCTGCCTGTGTAGTATCAAGAATGCCTGAAGTTCTCAGGTGGACTGTTAATCTCTTATATTCTTAGTCAGGTTTAGGTGTCATATCCATTTCTTGGGCTCATTCAAATCCAAAGCATTTAGCATTTATTCATTGAGTTTTTTGTTCTTATAGTTTGTTTTGTTTTACTTCAAGTAAACAATTGTACAACTGAACAATGCTTTAGGACTTGCTTGTCAATTCTGAATGTATTGTATGAAAATGGGACCCTTAATTAAAGTAAAACAATTACTAAAATAACACCACCATGCTGTGAAAATTCTTTAACCATTTGCCAAGACAAAACATTTAGGAGCCATTCTAGATTGTTCTCAGATATCTTTTATCTGAACTATAGGTCTGTGCAAGTATCCAAAGACATATTCCTGCATCTGACTTTCTTGGACATTTCTGTCAGTATGCAGTTAGAACCTGAAAGTTTTCTTCTTTGTGTAAATTGCTACAAATTATAAGCACCTCACTGACCTCCTTCCATCTCTTCTTCCCCTTGTGTTCCATTCAAACTGCTTTCCTCAGAGTGAGAAGGATCTTTTAAAATGTCAACTGGATCACAACGGGATCATGTCAGTGTTCTTCAACTTTCTCTTATTGGGATTTATCATATTCCTTAACAATTCACTGACCAGGCCTTTGGATAACTCTGTAACCTTGTGTCCTGCATACTCCCCCATCCTTACCCTATTTTAGCTACATTGTTTCTCAAACAAGTCAGAGTAATCCATATTTCATGGCTTTTGAACTTTCTCTTCCTTCTGCTTGGAGTAATCTCTAACAACAAATGTTTACTGAGTTTCTGCTATGCACCAGGGACTTGAACTTTCAACAAGACAAACTTTCTGTCCTCAGGAAACATTCATGTACAAGAAGGACTCAAAAAGCAAACCAGTGTCAGATGATGGTGAGCCAGGACAAGAACAGAGAATAATGAGTATCAAGTGTGCTGTTTAAAGGAAACTGTTCAGGCAATGCCTGACCAAGGAGCTCTCAAGCCTCCAGAAAATCAAAGGTTTTTTTTTTTTTTTTTAGAGCAGTGTGTGGGAAACATATTCCAAGACTGTAGGAACTTCAAGTACAGCAACATGGAGGTTTTAGCTCATGGGTTTTCCAGGGAAAGCAAGAGTAATGTGTCTGGAATGTGTAAGGAAGGTGAGGAGGTAGGAAGCCGTGGTGCAGGGCCAGCCTATGAGGATGCTGTAGGACATTAATAATTTCATCTCATAAGCTTAAAACAAAACAAAAGACCCCTAGAGGCTTGATGATTGAGGTGGCATGTTCTGACTTCTACTTACAGAGAACATTCCTTGTTCTTGTTTTGAGATAGGCTCAATTGGAGAGATTGTGGAAGCAGGAAAGTAATGAGGTATCCTTATTGCACAGACAAGAGAGAGATAATAGTGTGAAGTTGTAAAATCCCAGACCTGTTTCAAAAGGAAAATGGTACTATATAAGGTTACTGATAGAACCATGTGGTAATGAGAGAAAGGAAGCCACTCTAAGCAGTTTTATCCTGAGTGACAGGTAAATCTGTTATGGTCATTATTACAGGTACAGATTTTTACAGTGTGAAGCATATGTATTATTTGTTACAGATTTTTCCAAGATAGAAATTTAAATCTGATGTGGTGAGGATGACTTGTCTCTGTGGCATAATTTCCATAGCTTTAGTTGGGAAGACTTGAAGCCCCATATTGATTTGGCCCTGAGAGACTAGAATAACCAAGTGCTCTAGAATTTATGCCCATGACTAGCAGCTGAGTTTTACAGGGCTCCTTTGCTGTCACACTTGCACGTGGATTTTCCAGGTGATCTCTCTGTACAAGCTAATTTGGGATTTCACACAATACAATAGATAATAGATTCCAAGAGTGACTCAAAAGAGGCTTGTGGTACAGTTTCATGATCTAATCTTATAAATTGCATACCATCATTTCCATATTAATCTTTTGTTGAATGAATTAGTCATAGAATTCCATCCAGATTCAAGTGAGAGAAGACAATCATACTATCACTTGATGAGAGACATGTCAAGTTCATAGTCTAAGAAGAGCACACGAGGTTGGAAATATTGTGGCATTCCTCCTTGGAATCTGTAATAGAAAGGAAGGCTGTGGGAGTAGCAGGTGTGTTTAGGGTGTGTGGAATTAAGGATTTAATTATAGAGATGTTTCTTTTATGAAATCTATTATACCACTTACTGGAGATGTCAGATTTGTATTTGGACATGTGAGTTTTATAAGATATATATATATACATACATACATACATACATATCTATTCTCAGGTATTGGTCAACTTACATGCTTGGCCATGAATGAGGCATTGAGGGAGAGAAGGGGGTTCCAAAGGAGGAGTCTTGGAACACTTTTCTCCTACCGAGGAACAGGAGAAGAAACTAGCCATTGGGACAGATATAAATTGGAAAAGTCAAGTGAATCTAGAAACCACAAGAAGAAAGTCCTTACTTTGGGAACAATATCCTGGATAAAATGCTGCTGAATGGTGTACAGAGAATTAAATCTGCCATTGTGGAGGTTAGTGATGAGCTTGACTAGGTATTTCCTTGAGTGATGATGTGAAAACCAGTTTTGTGTTGGTTCAAAACAAATGGGGGAAGAATAGTCTCAGAGTACACATGTGAGACATGTGTGAGATGACTTTTAGAAGATCCCTTCCTTCCTTTCTTCTTTCCTTCCTTCCTTCCTTCCTTCCTTCCTTCCTTCCTTCCTTCCTTCCTTCCTTTTTAGACTAAGAGTTTATTTACCTACCAGGAGAAAGAAAAAGAAAGAGTAAAATTAATGATACTGGGGACCCTCCAGGAATAAAACCATTGAGCAATCAGAAAGAGATGGATGGCTTAGGATATAAACTGGTAAAGTGCTTGCCATACAAGCATAAGAACTCAGATTGGATCCCCAGAACCTACATTAAAAAGCCTGTTGTCATGGCCTGTGCTTGTAATCCTGGTATTTGGAAAAAGAAAACATGCCAATCTATGGAGCTTGCCGGTCAGCCAGTGTAGCCTATGCAGTGGAGTTGACGTCTCAAAACAAAGGAGGTGGTACTTGGGGAGTATTGCCTCAGGTTGAGCAAATAAATACTTGTACCCACACACATGAACATGTATACACATGCTCACCACACACACATATGCATATATGCATACACACATACCTGCACATGGACACACACACAAAGTCATGTGTTATATATTTTGCCTGATTGTCTTCCTTGTCATATTCATATTTGTATTCACATATCTATTACTCAAAAGCCCATCCCTCATTACTCATGGGAAAGCTCCTAACCTCATAATCTGTTCCTGTTCTTCCTGCCCCTCTACCATTATCATATATTTATTTATTGGTTTTCTCTCATCCCATCAGAATTGGAAGAGAATGAAAGCAGGAATTTTAATCATCTATCCTAGCACCTCAGTGTATGCAGGGTAAGCAGAGACTCCCCTCTTTGTAAATAAATAGGATAGTGTCCATTTATGTGGGAATGTTTCAGTCTTGCCTTAGCTCTTGTCATGGCTTGAATGCAAAAATGTTCCTAATAGTTCATGTGTACAAAGTATGGTCTCCAGCCTGTGATGCTATTTTGAGGTGGTGGGGCTTTTTACAACTTGGGGTCTAAAAAAATTAATTTAGAACATTGGAGACATTCTCTTGAATGAGATATTGGGACCATGGTTCCTTCCTGTCTCTGCTCGCTTCCTGGCCACCATGAAGAAAGCAGACCTACTTCTTCCACCATGTGCTGACTGCCAGGCTTTGTTGCATGTCACAGGGTCCAGGTGATAGCAAGAGGTGACGACCGTGAATGACGATTCTGAATCAGGGAGTTACAATACTGTTTCCTCCCTTGTGATGCTTACTCTGGGTTATTTTTCTTCACTTCAGAAAGTTGACTTAAGTAGCACATTTTAAATTATTTTCAAAATCCAAGCTAAACAAACGTAACTTTGGCATCACATTTAAATCCAGACACCATCTTGAAAATTCTGAGGATTAGATGAGAACTTCATGTGAAAACAATTGGGGTAATGGTATAGCCACTCTTTATTACTAACTTAGTTGTTGGCAGCTTGATGATTTATGAAAATGGGTCCTCATCTGACTTCTGAGATAAAGCGTTGGTATAAATCATCTGTGTGTGTGCTCTTGCCCACACTTCGTTGTTCACAGCAAATTGCAGTCTAGTTCTACTCAGGAAATAGAGCTGACAATGAAGACATGGAAAAACGTGAGGTTCCATACACTATCTCACCCTATTAGGAAAATGTGCATAATGACATGTTGACACTTCACGGAGAGCATCTTGAAACATGAATCAAGGTCTGCAAAGCACTGTTAAATCCTTAGATGAAAGGCACATCATGGTTATACATGGTAACTATGACAGATGGAAACATTCACTCCATTTCCCACTTCTTATTGATTTGTCATGACAGATAATTTTGTCTTGTCGTATGAATCTATTGTTTTCTTGTTCTTTGATTTAGGGTAAGAACATAATTTAACAGCAGAAAAAAAAACATTATTGTGTACTTACCCTCTGGATCCTACGATCTTTTATTTGATGGGCATGCCAGGTTCAACTACTGACTTACAAAAAGCTGTATTATTTTTCATTATGTTATGATTTTGGCTTTCAGGGTTATGGAGAAATGCATGATTAAAAGGAAGGCTGCAAGTTAATTCCCAACATGCCCTTTGGCAGCTTTTTCATTTCACTTAGAGGTGGGAGCAGGTGGTGTCATTTAGAATTAAATACATCATGTCTCAGTTGGCAGGAAAACAGCATTCTGTGGTGAAATATCCCTGAAATGAATCTCATTAATTGTTCACCAATTTGTGGTAATGTTATTTATATTTGCATACTGTTATATAATACAGCAAGGCATCATATATTTAGATTGTGCTTGGTGTTAAGTTCAGCTATATACAGTGAAAGTCCTTTGGTATAACACTCCAAACGGCTGCTTTGTGAGTGTCAATCCATCTTCTCCAGCAGCCCCCAAACAGTCATTTTATTCCTTCCATTTTCCAGTGAAGTGATAGCAATTTCACAAAACCGTGGCCCAGCTTAAGTCCACACTATTTTTAGCATCTTTACTCTGTGAAAAGATAGAATAGATCCTATTTGAACTCTCATGTGTTTTCAGAGGCTTAATACTCCTGCAAATTACAGTGTTTTTCTAGCATTTAAATGTCTGTAAATGTCAAAGAGTAACTGAAAAACTAAATCCATCTGATGTTTTCTATAGAAAGATGTATATTTAGAATTAAGCAATCATGTATTATATTGGACATGATTTATTAAAAAATAATTCTAAGAATATTTGACTGAACTTACTTTTCTTTTATGAAGTGATTTCATGGCATATTTGAGAAAGTGAAAAATTCTGTTAGGTAAAAACACTTAGTTATATCTAATTTAAGATATGGTGACTAGGTAAGTATCCTTTTCTCAAATTCATTTTTTTTTATTTATTAAAGGACTTGCCTTCATTTATTAGAGTCCATGTTCTAACTGGCTTATGGACATGGTAAAAATTTTATAATACTAATCCGTTTGGGAATGTGAATAAATGAATTCTAGAGACCGCATAGCTTCATAAGGAGGGTATTTCTTTGACTTCCAGTTCTGGAGGTTCAAGAGCCACATCTGGTAGTGATGGTCTTCCTGTTGACAGCGTCCCTGGACAAAGACATCACAAGACAAGAGTTGTGGATCATGCATGCCTCTTTAGCTCTCTATGTTTCCTTGTATAAAGGTACCATGATGCAACGCCTGCTAAGTTCCATCTACTTCACCTATCACTAGTGGCTTCCCAGAAATCCCTCCCTCCAAACATGGTCTGATTAGATTTCCAACCTCCTAATAATTAAAAATGGGGATTAAATTTCAAATACTCTACTGAAGCTTTGAATCCTTGGAGAATTTATAAGCCACATCTAAGCACAGAACACAGTGTGTGCAGTAGCCTTTCTCCTTCAAAGAAGCTGATGTCTCTTCAAAGCACTGAATTCAAACATAAGAAAAAAGGAAAAACAAATTTCAAAGTACAGGGGACAAATTATATGAACAGGAAATAAATGTTATAGATTTGAGCTCCTCAGATGTTTTATTGAAGCATTTTTATGTTTCCTAGTATATTTTACTTATAGTCAGTACATAGCCTACAAAGCATTCAGGATCCCAATAATACAATAGAGCCCCTCTGACTGGCACCTCTTGTATGAACAAAGACATTGTGGGTGTTGCAAGGTCGTATCTTTAGGAAGACACCTGCACTAGAAGATGGAAAACTAGTGATCCCTTCTTACAGTCCTTCCTCAATGTGTAATCTTAATTAAGTTACTTCCTGTCTGACTGGCTAATATTAAAATGATGAGCTATATGAAAAATCTAATGCCTTAGGATCCCAGTTTCATTCTCCTATTTGATGGTCTAATGCTAATACTGCAATAGATCTCTGGGATCCAACCACACTGAAGGCAAAACTAATATGTCACAAGTTAACTGGAATCACTTGTAAGACTAGCCACATGGATGCTAAATCACTACTAACAGAGTTGTAAACACTTAACAAGAGGATATATTATTCAAAAGAAGTAGCAGAGTGTGGTGGCTCATGCATGTAATACCAACACTTGAGTAACTGAATGAAGCATGGACTGTTATGAGTTCAAGGCTAGTCTGGACTACTTAGTGAATTCTGGGATAATGGGGGATACAGAGTGAGACCCTGACTAAAAATATAAAATCAATTCATTGAAAATAAATTGGTGCTATATGAAAGATCATATGCATTCAAACTATTAATAAAGCAACTGGCCTAATTTCAGTGTTTATTTTCAGGCAGGACTGATCCTTATAACTGCTTCTACCATTTGCAATAATTTAAACATCAAGCTTACATGAATCTGTTTCCTGGAAAGAATATGTTATGAAACTAATAACAAATAACATTTTTTCTTATTTAAAAGTAATCTTGAATATCATGTTTTAGACAACATTTTACAAATGTGTTTAACACCTTTTTTTAAAAAAAATAGGTGAAGGTTACTTCTTGAAGGAAGGCAGGCAGGAAGGAAGAAAGAAAGAAAGAAAGAAAGAAAGGAAGGAAGGAAGGAAGAAATGACTGTAGCCTGGATATAAACACAGTTTAATAGAAGCTAGTTAGCAAAGGCAAGCATACATTCCAGAGAGAGTTTGTTGTGGGTCTGACTTTACAAGCCATTGGGTTTTGCATCGTGGAGTCTTAAGATATTTTAATGAATATTTATGCGATGAATGGAATATTCATGAGCCAAGGTGCCCATTTTCTCCACCCAAATTATGGTGGACCCACTCAGCCGTTTAGGCTATTTCTTCCTCTTGGAAAGCCCACAAAGAGGAAGCCAAACACCACAAGGCAAAACACTGTAATGTACTGTATTCTTTTGAATGTGCAACTGTGGCAATGTGCCTTGGCACTCTGGTTTTTTACTATAGTGTGGCCTGACTGCGACTTCATGAATATTTAACCACAAAGAGGTATTCAGTTATGCAAATAGCTACCAATAGCTTTAGTTTCCCTTATGCCTAATTTCTTATGCACATAATCCAAATTTTGAAGTATTATTACTGATGTTCTTTGAATGTGTTCTTCCAAATCATGTGTTAGAAACTTAATTACTGGCAGAAGAAGTGGATAAGAGCACAATCTGCTCTTTCAGAGGACTGGAGTTCAGTTCCCAGCCCCCTTATTGGAGAAAGAGCTCCCAACTGCCTGTAATCCACATCCAGGGGATATGATGACCTCCTCTGGTCTAAGTGTATACCTTCATTAACATACATTATAGACACCTACATGAATAACTTAAAAAATGGGAATGGTGGTGATACACACCTTTAATCCCAGCACTTGGGAGGCAGAGATAGGCAGATCTCTGAGTTCAGGTCTACAGAGTGAGTTCCAGGACAGCCAGGGCTACACAGAGAAACTCTATCATGACAAACCAAAAGCAAACCAAAAACAAAAACCTTAATCCCAAGTACGACTGTGTTGAGAGGGAGCTCTGAACAAAGTGAATTAGTGGGTTAGTAATAAGGGCTGTACAGCTGACAGAAAGATGGAGATCTGAGGGAAAACCATCACCTTCAAATTGAATGCAATGATACCATTCAACCAAAGCCAAACTCCAAGACAAGGAAGGCATCCCACCTGACTAGGAGCAACTGCTTTTGGAAGGCAAACACCTAGAGGGTCACTATACTCTTCAACATCGAGAGAGTATCCCCTGAATTTGGAGCCTTAGGTGGCATCATAGAACCTTTTCTCTACCAGTTCACCCGAATTACCATGTAGTTAGATGATCTGCTACACCTGGTGCCATCCAGTGTCCCAAGAATTGCAGTAACAGAAATAACCTGTAACCCCAAGAAAGTTTATTCACATTTGAGAGGAAAGGGACACATAGACTTGGAGCCCTTCAAGATGATCAGACCCTAAGGGTGTTGTTCACTTGTACAAAGTACTGTCATTGTTCTTGGAATAGATTCATTATCTTGAGATATAGGATTCATCATAAAAGAGTGAGTTTTCCTCCTCTTGGTCATCTGCAGTGAGATGATTCACCAACAGGGCCTTTGAGAGAGATCAGCCTTGTGGTCTCTCTCTTGATAGTCTTAATCAATAATAAAAAAGTATGTTCATTACAAATTATCTGGTCTGTGATATAGATATGCCATCATAGAATGGAATAAGTCAGTGACTCTATTTTACAAGAAATTTACTTTTGAAGTTACATCCACAATATTTAACAGTGCCACCCTAGAGCACCAGCTGTCAGTGCCAGTGATAACAGGGCTCTAAACACAGTGTTTCAAGTCTGGTTGCTGAGCTCAACCCATAACAAGCTAGTTATTTTGAATCTCTGTGAATGGACCCAGCTATTGCTATTTCTAGAAGTTTTCCAAATGATGTCATTTAAGACCACTGTGACTGGAGGCCTTGTGGAAGGATTTTCTTATACTCTAGAACAATAATAAACTTTTAAAGCATTTCAAACTAGGATAAGAGGTGATCAGATTTACATTTTTAAAAGATTCTGGTGAAAGCCCAGGAAACATCAGAGAGAAATAAAGTAGATGTGAGTGCTGGCAGACCTTTGAAGCTACTTGGGCTGCAGCCCAGTTCACAGATGATGGCTTCTTGCTAGATGGAAGTGGAATCAAGAGTTATGTACAATAAGAAGGGTTTTGATTACAGATTGAATGTGGAGAGGAGAAAGGAAGTGCTTGTTGTTTGGTGTGATGGAGGATAATGTCAGAGGAGGCAAGGATTAAAAAACCTTCAAAAAGTTGAACACAGGCAAGAGTGTTTTCTGTGTTATAAGTTTGAGACCACAGTATCCAGATATGTGAAAAGTAAATATGTAAAAGTAAATAAAAATGTCCACTTTTGATAGAAACCATAGGTTTAACTATCAAGTATGGTACTCTTTAATAGCAACTCTGGAGTAACTCAAAAATTGCACCCATGAAAGGAATTTGACTTTAATTCTTGTTTCCTAGAAAAATGTCTCTCAAAGGTAAAGCAAACTAGAGAGAAATGCTTTCATTATTGGGTTTGTGACTCACTGTAATCTTTCTGAAGAAAATATTTGCTAAGTCAACAAAAGCTTACAGAGTGAGTAGTGAATGGTGAGTAGTGTTTGAGTGGTGAGAAGGGTTTCTGAGTGGTGAGTAGGGTTTCTGAGTGCTGAATAGTGTTTCTGAGTGGTGAGAAGGATTTCTGAATGGTGAGTAATATTTCTGAGTGGTGAGTAGGGAGTAGGGTTTCTGAGTGGTGAGTAGGATTTCTGAGTGGTGAGTAATGTTTCTGAGTGGTGAGTAGAGTTTCTGAGCGGTGAGTAGTGTTTCTGAATGGTCAGAAGTGTTTCTGAGTGGTGAGAAGGGTTTCTGAATGGTGAGTAATATTTCTGAGTGGTGAGTAGGGTTTCTGAGTGGTGAGTAGGGTTTCTGAGTGGTGAGTAGAGTTTCTGAGTGGTGAGTAGGATTTCTGAATGTAAATGGCTATATTGAACTTAGGGGCTTGCTGGGCCAATACCTCTTTTGTGTGCGGAGAGTGAAAGTCCAGAGTGGAGGCCTGGGCTGAGCCTGACTCTTTAAGTCTGTGTGAATATATGAAGACCCCATCTCAGCAAAGACCTTGTTTCTCACTGTTTGTACAAATTGTGCCATTTCTTAAGATTCTATATTTTCATCCTCTTGTTCAGTTAAAAATACAATTTCACATGGAATCATCCCTCTTTAATTATTTCAGTTTCCTCATTTCATGGCACGTAATACAGTAAAATCCTTTCCTCAAGTGCTGTGAGTTCTTTTGAAGAGGAATATCTACATACAGGAGTAGTGGTTCTTGTACAAATTAGTTCCATTTATCTTACTCATGGACTTTCAACATGTGACCATTCGCTGTCATTTACTGACATGATATGTTTCAATTGTAATAGTGGGGACATCTGAGCATTCTCCTAAGAAAATGATTGCTGAAGTTGCAAATTAAGCCCCAGCCTGGTAACTTCAGACAAGACAATTATTTTGCTGACCTTCTGTTTCTCATCATAATTGAGGGTGATGGTATGTCTCTGACAAAGCTCCTATAAAATTGAAGACAGGCATTGGTTTTACTCAACTTTAATTTCTAGTAGAAGGTACAGGGCTCGAAAACCACAAAACCTAGCTTATTAGTATGTTATATCTTTCCCTATTTGGTGGCTCTTGATAGCTGAGTTTAAACTAGTTAGATTCACAGGAAATCACAAAGAGCCTTATCATAGACCCCCTCCTGGATTTATTGTTCCAGCTTCCAAACTCAGTATATCCAAGACCTCTTATGTATGGCCCATATCATCTCAGGAAAAAAAAAAATTCACACTTACCCTTTATTTATTCTTCTTCTGTTATCTCAGCCTATGCACTGAAATTTATTCACTGAATTATTTCCTATGCCTTTAGGTTTGGCACCCTTTCTAAACCTGCATTTTTAGATGCCTCCTTATCTTCCTGTAATTCCTTTCATTTGCACTTCCTCAGTGTTATTTCAAGGAGGCAGAGACTCTCCATCCTGTTGAAAATTCTGCCTATCCATTTCCTCTATTAAAGCCAAACTATAGTTTTATTTACAGCACAAGATGCCAATAAACTCAAAGCGAAGCTGAGCCGAAGCACCTATGGTTTAAGGTAGATTGTATGGTTACCCTTGGCTGAGCAGTGTATAGTGTGTACATGTGAAGTGTTGGCCTAAATTTTGAGCTAGTGTTGGTGTAAACACAACTATCATAGTCCCAGGCACTGATGTAAACAAGGCCTAAAGAGTATCTGTGTCCAGTGATCTTCCAGAACATCCAGAACCTGTTTTTAAGGTTTGAAAAGGACAAATATGTTCATGCAGTTCCAATGATTAGCATTATATTACATTTGAGGATAGCCCATATTTTCAGAAAAAAATGACTGCCAAACTGGCTCTGCTAAGATAAGCCCTCCCAAAGCTTTTAGAATTGTGTAGCAATGAGTCATGGCCAGTTTGTCAACACTCTGGAACAGGACTGCATTGATTCCCTTGGCCAGTCTTCCTGAGGTTTAGACTTATCTTCTAATTTCTTATTAAAGCTATAAGTGAAATGAATATTTCAGAATCTTTTTGTTGTTGTTGTTGTTGTTTTTGTTTTTTGAGATAAGGTTTCTCTGTATTGTTTTTGAGCTTATCCTGACACTCATTCTATTGACCAGGCTGGGCCATAACTCACAGAGATCTGCCTGCCTCTGCCTCCTAAGTGCTGGGATTAAAGACATGTGCCACCGACGCCCGGGAATATTTCAGAATCTTATGGCTCACAGGTACCGAGAAGTCAGGTTAAAACAAGCTGGAAAGGAATACAGAGTCCACACCCTGGCTGAAAAACGTGAGCCAAGTATGGACTCTGCTGACTCAGCTCCTCACTAAATTAATTCTTGAGTCTCATTCCTTACTCTCACCACTAGGATGGGAAAGATTTAGGGTAACAAGCTACTCTCCTGTTTCATATTCAAGAGAAGACTTAGTTAATGGATTGAAGTGATCATTCTTATCTACTGGAAAGGAGAATTTGATTTCTGTTGCCTATTAATTTTTCAAAGAATTTTAAGGACTATATAGCATATTACCTTAGGTACATAATTATAATGAAACTTTATATGTACTTTCTGTTATTAAAATAGGTATAATTAGGTAGGCTGGCTTCCCTTGTAATTATATCTTTAAATTTTTATTTCTAGCACAGACTATTATTAATATTTTATGTGAATCTGTTTTATTTTGGATGAAGATTTTTGACAATTCATAACATGTTGTCAGATAAGTTCCATTTATATCTTGCCTAAATTATATTTGAATGTAGGAAAGTGAATATTTTAGTCCATTTGGGGAAAGTATTCTGTGCCATTGTCTTGTATAAAATATAAAATATCTATTTTAGAAATGCTATAGTGAATCCATATTAAATAGATATTTATATTATTAATAACCAAGTAATTTTATTATATAAATTGTTACTATTAAATAAATGTAGCCCTTTTGAAATCAGCCTATGTTGCATGTTTAAAAGATAGTATCATTTATTTCTTTAAAATTTTTGAAAAATGTAGAACTATAGAATTTATATTTGTAATATGTAGAATGAAACACATTTTACTACATCAAAGGTTTTTGCTCAATATGCCTAATATACATATTTTCTACATATTATTAACGGAAAAATAGTAGCAGACTTAACTGCCAACTTAATAAATGAACGAAATTTTAAAGGCCAGAGAAATAAATGACCATTGAAAGTTTATCTATTTTTTTGACTTGGTTACATTAATGTCAAGCATGGAATATAACCTACCTACTTGGTGACAGTGAGTTTTTATAAAATCATGAGTAATTATGGGTAAGTTTTTCAGGATTAACAAAGGCAACACTAGTTTAAACCTTAACTTCTGTCAAGTTCCCCATTTTGTGAGAGATTCTAGCCAAATCCGATTATCTCCTAATGAAAACCTATATTACAAGCTACAAAGCCCACAGCAGAGGGGCTCTTCTATGACCTACGCTCCAGGACACAGAATGCAGATGATGAGGAAGGTAGGGGACTCTGACGGAAGAGCCTTGTGCTGAGAGGAAACATGATTAGTGAAGGGCAGGCATTCACTAGAGATGTACAACTGGGAAGTGTGGTAACAGTTCTTTAAATACAGGTTAGTTTGTAAGGTCTATAATACTATCAGTTGTTGTTTTTTTAATGACCTAACATTTTCTCAGGAATTGATTCCTTATTGAGGACAAGTCAGAGATGGCCATCTGGGAAATGAGAGAAGGCAATGGAGAGAGGTAGAGTGATGGGGTAGATAGGGTTGTATACATGAAGACTTCTGAAATTGGTGGGAGGAAACCAAAAAATAGAGTTAATAAGGATCTAAAAATGTGTCTCTGAACATACTGTTGCCTTTTTTTTTCCTGTTTCAAAAGCTTTGGTTTTACTTGGTCCAAGACTTGAGGGGCTCCAGGGCAGTTATAAAGCTCTCTAGTGACTTGAGAGGTTCAGGTGGAGGTCCTGAGGCTGGCTGGAACAGAGTAGAGAAGGGAGCAACTTTGGAAAGTGAGGAGACCTAGTGGTGCTTGAGAGTAAGCTGCTCAAAGAGATACTCGCCCAAGATGGCAGGGGCATGCCAGTCTGCCTTGGCTGTGATCTAGCTAACCGACAGAGGTTGGGCAGATGGATGTCCATCTTATTGATGAGCTTCACCTCTCAAAGTGGTTTTCCAAGAAGTCACAGAGATGAGGAGGATTGCAGTTAGAATTCAGGCAATAAAGATCCAATTATGCCCAGTTCAGGTCCTTCTCCAAGGCCAAGGCAACTTCCAGGGCAGCTTGACATGGGTGCTATACCTCCTGGAAGAGTACACTGCCTCTGGATCGTTCTGCAACCTGAGGAGACACTCTGTACCCTCATCCTTCTCCTTAGCCAGTTAACAAAAGTGGTCTACACTCTCCAGGGCCAAGTCTTCCTGATCAAAATAGTAGCCCAGAGAGAGGTAGGTCTGTAGGAGCCCACAGGTGCAAGTTGACCAGGTGGTTCAGGGCTGCTTTCACTTGGGAGGAATAATTCTGAAAAACCTCGGAGGACATTACTGATCCTCAGTATGGAGGTAGCCAAAAAGAGATGGTGATGGCTGGTCCCAGGAGCCAAAGGCCACAAGGAGATGGTCCCAAAGGCTGCTACTGTAGAGTTCAAAGGGTGGCTGGAAGCTAACAAGAGGGAGTCCTGGGTCTGTTCCAGTCAAACACAGAACCATAGGGCTCTTTGATTTTAATAAGGATTTTATTCTAGAACATTAGTGGAGATATGGAGACATTGGGAAGCTGTTTTTCTTAAGCAGTTTTTAGGTATTGCCAATGGAGCATTCTCAACCCTTTTTTAACACCAGTGTAAACCTGAGTGTTTTATTTAAAAAAAAAAGAAGAACAAATGTCATTTCTTCCTGCTATATAGAGAAATTATTCAATAATCCAGAGATAGCTACTAATTCAATTAAAAAAAATGAATAGTACACTTAATTTCCCCATTAACAACTTCCATTAACCCACCTTGTTTTCAAAGCTTTGGTGCAAGGCCCTCAAATTACAATGATCTAGAAAAAGGAACTATGAGATCTCATCACTTCCTCAGAGTCCTTACTTCTGTTTTTGTGAAGCAAAATTGGAATTTTGAAGAGTATTAAGAGTTTATTAAGGCAAGGATTTAACAGGTCCTTAAGCACACACACACACACACACACACACACACACACACAGAGAGAGAGAGAGAGAGAGAGAGAGAGAGAGAGAGAGAGAGAGAGAGAGAGAGAACAGTAATGTGTACCCTAAAGTAGACACAGGCTTCTCAAAGAAGAGCTGATGTAATTAGGACCAGAAGATATGTTGTTGACAGTATTTATGCTAAACAGCTTGTAGCAAATGGTTACTTTTTGGATTTTCCTTTTCTTTTTTTTTTTTTCTTGTGCTCTCTCTTTTTAATGCCAATCTCTGTCTTAAAAAACACACACACAAAAACAAACAAACAAACAAGCAAAAAACCTTTAAGGTCTAAATTTGTATCTAATTTGTGGGTTAGACAGTAACTTTCCCTCCCCTGTTTCCCTGACTATGGGAAAACCAGTAGTTATTATCATTACCATGCCTGATAAGTAGGATCCCATGAAGAAAGAAATTCTGATATTCCAGATCACTCAAGTAATACTAGTCTCCAGGAGAAGATTCTGTGATAACACATCCCTATACAGGTTTTCCTTTGTTCTTTTCAGGAAGTAGAAAGTACTAGAAGAACTAGTTGGCTATTCCTGGAATTAATGGTGGTAAGGATATGTTGTGGACAGTTTTATGGTAGATACTACTTAGAGTTTAGGAACCTTCAGCTTATCACCATAAATGCTCATGAGTCAAAAGTACACCCTCACACATGCCCATGCTTTCTTTCAAACCATGCCCCTCTCAGTCACTGATCCTGTGCTGTCCATGTAAGAGCAATCTGCATTGACCCTAAATTTCTTTCCTTCTACCATGGTATATCTGTGGTGGTCACTGCATCTTTGAAGTTAGGAAGAAATCTGAGTAGAAGATAATGCCTTAGAATCATTACATCAAAAGTAACTTTCCATTTGATTCACTTAAAAACAAAACAAAACAAAAATGTGTGTGGATTCAATACGTCTCTCATTAACTCAGAGTCACCCACTTACCCTTGGAAGTACAAGACTAAATTTGAATTCTCTACTTCTTACTCCATGTCTTCCATTCTCCATCCATCTGTTGTATGAGTGAATCTCTTGTGTTTGGATATCTGTCTGTCTCTCTGTGTGTCTATCCCTAACAAAGGGCTTTGTTTTGTCCTTATTAAACAGCACAGAAAACGTCACACAGGATGGAATGAAGGATACTACCAATCTTTAAAAGAGTTTTACAAGGGGTTAAGTCAGTTGACCCCAACTAACCCAGAACTACAGCCATCACTGTTTGTCAACCAACATCCAAATCTTTGTTCAACATTTATGGTGGATCTTTAAAAGATTGCTTTGAACCTCTGTATCTGCTGCTTTCAGCAAATGACACACATGCATTATCTGGGTCAAGTACATGGAAGAGTATGTAATGTAAGATTGCAGCTATGCATTAGCTTAGGTGGCAACAGTGGCTTTAATGAGAAATCAAGGCACTAAGGTTGATTGTTACATTGTTCTCTTAAAAGCAGGCTAGACAAATGGGTTGACTACACACTAAGATAGTCTGAAGTGTCCTCAAAATGTGTTATTAACTCTGGCTGGGAGGTCCAGCAAAGTTCCAGTCTCTTAGAATATAAGAGATTTTTTTTATATACTACCATATTACCAAACAGTGATAAGACTATCCAGTTGTTCATTTGTTACTTTTATATCAAATTGATGCAAATTAGGCAACATGAAGTGAATGTTGTGGCTAATGTCTGAGAGCTTGCAGGTCCTGGCTTGAGGGTGGAGATTGTTAGATTTTTCAGAGATTGTTTTGAGTGGTTGTTAAACAGAGCCATTATTACACGATTGCATATTAAACTTCATAAATTTACAAATAAAGTCTAGTGAAAAATGTAAGTGATAAACCCATAAGACAACTTCGTAATTATTTGGCTTCATATCACTCTTTTCCAGAGTCAACTTTAATGGTGTACTATGGGGTGCCTCTGCAATGCTACAATCAGTGATTTCATACTGTGGGTTCAAATTGTCCGTGTTAGGTGACCTGATACCTGAGGAATAGGCAGACACTACAGATGACCACACCTCTACTCTACCAAGAGGCACTTGCCAGACATCTACTAATAGCTAAACTCAGAAGATTATTGGATCCTACCACAGTATGTTTTAGCTAGTACATCTCAAATGATGGTTCTTACAGGCCTGAGCTCCACTAGGTGATCCTACCACAGCATGCTTTAGCCAGTGCATCTCAAATGATGGTTCTTACAGGCCTGAGCTCCACTAGATAAAGTGGTCCTATCTGTGTCCCTATCTGTGGTCCTACCTAAGGTTCTTTTTGTAGTCCTGTCTGGAGTCCTACCTGTGGCCCTCTCAGGTTCTTTTACAAAGAAATTTCTTCATGTGCAAAATTTTCAGAACCAGTTCCCTAGTTCTTTATACATATGGAAGGAATAAACACATTTTCTTTCTTTGCTGTTGTAGTACATTTTCACATTAAAAACAAAGGTGGATACTTGTAATATTGATGTCAAAGGAGCAAAACTAAAATCCCTCACAAGATGGTGATTTTAAAAAATGTACTCTGAGAGGCCATCTTTAGTTTCATATTCTCAACATCACTTCTAATATGTACTATAGATATGAAATAAATGATTCTGAAGCAATATTCTAAATTGCACAATAGCTCCTATTCCCTATAACTCCTTTAAAGCACTGTTTTCTGCAAGGCTCATATTATTTACTCCCACACATAAAACACCCACCAATTTTCAACTCTGCCTTTCTTATTAAATAGAATCATTTAAATATCTTAAAGAATCTAATCTCTATTAGATTTCCCCACTGAGAAACTTTGAGATGTCAAATTATTTTGAACACCTCTATTTTCCTTCCTTCAGTAACTCTACAAGTCAGGTGTTCTTTTTAGTAAAGTTATCATATTCTCATGATCCCCCTGACCCAGCTCTGCCTTCAAAACTGCCAAGACCTTTGAGAGTAGGAATGCACTGCTGTTTGTCAATTAGAAATGTTAGCTTTCCTTTTGCAGACTAGCAGAACAATAACTGAAAAACAAGTCAATGTCTTTCACCAGGGAACCTTTCAGCATCGTAAAATTAAAATAATTTATTAGTTTTTAAATAAGACAGCATGTGTAACCGTCAAAGCTTGCCTAGTCTTTCTTGACAGGGTACTTAGTATTAAGATTGTTTTCAGTTGTAACTGTCAATTTGTAAGTTTTAATATAGTGAACCTGCAGGCCATACTATAATAGATCCTCAGAATAACACATATTATAGCAAAATAATGCAGAATGGCACTTTTGCCAAACATATTTATAGAATGGAAATTTATATAACATGAGACATCTTATTCTAGAAGCAATATTCATTCTGTAGCTCTGCAGCTTTCTCAGCAGTATTCCTTAATACTATTTAAGACAAAAATGTTCATAATAAGCTAATAGACTGAAGAAACTGTTCAGTTTGTGGGAGACTTGTTGAAGAAGTAAATTTAAAAAGTAGGTTCTAGGGAAATGTAGCATAGGACATGTGTGAATGACAGGTGTGAGTACTTTCAAATTATGACAACTGAATTTTACTTGTTAATAATGCTACTAACCTGTTTTTTTTTTTTTCCATAGTAAAAAAAATGGCTTGTGGGGTTGTGGCTCATAAGAGTTGAACTGACAAATTTAGGTGTCTTCTAGATATGCTTGATAAGGGATTGTCAGGCATATCTACAAGTGTACAGGGATGCAAGGTCTGACCTAAGTGGTCCATTGCACTGAGGGAGGACTGATGAGATGACAGCCCATAGGAGACATTTCCAACAATTTCAGGTGACACTCAGACCTTACTGCCATTATGCTTGTCACCTCTAAATCTATCATAAAAGTCAGAGCCATTTATTCACATTGACAAGCATAGTCCAGTGAAGTTACAAACATGAAGCTCAAGAAACACACACTCTGTGAGGAAAACACACAGTCAAAAAAAAAAAAAATAAAAAAAATAAACCCATCTCTTTGTAGTCTGTTGCAATTTGTATGATACTAGTTATGGTGACAAATAGGAATAAATAACTTGTTTTTCAACCTGAGGGAAAAGGGAGAATGCTCCACTGAGAAGGTTGTTCTTAAGCAGAGTTTTATAGTTGTCAAGCTTTCTTGTGAAATGTCAGACGCCTCCAGAAATAAAGGTCTTTCCCCCTATCCCACTGTTTTCCACTCCTGTTCCCAGCCCATTTATGAGCTCTGATAATTATCTGTAATGAAGCTTTACTCAAGAACACAGTGGTAATAATAGAGGCCAAGGAAGGTGGAGACATCCTTCCAGACCCAGAGGACTCTTAGGCTGCTGGACTGCTGGAAAATTATTCATGGGAGGCAGATAGCCATGAGTTATCTTTTTGGAAATATATGCCTCATAAACACTATTCATTTTATCAAAGGTAAATTCTCTTTCAGTTAAGGTAGTTAACCAACCCCATAGTGGAGGTAGTCTGGCAATGTTTGTAATTTCCTTTTGTAATATAATTGCATAATTATCCCCTTCCCTTTCTTATCTTCAAACCATCCTATATATCCCACTGCCCTCTTTCAAACTCAAGGCCTCTGTTTTTCATTAATTGTTATATGTCTATGTGTATACATGTATCTATATATTACTAAATAGATAAATAAAACTGCTCAGTCTGTGTGATGTTAACATGTATGTATGTATGTATGTATGTATGTTTTGGGGGCTAACCATTTGATCTTCAATAACCAAATGGTGTCTTTTTCCCTGGGGAACACTCTGTCTTGTAGGATATGATCACATGTGAACTATTGACTCGTGGCTAATTGTTGGTACTGGCTACAGTTTGAGAATGGGTACACACTTTAACATGCGTGAGGAGCAGAATTTAGATAACTTACCCAGAGATGTCATCATAATTACATAGTGATTCATATCAATGTAGATGATTTTTTTTATTGGCCAGACAATTATGCTGTAACTGCTTTGAGCTTTATGTATTCTTTATTTGGTAAGTTATATTTCCCTGAGTGTTTTTGTTGTCTGTGTCTAGTTGGTTTTGTTTTCTTTAATCCCAGGGTTTTGTTAGCCTGGGGTTCTAAGAGTATAATAACAGAGAAAAGTGGTGTTCTCCTTCATCATCAACTATGGCATCTTCCAGGATGCTCGGAGAACCTCTGTCTCTATGGAGGCATAGCCTTAACCCCACACTCAGCCACTCTGCATTTGG
This sequence comes from Cricetiscus sungorus, assembly GCA_030556225.1. Classification (NCBI taxonomy): domain Eukaryota; kingdom Metazoa; phylum Chordata; class Mammalia; order Rodentia; family Cricetidae; genus Cricetiscus; species Cricetiscus sungorus. The sequence continues at coordinate 18,661,744 of JANBXA010000600.1, read as the reverse complement.
AACTTCTTGTTCCAAGTAAACAGAAGGGAAGGAAAATCAAAGCATTGCATTGCATTTTTATTCTTCAGAGCTTCCAATAAGGAAAGAACAGTGTTTGAGCAAGCACTGAGTAATATTTTTACTTAATGGTTCCTTTAAGAATAGCTTTGAACTAAAACCAAATGCCTATGTTTAAAGTTTAAAACATCCAAGGTTTATTTACTCTTTCCACAAAACTATTTTTGGTAACTGGGGCTTTGCCAGTCAGTGGTCCCAAAGTCCTTTCCCTTATAAAAGGCATGTTTCCTCTTATGTGCACTAGTGGGTTTTAGGCATGGGAAAATTATAGAACATCATGAAGTATTGTACTATGGCACACATAACACTTTCTTGCCTACACAATCCCCACAATATGCTGTTAGGTTCAAGCAACCTTCAGCATCAATACACACACACACACACACACACACACACACACACACACACACAGCACAAGTAATTCAGATTCTAAAGGCACAGAAGAAAATGTTTCCAACATGACCTTCATTCTAAGTAGCTACATTTACATTATATATGTATGTTTTGGGGTCACTTTTCACAATGTCGTGTTTTGAGAACTCAGAGGTAAAACAGAAAGGGTAGGATAAGTACTGCTAAGCACTTGCCTCATTGACTCCTTGGTGACCAACCCTGTGTCCATTTGACTCACATAAGAGAGTCATGTTTCTAGGCCTGTTCTAAAGCAGAGAGAGGTCAGTGGTGTGGTGATGCTCAGAGTGCCTTTAATATCCTTGTCTTTTTTTGTTTACAGCTCTTTGGGAGATCCTAGAAAGGTAGTCTTAACAGCTTTAGGTAGCAAAGCAGTGTCAGGCCTGAGTTCCCCATTTAACCTGTGTCTGTGCCTGGCAGTCAGGGCCTGATGCTGTTTAGAGTTGAAACAGGACCTTCCACGTGGAGCACTCCATGACATTAGCCTAAGATGCTGCTTAGGGTGATTTCTGAGGCATCCTTGTTACCATTGTCTGAAACCCTGAATTCCTCTGGTTGTTTTTGCAGCCAATTACAGTGTAAATTTGGTACTTTTTTTTTTTTTTTTTTTTTTTTTTTTACTTAAAGTAGTTGTAAAAATGTATTCCCAGGCAGCTGTGGATATTTTTCTTTTGTTTTGTTTTGTTTTCAGAGTACAGTCCTTATAACAGTGAAAGGTTCAACATTTCATTTGTTTATTCAGAACCCTTAACTCTCTAGCATATATCCACTAAACTAGTCATACCTATTTTTCTGCTGACAGTCTCCTGTGAAACCTTGCCCTAAGATGACCAGAAACCTTTTTAGGCCTTGCTAAATGGAAAATATATATTGCCTTGGGAATACATAAATCAATATACATCTAGATTTGTCCGTTCCTTTTTTTGAGGTTAAATTTGAGTAACTTTAAGAAACTGTGTTCGTGTTTAAGAGTGATGTACATTTGAAAGGACAAAGGAAATGAATATGTCACACTCAGCTTCTAGTCTTAGTTGGGGTGTGTGCTGTACATTTGTGAGCATTGTCAGTCTGCAGTTGGTCCCCAGGATTTAGAGCCTTCTGCCTCTTTGAGGAGTTCTAACCAATCTGAGCTCGGAATTTCTCACTCAGTACTCTGTACTCAGGGAATCAGATGTGCTTCAAGATAACTTGACTGGGAAGACCCATCACTCACCATGTTGCAATCAGAGTGTCTGGGCAGGGAAGAGAAACTGCAATAGGTGAGCCTTCACCAAAGGCAAGAATGCTGAAATTGGTGAGTGACCTCACACTCCACCCACCTAGTGATTTTGTCATTTGTCCATCTCAAGTTGGAACTTGCCCATACACAACACAATTCACTGTAGGTGCTCTAGAAGAGCTGGCCTTGCTCATGTAGGCATGGAGCAGGGATCTGTGGATTGGAACCCTATTCTTGAAGTCACTGTGGCTGCATGATGGCTCACTGTATGAGTTAATCTCAATGGTTCAACACACAGACACTGAGTCGTCCAACCAGATAGCAATGCCTTGAGGACAAGTAGGCTATTGTTGAATACTTTTGCTGTTGAGACATAAAGAATATATATGTTTACTTCAGATATGGAGAGCACAAACCAAGTAAAGAAAAGATTCCACAAATCTATCCAGGTGGACCAGTGAGGTTACTAGACTTAATTTACCAGAGCATGGGCAATCAAAGGCAGCTACATCATTCAGAAACTGGGAAACTTAGGGAATTTGCACCTCCTAAGAAACATGAATGACTAACCTAAACTGTACCACCAAATAGTCTGTTGGGGAAACTACTGACAGGCATACTACTGGGCTCTGTCAAGACCACTCCTGTGGGACTGTCCACCTGAAGAATTTCACCTAGTCAAGGCAGATCTTTGGTATTCAGGCTCTTGATCCTATGAGCCTGTGAACACCCCTACATCCTGCATGAGGGAGTATTCCTATGCCGGATCTCCTAGAGATTATACAGAAATGACTGTAGCCACTTTGATTAATGACAGAAATGATCTTATCCAACAAAGGGTTAACAACTATACAGCAGCTATGTACTATTGCATATAATATCACACACATTTGTAGGGTTTAATACCTATAGATACTGCCCAAACTGCTGCAGCTTAGATGAGGTGGGGGCACACTCCCAATTATAGGCACCTGAGTCTGAAGGCAGAGGGACACCTTGTGACCATGGGCAAGCTTTGTTCCATCATCAGCCCCTTGGTGATCCAGAGCCACCCTTTCTCTCCCTTGGCATTCATGTGAGGAGAATCATGAATGGGTTTCATTGCTGACAAATGTCCTGATGGTTTAAAAATTAGAGTCCATGGAATTTCATGTCCCATTTACAGGCAATCATGATTGAGATTGAGTTCTGTCTCTTGTGTTTACCACTCTAGTTGGCATCATGAACCTGAGAGAGTGGGGCTTAAAAATGAGGCAGACTAACTTCTCTTGCAATAGCCAACTTTATCAGAGCATCAGACAATTTATATTCTGAGGGTTAAGAAGAGGCACCTGAGTAAAGTGTACATCACAAGGACAAGACACATGTGGCAAGAACATGTTTTTCTATAGAGGCAATGTGGTGTTAGAATCCCCTGGGAGAAATCAGAGACTTAGACTCAATTCTAATTTAGATTACATGCATTTATTCTCACTGCTAGCAGGAAGACAGTAGCTATAGAGCCAATACAGCATGCCACATAGAAGGGGAATTAAGGTGAGGTTTTTTCTTTTTCTTTTTTTTTAAGGTGGACATCAGAAAGATGTGTGTTCCAACCATCCATGGAATCTACAGTTAGGTGGTTAAATTATTTTACTTCCCTCAGTTGTTTCTTACTTTCCTGCTACATAGTAATGTATTATAAATAGTAATGTATAATAATAATAATAATAATTATAATAATAAACTATTTTATCTTTTTCTCATAGCAGTAGCAAGTTTTACAGAAGCAAAGGCAGCTGTTAATATCTCACAATCCATTATCCTATTCTTTTTAGTATTAATTTTATTTAATACTAAACACTAAATAAGAAACAATCTTATTTTACATACCAACCCAGTTCTCTCCCTCTCCTGACCTCCCATTTGCCCCATTAACCTCCTATCCCACCCCCTATTCACTTCCCGGGAAGAGTGAGACCTCCAATGAGGGAATCACCAAAGTCTGTCACATCATTTGGGGCAGTACCTAGGCCCTTCCCCATGTATCTAAATTGAGAGAGTATCCCACAATAGGGAATGCACTCCCAAAGCCCACTCCTACATTAGGGATAAATACTGGTTTCACTGCCAGAGGCCCCAGAGACTGCCCAGACCTCATAACCGACACCCACATTTAGGGGCCTGGTTCAGTCCTATGCTGGTTTCCCAGCTGTCGGACTGAGGTGCATGATCTCCCACTTGCCCGTCAGCTGTTTCTGTGGGTTTCCCCAGTATGCTCATTACTCTTCCCTCTCCACAACTGAATTCCAAGAGTTTTACTCTATGTGTAGCTGTGATTCTCTGCTTCTGTTTCCATCAGCTACTGGACAAACTCTAGAATGGCATTTAAGATACTCATTAAACTCATTATAGGGGAAGGGCATTTAAGATAGCTTTACCATTATTGCTTAGATTCTTAGTTGGGGTCATTCTTGTGGGACCCTAGAGATTTCCTTAGTGCCAGATTTCTTGTTAAACTTATAATGGCTCCCTCTATTAAGGTATCTCTTTTCGTGGTCTCCTTCTCTATTCTTTCTCCAGCTAGACCTTCCTGATCCCTCATGTTCTCCTACCCCCTTGCCTTCTACCCTCCTCTTTTTCCTCCCTCCCTCCCCTCTGTACTCCCAATTTTCTCAGGAGATCTTGTCCCTTTTCCCCTTCTAAGAGGATACATGTATGTCTCTCTTAGAGTCCTTGTTTCCTAGCTTCTCTGGGATTGTGGAAAGTAGGCTGGTTGTCCTTTGTTCTATATCTAATACCCACTTATGAGTACATACCATATTTTTCTTTCTGTGTCTGAGTTACCTCACTCAGGATGGTTTCTTCTAGATTCATCCATTTGCCTGCGAATTTTAAGATTTCATTTTTTTCCCACTGAGTAATACTCCGCTATATAAATGTACCACATTTTTTATCCATTCTTCAGTTGAGGGGCATCTAGGTTGCTTCCAAGTTCTGGCTATTACAAATAATGCTGCTTTAAACATAGGTGAACAGATGTCCTTGTGGTATGAATGTGCATCCTTTGGTTATATGCTTAAGAATGGAATTGCTGGATCTTGAGGTAGACTGATTCCCATTTTCCTGAGGAATACCATACTGATTTCCAAAGTGGCTGTACAAGTTTGCACTCCCACCGGCAATGGAGGAGTGTTCCACATCCTCTCCAGCATAAACTGTCATTGTTGTTTTTGATTTTAGCCTTTCTGATAGGTGTAAGCTGGTATTCTTATCTTATCTGCAGGCCACTAGTATCTCCCAGGCATGCTAGAGTAAAAGGTCAGTGGTCCTTAAAGGATGTCTGACTCCATTATGTTTCTTTGGTCATCACAGGGGACCTGTGTAAATTATTACTCAGGTGTGCACTCCAATGATTGGGATAGAGTAGTTTATTTCTGGGTAGACAAACACAATGCCACTAGGTTAGGACTGTCTGTTATCTCTTCACAGAGGCATATGAATAACAACAGCTGAAGTAAACTCACTTCTATATGCTTCACTTGGGAAAAGCACAAAAGCACATTTTAAGAACAATTCTGTGTTCTGAAGAAACTGAGGCACCAGACTCTTGCCTTGTTTTCTTGGGGTTTTCTCACAAGCACTCAGAATTCTCCTTACATGACTCTATTCTTGGACTGTGTTCCAACCTTCCTGCATACAAGAGAGCAAGTCTAAACTAGTTATTAACAAACAAAGATTTTGCCTGCAAGCCCTGAATCCAGGTCCTGCTTGTTAAGATAGCTTTGTCTCAAATGTTTTATATGTAAAATGATAGCAACACAGGCACTGCCTCACAGGTTTATAAGATTTCATTTGGTGGGATATGGGAAACCATTAGAATAACTGTTGGCTAATGGTACCTGCCCTAGTGATCTTATTGGGGTTTTCTTCCTTTTATTTTTTCAAAAAAAAATGGGGGGTGTTTCTCTGTGTTGTGTAGCTCTGGCTGTCCTGGAACTCACTTTGTAGATCATGCTTGCCTCAGACTCACAGAGATCCACCTGTCTCTGCTTCTGAGTGCTGGGATTAAAGGTGCATGCCACCATTGCCTAGCCTTGTTCTAATTTTTAATAAGTATTTTTATACTACATCTAGTCTCAGGTTTTTATAGAGTTGAATTAATACCAAACACTTTTCTAAGAGAGGAAACATTGAAAGTTCATAGAAAGCTGATAGGTCTTTCATTATTCATGTTCTGTGATTAAAGAACAAACAAAAGCCCACTATTTAGTTGAGTAACTTTCCCTAGATCACAGGACTGAAAGTGGCATAACTGTTCTGAGCCAAACTACTGTGGGTTTTTTTTTTCCTATCTTGAAGTTCTTTTCACTTATTCATCAATCCTACCTTGTTCTGTTTGCTAAATCTTCATTTTCCTCATCATTGATCAAAGACCTGGCCTTGTTAGCAGGAAGCATTGCCCTATAGCAAGGAAGAGTCTGGATCCTTCCCTCACTCTTCTTTCTAAGGGCCAGGCATAAGTCTGCTGAGGTCTAGGAGAGGCTCCTTCTGGCTGGCACTCCAGGGCATCTGTTTTTAACATAACTCTATCCTTGTCTTGTAAGAATTCCACAAAAATCATGGGTAGCACTCTCTTCCCAGGGAGAAAAGCTGACTGCTTGCCATTACTGTCTCCAAAAGATTCATTTCCCCATCTTATTGTTATACTTTCCTTCCTCTTCTCACTGTCAACCTTTCAGTCTTCTGCCTAGGAGGGATACATAGGTAAATTCAGAATGTGTCAGATAGACCCTTGGTGTATAAGACCATATGGAGTAAGTGTCCTCTGAGTCCTAAAAGGGACAAAGAGTCCCTGTGCAAGCTACAGTAATGTTAATTATGCAGGGATTTTGGCCAGACAGTCAGGTCATTCTTTCTGCCATAAAGTAGCACGCACTTCACAGGGATGTAGAGCTTCCTTAGAATGTCTTTCAAAGGCTCAGTTATTCCAGAAATGCTATTATCCATCCAATAACCTGGTACATTCAGGAAGACCCCTTTCATGGACCAGTTACTTTTGTCTGTCTGTATGCCCCTGGTGTAATAATTACCCCATTAAAATACTAATACAGCCTTCAATGCCTTCCTGTGATGCAGAGCTGCTCAAAGAGAACATTTGCCATATTGTATGTATAAAAATAACTCCTGAAACATATACTGCCACAAAACACATCAAAAGGATTTTGACAAGGACAAGACAGTACATGAAATATAAAGATTTTGAACTTTTATGAATTGGGGGGTACTTTATTTTTTAAATTTTCATGTATTCAGAAAAAGCAAATGAAGTAAAATACATTTTTCAATAATACCTTCTAATTATAAACAGGCTAATTTCTCTTGAACCTTTTAATATATTCACAGAAGTGTTTGTACATTTGCTAATTAGTGCTATTGTATTGAGGGGCACATTGCACATGAAGGATTATGTCTATGCAGGAATGACCCTGCATAAATGCAGATGGCTTCATATTAGCTACAAGGGAATTAAGGATGAGATTCACTGCCCCCTGAGTTCTTCACAGGAAATAGCTAGCTATTGCTTTGCTTAAGTGCCCGAGAGTTTATAGCACTATTAGGTCTATCTTGTAGATTTCCTTAGGAAATAATTCAGCTCTCCATGTCTCTTTGGGATCAGGAAAACACTAACTGTATGCCATACACTGTGTATAGCGTAAGTGGGTCTTTGAATGAGTGTATAGAGACTGGGAACTTTTCAGAAATTTCAAGCTATTTGAACAAGAAGACAATTACAGAGCCAAGCAGTATGGCTGATCTGTCTGTTGTGTTCTTTGTCCACAGCATGCCAGATAATCAGTTGGGAAGAGGGGATTTTCTTTGTTCCAGGTCTTTTTTTCCCCATCAATAGATTGTTCTGACTGGGGGCAGACTCCCTTCCCCACTTTTTCTGCATGATCTAACCTTGTTTTGCTTGCAGCTCTCTCTTTTCATTTATGACTACCTTTTGGGATTTTCATCTTTGTACCCAATTTCTCTTCAATTAATCTAAGTTAAATTTTTGACTAGAAATAGCACAGATAAATGACACACATGGACAATTTATAATTCTCATTTGAGCCAATAATTTTAACCTTGCCTTCCATCAAATCTTTTTATGACAGATGCTCACTGTGATCAAAATTGATTAATTTGCATTTCACTTCCTCTCTTTGCTTTTGTGTGTTAGTCAGTGAAACTACAGGGGGAAAACATGTCTAACAGTTAGACAGTAGGCAAATACAGGAGAAGACTGGAATAACCTATCAGTTGGATGTCCATTCATTTATAAATTATAGGTGCCCTTTGGTGGTGGGACTGGGCAGCATGTGGATTCTTGGTCAATAAGTCATTGTCTTTATGCTTGGTAAACATAGATTAGCCAAAAGGTGAATGATCAGTTAATAGTCACAGGGACAGGACATGGAATGGGAGCTGCATCCAGAAATAAGCACATACTGACCCAGGCAGGTAACCACAATAATAAGCAAAGGGAATCTGCCATCAAGAAAATAATTTAGAAAATGGTAGGAAAAGAATAGGAGAATAGTCACAACCTAGCAATCTGGTGCCATGGGATAATGCACTCAGAAGATGAGAACAGAAAGATGGAGGTGTTTGTACAGTTGTGCTATCAGGGAGATGCCAGACCAGAACAAGGGTTTTAGAAACACTCAATGTTTATTTTCTTTAAAAGAAAATTTTAAGCACATTTTCATCTGCATTTGCCTGCCTTCTTTTCACATACATTGGTGCTTATCGTTACTCAACATTCTGCCCATCCCTTCATAGACCTTCTCCAACCACTCCATTTAAAACACTGTTCCATGTTATTGTCTGTAACAGTTTTATGGGGCTATTTATGAATAAACTTCTAGTTTATTCTTATCCCTGTATCATCCTGCAGTCCTCTTTTGTTTTCTTTTTCTTAAATTTAAATTGATTTTAACCAATATCTAAAGACATAAAAAATATGTACATTGTGCATGGATGCAGTCTATAATGTTTAAATAAGGAAAAACATATCTCTTTTTCCAATGTTTATCACTTCTTTTTGGTGAAAAGGTTTACTTGCTTTCTCATGCTTTGTAAAAAAAAAATCTGTAATACATTTTTGGTACGTACAAGCACATGACTGCAGTAGCACACCTAACTTATGTTCCTATCAAGCTGTAGCTAGCCATTTCCTATCCCTTCTATCCTGAATTTCTGGACACCCTACCTCCTGAATATAGGAATAGGATTGTGGGACAGAAAATGTTTTCTTTAAGACATTTTCAGAAACCTCAGTACTGGTTTGCATAATGGCTATACTAATTTACATTCCTAGTGACAGCCTGCAAATGTTTCCATTCTCAATGCCCTCATAAGCATATGTTATCTTTTGTCTTTCCAGTAGCTGTTCCTACTGGAATGAGGTGGTCTCATTATAACTTTGCTTTGGGGTTAAGCATAGACTTGTTGACCTTTTTTCTATCTACTGAGAAATGCTTATTTGGACTGTGTATACATGTTCATCTTTCCATTTTGTCTCTGAATACTGGGGATTGGACTTGGGGCTTTACATGTGTTCTCTGCCATTGGCAATGTCCCCAACTCTCTATTTGGCTTTATTCCTTCAATTGGAAAATAGGATCTTGCTTTGTTACATGAATAGGCCTTGAACTTGACATCTTCCTGCTTCCCTGATGAATAACTGAGGATAAAGGCCTACACCACCAGACTGGGGTTTATTGTTCATTTCCACATTTTTCTACTAACAGTAAAATCTGCATCCTCATTCACTGCTATAGTTCTAGCATCTGGAATAAGTCTGACACATAATAGGTAATCAATTACGTTTTCTTCAAGCAGTGAAAGAAAAATAAGCAGCAACTAATTTGATTAAATGACTTCAAGTCTGTGCTGGTAGCTTTATACTGTTGACAGCAGTAGATTTTACAGTCAGATCATTTCCAGGAACCCGTGCTTTCGAAAAGCCATCCTGGCTATAGAATGAAGCTGACTATAGAAGCAAAGAGGCAAAGAGATAATTGGGGTTGTCCTGCCTTCCCCGCAGTCCACATGCTGACTAGAACCAGGAAAACAGCTGAGGGAATGGCACTGGAAATTGCATGAGGCAAAGAGAGGGAACACAAGTTACTTGAATAAGTGGATGATTAATTGATGGAGAAAGAGCATTAGACGATACCCGGCTGTTTTTCCTATAGAACTCAGTGAAGAGAGGAATGTGTAAGAGCTATGTTGGCAAATCTTCTGTGATAGATGGTAAAGGACATTGTCTAAACAGATAAACTGAGTATAGAGACAGTGAAGAGAAATGAGACAGGAAGAATCATAGCACTGAAATCTTAGGGTAGACAGATAAATGCAATCAGTTATTTTAAAAAACTGAGCCAGTTTAACCCAATACTGCAATTAAAAGAATTTCCAAAGTTAGCTTTTAAGAATATAGTTTTTCCTATATAGGTGTGAAATTTCTTTCTGCTGCTCTCTGCCTTTACTAATATAAGATGTCTTAGTTTAGTTTCTGTTGCTGAGATAAAGACTATGACCAAAAGCAACTTAGGGATTAGTTTGGCATAAATGTCCTGGTAACAGTCCTTCACACTTCTCAAAAGGAAGTCAGGGCAGGATATTGAGGCAGCAACTGATGCAGAGGACATGGAGGAATGCTGCTTATTGGCTTGCTACTCATGGCTTGTTCTTCTTGCATTTATTATATAACCCAGAACAACCTGCCTGGGGTAGCACTACCCAGAGTAAGCTAGGCCCTCTCACATCAATCATTAATCAAAATAATGCCTTTAAACTTGCCAGCAGAAAATTTGATGGAAACATTTTCTCTTCCAGATAACTAACTTGTATTAAGTTGACAAAAACCACCACCACCACCACCAACAACAACAACAACAACAAACCCAACAAGAACAAAGGTCTCTAGCAAGAATATTTATATTTAAGCAAACCTATCTTGCTAACAAGCAACAAAAATGTCTTCATAGAATAAATAAATTATCTTGCAGATTGGAGGGTCAGTTTTGTGTCTTGCAAAATAAATATAATAGGAAATATTGACAGCATTATAATGACTTTTAATGCTTCCAGGTATCATTAATGAAGTTATTTTAAAGACCAACACATAAACAAGACCTCATTTTTTACCCTGTCATAGACAGGATTCTGTATTCCAATTAAGCATGAAAATTGCCACAAGTTTCATCAAAAGTTCCAGAAATCCAAACACCAGGTCATACCCCCTGAATTGGTATTGCCTGAAGTTTCTGCCTCCAAGTGCCCTGAGTTCGTGACAACCTCTAATTAGTGATGATTGTGCTCTTCATAGAGACACTGCAAATCAAGACAGTAAGTGTTTTCTTTTGAAGAAAGAGAGTTAAGATAGTAAATCATCAGTTTTCTAAAAGGAAAGAAAGCTCAAAATGGATTACAAATGATATATTAATGTGATTCCATTTTCTGCCCCTATTTCCACTGTGAAAATTTTCTATTCCCAGTAACAGACATAAAACCATTCTTTCTAGGTCATATTCATACATATAGTTTTCCTAATTTTTGGCAAGGTAAAAACCCTTCAGGGTTAGACTCAAATAAAAGTTTTTGTAAGCGACAAAAAAAGAAAGGAAGAAGTCCTTGTTCAGGCTGTGTCTCAGCATTTAAGCTGTATAAATGATGTCTCCTATGTAACTTGGGAATGTTTGATTATTATGTGGATAACTCCATAATCGATAGTCAAAAAATCTATTAAGTAAAGTCATTAAGAATAAGAATTATATGACAATCACATGTGTTGAAGGATTTCTTTTTCTGTAACATGTTACATGTGGTCTTGAAGATGTCCCATGATCCAAAACAACACACTAAAAATGAGTTCATGTGGAAAAATGGGCTTCATGCACTCAGACTCACACGGCTTTGCAAACAGATGTCTAACAAAAACAAAGACCCAGTTTTGAAAAATCTAGTAAAAATACCAATCCATTCTTTTTAAAGCCAACTTCCTATTAGACCTGTAACAAATGTGATATGATAGGAAAGCACTATGCCAACAAGAAGAAGGAAGAGTTGAAGCTGCCTTCTTATGTCAGCAAGAGTAACCACAGGTCAAAGAGGCCATTGGAGAGAAATATTACTCTGTTTTCCTGACTGGAAGTGTGAACAGATATCCATGGGTTAAATGACTGGCCACCATGAACAGTACTGTGATTACACAGTTTTAGATGTGACATTGTATATTGTGTGCAAGTACTGCTCTGTTTCTGGGAAAAGCATTTGCAAGTTAAGTGCATAGAATGTGGCATGTGTTTTTCTGGCAGCATTCTCCTAATTACTAATTATAGGCCAATTCATACTATAAAACCACATGGTAGCAAGAGCCATGTTACCTTCTGGTACTTATTTTAAATTTTGTTAAGTGCTAAGGGATATTGTGTGTGAATGTCAGGAAAATGCCTGTGTACCCCTCTACTGGTTTGTTCTAGATCTGGCATATAGGTCTCTGAGTTTTGTTTCTCCTTTGTCTACCCCCTTCTCTTTATAATTTTTTGTGTTGATATCAGATACCATCCTTATTAAGTTGGGTCTCTTCTTCCCCAATTTGATAATTAAATAAGGTAGAAATTCATGGTATATTTGCCCTGATACTCTGAACTCTGTGATTTCTGACTAGATTTGAGAAGAAAGCATGGAAGTGCTTACCTCTGATGATGACTTACAACATGCACTGTGACAACTGTTGACAGCCAGCCACCCTTATAGTGAAAGTACAGGAGATCTTATAGAAATCCTTTCTTCTCCCCAAAAAGGTTATCCTGGCCAAACTTGTATTCAGATCTCTTCCTAGAAGAGAAGGTTAGCTCTATCAAGACTGCCAGATGTATCCCAGTTCATCCTCAAATGATGGACCCTCTCTAGGCATTTCTTCATAGTGAGTTTGAGCCATGAAGATACAAACTGTGGGCTTAATTGATCAAATCTCCATTTAGCTGTTTTGAGATCTATATAAATGAAACCTCAAATAAATTAAATGATAGTCTTCTTTTAAAACTATGTTACACTGAGCCCGATTTATTTTTTATAATCAAATAATTCTCATAGACTTTGTTTCTATCTTTGTCTTTATATCTCTTGGTACAGAGGATCAAAACTAGAGCCTTGTGCTTGCTGTATAAGAGCCTACTACAGAACTACTATTTCCCTAGCCCCTTACCTTGTAGTCTTACCTTGACTATAATTGTTTATCATGGACTTTTTACTAAGAGCAGAAGAAACAGATATGAAAACTTTTCTAATGCCTTTTGTTCTTGGAAATTCATATACTGAGGAACATCTTACATTTATATTTACCACTAAAATTGAAAATGTATGGCCAGAGACAGTGTATGTGCCCCATTTTCCATGTCCTCTCCAGCTCTTGTTATCTTTTGTTTTCTTAATACTAGCCACTCTGACTAGGGTAAGATTAAATCCCTAAGTTCCCTAAGTAGTTTAAAGTTCTCTGTCTACTGGCTAGAGAGTTCATAATACTTGAACATACTGCGTAAGTGACTAGAGTGAGAGAAAGTCATGAATAGTCTTACCCAGCTGTGAACAGTGTAAGATATAATAATTATCCAGCATAGCAAGATATGCCCATAGGTGTAGTAGAGGCATAAAAAAAAAACCCCAACCACTTTCTAGTTGGAGTTAAGGCCCACATCACAGAAGGGAACTCATGCCTAGTATTATAAATCTGTCTAAAATCCCATGGTTGTGGAACTCATAGGCCCCAGGGGTGAACTTACTACTATTATTTTTCTAAATGGGCTCTCTCAGAAGAGGAGAGAGAATGATTCTAAGGGACAGAGTTCAAGGAGGACCACACTGAAACTGTCTTCTGTACATGAAAGGATCACTGCACTCATAAACTCACAATAGCTATAGTTACATGCACACAAAAAACAGGTACAGATCAAGCTAGTCAATAACCCAGAATCAAACTGGGAGGAGCTCATGAGCTCCCATCCCTAGATACATGAGGACCTATTGACTCTTGATGACGTCTGGGAGAGTCATTCAGTTTTCTTTAAGGATAGAAACTCTGGTAGGTCAACCATCCTCCAGTGGGTGGTCATACTCATCATTATATAAGCAGCACAAATGGAATTCAGTGGACTATTAAGAAGAAAGAGGAATAAAAAGAAGAAGATCACACAACATTGGGAAGGGTGGGGGTGGGAGGTAGATGGCAGGTATTAGTGGAGGAGTGGGAGTGTATATGATAAAAAATGTTATGTGCATCTCAAAATTTAATAAAATATTAAGAAAAATCTGGAAAAGAGAAAATATGAAGAATATTGGAGAAGGTAATACTTGAAATCATAACAGCTTAAAATTCTTAATTGATTAACGGATTATGAGAAAATGAAATTTCCATCCCATTACATGTTGAAAATGTGATTGATAATATTTAATCTCTATTTAATACTTTCACTTAGAATAGGATGGTTCTGTTCTAGTTAAATGAATCTTCTAGAAGAAGTCTATTTTAAATATTATTCTGAGGTTTAAAAATCAGGAATACTTCCTCTAAAATGAGGAATAAAACAAAGTTATTTGATGTCACCATGTTGATTTATCACCAAGCGTTAAATATTGTAGTCAAGAAAAATGAATAAAATAAGACATTGGAAAAGAAGAAAATTTAAATATTCATATTATCTAGAGATGTAACTAGAGTACATGCATGCAATATCTAAAATACACACTTAAACTATTACAAATACAGTAGCGTTTTAAGCTGTCAAAAAAATCTTCAAATGTGAACTAAGCCCATGCTTTTATATAAACTTAATAATTTCAGCTATTCCAGAATTCTGTGGATAAAATAGAAGTACTTAAAAGAAATGACAGTCAGAACTTAATTTTCATGTTGTAAGCAGAGGTTCTGTTCTGCCTAGTCCCTCTGGTCTTTAGTCCCAAATAAACACACTGAGGCTTATATTAATTAGAAACTGTTTGGCCAATGGCTCAGGTTTCTTACTGGCTAGCTTTCTCTTAATTATTAAGCAATAACTACTAATCCATGTATTTCTACATTTAGTGGAGATGGCTCCAGCATGTTACTCCTTCAGAAGCTACATGGAGTCTCCCTCATCACCTCTCCCTGTATCTGCTCCCCAAAATTCTCTTTGTCTCATAGCCCTGCCTATACTTTTAGCCTGGCTTCTGGCCAATCAGTGTTTTATTCATCAACCAATAAGAGAAACATACACAGAAGGACATTCTTCATCACATATATTAATTGAGAAATCAAGTAGTAGACAGGGCCATATGAGTAACATACCAGTACTGACTTGACAATACTAAATTCAAAGTGATGATAGTAGCATTCTATTAAGAAAAAATTAAAGATGATAAAAATGGTTTCAAAAATAAATACTGATAATTTTTTGATCCATATTTTTACACACTAGCATTATTTTCCTGGACATGTATTGCCCCTTTCCTCATACAAAACTTTTGCAAATTTGAAACTGTTTGCAAATTTGAAACTGTTTGCTTTTCTGGAACTTTCCACTGTATTCAGTTTCCTATGATAATGCTTACGATTAGAAACCTGTAAGCATTATCATAGGAATGCTTACCATTAACCTTAGCTACCTGAATCATTATAGGCATTTAATATTTTATGCAGGGAAATAAACATGGTCCTCTTTGTTCTGATGACTTTTATATGGCAGTTTTTTTCTTCAAATATATAAAATAGTATGTACTATAGTGTATTATAATGCTTTTCAGATTGCTAAGAATGTGGTGCCCATATCAACAGAATTTATTATATTTTCAGGTTAAAAATCTGAGGCTTGATGTTATAGCTCAAGCTGCAAATGGTGCTGTTTTCAGTAATTCTTTCTTTGTCATTTTGGATCAATACAAAAAACCCCAAAGACACTAAGTAGTTCTTAATATTTTTAATGACATCTTTGTTGGCTAGAAGATTAGAAGTAAAAGGAGAGTTTGTTTTGAGATTGATGGATTCATGAGGAGTGCCTTCAAGAGTAATGATGTTACATTCAGATAATAACATTGTCTCTCTAATTAATTTAGTAAAACAAAGATAAAGTAGATGCCCCTGACCTCTCTTTGAGGTCATAAGTGTCTTTCCTTAACATATGCATGTCTCCTACATGTGACTTTGCTATTATTGCATTTAAGAGCTGTATTGTCAATAATCATTTTAAAATAAATGTTTGTTGATCCAGAAGGTTTCCAGGACTTTTTTAAAATACAAATTTTGTAGAGATGAAATTGTTTCTTATACAGAAAATTCCAGCACCAATTTACATGCTCAAACATTATATCCTGATGTAGAAACTATGTTGTATATTTATAATACCTCATTTATCTCATTTATGTTTTTTTTTTTTGTTTTTTTTTTTTTTTTTTTTTTTTTTTTTTTGGTGAACGAATCCACACAGACATTTGTAACATTTGGAGGAAGATTATATTACATTTACAATTGCATCAGTTATCAGTTATGTATTTCCACTGTAATTGTATTACAGTTGCCTTTCTTTTGCCAATGGAACTTAGGACTTTATTTTTGTCTGTAGTTTTAGAGTTTATGAGTCCCCAATGGCAGAGAAAAGGCATGGCTGCAAGAATAACAGAGCAGCAAGCAGAAGGAGGCAAGCACAAAGAACAGGGCCATGGGTTTCTGAAACCTCAAAGCTTGCCTGCACTGATAACCTCCTCCTTCAAAACATCCCCACTTACTGGGAACAAAGTATTCCAACATATGGGTCTATGACAGCCATTCTTATTCAAACCACCACAAGGATCTTATATTCCTTTACTGTCATCAATGAATGATAAATCTTTAAATGAGAAGCCCTCTTTATCCAACTGTTAATGTAAAGTAAGAGTATATGTATTTATGTAATACTGTGAGTTTAGTTGAGAAGGGGATGCAAGTTAGGTAACCTTTTGGTCTTCCATGTTGCAGCCCATATTGTCGTTGGGGAAGGGTGGGTCCAGAGCCTTCTCATGTGCAGAGATGTACTTTGAAAGTAATGCCAGTGCTTCCAGGTATAGATGCAGTTCTATTGTCCAGCTTTAAAGTCCAATTTACATTTCATGATTGTTATTTTCATTAAATGGAAAAAAAGGATGCATCACTTCATTTAAAGCCCCTGTGACTCCAGAGCTCCGAGTAAAACCTCATTAATCTGCACCCCATTTGTTCAGAAGATGTAATAATTTAGAAAAGTGCCTGGCTGAAGTTTACTTTTCTGCTATCTATAAAGAAAGGATTACTAACCCATTAACCAAATTAATAGTGCAAACAAGATTGGAAGAACAAATGGCATTAAACATCCTTCAGCACTTTAGAAGCACCCATATACCTAAAGGCTATCTAAACTTGAAATGCTCTATATTTTTAAAGTTTTGTTGCAGCAAGACCTCTCTTTCCAGAAAAATGATGAGAATTTAAAATGGTGCTTCAAACAAAAACTCCTGTAAGTCACCACTGAATTGTTTTCTGTCCAGTTAGCATCTATTCCATGGGATCTGGCTGCATTTGGCAGGGGAAAAAGTGGGATTTTTTTTAAGAATAGGGGATTTGCCTGTATTAACATTGATGGCTAGAAAAGTAATGAGGGGCAGTTTTCTGATAGTCTTCAGAACTTTGGTGCCCAGCATCTATATTGCACAACCCATTATTAAAGATAGGAACACATACTTCATTTTATTCATAATGTACTTTCACTAAAATTTATCCTATAAAGTCATGTGTACATGGACCGTAGCACTGTACCCACCACAGAACTGTTTGCACAGAGTGGGTCTCAATGACTACTGAGGAAGCACATAAGTGGCTCTATTTCCATATATATTAGAAAGTGTGGCATCAGAAAAGAGACCTCTTTTCAGCTCTATTGAATACAAATATATTTTTTAATCTCTTTAGGGAACTAAAATAAAGGGTTTATTTTAGATCTTGAAATTCTATAACTATCTCATTAACATTTTAAGCTTGGTCTGTCATTTGACTCTGCTTTCCATCCCTGTTCTCAGTAACCTCATGAGGTTGCTGATTTCTTTTTCTCAGGATGTTATCCCAAGGAAGGAAAGAAACTCTACATGGGTTTCATCGTTTTCCTCCTCCTTCTTCCCTGAGCTGTGATCACACACTGAAAGCTCCATCCTGTGCTGATGTTTGAGAATCTGTTACCATGGAGCTATTCCCCAGCTCAAAGGAAGGTTCTGTTACATACAGTGTTACAGGAAAAGAGAATGGTTAAAATTAAACTTAAAAACCCTTGATTAATAATAGAAAATGAAAAAAAAAATGTTTTCAAAACTGAGCACAGGGTTGAGTGCAATGCATTGTTATGGTTACCTTTGTTCTCCAAGGAGTTCCCTCCTTTTATGCTTTCTGTTTGGGGGCAATTGTAGAACATATAAAAGTTTCTGTTGTCTACTAGCTTCTGGGCATATGTCCAAAATACAAGTGGACATTAACTTAACTCAGCAGATGAGATTTCCTTAGAGACTTCTGGAGATCTTTACTAGTCCATTTCTACTGGCCTGCCTCTGACCTGTGTGTGTCCTCTCAGACAAAGCTACTTAAAGAATAATTAATAAGATAGTGAGTGTGTGTGTGTGTGTGTGTGTGTGTGTGTGTGTGTGTGTGTGTGTGTGTGTGTGTGTGTGTGTGTATGTGTGTGCAGGTGGGGCAGTCAAGAAAAATTAAAAAGAATTTGAGACACTGGTGACTTTGGGAATGAAGATAACCTTCTTGCATCGAGGTAGGCCTTGAAGAAGCTGATGTTGAGGAAATGTAGTAAACTCTACAATGAAGACCTACATCACACACAAAATCTGCTACCTTACAGCCAGTGGGGAGCCTGCTTTAAAGGCTATCTTCTTGATTTCTTACCTGTAGTGAGTGATGAGGTTTTATAGCTACACAGTTTTTGAAAAGAACTGTTCTTCAATTGTACCACAGCTTAAGTACTTTGCATATTTTAGAGCATTTTCAAGTGGATTCATGATCTAAGAAAGTGTGTTTACCAAACCAAAAAAAGTATTTTCTCTGGGTAAGAACTCTGAAAAGTTAATTTTTAATACCATTTAAGAGAAATGACATTTAGAAAAACATTAAGGTGCAAACAAAATGAGTGACTAGCATTTTAAATGCCTTTCAATGGCCTTTACTTGAGAGGATCCCTCACTCTTTGGGAGGTGCATGACTGCGACCGCTAGAGAAGATTTCAAAGCACTCTGTGCTATAAGGTCTCTGCTAGATAGAAGCTCATAAATGATCTGGTGCTAAACGAAGGCCCAGTGTCTAAGGCAGTTATGTTGGCAATGCCTAGCTTTGCAAAGCACTAACAGAACTTTGGAGATGTATTGTACACACCTGACAATTGTCATAGCAGCAGGGTCTGGAAATGAGAGAAATGAGTTAGTTGTGACTTAGTCTGTACTGCACAGCAGTTAAGAACTTAGGATTCCAATTAACAGCTGGGTGTTTGTTTAAGCGTTTTGTGCCTCAGGTTTCTCATCTGTGAAATTGGATCCATAATCATATTTACCTCATAAGATAGCTATAAGGATTAAATTAGACAATACATGTAAATTAGGTTAGACATCTGTACACAGTAAGCTTCCAACTTTTAATAACTATCCCATATGTATGAGTACTGCTGTAATAATTTATAATCTCCTAAGAGGTACTTAATCAATACATACCTACATTAGTCTTTTGGCTTTATGGAGCCTTCTGGTAGAATATGTGCAAGGATGCACATCTCTAAGAAGCCCTCTCGTGGTTCACTCTTCTGTCATTATAGTCAGTCTAGGTAGAAGTGTGTCTCATTCAACCCTAGTGCTACATATGTCAGTCTAGAAGAGTTCATGATGCTACCATTGAAGTGAACTCATTGGTCATTCAAAAACTTCAGTCTACTGATTGTCAGGGCTTATATGAAGTGAACAAGTGGAAATGCATTCTTTTTATCTTTCCTTTGTAACCAGCTCCTCCTCAGGAAGTGATTTATATTAAGCAGCCCATTGTTTCTCAGGCAGAGTACTCATTCTCAACTCACCAAGAAGCCATTTCATTTCCTATGTAGAGCTTTGCAGTGCTAGATGGTTGCAGATGCCAAATATTTAAAAATTGAGTGGACAAATACTTTACTAGCTTACAATCTCATCTATCCACAGGAGACCTAAACAGATGACCCCTTACCTACCAGCAAGCCTGGCATGTGGAACAAATGATCTTAATTCACCCATTATCCTCAGCACAATTGCATTGCAGTATTGCTTGAGTTTTTTTTCTCCACCCAGTGGGCATATTAATATAACTTACAAATCCATTTTTCATTTTTTTTTTTGTGCAGCCTTTGTTAGGCCCTGTCTTTCTCTTGGGTGTGCACAGTCTTAGTGATGGCCTGTTGTGATTAGCTGTCTGGTGTTCTACACTTTATATAAGAAGCTGGTACTAGTCAAAGCTGTGGCAGAAGTAAGCAGCATCTGAACTGTTCCAGTTACTGAAACTGGACTAAAAGTTTTTAAACTTACTACAGAACAAATAAAGCATAGACAACCCTCACCATTCATGTGTATTGTTCTGAGGAAAACAAAGTTAGCACTTTTCTCCCTTTCAATATGGCCTAATGGTTTCTTTCTGCCCTTCCCCTCAGTATTTCCTTTCTCTCTAGTAGTTACCGCTGTGGGAATCAGGACAACAGGACTCTTGCTTTATATATGGAAAGCTGGGAGAAACAGATGAGAACCTCTGTTGTGTTTGTTATTGGCATGGTATTTGTTATCTGAACTTTAATGTTTACTCACACAAGTGACTGATAATGGGAAAAGAGGCTTCAAAGTCCTTCACAGTCCAAAACATTTCCATCTACTGCCAAGTTATTATAGTTTCCCATAGACGAGTGCAATCCAGATTATCTTCATTTGAAAAGATGCTTCTAACTTAATGTAAAGGGAGGTCCAGCACTGAGAATAAGCAGCTTCTAAAAGGCAGATGCAGATAAAAACCTAATGGAGAATGATTCTATCTTGGGTCTGCACATGGGGAATTAAGACACAGTTCTCAAGGTGACACAAAGGCAAGTGTGTTCTCACCCCATGGCTGACAGAGAGAAAATCATTAGAAAAATTAAACTGTTTTCTTTTTGATGACAAAGCACAGATGTCTCCACTTGATTTCATATTAAATGGAAGATTTAACTGCCATTGCTAGAAAAAGGAAGTACTTTTTCTTTTCTCTCTGAAAGTGCTGGAGCAGATTGTCTATTAAAAAGCTTAACAGAAAATTCAAAGATGAGACCTCACAGCAGGGAAAAAGAGTAACTGGGCTGGGACCGAGTGAATCTGCTATTAAGAAGCAACTCACCTCTGCCAGGAAGTACAATCCCCAAAATTCACTTAGTGGAAGCTCAACTCACTTATGTCTGCTCTTATATTAGAATCTAAAAGCTGTGATCTCATTGATGTCAGGGTTCTCCTAGAGCTGAAGGTTGGGCTAGATCATTTGTATGCTTTCTCAAGAAAACATGGAAGCCACCAATTCTGTATGTGAAACAGACATATGTGCAAGAACAGCTCTGTGTTTTTGTTTTATGTTAAAACTATATGAAAATAAAAATGTCTTCATGTTATTTATTGAAACAGTTCTTGAAAGCAAGGGTCTCTTTATAAAGTAGTCAGAAATGCCGGGTATATAGAGCATGTGCCATCCTTCCTCATGTTCACTTGCATGCCTCACTACCTAGTTACTTCACTGCTTTCCTGTGCATCATGCCATTTTATTTGACCAACCTTGACTTTGAAATGTATATTTAAATGTGGCAAATATTTAGTTCATATCTACTCTGTGCATGTCACTGAGGAGGATAGATAAGGTGCTCACAATCTGTGGAGGAGGCAGAAATGCAAACAGATCATCATAATGTAGACTGTCCAGTGTTTTCACACAGGTATCAATACCACTCAGTGGAGACAGGGAGAGGGTGTTCCCAGGGGGATCCACTGATCCCTCCAAGTGACCGTGACATTTGAGCTATGTCTCTAAGAACGAGGACTATGTAGCCAAGCTTTTCATGTACAGTCCTCATGGAAACAATGGCAACTAAGATACTAAATGTATACTGTTCATATGAAGTCCTCTTCAGCAATGACAATTATACAAATGTTTAGACATAGTGACTGGATGTCTTTCATTTGAAGGTTTAGAAAAAAAGCTGTAGAAAGGTCTCTGCATGGCTATGTGTGTAGTTGGTCTCCAAGACTTTTTGTTTGTTTGTGTTTTTTCCCTCTATGATGTTCTGCAGCAGTACACATCAAAGGGATGCAGTGCCCAGGAAAGTTTACTTTTATCACTCATTTATTTTCCAGGCACTGTGGTAACTAGAAAATGGTCCATTTCATAATCAGAAACAAACCAAGTCTTAGAAACCTTGGGTGTTCTGTGTGTGGTTCTGGAGAGCATCAGTGACAAAATTGATCTTCAAGATTGTGATGAGATTCAAATACCCTAACTATTCACAGTGTATTAGGAAGTTTTATTGTAGGGAGACTGAAAGTCGATATTGATTGATTATTATTTACTGAGTAGCTCAGTGTCACATGCCCTGAGAACTCTGCTTGTTCATAGCAAAGGTTGGTACTCCATTGATTAACAAAGCACATTGCTTTCACATAGGAAAATGTAGAGCTTGCAGTTCGTACCATGTCTCCTGCATCATCAATATTTTTCTATCTTTAAAGTCTTTCCAAGCAGCATGGCAACGTGCTGGGAGATTTTATTACATCTTAAAAGAGAATCTCTCCTCTCTGCTTATGCTGTTAGCAGTTTCCCATTACTCTTTGTTGATTAGTTCCTCCAAAAGAAGTTGACTATACTCAATGTCTGCAATGCCTTTCCTTCTATTCTCTCACTTCCAGTTCAGCTAGGCTTTCACACTGCCTCCTCCACAAACACTGCCTTTGTCAAGATTGTCAGGAAACTGCAAGTGATCCATTCTTCTTTATCCTCTTTGTTGACAGCTTCATTGACTTGTTGGATCCATCTTTCCTTTCTCTTTGAACGTCTTCCCTAATCCAACTGGAAATGTGTCTTCTTTATTTTTGTCCCACTTTGTGTCTACTTAAATGTTTAATAAAGCCAGTAGTCTGAAATAAAGCCAGTAGACGTCATGCTACATCCCTCCTGTTCAGTCAGCCCTGATCTTACTTTGTTTCACATCTTCCTGAAACCAGTGAGAGGCAACTCCACATTCCAGGCCTTAGAAGCTTTGCCTCATTTTGCTGTTGTCTCACACAGTACAGGGAAAGCAAACAATCATTTTGGATGTACCATGTAACATTGCCATCTATGTGAATGCTTTTCACTGTTTCCACTACTACCACTGTGCTGAGAATTATGTCTCTACCACTTCTTACATGACACATGCAATACATGTAAAAATGATACGAGTAAATTACCCCTGGGAACAGAAAGAAGAAAGGCTACATGAAGGGATCAACTCCTCTGATAGCTTGTATTGTCAACAGACCTTAGCTTGGAGTTGTATCTCTGTGTTTATCTGGGAGGGTTTCTAGATTACATTAATTGGAGTGAGAGGACACACCTAGCTATCTGACTGAATGCAAAGGAAGAAGCAAGCTGAGTACCACATACTTGGACTCTGCTTCTTGACTCTAGACAGCAAGTCTCAAGCTTTTGTTACTGTGTCTTTCTGGCTCTGATGAACCTCACCCTTGAACTATGAGCCAAAATGGCCTTTCTTTCCTTTCACTCTAAAACAAGACAGGTAACTAATGCAACCTCTTATTGAATTAACTTAGTTTCCTTTCCACATTCTTGACCATTCGTTTCATAGCTAAGTGCAATCCAATGCGTCCCATTGAGAAGCATAATCTTTTCTGATTCTCAGTATTTAAAATTATCTGTCTTAACAATTTTATCTATAAAAGGCAGTGATCAAAACAAGGCCTTAAATTTAAATTAAGAGTTGGCATGTAGAATAATGATATGACTGTGACTATAATTTTAAAGTTTCCCAAGGCATAATTCCCTGATAGGAACTTAGATAATGCTCTTTGTAGATGTTTGGTGTGGAATCAGACTTCCTCAGGGTTTAGTGCTTGGCACATTTCCCTACTGACTATACAAGCTCTATAGGATATTCTATAGCCATGGCTTCAGAATAATACATATAGTAAGTGAGTGTATATTATATATACATATATAATACATATAAGCAGCCTTTCAAAATGTATCTGATAATGCATATCATTACTAGGAAAACTCACGGGGATCTAGAGCTCATCCAGACACATCCACACCTACTTCCTTCCTACTCTAAACACAGCCATTGCTACTTTGTCTGTGGGACAGTATCATCATTCTCTGTGATCCACTACTGAAGCATTGTAACCACTTTTTAAATCTTCCTTTGTAAAATGGTTTCCATTTGAAAAAGCCATTTTTACCTTCCTTTCTCAACTATCACAGTATAGTCACTGTTTCTCATGCCTACACCTTCTTTTACTCATGTGTTCTCAATTTTCAGTCTAAATATTTACAGTGGCTCCCTAAGCAGTCTTCTTGATTTTAGTAGACTGTCAGATCTGCCAACCCAATGACACTAATATGTTCTTTGCACACATATATTTTATTCTGTGTCTTTTGTATAAAGCTTTTTCAATGGACCCTCTTCACTTATATAACCTAAAACCTAACATTTCAAATTTTTATAAATCTCCCAAAGTAGTACTCCCCCTTAGGTCCATTTATTTTTTTTCAGAAACACCAAACTATCAGAATATGTTCAATCACATCTTTGTCGTGGTCTCTTAACCTTCTTGTTTTACGCTTAACATAGTTTCTCCTATAGGGAACATTTTTCCCCGTGGAAGCATAGCAAACTTGCTCGTTTGACATTCACCTTCATTACTTCTGTTACCACTATACCTTATGACAACTCCTCTGTATGTTTGTGTAGAACATGCCAATGATATGTTGAGAAGTCCTTCCCATGGGCAGGCTCCAAGCTTCTTTGGAGAAGAGCTCTTTTTATCTGTCTATCTCACTGCCTAGCTCTCTGCACAGTGTGCAACAAATAAGATGTCAGTATTTATGCAATAAGCAAAGTTTTTTTTCTTTAAAAAAAATGGTTGTGACTGTTACACAATGTACGTACCTGTCTATAAATTTAAACTACAAATTTAGAGCCCAACAGTCAAGATTTTTTTTTATTTTATGAGTATAGATATTTTGCCTATAAAATCAGTGCCCCGCTTGTGTACTTGGTACCTAAAGAAGCCAGAAGGGGGCATGAGTTACAAATGGTTGCAAGTCACCATGTGTGTGCTTGGTGACAAGAGTAAGTGCTCTTCACCACTGACCCATCTCCCCAGTGCTGACCAGCAAGATTTTTTTTTTTTTTTTTTTTTTTTTAAAGGCAGGGTTTCTTTGTATAGTATTGGCTTTCCTAAAATTTAGCTTTGTAGGCCTAGCTGGCTTCGAACTCACAGAGGTCTGCCTGCCTCTGCCCCCCCACTACCCCGCCCCCCCACCCCTACCACTGGCCCAAGTGCTGGTTGGGATTAAAGGCCAGTGCCACCACCACCACCTGGCTGACAATTAAGGTCTTAAACAAGTATTTTAGTTTCTGAACATTTATCATTGTTTATAGGATAAAAACTACTAAAGTATTCTTGTTTAGAAAACTATATTTAGTTTTCCTAATGATTGTAAAAAAGATGATTCTTAAGAGTTAAAGGGACTTAGTAGCTTATAGTTTATATTAAAGCCTTGCCAAACAAACAAACAAAGTAAACAAACAAACAACAAAACTGTAGCTGTGGTTCTCAACCTTCTTAATGCTGTGACCAGTTAATATGGCCCTCATTTTATGGTGACTCCAGCCATAAAATTACAGTCATTGCTACTTCATAAATGTAGTTTTCCTACTGTTAAGAATCTTAATATAAATATTTTTGGAGATAGGGTTTTGCCGAAGAGGTTGGAACCCACAGGTTGAGAACTAATGCTATAAATGCATGTACACCAATAAGAAATCATTTTCATGGCATTATTATTTTTTTATTGCAGTTTTCCATCCTAACTCTCCTCCCAGCCCCTCCCTCCCCAAATCTCACCTCAACTCTCCCCATCCATCATCATCTGTTTCTATTCAGAAAGGGGCAGGCCTTCCATGGCTATCAACCAAAACACAGTATATCCAATTGCAGTTAAGACAATCACTTCCCTTGTATTAAGGCTGGAACAACTGATGAGAGCAGATGCAGAGACCAACAGCTAAATATTAGGTGGAGCTCATGGAATCCTGCAGAAGATGGGAAGGAAGAATTGTAGGATCCAGAGTTGTTAAGGACATCATGAGAAAACCCACGGAATCAAATAACCTGAATTGACAACCAAGGAGCCTGAATGGGACTGCCGTGGGCCCTCTGCATATATGTTACAGTTGTGTGGTTTGGTTTTCTTGTGAGACCAGGGGCTGTCTCTGACCCATTTATTAGCATTTTGGACCTTCTTCCTCAATAAGAACATTTAAACATAACAAAAGTTTCAAGTGCTTCCTTAAAAGTTCAGGTTGTATAGTTTAAATTGAGAAACATGTATTTAAAAAACTCAACCTTTTTAATACATAGTTTATTTTGCAAATATTATTGGTGCCTAAATCCCTTGACTTGGGACATTCAATAAACAGTTTCAGTAAAGTATGATACCTGTTAGTATATATTACCAGAGCCTGATGGCCAGATTAAAATTTGGCAATGTTATTTGAGAGAGTGGAATGTATTATTAGCATGCCATGTTGTCTGATTTTCTGAGGGGCACATTAAAATGATGATGCTCTTGTTGGAGGAATATATAGACCAATAAACAGTTTTGTGGGTGATTAAACAGTGAAGTGTGGCTGAATCTTTCAATTAACACCAGAATACTCCTATTGCAAATATGTTACAGTAACATGAAAATACAAAGTTCCCTTTGTATATTCGTTTTTATTACATTGTTTTATGAGTTTAATTATACTTCACTTTATACTAAGCAGTAAACAGATGTGTATCTGTTCACTTAAAAAACCTAAATTACGTTTCCACAATTTATATTCTAGGTTAATACCACCAAATCCAAAAATAACTTTTCACTTTCTATGAACTATTTCTGTACTCAGGAAATCAGGGAGAGGAGAAGCAATAGCTGACATTTAATCCACAACAGATATGCCTTTGGGTCGAGATAGCTGCTCAGTAAAGCTGAAAGAATTTGTGGAAGAAAGAGGGGGGGGGGGGGAGAAAGGAAGGAAGGGAGGGAGGAAAGAAGGAAGGAAGGGAGGAAAAAATTCATAGGTAGAAAAATCAACATCTATCAGCTATTAAGTCTGGATTTTCTGAACAGTGACTTGTAGCTAACCTGTTATCTGTAAAAATAACCATTATTCATCTTGTGAGAGCACTAGTAGTCACTGATTGTGCTAATTGGAACATCATCATTATTATAGTAACAGAAAAATATAGGAAACACTGATGATCCATGACATGAGATTTCCCTCCTCCAGCATAACCCTTTACCTTTGACTTCATTTTTGATGACAGCCTTCTGAAATAGAATCTTGGAGGTAAATATATAAATGTAAAGAAATGAATGAAAAAAAAACTAATCAGATGAAATTATGAGGTGCTAAAGTCATTGATAGTGGCTTCATACCATATGCCAGGTGTTATAGAAACATGTCTCATAACATGTTTACCAGGAAGCTTGGATGGCACCCCTAAGTCCTACGATAAAGAGGTAAAGACAGCCAACTGCCATTTTTTTCTATGCTATTGTTATATAACTCAAGACTTCCTAAATAAGGAATCAGTGATTTACAATGATGCTAATAGCACAATTTCTCTCCATTGCTTATATTCACAATTCATCATTCCCATTTCTACAGAAACACACACACACACACACACACACACACACACACACACACACACTTGAAAATGAGTAACCACCTATTTTGGTCATTTCCTATTTAGCTGTTTTCCTTTGAACAATTATTATGAAGCACTGTTTCATGCTCATGGCATCAACAGTATGAATGTCCACTTAAGGGCCATGTGTAGTGAATAAATTTGTACTTCTTACATCTTATTGTTTTAAATATATATATATATATATATGTTGGTATTGTTCAAAAATTTAGAACCTAACATCCCACTGGAAAGTGAGCTATTTTATATACAAGTCCAATATAACACTGCTTGGGATTTCATCTTGAGAGTTAATGGTGTGTGTCATTTGGTAGGATCTCAGCTTTTAGATTAGGAATTAACAAATGGAAAGAAATGTGCTGTTTAAAGGAAGCCTCTATGGGTCATTCATCCCCTTATTTGTTCCCCTTTCTAGTATCTAAGATCCTTTGAAAAGATATTTTTAAAACAAACTCTTTAACTAGACTATATGAGATCGAAACATTGCAAGGTTTAAACATCATTGATTTACTAAGAAATGTCAAAGTTAGTGAATGCTAGTGGTTTTCCTTCCAATCTCCTGCATTCTCCCTCATGTCATTTAAGCATTTAGCATAATGCATGCCTACTATTGGATAAAAGGCTTTTCATATTCTGTTGTAGAGTAAAGCAATTTTATTGAAATAGCAGTTAACTAGGGTGTTACTGTTATGATCATGAACTCTATTCTTTGAAGAACCTAGCAATTTAGTAAGCCTCTTAGTGCATTTATCTCATCAATAAAAATAAAGGTACTTATTTTTTTCTTTATATTTGTCCTCTCAAATCCTTTGCAGCCTTACCATGCAATAATGTCTGATGCTTGATTTGTTGCATTCTTCTTCTGTTTTCCCCTAATGCGTAAGGTTGTATTATCATCCCAGCCTCTTCTTCCAGGCAAGTTATTGTCTCTTTCCCACATCCCTTCACAATGTAGATGCTTTTGTTTATTTGTTTTGTTTCTGTTTGTTTGTTTTGTTTTTGTTTGTTTTGATTACCTGAATGTGGGCATAATTAGCTTTTCTAATTCCTCTTTGAAATGGTAGGGAAATGAATAGCAGAGGATTTTCAGAATTTCAGAGCTCCTATACTGCCATGTTGATATAAACTCAGAGATCCGGAAATATTATCCTTGAAAAGAAAAGTGAGGGCCTCCTAGATCTTTATGTTGTTTAACAGAATTTGAAGCAAGACTTCAAAACACAGTATGTGAAATCAATAGATACATATATGTATACTTACAGAGACACTGGTGGTCACAGAGTCTAGTAATCTTGTATATTCACCTCAAAAAAGACAAAAAAAAAAAAAATTGTGCAGCAGTTATCTTTCCAAATGCAATCTACAGGTTCAGTGCAATTGCACCAACATCCCAATGCCATTTTTACAGAAATAGGAAACAAAACAAAAATACCCTTAATATCATTTGGAAGCACAAACAGCCTTGGATAGATGAAGCAACCTTGAGCAGGAAAAATAATGCTATACTGGATTTTAACTTATATTACAAAGCCACAGTGCCTACAATTACATACAGATTAATGGGATAGAATAGGGAATACAGATACAAACCTATACAGTCATCTGACATTTGACAAAGAGGTGGGGTCATCTTCTTTAACAAATGCTGCTGGAAAATGCAGAAGAATGACACTAAGTTCCTACCTCTCATCCTAGACAAACATCAACTCTAACTGGATCAAAGACATTACTTTAATCCTGAAAATATTTGAGAAAAAGTGGGGAATAGATCTCAAAATTCTGTCATAGATAAGGGCTTTCTGAATAGTATTCTTACTGCTTAGGAAATAAGGTCACCAATTAACACATGGAGCTTCAGGAAATTATAAAGCTTCTGCACAGCACTGAGGCAATTCATCAAGCAAAGAGACAGTCTTCAGAACCAGAGGCAGTCCTTACATAGAAGACATAGAATGAATAAGTAGTATATGCGAAGATTTCAGAAAGCTAAGAAAATAACTCACCTAGTAAATGGGATGATGAAATGGACAGTTCTCAAAAGAGGAAATATAAAGGCCCAGTAAATATGAAAATACATTCAGCCACACTAACCATCTGATAAATGCAAATCAAAACTACATTGAAATTCCTACTCTAGTTAGAATGCCAGTCATTAAAAAACAAAAAGCAACAGATGCTGACATGGATTGGACAAAAGGGTAAACTAGTCCAAAAATCTAGGGAAATCATTGTGGAAATTCTTAAAAATAATTAAAAAATAACATTAAAAATAGGCATTTACTAAATGGCTAGTAAGGATACAAAAGAAATACATGCAGTCTCTGCATCCACAAGTTTTCTGTAGCACTGTTTTACATTCAAGCTAGCTACCAATATGAATGGATATGGAAAACGTTGTACATATATACATATATATGTAATACTTTTAGTACCAAAGAAAAATAACTTAACATCATTTGTGGGGGGATAAAAAACGGATGAAACCGGAGAGAGTTGATCATATTAAATAATTTTAGCCAGTCTCAAAAAAACGGATACCATGTTTTCTTTCTAGAGACCTAGATTCTATGTACTATACAAAAGTCATGCAAGCATATGTTAAATGAAATTTTCTAAGTGAAAACAGGGGGTTTATATGGAGACAAGGGTGAGAAATAGGTACCTAGGGAAAATGGGTGAAGGGCTGAATATTCTCAAAATACAACATATACCTATAAGAAAAACTTTTAGATGAAAAAAGAAAGGACAAAAGAACACTTAATTAAGTACTTTGGTTTTATAAAGCCAAAACACTGAGATAATTATATATTACCCCCCCACACACACACACTACATTCATTCATTCATTCACCCTAAAGAACTGTTGCAATTATCAGATCACAATGGTTAGACTAAGAAGATCAAGTTGTAGAAGGAAGGGTTTGTTTGAATTTACTGTTCCATTGAGCAAAGAGTCTGACACCAGCATTGTGTGGAAGCCTGGCAGCAGGCAAGTGTGGCAGCTGGACTAGCAAACTGGGGGTTCATATCCTAAAACAAACTGTAGGAAGCAGGGAGAACAAACAGATTGAGGAGAGGCTTTGAAGCCTCAAAGCCACAGTCCCCAAGTACTTCTTCCAGCAACACCATACCTCATAAACCTCCTCAAACAGGACTACCGTGTGGAGACCAAGAGTTTAAATACCTGCGGAGGACATCACATTCCTCTACACCTTTACACTCAGTCCTGGATCTCACACTTGAACACATATGCATTATTGGGAAACTCCAAGAAGTCTTTTTCTGGCATCTTAACCATAGGGATACAGACTTGGGATTGTAATATAGAATTTAGGAATGAGCAATTTCAATAATTATCTCCCCATTCCACCCACAAAGTAGGATGAGCATTTTTTAAGGGGAAAGTCTAGAGCGAAATAGAATCACTTAGGTTAATGGAAGGTTTGGGATGCATTTAATTATCTAACATTACAGCCCATATATGCTTTCATTTTATTTAAAAACAGTACTAATTTGTTTTATAACTCAAAACATTTAATATGAATGCACGCAAAATGTTTTAATGTGATATATAATCATCAGATTATTAATTTGGAAATAACTATTTTCTTTCACAGTATGCAGTCTTGTTTTAAGCCAGGCAGTCTCCAGTCCATTAACTATCAGTGCTTGCTAGTTATTAATTTGCTGTGTAATGGCTAGGAGGCTGCTATCTTCTATAGCACCTTTATTATATTATGTTTAGTGTCTGTTTCAAGAAGATTTCCTGAAGCTGTGTCTGCTCGTCAGTCTATTCTTTCTGCAGTGCTCTTGGTTTTGTTTCTTTGAGTGTTTCATCCTACTTCAGTCTCTTAGAGTTGGCCTTATGAAAGATTATTGCTAAGGCTTGAGGAAATCAGTCGAGATGTTTATACAATAAAAAAATGTGAGGTTATCTAAATATTAAATATGTTTCTAAAGGAGTAGTGTAATGATGTTTTTCTCCTTTTAAGTTTTCTGTCCAAGTCATCCATCATCCACAATGAGATTTGCTTGTAAATAGCAATGTGTTGTTTCTATAATGGCCTTTGTCTAAATACCTAATATCCTTTTAGTCTCTTACTAAGGAATGAATGTAGAAGTATTCAGGATGATGTTTTGTCATCATGATCTCAAGACAGAACTGGATAAGAGGAATCTTAAGGAATGAGTAAGACATTCTACAAAAGAATTATCTTCTGTTTGCTCAAAAATATGTTTAATACAATCCTTTTAAATTATTTCCAACTAATTTTGTATGTACTTCCTGATATATCTGTGTTAAATGTTTATTTGTTCATGGATTATTTTAATTAATTTTTATGTAAAACATGTTCCTTCAAAATATTATTGATTCCAATTACTAAGAACTGCTTTGTATGCATGCCTCTTCCGTTTAATTCCCCAAGTACATGCCTCACACATCCCTGTCTCTATTCCTTGTTATTAACCTGATGTGTTAAAGGAAGTATAATATTCAATAAGCATTAACAAAAGCTCTTAGCAGCCAACACAGTGTCCAACATAGGGCATGCCCTGATTAAGTCAGATTAAAATTTGTTAGCATTTGATTGTTCAAAGTATTTAAGTTTTTCACAGTGAAACACTACAGTTGCTGTCAACTTATTTTCTTATAGTGTATATCCCATGTTATTGCTTAAAATTTGGAAGAAGGACATTAAAAAAGTCAACATATAAAGACAAATGAAAACAACTTTTGCAAATATACCTTTTTGTTTCTCTTTCCACATAATCCGAAAATATCCCATTAGCTATTCAGAATTTTCCCCAAAGTTGTCTGTTTTTCAAGGGTCCAGTGATTAGAATCATTCTTTCAGAATCTGCCCTTGAACAATCCCCTTTAAGGAAGGGAAATAAACAAGAGTCTTCCTATAATACAATGACCTTGCTTTGTATTGACAAAAACAATCTCTTGCAGGAGGTTCTTGTGTGCTGCATGTATTGATGTGTTTGTAAAGGCTCACATCAGTCAGGGAAAGCTAACTGTATACTCTCTTTGTAGATGTTTAAACAAAATCCTTTAGACCAGAGATTTTTGGCAATATCATTTCATATTCAATTTACACTTGGAAACTAAAACCAGGTAATCCTTGTAGTGTTTATTGGAAAGTTAGTATTTTAGTGATGTGTTTTTGTTATTAGAGTTGAGTCCTGGTAACTTTTCTAAGTGGAATCATTACTTTCTGAGAATTGAGGGTTAGTTACAAAAGGGTTGCCACAGTCTGAAGTTTAGCCTAGTGGCAGTTGTTTGAGTGACATCTTGAATAAATAACAAACTGTATTTTATTAAACCTACTTAACATTCTGAAATTTATCTTTAAGTAATACTGATATGCAGGGGTCTTAGCACAGCCACGGAAAGCTGAGCTGAGTCCCAGGAAAGGAAAGTATGCTCACTGCCTATCCATTCCCCATCCTCTAGGAATCCTGGAGACAATCAGACACAGCACAGAGTCTAGTCAAGCAGGAACTCATTTATTGTCCCATAGCAGGCATTTTTTAAAGAAAAAAAACCACACACACACAGAGTGGGAAAACAGCCTACCAATGGTTTTAAAGTTCAACCTACCACATGGCTAGACACCCTTATGCATCACCTAGAGATCATGAGCTGTTCATGCAGTGACCTCATCTAGTTCAATCTAGACAAGAAATCATTTTTTCTTGTGAACAACTCAGGACTCACTCTCTCGAGTTTCCCTCAGCACCATCTTTGACTGGCTTATGTGCCCTACATTGAAATGTACATTTAAATTCAAATATATAGCTTAATAATTGTTAGTCTAATGGAAATATGCAGATATGTAATAATTTGGACATTCTGTCACAGGAAGTTTAGTTAGCCATCTGAATATCCTTCAACGTGACTTTATTAGGTATATGGTTATGTCTCTCTAATACACAAAATTATCTTTATAGGATTTCAGATATATTTACTGATGTAAAATCTGCATAATCATATTTTCTAAGGACTTTATACATCTTTTAAATATGGATACACAATAGCATTGAGGTCTGATTCTATTAATGTAGTATTCACATTAAGAAATTTGGAGAATAAAGAAAGTTGTCAAGAGGATAGGCAAAGGCATCATGAATGGAACCCACACCCAAGTAATTGCAGTTTTCTTCCTTTCAGTAAGCATGTAGCACGAATGAGGACCTACGTATGTAGAAGAGGAAGAAAGTAGTCATCCGTAACCTCATTTGCTACTCTGCTTTCCCCACCAATATTATATCAGGAAAATTTTCTATATAACCAAATAGGCTTTTGAAATGAAACATGTTAGCTAAGTGTGATAGCGTAAGTTAGTAACCCAGGAATCAGGAAAGTAAGGCAGGAGGAGTGCTGAAAATCTGTGGGAGTTCCAAGATAGCCCAGACTACCGAATTAGATCTGATTTCAAAAAGGAAAAGCCCCAAAGAAACTAGTAGTTACATAATATGGCAGTGCTATAGTTACTATTTATTTATTTTTTCTCTTTTTATAAACTTAAAATTTTTTTTAATTTTTTTATCTTTCTGATTTTTTTTATTTTTTTATTTTACATGTCGATCCCAGTTTCCTCTCCCTATCTCCCTCCCTCTGTTCCTCTTACCCTCTCTCCCCCCTCACATGCACCCTGACCACCCTCCCCTCCCATCCCCCACCCCAATTCCACATCAGCTTACTATTTAATTAATTTGTTTCATTTTAATATTTTTTATGATTATTAATTTGTATTTTGTAACATTAATAATTACCATTTTAGTTCATAATTTTATCCTATCTCATATTGTTTCTTTAGGATTAATTATCTTCAAAATTTAATCATAAGTTGTTTTTTTATAGATTCTATAAGGCTTCTGTATAAATACTTCCATTGTTCTTCCTAGAAACATTGCTCTACGTACATTTTTAAAAGAAAGTCTTGAAAGAACCAAAGAAGCAAAAACAGGGCCAACAAGTTTTTTCAGATCCTTTTCTAAGGGCATAAGTCTCATCCATGATAGTGGGGTCCTCATGCCCTAATCATCACTCAGCCTGTTATCTCCTAAATAGTCCCATTGGAGATTGCGTCTCAGTATGAATTTGAGAGACCTAGAGGCGTTCAGTCAGTAACACATGTTCACAGTTTTAGTTCCAAAGATTGTGCTCCAATGGCCTTCTAAAACCTTTGCTTCCACCCCTGTCTTAGAAACACACACTTTTAAACCTGGTACTTTGCTGTCTGTCTGAAATATATTCCATAGAGCCTTGTCACTAAATTTTGACCCATAAAATTTCAGCAGATGTATGTGATATTTCTCAGAGTAGAGGGCATCTTTTTCTTGTGTCACCTTCCATCCTCCTGCATAAACTCTAGGTCTGAGAAGTGATCTCTAGAGAGCCAACTTGGGCGTAACAGCCATCCACATGGAAAGGTAAGCAGAGTGTCATGGAACCTGCAGCCTGTTTAACCCACTGTTAAACAGTTTCTTGACACTCAATCACCTGATAGCTGAGGTACAAAAATAACTGAAGTTCATTCCCTCTGCTTGCCTTTTATCTTTGTCATTTGGCAATCTGAACAGGTGCCCAGATAGGGGCATTTCCTATCATGTACTGAACATAAGAAATCACTACCCATAAAGTGACATTGTGAATGTTTTCCTAAAAACCAGTTACTTGGTTCAAGGAACATTAATGTTCCCTCAAGTTTCTAATGCTCATGGGCAAAGTAGAAATTGTTTATGAAAGCAAAGTGCTGTGTGGCCAAATGAGAAGTCTTATTTGGCCTTCTTTCTCAGAGCAAGCAAGTTCAGTGCCATATTCCATGCCCTCTCGTCATAATGTATGGGGCCAGAAGTTGAAAGAAATGGCTCCAGAAATCTGTATTTTGTACTTCGAAAAGATTTTTTTAGTGGTTTGCTTAGGCATTTTCATTCTTCATGTCTTGTTAGATTTAGAAACTTCTTCAAAAGCAGGTAACTGTTAATAATAACCACCAAGAAGAAATGAATACATTCAGGACACAAGGAAGTATTTAACTGAGTGTTATCTGAGGAACTTGATTTCATAAAGCCCTTTCTGAACTGGATTTGCTTCTGCTTCACTCTCATCCCTACAGGATGTTGCACACCTCAGCCCCCACCCCATCTCTCTGGTTGCAGGTCTCACATATATTCCCTCAGCGTGGTACTCTTCCCTCCACATCTCATCTGTGAGATCGCTGTGAAACTAGCCTCTGTGGTAGCTCTCAGGCCTTTAATACTTCTCTGTCCTAGCAAGTTCCAGACCACTCCCCAACTGCTGCACATTTATGTCCCTAGCTAGTCCAAAAGGAAACATATATTTTTAAACCCAGGACCTAGTTTAGCACAGAGAAAAGCATCTAAGTGTTACGAGCAGGTTTTTCCCTGCCACCGGTCCGGTCCCACTCTTTGTTCCTCGCCACCGGCCGCCATATGAGCCCCAATAACACACAGAAACTCTATAATTGATACAATGCTGTTGGCCAGTTACTATTATTGTTTATCGGCTAGCTCTGTCTTAATGATTAACTCATTACTACTTATATAAGTATTTCCACGTGGCTCATCTTACCGGAGAGCGGCGGGCCAGCATCTTGCTTTCTCTATGCTCTACATGCTGACCCCTCCTAATTACTTCCCCTTTCCTCCTTGTCTTCTAGCCCCGCCTATCTTGCTTTTCCATTGGCCACAATGCTTTATTTATTAACCAGTATGAGAAACATATTTACAGAATAACATCTCCCATCATAAGTATCTAGAAGATGTGGGATGATAAACATAGATTAGTTGGGAGATTTTTTTGCTGGCTGGTAGAGGTCAAAGCCTCCCCATGGCCTGACAGCTTATCTCAGTAGCTTAGCTACATGGAGCCTCCCCAGTTTTAGCAGAACTTCCTTTTCTCTGTCTGACCACATCTGGACAATGTCCCTGGGACTGGAGGACTGACATTATCTAAAAGCTGTCCCTGAACCCGATGCCTGATTCATCTTTAGCTTGACCCTTGGCACAGTTCTCTGCTAAGAAGACTTGTACTAGGAGCTTTGCTATAGGACCCTATGGCCACATGCTAAGCCTTGTGATAGGAATGTGCCACCTAATGCAAATTAGGGTTTGTCTGCAGGCTCCCCAATCCTATATATTCCTTATATCCTGGAATGAAGTTGAGCTGATTTACCAAAGTCTGTCTCCTGGAGGCCTCTCTCCACTCATGCTCATGGGCTGCATACAAAGCTCTTTGTTGCCCCTTCTCTTTCTTTCCCCTCTCAGACTAATGATCAACAGGCTGAGAAGGAAAGAGGATCCCCCACAATAGACCTGTGTACACATGTGTGCATGCTTATACACTAATGTGTAAGTTGTCATGTTTTTTATTCAGAAGTCAACAGAGAAACAAGAGTCCATGATTTCTATTGGTAAATGCAAAAGTTTTGAGCATGTCAAGAATTTTTCACCTAATTGTTAAAAGGTATTTGTTTGGTGTCACCTTTCATGCTCATATTCATGCACCTAGTAGAGAAGTAATATACGAATAGTGACATGAGCTTGAGTCCAGTTTGGGGATTGTTACAAATGTAGTACTTGCTTGCAGTCTCCTCTTTTGGGCTATAGAGGCTGTGGCAGAGGTCAGAGGTACTCTGATGTCTATAATTCATTTCTGAATTATAGAGACATAATTTGCTGTTAGGAAAGAACTCATAGCATTTCTATTTAACATTATGCATCTTTTATAAGTCAAGGACTGTCACCTTGCAGCAGCTAACTTTGTAAATTTTATTACCTTTGTATATTAAGATACACTTTAAGATCTGGTATATAGCAAATATAACACAGGGTAACATTTTACAGCTTTTCATAGATAAAAAGTGATTCTATCCTGTGTACACATAATTCTCAGTTAAATATGTCAACAAATTCCCATTTTTAGAAATGAAGCACTTAAAGCTAAGAGAAAAGTTAAGCGAAGAAGAGAGGTGAAAGTTAACTGTTTATAAGGGTTTGCCTGATTGGATATTCTACTTTAAAGTTATTTAAATTACAGCCTCTTTCTTCACAGCCATTAAATCATGAACCTGACAGCTACATTGTGTGTTTAATTAAATTCTTGTTTAGTATGTGCTGTAACATGAAGACCTTTCAGTTGAAGTTAAAAACAAGAACTGTTTGATTTTACTCATGATATTCAAATATAACCTTGAAACATCTATGAGATATGGTGAATGGAGGACTGTTTCATTAGAAAAGATACATGCTTTATCTAGGTTTCCAGTGCCCTTTAATTAAGTCCCCATGGTATGTGCCATATTATGTTTTTGACCTCAAAATGAATGACAAAAATTTTGGTAACACTGGTGTGTGCATTCTGGCTCTGTAGTATGGTGTTTGTATAGTACCTGCTACCATAGTCAAAGACCTTAACCTTCACTCATCCTACTTTCCTATCAATAAAGTGAGAATGCTAGTAGTAACCACATCATAGATGAGGAATAAATGAACCAACACACTCAGTATTCATAGGCAAGTGTAGAACTATGGGCTTTTTGTCCCCTGTGCTCATTGCAGCTAAGATGTTAAAAAACAAGACTACTTTTGTTTGTTTGTTTGTTTTGTTTTTGCTTTTTGTTTGTTTGTTTGTTTGTTTTTTGTTTTTCAAATAGGGTTCCTCTGTATTGCTTTGGAGTCTGTCCTGGAATTTGTTCTGTAGACCATGCTGACCTTGAACTCACAGAGATCTGCCTGACTCTGACTCCTGAGTGCTGGGATTAAAGGTGTGCACCACCAACACACAGGCCAAAACAAGATATTTTAACATTAATATTTGATAGCAGTTGTTCCAGGCTTCTCAAGTATCATTTCTAGGCCTACTTTTCAACTTGGTGTGCTCACATGCTATGTTATATTCTATATTCACAGTACTACAAAATATCTCCCCCCCCCCTTGGTTCCCCTGATTTCCAGCCTAAGCATTGAGGAGCTCAGGCATCACTTTAAAGCCCATGTTCTGAGGTTCTCGTGTGGCTTTTTCTAGGAAGGAGAGCCATGGGCAGAATTACATGTGTGCATGTGCCCAGAGCAGAGCCCTTTATGTCACTGTAGATCCATCAGACATGGGTTGTTAGATGAAATAATAATGAATTCCCTGTAAATCTTTGTAAGTACACATTCTGTGAAGCAAGTTCTAGCCTTTCCCTGCTCCTTTCGGTGAGTTAGTGCAGCTTTTTGAACATTTTGGCCTCTCCTGTAAAGTAATGCTAGAGAACTTTCCCAAGCACATGGCCCCAGCAAGTTGTCAGGGATGATTTTGGGGGGAACATTTCAAAATAATCCTTGGTATTGAATTATACCTACATGAAAAATGTATTTATGTTCCAGGTACTCCTCCTATAACCTTGTCATAGTTTTTCACTATATTGTTTGTGTGTCTACATGTTGATTGAGATCTGTCACCTGAGGGCAAATGTGGAATCTTCCATTTTGACATTTAATGAATTTAAATTTTGTGCATTTTTCTTACTGAATATATACATTTTGCAATACCCTTGTGTATATTATATAAGGGCAATATATAAATATAATAATTTCAGCACCTGCCTTTTATATTATTGAAGAGTGTGATATTTCTTCCCTCAAACTCAGGCCTCCTACAGACAAATGCACCTCGCTGGGTAAGGAGTAGCTGGTCTCCTCATCCTTTCTGTAGCCAGGCTTCTGAGTTAGCAAGCATCACCTTGTCAGTGGGTTCAGAGAAAGGAAGGAAAAGAGGAAGGAAGCAGTAGAGATTCTTTCCAGGTGAGAATCGGTGCTGGCTAGTGTTACTGTTCTCCGAGCTTGATGTTAAAGCTGACTCTCCTATGTATAGTTTTATTATTTTTTTGGGATGGTTGTGGGTGTGTTGTTGTGGAGGTAGGGGTTAGTTTAGTGTAAGCTCACACTTGTTTTAATTGGCTTGGTCATCTATAATATAAAGAAGGACAGTGAACCTTTAAGGGTCTCTGTTAAGACCTCTTTAACCTTTTCAAGGCATGATTCGTGGGTATATCCACAAGTGACACCATTCTGATTCCTTCTCATGAAATACCCGTATCTGATCCATAGAAAACCTTCACTCTCATGAACTCCATCATACTCAGGCTCCCAACTCTAGAGTCCTGCTGATGCTGCTATACTGTTTGTGGTACTAACCAGTTACTTGGCCTTTATATATGAGATGGGCATCAATCCATGTATACATCAAATTACACAGGGCACTCACTAGAGTTTTCAGCAGGTCCTACCGAAGTTTTCCATACTGCGGTGAGGGCAGGAATTTCCATTATTCACGGAGAAATTCATAGGTTATTTTAACTTCTCCCAGCTAAGTTCTGCTCCTTAATTTCTAATACTAGAACTTTGATGTGGTGTGGCATTTTAAAAATGAGTAACTGCTTCTCAGAATCCTCCTTTGGGAATCCAACATATGGTCTAACACCTCCCTTGCAATGTGTTAATTATTGTCTTGATGCTTCAGCCAAAACTTCCATTTTAATATGCCATTATGTCTGTAATATTTGTTTATAAGTAAAATGGATTTTTATGCTTTGGTATGGTTTCATTTCTTCATCCATTTCATTTATTTCCTCTCTGGAAAATTGAGTTAGTGGCATATAGTGAAAAGAACAAGAACCTACCCTGCCCCTCATATATCTCAGATTAAAGGAGATGCTCAGTAGGCCCACAATTAGAGGAAGCAGTACCTTCTAACCTGAGACTCTTGATGTGTTAACATTCCCTCTGCTTGAGTTGGCCTGGGAACATTCCTCCTTGGTTAATTTCTCTGCATGTCAGATTAATATGGTGGTTATGCACACAGAATCTGGAGCTAGACAAGCTGGGTCAAATCATATTGTGACAGATTGCAGTTGTGCCTCTTTGTTTCCTTATCTATAGAATGGGGGTAATAGCTTTCACTCAGTTATGAGATAGATATGCAGATAAGTAGATAGATAGATAGATAGATAGATAGATAGATAGATAGATAGATAGATAGATAGATGATAGATAGTGAGCGAGTGACAGGCATAGCTGTAGTCATCACTACTGCTACCCTTATTCTTTTTGCAAGACCTAATTATGTACTGGCTACCTAATGAAATATTTTAGGGTCATCCTAATCATAATCCAAATGATAATCTTCAAAATAAATGAATGTTCTGCCACCACCCATCTAATAGGGTATCCTGGTTAGTGCACCATTTCTATCTACACAAGCCAGTTGTTTCAGAATCACTCCTTGTCAGGCACAGAGCTGAACATAGTACACACGAGGTTTAGAGATGTGGATGTTTTGCCCCTCATTTTTGTTTAATGGTTGTATACATTTTTATTTATTTATTTACTTTTCTTATTTTACATATCGAACCCAGTTTCCTCTCCATCCCTCAGTTGGATACATTTTTAAACCTATGACTGAATTTAAAAGATTTAAGTAATGTCATAAATGAGTAGTTTTAAATACTTGGATATAGAAGCAAGTGCCGTGTAAATCAAAGGAGGTTTGTAGTTATTAACAATGTCTCCTTTATACTTGTCATGACTATGAGACCAAAAAAGCATGTTCCATCTTGTATCGTTGATCATAAATGCCAAAATTTACCAATATACAAACCACCAAGCCAAACACAGGAAATTTCTTTTGGAACTAAATGACAGCAGTGAAA
This sequence comes from Cricetiscus sungorus, assembly GCA_030556225.1. Taxonomy (NCBI): domain Eukaryota; kingdom Metazoa; phylum Chordata; class Mammalia; order Rodentia; family Cricetidae; genus Cricetiscus; species Cricetiscus sungorus. Next base: position 18,620,263 of record JANBXA010000600.1, on the reverse strand, counting down.
AATCTGAACCTGTACTCAGTTCTTTCTATATGATGTCATTTCTGGTTTCCCCTGTGCAAACTCTAGTTGGGCAAGCCTGATGAGTGTATGAAATGTCTCTGGAGCATCAAGAGAAGGTGAACTCTGGCACGATCAGTGTAGTTTCCACAGGAAAAGCCTTGGAAAGTACCATGACTAGTTAGAACAAATGTGCTGCTTAGACAGGTTCTGCCTCGTTTTATCAGTCTACCCCAAGGGACTTAGAACTTTACTATTTTCAGGCTCCCTCAGTAGCACTACTGTCACACAGTTAGAACAGTGCTATCAAAGGCTCTGTGCTTGGAATTGCTTTTACATCAGTCAAGGTCATGGAGGTTTTAACGTCTCACAGCCAGTTTGTTATCAACTATGCACAGGCGTAGGTACCCTCAGTGGTACTGATGTGGGTGAAGAGGAAGAGGCAGGGTAATTATTGATGGGACAAGGCTAAGTTTAATGCTGGTGAACTTTGTCATTGAAAAGAAAAACTAAAGGCCAAGAATCCTGTTTCTGAAAACATGAAACAATTCACAAAGCATACATATGAAAAAAATAACATCTAGAATTAGTGGACCACATTTTAAAAAGTTTCTGAATCTGATTTTTAAAATATGGCTTACCTTCCACACAAAAAAATGGCAAGAACATTTCCCTTATTCTTTGTAAGGTGGCAATGTCTACTTTGAACATTTGCTTGCAAACCTATGAAATTATTCCAGTGCAAGTCATGGAGGACAAACAGCTGTTGCTTTCTACAATAAGCAGGCACTTTAGTTCCTGAATGGTCCTTAGTGCAACACATTCAGATCTTTCTTTCTTTCTTTCTTTCTTTCTTTCTTTCTTTCTTTCTTTCTTTCTCTCTTTCTTTCTTTCTTACTTTTGGGGGGTGGGGTTGGAGACAGGGTTTCTCTATATTGCTTTGGAGCCTCTCCTAAAACTAGCTCTGTAAACCAGGATGTCCTCGAACTCAAACTCACAGAGATCTGCCTGCCTCTGCCCCCCACCCACAAGTGCTGGGATTAAAGGTGTGTGCCACCAACGCCCAGGTCAAACTCAGATATCTTAAGAAGACTGCTGTACAAAATATGTTGTTGATGGAATCCAGCTTGGAAATGAGACATCAGTCTTGACATCTATTAATTTTCTGCATCTAACCTTACTTTGGAAAAGTTGTATATGTGGTAGGACCCAGTTATTCATTCTCCCCAACTTGAAATATCATTTCACCAGCGGGGAAAAAAAAAAACAAACACAATCTCACAAACCAAGCAGATGCTGGTCATTTGAAATTGTCTGCACACATTGTGAAATTTACTTAAAATATGAAATGAGACTCTGACCTGTAGCTGTAACTGAGTTCTACTGCTACAAGTATTGTGAAGGGTTCTTGGTAAGAATCGCATGAGGACGGAAAAGAACTGGAAGTGATATTATTCAAAGAAGGTATCAAAATTTAGTATGAAGATTTCAGCTACTTTTATGATTCATATATATTATTTTGTAAGTTTTTTCTACTATTTGCTAGTGTTTCTGCTAGGTATTTCCTGAGCAGTATTTCCTTCCTAAACCCCTTATATTAACTGTTCTAAAATGGCTAATCTTGAGGATTAAAATCACTTCAGATTATAGCTGGGTGCTACATGGCATAGCTGCCTCTGTTTCATAATTCATTCATTTCCAGGACCATAACTAAAGGCTCAAAAATGTCTCTTAAAATTAGCTGTTCTTACTTTCAACTTTTTTTACAAGAAGTATTTAATTTAGACGTATTACCATACATGTAGAATGTATCTTTTACTTCATCTGAAAAATAATTGCTAGTCAGTGAAGATTTACAAAGACAAAAAATATGTACAAAATTTAAAAGAATGAAAAGGAAATGGATCAAGTTAGTTACTTTTTATATTTCTTTTGGTCAGTGGAAACTCTGCTGACCTTGAAAAAGGAAAACCAAACATTCACTTTGGCTTAAGGTGGCTTGTGAGCAATATTGCCTTGAGGTAGCTGTGTCCCAACAGTAGGACCTGAAGCTTTAGGCAGGATTTGGCATTAGGCTGGTGGTAGTTTATTCCATTAGTTAGAGTGACAGTGACTTGCAGCCATCGTCCTTGCTTGGAGGGGAATGATTACACACATATATGACTTTTGTCCCCGAGGAAGAACACCTCAAAACCTTCAACATAATGCAACCTGGCATCCCTAACCATGCTCCAAAGACCAGATTTTAGATTGTATAGCTTATTTGCCATCTCATCTTTACTACTTATGAAAAAGAATTTTTAAATTTGTGGTTAGTATGCTTTTTTTTGTAGAAAATGCAATGGTGTATATTAGTTATAATAGGCTGTAGTGATTACTCAGAGGTTAAGAGTATTGGGCTCTTGTAGAAGACCCGAGTTTGGTTTTCAGCGCCCATAATTGTAACTCATAACCATTTACAAATCTAGATCCAGGGGATAGGAAGCACTGTACTGACCTCCTCAGGTACCAACACACACATCGCGCACACACACATAGACATAAGCATGCATGAACACACACATACATGTATAACCCAAATAAATATAAATTAAAAATGTATTTTAGATAGTCCAATCTAGACATATTCCAATCAAGGTAGACTTGATGTTTGAGGCACAACTCTGGAAAGAGCTATGATTTGTTTACATGACTGCCTTCTCCCTAGTTCAAGGTTTGTCCTTTCTGGGTTATACTGAGTTCTCCACTCCTGTGTTTTAAGAAGCATGACAGTAAACAGTGAGCCCAAGCTCAACTTGCTTTCCTGTATATTCCTCTGGCCCATTCTTTTTAACCATAGTAGTACAGATAGCTGTGGTGATATTTTGTTTGTGATCTAACAAATAAAGCTTGTCTGAAGATCAGAGAAACAGAGCAGCCAGCCACTAGTACTTACCTCTACCCAATCACCAGATTGAATGGGCGATCCTGTCTCTAGGAATCATGACTAAATGCTCAGACTGAAAGCTTTGAGCTCCTGTCTCCTCCCGCCTTATATTCCTCTCTCTGCCTGGCCATATTTCTTCCTGTCTCCACCTCCCTAATACTGGGATTAAAGGCAAGAGCCACCACCACCACTTGGCTCTGTTTCTTCTTTAGACTGGATTAATTTTGTGTAGCCTACAGTGGCCTTGAACTAACAGAGATCCGTCTGCCTCTTGTCTCCTAAGTGGTGTGTGCCACCACTGCCTGGCCTCTATGGCTAACTAGTATGTCTAGTTCCTTACTCTGATTTACAGACAAGCTTTATTTGTTAGGGCACAAACAAAATAACACCACAGATACCTTCTAAATATCTTAGTTGGTAGTTGTAGGGAAATTGAGCTGAGTCATATTCTATTTCCATTTTAGTAAGGGCCTAGTAGATAGTTCCATTCTTCCTCACCAGAAATTATAACATATATTTTAGGTAGACTTTTCCAACACTCAATCACATGTACCATATATATATATGTATATAATATATATGCATATATATATATTATATACATATATATACACTAAACTTAAAATATATTACAATATACATCTACCCAAAATGATGGAAAAAAGAAAACAATGGGTCATGCATTTGTGGAAAAGATAGATTATATAATTTCATAGTAGTTTTCATATAAATGATAGCATATATCCAACTATACATAGGGCTCTTTGGAGATAAATCCATTAAAATTTGAATTTTATACTTTAACAATGGGAGCTCTAGTGATTTTCCTAACTTCTCTGAAAAAGCAGATGATACTTATCTTGAAGAGTGATTTACCTTTTTTGTTTTTATATATATCAAATACTGTAGAGTGCAGGAAGTGCATAGTGGGTGCCTGAGCATTGCCGAATAATTCTTAGCCACATAGTTAATTAGTAGAATAACTGCTAATAATTCATTGTTGTTAATCTATGTATTACTCAGGCTTTTATTATTCCTTTGCCACACTATTCAGTTTCCTTGACTGTTGCCCACATCTGTTTTTCATTTATTCCAAAGATTTTTTTTTTATCCCATCACTCATTCTGGCATCTTTACAACTAATGAAATCGTATTTATTTTGTAAGTGCCAGTACACGCAAGTCTTCATAGTAAATGCTCATCCCTCTACCCAGTTAAGATCCTCCCTTCACATGTCTGTTCTCTAACCCACTTCACTTTCATTTCTATTACAGCGCTGTAATTCCCTTTAATCTTTCATTTGTTCAGACATCCTTACCCCCTTATTGTGAGGTGAGGTCCTTGCTTTACTTATCTTTATCCTCTCCCCCTACTTACAGTCTCCCCCATTAAGCCCGAAGCTTTCCCACATGGTCACAGTCCAATCAATACTGTTGGAATTAAATTGTTACTCAGGCATCTTTACCAGCAGGGGTTCCATTCTTTGCTAGTAAAATGAAAATGGATGGTCATCCCAATAACTCCAAGCACAATAAAAGACTACTTTGGTCTCTGTGTAATGAGGTCATGGTCAACATGTTCAAATTTCATTTCTGGAAAATTGTATCTTTCTAAAAAATAGAAGTTAGTGTCCTGTGATTACTCAAATCAAACCTTCACAGTTAATGATAGAATGTGTACAACAAGTAGGGTTTGCCCAGAGGAGAGAAAGGGTTAGTTCCTTTCTTTTCCTTTTTGTTTTTTTCTTTGCTTTTGTGGTTGTTATTGATGATTCTCATTAACCTCTGCTCTCCACTCAAAGAAAAATCTTTTAAGTTAGTTTTTCTATTAATTACAAAATGCAACACTTTCAGGTGGTAAGGCCATTATAATACATCTAGATGGATGCAGGAATACAAGGAATTGTACATGCTTTAAAGCAGTGAAAATTTTCATATATTCATTAACTGTGAAAATTTTATCATTTAATCACAGGTTCATTATCAAGTGATATCTAATATGTGATATTTATATTTTTCAATTTCACTGTTCTAACTTTCTTTTTCTTTCATTTTTAAAAATTACAGCACAATTACATTATTTTCCCCTTTCTTTTCCACTCTCCAATACCTGCTACCTACCACACTTTTCTTTTTTTCTTAAAACCATTGCCCCTTCCTCTTTAATTGTTATTGTTACACACACATTAACACAAGCACGCGTGCACGCGTGCGCACACACACACACACGACTAAATATATAAATACAATCTGTTCAGTCCATTAATGTGTCACTTGTATACATAAAATTTCATGGCCAGTTAGTATTGGATAAACAATTAGAGATCATCACCAGGGAAGGATATTTTCTTCTGCCTTCAACATTATTTACTTGCCTGTAGTTCTTTCTCTATGGCTGGGACCCTGTGAGATATACGTCTCCCATATTAGCATGTCCATTGGTGATGTACTTCTTCAGGTCCTGCTACCTCATATTGTTAAGGTATGACAGGAGAAGCTGCCCTGTAATTTCTAGAAGGCAGTTCTTACAGCAGATTTCCTGGTCTGCTGGCTCTTACAATCTCTCTCTTCCATCTTCTGAGATGGTCCCTGAGGTTTAGGTACAAGAGCTGTGCTGTAGGTTTATCAATCAGGACTGCATACCCTACAATCACTTACTCTCTGCATTTTGACCAGTTGTTGTTTTCTGTGATGATCTCCATCCAGCTAGGTCATAGCTCAACTAGTTCTTCATGTTTTAAAAATAAAATTTTATGCCTATAAGTTTATACAATTTCATTGAATAAGCTGTCTGCATAGACTTTAACTGAGTACTTAGCTTTTCCCAGAGATTTCGAAGCATGGTTTCATTTATTCACTGAGAAATACTCTGAGCAATCTGGAGGCTTAAGAGGGTTTAGAAATTTCCCATGGTGCCTGTCTGCTGCCAAGCCCATACATTTTATCAGTAACCTGAGCTAGTCCTTAGACATAAGATACAGGGCAGGGAAAGGATAGTGACTCCAGTGGACAAAAAGCAAGAAATCACTTCCTGTGGCTGATTTTGATAAAAGAAAGGAAGGAAGGAAAAAAGAAAGAAAGAAAGACAGAAAGAAAGAGAAAAAGAAAGGAATAAAAAGAAAAGAAATACATTTTGTATATTAACTTTGGTGGACACCAGGCAAAGCTGAGAGGAAGAGGAAGGGCCATGTCTTCTTCTGTCACTGTCAGTATTAGAGAGGTTACTGTCGCTTCAGAGTCATGAAGGACAAAGATATAGTATCAGTATCTGTGAAGGCAAGGTCACATTTGAATTCCATCTATTCTGGTAGGACAGTTTGGCAAGAGTAAAGACTATTTCTTTGCTATTTTTGGGCACATACATAACTGCCCAGAGAAATTCTCTTAAGCCTGGTGAAACAATTAGCATTAGTTCCAACTGTCCACACATTATAATCCAAAGAATGCAGCTAGCATCAGAACAGAGGAGACACAGTATCATACTCTTGGACAATTAATAGTGGAGTAGAGACTACATTGTGTGGTATTTTCCAAATGTTAAATTGTTTCATTGTATGCTTATGAACTATCCTGTGACTGAGTTAAATTATTTGCTGATAATAAGACTGAAGTAGCTATTTTTACTTATGTATCTCAGACAATTATGGCATTATTCCCCTGCGGAGGTGAATAGTTCCATTATTGTTCCCATCCTTGGTTTAAGCTCATTCCTTTAGTTTTCTTCTGTCTCCCTCTGTTTTCTTTAGTAATTGTTACAACAGCCTTGAAGAAAAGCAATTGCTTTCTACATGAATGTTTTGTTTGAATAATTACCAGGCTCAACAGGGGGCTTGATTCTTTATCCTTTAACTGACATTGTGGAGTACAACACAATGCATCTTTGTATTTCAATTCCTGTTAGCAGTCAGGTGCGGATTCCACTTTGAGAAGCTTTCATAAATTTTCACTATTGCTTTTTTTTGGCTTCTAGTTAATGTGCCTTACAGTGATTCTCCTGTTGTTTTACCCAGTAACACTAAGCTGCTCTCTCCTGCCGTGCCCCTACCTCAGCTAATTTCCCAACCATCCTGAGATTTCCAGGATTCTAGTCGTAGTGCATAGGGTCATCCAAAATTGTCATTTTTTTGGACTTCAAACATGGAGATGTAAAATAACTCTTGAGTTTTCCAGCTGTCAGAAGCAAGAACATATTGGATTGGTTTAAGCCAAAAATATTTCATCTCCAATCTGATTTACTTGATATTTTGGCTAGAAGCTCAGAAATGCCATAAATAGTGGGCGGTGATTTACAGCGTAACTGCATAAAAGAGTGCTATAATTCAGGTCTTCAGGATAGTGTGGGATGAGTTCTCAATTGTTTGTGGCATGGCCAGATCGGCTGCTGTTCACTTAAAGCTGTTTGTTCTCTACAAAGATCACAGACCAAGGTCATCTGATGGTGCAAGTGACATTCTTTGATTATTCCTTCAGTGGTATGCAAGCAGAAGAAAACATCGCCTACTCTACCACACCAGACCTCTTATTTTATTAGCATCTGACCCTCAAGACTGTCTTCTGCTGTGCAATTAGCAAACAGGAAAACACTAGTGTATATATTGAAGAATAAATTCTTGCATTTTACTAATCTGCCATTTAGAGTTACAGCCCGGTTGCTTCATTGGTTAAAAAAAAATCTCCAGCTTTTAAAAGGCACCGTTTAAAACCATTCCCTATCAATTGTCTGTAGTGCAGTCAGTTGCATATTATATAAGTAACTAAATTTCAAATTATTAAAAAAAAATGCTTTACCTTTTAATCACCTTGGAATGCTTTCTGATGAAACTGTACATTTAAGATTTTGTTTTCTTAACGCTTTTGTAGGGATGCATCCTGGAATCATAAGAGGTACGTAAAGTGATGCCCAATGCCACATGAATGAAATCAGTCTGTATCCTTGGACCCTCTTTGTTTGTTACTACCTTTGCTGTGCTCCCCAGGTCTAGTCTACTATTCCTTGTATTCTATTTTGAACCTTTTACTTTAACTTCTGAGCTATGTCTTCACCTTCCTGGCCACAGCAGGAAGTGGATTAGAATAAGTGAGTGGTAGGTACGTCTGAGGTATGGCCTCACACAATCAATTGTTCCCTTGACTCAGTCACTTAGAGCTTCAGGCTGTCTTGTTTGTGTTAGGTCTCAAACCTAGGAAAAATAGCTAAGGAGGCACCTATCTAACATATCAAAGCTGATCTCCCCCAGTCACTACATGTACAGGGTCTTCTTGGCTGCCACACACCAGCCCCTACCCTAAACTCTCTGACCCAGGTCCTGAGCTGGGTCCCTTTCCCCAGCTTCATTCACTTCCCTTTCTAACCCAGCCATTTTGGCTATGCCAGTTTCATTAACTCTTGATCTCCTGGCTCCCTCCTGGCCTCCTGGCTCCTGGTTCCTCTATCTTCCCATCTTTCTCTCCCTCTCCTCCTTCTCTTGTGGCCTGGTTGAGTCTGGACACTTCCAGATACCACTGGCTGTGTTCTCCCTCATACCTACAGTAATCATTCTCCACCATATCTAGAAGTGTTAAGTTTGAAATCATGGACAAGGAACAAATGATGCCTATTTAACATATCAAAGTGAAGTTTCCTTGGAAGGGACAGAAAGGGGGTAGGGAGGTTGGTTTCAGCTGACAGGGAGCAGACTTGAAGGAGGGAAATAGGAGGCAGGTATTTACTTAAAAGGGAAAGTTTGAGCATGTATACAGAGTCCATACCAGCCATGAAATGCATGATGGAGCCACACTGCACAGGGCCCTTTGAACTGTCAAAGTATCTGCCTGAGTGCTGGTATGTGTACCCCGCCAGTTGACAGGGTGGGGTAAGCATAATGCCAGGATATCAACAGATCTGACCTCCAGGTTCTCCCGGAATCCCTCAACCCCTACCTGTTACAGGGTGTGGCTGGCATACCCTGCCCTCTACTCTGAACTCTCCCGCCCATGGGTTGGGCTGTCTTTCTTCTAGAGGCTCTTCCCTATATAATCCAGATATTTTGGTTACCCACCCCTTTCCTTTTGTGCCTGTGGCCTCTTGGCTGCTGCACATGGTTCTGTATTTCCTCCTCCCCTCCCCTTCACCACATAGCCAGCTCAGCCTGGTGATATCCACTCTGGACTCTCCCAGATGTCCCTGCCTCGGGCTATACTCTCCCTTTCTTTACAATAAACTTTCTCCTCCACCATACCAAAGAGAAGTCATGTCCCTTCCTCGCCTTTCCTTTTTATTTCTTTTAATTATTATTATTATTATTGTTCAGTTCTTAAGGCTCTCATATTCCTTAACTATTGCTGCCCTCACTCTCGACATGGCCTAACTCCCTTGTATGGATTCCAACACTCTTAAGTCTTTGGTTCTGATCTATTCTATCTGCCAACTTCTAGTCCTGAGTTAAGCCTATCATTCATCCTCTGGTTTCTATATTAAGATCTCTGAATGCCACTGGAGAAAACCCAACCACTGAGCAGATTGCTGTAATCAACTGAAATTCATCACCTCCCCTTCAGCAAAAGTCCTTTCCACATATCCATGTTAAACTCCCAAATCTGGTTCCACAGTTTTGTCCAAATTCTTACATCTCCTATCTTGTCTGGAACCCTTCTAAGAAGAGGCATCATCCCTTCTTGGCTACAGAATTGGAATCAGAGCACCCCTAAAGCTTCCCTCTTTATGCCAGAAGTGGAAGCTGTTTTGTACTCTTTTCTCTCTTCTCTTTCCACATTTAATTGCTTGCAGGAAGAGAAGTTTCTTCCTGGGTCTTAGATTGTTTCTCCTCCATCTTTGCTTTAAATCCCATATTCACCAAAGGACCAGACTCTGTTACTGCAGTTTGTTTCTCTTCAGTTCTTTCTTCCTTTGACCTCTATCCCAACATATAAATCTGCATACATCCTTCCCAGTTTACAAAAAAGAAGGTTTTCTAGTGTGTCCTCCTCTGTTGTAACCACCGATGATTTCTGCTCTTGTCTGACTGACTTTTTAAATGAGAAATTTTAGTATCTGTGCCGCTTCATTACCCATTTATTTCTCAATGTATTTCAGTCTACATTCTGCACTCCTAGAAAGAAGCTATTTCTTACTAGGGCTTCAATGACTTTATAGTAGCCAACACCAATAAACAGCCTTAACTCACCCATGGTTCTTTTACTTGATCCTGTCTATGCCTTGGATTTTAACATGACTGTTTTGGATTTGTTTGTTTATTTATTTAACACATACCTAGCTTCTGTTTCCCTAGAGTGTGCCAGATGCTGTGGATGCACAGTGGCCAGCTGAGGAAATGTTCCCTTGGGAGACTGTACTCTTGCGTTCTCTGTTTTTTGTTTTTATTGTGTCTTTGTAGTTTACATCAGTGCTTCCCAGTAGGATTGCACCTCAGCTTCTTTTTTATTGTAAGCAGTCTCAGAGATTGCCCTACCCCAATCTTATGATTCTTTTATTCCTTATATTCTTATAATGGTCAAGTATTTCTAAATTTCAAACATTTACCTTTACTGTGAGCTTTAATTCTGTGTTTCTAAACAGTTCATGGCCTAGGTTTCTGAATACACTGGGAAGCACCATCATGTTAAAACTTAGGCATTGTCTTTGATTCCTATTTTATTCACATTTATCAGCTCATATTTATTTAGTCAAATAAATTCTGCATATATTCTATTCTTTTGTGCTTCACATTTCTAACAGCATTTACTCTGTTCAGAAATTCTTTTCATGCCAGAACCATTGGCAATAGAAATATCTCTATTATTTTACAAGTAAAACCTTACAAAAAATACTTGCACTTTTGCAGCTGTTTTGTATTTGTTTTAAAGTGTTTTGTAACTTGTGGTCAGGTTAGTAATTTTAATTACCCAAGGAAAGTTCTATCAAGTCTTTGTCAAGTCAATTCACTTCACAACAAGTAGCTATTTGATTTCTTAGTAGGTAACACAAGTACTAAGGAATGAATTTAAGATCTTACCTGTTTTTGGGTCTGAGATGATTACTTTTGTTTCCCAAAACATTCGTCCAGTAAAACCTCATCAGTTTCTGACTTTTTAATGTAACTGGTAAGGTGTTGAGGTGTTACAGGATTGCAAGCCAACTCATAATTGTCTTTGCTAATGGGGCTACATGAATAAAAGATAGTTAGATCATTTTAAAATATCCCTTTGACTATTATCTATAAATCTTTCTACCATTAAATGTCTTATTTTTGCTGAAAAAAAAAACTATATTTCTACTTTGATCATTTAGTGGCCTGTGGCTATTTCTGGTGGGAAATAATAATGCACAGATCATATATAAAAATAACTACTAGTTTCTATTCCTCATTTACAAAATATTAACTAACGTTTTGCCAAACAGAATTGATTTTGTCTGAACTAAGCAACTTATCTTGGATTTGATTTATGCTGTGGCATCAGGTGAACAGTGACAAGTGCCCAAGTATAAAACCAGTCTCACTACTTAATTACCTTACTGCTTAATTACCTTAAAGGTGACGGACTCATCCTAGTAGTTCATCTCCACCTCGCCCAGGAGATTCTGAGTTTTCTTTTCTAGATTGTCGTAGTTTCTTTGTTTGAAAAAGGCAATTTCTTCTCAATCCACCGAAACCAAGTGAAAAGAAGCTATGTGGATAGAAGTTGACACTGGGAACACAGAATCTTGACAAACTGGGTCAGACAAGTTAATAGCCTAATGAACAGCTCACTATGCAGTGTAATATTTCATGTTGTCACCTCACTTTTCATTGGGACAGTTTGAGGTGATCCTTTCAAAGACCAGTTCTCCCTGATACTGAATTTACCACATACCAGCATAGTTTGGGTAGTGTCTTAACAATTAAGATGAGAGAGCTATAAATATTAGATGATAATTTATAGTTACACTTTGCAATGAAAACTTTCACTGGCTAATAAGTGTGAGAATACTATAGGAGATTTTGGAACTATTAAGAAGGTGTGAGAATTCTAAGTGAAATTATCAAACTTGAAGTAACTTAGGCTTATTTTTTCTTTTTCAGCAACCTGCAGGTTGTTATTAACACATTAAAATGCGTATTTTTCCCAGTACACATATTTAACAAATGTAGTTACACTGAAATATTCTTTAGAAATTTTAAAATCAATTGAGAGCATTGTTTGGGTGGTGGTTTTTAAAGCCTTAAATTACTCCCTCCTAAGAGCGATTATAGCACTATCTTTTCTACACTGTTACAATTCAGTATGAGTTTGAACATAGTCCACATTTTATTTTGAAACCTAGTCATTATATAACCAATGTTCTTCCTTGTACAGAGATCTCTTTGAAAACTTCAGTTTCAATGTCTGTTCATACTATTCTGTTTCAGATGATAATCTGAATGTATTTACTCTCTATTGCCTTTCATAATTCACATTTCTACAAAGCAGCTGATACTGTATACTAATGTAACTTAAAATGTTTATTTCCAGGGAATGGGTATAAGAACAAGTAAAATAGAAATTTTGGAATACTTCCTAACTTATTTGATAAGATAAATACCTAGCATCAAAACTTTCCAAAGATACTATGAGTAATGAAAATCACATAACAACAGTCTAGTGAACATAGACATGAAATACTTATTGAGGCTTATAACAAATTTAAACCAAATGTACACACACATTTATACATATTATAATGTCTCATTGTTAGCTGGGGGATTATCAATAAAATGCAAACATTTTTTTATTTCAAAAGTTAATGTCAGCCTTTAAAACATATATACAGGTAGCATCATCGGACAGAATATGTTATACTTATGGATATGTATATTTATGCAGAAATATATGTATTTTAGAATATATACATGTACATATATGAATGAATTAAAATAGTATAAAAATCATGAATTTGAAAGAAGGCTGAGAGGGACATATGGTAGGTATTAGAGGAGGAAATGGATAGAAATAATGTTGTAATTAAATTATAAGCTCAAAATTTAAAATAAATTTAACTTAAAAAAAAGAAAAACAAATTGATTGGGCAGAAGAATAGAGTCAGTGTATTATTAAGCTATAAAGAAGAATAAAGTTGTGACATCTGTAAGAAAATTGATAAAACTAGAGATGATTATGTAAAGTGAAATAAATAAGACTTGGGAAGACAAAGGTGGACTATACATAACCTAGATTTCTAGATTTCTCTTATACATAACCTAGATTTCAATTTATCTATAAATATGTATGAAGATCATAAAAGTATACCAGAGACTATGAGAGGTTGGAAGAGATCTACAGGGAAGATGGAGGGGGAATACAGGTTAATAGAATATACATGACATGAATTCAGAAGTAAGCATTATTTTGTAGGTAGGGAGAGAAAGAAGACGAGGACAGGAGGGAGAACTGGAGAGAGTAATTAATGGAAGATCGGGCATGAAACAGCAAAGTGTAATGATATATGTGTAGAAAAATGTCACAGTGAAGCCCAGTACTAACTTTTAAAAATCAATTAAACATCTATGCAATTTATCATAATAGCATAATAAAGAGCCAAGCCAAGTGCTATTACTTCAACTGATATGCAAAAACAACTCAGCAAACTCAATATGCATTCATGATGAAAATACTCTGAAAATTAGGAATCCAAGTTAATTTCTTCATCTTTGTAAAATGGAATGATGACAATTTACAACCATATCATAAGTAATCATAATGCTTTCATAAATCATAAAATAAAGCTTTTAAGATATTATTAATACCTTCAAAGGTAGGCAATAAACAAGGTCATCTATTTTCAATATTATTCTGTGAGGAGGTGGATGTTCTGGATGTATTTGAAGAAAATGAAATGAAAGGAGTAAAATTAAGAAGTGAAACATCCAAACTACAGTATGTATAATAGGTTAGTTGTGGAGGCAAATGTTTTTCTGTATGTGTTTTGTAAAAATGATCATTGCAGGGTTTTCCAAGTGGTTTCTAATGCAGAATAGTATCAAAATAAAAAGCAAACCTTTAATTATAATCATCTTTTATTTAGGTCTATTAAATAGTCTTTTTAAAAGATAAACAGATGCAAATGTATACACAAAGTCTTTAAAATGGATATGCAAATATACTAAAGATATTTGTTTCATGTCACCCTTATTCCAGTTTTCCAAATGCTAGACATTTAAGTATTAAATCATTCTAAGTATAATAGCTTACAGGGACCATAATATGCTGACCAGAGAAAGTAAACATTTAATACTGAATTTGCTCTGTTCTTAGAAATAATGAGTAGGCTTTAGTTTTATTTCGAGATACATAGACAGAGGTAAAATCTAAATAAGCCAGGTAGAAAAATATAATATGTAAAGGATAATCTCAAATTCAGGTTCATGTAACTCATAAAGTCTATAGAGTTGATGGTTAAATCAAAGGTATCTTAAGAGGTAGTGATATAGGGCACTAATACCAGTGTGTTGGTACAATATTTCTAGAAAGCCAGGCTTGGGGCTAGAATGATGGCTTAGTAGTTAAGATTTTCAGCATCAACATGGTGGCTTACAACTGTCTGTAACTCCAGTCCCAGGGACTCCAATAACTCTTCTGGCCTTTATGGGCACTGCATATACATGGTGTAGAGACATACATGTGGGCAAAACACACATATAAATATCATTAATAAAAGAAAGAAAGGAAGAAAGAGAGAGAAAGAAAGAAATGAATTTTCTGTGACAAATAATTTTGTCTAGGAAGCACTATTCCAGGACTGCATTTGAATAATGATAAGCCAGTTCTGGGTGAATTTTCATGAGGACTACAGAACTGCAGTAGTTAAGGACTTTGTTAGTTACTTTTCTTGTTGCTATGAAAAAAGCAATTTCAGAAAGAAGTATTGATGTGGTTTACAGTTTGAGAGCACAGTTGGTCATGTGGGGAAGTTGTAGCTGAAGAGCAGCTCTAGCTGTGCCAAAAGGAGCACAGTGTGAGAAGAATGCTGGTGGTGCTCAGCTAGCCTGCTTTTCCTCTGATTCAATACAGAACCACAGAGTTTGGACAGTGCCCCCCCCCCCCCCCCATAGACACACACGTGCAGAGTGAGTCTTTGTAGGAAGACTTTTCTGTCCTGTCTGCCAGCAATCAAATCACAACACAGAGACTTCTTATGAATTATAAAAGTCTGCCATAAATTAGGCTTCTTACTAACTAACTCTTACAATTTAAATTAACCCATATTTTGTTTTGTTTTGATTTGTTTGTTTGTTTTTTGAGACAGAGTTTCTCTGTATTGCTTTGGAGCTTGTCCTGGAACTCACTCTATAGATCAGGCTGGCTTCGAATTCACAGAGATCCACCTGCCTCTGCATCCTGGGTTCTGGGATTGAAGGTTTGTGCCACCAATGCCTGGCTTAACCCATATTTTTTTATGATAATTTTTATTTAAATTTGAAACAAACTTGGTTAACATGTCAGTCCCAATTCCCTCGCTCCCCCTCCTCCCCTGCCCCCCGACCCACATTCCATTCCCTTTCTGCTCCCCAGGAAGGGTGAGGCCTTCCATGGGGGATCTTCAAAGTCTGCCATATCATTTTGGGCAGGGCCTAGGCCCTCTATCACATGTCTAGGATTCCTCGATGTGGATTGGGCTCCCAAGTCCATTCGTACACTAGGGATAAATTCTGATCCACTACCAGAGGCCCTATAGACTACCCAGTCCTCCTAACTAACACTCACGTTCAGGGGTCTGGGTCAGACATATGATGATTTCACAGCTATCAGACTGGGGGGCATGAGCCCCCCCCTTGTTCAGGTCAGCTGTTTCTGTGGGGTTCTTCAGCCTGGTCTTGACCCCTTTGCTCATCACTCCTCCATTCCTGCAAGTGGATTCTAGGAGGTCAGCTCAGTGTTCAGCTGTGGTTGTGTCTGCTTCTGCTTCCATCAGCTACTAGATGAAGGTTCTAGGATGTCATATAAGGTAGTCATCAATCCCATTATCAGAGAAGGGCATTTAAGGTAGCCTCTCCACTATTGCTTAGATTGTTAGTTGTTAGATCCTTGTAGATCCCTGGACATTTCCCTAGTGCCAGATTTTTCTTTAAACCTATAATGGCTAACTCTATTATGATCTCTTTTCTTGCTCTCCTCTGTTTTTCCCCTGACTGAATCTTCCTGCTCCCTCAGTCTTCTTTTCCCCTCCTTTTCTCCCCTTTTCTTTCTCCTACCCCCCTCCATGCTCCCAATTTGCTCAGGAGATCTTGTCCCTTTCCCTTCTCAGGAAGGCCAGTTTATGCTGGAGAGAATGTGGAGAAGGGGTAACTATCCTCCATTGCTGGTGGGAATGCAAACTTGTTCAGCCACTTTGAAAATTGATGGCAGTTCCACATGCAGTATGACCAAAATAACCTTAAATTTTTATCAGTATACCAAAATCCATACAAGGTAAAATATTTGAGACTAGTGGTTGTTCAAAAGTAGACTCAACAATCTACCACTTTATGCATAATTTCTATACTATATCCCACCTTTTTCCTTCAGAAAGAAACCCTTGAATTCAACTTCCTTTTTTAGCTTTTTTCTGACTATGACCAATAACAATTTGTAGCCATTCCCCCTAAATGATGACATGCATCTATAACTCATAATGCATTACATGGTCAAAACCCACCCACCCCATCTTTTGAGAATGGGGGTGCTGATATCTTTTGGAGACTCTGGGAAAATTAGGATAATGGTCAGTCTAGGAGAGTTGACTATATTATTTGTTGTCCAGTGTCTGTGCAATGGGAAAGTGTAAGGCTTACCTATAGTCCTGGCTGGAATAGTCTGTCAGTCATCAGTCTGGAAGCTGCTCTGGATGCAAAACTCTGAGGAAACTGCAAGAGAGGCACTATGAGAGGCTGGACCACTTGTTTTCACTGATGTCTGGTCCCCTTGCTCTGAAAACATATAAACTTTCAAAAGTATCATACATATTTGCATTAACACAAGTGTGGAATGTGTGGTGTGCACAAGTCCTTAGGTAGGCAGTTTATAATATGGCTCTTTTAATTTTCAAGACCAAAAATGATAACCTTTGCATACACCCTAGTCTACAGAGGCATTCTGATAGAGTGGAGCAAGTTTGAATTGTGGAAGTACAGTTTTCTATTGTGTTAGTATCAAGTCACAGGTGCTCCATCAAAGACTGGATGTTTGTATTTGGTGGGTGTATTTCATGAACACATCTCAGAATTAACTGCTACTATGGGGAACAAGGCCAGTATATTAGTCAGTGTTCTTTTAGAAACAGAACTGATAGAATGAATATTGATTAGTAGGTAAATGATATGTTAGATACAGATAGTAGATAAATTGATTGATAAATGGATGGATGGATGGATAGATGAATGGATGGATAGATAGATAGATATGGGATGTACAGAATGTATTATGCTGTTTTGCATCAGGTGGTCCCAATGGTCAAACAAAGACTGTATTGTATTAGATAGGCCAATAATCTGGTGTTGCTTAATCTATGAGGCAAGATATCTTAGCAGATCCCATCTAACACTGAAGGCTTGTAGAATTCCCAAAAGGCTGCTGGTCTTTAGTCTGTACTAGAAGCTCAAAGAACCTGGTACTAATCTTAGTGAATGAATATTGTAGCAGTGGGATAGATTGAATTGTCAACAAAAGTGAATGCAAACATGCAAAAAAAAAAAAAAAAAAAAAAGGTTCCTTTTTCTATTTCCTTTTACATGAACTGCCGCCAGAGGTGGGCATGTTCTTTTTGATTCAAACAACCTAGGGTGGATCTTCTTGGTTCAAATAATCTGATCAACAAAATCCCTCACAAGATTACCCATCAGCATGTATTTTTAGTTGAGCCACATCTACTAAAGTTGACAACCATAATTAGTTACCTTCCAAGTGTACCAAGTCAGTGTTTTCCTACATGACAATAAGTGGATCCCATTAAGCAGGTTTTTGAAAGGGGAACTATTTCTAAGTACAACTGAAAGAAAGTTTGGTCAACCCTAACAAGAAGTACTGAGCTTCATAGACGTTATGAGAAAGAATAAACACTACCACCACATTTTATGCTTATTTTTAGCAGCTCTATATATCAATATGCCAAATTAAGCCTCCTTACTTAATAAGAACTTTTAAATAGCCTCACCTTTCATTGCCACAGTGTATTTGACACTTTGCTGACAGCTGTCAAAGCACCTCAGTCTTCATTGGAAATCTATGGAAAAATTACCATGCCATTAGCATTTACTGAAAAAAATTGGAACTAAAAATATTTGTGAAGCATCTCTGATGGTCACAGGGCCACAGACTGACTATGAGAGGACTTGCTGGTACCCTTCTCTGCTCTCTCAGATGGTCATAAAGCCATAGACTGTGAGAGGACATGCTGGTACCCTTCTGTGCCCTGGTGTCTGTGAAGAATTTTGAAGGAACTGTCAGCATTAGAAAACTGACATAAGCAGCATGTTAATATTAAAATAATGACAAGAAAGGGAAACAGGAATGGAAATGTGTTTTGTTGCATAAATTTAACTGTGTGTAGCAGGAAATCCATCTTGACTTCTTCTCCTGAGTATACCCCGAAGTGCCTGCCTTCTAGCCTTAACATCTTGAGAGCATGACTTTTGGCCCTTAGGGAATCTAAAGTTCCTCTCCTAATTTATAAGACCACCGAGGTCCATCATCCACTCTTGAATTTAATGAAGTCAGAAGGAGGAAGTTGGGGGTTGGATAACGAAGTAAACATCTTCTCAGTTCCCAAAGATGCATTCATGCCTGGTTTTATCACATTAGCCACCCAGGGTAACAAGCTGGTCCAGGAAAACAATTTTTACAGGTATATTGACACCAGAAATCAGGATTATATTAAGAAAGAAGATGAGAAAGTGTTTACTGTCTAAGGAACAGTCTCTGTCATATATTACGCATGCTAGATGATAGTTGGATCTAAACTAATGAAAGAATTTCCTAACTTTCTATCCATCTATCCATCCATCCATCCATCCCATCCCATCCATCCATATACCCATCTATCCATTCATTCATGCATGCATTTATCCATCTACCCATCCATCAATCCATATATGCATGCATGCATCCATCCACCTTTCTTTCTTCACATTCAGTTTGTAATTCTGCCTTATGAATGCTAGTTACATGGAAATCTAAAATGTGTATATCCACAGGTAACTATTTTGTAAGTACTATTAGGGTGAGATATCTAGATATGACTATGCATTATTACTTAGTCACTTTAGAGGGAGACTTTTTGCTGAAGAGAGCATACCATTTTAGTGCACATTAAAACACTTTATTTTCAGTGTCATGTACAGTTGTCAGAAAGTATAGTGAAGTATTTGGGTCAGAACACAGACTCTGACATTTGCCCAAGTGTCCAGATCTGATGTTGTCCCCTGGAATTGTAATGATAAATTTTTCAAATGGAAATTGCTGATGCTTTAAAACATTAAAGTACATTTCCTTTAATAATAAATCCTCTTATAAAGATTAGAATATAATGACATGTGTGGTCGGTCAGCCATGTGTCTGTTTTCAGTAAAAGATTTAAATCTCTGTTTATCATACAGGAAGCCATACTTATAGACATACAGACTGCCATGATTTTCAGTTTTGTAATAAACAGCATCTATGAGCAGTTACTCTTTATTCTTTCTATAATTTTCTAAGAATTCAGCTGCCAGTGTTAGTTAAAATTCTAACCTATGGGATAGCACTTTAAACAAACAAAATACTTTGTTGTAATTGTATCACAGGTTCTTTCCGATGGCCCAGTGGGGTAAATAAGCTGTTCTTGGAGGCACTGGATATCTTATGTACAGAGCTAGTATTCCTTCACTGTGATCCAGAAATGATTACTCAATGAATAATAAATGCTTTTGGAGTCAGCATGTTTCCTCTTTAGTTAAAGATATCATGAACTACTTTCAATTGTATAGCAGAAAACAAGATATGCCATGTCTAAAACAGGTTTGTTTGATTTATAGTCTAGATACCTTGCCACAGGGAAATGAGGTTAATTTGGAAAAGCTAGTGGGCAGGCAGTTCTACGTTCACCTTTGTTTGGCTCTTTTTAATCTTAGCCTATCTAACAAATTTCGATTGCATTTCATTGCTCACAGAGTTTGGGAAGTGTCCTGAACTTTAAATGGCCTCTCTTGATCTTCTTTCTATCTACTGACCATCTCCCTTGGTCATTCCTCCAGTGTTTTCAATGTAATGCATGTAAAATGAAATCCACATCTATGCCCTGTCCAGCTTCTATGGAATCACTTCTGGTACACTCGCTTTTAAATTATGACACACCCACTCTCTGGTACCCAATCACAGGTTTATAATATTCTCTTTGTCTACTGCACTTATTTTTCTAATAATTTGTTTTATCTGTTCTTTCTCATTTCTTAATTCAGGCTATAATATCCTCTTGCCTGAACATTAAGATCAGTTCTAACTGCTTTCTGTGGCCCATGATTCTACCCCCACTTCTAATCAATCTTCTTACATGTATCCTGCCAGACAAATTTCCCTGTAGCAAAGCTCATGTTGGTAAGTACTTCATTAGAGGGTGGACAAAACTAAAGCTTTCTATCCCTCCTGCTTACCACCCACTACCCCCAATTTCTTACAGTGCCTTTTTGGTCATGTCCCACATCTGCTTGTGCCTCATCCCCATACACACATATTAGGACTCGATTTCTGATCATTTAGTTTGTGAAGCTTGTGTGATTTAAGTTTTGAAAATGGGTTCCTCTTTGTGCTGGGAGCTTCTGACACAAATGCCTCTGTTGTAGCCCAGTCCTTCTTCAGAAAGTCATGGCTCTATCAGGTAGGAGCTTAAGGAGGCAAAGATCTGTCCTTGCTGTTCTTTATGTCCCCACTGTCATGGCATCTGTGGAATTCATTTTTTGACTCTATGGCTTGCTCCTATAATTAGAAACTGTGGTTCATAATGGTCTGTCTTATGTTTTGTTTCTATCTTCTTTGCTAATCCTGTCTTTCCATGTTTCTTTCCACTGTTGGTATCATGTTATCCCCTACACTGAGATCTGAGCTTGTCATATAGACATAGCCCATTCTACCATGAACAACAGCCTCCTTCATCTCCTTTCCCTTTCCCTTCTCCATTATCTCTACCCTTTAAAATTTACATATAAAATTGTTTTAGCCAATATTTGTTTTCAATATTGTGGTGGACTTCATGTAATGAAATAAGTCACTTTATGGTAAACATTATCTTTGTCATTTAGATAATGCACATTATAACATTGTGCAACCACTATTATTACTTAGTTCCAAAATGTTTTCATCACCCACAAAAAAACACTATGCCTGAGAGGAAATCATTTCCTATCTGCTCCCCTACCAAGCCTAGAAAACATCAAGTCAGCTTTCTTTTATTATAGATTTCCCTATTCTGAGCATTTTGTACAAATGAGATGATATAATGTATGGCTCCTATGACTGATTCTTTCACTTAGCACCTTTCTGAGCTCTGTCTCTATCAGTATGTCAATGCTTTATCACTCTTTACAGATAAATGATATTTTATTTTACATCTGTATCATGAATGAAACCATCTATTGTTCGACGTTGTAGCTTGTTTGCACTTATAAATGTTAGGAGTGGTTCTGCTTTTTACATGCATCTTCAAGTGCCTAAGTTTCTGTTTACAATTCTTTGGAATAAACACTTAAGAGTAGAATTGGCGGCTTATGTGGTAACTCCATTTAGCATTTTGAAGAACAACTAATCTCTTTTTCTTCTCTACTTCTCTCCCTTCTTTGCCTCCTTTTTTCTTTCCCACAGTTAAGCATATGATCAGTACCAAGTAACATCTTACAATGCCCTAATAATAACTAAGAATTATGTTTATTCTTCTGTGCCAGAACTTATATTATCATGTGTAGTTTGGCGACATAAATTCTAAAATTAACTGTTCTTCCTTTGAATTATCCCTAAGACTGACTAAACTCTTCTCTATTGTGGTTCTTTTCCCAAATAATGCCTACTGTTCTCTTTTGTACTTTATTTTATCTGACTGTATAGTTCTGCTCAATGGGCAAGGCTGCCAAAGACTTTCTTTCTCATTTCTTTAAGATTGTGTTGTTTCTGGCAGATACTGATCATTCTCAGTGTACTACTTACCACCAAGGAAATGGAATCCTAGTCCATTTTTAGATATCTATTCACTTAATTATCTTTCCTTTTTAATCTAACAGCAATAGAGTTATTGACAGTACTAAAGTCTTAATATTTACATATCCTACAGCTTCATAAGTCTTTCAGGAAATAGTTTTATTTTCTATGACTCTCATTCTTCCAGAAAAAGTCTCTAGGAATGATAGATCTTCAGGTCTTTATGAAGGTCACCAACATAATACCTAATTGAGATGTCCATCCCTCTGACAGAAAGCAGTATCCCTTGATGTCCTGTCTTCTGGGGGTCTCTATAACCTCATGGGCATGTGTGCCACTGCAGTGGCAGGAAGACTGGTATACATTCTGTCATAAGAAACTGATAACAATTGTAATGTTCATCTTCTCTTTGCAATGAGGTTCTTTTCCTCATCAAACTCCCAACACCAGTTACTCATAAGGCTTCATCTCTTCTGATCCCTCAGGTTCTCCCTCCTATTCTTTGTAGGATTCCTTTATAACATGTAGTGAGCCTGAGGGAAGAGAGGCTTTCTTTGCATGCTTTCAGTTACCTGAAACTTTTAAAATTTAAAACCATTCTGGTCAGATAAAGGATTGTCAACTCTATATCGGTTACACAAAGAGAGTAATACAGAGTGACCAGATGGGACAGTATGAAATCTTGAACATGTACATAGGAACTAGTTCTTCTAAGGTGTCCTTGGACCCAGTAGTTGAAAACTGATGATGAATTATCTTGATAAAATGTGATAGTGTCTCAGGAGAAAGTAGATGGGACAGACGTAACTTTCCTATGCAATATGGTAATACCCATACCCCATCTACCTTGCAGTTCTCAACAACCTCCAAACACATCCCATCCCCGATTTCATGCCTTTTTTCCCCCCAATGACCCAGTAAGTCAAATTAGTGCTGCCCATGTGTGCATAGATATAAGGCTATCCACTGAAGCATGGGCCATCTACAGTGACCACACCCTCGAAGAAGGATAAGTCCTCTTCCCTTGGCAGCCATCAATGTCAGCCATTCATCAGCCATGGGTGAGGCCTCCACAGCTTCTTCAACTGTGACAGATTTTTGATTAGTTTGATCTTGTGCGGGTAACCACACCTCCTGAGACAAGTGCAACATCATGTGGAAGGTTGACAACATCTCCCATTTTGGGCTTAGCAACCCAAGTACCTTCTTAGCATTCTGACCAGCTGTGGACTTTGAATGGAATAATGCCTACTGCAAATAAAGCCTCACTGACCAAAGTTGAGAGAAGCCCCAGGATATGAGTGTGAAAAAATATTTGTAATGCAGTGTGACTTTATGACTATTTAGAAAGATAAAAGTAGAATGCTATACACTCTGGTCTATGGCCTTCTCAGATACTGGCTTTTGACTGGGTTTAACGTGTTGGGAATGAAATTCCTTCCTGTAGAACAAGCCTTAAATTTAGTCATAATCAGTCTTGCCACTATTGCAGCAGAGAAACATCATGCCTGCAGGTTGGTGTAGTATGTATGTTTTCTGCCAGCCAGCCTGGTCCCACTCTTTGTTCCTCCCTGCCGGCCGCCTGGTCCCACCGCCACGCTAGCCCCAAATAACACACTGAGACTCTGTATTTGATACAATCTTGTTGGCCAGTTACTATTATTGTTTATGGGCTATCTCTGTCTTAATGATTAACCCATTACTACTATTCTGAGAGTGGCGGGCCTGCATCTGCTCTCACCAGGCCCTACATGCTGACTCCTCCTAACTACTTCCTCTTTCCTCCTTGTCTCCTAGCCCTGCCTATTTTGCTTTACCATTGGTCACAGTGCTTTATTCATTAACCAGTATGAGAAAAACATATTTACAAAATAACAGCTCCTATCAGGTTGGTCCAGTGGTATGTTCTAGATAAGACCATTTGTGTCTCTCCACCTCCAGAAGCTGTCACAGAAACTTGAACACTACTAAAGCTCACCAGCAGGGAAACCATTCTGAGCCATTTTGAGATTAATTTTTCTATGTCTTACAGATGAAGTGCTTGGTCTTCAGCAACTGGGTCTGACCATGTGTGACCAAGGGCAATTGTAATAGTCTGTGTTGTTTTGGAGATGCCTGGAATCTCCCTGACCAATACCTTGAAAGGTGGTATCCCATACTTGGCACTGAGAATTTCATTTAGTAACTCATGTCTTCTGGGAATAGCATTGTCCACCTACACAGGCTACTTCAGTTCAAACTCTTTATTTTTTAAAATTATATTTTAAAATTATTTTCCCAACTATTTGGTTTGGAAGCCATTTAGTTTTGGTTAACCCACCTATTAGTCCCCTTTTCTCACCTATTCCCTGCTTTGTCCCTGCTTAATCCTCCAATTCCAACATTCCCTTTTTCTTTCTTGTCATATGCATTCTATTTTCCCTTCAGTTATGTTTCCACATGTATTTTTTTATACACCTTTCCTTAGGTTTCCCCTCTCAATCTTCTGGTCTCCCATCCTTCTGGACCCATCTCTAACTAAACCTTCTCTACCTTGGTTTTGCCTATAATCCCATACCCTTCCATTAATGCATCCCCTGCAATGACTTCTTTCTAGTCCCCACCCATTATAAGAAGCAGAATGCTTTGGTTTGTATAGGTGATCTTTGGTTTTCATTCTGCCTTGTCTCAAATGGAACTCCAGTTCCTTTTGATATGATATTTGTTTTCCCACACCTATTACCTTAATCTCCTACTTGGATGTGAAGAAGCATCATTAATAGAGATTATTTGAAGTAGAGCTTTGAAGTAAGCAGCTTAGGAGACTCAGATGCAGATGTGTGGGGCTTTGGGCTGAAAATGCTAGTCTTAGTACTGTACTTAAGCTGTGCTGGTTCCTCTGTACCATATTGCTAAGCTATTAATGATTAATGGCAACTAATAAAGTGGTCACTAATGTCCCTCTTATTAGCAGTTACACTGGCACTGATAGTATCTTCTAGAATTTCCTACCTTTCATGGGAATAAACAATACTTGGAGTTCTTCAGGATGCTTTCACTGTTTCCAACTGCTCTTTGTGTCTTCCCCTACAAAGATCTGCTTGTACTCCTAGATACACAAAAATTAATTAATTGTCCTAAATTATCAGCAGAGTTTAAGACATTTTCTTTAATTAACACCTTCTTCATTTCAACTTCTAAAATAACATGCATCTATTCAGTCTAACTATCCATAGATTTGAAGCTGACATTCTCAATTGAACAGAGCCAATTTTTAATAAGTGAAGGTTGTTACATTAGTTGCAAAAGCATTACAACAAACGTAATACAACAGTGTTAATGAAAACACAAAGGTTCCATCAATACAGTAGACTGAGTTAATATGAAAATCCGCCTCTATAAACAATTAAAAGTAATAAACTAAATGCAAAGATGAACTTGAGAAAAACATATATAGAAAAGATATGCAGATAAAAACTGAGCTTGGAGTATTATGTCATCACAGTTTGATCCATTATTAAGGTGGATGCAGGCTTCTACACCTAGTTCAAATGCTCTGTGAATTGTGAGTGATAGATGAGATAGAAACACGGCCTAAATCCAAAAGGTCTGGTCTTTAGTGTAAAGCCAACTGGGAGGTCTTGCCCATGTTATAGGGAAACTTTTGAGTATCTAGAAATTAATTTGCTTTGCCCTGAGATACAATGACAGTAATAATAAGTCTTATCATAAAGAAAACGGTGAATTAATATCCCAAGAATATACCATGGCTTACTCCAGAGAAATTTCTCAAGTACCTGGCAAGAGGCTGGCTAGGGGGAAACCTAATACTATTATTCTGCTAAAGGGAAATCATAATAAACTTCCCCTAAATTCTTATATCCACTCTCATGGATTAGCTTATCCCTCAGCTCTCATCAGAGAAGCATCTTCTTGTAAGGGATGATGGTTAATACAGCTGGTCAATATGGAGACAATAAGAGACCACAGAGTGCTCAGCTTTAAATGGAACATTTGTATCCCACTCATCCCTCCAAGTTTAGGGAAAATTGTGAAAGAGGGAACAAGAGATGATAAGAGCCAGAATTACAGGATATCTGAGAAAACAAAAAACAAGGAACTGTGGAATATGATAAGACCGTTGCAATTATGAACATAGCAGCTACATGTATAAGACTTGCACAAGATCAAACCAGCCAAAGTACAAGCATAGGTATGGAGGAGTTAATGAAATCACTGTCCTAACTGAGGAGATTTATGGGTAATTTATAGCTTATGTGGAGGGAAAATCTGTTTTCTTCAGTGATATGGCCCCTGAGAAGCTACCCAGTAAATAGTCCTACTCCTGTGTCCCAGTAGATAGTCCTACAGCTGTGCCATAACAGATAGTCCTATACTCCTACATATATTGGTAACACTAAGAGGATGTTGTGGATTTCAATAAAAGTGCAGGAACTGGAGAGATGGTTCAGCACTTAAAATAACTTGTTACTTTGCAGAGGACTTGGGTTTGGTTCCCAGAACACACATAATGGTTTACAACCATTTGTAACTCCAGATCCAAGGGATCCAAGACTTTCTTCTGACCTCCAGAGGAAGCAAGCACTCCATATGGCCACACATCTGCGAAGGCAAATCAATCATATACATAAAAGAAAATAAACAGACATAGTAAAACACACATTAGGTGGGAAGGAAAAATAGGAAGGATAAGAAACAGAATTAGAGGGAGAGTGAATGAAGGAAGGATTTGATGAAAATATATGCATGTATAAAATTATCAAACAAAATGTTAGCACTAAAAAATAAATGCAGATAAGTTAAGCACCTTCAAAAATACTTTTACAATCTCTGTCAGTCTGTCTTTCTCTCCCTCCCACCCTCCCTCTCTCTCTCCCCCCCCTCTCCCTCTCTCTCTCTGGAACTATGTGAGAATAAAACAGCTCTCTCATGATAAGCTTGAAATAAAATGTACAAACTCTATGTTGAAAATCCCAGCACAAAAACAGATCCTTAGGCAAAACACACACTAGTTTCTTAATTTATTTTTATGTGTATGGGTGTTTTGCCTGCATATATGTCAGTGTGTCATGTGTGTGTGTGTGTGTGTGTGTGTGTGTAGTATGTAGTGTGTAGTGTCTGTAGAAGCTAGAAAAGGATACCAGAGTCCCTGATGGAACTATAGTTACAGACAACTATACAGACAACTGTGAGCCACCGTGTAGGTGCTGGGTATTGAACTCACTCTCAAACCTTAAAAGAGTACTTTAAGAAAATCTTTAAATCATATTCCTATGATTGCTAATGGCTAAATTTTCATTTGTGTTATAAAGTGTTCCAAAATGAATATGTAATCTATTTTGTTGCCCAAGAACATTTTTTTGGTTCCTTCAAAAACCCATCTGGTATAAGGGAATGCCATGACAATTTCTTAATGAAAGAAAAGAAGCTGTTGATTGTCTAGATGCTGGGTAGACTATTATATTGAGTATCTTATGGAAGGTATAAAAACAAGAATGGGTTTTGCTCTTGAGTAACATAGCTATCTAGCAAAGAAGACATATCTGAATATGTAGAGAGATAATAAGGAGGCATTGAATTGTGGATAGAAAGCGTTATTTTAAAGCAAAATCATGCAAAAATGTTACAGAGTATTGAGGGATGGATAAGGATGTGTAAGTTGTGGTGAAGAATGCTTAGAGGAACAACCATAGTGAAGGCAGAGTGCCAGGTGCAGTAAGATATTCCTTTAATCCTAGCCCTGGGGATACATAGAAAAACCTTGTCTTAAAAAGCAGGAATACAGAATATACAAGAAGTGACTTAGGACAGTATTTTTCCAGCTAAAGTCACCATAGAGAAACTTATGAAGCTTGTATGGACATGTGGTAGAAGAGTAGTGAGGAGAGAATGAAAAGGTGGGCACAGTGTTTTGGTCATACTTGGGTGTACACTGTGTGTCTTTTGTTATTAGCAAGTGAAGAACTGTTTAAATGTGTTAATCACTGCAGTGACTTGATGAAAATAAGTTTTAGAAAATCAACCTAGTGCCAATCCTAAAAGCATTTGGAGAAAAATAAGATGAGACCTGAAAAGCTGCATCTAACTTCCTCGTTGAAAGTAGAAGAATCAGATTCTGACCTTCCTCAAGAATGGTGAGAATGGGAACAAGAAGAGGAATTCACACAAAGAATAATCTGGCAGCTAATAAGATCAGGGTGGCAAAGTCTAATTACTATTCAAAGGCTACAATTAAAGCTAGGCAATTGAGAAATCACCAAAGCAAAAGCCAAGACATAATGATAAGGTTGTGTGTTGGATATATCATAATTCTATGATGCGGGTCCACCTTTGTATATGAGGCACCCATCTTACAGACACCTAAGAATCAAGCCTGGATGTCAGGACAAAGGCCCAGGGTATAAATATGGAGTTATGAGTTACAGACATGATATTGGAAGTCTCTGACAAGATGATGATTTCAACAAGGAAGAATATATGAAGACAGAAGAAAGATGGAGGTCAGAAGCATGATATGTTAGCATAAACATGAGAGTGTGTCCAAGTACTAAGAAGAAGGTTAAAGGATTCTACCAGGAAGTGATCAGCAAGATTGACTCTTAAGAGGAAGATTGAGACTGATGGGAAACTGTTGGTGATTTTTAAGAATACAATTCTGTAGAGTAGTGGGTACTGAAGCCAGCAGGGGCTAAAGAATGAGTCAGTGGTCAGGAACTAACACCATTTATAATGCAGTGTTACTTTGCTAAGAAAATTCATAAATCTAGCAGACCTTTTAGACCTTTATTGACAGGCTGGGAGAAAATAAAGAAAACATTGCTTATTTAACCGAAAGCCATTTCTTTGTACTGTCATGTGTGTAATGTAAAGCAATCATAAAGCTCCCTAATTACTTTTCTTCATTGTGTAAATGCTTATGCCACAAGAGGATGTCTTTTAGGGATGTTTTCCTAATCCCATGGATTACATTTTTATTGAGTACACAAAAGAGCTCCTGTAATGTCCAGTTCTGTTTCAACAAATGAAACACAGTGGCTAGATTTTTCTAAGGCCATGTATTGGCCTCAGAAGTTACTAAACTGCCATTTTTTTTCTCACAGGCATAACTCTTCATTCAATATCATTAACAGTTAGCAATACAATGCTATATAACTTAGTGATTTTCAATGTCTTATTTTTTATTATTGCTCCTATTGTAATGAACCTTGGGCTCAGACCCCTCATCATTCAGGCTAACATACCCAAAGGATTCTTCAAGCACCAAAAGCTGTTACTGTCAGTCTCAGGCTTCTTTACTTCCAAAATCAACCTAAATATATCATACAGAACAATTGTTTTGTAAAACACTGAGAGAATTCATATGTCAAAGCCAATACAAATTGTGTAAGCCAAAGAAGTATACTCATGCACAATCTCTACCATCAGGAGTTAATCTCTGGGGAATTTTAATCTTTACTTGGAAAATTTTATTTCCCTTTATCATATTGTCCTTAGGCTATGATTTAAATGATCATTCATTTCTATAAAATATATAAATGACCAATATAGAGGAAGAACATGTGATTTTAAATTACCCAGTCTACTATCAACATGAAATGTAATAGTTATCTATATATAAATTCCACAGACAGTCCATAGCTGATCTTGAGGAATTTCTTTTGATTCACCAATACTAATCATATTACTAGGATGTTATCTTTATAGGGATTACCTATCAGTATATGAATCTCAACTTTATTCTGGCATCATTAGTTTTTATATGATAACTGTGTATGTTGAGAACCAGAAAGCTGATTTATCCTTAACTGCTTCAGTGTGTTGAAATTTGTCTGTCTCACACAAAACAAGCCAGTCTGTGGCTTTGTGCCAACATGCTTATTGACTGAATGTTGAATAACCCCCAGTAGATTTCTCTGAATTGACTGTTGTAATCATAGCACAAAAGCCAGATAACTAAAATTGTGAGCACAAAAATTCAAAACCAGAAATGTCATAGAAGTAAAAGAAAGCATACAAAACTGAAATTAACCTCATTCCCCTAGCATATCAGCAGTGGTGTCTGTCTATTCAGGACCAATATGTGTTTACCTGGGTCATAGTCACATTTCTTTGTTGGTCATTCAAATTGTACATTGCAAACATGATGGCTCTCAATAGCTCATCTAGATTCCAAACAAATAATAAAACTCTCTCTCTCTCTCTCTCTCTCTCTCTCTCTCTCTCTCTCTCTCTCTCTCTCTCTCTCTCTCTCTGTCTCTGTGTGTGTGTGTGTGTGTGTGTGTCTGCCCCTCTCTGTCTCTCTATCTCTGTCTGTCTGTCTGTCTCTGTGTGTGTGTGTCTGACCCTCTCTGTCTCTCTATCTCTGTCTGTCTGTCTGTCTCTCTCTCTCTATGTGTGTGTGTGTGTGTCTGCCCTTCTCTGTCTCTCTCTCTCTCTCTCTCTCTCTCTCTCTCTCTGTCTGTCTGTCTCTCTCTCACTCTCTCACCAGTTTAAATTTCTCCTTTTGCTTTAAGTCAGTAGTTAAGTTGAGGCAAGGGGAATGGAATTACCCTAATATGTAAGCTGATCTATGTTCTAGAATGTTTGTTTCACACCAATGTATTTCTTTTGACTACAGTGGCATATAAAACTCATGAAGTTAATTTACAGTTTAGCTAAAAATTACAAGGAACACTTCATTTCCCTTTCTGAAAGAAAAAAATTCTATGGAGGTTTGCTTTATAGTCTACAGTAATCAAATTATATGCACAAATAAATGAAGCTCCCAGAATTTTCAAAGATGTCATTGGGTCCTTGTCCTTTCTCTAGACTCATTTATGTGAATGAGTGGCAGCTGTATTAAAGGTGATTTACAGCCAACTTTAGGCAGCATTCTGTTGTGCCTTAACTCTATGTTCTCAGGTAAACAAGGTAAGAAACAGAGTTTTCCTTATGCTTAAGGCTCCTAAACTCTAGCTGAGGGTGGATATGTTACTGTCCATAAGTGTATTGATTCCTGCCCATGATTGCATAAACCTCCTCAGTTAACTTTACCCACAAAGTAGCACCCTTGATTTCTAGCCCTTCACTCTGTGAGCCTTTGTATTCTCATAGCTGCAAAGCCAACTCCTTAATTTCTGAGCAGAAGTTAAATGGCTCAGCTTTGAGCTTTGTGCTTTTCCTGTGAGATGCAGTAGGAATTTGATAGAAGAGTCTATAGCTTAATTCATTGCTTCCCAAATCTGCTGTTTGTACTCTGATACCTCTATTATTAAAGGCACTGCCTACTTTCCAGGCAGGAGAGACATAACATTCATGTCCACTCATTGTTCTTTGCTCAGCCCTTAATGTCCAAAAGTTGCCTTATGTATCCATGTAGTCTCTTATTGTCATTCATGTAGTCAAAATCACTTGAGCTTTCTATTCTTGTACAATGTGTATGGAACATGAAAAGGTATCCACTTCAAGAAACTCTTAACTAATAAGAGAGACAAAGCCTAAATAAACTGTCATTTCATCATGATAAGTATTAATTGTATAACTATTGAAGAGTGATAAGTATTCATTACATAACTGTTGAAGAGTGGGAAAGGTTGTGGAGGTCTTCAAGGTGAAGGTAGCAAATAAACTCTGTGAGGATGAAGATGAGTTATCCTGGAACAAGCAAGAGAAACCCTTCCTGGAGGCGGAAGTAAAACATGACAATGCCCAGAGGTGTTGGCAAGCAATTCCTTTTTCAAGGAGTGTACAAATTGAGAAGGATTAAGAAACGAGCAAAACAGACACATTTATGACAGACCTTTTATAACATACCAAGACTGTTGAACTTCATTCAGAGAGCACTGCCTTTACTTTTCTTCCACATACAGCCATGTTCTTGCTAATACTCAGGGCTGTACTCATGCTTACCACTCCTTCTCTGTCTTTGCTTTGCTTTTCTTGGGTTGTGGTCAATGGAAGCTTCCTCAGTTTGTTTAGAACCTCTCTTTCTCTTCCCAGTTCTTCCTGTATTACTTAGTAGATGACTCTCATTTCCTGCAGCTTTCACTTCTCTACTTCCATCATGCACAGGGTGTGCCCTCTAAATTATAAACTCCATCAATGAAGGCAGTCCATGTACCATACATCTGAGTAGATTTTACACTTGCCCTTCTTGGCAAGCCCTTGCGTAACTGTTGTGTGGAGTCAAAGGAGCACAGTTTAGAGTTCTACCATGTTTCTTCACTGCGTTTATACATTGACATAACATACTGCTGTAATAGGCACTGGCTTTCCTGTCAGTACCAGAGAATGTTCCTTACAGCCCAGTGGCTTGTAACACTCTGCTGCTACAAATCAGCAGTAGTTCCCAAACAGACTAGCATGCCTGTGTACAAACCTTAATGTGCAATGTTGGTGTTTTCTGTAGAAAATGAAAGGCTTCACTCTACCCTGGGGAGAGAGCAAGCCTAGCAAGTGTTGGCACAGGGCCCCGTGCCAACCATTCTGATATCCAGGGCTCTACACCTCATTTCACTGGCAGGTATAGCAAGCACGGATTTAAACTAAGAAAAACTGCTAGGTTTTGAGTCCCAGTTCTGCTACCTGGTGATTATGAGCAGCATTTCTGAGCTTGTTTTGGCTTTTGTGGAGCTGGTAATAATCTGAAATGTGAAATCCTCAAGGATGCTATTGTTTCACTAGTTTTGCAGTGCAGCAAAACAGTCAGGTAGTGCAGTGACACATGACACAAATTCATTCTTATGGGTTTTTTCCCCTGATAGGCAAATAAGATGTCATAGTAAGCATATTTTACAGTGCTCAGAATGGGTGGGTTGAAAGCTAGGCTTCAGAGGTAGAATCTTGGCAACACAGGACTCCAAAGCTGTAGCATGATCATGAAGGTTATTGGTAGCTATGCCAGTAAATCTCTATGAATTCAAGTCTCTGCCAGTAAGTCTGGGACTTTATATCGTTCCCCCCCCCACATTCATAATCATACATGGGAGACAAGTGGTTGAACCAAAGTTAGGAACTATTCTGAACTGGATGTATTCAATGGAAGATGCCATGAACTCTCATGGGGACTTCCTCAGAAGTGCAGGCATTGTTGTGGGTAGAGGTGCCTGTCATGATCTTAGTGATGCATGAATGCACATTAAACCTGCAATGCCTGGAAGATCTTCCTCTCACAGAAAGCAGTGTTGCTGGGGTAAGAACCAGGCTTTCAATTATGCTTTATTTTATTTTGTCTATCCTGTGTATCCACTTTTCTGGAGCTGATAGGCTTCTGTTGCAAGCTAAGAGCTACAGCTTTTGTTCTGATCACTCAGGGCATCATCCTGCATGAACAGACAGACAGTTCTGGTTCTGACACATGCTGCCCTTGTAGATGTAAGAAAGGAAACAATGAAAGGCATGCTATATACCCAAGCCTTGATGAAAGTTGACTTCTTATTTCTGGAACAAGTGAGGTCTCCAGAAAGTTCCATACATAATCATGTCACTTTAGCCTCTTGCAAAACAGTATGCATCAGATTGTTAGCAACTGAACTCTGCTTCTGTCTTTTAGGGAAGACTAGCTAGGTATGTGGGTGTTGCCCCTTATGATCCATAAAGTAACCCATATGAGACCTATGTCAGGAATCTTTTTTTTCAAATTTAATTTTTGTTCTTTGTGGATTTCACTCATGCATCTTTATCCCATCTGCCCTCTAACCTTTCAACCTAGAAAAAAACAAAATAAAATTTAAAAAGAAGGAGAAAAAAGAGAGAGAGAGAGAAGAAAAATCTCATTGTGGAAGTTATAGTGTGACACAGTGAGCCACAGTCCTTTAGACCATATATTGTTACTTGCAAGTGTTCATTGCATTGAGTCTTTGGTCTGGTTTGGGGTCTTTAGTTTTTGCTATGTTGTCAATACTGGGGATTCTCTCGGATATCTTGTTGTCTTGTGTCACTGTCAGAAATATTTTATAGAAAATATTGCCCCCATAGAAATATCATAGAAAAACTTACCTTCCCTTATGAATCGAAAGTTTTTCCAGGAGTTTCAAAAGAAAGTTCCCTGCTCTCAAAGGAAGCTATGCTGTTACCATGTTTTCCTCTTCACTTGGTTCTCATGTAGCTGAGTATTACGCATGGTGCTATTCACTGGAATTCTCTTGTAGTTGTCACTTTTCTTTATCTTCTTTTGTTTCTGGCTATTTATTTTTGTAAGCCTCCTCTGTTTCATTTTGAGAGAAAAGATAAAAGAGGGAATGAAAGCTGAGAGAGATGTTAGATAAAGGTGGGTACCATATGACCACCAAAATGAATAGTGGTGCACCCTAGCAGAGGAATGGCTGCATCTGCCGTCACAGCAAGACAAGCTGTGAGTATCCTCTAACAAATGGCTAGCTTGTTTCTCTCAGTGGCTGCTTGCCCAGTGCTTCTAAATATGGCCTAAGACAATTTCAACAAGAATAAAGACTTCTATACCACCCTCCTCATGTGTTTATGTGGGCTTTTCTTTCCTACATCGAAATGGCATGAGGTACATCAGCTACTACACACACACACACAAGGAAGCAGTAGGCATCAGTCAGTACTGCCATCATCCAATAGATTAATGTGGGTGCTGTGAGTTGCTCACTATCCAAATTATACTCAAGTATTTCATCACCTGCTTAATCAAGCTGCAAAATGAGGAGTTAGACCACTTCACCTCCAGTGATTTGATTATGTGGTAAGGAGACTGGTACATAAACATTAATCCGGAGAAATTAATTCATGAAAATTAGCTGAAGACACCCCTAGAGGCCTGTTTTGTATCTATTTTTTTGCATAATATGTTGAACTAACTGCTTCCTGGATGTGTCTTGGGGGCCTAGAATGATTATGCATGATTCTGTAGTTGTCTAGCGAGAATCCTGAAGAGGCAATGAAGTGACCTGGGAATGCATTCTGATTAAAGTGAAGTCTTGAGCAGGAAAATTGCTTTGAAATGATTAAAGTTAAAATTGGTGGTAATGAAGGAAAACACTTGTCCTGTAGTGAGGCTTTTTGAAAGAGTGTCATTCTGAGTGTTCTGTGAAGCAGGTGGCGATTCCTTTTCAGTGTCAAAATATTACATTGTATCAACTTATCATAGTATATGAACTGGAAGTCACTGAAGGGAGTAAGAGAATGTGGCAACTTGGCATAGTCATTGCTGAGTCAAGGTCTGCCCTCAGGAGAAGGAAGTATCCAGTGCTCACATGGACTGTCTTAGATAAATCTGGTCAGTGGAACCTCTACAGGGTAGGCCACAGCATGACTCCGGTGAATGTATACTGTGACAGGTGTATGTTTCACTGTGGTATCTAAACAGCTGTCTTTCCTACCAGACCTTGATGTCCTGGACAACTTGGCTTATGTTTGGCATTTTCTCTGTGATTCTAGCTCTAGCCTGCTGTCATCCTACCTATAGTTAAGCCCCTCACACTTATGGCATCAGTTCTCTTTGGTGAAATAGTCACTTTTGCATATAGTTTAAATGTAAACACTGTATTTAAAACCTTGGAAACATGTCTTTCGGAACCTAGACTTCTCAGTGTTGTTATCAACATTTATCTATAACAATGCTTATAGCGTGCATAAGTGGTAACCTTGACAGAATCTAATACCATACCTATAATCAAGCACATTAATGTTTATGCAGAAAAATTATGAATTGGCACACAGCATGAGATGAATAAACACTTTCATTACACATTATAATACCTCAAAGCTCACATCTGGTCAGGTGTTGCTACCAGAGGGTTATAAAAATAAAATAGATGGGGGTTTGATAAAGCTGGGAGAAACTTGAGTGAGCGAGAGTAGACAGCAATTAGAATACCATATATATATATACA
Organism: Cricetiscus sungorus; assembly: GCA_030556225.1. NCBI lineage: Eukaryota > Metazoa > Chordata > Mammalia > Rodentia > Cricetidae > Cricetiscus > Cricetiscus sungorus. Next base: position 18,584,378 of record JANBXA010000600.1, on the reverse strand, counting down.
TATATATATATGAAATTATTGAAGAACAAATAAAGCAATAGCATTTTTAAATTATATAAGTTTTCCATGATTTCCTGTTCTGTAATCACACATACACTGTATTTTTCATAATTTAGGCAAAGTGTTCTCTGACACTTATAAGTAGGTATTGTACCTATAGGCTATCTTCATTATTAAAATGCATTGCTCAAAAATTAATTAATTGTTTCCTTACCTCTTGAACCATGCTTTTCCTTCTCACCCATTTTTCATTTTTTCTACATTTCTCCCTTCTTCTCTCCTCCATTCCTTCACATCTGTCTGGTTTTGTTCTTATTGAATAGGGAAGTTGATGCATTTCTCATTTGCCTTCTACATTCTGTACAATTCCCTATAGTAAGGAAAGAAGCTACAATCTTGTCAGTATCCCTGTGTAAATGAGAGCCTACTGAGGAAGAAGGCACCATCCATGTGTCTTTATCATGAATTGGGTTTATCTGCTCAGTTTTGTGGAAAAATCACTTTGGGACCATAAAAATGTGTAGTAGGCTAATGCTGTATACTCTTTAGTAACATTGTCTGCTCTACCAAAAATAATGATGAGAAACTTGAAAGCTTGGATGGGCTAATCCATGTTTGAAATGAAGCATGTGATACTGTTCTTGTTCTCCAGTCCTTTGTCCAAATGTCTCTTGGAGAACATTTTTGGACAGTTCATTTGCTCATTTTATGATGTGACATTTATTTGTTACCTTTATTTCTAATTCTGGTTGTTTTGTATATGTTGTGCTTCTCTTTTTGGCTTTATCTTCAAGAAAGCTCCCCTTTATGTCAACTATTAAAAGAATAGTTCTTAGTCTCATAGGATGCTTTTCAAGATAGACTTAGCATTGCTGTTGGTGTAAAATGATAAAACAAACAAATACAAGAAATGATGAAAAACAAAATAGAGAGGTGAGCTGAGGGAGGCAGGATCAGCCCTACACTTGCTGCATTAAGCCTAATGCATATGGCCAAAGTAGAGGCTGTAGTGGTATCTCCGCATTCTGTGCACCACTCTTAGCGATAGTTACAAGGACAACATTCCCCTTTAGGGTTCCCCAATATAGAAAGAGTTGGAGTACATATCAGTATAATACCCATAAATGTTCCCTAGTTAACACTGAATAAATTGATGTTGATATTGTATTCTGGAAATTTTTAATTTAAGAAAAGGATAAATAGCCAGACTGGTGATCAGTGACCAAATAACTCACCAGGACCCATTGAGGCATAAACTTCTTCTGTTGTTTATTTATCTTGGGGACTAATTGAAGCCACCGGAGGCAGAGAAACAGATTTTCTTTCCATTTGTAACTTTCTTAGATGAATTTTTGGAAAAGTATCAATATATATATATATATATATATGTAACATAGTACAAATGTTTGTGTGTGTTCTCATAATTCTTTGAGATGGTAGTATAGACTTTAGGAACCCTGTGCCATCACTTTTTTTGCAGCACATTATCAGTGATTACAGAAACCTCCCATTTCTAGGTAATGTTTTCTAAAGAATATATTTTTCTTAAAGGGGAGTGCAGAACCAAGATGTTTGGACGGCCAATGAGAAGGCTTCCTTGGTAAAGGCGCTTGCCACTGAGGCCGATGACTTGAGTTCAGTTCCAAGACACACATGGTAACATGAGTAAACAGAGCCCTACAACTTGTCCCCTGGCCTTTACATGTGCACAGTGCCCACACTCACATACACAAAATCACACATTGAGTAAATAAGTAAACAGATAAGTAAATAAATTTGGAAAGGAAAGATGTGTTCATAGGTTTGATATATCACTTCTAGTTTTAAACAAGGGTCTTTCAAAGTTTGTGTATTTCTTCAGTTTGATTTCACTTCCAGACATAATTATGGGTGATTTAATGTTGTAGAATAAATATCATTGGACCCTGTTCATGTGGAAATCTGTTTTCTTATGCTACTAAGTAGATTCAGCAAAGACAGACTCATTAATAATATGGCTATACTGTGTATATGATTTTTTTTCATTTAAAAACATTTTAAATCAAATGAGCTTCCAGGTTTGCGCTTGTCACACTCCTCACATTGGTCTTCTCTTGCCCTCACCTTAGTCCTAGGCATTCTCTTAAAAGAGCCACTAGCATCGTTCTTTACTTCTGGGCTTTCTCCTCTGTCCAACCGCACAGGTCTTGCTGTTACCTGTCCTTACTTTGCCCTTGTGAGGCATTCCTTTAAGACAAGGCTCCTGATGCCAAGGGATGGAGGTGTATTCCGTACACTGCAGGCATATGGGGAGGGGAGGAGGGAAGCATCGCTGCATACACCTGTGCCCCTGGCACCTGGAGGAAAGCTGGGCTGGTGATGCGTATGTCTGCCTACCGGAAGCCAAAATATCTTCTCAGTGGAGCCAATTCGATCAAAGACAAGCAATTCAGTGGAAATTTAGTTCATGTGGTTCCTTGGCATTTTGTAGACAAAACAAACTAGGTGACAGATAGCGTGAAGCACTTTCCAGCTGATGCTAATGGCCTTTCCTAAAGCTCACTAAGGTCAGGAGCCTCAACTTTCAGGGTGATGCATATAATGCTATGCGAGGTTCAACAACAGCCCTGTGCCAGTGTATAGCTAAAAACTGAGAATTTGGACTTTGCTTAATGTTCAGTTTCATGGATTTCTGGTGAATTCTAACACTGTTTGCTGATCAAATAGTATACAATCAAAACAAGGTAGTGACTATTATTCTAGATGGTTGATTCCTAATCCATGTGCTTAGTGCTCCCTAGGGATAAGAGATTAATTGTAAAGGGCTTATTATTACATGCAGATGAACCTATTTCCTCATTCAGTAGATACTAAAAATACAGAGACCTGTTAGATTTTCCAATCTCAATCATCCATTAATATGCTTTCTTAAATGTACTATAAATGTTTATTTTCAATGTCTAAACAATAGTGCAAAACTGTTAAAGGAAGCATAGTCCTATGTGGGACACACATGCAAGGAGGATCAACTCCCACGGTGACACTGGTCTAGATGATGCTTTACTCAGCTTTCTGTCATTACAACAAATATACAGGACAAGCCACATATCATAGCCAATGGCTTTAATCCCAGTACTAGGGAAGCTGCAGCACAAGGATCTCTGTGAGGTCCAGAATAGCCAGGGATACATAATGATATTCTGTCTGAAAACAATGACTAAAAACTAACAAAAAGTACAAGATGATAAGCTTCTTAACAGGGGAGGGATTTTTTCTTTGGCCACAGTTTGGGAAGTTTTAGCCCATGATTGGCTGCCCTGTTCCTTCGCGGCCAGAGACACAGCAGTTCATTATGGCAGCAACATGCAAAAACCAGTGCTTTTGACTGGAGGCCAGTGAGTGAGAAGGGGGGAGAAAGGAGGAAGAAAGAGAGGGAGGAGGGAAGGGAGAGGAGGAGAGAGATAGCACCCAGGATTGGTAAAAGATCTCTAGTCCCTATTCCTTAAAAGGACCTAAAGAGCTAGGGAGAAAGCCTATAACATATAGATCTTTAAGGGACATTAAAGGCAGACTGCCACAGTTGGTCAAAATATTTAACCTAATGAAAACCTGTTTAATAGGCTAAAAATATCCCCTTCCCCTCTTTAATAATATCGTTTTCTCTTTTCCCCTCAATATGTTCTGTGTTTTGAGTACTTGGATACATCATGAATCTGATTTCCATATTTCTTGTTATTTTTTATGCATTGTCATTTTCTAGGGCTGTGATCATAAAATACAACAGTGGTAGCTTAAACAAGAGGCATTTATTTTCTTAGTTCTAGAAGAAATAGTACAAGATCAAATGACCAGCAGTTTTGGTCTGTTGTTACTCCTCGCTTTATGGGTTGTAGGCAGAACCTTCATTCAGTGCTCTTTCGTTGCTCTTTCCAGAGTGTACACATGCCAGGGTTTCATCTGTGTCTTAATATCCTGCTGTAAGAATACAAATAATGAGCCGGCTGGCTGATGGTGGTGCACGCCTTTAATACCAGCACTCAGGAGGCAGAGGCAGGCAGATCTCTGTGGGTTTGAAGCCATCCTGGTCTACAGAGTAAGTTCCAGGACAGACTCCAAAGCGACAGAGAAACCCAGCCTCAAAAAAACAAACAAAACAGTGAAAAAAGACTACAAATAAGTTTGCATCAGGGTCTCATTTTAGCTTCATGACTTTCATAAAGGCAAATCTTGTCAAATTCTGAAACATACCGGGTACTTGGATTTCACCGTACAATTTGGAGCTATAGAGTTGAGCCAATTTGTTTTTGATGACCCCAGGTGGACTCCGGAGCATGGTGAGCAGGGTGGCCATGCCCTGCTTTGTCCAGACACTACCATTTTACTCCAATTGTCCTGACTTCAGTCTGTGCCCTTTGTCTGTCAGAAATGTCATATTGTGATAATAACTATGATGTAGACATTCACTTATTTTGGTGTTAAGTGGAAAATATTTTTGCTCACACTGTTTTCCATGCTTATAAAGGAGACAGTGTCTACTTCATGAGTCATTGTGAGAACTGAGTCATATGTGTAAGTCATGCAAAACACTGCCTTTTGGTGTCACTAATTGTAACGTGGAACAAAGCAAAGGGCACGGGTGATGATTATGCTTGTCTGGTGTTGATTTTATGTGTCACTTTGGCTGGGTCACAGTGCCCAGATATGCTGTCAAATAATACTCTAGATGATTTTGTTTTTCGATGAGACAGTCTATCTGCCACAATGAGGGTGGGGCCTCCTTAAGTCAGTTGCAAGCCTGGGTGTAGCAGTAGACTGAGGTATGCAGGGCAATAAGAGAACAAGGAAGCACATTGCATTGTCCCTTTTCTACCTCCTCATCTGTCCCAGCCTCCCCACTGGGAGTTGAGCTGCAGCATTTCCCTGGTTCTCTGTTCTGCTAGGCTCTAGGGCCTGAGTTTGCATTTGCCAAACCTTTCCAATCACATGTGTTACTTACTAAGATAAATTTCCTTATATGTGTGAATCCTGTACCATTTATCTAAAGATCCTCCCTAATATAGCAGTTGGGGAGGCCAAAGCTATGCCCAACACCTAACTTTTAATTTTAAAAACTTCATATAATTTTAATTTGGGCCATTTGTGTATTCACTGTATTCTCTCCTTGTCTGTAGATGCTTATCAATCAAAAAATTAAAAAGACATTGCAAGTGATGTACATTTTCTGTACATATTAATCTCAATGTTTTTAAAGCTTGACTTCCACATTCCTATATCACCATTTTAAGTAATATTGGTATTATCCTCAAGAATTTTTACCAGTGCTGTTCATAATTTTTAAGATTAACTCTTTCAGGAAGTAAAAATGGGGCATTTAATATATTTTCAGAACAAAAAAAATTCCCAATGAGATTAGTTTCAATAAAATGAGTGTAGAGTATAAAAACAAGAATAAATAACTGCTTCTAAAACTGAGCTCCAAACTAAGCAAGCAAGCAAATGTATTGGCAACAGCTCAGCCGAGTTAAAACATTGGCAAATCATCCCTATGATAAAGTTAAACAGCTTGGAAAAGCAAGTCAGTGCTTGAGATACAGCTGAGTCGCTGCTCTCAAACCTAAAATGGGTTATGTTGGAGGAAATGGAGACCACTGTTGTCTAGCTCAGCTGAACCTAGACTCGAGCAAAGTTCGACAAGAAGTGCAATCTGATATGAGGTGAAGTATTTCCTAGCTGGTAACACTGTTGGCATGGTTCCGTGTGTGTGTGTGTGTGTGTGTGTGTGTGTGTGTGTGTGTGTGTGTGTGTGTTCATGTGTGTCTACATGCATGGGGTGTGCATGCACATGAGTGAGCATGTTTATAGGAGCTATAAGTTGATACTGATTGTCTTTCTTAGCTGCTTTCCACCTTATTTTTTAAGATGGGTTCTCTCAGTGTACCTAAACTTGTGCCTTGCACATTCACCTAGATCTGCTTAGCTCGACTGGCTGGCCAGTGAGCTTGTAAGGGTCCTCTTGACTCTACATTCCAGTGTAGGTATTACAGGCGCATGCTATCACAGTTAGACTTTTTTCTTAGTGGAGTGATGAGAATTGCTCTGAGGTCCTCACTCCTATGTGGCAATCACCCAATTGAGCCATTTCCCCACTCCTTGTTGCCTTTACTTTTAGGGTGTTCTAGGATGTGTTCCAGCCTACCCATTTTTCACACTTTAGTATGCTATTGAAGCCAACTGATTATCAATCCAAATTCTGTTGACTCTGTGATGTAACAGACTATAAATGTCTAGCTAGTGATTAGGATGTGAACATCATTAAGAGGAGAAAGTTTCCTCACTTAAAAAGTAATTTTGACTTTTGGACATACTCAGACTGAATAAAATGAATTAAAAACAAACATTAATACTGAATGTAAGTAGAAACAAATGAACCTGCTTCTAAATTGAAAACATGACTTACTTGGGAGGGAAAAGAAGATTTAAACCAACTGTGAACACAGCCAGCATCCTTGCAATAAAATGTATTTGAGCTGTTATGGATAGAATAGTCTGCCCCAGGAATTTACACTACTGTTTCCTTCCATTGTAAAGTACAGGAAAGATGGAAACCTAGGTGTTGGAAGGTGGGGCATTTGAGAGGGATTAATATTACATAGAGGCTTTAGAGTAGGGGTTCTATGACAGAATTCTAGAGGATTTATCAGAGGAAAGAGGGAACTAGACAGACGTGTGTACTCATGCATCTCCCAGCTTCACATCTGGAGGCCATCAGGATAAAGACCATCACCATTTGTATACCCTCCACTTCACACTTCCAGAAACATGAGCCACAGTGAACTTTCTTTATAACTCACCAGGACTGTAGGATGAAAACATTGGCAACAGAAAATGTATTAATTCAAGTAACAAAATGATTGCCAAGAAAATATGATTTTTTTATTCAGTAAATTCATTATAGGTAGAAATTATAGTATAGTTATGTTGAAACTATTTTTATATAGTTTAGAGTCATGCAAATGAATATTTAAATGTTTGGGGAAGCCACCCAGTCACTATGGAGGAAGTGAGATAAAATATAAAGGTGATAGGTGAAGGGCAGCTTTTGGATGCTGATTATCTTATCTGTGAACATATTTCTTAATTTCACACTCAAGACCATCAGCACATCTAGTACCAGATGTTGCTTATGAATGACACTCTTTGCTAAAAGGAACCTAAGCACCTGAAGGAAATATCTAATTACACATATGAGCTCCAGGGTAAGCCTGAAATACCCTGTGGTACCCAAAACTGACAAATAGCTCAAAGATTGAAGGTGATGTGTGTCTAAGGGACACACAGAATTCCACTGACCAAACCTGAGATATTCAAGCATCCTACAAACAATCAGAAAATAAGAATGGGTTTTGAATTAAAAGAGGAAAAGAAGGAAGGAAGGAAGGAAGGAAGAAAGGGAAGAAGGAAGGAAGGAAAGCAAACAGGACAAAAAAAGGAAGCCTTGCCAGCACACAGGAGGTTGTGACAGAAGGATTTCACTGAGTACCAGTGTAGTCTGAGTATGACCCTGATAGTGAGTTACAGGCTAACCTGGAATGCAAAGTGAGACCCTATCTCAAAAACCACACGCATGCATACATACCATATGACATAACTGTATATGTGGCAAACAACAGAAATACAGCAGTTGGTGTTAAGAGAAAAGATGTTCTTATAAAGAAATTGGCAACTGAAATTATAAAAGAAATAGTAGATGAAAATCGCTTTTTAATAATCTTCAGTGCAAATAATTAAGGTACAATAGTGATGTGCAATAAAACAATTTGGTGAATTGTATTCGACATTCAGGATGCTTATACTGTTTCTAAATATCCCCATATATTATTTGTTATATGAAAATGACAATGTTTGTTATCTGATAGATATTGGGTCACCCTCACCTTGAGCTATTGAACTTCATATTTCAGTAGTTGGGGGAACTGATATTTCATGGCCCCTGATCAAACAGAGCTGGGAAAATACAGTGTTAACTGCAATTTTTTTTTCTTGCCAAAACATTTACCTTGTGTCTCTCCAAGAGTGAAAAACTCAGGCAAGTTAAGCTATAGGTCATGGTACAAGCCAGTGTCCTGGACCCTGGGTAAAGTAATTAACCAATGATAGAAGCAGCCTTATAACAGTAAGTATAGTCTGAGATCCTTCACGAGACAATTTATTTTGAAAATAAATGACTCTAAAAGACTTTCACTAGGGCAACTGGAATATGTTAAATATAGACAATATATGAACTTTATTACTGTATTAATATGAGCTACTTGGCATATGGCAGTGGTAATGTGCTTATGTGAGAAAGAATTTTATTCTTAGATATATTTTAAAGTATTTAGGTATAAATTCCATAGGTTATTAGTAGCTTTTCAAAAGGCCCAGAAAACAAGTGTAATGTATACGTTGATGTGTGTACAGATAAATATAATATATACATTAATGTGTGTGCAGACAGGTATAATGTATATGTTGATATGTGTGGGTGAACAAGTATAATGTCTATGTTGATGTGTGGCAGATACGTATAATGTCTATGTTGATATATGTGTAGACAAGTATAATGTGTATGTTGTTACGTGTACAGACATGTACTGAGAGAGAGTTACAAAGCATGAGTAACTGGTGATGTTTGTTGGATAGAACCAATTTTGTATTTATTTTTAAGTTTGATTTGCAGAACTATTAGAAGGAAAGAAACTGTTCCCAGGGCATTTGGCTCTTCTTTGAGCTGATCCCTTCTATATTTAACTTATAGTGTGTTTCTGGTTTCTTCTCTCCCAGCAGAGCAATGTTCTTCTCTATAAATGCTGTTGTTTTCAATTGGCTATGATCTTGTTGCTTTCTCTCTATTGGTCTTTCATTTGGTTTGCTCTGAGCTCTCCTCCTTTCCCTAAGTAATTGTCCATGTTGCTTAGTGACTCCCCTTGGAAGCAGTCTCCATCCAGAATCACACCATCTATCAAATGGAACAATGTTTTAAGATATAAATATGCATTTGGGTCTCTATTACTGTTTTATGAAGGTCTCTCTCAGGTAATAATAGCTCTAGAGGACACCCGAGACTGTAAACTGGATTTGTGTTTCCTGGGTCTGTGCCCACAAACTTTTGAGCATGGATATTAATGTTGGAAGCAGCTCAGTATTAAAGCCATGTTCCAATGCATTGTATTTACATGACTTTTTAAACTTCTCTAAACTCAGTTTCCTGTTCTAGAAAGTTAAAACCATAATTTTTAACTTATTTAAAAAGTATGACTGTTATGTGACTGTTATGAAGGTTCAAGTAGCTGACACCTGTCAAGCCCTTGGGAAAATGCCCGCCCCTAAGTGTTTTCTCTGTTTTAAGCAGTCTTTCCGTGACATATTAGACCTGAATCAAATATGGTGTTCAAGCTATTTATAATGGTCAGTATGAAATAATTTCTTTGTTGCTGTTCCCCCTGGGTTCAGGTTTCTCTGGGACTTCTGCATGCCCATGCAACACATATCTTGTGGCCTCCAGAGCGCTGGCAGAGACTGGAATCTGTGCTTCCTCCAGAGAGATTTCCTGTCCCTACCAGTGAGGAGTGACTGCCTGACAGGCCCAGCATAGGAGGAGCTGCAGTCACCAGAAGCCTCTTATCAAAGAGATGCTCCAGTGATGTAGAGCAAGAGACCTCTGTGTATCTTTAAGGTAGTCTGGAATTTCAAAGAAAGATTTTTGACATTAAACAGTATTAAATGACAACAGACTGTGTGTTATATTTAATTCCATATTGTTTATCACCAAAAATGCCAGCCTTGGAGAACATGAAAGCATTCTACCTATATGTATTAAAGGAGGTAAACTGGAGGATGTTGTGCACAGTTATTGATGAGATTTTTCCTTGAAACCTGATGCTGAAACATATTTAAAATTAATGTGGGTCTTTTAATGTTAGGACAGAACAGGGAAAACCACACTTTATGCATGTAAGGATAGTGATTGTATTGTAAATGACAGTATCCACAGAAGAGTGACTGCCAGATAGGAAGGACCATGAACTATAATGTCAAATAAAACAGTGATTTGTGCACATCTTGTTTGGGGTGTTTAATTATCAGTCAACTCAACATTATCTAATGAAAAATGTTTTATCTCTTATCCGAGGCAGAAATTAAAGTAATGGCAAAAAAGTTCTGTCAATACTTGATAAAACTGAATGTTTTTTATTGGCTCTTTTTAATATAAAACTTGTGAGCAAACCAATGCCTGTTCACAGTGATGAATAAGTTCATTGGTCAGCATTTTATCACAATTGGTAAAAAGTTCTAAGTGAAATGGAAAATAATCAAATCCAGATCAACAAAGTTTGATTTTTTCCCCCAAGTGATTTCTCAGCATCAAACTCTCTAATACTGAAATCAGGTGTAATAGTAGAATGATAGAGTCTGTAACTTGCCTAAGTAAGGATGCACACTCACGGCATAGGAGGCAATGGCTTTAATAAAACACCTTTTCGTGCCATTGGTGAAGGGTTTGCTATGATAAGAACAAGACTTAAGGTCCCTTCTCCCAGTTCATTGGGCCACTTTTTCTCTTATTTCATCTTGCAAATGTGGGTTCTAGTTCACTATGGCAGGCAGGCATAGAATGATAACAAAAATATACATAGAAGAAAATGAGTTTTTACTAATAATTTATTTAGTAACCTGAGAGTGGATTCAGCAAGAATATCTTTCCTTCTAAACATTCTGCAACAACTTAGAAATAAGCACAACACACACACACACACACACACACACACACACACACACACACACACACACCACATTCATGAGTCTACAGTCACTTGGTATACTAATACTAAGGCAGCATATATCCATTTTCTTTCCTTCTATGCTGGGAAACAGTATCATTTAAAGGAAGCTGTGTCTTGCCAATTTTGATGATGTGGTTATACAGAATAAACAGTAAAATTCTGCATGATCAATGTGTCTGTGTTCAATATAGCAACTCAAGATGGATAAAATTGCAATTCTCTGAGTCTACTGGTGGGAGGAGTAGGAAATTAAAAATAAACAAGTAAGTACCATGCATTTTAACAAAGGTGTGGAACACTGAATAGGTATGGTGGTACGGTTGGGGTAGGTGGTGATAGGAAGGACTCCCAAGAAAATTTAGAGCAGCAATTGTTTTTTCAAGTCATAGCAGAATTTTACCAAATATTCTCTAGAAATGTACTGGATATAGAGATACTTTTAAGTTTTGACCAATATTAAACTATCAAATTAGCATGTTCCCATTTACCTTGCATATACTTTCTAAGCCCATATGTTCATCAAAAAATGATAAGTAAAGAACATTTTTAAATGAAACTAAAGAGTTAGTTTCACTGGTACACTTTTTTTTCGTAGGGCAAGGTAAAATGAGATTAGCCTTTTAAAGAGGAACCTGAAAATATGTTAATATCACCATTAATTATATGACATAATTGTGTGTCTAATCCATAAATATTCATTATCTGATCTATCATCACAAACAAAATCATCCTGGTGCACAGTCATCTATTGTACAGGTGGTGATTCCATCTTGGCATCTGTCAGGTCTCTTTCTAAAGGAATGACCACTCCTTTATTGCTTTCTATCCTTGAAGCACTCATGGCCATGATGTACCATCATTCATTCCTTGTCAGTCAGAGTTCCCTTCTCGCTCACATTGGGATTCATTCTAGGGCCTTGCTCCTGTTGGGCAAACATCTATTTAACAGCCCCTCTTTTACTGTTCATGAATATGTGTTACATATCAAAATACAGGGTCTCAGTTAAGTTGTCCAGGTAGGCCTTGAACTTTCCATTCTCCTGCTTCAGCATTCTCAGTAGTTAAAATTAAAACCTCAGTAGTGGTTTTTCAAACACGTTTTAGGACAGTATGCTGGTTTGTTGTGTAAAGATATTTCCTGTCAATCCTGGGGACCTGGGTAGTCCCTGAGATCAACATAGTAGAAAAGTACCAGCCCTCTTAAGATGTCCTTTGGTATTTAGTAATACACCATGGCATGAACATGGCAACACACTATACACACAATAAATAGATAAATTTGTTTTTTAAAGAAATTGCTTAACATCCTTAGCCATCAGGGAAATGCAAATCAAACCAGCTCTGACATACCATCTTATACCTGTCAGAATGGCTAAAATAAAAAACACCAATGACAGTTTATGCTGGAGAGGATGTGGAGAAAGGGGAACACTTCTCCACTGCTGGTGGGAATGCATGCTTGCTTCAGCAGCACATATACTATGGTATAAATAATTGGAACAATACAGAGAAGATTAGCGTGTCCCAGTGCTGGTGGAAACTCAGACTTGTACAGCCACTTGGAAAATCAAATTGGCAGTTTCTCAGGAAAATGGGAATCAATATACCTCAAGCCCCAGCAATTCGAATGTTAGGCATATTCCCAAAGGATGCACATTCATACCACAAGGATTTCTGTTGAATTATGTTCATAGCAGCATTATTTGTAATAGCCGGAACCTTGAAACAACCTAGATGCCCTTCATGTGAAAAACAGATAAATAAAATGTGATACATTTACACAATGGCGTACTATTCAGTGGTTAAAAAAAAAAAATGAATCTTGAAATTTTCAGGCAAATGCATGGATATAGAAGAAACCATCCTGGTTGAAGTAACACAGACACAGCATGGTATGTACTCACTCATAAGTGGATAGCAGATATTAGACATGGAGAAAAGGATTACCAGCCTACAACCCACAACCCGAGAAGAAAGGAATCAAGGAGGAAAGGAGGACCCTAAGAGAGACACATGTGGACCCCCTGAGGAGGAGAAAGGGACAAGATCTCCTGAGTAAATCGGGAGCACTCAGGGAGGGGGAGAGGGAGTTAGGAGAAAGAGAAGGAGAGAAGAGGTAGGGAGAGGAGAACATGAGTGAGCAGTATGGTCAAGTTAGTAGAAGAACAGAGGAGAGCAAGGAAACGATATCTTAATAGAGGGAGCCATTATGGGCTTAAGGAGAAACCTGGTACTAGGGAAATTTCCAGGGATCCACAAGGATGACCCCAACTAAGAATCTAATCAATAGGGAAGAGGCTACCTTAAATGTGCTTCCCCTATAATGAGATTGATGACTACCTCAAATGCCACCCTAGAGCCTTCACTCAGTCGCCAATGGAAGCAGAAACAGAATTCACAGCTAACCACTGAGCAGAACTCCTGGAATCCAGTTGTAGAGAGGGAAGAGTGATGAGCAAAGGGATCAAGAACATGCTCCATAAACTCACAGAAACAGCTGACCCGAACAAGTGGGAGATGGTGGACTCGAGACTGACAACTGGGGAACCTGCATAAGACCAGTCCAGCACCCCCCCGAACATGGGTGTCAGTTGAGGGGCTTGAACTCTCTATATGGGGCCATTGGCAATAGAAACAGTATTTACCCAGTGCAGGAATGGGCTTTGGAGGTCCATTCTCTATGGAGGGATATTCTCTCAGATGTAGGGAGCCATTACAAGTACCGTTGGTAGACAGGAGAGATGCACATGCGCTGGGTAACTGTCAAACCCTGGGTCCCTGCCTCTCCCTTGGCGTCATATGGGCCGATGAGCAGCAGCCAGTCAGGGGGTGACACGTCCAAGGCAGAGGCTGCTAACCTATATAAGGGATGGGTTTTGTGTGTTTGGGGTCTCTCTGTCCTGTAAGCTTATGCTCTCCCTCTCAAGAGCATTAAAGCTTTACTGCAGAAGGATCCTGAGTGTGCCGCTCGTTCTTTCTGGCGAGACGGTAGCGCGGGACATCTGGTGCTGAAACACGGGAATCAAGACCTCATCATCGTCAGCACCATCGGAGACCCCTTGGCTACAAGGAGGATTCAGAACTGCAGGTAGATACGTTCGGAGAGGTATGTCTTTTCTGGACTTTGGCTTGGGACTGTTGCCACCTTGGGACAGTAGTGTCGAGGCTTTAGTGCTTGTCCTTGGGGCCATTTTGATCTTTTCCGCTATCCTGTTAGCAAAGTGTCAAAGTACCCTTGAGGAGGTCCAGAATAGCATGTCAGAAACCGAGTGTAGTGAGAGGTTGGGTGTGTGCAGAAAAAAAAAAAAAAAAAAAACGTCCACAAGAAGGAAAAAGGGCCCCCCCCCATGAGTCTAGTGACAAGGGGGTGTATCCGCCAGATCACAGGGATCCTCCCCCTGCTGTCAAACCAGAGAGAGGAGCTGGCTTTTACCCTGTACATGAGCTTGAAGCCTTAAATCTTGATAGCTCCCATGACTCTGAAAGCTCTGGGGATGAGGTCTTAGATACCGAGGAAGAAGCTGAGCTAGATGAGGAGGCTGCTAAATATGAGGAAGAAAGATACCATCCAGATGACCATATGCAAAATAGCAAAAAACCTCGGAGACGGCCGTTTCAAACGGCCCTCTCACAAGTGGTTCCCTCGGCGCCTCTGCCCTATGAGAGGCACCCAAGGTCATTTTCCTTTCTTCCGGAAAAAGTAAAAAGAAAAATGCGTCTTGTCTTTCCCGTCTTTGAAGGCATTGACGCATCACAGCGGCTACATGCACCTGTGGAATATAATCAGATAAAAGAGTTGGCTGAGTCAATCAGAAAATATGGGGTCACGGCCAATTTTACTCTTGCACAATTAGATAGACTTGCCCTGGATGCCCTAACGCCATCTGACTGGCAGATGGTCGCAAGGGCTACGCTTATCATCATGGGCCAATATATGGAATGGAAAGCACTTTGGCATGAGGCGCCCAGCAGCATGACATTATTTCGAGAAAAGAGGGACTTTAGAATCTCAGCAATTATTGTCGCCATCGTGGCTACTACTGTGGTCACCCCGGCAGTGACAGCCTCTACCCTTGCACTATCCACCTCGGTGCAAACTGCACAGGCTATTAATGGCTTGTCGGCTACTGTCTCCGAGGCCCTGGATAACAAGGCCTCTGCAAATACTCAGATACAGGGTGGCCTGATGCTGGTAAACCAGCGCATTGATTTAGTGCAGGAGCGGTTGGACATGTTGTGGCAGATGGCCCAATTAGGCTGTGAGCAAAAGCTCCCCGGCCTATATGTCACCTCCATCCAATATGAGAATTTTACCAAAGCAGCTTATTTGTCTAAAAGCCTTTCTCAGTTCATGTTGCAGAATTGGACCTCCGAGTTTGAGCAGACACTTCGGGACCTGAGAGCCGCTATTATCCAGGTCAACTCCACTCGTCTTGACTTGTCTCTGATGGAGGGATTGTCGTCATGAATTGCCTCAGCTGTTTCTTATTTCAAAGAATGGGTGGGGGTGGGATTGTTGCGGACTGTTGTTGCTTCTTTGGCTGGTCTGTAGGCTCAGGGCTCAAAATAAGAGGGACAAGGTGGTTATCGCCCAAGCACTTGTAGCTTTTTTCCACAGATATTTGGCTAACAATGCTTAAGCAGTAGGCCGCCGGTCAGACAGCTCTTGCACACCCAGAGCATAGGTTCATTGCACAGGGTAGAGTGTCTGGTCTGAGCAGCCATGAGGGATGCTGAGCAAAGCATCACACAGGGAGTTGCCTGGCTCTCTGGGAGGCATGTTGTCCTGCATAAGGGTTGCCTACCCTAGTGTCCCTTTCCCAGAAAAACGGCAGAGGACAGGTTGAGGTCACTTCGGGGTGAGTTGACAGCCCCATAGCGACTCTCGCACATGGTCTTAATTTTTGATCTGGGAGGTACAACCTCTGTCTCTATCCCTCGTTATATGGGTGACCTACCTTCTGAAAATTGGGAAGCCTCATTAATTCTGTTCCTATTAATTGACTCTGTTTAAAATAAATAAAAAAGGGGGAGATGTAGGGAGCCGTTACAAGTACCGTTGGTAGACAGGAGAGATGCACATGCGCTGGGTAACTGTCAAACCCTGGGTCCCTGCCTCTCCCTTGGCGTCATATGGGCCGATGAGTAGCAGCCAGTCAGGGGGTGACACGTCCAAGGCAGAGGCTGCTAGCCTATATAAGGGATGGGTTTTGTGTGTTTGGGGTCTCTCTGTCCTGTAAGCTTATGCTCTCCCTCTCAAGAGCATTAAAGCTTTACTGCAGAAGGATCCTGAGTGTGCCGCGTCGTTCTTGCTGGCGAGTCGGTAGCTCGGGACACTTTGGGAGTCCATTCTCTATGGAGGGATAGTCTCTCAGCCTAGTTACAATGGGAGAGGGCCTAGGTTCTGCTCCAAATGATGTGACAGACTTTGATAATCCCCATGGGAGGCTTCATCCTCCCTGAGGAGTGGATGGGAGTGGGATGGGGAGAGGGTGGGAAGAATGTGAGGAAAGGGGGGAGAAGGAACTGGGATTGGTATGTAAAATAAGGTTAGTTTTAATAAATAAAATTAATTTAAAAAACTAAGTTATTTTCACTCAAGTCAGGATTCTAACTCAGCAGTTACTTTTCAGCAAGATCATCAAATGTCCCTCACTTGCCAAGCCTCAGACCTTCCCTTTTATTTGCTTTGAATTATTTATTTATTTTTGAGCCTGCCAGATTTCTTCTTAGCTTTGTAACCATTTACCGGATGGGCTCACATTGGCAAATACTTTAAGGATGAAGCAGGCCAAATACTATGTGAACATTTTGATTTCTCCTGTTCCTAGCATCTTGATTTTACAAGCGCTCGCCTAAAGAAATTGCCCGAATTCTAATCGTGGATGATAGAAAAGTTATTCTAAAGAAAGTTTTCTGCTATTGTAAGATATAGAATATTCATGTTGTCAGTGAAGGTAAATAGGTTGGCATGACATCTTAGCAACTCCTTCTAGAATTTTAAAATTCAGAATAATATTTTAAAATATTATCTGTACCATATATTACATTTATAAGATTATAAGAACATTAAACTTAGATATAATTTAATGCCAAAGTACTAGGCATTCCCATATATCATTTAAAAAAATAACATTTATTATCATTTTAGTTTTATGTAAAACTCAAATCAAATAGCCATTCACCTATTACACATGTGATTGCCACTTAACCTACCAGGAATGAGTTAGAATCATTGGGACAAATGTCAAGAAATATAAAAGGAGACTAAAGCTAAAATGTAACCATGTGAAGTTATGTGGTTAATAATAAATAGTTCATATGATACTCCTGTAATAATCGCTTCTGTAGTTACTAAGTTTGGAGTGGGCATGAAGAGATGGAGCAGAGAATGGATGGGAATTTATTTTGTGTCTATTCATTTTCATGTCTGACTGTGATGTTCCTTTTCCTAATCCACTAATGGATGGGAATTTATTTTGTGTCTATTCATTTTCATGTCTGACTGTGATGTTCCTTTTCCTAATCCACTAGTTATTTTCTATAGGTGATCATGGAAATAAACAAAAGTAGTGGCAGTCCCTTAATGCATTGGAGATTTGACCCCAAAACTCACATATTAATAGAAATTGGACAGAAATTGGATGTGATGAATTCACCAATGAGTGAATAGCTTAGTGGATTAATAGGTTGATGAGTTAATGTAGCAGTGGCTTTGTTTAAAAGGTAAGCACTCTCTGGCAGGCTTGTTCAGCCTCACCATCGTATATCCTCTAATATGTTAAATGTAGCAAAAGGCCCTTAGCACGGTCTGTGCCATATGCTCAGACTCCCAGGATATTAAAGGAAAGGGGATATTTTTATATGCTACCTAGTCCCAGATATGTATTCATAACAGTATAAAATGTACTAAGTCAAATACCATTTCCTGTAGTAAAAGTTTTATAATAGAATTTACTGGATCATTCTTTCTGTCATCTTTCTTTTAAGGAAAAGAAACTTGAACTTCCTTACTATATCCAAATTAAAAATATTATTGTTATAAAACAGTTTATACATGTTGAATATCTATTAACAGATGCCAACAAAGTTTTTGTTGTTTTTATATACATTCAACATCAATGTCTAACAATTCAGATAAGTGAATGCATATAAATTGTGAGAAGTCACAGCCAATCTATTAATGGATTTTACAATCTATCGATTTCTTTAAAAATAAATGCTAACTATAAGAGAAGCTGGATTGCATTCCTGGCACCTTTATGTCAGTATCTTCCCAGAAGTCCTTGCAAATGTAATTTATCTCAAAGCATGTATATTCACAAGGACTTTCAAAAAGAAAAGTTTTCTCTTGTTGTTTATTTTACACATTGAGCCATTGTTCTTGCTTTGTTCTGTCTTCTCCCTCTCTCTTTTCTTTATTGTTATTCCCCTGGTCAGAGTCTCTTTCTTTTCGGAGATTGCAAGCTATCTGGTTCATTTTCACCATCTTATGCTGGCTTCATAACAATAGGTAGCCTTTTCCTCCTTCCTTTTCATTGTTTTCTGGGTGGTGGAGGAACATATCTTTAATCCCAGGATTTGGGAGGTAGAGGCAGGCAGATCTCCAAATTTAGGGCCAGCCTGGTCTACAGAGTGGGTTTCAGGGCATCCAGGACTACTCAGAGAAACCCTGCCTTAAGGGGGAGTAAAACTTTAATAGTAATAAAATATTCACTTTTCATGAGAGAACCTATTTTAACACTTTCATTACAATCTAATATTTGTACTATTGCAAATGGTACAGAAGGGACCAGACCGTCACCCAGCCCCCTGCTTTAGCAGCCATGACAGGCTGCAGAAAAGACATGTATGCCTTTGACTTGGCGCATGTCTGACTGTGCTGGGCCTGCCCTAATCACTAGGAGGTCATATACCCTCCACATGGAAAGGAACCAATTAGAAGTAAGCTGGCAGGACTCTAGATTTGCTTTATGGCTCTGGGCATGCTTTACGGTAAAAGTGGCAAAACAGTGCTATGCAGAACAACTGCCCTGTGAGGGCCTATAAGCTGTAACAACCAGTTGCCCAATCAGCACAGGACAGGTAACCCAAGCCCAGAGGTGCACCAATCCTGAGACTGTTGAATACCCCTAGACACTCCTTTTATGTTGCCATAAGGTCCCTGCCTTGAGGTTTCTTTGGGTCCTTCTCAGGCCAGCTGCCAGGTTGAAAGGACAAAGGCCTGAGTTAATGGGGTTAACTCATTAAACAACCAAAGGCTCATTGCTTTTGCATCAGAATGGGTCTCTTGGTGATTGGGGTTCAAAATTTGGCACAATAGTCTTAGTATTTACAGAGTATCATTTTCACTAAATCATGAATAAAAGCTTTTAAAAAGTTTTTCAAAATTAGAGAAATCTATCTTTTTTTTTTTTTTTTTTTTTTTTTTTGCTGCGTGGGGTGGGGGTGGGGTGTCCTTCCTAGTAAGTTTTTCTTTCTTGAAGGTATATTTGAAAACTACCTGAAATGCTGAGGAGTATGGACTATACATTAATGTTGTATATTATAGTAAGCAGACTGAAGCTGATGAGTGGCATTTGTTCATTCATCTTCACATATTTACAACAGCACATTGCTTCAGGAAATTCTTTAAAACTTTCAAATATAAACTCTGGACAGATTGTGCTGTGGATGTGTTTTCCTCTGAAGGCACCAGTACTGTGTTACATTGAGGTTTCTTTTTAAGACTCTGGCTTCCTAGTTTTAGATGGGTTAACAGTTAAACATTTCTGATCAAATTGAAATTTACATTCTAGTGAACTGGTTTTGCATTATTGTGTAAACATTAAATATCCGTAATAACAGAAGAGACATGGCAGATGGGTTTTACTTTTAGCTACTGTTGGATCACAAGTGTTATTATCATCTTCACATAGATTGTTACTGAACTATCTTGAGGTTCTACATACTAACCCTTATTTATTTGTTTGTTTATTCAATCATTATTTATTTGTTTTTCATTTTAAGAAATAAAAACTTTCATGGACTTATGTCCATGAAGAATCCATGAAAAAACTGTTGATGGACTTATAATTAAAAGAATGGATTTCTCTTCAGACTCATGGAGTCTATAAATTTCAGTATCTCCTTCCAAAGCTCAGAGATTTTGTATGTCTTCTCCTTTTTCCTGTGAGACTCACCCATACTTACATAATATTTGGAGAACTATAGCCAAACTCATTTCTTATTATTATGTTATGTAGGTGGGAGTGTGTGTTAATTTTTATTGAATTTTATTTTTATATGAGTTTTTAGAGTAAAATCATTTATATGAAGACTTCAAATATGTTTGATGAACAAAATTATTGAAATATTTTGACCTTTTTAATTTGAAATTTTGAGTTGTCAATATTTTTCCCTTAGAGAAAACAATGCTGAAGTATGCTAAAGTGTTGCTTTCTCTAACATGGAATTCTCATCTACTCACCCAATCACTGTAATTTCCTTCAAAATTGTCTTTGCAGTGAAAAACAATGGGGTGTTGGTTCCCTAATGCTTGTATATTCTGCAGGACGGAATGTTGCCACTACCTAGCACACAAACACATACACACACACACACACACACACACACACACACACACACACACTTGACAAAGATTGAAGCTCTAAGCATAATTACTTGAACAGACTCATACAGTGAGTGTGATAGTGTGAATCATTAGATAGGAGCTAGGTGTCTATCCAGTTCTAAAGTCTTGTGTCTTATAGTCTCATGATGCTCCACACATAATCTTCTGTGAGTCATTTCCTACCAATCTTGTATTGTAACTTAATAAGATGTTTGACACAAAAACAAGAGTCCTCTCTCTCTTGGGGATTTCATGAGCTGCATTTTTCATTCTTTGGAATGTGTCCCCTGGGAGATGTTTTTTTCTAGAAAATATTTGACATACACAGTTTTATGTAATCATTTTTTAATTCTATATCATGTAAAAATCATTTTTATTACTACTTCCCTCATAGAAGAAAAACATACTTTACCAAACTCCAACACTGATATGATACATTCCCACACATTATAAAATTCATGGGCTAGGTACATTTTAAATGGCACTTGTTGTGTTGAGAAAATGACACTAATAACTAGGTGTAAATCTTTTTTAAGTGTATCTCTAATTCTGTGCCTTCAACAAAATTGAAGAAAGACCTAATTGGGTTGTCAGTTGTTTCTAATAATAAATCATAATATGATATTTTACCTATAACTTGGATATTTAAATACATGAACTTTTGTCTCTTTAACAATTAATACAGTTTTTATTTACATAAAATTCCTTAATTAATACAATATGGAAATTTAAAAAGTTGTTTCATTTGTCAACAAACACAATTTGGCTATAGATGTATGAAAATAAAACCACCCATAGCTCATTAAAAAAATGCATTTCCAACAATATTTACATTTGAAATGTAATGTTTATTAAAGTTTATAAGCATATTTACTCAAATATTTTCTAAAGTAAATAAGCTGTTTACTACAAAAAGATTGTTACTATTCTGAGTTCATGGCTATTGAAAAACACACACATGCACACGCACATGTAAACAATTTTTACCTGTATTTACTAAAACATATTGAAAGGAAAAACAAATCCATGGACTCTTCAGAGTTTAGCTTCTTATGTACTTTAACTGGAAGAAAGGTCAGTTGTAGAGCATTGCAAAAGCTTGGTGAAAAGAAGATGTGGGATTTGGTTGCCATTTTGACATTACCATAGCTATGGAGCTGTCATTGAGAAGATCCTTACCACTGTCTTCATCAGTCACCACCATCATTTCCACCTTATTGAGAAAAAAGTCTAGTAATGAAATAGTGTGTTCTTTTATGTCTCTGTGACCTAGCACCTTTGTGGGTTGACACCAAGAATGAAGATCCTTCAGCCTGAAATTCCCCAATTATTCTTGCCACTGCTAGTAACATTAATGAACACATATTACAAATAGTACCATCTGAAAAATTTCACATTGAAAAATGTCCTTTCTCAAACTGACATTGCTCATGTTAGAATCACCTCAAGAGCTTATCACTGGCATTGTGACAGTAAGGGGCTGAGACTCCACTAGAAGATTTGGAAACTAAAATTAAAAGGCCTGAGATCAAATTAACTTTAGCTACTGTGTTTTAGCAATAGCTATTACTTAAAGGCATTTTCTTTTATTATTGAAGATTCTATCTGAATCTCAGTACATTGAAAATACGTCCTTAGTAAGACTCAGAATAACGCATTTTCTTAAAAGTAAAATTTAGAAGAATAATATTTCATTTTACTTTACAAAGTGGTTTTTAAAAATTACATGCTATTGTTTATGATTAAAACTCATGTTGTTATTTAGTGAGATTGTCCAGACAGAATAAAATTGTACCAGATGGTATTAATCAGACAAGAGGGCATCATTCAGTGTTGTTCAGTGTTGTCAAGTCTGCTACGTTAAGGAAAAGATCGCCACTCTGCTATGATGATATGAGGGAAAGGGGTGCTGTGGAGGTCTGTGAACTTGATTAAGCCATCTGTGTTTGTTAACTGATGTTTAGGGTTGCTAGATCCTACTATCCCAAAGCAGACTGGAGATAGCAGCTTTACCTTTATTGAGGATTACATTTCAAAGGAAAGTTTACTAGGAAGACATTCCTTGGTTGTAAAGTCGGGCAGAGTGTATGGAATAATTAACAGCTCAAAGGGGCAGAGAAAACATTTATGATGGCAAGTTTTCTACAATAAATGTTCCAAGAAAATGGAGGTCAGGGTCCTCCCTTTATAATCAAAATGAAACCTATTTGAAGTTTATTCCAGCTGAAGGGTCAACCTAACGGCTGTCATAATGCCATCATGAAAGTATGCTGAAAAGATATGTGATATATATGCTTTTCATTGCGAATTAAAGTTGAAATTACATTAATGTTATCTGGCTTTTAGTAATCTCAGCTGTACTGACTATACATGTCCTTATCATTGTGTACTGTAGAATAAAAGGGTCCCCTTTGGCCAAGCTGCATACACTTTAATTTAAAGGTGTTTTGTAACCACAAGTCTTTAACTGTTCAGAAACAAGTCACCTAGCTTCAGCAGTACCTGGGGCCCTTATAAATTGAGAATGGTCATGAAGCTAGCATGGACCTATGTGACCAGCTCACTGTAATATATGTCCATGAAAAGAAGAGTTTGCATTGACTGGTAAATGCATGCTCATGCTGTCCTACAGTTCCACACCTGAGGTAAAATGATCAGAGTCAGAGTTGAGATGTTCAGCCCAAACCTAAGATTGGCAAGGCCCACTCAGTACACATATTTTTGTTAGCATCATGTTGAAATTTTGCATGCAACAAATCTGGTCTGCAATGTTAAACTTTTCAGTCTTGTGGTTCCTTTAATAAGTAAATACTTTTTTTAGTTAAATTTCATGTAAATAAGACATATATCTTTCCATTTGATTTACTTCTGATAACTACCTCATGCCAAATACTAAAATTTATCTTGTAATGGAAAACCCACATAGGCTGCCTGCAGACCTTCTCTCTGTATCCCTCCTCCAGATTCAATTTCTCAATCTCACCCACTCCCTGGCTCTGCAGCAGAGCACCCATGGCAAGCCATCCCTGCCCCTCTGCTCCCATCCACTATGGATCCCACAATCTTCCCCTTCTAAGCTCCCTCTCCAAACTCCTTGCTTTTTCCCAGCTTCCAACTCCAGCGGGCATGCTTGGCCATGATAACCCAAGGACACTTCTGCCAGCAAATCCCACAGGATGCCTACATACCCCAATCTTATCCCCAGCTCTGCAGTAGAACACTCTTGGGAGCCTTTCCCTGCCCCTGCTGCCCCAATCTCCCATGATCAAACAGACTTTTTCCTTGTAACCCTCTCCCCAAATCTGTTGTTTTGTCTCAGACCCAAATCTAACAAGTACCCCCGAGAACGCAAAGGCCACTACCCCAGGGTAACACATAGCGTCAATGAAGACATCTCTCTTTGCTCTCCAGTTCCAACCCCTCATTTTCATCCCCAGCTCTGTAGTAGGAAACCTGCTGTTTGTCCCTTTTTCTTTGATCACATCCCAAATGGATCATAAAAACCTTCTCCTCCACCCTTCCCCAAAATATCACAGGGTATTTTTATTGCCATTAATTGCCATAGAGATAGAAGGTCATTCCCTATTATTGAAGATACCATGTACTTCAGATACAGGCTCCACAAGCCCAAGATCTGGAACTGATATGAATGTCTCCTCCCTGAGGACTAGCTTTCATGGAGGAAAACAACCAGCAGCTCTGACCACTTATGATGCCCATAGACCACAACAATATCTAGCAAGACACCATGACCTTAAGGGTACAATAGTGGTAACCAACAGTTCACTAATTGAATGTGAAACCTGCTCAGCCATAGGAAACCATGTCTGGTACTGGAAACCTAATCCACTACCCAGGGATATTGAAATGAAAAGTCTTGGAGGAGAACCAAAACTACCACTTTATTAAACCAACAATTCCTAACTATAGTCTAAACACCTGTCCAATACCCTCAGATAAATGTCATCTTTATCCCTTATCATAGAAACTTCTCTTTGCAACAGATAGAAACCATACGGAATGCACAACCAATTAAAATACAGAGCTGAGGAGTCCAGTGTCATTGGATTCATCTATAAAACAACTTCCAGGGCCCACCTTCCGGTACTCTACTTGGAGCCTCCTGAGGCCTAGGGATTGTGCATAGGGAAACCCATTCCCCCAGGTCATTCAGAGTCTGCCAACATCACAGTGTTAGTCCTGCTTCCACACATGGGAAGAGGAGAGATTCATTGGAGTATTGGACCTATGAAGTCTTACCAACCATGACTTCCTAACCATGATATGAACAAGGATGATACCAATGGACATGCCAAAGTGGACAGGACAAAGACCATGAAGATTTATTCCTACACACACACACACACACACACACACACACACACACACACACACCAACCAACCAACCAAACAAAACAAAACAAAAAAACCTACAGGTAACTAAGGAAAGTTGAAAGTGGGAGAAATCTTCCTCAGGGAAGAGCACACTAATTGGTTATCTGTCACCAAATGTTTGGATCTGAAAACCTACATACAGGTAACATTATATAGACCAAAGAAATTCAGGAAATATATATGTACATACATGTGTGCATGTGATAACATCTAATAAAAAAGAGGCAATAAATTTGAAATCAGTGAAAGGGGAGGTATATGCATGGATGTGGATGAGGAAATTGAAGGAGATAAATAATGTAATTATATCATAATATCAGTAATAGATAAAAAGCTGGGAAAATTTTGTAACTAAACCTTGGTTCCTTTCTTCATTTAAAAATTTTGAGGATATTCAATCCTAAAACCATTTTCAATGATATGCTTCAAGTATTTACAAACTATAGGATAGCCAAAGTGAAATATCTACTTCATTTAGTCTCAAAAATGTATGATATTCTACACAGAATTTTAAAAGTTATAACCATTCCACATGCATTCTACACAGTGAACAAGTCACCCAACTAGCCAATGGGAGAACATTACTAAGAATCACTGATGTAACTTTAGCTATTCTTCCAGAAACACTCTGAATATTAACCTCCAAACACAGTAAGTCCAGAGTGGGGCTCTGAATGGTGATGCTCTTGCTTTATCAGTGAATTCGAGACTTAGAAACCATCCTCTTTCCTATCATCAATTATAGTTCAGACAGTGTTTGGTGATCCTCACCTTTTCTACCAACAGACGGTGAAAGCAGCAAAATACTACACAAAGATTTCCCAGTCTACATGAAAAAAAAATGGTGCTCAGCATTCCTACCCATATTCCACTGGCCAGGAACCCAACTATATAACATCCATAAAAACAAGAGTGGGTTTCTGTGGTCCAGCTGTTTTCACAAGGGGAGGAAGAAACTCAACAGCTGTTTCATCAATGTTCAGGTTTATTTTAGGAAAGTTCTAGATTCATAACCTATGAAAGCCTGCAATCACAATAGCTTGCTTTTTTTTTTAAATATAACATATGTGCTTGTCAACATGAATTTGTTATTTAGTTTTGCAGACAACCCTCTGTGAGGGTTTCTATTCTTTCCTGAGCTCTAATGCCAATCTGATCGAGATATTTATAATCAGAAATACTTGGATCCAAATGCAGGTCAATTGCTAGCAGCATAATCATGGCCATATTATGCTGCCTCACTAAAGCTATTATTTCATATATTAAAATTACTATAATAGAAAAAACAGATGACATTAAATACTTAAGTGTCAGATAATTATGTTAATGCCATCAACAAATCAATCAGGAGTTTATTTCACTGTCCAAGTCTACAGATGAGAAATCCAGGTGACCTTGATAGCACAGCAGAATCTTGATTTTGACCTAGACCTCTATGATTTTGCTATCTGAAAACCTGTGCTTTAACAACTGGCTATTCTATCTTCAGTATAGGTGCACATACATAATTAGGATTGTTGTGAAAATCAAATTAAAACTAAAGGAAGATATTAATGAACAATGTCTATGTGTCTTCTAATGTAAAGAAATAGTACTATATAGATTAGCATATCTTAAGCTCTGAGAATTGGCAAGACTCTTCACCATCCCCAATGGTAAACTGACCCTCTGGAATAGAAACATCCACAGGTACCTAAAACATATACAGGACTATTTTACTGTTAAAGGTGATCAAAGTTGCAATTGCCCCCATCTCTCCCTCATTTTTACCATTGCATCTCCAAGGTATATGGTGACAATTTTTCCATGGCTCTTAAAACATATGCACTAGCATTAAATATGCTTTAAAAAATCACTTAGCAACATTCCAATTTGTTCCAGGAAAACCCATGCAGAGCAAAATGTGGCAGACAGAGTTGTAGCAGGCAGGAGTGATTAGAAATGATTCGTCTATAAAAGGTGACTCTGCAACCTTGAAATGGTGCCACTGGGGGTATTATGAATGTGGCACTCATGCCCATGCAAAGATTTGTAATTACTAAGCACATGTTATAGAGTATAATTTCTTGCTATGGGAGAAATCAAAACTTTTGTGTCTCTTAGCTCAAGCATGGCTCACATCACTTTAATGTGCAACAAAGGTACCATACACCCAATTTTGCATGTTACCTCTGAATGTCAAACAATGCCCTGGAAATGTCCAATAGAATCTCTGTGCCAGAAGGGGTATCACTCAGGACAAATGTGTCTAGGTTTCATTCCCAGAGAAAAAGCCATTGCATCTCCTTGGGGAACGAACAAAAGTTTTTAGTGCCAAGAGCAAAGCTAAAAATAAAAATCCTCCTGGAGAATATACCAGGAACAGGCAGCACTTAAGGGCTTTGGGTTTGCTTAAAGATGGAGCCCTGTTTCAAAAGATAATGAGATTTCCTTATCCTTGGTAGTCTAAGGGCAAATGGAAAAGATAAGCAGAGATCTTGATAATCTAGGGCTCTAGAACCCATACATGAAGAGAATCTGTCATTGTCTTCTGATACTCATTGAATATGTGACTCTCATTCCTTAGTGCTTTGATGGGCAGAGAAAGTTAAGCTTTTTAAATGACTCTTCTCCTTTTTTTTTTTAGGAGCACAGACAATAGTTAAACCTCCCAATTAAAGCAAGGCTAACTTCTATCTTTAAACAGATCATTATGCACAAATAATCTTTTCTTTTAGCCTAGAAATTTCTTCTTCAATCCATTTCTACATAGTCCTAGGTACAGAAGGTCAACTAGAGTTCTCATCAACCTGAATTAAATAGATGAAAGACAGAACTACACATTTCTTTTCCATTTACCAACCTCCTCCGTCAGTTGGCATTTCTCAGTTGTCATTTTAAAATGCAAGATGAGAAAGAGAAAATGTTAACCTTAAAACATAAAACAGGGAAAATTAATTTGATAAGAAATTAATTACCTAGTTTCACCAATTAATGTCATAAATATCTGGTATGTTCTTGCCACTGAATATTGATTTAGTTGTTTGCAGTAGCATTGGCCCAAGGCAAGACCTTGCTGCCTACAGTTCACATCTCTGGCTAAGACAGAACAGCACATAAAACTGGGTGTGTTAAAGGCTTTGGAGGGATAGCTCAGACACAGGAAAATTACAATGGTGAAAGATTTCCCTGAATGTGTGAACTTTAGCAAGGAAAACAAAAAGAGAAGGCTCCTCAGGTTGGGGGAGAAACAGTTTCAAAAATTGTGTGGAACAAAGGTGAGATGCTCAGTAAGCAGCCAGGTCAATGTGATCAGGGTCAAATAAGGATGTGTGTGGGAGTAGGTACCAGTGATAAGAGAGGCTTAGGGTAAACACAAACTCTTGGAGTTTTGAGGATGTTTAGATTTGCAGTCTTGTTATTTAGAAGAGAATGAACTGTCATAGATTTAAAGGGCTATTAGGAGGCTGGCATGAGTGAGAGTAGTTCATAAATTCTTTCCTGCACAACTAAGTTCTAGTGCTGAGATAATCCAGCAGGTAGGAGCACTGGTTGTTATTCCAGAAGACCTGGATTCTATTCCCAGCACTCACAAATGAGGCTCACTGCTGCCTGTAACTCCAGTTCCAGGGGGTCAGTGCCCTCTTTGAAAGGCCCACACAGATCATTCATTCCTAACTTCTATACTGGGAGCAGATGAAGTCTTTGCTATTTCTCTGAACTTCACTCAAAGAAAGCTTTTTTATTTCTATGGTTCCAAGACATTGCAGTCGGAGACATGGCTGTGTTTATATCAACAATACACACTCACCCAGGGCTCTATCCTTTCCCATAGAAGCATCCACAGACCAATCTGATGGAGGCAAGTCCTCAATTGAGACTCTCCCTTCCCAAATATGTCAAGCTGACAACCAAGATTATTCAACGGCATTACTCTTCAATGGCTTCTTGGTAACAAATTTCACAATCTCAGTCATTTTTTTTCCTTTTTTGTATATTACTGGTTTTGCCTGGGTGTATGTGTGTGTATGTTGTGTATTCTGTAGTGTTCAAGTCCAAAAGAGGGTGTGAAATCCTCTGGAAACTGGAATTACAGCTAGATGTTAGCTGCCACACAAGAGCTAGGAACTAAACTGAGGTCTTCCGCAAGAGCAAGTGCTCTTAAGGTCTGAGCCATTACTCTAGTCCCACAGTCTCCTTAATAATAAAACTCAAAAGAACCAAACAAACAAAATAAAACCCTTTTAAATTCAGTTACATGGAGGACCACCCAGAATAAAGAGAACATTTCCCAGCCACCTGTACATTGAGGTGTGCCCAAGTTAACAAAGCACTGAGCGCTAACCAATGGCTTGGAAGTGAAAGAGGCCTGTGTGACTTCAAGGCATTATCTCAATGGAAGCTTTGTACTTCCTTTTGGCCTGGATGGTGATGAAAGTGCTGCATCCTCAATGTTGTTTTGACCATGTGCTTACCTTAACACTATAGGCAGGCACAGGAAATGCTCATAGCTGCAGAAAGAGGCTGGCTTTCTGTCTTCTCAAGGCTGAATGCTTTAACTGGAGCTTTTGAAAATCAAAAGACAACCCGTCTATTTTTCTTCAGTTCTGTTTCTTCAATTTAAATCTATTTCTAATACATTTCCTTTAAAACAAGTATTTGTAGGGAATCCCTAGTTTTTATTGTCTTCCAAAGTAGAACATATCTACTCTACAATCCAACTCTGTTATGATTTTTGCTTCAAAATGTTTACGCATGTTTTTTTTTTTCTCTGTGTTGCATATAAAAAGCTTTGCCATGGAGCTTGTGTAATTTAAACTGTAGAGCCCCTTTCTTACTGGCACAGGCCTTTATCCAAGACCATGGTAATGGTCATACCAAAGTGTTCTCAGGGTGACTCAAAAAGAAGACACTTTGATATTAATAAGTATAGAGTCTATACTATATAAACTGTGATTTTTGGCACTTCTGTGTTTCTTCTGTCATATCATACCTTGTGTTTGCTACAGTTGGAAAGGCAGGCATTTGGGAAGATCTATAAATTCTTTGATTTATAGAATTTCATGTAGTCACAGTACTGATTACCATCTTGTTGTAGAAACAGTTTTTAGATTTCTATTTCCCACTGCACCACTGAGTACTGATTGGGAGAGCTATGAGTTGCTATGACTGATGGTACTCAGTGCAGCGAGTAGTGAAGAAGAAACATCATGAGGACAGTGTGGCTTCACAAACTGGTCAATGGTAGATAGTTCTAATTGTCAACTGGTATGTAAAAATCATAAACTGTTCATCAATTTTTGCCAAGTGAAATTAATGGAGTTTACTAACACTTAAAAATGTTTGGTCTGCTTCATAATTGAATTTCATATTCTAAATAAACATCTACCTCATACTAAATATTTATTTGGAAATATGTATGTATAACTTGTGTGCTTCTCTCATTGCTCGAAGTAAGCTTCAAGTTCCACATAACTGTGATTGTTAATGGTCTTGCTGAAAATTCAGCCTTAGTGTTAATGCGTCTTATCTGGAATAAACAGCTTAGGAAGCAGACTGCTGGGGGGGGGGGGAATTGGCTTGTTTAGTGAAGCACTTGCTGTATAGGCATGAGGACCTGAGTTTGAACCTTAACATCACCATAGAATTTGGATGTGTTGATGCAGACTTGTAATCCTAGTTCTGGGGAGATGGAGATAAAAAGATTCCTGGGGTTTGTTAAGCAGTGAGTCTAGCCTAATTGATGAGCACTAGGTACCATTGAGAGACCCTGTCTCAGAATAATAAGGAGAATGGCTCATGTGGAATGACACCTGATATGACTTCTGTCTCCACACATGCATATATGCACACACATGAACACACACATACATGTATATACACACACACCCCAAAAATAAATAGTAAACAAAACAAGTAAATTAAAACATAGAAGCTGACTCCTTCCCCACAAGTCTTCCAATCTCAAGCTAGCCAATATAAACAAAGTAGTTTGTCCTTAGAGATTTGACAACACGATCCTTTATACTGATTTATGCTGCTTTTTTGTTTGGTTGCTTGTTTTAAGGTCCTGTTCCTGCCTCTTGTCAGCTGATGGATAACATATATTTAGTAAGGGTGATGGTTAATATTGATTGCCAACTTGACAGGATCTAGAATCATGTAGGAGACTAACCTCCAGGCATTCCTGTGAGAGATTCTCTAGATTAGATTAGTCTCTGGGCATGCCTATAAGAGATTATCCAGATTAGATTAATTGAGGTGCTGAGACCCAACTA
Source organism: Cricetiscus sungorus (assembly GCA_030556225.1). Taxonomy (NCBI): domain Eukaryota; kingdom Metazoa; phylum Chordata; class Mammalia; order Rodentia; family Cricetidae; genus Cricetiscus; species Cricetiscus sungorus. The sequence continues at coordinate 18,553,311 of JANBXA010000600.1, read as the reverse complement.
AACTACAAGCTGAAGAATGAGGAAAATGAGCTGAGCAGTATCCTTCATCCCTCTATGCTTCTTGATTAGAGAAAACATAGCAAGCTGCATTGAGGGTCTGCTGTTGTGCCTTCTTCTGTGCTGGCCTGTCCCCAGGAGCTGGGAGGAAAAATGGACTCTTGCTTAAGTTGCTGTTCTCAAAGTGTCTTGTCAGAGCAACTGGGAAAATAACTAATACAGTAAGCATAATGAATGCTCTCTATAATTAACCCTGTGAGGTTAATTATACAGAGAGTTGCATTTTCTATCTTTAAGGAGTTGATAGATGACTTGGAAAAACAAGTCAAATGAACATGGAAAAGAAGGAGGATAGTGAGTTTACTAATTTACAGACTAGGACCATATATCATACTCCCATTGATTCCTTCTTTAACATACACCCCACTCATCTACCAGCCTCATTGGTTGATATAGCCTTCTGATTGTAAAAGATCAACTCTGGAGCTTAGTTATTCTCTTGATCCTGTAATTTCTGTGAAGCACCCCACAGAAATATGGTGGTCAGAGCAACAAAATCTTTTTAGTAATCTTGTCTTGGTTAGGGTTATCTTTGCTGTGATGAAACACCATGACTAAAAGCAACTTGGGGAGGAAAGGGTTTATTTTGTTTATACATCTATATCACAGTTCATTATTGAAGGAAGTTAACACAGAAACTTAAGCAGGGCAGAGGTGGATGCAAAGACCATGGAGGGATGCTGCTTACTGGCTTGCTCCTCATGGCTTACTCAACATACATTCTTATACAACCTAGAACTATCAGCCCAGGGGTGGCCCCACCCACAGTGGGCTGGGCCTTCCCCCATCAATCACTAATTAAGAAAATTCCCAACAAGCTTCCCTACAGCATAATCTTATGAAGACATTTTCTCAATTGAGGATCATTAATCTCTGATGACCCTAGCCTGTGTCAAGTTGACAAAACAATAAAACTAACTATTAAAATGAACCACTTGTCAACTTGGCACATAAATGTCTCACTGTTAAGACACAAACTTTCCTTTCTTGTTTATCCCCAAGATTACACATTAATATTGACATTGCAATATAAATCATTGTGCAAATTTAAAAAGTCCCACAGTCCTCAAGAATTGAAACACTTAAAAGCATAGTCTCTCTAAAATATCCAGTCTCTTGAAATCCAATGTTTCTTGACTGTAGGCTTCTATAAAATAAAAAAAATAAGTTAAATATGTTTACTTTAAGAGAGAAAAATCAGGATACGGTCACATCCTGAACAAACCCAAACTAAACTCTAATGGCAAATAACTCAGTATTCAATGTCTGTCACATTTTACTCCACCTCAGTATTCGTCACATGCATTTCACTGTGTCCTATCCCAGCACTTCTTTATCCTATGGTCCAGAGCTTAGAAATATACTTCTCTACAACAGCAGAATGCTCCTCTATCATCATTCAAACTGAGTACGTGTGTTTTAATGATCATTAAAAATAATAACAAGAGAAAGCATCTTTGAAACAAATTATACATTGCAGCTTTTTGACTCCTTTGACCTGTTGCTACATGATTGACCAACATAGTCATTCCTGTGTTTGTTTTTCCTTTGCATCCTCAGAGCTACGTGAATGTAGAAGGGATGGGAAGAAGAGCACAATTACACATGCTAAAAGAATCCTTGCTCCAAACATGAATGATGTTAGTGCTCCCACTGGTAAATGTTAATTGCCCCCTTGTCTTCTATTGACCAGAGATTTTATTTTCTGTTTCTCCCCTTTGTAAAGATCTATGGTTTCTGTGTGAAGTCAATTCTAAAGTGGATGTTTTCTACTGTGTACCTGAAGCAGGAAAATATCTTAGCCTTGAGGGAAAAGATAAAACATGGGGGGAAAAGACACCCTGAAGCTATAAAACAGAAGTACTACAGAGTGCTCACTGGAAAACCAACTGAAGAATCTTTTATGGAGAACAAAGTTATTGTGGGTTTGTACCAAATGCTAGGTATTTGGATAATGAACCCTTATTTTGTTTCTTTACTTTGTCCTCAAACATTTATATTTTAAAAGTACTTTAACCTTTAAGACAGAAATAGCCTTGTGCCCTTTAGAACAAATTATATTACCACAAATATGCATTTACAAAGTCTGTTGTTTTCTCACATTCTCTATCAGATCAAGTAGAGACATTAAATGGCAGCAGCATCAGGAACCTTATGAAAATGTACATGGTGATGTCCTTTATGACTAGAAGGACAATGCAGCCATATGATGTGCAGGGCAGTGTCTCCAAATGGTAAAGCTTCTAAATCTGTCTCCACTTCTCTATGAACCCTAGAAAGAAAGAGCATACACTAAGCCTTCCAGGTTCTTATTTTGGAACATTTGCAGCACTAGTCCATCACTATACTTTGTTTTCTAGATATGTTATTCATAGGAGCATCACAAGTACTTTTGAAAATGATTTTTTTTCCTCAAATATTTAGACTTCACAGACAATTTAGAATAGAAGACAATCACTTTGGGTACAACTTCAAGTGGTACCCTAATTAAATTTTCTCTCTCAAATGGAAATGCAGCCTATCTAGCTCATGCTTTTCTAAATTATCTCCAACATTCTTTAGGGAACTTTGAGCTGACTGGCAAAACCTAAAACTTCTAGCTAATACACATACAGCATACATAATAGACATAGTACTCTGCTGGATAGTCTCTATGCCAACTTTTCCCAATCTAGCGTCATCTGAAAGGAACAAACCTCAATTGAGAAAATGCCTCCATAAGGTTGGGCTATAGACAAGCTGGCAGGGAATTCTCTAATTAGTTATTGATGTGGGGGTACAGCCCATTTTGAGTGGTGCCATCCTTGGGCTGGTGGTCCTGGGTTCTATACAAAAGGAGTCTGAGCAAGCCATGTATAGCAAACCAGTAAACAGCACCCCTCAGTGGCCTCTGCATTAGCTCCTGCCTCCAGGTCCCTGTCTTGTTTGAGTTCCTGCCCTGACTTCCTTCAATGATGAACTGTGGTATAGAAGTATAAACTAAATAAACCCTTTCCTCCCCAAGTTGCTTTTGTCATGGTGTTTCATCACAGTGATAGAAATCCTAAGGGTACCCCAATCAAAACACGTATGCAATCCTGGTACAATCACTGCGGACTGGGAAAACAGTAGCTGTATCCTATAACACTAAGATTTTTCTAGGACCTCTTCACTGAGATTGTTGTAGAAACATGAATAAATAACTGAACACATTGGTATGTTGAGATACCTCCAAGAAACAAGACTGAGAGGGTGAATGAAGATCATTCTCCCTTGATGGGAGATGTTATTCTGTAAATATGTTTTTCATACTGGTTAATAAATAAAGCCCTGTTGGCCAATAGAAAAGGAAGATAGGAGGGACTAAGAAACTAGGGGGAAGGAGGAAGTAGTTGGCAGGAGTCAGGATGTAGAGCATAGAGAAAGAAGATGCCGGCGGCGGCTTCCCGACAAGATGATCATGTGGAAATAGATAAGTAGAAATGAATTAATAATTAAGACAGAGATAGCTCACAAACAATAATGGTAACTGGCCAACAGGATTGTATCAAATACAGAGTCTCAGAGTGTTATTTGGGGCCGGCATGCCAGACTGGCAGCGGGCGGGCTGGCGGAAAACAACAATGCTACAGATGGCACCCAACGTGGCTGGCGGGCTGGCGGGCTGGTGGAAAACATACAAGCTACACTCCCTGGTATTTGCTTGTGACTGAACTGATCTAAGCCTCACTGTTCATACATATGATGACGTGTTGACAACCAGATCTTCACATCAACTATCCTAACCTGAAAAGGAAAGTACTTGATAGCTTTCAGCCCACAACATGAAGCAGCTGTTCAATAAACCTGAGCCCACAGAATTTCACTTTTGAGTATAACATGTTAGAATAAAATAAAGATGGTGCTTTGCTATAGTAACTCAACTGTTCTGAGCATAATTGTTTTCCATAGTCAGTGCATACCAGAGAACTCAGTGATAGAATTGTTCTGGTTGAGTGGTCCAACCAAATAGTAGTTGTAACCCACTTTAGTTGTAGTCTTGTGTAGTTATTGTTCATTTAGCCTTCATCTGGTCCAACTGAGAAACTCAACTTTTCATTTTTATGTCATCTCAAATAATTAAAGCTTAAGTACTGTATAATAATCCTTATGTGGTATAGATTGGTACCCAAGACAGATATTTTCTATGAGAAGTGCTCATGGTCACTTGTATTCTTGAAACAGTTTAAAAAGAGAATCTGTTAGACTATATATGTTATGATATTGCCTTCAGGTTAAATTTTGTATCCATAGCCATCAATTGCCTTTAAATAGTTTACTCAGAACAGAGTAGCACACCTGCTTATTGGTTCTATCTTCTTTTACCATCAGGGGTTAGCAAAGACAATGTCCCAGAAATGGGTTATCCTTGTATGATTCAAGCCTCCACTTTCAGGGGAGACATTTTGACCATCTTAAATAATTCCTAGACATGGTTTCAAAGAATACTTTGAGATGATTTCTTAGATAGATCCCAAAGAAAAGTTAAATGATTTTGTTACTCAGAGGTCAATGTTCTTACAGGAACTGAAGGATAACTATTTGAGCCCAGGAGTCAAACCGTGTTTTTAATAAAAATTCCATTTGTATCTGTCTTGGGAGAGTGTCACATGGAAGGCATTTGGGTACAGATCTTTATGAAGTAACTCTCTCAAAAACAAGTCAAAAGCTGTAGTCCTTTAGTTAAGTCTGCTTAAGAATGCAAAACAGAAATATATAGTTAAAAATAAGTAAACAAAGGCTGATCAAATACATGGAGGCCCAGCCAGAAACTGCAAATAAGACAAAGATAAAAAAGTTTGATTTGACAAGAGCAAACACAATAACTTCAGGATTAGCTATAGAAAGTGTGACAATAAAATAGAATCTCCAGGTCAGGACATTTTGATATTAAGAGAAACTCTTATGAATTATCCTGAAAATTGAAACTGTTTTATGTAAGCATATGTGTCATCCCCTTAACTTTGTGGAGAACTTGTTCTGGGTCAGCAGAAATGATTTGTACATAGTAGCTAGGACAATAATGGTAAGTATCACATATGCTGGCTTCTTTCAAGGACACGTTCAGAATTACCAAGAGCTATTAAACATCAGTAATCATTTTAAAATCTGTCTGTGCAGCTGTCTTTTGAGAAATGCTCTTCTTTAATTCCAAACCTCCATCTGCACATGCAGAATGGTCTTACATTGTTACAAATCATGCTTCTTTTAGGACATATTAGCACTATATACAAGATTCAGTCAAGGGTTTAACAAGTATGTGTATAGAGCTACAGGTGATGGGTGATTATAAGTAGGTTTAAATGTGCTCAATCTCTGTGATGATTAACACTGTTGACAGGACCTAGAGTCACATAGAGGGTAGGTCTCTGAGCATGGCTATAAGAAATTATTTAGATCAGGGTTATGTCATTGCTCTTTGTTTTCGGACTGTGATGCAGTATGACTGTCTGCCTCAAGTTCTCCTGGCAGGAGTTCCCTGCCATTATAACTCTACCCTATGACAGAAACCAGACCTTCCCTCATCAGGCATTGTGTCACAAAAGAAAAGAGTAACTAACACAATCTCTTTTGCAGGAACAACTGGAACTCTGGACAATATATAAATGATAGGTATGTATACATTTAAAAAAATACCCAAAAATCTGTAAGATATGCTGTCCATTTAAATAGACCCTGAGATTTCAGACGTAGAAGCTAAATCAATCCAAAACCTGTCTATATCTCCAAAGGAAGTCTCTTCACACAGATACAGTCTCCCTTCTCTTTTTGCTCCTCTTCCTACCTTTCTTTTTCATTCTCTACTATCACTTTCCTATCCATTAAACAAATAGGATTCTTTACAAATGAGATTAGAAAGATTAGTAAACTATGATTCTTCCAAATTTTCCTCTGGAAAACTACTACTATATGAGCCACTCATGTGGTAAGATTGGCACAATAGAAACTGAGGCCCATGGTCACAGAATGATGGAAGCAGAGAGCATACTGAATCTTACTGTCTGGACAGTCCATTGCATTCTCTGTCATGGCTATAGCCTGGTGAATACATGCATGGAGATCAGTATAAATCGAGTGTTAAAAGCCCCTTTTATAACATACTTTCTGTGTATAGCAGCATTTATCAAGTCTCCTAAAGCAGACTTTTATTTTTAATAACTGGAATATAAAATTAATATGTTTTCCACATCACATTGTATTTTCATTAGGAATCACTGAGAATATGTAAAACAATGTAATGACAAAGTAATTAGCACTCTGATATTGTTATTATACTCAATTAAGTATACTACTTTGTGATGTGTGTATATTAATTGATAGGAATGTCAATAGGGAAAAGCTTTGCTCTTCTGCCTTTCTATAACATTTTCTTCCTGTATATTTATCTTTGAGTTGCATATTCTTTTAGATTTAATTACTACAAACAAAAATACTATATTTAGACATGTGATCAGGATTCATCTCAACTGAAAAAATAAAGCATAATTTCTCACTTTTCAGCAGCGTTAAGCATTTCCAGGTCCCTGTGATTTACCTGTTATGATAAAGAAGTGTAATTGTGGCAGCATCCACTTGTTAGGGATGGGATACCTTTAACACAATTTCTCTCTTGAAAGTATTTATGCGTTCTTAAGGAAACAGTATGTAGCATCCAGTGAGGGTACCATCTTCTACGTTTTCAAGATAACCTTAAATATGTTACATCATTTCCTTGGCATTTATAACATATAGAAAATATTTACTCAATTCATCTTCACCACAAGAAAATGAGGATATTCTGTAGAACAAAATGCACCCAACTTTCTTTGTTAATGATTTCCACAGTTCTCATTTACTGCTCATCAAAACCATGCAAGTACACATATAGATCTCTAGCTTCTCTAAGCTGCTTTATCTTTCTGCAAAATCTCTGCTCTTTGCCTTATGAAAGAGAAACAGCCCTTGTCCTTTACCTGTGCATGGCTAAAGATTAGTAGGACGATTAACCTTATTGCAGGACTCCAGGGCAAGGTGCTAAGACAAAGGGGTTGATGCACTTATCGTTCTGTTCAGGTAATAAGGGTTCTGTACTTGACACAGAACACCTGAAGGGTGCATTTAGGATATGAAAAATGAATAAAGAAGAACCAGTTATGAGGTGAATTCTTTGTACTGATAAGAAGGCAGAGTTTACCAGCATACAAGAAAATGTAAGTTCACAGAGGAAGTGTAGAAACAGTTCTTCAGTTACCGCTTTCTGTTTTTAAAGTGACCCTTTCTTTGCTCTGGTTGTTGGGATAGTGGAAGCTTCTGGACCAGGTTCTGTGATCTGTCTTTGAGCCTCAAGTCCACCAATCTGTCTCAAACTCCTTTCCTTTCTCCTCCTCCTGTCCTTTGTTCTTCACAGTTCTTCAGTTCATACTTCTGCACCCATGGTGAGCTACTGACACACATGTGCTCTTGGGGATGTGATATAGCCCCTCTCTATATAGCTCTCATCTCTTCCCATGGTCACAGGCCTCTGTTATCATGCATTCATTGCTCATCTAACACTCCCATTGGCTAGTCTGATTTCTGGCATGCTTCCCTTTTTCTTTAAAGAGCCATCACATGTCGTTCTCCCTACTAAGCCTTTTATGGCTCTGACCCTAAAGACTTACAATTGTGAAATCCAGAAATGCTGACAAAACTGAAGTTCCTATTAGTCAATTTTACACTACTCACCAGCAATACTCTTCTGATCTAATATGTCTAGGGGCAAAAACCTGACCTGAGTCGGTGAAAGGTTCTTCAAAAATCTGTTCCTCTAAAAAGGCCTGAAGTGCTGTCTACCTGAATGCTAATTCTGTGCAAAGGAGGTGGGAGGGCACTCAAATGTATGCTGTAAGTTCATATTTATGTCCTAAAACCTAAGAGATATTTTTGACTTCTGAACATGACTGGAAGAAGGATTCAGTGGGTGGTCCTTCTTGATCTTCCAGAGGTAACAGCATATTTGGAGATGAGCTATCTCAAAACTGTTTCTTATATGTCCTGCCACTCACCAAGTTGTCACTGGCATTAGGCTTTCTTACCCTTCGTGTTAAAAAAGGTTCATCTTGTGAGAGGTTTTGAAGTGAGAGGCAGTTCTAAACACTTGACTGTAGTGACATCTTGTTCCACCAATAGACTTGAGGTAATAGCCACACTTTAGGGTGTGGCTTCAGAGTGTGTAGACATGACACCTTATAAGGAAGAGGAAGAGAGGAAGGGCTGGTTCTCTTTGTTGGGTTATGATCAGAGCATCCTGGAAGGCAGAGACTGTGTCTTGACAAAGCACTGTCCATCATAGGTGGGCAATGCAGCGCTCTCCAAATCTTGATACAGGTTATAGCTGAGACTTCAGGTTTGAGGTGTGTGTGTGTGTGTGTGTGTGTGTGTGTGTGTGTGTGTGTGCGTGTGTATGTGGCACCTGATGCATTTGGTGGTTGTGTCCTGGTGGATTTGGAAACAGATTGAAGTCAGGGCAGTTTAAAGAAGAACCCAGAAAGAAGAATTTCAAGCATTGGCTTCACATAGGACAGGGAATTAGATTTGACCTTGTTTTCCCATGGGCTCAGGGGGTACTGGAAGAGGCAGACTGAGGATAGATATCTGTAGAGAATATGGAGATTGCCATTAGTAGAGCATCCTGGGAGAAGGACATCATTGGAAGAGAAGCCTGATAAAAATTAACTTTACAAAACACAGCAGGATGAGTCACAAGAAGGTGGAACAGCTAGTATTGGGGTGTCTGGCCTTTCAGAGGAACCAGAGATTCAGCCAGATGTTCTACAGAATGGAGAAATCCAGCTAACACCTTTGAATGTCTGACGTTGGCAGGCTCTTAGGAAACTGGGGAGAAATGCTACCCTTAAAGATGTGCAAATCCAGTGAAAACCCAAGGGCCTTAGAATGTCAAACTAGTCAGCTGAGCCATTACTCTCTGAGCTTGCCTACATGGATTACAGGTAAAGGTTAAGAATAGTAAGAATCAGAGAATCAGGAACTCACTGCCTCATCTGCTGCGACACTAGGAGGTAAGGTGTAGTGGTGGCTTGCTCCTTCTCTCTGATCTCTCAGCATTTTCCTCTATATCTGACTCTGGGTTTTTATTATCTAGACCAATTTAGAACTCCATTAGCACATAATTCACTGCATTTCTCGAGAGGTCCAATTACGGGCAAACATCTTGATATATTTCCTGCGTGCATACCTCTTATCTACATCCAATCAGGTGCAAGGGGACATATTTCCTGATATATTTCTTTCCTAAGAACCTCCTACCCAGGTGTGATCAAGCACATTCAAGGTAGTCAGGTCAGATGAACTTGTTTGTGGTAGCGAAACATGTGGCTGTTATCTCCCATAATCAATAGTCTCCAGCATTTCAGGAACTATCTATCTTTGGGCAAATGGCTTGCAGAAACAGAGGCATTTTTTTTTGTTTCATGGATCTCTTAAGCATAGTCATTAAAACTTAAAATGTAACTTAGGTTCTCACACATAAGCAATGGAAAGAGTATTTAACATATACAGGAAGATTTCTATAGGTTACATGCAAAAATATACCCTTTTGCATAAAAGACTTGATACCCATAGACATTGGGTATTCAGTCATTAATTCCTCATAGATACTGTGTTAGTTCATTGTTGTCAACATGAAATAAATTACAGAATGGACCTAAATTACCATCATCATATGGGTCTGTGGCCATGTCTGTGGAACATTTTCTTGATGAGTGATTGCTATGGGCGGGCCCAGTCCACTGTGGGTGGTACCATCCCTGGCCAGGTGGTCCTGGGTGCTATAAGGTAGCAAACTGAGAAAGCAATGGAAATCATGTGAACTGTGATCTCAGCTTCAGTTGCTGTCTCCAAGTTTTTCCTTGAGTTCTTGTCTTGGATTCCCTAGATGAAGGATAGTGACCAGTTGCTTAAGATCTGCTTTGGTGTGTGTGTATAGTTCAGGTCACAAAAGAATATATGGACTAGGGGAGGGACAGGGAGGGAGACTGACATGAACTGAGAGTGAATCAGGTTGGTTGCCAGCAGCCTTTAATTAGAAAAAAACACTACACATTTTATATTCTGTAATTGCACATAGAATTAAACTGGAGACTAGGGACATGTGAGCTTGGGTATGACTTGAGATCAGCAGTTGAGGAATCTACAATAGACAATAGGCACCAGTCATATGTTAATGTAAGGACCACAAGTTCCTCTTGTTACAGATTAGAATGTCACTCCTTTTTTTTTTTTTTTTTGGTAATGAAGAACTTTCCTCAAGCTCCTCCCCCATTCCTACCCAAGAGGAGACCCTATCCAAATGCCTGACCATGGGGAAAAGACTTATCCTGGGGAACAGACACCATACTACAGTTTTTTCGTCTTACTCTATGGGCCTGTTTCCAAAATAATGCTCCCAAAAGGGAAGGTCCTGATGTCTTTTTTTCCATTGTACTGTAACATTCTTATTTCTCTACACTTATTAACTGAACTCTTGTCTTTAATGGGTTCAGGTTCTGAATCTGAATTTTAGGCATTTCATCCTTGGGATCAGGTGTGTCTAGTAAATCCCTAACTTTCCTGTTCTTGATATAATTAGGATGGCACAATGGAATTCCTGGTTCCTTGGTGGTGGGGATTTTTTTTCCAAATATTTTGTTTAGAGAGGCTACCGTTGTACACATTTTTTATCCTTTATAAAAGCCCACACAGAATTTTCCATGGGAAAGGCATTAATATTGAGGATCATTAAAACTGAAAGCAAGAAGGTGCTAGGGAATTGTGATCTGCAATGTCAAAACTGCTGGAACTTGGTCAAGGAGCAATGGTTACCATGTGGTCCACACCAACCAGTAAGAAGGAATAAGCCTTTCTTTCCCAGATTTGTTTTGATCTGTGTTTAATCATAGCAACAGAATGCAAGTGTCTTCGCATTTCTACTGCTGTGAAGAGACATCATGACCACAGCAACTCTTATAAAGGAATATATTTAATTGATGTGGCAGCTCAGTTATCATCATGGTGGGGAGAAGGAAGGGCTGCATGCAGGAAGACATGGTGCTGGAGAAGGAGCTACTACATCTTACTATGCAGGCAACAAAAAGAAGTAGTCTGAGACACTGGATGGTATCTTGAGCATATATGAGACCTCAAAGTCTGTCTCCACAGTGACACATTTCCTCCAACAAGACCACACCTACTTCAATAGGGCCACATCTCCTTATAGTGCCACTTCCTTTGAGGATCATTTTCTTTCAAACCACCACAGCAAGCTAGGACAGGTACTCAGGGACAGTTATATATCCTTTCTTCTTTCTCAATGCTACATAGTCATTCCTTTGTTCTCTTTATTATAGAAATCTTCTACCTGGCATACTTCACTCTGCTCTTTGTGTCTCCTTTTCTTCCTCTAGCTGTTTGTATATCCTTACACTGGAAATACTAAATACACTTTATCTGTTGAAAAATAATATTATACCATTTGGATTGTAATGTTTGTAATGAAATATGAATGCAAAGATTTCTTCTTCTCAAAATCCTGCCATCCTTTACACTTCTACCTGCTTTGCATACAAGTATTGGCTTGGGCATGTTCCTTGCACATGTGTATTTTTTTTACTCTTCTGAATCAATTTATAGAAAAAACTTTTAATTAATACCAAAGCTCCTTAAACAAGGAATGACTTTGCTCTTTTATAATTTGCAGTGAGGATCTAAAAAAAAAGCCCATAATTGGAACATTCGTCTTTTGAGAAAGTATTTTTTTTTCACCATGAATTTCCCTGAAGAATAGTTTCTAGCATAGTCAGATTTTTTTTATATCTCTATCCAGTAATCTAGAGAATTTTATCTAGAGAACAAGCAAATATTGATTGCCCACCATGATAGATAATTAGAGAAGTGGGGTACTGGGATTTAGAAGAAGAAAGAAAGTGGGAATTGAATCTGTGGTCAAGCAGGAGTAGGGACATCATATAGTGATTTTCAGAGAATAACTGGGTCTCTGACTAGATTTTCTGCTTGAATAAAGCAAAAGTCAGGAGTCCTACTTTCTCAGACTCTGGTAGTAACATGGCAAAGAATCCTACATCATTCTGGAAACCTCTACTAAAAGCCCAGTGATCAGATGTTTGACAAAACACTCTCATTTAAAGACAGAACAAATGTTAAAAATAAGAAACACAGAAATGTTTAGAATGTTAAAGTAATCTCTAGCCTGCCCCAGAGTGGGATATGGGAGATGAAGCTAATAACTCTGACTTCTTTTATTCATTCATTTATTTATTATTCTTTCTTATTTTACATACCGATCCAGGTTCCCTCTCCCTCCTTCCCTCCCTCTCTCCCTCCCTCCCTCCCTCCCTCCCTCACATGCCCCCCCCATTACCCTCTCCCATCCCATTCCCATCCACTCCACAGGGAGGGCGATGCCTTCCAGGAGGGATCATCAAAATCTGTCAGTCATTTGGAGTGGGATCTAGGCCCTCCCCCTGCCTCTAGGCTAAGGGAGTATCCCTCCATAGGGAATGTGCTCCCAGAGTCCTTTCATGCACCAGGGATACATCCTGGTTCCCCTGTCAGAGATCCTATAGACTGCCCAGGCCTTCTGAGACTCCATGTTCAGGGAATCTGAGTCTGTTCGATGCTGGTTTCCCAGCTATCAGTGAGCTCCCCCTTGTTCAAGTCAGCTGTCTGTGTGGGTTTCTGTAGCCTGGTCTTGACCCCTTCTCTTATCACTCCTCCCTCTCTTCAACTGGATTCCAGGAGTTTGGCTCAGTGTTTAGCTGTGGGTGTTTGCTTCTGTTTCCAGCAGCTACTACATGAAGGTTCTAGGATAGCATGTAAGTTAGTTATTGATCTCATTATCAGGAAAGGGCATTTAAGGTAGCCTCTCCACTGTTGCTCAGATTGTTAGTTGGGGTCATCCTTGTAGGTCTCTGGACATTTCTGTAGAGTCAGTTTTCTCAACCTTTGATGGATCCCTCTATTATGGTATCTCTTTTTTTTGTTCTCTTCTATTCCTTCCCTGATTCAATCTTCTATTCAGTTCTGTACCCCACTTTTAAAATAGGGTTATTTAGTGTTTTGGTGACTAGTTTCTTGAGTTCTTTGTATATTTTGGAGATCAGCCCTCTTTCTGATGTGGGGTTATAATTCTGACTTCTAAAGTCAGAAGGGCATTGGTCCAGAGGAAAGACACTACAGGAGAGGAGCTTGTGGGGGAGTTCAAACATTTCTCTGACAATGAAGAAAAGGGAAAACCCTGAGCCAAAGACAGTCTGACAATTTCACATCAGAACCAGTTGTATTCTTTCAGTTACACAAAAATAATTTTTAAAAGATGTTTAAAACTTCAATTCTATTATTTATAAAAGTGTTATATTATCCAGAAGAGACTGGGTAGAAATCCTTTCCAACCACCTTTACCTCTTTGGATCTTTCTGCCCCTCTTCTACCATGTTCCCTGAGCCTTGGGGTAAAAGTTGGTTGGATGATAAAGGTATCTGTGAGCAATCTGTAGTCATATATGCATGTACTTTGTGTTAACTGACATCTGTAGGCAGAAGCTTCTGTCCCACTGGCAGCTCCCAAATAAACACACTGAGGCTTATACAAATACTTGGCCAATAGTTCAGGCTTGTTACTAGCTAATTCTTACATTTATGTTAACCCCTTATCTATGTTTTGTCAAGTGACTTGGTACCTTTCCTCAGTAAGGCATGCCATGCCCATCTTACTTCTCTCTGCATCTGCTGCTGACTCTCTAGCTCCACCCTCCTTCCTCCCAGCATTCTCAGTTTAGCTCTCCTATCTAACTTTATTTATTGGATATTAACAGTCAGCTTCTTTATTGGACTAATCATAGTGACGTATATTCACACAATGTGAAGGGAAGTTCCACAGGCATCCGCTCCAAAAACAAACTTCTCTGGTAAGGGCTGACAACTTCACTTATACAAATATAACCATTTTGAAGACAATTTGTTAGTATGTCAACTTAGCAAAATAACAGTATGTTCTCTCTTTGGATCTTGAACCTTCCCAGCCACAAGTTCTTTGCCTGATGTAAAGTACCAGACAAGAGTTCTCTTGGTGAACAGAGCTTAAATCCAACTCAAAAGTGGCTGGTTATCCCTATAACAGCCATTCTATTGATGCACCATTGTTACGAGCACGTTTTTTTCCCTGCCAGTCGGGTCCTGCCATCACACCAGCCCCAAATAACATGCTGAGACTCTGCATTTGATATAATTCTGTTGGCCAGTTATTAATTTCTTACTGGCTAGCTCTGTCTTAATTATTAACCCATTTTTACTATTCTAAATATTTCCACGTGGCTCATCTTACCAGCCAGAGCAGCTGGCTGGTATCCTACCTCTCTGGGCTCTCCATGTTGACTCCTCCTTCTACTTCCTCTTTCCTCCTTGTCTCCTAGCCCTGACTATCTTGCTTTCCCATTGGCCACAATGGTTTATTCATTAACCAGTATGAGAAACATATTTACAGAATAACATCTCCCATCACACCATCAGACCTATCTTATTGGTCCAGTTGTTATTGGAGATCACAGGGGTCACAGCTGTGTAAGAAGGCAGGTGACTTTTCTTCCCCATCAGCCTGTATCACACCCTATAGCTAGATAGAAGGAAGGAAGCTTCCAGGTCAGTGTAGCTCAATTTCTACCTGTCAAGTTACCACAATGTGTGATACCTTCAGCAATAGGATCTTACCATTGAGTTCTGATGGACATCACAAGCAAATGGCAATAAACCATATTGTCTGGAGGTGGTCTCTGAGACCCCTCTGACCAACAACTTAAAGGAAAGCACCCTGTGACTGTCATTGGGATTTTAAGTAACCCATGGCTTCTGGTAAGAGTATTAAAGTATCCACTTGCTATGTATGGGTTTTCATTGTTACAGTTTTTGCAAATGTGTATAACATTTAAGATTCCTTTTCATGAATAATGAAATAATGTTTTCGAGCATTATTTATCTCATAAAGGTTTTTCATTGTCAACTAAAAATTATCTTCCTGTAGGGCATTTCAGAAACATAATCTTTATAGTCCTTGAAGTTAGGGAAGGAAAGTGGGCTGTTTAATCAGAAGAACTTAGGAGGCATTTATTAGGACTACTTTTCTGACAGCCTGTCAACTTTCAAAAGTTATACTTCTCTAAAGTTTTCCTTTGTCTTATGAAGTAACAAAATAAAATCTATTTACCTTTTTAAGAAGCGATGGGAATATTTGCAGTGAATAATCCAAATTCTCCTTTTGTTAAAGTTTTTTTTTTATGTTGCATGTACATATAGTGACCAAAATCACTAGCTTTGTTTAATTTTGTATAACCCTTACCTTTTTCTGGCTCTTGTTCTCACCATCTACCTTCCTGCCACTCCTACCTTATTTGGTCCTTGATGAACAATGAGAGTCAGGGGAGCAAAGCCATCTCCAGGTGAGGGGGAGATAGTAAACTGATGGGAAACAAAGGACCAGCTATGGATGAGACAAAGAGCTCACGGAGCTTTCAGGGCAGTCACTGGAGAAGCGTTTTATTGCTTTTTGGGGGAAGAAGGGGGGAAGAATTGACTGGTGGAGAAGATACTAGATTCCTACAGGATAGACCATATTGGAGCCCTATAAGTCTGAAGTCCTCAGGACTTCAGTATTGAGTCCAGAGCAGCCAATGGAGGCCAGAGCGATGTCCAACTGTATCTACACACTGCATGTTAGAGATGCTTAAGAACATAAAAACACATCTCTGATTTTTACAAACCCAAATTTTGACACTTGAAAATAATACAATGCCAGTGGTTATGTTTATAGGTCAGTCTGAAGGGAAATCATACTGAAACACAGTAATGTTATTTCATCAGATATTGAGCCACTCCACTGCCTAATAGCCTTGTTGCCTATGAGGGTCACTCATCCATCACTTCCTTCCTCTGTAACTAAGTGACAGGGTTTCAGCCCCATTTCCTGAATGCTTTCTTATTTTGATGCATGTTAGGTTTAGGTGTCTTATTTGGGCCTTCATCTGATAAAAACAGCCACCAGGTCCTTATTCAATGAAGTCTTAGGGAAAACTGACTGTCAGACACCAGCTAAGGACTTGGGAGTCAACTTTAGGTAAAGAAAAATGTAGGGCTCTGGAGCCATTATCCTTCCTCTGCTTCAGCTCTGCTACTCCAAGCAATTCTAACCAGAATTTACTATGCTTCAGTGTCCACATTTATCAACTGGGTATGCTACTATTAATTAATTATAAATTTTAATTCATTTCTGGTGAGGATTAAATGATTTTATATCTATAGAGCTCTTGAAATGGCATTGGATAGTTACTAAACATTGAAAAACTAGCATATGTTATATAGTATGCATTTATCAGGTATTAGCAAACAGTAAGAGAGGGTATATGGGAAGATGGATATGTTCAAAGCATGATACACACACACAGACACACAGACACATACATGCATGGAAAGTTACAGTGAAACCCACTATCATTCAGACCTTGTCAGGAAGGAAGAAAACAAAACAACAAAGACAAAAAATAATTTTAATCAATCTTAGCTACAGTGTTTTTAAGATTTTGTTTATTTTATGTGAATGCTATGAATATTTTATCTGAATGTTTGCAGGTCAGATACGAGCATCAGATCTCCTGGACTGGAATTACAGAGGATTGTGAGTCAACACGTGGATGCTAGGAATCAAACCTTGATCAGAGCTCTGCAAAAGCAGCAAATGATCCTAGGTTTAGAGCCATCCACTTTATTTTCCTACTATAGGAAAAACATAGTTTAAAGCATTCCTATGTATTTCTTGTGCCTGTTAGGAGTAAAGAAAATATTCTCCAAACACTTGGACTTGTCTTGTGGTTTCCACATGGAATACAGGCTTTCCACAGCATTAGAAGAGGCAGACAGCTTGTCTGTATAAGGGGAAGTGTTAGTTATGGGGTTGACATCCATGCAAGCATTCCTGCCTTTACTTGTTGAGAACAAGAAAGGATTGGCTATGAACTGCTGGCAGAGAATGAACAGCATTCAAATGCATGGCATTCCTCGGATGAACATGTGTTTGGCCTTTGTTGAAATATTGGGCTGTGAAAAGCAAGCTTGCCTTAACATTCTGGCCTTTATATGTCCATCATGAAGACATTTATCTGGATGAAAATTGGCATATGAGAGAATGTCAGCCTCCGAGTCAGCAGCCTTGTGTTTTCAGCTTCTTGGCAACCAAGAGGTGTCATTTTGAGCAAGTTCCTCAGTTTCCTGGTATATTAAATAGAGCATAGGGAGCAACCAGGAAAATAGGAAGTGAGCATATACCTGAAAGCCTGAACCACTTCAGGTGATCTAAAAATGCTCCTTTAATTCATACTGCAAGGATGGACACAGCACTATTTGTGTTCTGTTGAAATTTAATTTGTCATTTTTGAAAGTGAAAGCCTTTTTATATATTAGGGAGCTTTAGGCTGCAAGCAATGGAAACCCTAACTAAAAGGGTTTTAAATAATAAGCAGTATGTTATTCTGCATAATAAATACAGAGGCATTTCAGGGATCATTCTGGCAATGCAATGATGTCAAGGGCTTGTTTCCTTTCAATTTTCTACTCGGACCACTAGTATGTTACATTAGAAAATTTTCCCCTACATAATTACACCAAAGGCCAAAGGACAGGTTTGATATATGAATCCCCTGTAGTTAAACCTACTATGAAAATCCAGCCTAGCATTCCCACTGAAAGCACCCTTTCATGTTTCGGTAGTGAGAACCATGTCTTATCAGATTTACACAAGCCATTAGGAAGGGACCTAGAAGATTCATGATGGCCACTGTAGTGAACATTTATCTTTTGCTACTCAAGAGAAGCCTAGTGGTCCCTAAACAGTTGTGTAACATTGGTAACAAAAGAAGTCAATTGCTTTGAAGTAGACAGCAAACCATGGTTGGATAGATAACCAATAGTATATGGAAAGCTAGATTTACATTTCAGAATTTGAATTAAAATAGCTGATGAGAAAGAGAACATACTCTTTCTGAGAGATTTTGCAGAGAAAGGCCTTAAGAAATGCTAGCCTCTACTGGCCATGAGCATGATGGATGTGTGCACTGTTAACAGTCACAACGACCAGAGAGGTAGTTGGTGGACCAATTGGAAAGCACTTCATTCCTCTCTCCTTTAGGAGAAAGGACTCTCTAACTGTGAAAAATAAAATTACATAGAGTACATGTCTACTGCCCTAAAAATGTCCCGTGTAGTCTTTCCTATACTTTTCTGCTCCAATTCCATGAGATGACGTGCAAGAAAGTTAAGAAGCAGACCATTATCTTCATGCCCTTCTCAAATACCTTCCTAAGGAAACACAAAAGGTCTCCCGACATCAGAGTGGTGAGAATTTTTAGCAGCCATTTCTACGTGAAGTCTATGAGTCACACAGAGCTATGAATGTGGCCCAATACAAAATTATAATCTTATTTAAAACATTATGAGGTGGGAAATTTTGGGGGGGGGATTTTTTCCCCTTCAGCTTATTTGAGTAGTTCTTGAGTATGAACTTTGTAGACAGCAGCATTGTGTCACAATGTCAAAGGATTAGAACCACCCACAGGGACTCTTAACTCCAAGAGAATCCCAACAATTGGGAAGAAAGATCCAATGTCAAGTTGTGACAGATATGAGCTTTTTTGCTGATGCTTCCAGTATTTTTAGCACTGCCTAGAAAATGAAAATCTTTTCCTCCACCTTAAAATTAAAAGGGACCAATTACTATTTCCAAAAATCATTGGCCAATAAAATGCATAGAATCTGTTAGAATTCGGGATGTATATGAGAGGGTGAGGTTGAATTTAAATATTATTTTCAAATACTATTAAGCGGTCTTTTGAAAAAGAAGGCAACGCTAACACTAGATCTCACCCCCCCCATAAGCCACAAACTTTCTTTAATTGTTTATCTCCAGGATTGCACATTAAAAAAGATATCATGAAATAAAATGTTTTTACAAACATTAAAAAAAAATCCAACAGCTTCACAAATTCAATCACTTTAAAAGTCGCCTCTCTAAAAATATTCATTCTCTTTTAAAAGCTGAATTCTCTTTAACAAACCAAATCTCTTCCCTTTTCAGTTTCGAATCTCTCAACCTTGGGATCATGTAAGCTCAAAAGTAAATTAAAAATTTTCTCATTTCAAGAGGGAAGAACCAGGACACAGTCACAATCTGAATAAAGCAAAATGAAACAACAACAGTGTAGAGAACTCAAGGTCCAGTATCTGGGATTCACTCTCAGCCCTCTGGATCCCTCCAAGTGTCTTGGGTCATTTCTCTGGCTCCACCTGGCAAAATCAAAAGATTTTGCAAGTTATAATTCTTCAGCACCCCTCTTACTTTCATTTTTAATGATTCTCACTGTTATGTCTTTCCCTTTGGGAAATTTTGTGCCACAAGTTGCACTCGCCAGAGATAAGAAAGGCATTCTTTTTAGGAAGCAAAAACTTTCTTCTAGCAATGGAGGCTTTTGTCTAAATGACTGACCTTGGGAAAAGGACTTTCTCAGGAGACTGGAGACTCCATTATAGAATATCACAGATTTTTTTTTCTTTTTTATTGCTTAGTTTATATAGATAGCTAGAGCTTAAAGTGACCAAAGACAAAGCTAGACAAATATTTCTATAAACCTATGTACCTTAAGAATTCAAAAATTTTGATTTTTCAATTATAACTTGTTTATCAAGCAAATCTTATTTATCAAATATACCTAATTTATCAAGCATTATGTTACTCATTTAAATTTTCTAGTAGTTTGGTGTCAACTTTGTGAGAGTAGGCAGAATTATCACACTATGTGGGTTCATGGTGGTGGGGATTTCTATAAAAATTATTTTGCTTTTTATACATTTTGTCCTTCCATGCCAACACTATACTCTGGCCCTAAGTAGAATTTGAAAATTGGTGGCTCTCTTGAGCCAAATGCACTTTTAATAATCTACTAGACTATTAAATAGAAGTGTGCATATAAATGTACATATACACAATGCATACATTCATGTATGTATAATACATATCCATATGTATTATACATACCCATATATATATATATATATATAATTATTATTTGTAGCGAGATATTCACCTTGTCTGCACCTGTGGCTTAGGCCATGCCCATTGGGGCGGGTACAGGGCCACATGGGAGCGGGGAGAAAAGGCTGGGAGAGGGTCAGGCTGCCCCTTTTGGTGGTGGACGCTGGAAAGCTCAGGATCCGCTGGAACCCTCTGCATACATCTGCCTATGTTGTGAGTTATTTCTCCCTTAATAAACTTCTGTTCGGCCTAATTGTTTATCCTGATCCTTATTAAATCGCAATAATTATTTAAAAAGAAAGTTAAATTAATGTTGGATATAAAAGACTAGCAGTATGAAAGATTCAATGTTGAAAAGAACACAAAAGAAACTAAAGTTAATGATATTCTTTTTATTTTATTTTAGTTTATATTTTTTTCTTATTTTTATATATTGATCCCAGTTCCCTCTCTCTCCTATCTTCCCATGACCCCTATGACTTATTTAACTTATCACCCCCCTCTTCCCCATCCACTTCGAAGAGAGGGTGAGGTCTTTCAGGATGGATCATCAAAATCTGTCAGGTCATTTGGGGTTGGTTCTAGGCCCTCCCTCATGTTTACAGGCTAAGAGAGTATCCTTCCATAGAGAATGTGCTCCCAATGTCCTTTCGTGTGTCAGGAATGTATCCTGGTTCCACTCTCAGAGGTTCCTTAGACTGCCCAGGCCTTCTAACTGAGACCCACACTCAGGGTCTCACTCAGGGTGTCTGAGTCAGTACAATGCTCATTACCCAGCTATCAATCTGGGTGTCCATGAGCTCCCCCTGTTCAGGTCAGCTGTCTCTGTGGGTTTCTGCAGTCTTGTCTTGATCCCTTTGATCATCATTTCTCCCTCACTGCAACTAGATTCCAGGAGTTTGGCTCAGTGTTTAGCTGTGGGTGTTGCTTCTGTTTCTATCAGCTACTAGGTGAGGGCTCTAGGACAGCATATACATTAGTTATCAATCTCATAATCAGGGAAAGCCATTTAAAGTAGCCTTTCCACTGTTGCTCAGATTGTTAGGTCATCCAATAGGACATTTCCCTCTATTATGGTATCTCTTTTCTTGTTCCCCTCTATTCCTCCCCCGACTCAAACTTCTGCTACCTCTCCTCCCCTTCTCTTTCCCCTTGCTCCCTCTCTACTGTCCCCACCCCTGATCCCAATATGCCCAGGATATCTTGTCTCTTTCCCTTCTGTGGGGACCATGTATGTCTTTCTTAGGGTCCTCCTTGTTTTCTAGGTTCTCTGGTGGTGTGAATTGTATGCTGGTGATCCTTTGTTCTATGTTCTATGCCTAAAATCCACATATGAGTGAGTACATACCATGTTTGCCTTTTTGTGACTTGGTTATCTCACCCAGGATGATTTCTTCAAGTTCCATACATTTGCCTGCTACTTTCAAGATTCCATTGCTTTTTTCCCCTGCTGAGTAGTATTTCATTGTGTAAATGTACTACATCTTCTTTATCTATTCTTTAGGTAAGGGACATCTAGGTTGCTTCCAGTTTCTTGGTATTACAAATGATGCTGCTATGAACATAGTTGAACAGATGTCATTGTTGCATGGATGTGCATCTTTTGGGTATATGCCTAAGAGTGGAATTGCAGGGTACTGTGGTAGACTAATTCCTATTTTCCTGAGGAACCACCATACAGATCTCCAAAATGGTTGTACAAGTTTGCACTCCCACCAGGAGTGGAGGAGTGTTCGCCTTTCTCCACATCCTTTCCAGCATAAGCTGTCATTGGTGTTTCTAATTTAGCCATTCTGACAGGAGTAAGATTGTATCTCAGAGTTGTTTTGATTTGCATTTCCCTGATTGCTTAAGATGTTGAGCACTTTCTTAAGTGTCTTTCAACCATTTTGGATTCCTCTATGGAGAATTTTTTATTCATTTCTGTACCTCACTTTTTAAATTGGGTTATTTGGTGTTTTGGTGACTAGCTTCTTGAGTTCTTTGTATATTTTGGAGATAAGCTCTCTGTCAGATGTGGAGTTGGTTAAAATATTTTCCCACTCTGTAGGCTGCCATTTTGTCTTGTTGACTGTGTCGTTTGCCTTACAGAAGCTTTTCAGTTTCAGGATTTATTAATTTGTTAATTGTGGATCTCAATGTCTGTGCTACTGGTGCTATGTTCAGGAAGCTGTCTCCTGCACTAATTTGTTCAAGGGACCTCCAACTTTCTCTTCTAAGAGATTTAGTGTGGCTGGATTTATGTTGAGGATTTATGTCTTTGACTTAAGTTTTGTTCATGGCAATAGACATGGATCTATATGCATTCTTCTACACACCAGTATCCAGTTATGCCACCACCATTTGTTATAAATGCTTTCCTTTTTCCATTGGATAATTTTAGCTGTTTTGTCAAAAATCAGGTGTTTGTAGGTGGGTGGGTTAATATCAGGATTTTTATTTCTATTCCATTGGTCTACTTGTCTATTTTTGTGCCAATACCAAGCTGGTTTCAAGCTCTTAGTAGAGCTTGAAGTCAGGGATGGTGATGCCTCTTGAAGTTCCTTTATTGTACAGGGTTGTATTGGCTATCCTGGGTCTTTTGTTTTCCATACAAAGTTGAGTATTGTCCTTTCAAGGACTGTGAAGAATTGTGCTGGGATTTTGATTGGCATTGCATTGAATCTGTAGATTTCTTTTGGCAAGATTTCCTTTTTACTTCGGTGATCTTGAGATTTTTCCACTTCTTATTATCTTTTTTAATTTCTTTCTTTAAAGATGCAAAGTTCTTACTATACATGTCTTACACTTGTTTGGTAAGTGTTACCCCAAGATACTTTTTGTTGTTTGTGGCTATTGTAAAAGGTGATGTTTCTCTGATATCTTTCTCAACCCCTTTATCATCTGTACATAGTAAGTGCTACTTTGCTGAAGGTGTTTATCAGCTGTAGGAGTTCCTTGGTAGAGTTTTTCAGGTCATTTATGTAAACTGTCACATCATCTGCAAATAGTGAAAGTTTGACTACTTCCTTTCCAATTTGTATCCCTTTGATCTCCTTTTGTTGTCTTACTGTTCTAGCTAGAACTTAAAGTACAATATTGAAGAGATATGGAGAGAGTGGGCAGCCTTGTCTTGTTCCTGATTTTAGGGGAATTGTGTTAAGTTTTTTTCCATTTAGTTTAATGTTGGCTGTTGGTTAACTGTATATTGCTTTTATTATGTTTATGTATGTTTCTGTTATCCCTGATCTGTCTAAGACCTTTATCATGAAGGGGTGTTGGATTTTGTCAAAGGCTTTTTCGGCATCTGGTGAGATGATCATGTAGTTTTTCTTCTTTAGTTTTTTATATATGGTGGATTACATTAATAAATTTTCATATGTTAAACCATCCCTGAATCCCTGGAATAAAGCCTAGTAGGTCATGGTGAATGATTTCTCTGATGTGTTCTTGGATTCGATTTGCTAGTATATTATTGAGTATTTTTGCATCAATGTTCAAGAGGGCTATTGGTCTGTATTATTCTTAGCTTTTGTCTTTGTGTGGCTTGTGTACTAAGGTAATTGTAGCCTCATTAAAAAATAAAGTTTGGTAATGAACTTCTGTTTCTATTGTGTGGAACCATTTGAGAAATATTGGTATTATCTATTCTTTGAATTTCTGGTAGAATTCTGCACTGAAGCCATCCGGCCCTGGGCTTTTTTTTGGTTGGTGGGCTTTTTTTGGTTGGTAAACTTTTGATGACTACTTGTATTTCATGAGGGGTTATAGGTCTGTTTAAATTGCTTATCTGTTCTTTATTTAATTTTAGTAAGTGATATCTATTCAGAAATTGTCCATTTCCTTTGAATTTTAAAATTTTGTGGACTACAGGTTTTCAAAGTATGACCTCAAGGTTCTCTGAATTTCCTCAATGTCTATTGTTATGTCCCCTTTTCATTTCTGATTTTGTTAATTTGCATATTCTTTGTCTGCTTTTTGGCAGTTTGGATAAAGGTTTGTCTATCTTGTTGATTTTTTCAAGGAACCAACTCTTTGCTACATTGATTCTTTGTATTGTTTTCTTTGTTTCTACTTTATTGATTTCTCTCCTCAAGTTGATTATTTCCTGGTGTCTACTCCTTCAAGGGGAATTTGCTTCTTTTTGTTCTAGAGTTTTCAGTTGTGCTGTTAATTCTCTAATGTTACTATTTTCCAGCTTCTTCTTGTGGGCACTTATTTCTATGAACTTTCCTAGTAGTATTACTTTCCAAGTGTCCCATAAATTTGGGTATCTTGTGTCTTCATTCTCATTAAAATCTAGGAAGTCTTTAATTGCTTTATTTCTTCCTTGACCCAGGAATGGTGCAATTGCACATTGTTCAGTTTCCATGAGTTTGTATGGTTTCTGCAATTTGTGTTGTCCAATTCTAAATTTAAAGCATGGTGGTTTGATAAGATACAGGGGTTTATTTCAATTTTTTTTATATCTGTTGAGGTTTGCTATGTTGCTGATTAAGTGGTTGATTTTAGAGAAGGCCCCATCTGGAGCTGAGAAGAAGGTATTTTTGTATTTGGATGGAATGTTCTATAGATATCTGTTAAACCCAATTGGGTCATGGCTTCTGTTAGTTCTTTTGTTTCTTTGTTAAGTTTCTGTCTGGTGATCCTGTCTAGTGTTGAAAGTGGGGTGTTGAAATCTCCCACTATAAGTGTGTTGAGGTTTTATGAGAGATTTGTGTTTTAGTAATGTTTCTTCTATGAATGTGGGTGTCTTAGTATTTGGGGCATAGATGTTCAGAATTGAGACTTGGTCCTGATGGATTTTTCTTGTGAGGAATATGAAATGATCTTCTTCATCTCTTTTGATTGATTAGTTTGAAGTCTAATTTGCCATTTGATTGGAGTATCTTTCCCTAATCCTTTACTCTGAGGTAGTGTCTGCCTCTGAAGTTGAAGTGTGTTTCTTGTATGCAGCAGAAGGATGGATTCTGTCTTCATATCCATTCTGTTAGCCTCTGTCTTTTTATAGATGAGTTAATTCCATTAATATCGAGGGAAATTAAGGACCATTAATTGTTAATTCTTGTTTGTTTTGGATTTGTTGTTGGTGGTGGTCTTATTATGTGTGGATTTTCCAACATTTTTCTTTTGGCTGTTGGTAATGTGGGATTATCTATTACCTATGTATTTTGGGTGTAGTTAACTTCCTTAGATTGGAGTTTTTCTTCCAGAACTTTCTGTAGGGCTGGATTAGTGGATATGTATTGTTTAAATCTGGTTTTGTCATGGAATATCTTGTTTTCCCCATCTATAGTGATTGAGAGTTTTGCTGGGTATAGTAGCTTGGGCTGGCATTTGTGGTTTCTTAATGTTGGTAGAATATGTATCCAGGACCATCTGGCCTTCAGAGTTTCCATGGAGAAATCAAGTAATTCTAATTAGTCTGTCTTTGTATGTTACTTGGCCATTTCCTTCACTGCTCTTAATACTTCTTTGTTCTGTATGTTTGGTGCTTTGATTATTATGTGGTGAGGGGACTTTTTTGATCCAGTTTGTTTGGTGCTCAGTAAGCTTCTTGTGCTTTCATAGACATGTCCTTCCTCAGGTTGGGAAAGTTTTCTTCTATGATTTTGTTGAATATATTTTCTGCACCTTTGAGTTGGGCTTCTCTGTCTTCTTCTATACCTGTTATTCTTAGGTTTTGTCTTTTTATGGTGTCCCACATTTCCTGAATATTTTGTGCTAAGGATTTGTTGGATTTAAGATTTTCTTTGGTTGATGAGTCTATTTTCTCTAGTTTATCTTCAGCGCCTGAGATTCTCTCTTCCATATTTTGTATTCTGTTGGTTATGCTTGCATCTGTAGTTCCTGATCATTTACTCAGTTTTTTATTTCCAGTATTCCCTCAGTTTGTGTTTTCTTTATTGTCTCTACTTTAGTTTTCAGATCCTGGACTGTTTGAATTGTTTCCTTCATCTGTTTTGATTTTTCTTTTCCCCCTGGGCTTTTCTTGCTTTCTTTAAGATATTTGTTAATTTCTTGTTTTTTTTTTGTTTTTGTTTTTTTTTTTTGTTTGTTTGTTCTTTCTTCCATTTTTCTAAGGGATTTTCTCATATCATCTTTGAGGTCCTCTATCATTTTTATAAAGTTGTTTTTAAGATCTTTATTTGCATTGGGATGTTAGGATCTTGCTGGTGTTGAATCTCTAGGCTCTGGTCATCTAAGTCTTCCTGTTGTTGGGTGTGTCCTTATACTGTAATTTTCCCATCTCTTTTTCCAGTGGGTACAGGTTGGGTTTCTCCCTCTCCTCTCTCTCTAGCAGAGGGTTTAGGGACAGGGCAGGGCAGGAACAGTACCCAAAGTTGGGTCATTTGTTTTGCCTCCAGGTATTTCTGGGGTCTTTGGGGGATTAGGTGGCAGGAAGGGGTCTGGCAGCCTCAGGTCAGGGAACTCAAAGAGAGGGATGTGGGGGTTGGAGGAGCCCCTGGCACTCACCTCTCCACTGGAGGGTGGAGGGGCAGGACAGGAATATTGCCAGATCCTGGGTTCTTTGTTTTGGCTCTAGGTCCCTCTGGGGGATTAGGTGGCAGGAAGGGTCTGGGAACTGCAGGTCAGGGGACTCCACTTAATGATATTCTTAAAATCGAGAATAGAAATTTACAAATAAAAATAGAATGGAAGTCAGATAATCTAGTTCATGTAAGAATTTATATTCAAATCATTTGTAACAAGCTGGAGGAAAAACACTTTCAGTGGGATTTATTTCTAATACTTCATCTAATATTCCATTAAAAGAGCCAAGAAAATAATGTATTTACAGGAAGTTGTCTCCCTGCCCTTACCTAGGTTCAAACACATTTCTTTTCTTTTTCTAAGTTTCATGGACTAAAGGTGGCTATATGAATAACACTAATTAGCTACCAGGGGGAAACCACAGCTTCTCATTAGAATCAGAGTTGATGGAGGCTCATCTGAGAGTTTTAATATATTGCAGGCCTTGTCAATGCTTTAAAAAGAAATTGGATAATTCTTGCAATTAATATAGAAACTAGAGTCGATTTTCTGCTTTGAAATTACATATTAAATTTAAAAAGTGAAACTGCCACAGTAATGAAAAATTAGACACATGCAAGAGATAAACAGATTTTCATGAACATTCAGGAGAATGCTGCTTAACTATTACAATCTAGCAAGTTATGCTATGAAGGGACAGTCTATAAATGAAAGTGTCATCATTTCCGATAACTCATCACTTAAACCTAAAAATCAAATGATCCAATAATCTCAGTTTCTCTGGCCTCTGAACTTCACTATTACAATGACTCTAATTATAATTCTGACTCTTCTCTCAGTAGTTAATCTACTTTTGACACCACTGATTCATTATGTGCACTGGAATGCTTTCCTGCATAGTACATTCTAAAAAATTAATTTTGCTAGTAGAAGAGGACTATTCTTCAAAATAGTAGGCCAACTTTAGATCTCTTACACTAAATTTCTTGTGTTTTATTATTTTCATCAAGTTGAGTCATTTTTTAGATTTCCCCAAACTGCAGACCAAGTCCTCTGTAATCTGAATATGGGAAACCTATATGACCCTGTCCCCACGAACATGGTTTATTCAAAAGGTGTTCAGGTGACTCTACATTTATCTTAGGGAGTTATGCACATTTGTTTTCTAGCCACAATAGCAAGGCAATGGAAAGAGCTTAGATGTCTATTGACAAGTGAATGAATCATGCAAATAAGGTGCCTATACAAAATGATATCTTACTCAGCCATAAATAAAAGTGAAATTATGAGATTTTACAGGAGAATGGGTGAAACTAAAAAATAGATGAGCCATCTTAAGAAGACAATGTTGTCTTTCATACATGGATGTTAGTTTCTAGTTTTTATGTGGGAGGGAGTGTGGGGATCTTGAAAGGAACCAATGAGAAGGGAATAGAGACTTTAAACAACATGGGTAGGAGTGGTAATAGAACAAATATGGTATGAAATATGGAATGTTGAGAGATATGGGTACAAGCAGAAAGAGGGTAGGTAGATGGTGGTGAGGAGCATGAGTGTGTGTGTGTGTGTGTGTGTGTGTGTGTGTGTGTGTGTGTGAAGGGGTATGTCTCAGTGGTAGAATGCTTGCCTAGAATGCATAAGGCCATTTATTTCACATGTAGGGTGAAATAAAGTTCAAGTTCTTTAGCTCTACAGGAGCTGGGAACCTTCCAATAGCTGACACACCTCATCCCCAAGCCACAAAAATAGTGATTATGCATCTTTAGTTCTCTAGAAACATTGTTGTGTTCCCAACAACAGAAAGATAAGTGAATCTGACTGGTTGGACTGAATTTGCATTGTTATCCAGTTGACAGTGCAAGGCCAGAGTGTTAACTCTCGCTTTGTGAAAACCTCTTCTTTCAGTTTGGGTTGATTCAGGACCTTGGATCACAACATTTTGGTGTATTCACTGGGTATCTGAACACCTACTCACTAGGGCCCCCAGAACAGATTTGGTAGTGACTGCGACTGGTTTTCAGTCTTCTGGAACTCAGAGGTAAGCCCAGTTTCTGGTTTCTGATTGGCATCTATCTGAGTCCCAAAGGAGAAACTGGATGCAGTATTTCTCCTAGGGCCAGAGGATGAAAGACATTCTAATTCCTCTCTGGTTCCTGTTGTGGGAACGTCTGGTTCTCGTTTTGTGTCTCCCCTAAGGATTTCTGTGTAGTCCCGTCGATTTTGTGCTTTGGTTTTCCAGTCTGTGTTGGTCTCTGTCTTGTTTCACACCTTGAGATCACGGGACAGGCTTTATCAGCTTCCCCTGCATCCTGAAATCTTGTGTTGCAACATTTCAAGGATTTCCCAGACAAGGCCAACATTCCCTAAATACAGTCTTCCCAGGGGCAACACCTTCTGCCTCTTGTGCACCACTGACAGATCAGTGCGATATCTGGGTCCTGCTGTCTGGCCATCTGGTTCTCTCCCATCTACTCTCCCACTCTATTGGTTGTTCTAGCCACGCCAGTCTGTCCATTTCTTTCAGTTTGTCTCTGTAGTTTTGTTTAGTTTCTTGCTTGTTGCTCTGTGTCAAAAAAAAAAAAAAAAAAAAAAAAAGAACAAGAACAAAAGAACAAGAAAAAAAGAAAGGAAGGAAGGAAGAAAAGCAGCTCCTTTACTGAAAAGTGCTGCGTCATAGCCAAGCACTGCTGCCCAGAGCCACACCCTGAAATAATGACAGTGTATGGTTGCACGATTTGGTACTAGGCTTGTGGGCAGCTTCCTCTGGTGCCCATGAGAAATAGATCCAACAGGCAGCAAGGCACCCCTCCTTAAAATTATAGCTGGAGGAAATAAGAAAAGCTTTGTTGTTTGTTTTAATATTTGAGTGCATGAATGTGGCCACTGAATATTTTTTTCTGACTAGCCTTGAATGTGTGAGTTTACTGTGTTCTATGTGTCTTGGTTATAGCTCAGATATTACTGTTGCAGCCAGTTGTCTGGCTCAGAATTTTATCTCTGGGCATTCTGGCCATTGGATCTAATATAATAGGGTCTCAAATGTCATTTTGGTATTGATAATATTGAAGTTATTTTATGTTGTTCTGTTTCATTAAAGGGCTGGCTATGGAACTGGGTTATGGCCCACCCTTTCTCAGACCCAAACATGCTTTAAAAGTCTCTATGTCCAGAGTAAAAAAAAAGAAGAAGAAGCATGAGCAGGGCAGCTAAAGAATTATTGGCTTATAAATTTATTGGGTATGGTTAATAGTCTATAATATTTGTAACAAAAAGGTTAACTCAAAATTAATAATCAGAATGTTACATAGGTAATCTTAAAAACAGACGTAATCAGTCAATATCTATAGTTCTTGGAAAATATTCAAATATATTAACTTTGCTTTTTAAACCCTTTAGTACTGCTTCTGACTGTTTTGTTGACTGAAATATATCAACTAAAAATATGTTTTTTATGCTTAAAGGCTTACCCTGAGAAAGGCTCAAGACTTGTCTGAAATTTCAAACATCCAATGTCATTAAATAAACTAAATAAAGTTAGGGCTCCAACTGCTAAGCAAAAGAAACTGGATATTTCTATTTTATGATAGTGACCTAATATAGTCACTATAGTACTATAGTGATATAGTGACCTAAAGAGTCTGGCAAAGAACTTAAATCCATTGGCTTAAAGAATGTCTCTCATTATTTAAGGTTTAATGATAGGAAAATTCCAAGTCTCCTTATAGACTATGTTTAACAGTTCAAAGACATATTGATACTCAAAAGAGCTTCATTTCAGAAATTGTCATGTTTTAGGCTAATATTATAAACTCTTCAAGATGATTGAGCCTTGAGATGTACAAAACTATACTTATAAGAGTCATGATAAATACCAATATAATCAAGAACAAGAATAATTTATCTAACCTCTCATATGCTTTCAAGGTATAACTAAAACAAATAACTAAAAACAAAGTTTGCTTGTTTCACTTGTTTCAAGTCCTCAAACTGTCAGATGTTTGCTGAATATGGCATTTAAGGTATTCAAATATTATGACAGACACTCTCAGATCCCAGTGGTGACTCCCCAGGTTTCCAAGAAGACAACATACCCTCATCCCATGGAGAGCACAGATGCATGAGATGTCTGCCTAGCTATAGATCATGGACTAATCTCTGTCAGTTTGGTTAATCCTATTCAGACCTTTGACACTGACACCTAAACTAACTGTAGCTTTGTAAGCTAGGCAACAACAAAGGCTCCTTCCCTCAAGGCTACAGCCTCCTTGTTAGATCATTAGGCAGTTCATTAGTTAGTTAAAGTTACTAGGTCTCTTGTTAGGAAAAGGCAAATAGATTTGCCTGGCTCACAAGCTTCATGTTAAAGAATAAATAAGTTTCAGATATAACATTCCATTAAGGAACATCATAACTACTCGTGTCTCTGATAAATGATTAAAGAGAAAGAAAAGAGTTCAAAAGCATTTGCTCTTTGGCACAGAGTTTTTTCTCATAAATATTGCTTTCTAATCACACAGGGAGAGAAGATAATAATAATCAAATTGGTTCATACATAAAATGCCAAATACTAATACGTATAATACAAAAAATGAGGAAGAGAAGAGAAATTTCAGAGAATCATGGAATTAGCTTGGTCTAGCTACCTTGAGAGGCATGCATAATAGTTTTTTGGGTTTTTTTCTGGTTATGTTTCTCAGTATATTCTCTCAGTAGTCAAAGAGGCATAAAGGCTTGACAGGGCAATTGTTCTTAGGCATTAATCTGATATACCTTGTATGACTTGCAAACCACTAAAAGTATGTTGTTACACTGTGATTTAAGGGCTCAGAGTTTTAACATTACATGGAGTTCACATAAACTTACAGAGCACTGAATACTCACTATTCAGCCATAAGGGGAAGATGTTAAATTTCCTTTGGTTGTCTTCTAAGCATAGACTTACAGGTGGTTTTCATCAGGTTAACCCAAAGCCACTGCTTTTGCTATGTTTCCAAGGTGTAAATCTGTTTGGCTGTTTTACAGACACCTGTTAACTGCTTTTTCTACAATATGGATTTCGGTACAATGGAAATGACAATATAGCTAGAATTTTGATCTCCTTTGGTAAACGAAAAGTTCATGTGAGCTTTAGGAAACCAAAGAAATTATAAGAATTAGATCCACCTGCCACAGGTTAAGCAGACTCCAGATAAGTAAAAGGTTCAAATATAAGGTTTTCCTTTAAGCTTCTAAATTTTAACTTCTACTCTTAGTCTACATTTGTCTCAGCAGACTTAACAGACACCATCCAAGGAGCAACTGACAACTGCAGACTGCAACTGCTGAGCTCTGGACTTGCTGAAAACTGATGTGAACCAGTCTAGCCAATGTGATTGCTTCCTGTCCCTTCACCTGGATCAGCTAATCAGATGCTCCTCATAAATGCCCCATTGCCAACTCAGCTTTGGACTAGCCTTCCAACCTTCTTGGGCCCTGAAAGTTAATGCCCCAATATCAGCTGAAAGAAGTTACAGAAGAGATTACATTGTCTGAGTCCTCATAACAGGCTGAAAATGCTATGTCAAAGGCAAATTCCCTTTGGTAGAAATTTGTTGCTCATGTATCAGTCATTCTGGGATAGTCCAGGAAAAGAAAAATAAAACCTGTTGGATAGGAAAAAATAAAAGAGACCTTGACTAAATTAACCCTAGAAAATGGTGAGGACTGGGAAGCACTCCTTCCCTTAGCCCTCTTCATGAGATAATGTTTGGGAACCCCCCCTCCAATTTGCCAAAAATTCAGTCTGACTTAATTGCTAAAGAAAATCTCCTCACTAGGGAGCAGGAAAGAAGACAGAATACGAACTTGTCCCCATGGTTGACAACCATTGTCACATGTCTAGTAGGTCCCCTCACCCCCTGTTCCTTGTTCTACTATTTGCCCCCATGAGATCAATATCATCATATGCTTTGTTAAAGTCTACATAGGCTCTGTCTAGCTCATGACTCCTTTATTCAAGCTCACAGACAAAGGTTCATCTCATGAGTCCCAAGACAATGGGACAGGTTAAAAACTACCTTGCCCTAAGTACTGCCATTTTGGCTTCAGACTCCATTTTACCTATAGGGTAAAACAGAGTTCAGGTTCCCTAACCATACAGGAGCTGGAAACATCCCAATAGCTGACCCACCTTATCTCCAAGCCACAGAAATAGTGAATTATGCATCTTTCATTCTCTAGAAACATTATTGCTGTTCCTAACAACAGAAAGCACAAATAAATCTGACTGGTTGTACTGAATTTGCATTGTATGCCAGTTGACAGTGATGGAACACTTAAGGAGAGCCCCCAATCTTTGATTTCTGATTGGTGCAAATTATAACTGTAACTTGGCAACAGATGTTTGTGATTTCTGTGCTTCAATACTTGCTTCAACTGAAATTCAAGGCCACAGTTCAGCTTCCCACTCCAACCCTTATATTACACAGCCTTGTATTAGCTCTTGCTCTCTGGAAACCTCTTGTGTGCTTAGGTTAATTCAGAACCTCAGACCATAACATACAGACTATATGTGGTGATGCTCTCCTTGCCAGTGGGGATTCTCTGAAGTCCAATGTGACACCAGGCAGCACGTGGCTGAGATGTAGCTAGGAGACAGAACCAAAGAGGATTTGCAGCAAATAAATAAATAAACAAACAAACAAACAAACAAACAAATAAATAAATAAATAAATAAACCCTAGAGAAGTTCAATATTATACCTGCTGCATAGCCCTCTTGATCTAATCATGCCTTGAAGGTCCCATTTGGTTCAATTTCTTACTAAATCGCCCTGGACATTAATTTCAATCTGAGTTTTGTTTGAGGCATCAAGAAAAGAGTATTTTCTCCCCCATGGAGTCCCTGCTCATTCTTTGCTTCTGTCATGTTTGAGTCAACTGGGAAAGAGATTGCTTTAGGGTTCTGAATGTCCAGCCTGAGGGATTTATGTTCAGTGTTCCCTCACAATCCCATTTTGTTTTTCTCTATTTTCCTTCTAAGCATCCTTCCCCTTGGGGGTTATTTCACTTATCTGCATTGCCCTACTGGGTTCTCAGCATCATGTACGTTTTCCTCACAAACTTATCCTCTGGGCACAGTATAAGGACATGGCTGCACCTGTTATGAGGAACAAGCAGTTGAATGAGTGAGTTTGAAACTTAGGAGAGGTTGCAGCAGGATGCTCAGCATTACACTTAGATATCGTCTTCCCGAGTCCAACTGGAATACTCTGCATTACCTTGCGTCACCAGTCTGCTTGATTACCTCATCTCACCAAGCAGCTCCTGCCCCAGCCCTCATCTCTGGAGGCTGTCAGGATTTTGATCCCATCCCTACAGCTTCTCTCAACTCTAGGTCATCTTTCCATACTGCTTCTTTTTAATGGAGTCAAACTGAGCCTTACACAAGCTGCATGCTTTGAATAAGAAAAAGCAAGTCACACAAGTTCCTGCTTCCTGCCTTGGTATTTGGGAGAAGGGGAGAAGACAATAGGCAGGCACACCAGTAGACTCCTGCACAGTTGGCTTCTCTGCTCTTCTCTCCTCCCCTGCTAAGTTCCATCCGGACCCCCTATTTATTCTGCCCCTCCTCAGGACTTCAGTCTGGCCAAACCTCCTTG
The DNA here is from genome assembly GCA_030556225.1 of Cricetiscus sungorus. Classification (NCBI taxonomy): domain Eukaryota; kingdom Metazoa; phylum Chordata; class Mammalia; order Rodentia; family Cricetidae; genus Cricetiscus; species Cricetiscus sungorus. The sequence continues at coordinate 18,519,023 of JANBXA010000600.1, read as the reverse complement.
CTCACAGTGCAGTAGTTTGTTTATTTAAAAATACTCCTTATCACCAGAACCATGAACCACCTCTTGTGGAGTTCTTAAGGTCACTTCCCAGAAGAAGGGAAAATGAGATATAATTTGATGCTTTTGTGGTCACTTTATGTGCTGACTAGATTCACGTCAATTTGACAAAGCTAGAGCTACCACTTAATTGCGAAAATGGGCATTTTCTTAACTAGTGACTGATATGGGAGAGCCCATTTATCTTTACTTGTAAATGTCTGTTGCTATGAGTCATTGGTCTGGTTTGAGGCCTCTGGTTTCTACTGTACTATCAATAATGGGCCCTCACTGGGACTCCTCTTGGATATACTGTTGTTGTCCTATGTCATGGAGATCCTGCAGTTTTGGATTTGTAAGTCTGGCTTTTTATAGGCTCCTGCAGTTCACAGATCAGGTGGATGTTGGGGTGGGCTAACTCACAGCCCTGATTCCAGGTATTGGCAGCTGATACTTAGGAATGGGGATGGTCAAGGAGGGTACATCTGAGAGGAGCACAGCAGAGAGGAAAGCAGGGGTCATAACAGGCAATCTGCTACAAAGATTGAGGATGGGCCTGAAGGATTGGATATGGAAAAGAGTAGTAAGGGTGAAAATCTGAAGTTCACCCACCTGTTTTGCTGCCCTACTTGCTTCTTTGGCAGACTTGGCTGGATGTTCCCAGGGAATGCCTGCTGGAGTTGGGGACAGGGATAGCAGGATGTGTCTGGAGGAAGGTTGGAGGAAAAGATCTGAGTCATCTGGAAATTTGATCAGTGAGTAGGGAGAGCATACAGCGGGGGTCTGCTATAGAGTTGGGGATGAGATTGAAGGGTTGGATTTAAAGGAGAAGAAGGAGAGGTTAGGGTCTACAGTTTGCCTACCCACTTCTCTGTGACTTTGAACTTTTAAAAGATGTTTTAAAGAGACTGAACTTTTAATGTGTTTGAATTTGTGAAGGTAAGTGCTATATATGTTTACTTTTATGTAGCCTTTATGGAAGTATAATATACATTTACAAAGAATACATTGAAGATGTACAATCCAATAGTTCTCACAGTAATCATCTAACAGTATAATCACAAGGCTGTGTAACCACAGTCAATTAGATATCCTCACAGGAAACACAAGCTCCCCTGCAGTCATTACTAATTTTTCCCCATCTCTTCCAGTTCTTACTGCCTGACAGTCACTTTGCTCTTTGCTGTCTCTATTACCTGTTCTGAATGTTTTTTTTTTTAATATTTATTCCCTAACAGCAATGATGATTTCTTTGACTGTCATGTCCATATTCTTCCTCCCTCTTTCTTCTGATAACCAGAATCCTACTTCCCATAAGGTCAGCTGTAGGCAAGCCTGTAGGGCATTTTCTTAATTACTGATTGATGTAGGAGGGCGCAGTACACTATAGATTGGGCACTTCTGACCTAGTGGTCCTGGGTTCTATAAGAAAGCAGGCTGATATTTGCTGATGATATAATAGTTTATGTAAGTGATTCAAAAATTTTACCAGAGAACTCCTTCAATTGATAAGCACCTTCAGTTATGGAGCAAGATACAAGATTAATTCAGAAAAAACAAACAAACAAACAAACAAAAGACCAATCAACCAACCAACCAAACAAACAAAAAACAGTATCCCTCCAATATACAGATGATTAACAGGCTAAGAAAAAAATTAGAGAAACATCATGATTTACAATAGCCAAAAAACCTTAAAAATTCCTGAGATAGCTCTAATCGAACAAGTGAAAGATCTCTATGACAAGAACTTCAAGTCTTTAAAGAAATAAATTAAAGAAGATATCAGAAAATGGAAAGATCTCCCATGCTAGTGAATAGGTAGGATCAACATAGTAAAAAATGGAAATCTTACCAAAAATAATCTACAAATTCAATGCAATCACCATCAAAATCCCAGCACAATTATTTGTTCTGACAGCTCTGTTCATGTTCAGCCATTTTCTAAATGTGTATTTTTGAACCCAATATTTATCATAGAGAATATCAACAACCTTACTTAAATATTAGATTGTCAACAGATAGTCACCTGGTAACAGCATATTGGGTACCAGAAAAGATCACCATCTCAAGACAGCTTAACTACTACCCAAGGCCGTAACTGTAGGATATTAGTATCCAGCCTTTTAGTAAGTCAGGATATATTCTTAAATTGATTATGTATAGTTTTGAAAACTAGAATACTTATTAGTAAGGGTTCTTTAGAGTAACATGATTTATAGAATGAATTTTTCTCTCTTTCTCTACACATGCACGCATGTGTGTGTGTGTGTGTGTGTGTGAGAGAGAGAGAAAGAGAGAAAGAGAGAGAGAGAGAGAGAGAGAGAGAGAGAGAGAGAGAGAGAGAGAGAGGAGTTGTTAGAATTAGAATGATTTACAGGATGTGGTCTTGCTAATCTAACTACAGCTGCTGGTTGTATACAAAAAGTTCAAGAATCCAGTAGTTGCTCAGTCCACATGGCTGGATGTCTCTGCAGGTCTTCAGTATATGCTGGATTCTGAAGAAGCAGGCTCTAATGCCCATGAAGGAATGAAATTGGTAGCAAAGCAAGGGCACGCAGAGCAGGCAAAGAGCAAAAGCTTCCTAATTCCTTCCTTGGTCTTATATAAGATTCTAGAAGAAGGAGTGTCCCAATTAAAGATGTGTATCTTCTAGAAATGGATCCATTTACCACCTCAAATTAAGAACAAAGAAAATCCCTCACATTTTTAGATTATAGTTAATTCCAGATGCAGTCAAGTTAACAATCAAGAATAGCCATCACAAATTCGAAAATACAAATCATAGCATTACAATGAATATTGTACAATAGCAAAATATTTAAGATTAACTGAGCAAGGTATTCTTTTTAAGTTTTTTGTATAATTTTTTATTTCAATTTGAAACAAGCTTGTTTTACATATCAATTCAAATGCCTGCACCTTCTGGTCCTCCCTTGTTCCCCCAGGTCCTCCCCTGTTCCTCCACCAACCCCCATCCCATCCCCTTTTTGCTCCCCAGGGAGGGTGAAGCTTTCAATGGGGAATCTTCAAAGTCTGTCATGTCATTTGGAGCAGGGCCCAGGCCCTCCCCCATGTGTCTAGGCTGAGGGAGTATCCCTCTACATGGAATGGGCTCCCAAAATCCATTCATATACTTGGGATAAATACTGATCCATTACTAGAGGCCCCATAGACTGTCCAGTCCTCCTAACTAACACCCATGTTCTGGGGGTCTGAGTCGGTCCTATGCTGGTTTCCCAGCTATCAGACTGGGGTGCATGAACTCCCTGAGCAAGGTATTCTTGATTTGACAATTATTACAGCTCTTTATTCTCAGAAATACAACTTCATACTTTAGTTAAAAATCTTTAGTAAAAACTAATAGATAATGCAAATAATTATCATTTGTAGGGTCAGTAATAGATTTGAGTACACTAAATACTATACATAATTTTAAACCATCTAATTTTTAAGTCTATGAAGTAGACATTGTTAGTATGCCTACTTTATGGTTCAGGAAACACTGGGACTTACATCAGTTAAATGATTCACCTAGAAGCTCATGGGTAGATCTTGGGTCTCAATCTAGGCTAATCCATACAGTTTATACATAAGTTCATATGTATATGTATATATGTTATATATGAGTGTATACTTTCTAAAAATGACAGAGGAAAGTGTGTAATTCCCAATGGTTGTGCTTGGGACTCCAAGCTTTTGTGATAGTAACTGAAGATACTTCCTTTTTCACTGTGTTAAAATTTGTTCTGATGACATAAATGTGGTGCCGAGAAAGCTGCTGAGGGCTTAGTGTGAGTCAAGCCAGAACACCAGTATTTATTACAGTTTCCTTGTCATCCACCCACCATACACATTCCCAATACACAGTCTAGTTATAGTCAGTTCCTTGATTACAATATATTAAACATCAATTTAAGTATTAAAATCCTATTTTGTTTAAAAATATAAATAGGCGATTTAGCAGGTTTGGCAAAGAATGAAACAGTATTTTGGCACCTTTAGGATTTCAATTTTGTACTCTTTTGCTTTTCATTCTCAACTAATTTCACAAAATGATGTCAATAAATTCAAGAATCAGTGTATAATCCAACTTGACCCATGAAGTTCCCGTCAGAAGAAAATGGTCACTAGGAAGGCTGGAATATAGAAATATAGCAAAGGTAGACTCCATTTAAAATCATGAATAGCTTATGCAGTATTCAGGGAAGTCTAGCTCTTCAAGCTGACTCTCAGATGAACTGTTATTTCATTTCAAGTTCCCTAGTGTTTATTTTGATTGACTTTGTCCTTAAGTACTAAGCAGTTGATTCTAAAAGCTGAATGTAACACTCAACAACAGACTCAAGAAGGTACTGCTGTTTGCTATGCATAAGATGTCTCCACTCAATGATATATCTTGCTTTAAATTTTAATGTGACACTTCATAAATAAATAGGGAAGCCACTATAATTATCTCAAACATGCATACTTGCCTGAGCAATAGTTTAACACATGCAACTTGGCTGGAATCTATATAAAGACTATGTTTGAAATATTAATGTGGCACCCCATAAATGGAAAAGTAGCCATTTTCAAGTTAAGTCTGTAGTTCTTTCCCTATTGGATAGAAAATAATTCAAAATTAAGCCAGTGGGAATCTTTAATACATACTCTTACAAAAGAAAAAGAAACCGAATGATCTACATTCTGTTAGCTTACCCTTCCAGCAAGGTAGACAAAAGTGAACTTACAGATCATCCAACTCAGTCGATTATGGCATATTTGTTCAAATAAAAACCTTTCGACATTATGTTTCAAGCAATTAAAAACTAAGATGGTAAACTTTTGTTTTGTTTTGTTTTGGTCTTTTTGGTTGTGAGCCTAGCCTTTAATGGCTGAGCCATCTCTCCAGCCCTTGTTTTGATTTTTGCACACTACCGAAATCATCTTTATTTTCTTGCTCCTTGTTTTTCTTTATGTTGACCCATCCTTCTGACAACAGAACCAAATCACTTAGAATTGCAGTCGAAACTGTTGGAGAGGGAGTTGTGAATCCTATTTGTCCTTGCCTATGTTAAATGGTCTAGGGGTTGGGCAGATGAACCAAGTTGTGACTGTCCATCTCCTATGTGGTGTTTTCAAGTTCAAGTTGTGAAAAGATACCATTTTTCTTTTCTTAGAGTATGAGTGTAGATAAGCCCAGGGCTATGTCATTTGCTATACAGAGATAAGGGTGAGGGGATGGGAGCCAATTCATACTATGCACACAAAAGGCTTTAAGGCTTGGATTCAGCCCTAGAGGTGAGGTCTTCTTCTGCCTTTTCATCAGCAGATAATTATATGAGTCAATAAATTTCCCAGTGTCCACTTCAGTTGATTCCATTGAGTAGTCAGTCACTTGAAACAGGAAGTGATGACTGATCCATTTCATTCATAAGGCAACAGTTAAAAAAGAATAAGATATAATCACCTCACTTAAATCCAAATATGCACTGCATATTTGTCTTACATTTTTTTTTTAAACTTTTTTTTGAGGAAGTTTACTTTTCTTCAGGGGGGAAAGTAAGGAATTTTCCATAAGACTTAGGTGTTCAGTTACTGTTATCATTCCTAATTGTGAATTTTCCAATGTAAAAGCCAGTATTTTATTCAACTTAAAATCTGCACAGGACCTCCCTAGTAGGCAATCAGGGCTGTCAAAGATAAATATTGCTCTGCTGATGTAAAAGGGAATTTACATTTGAATATTCTGCTTCTAGCTGCCAGAAGCATTTGTCAGGATGTTTTTAAAATCCTATCACCCCAAAGCAGCAGTGTCATCTGTCTTTGCTTGTAGCCATTTCTATGCAGCAACATTAAGAACAAACTTAATTGACAGTCAGAAGGAACCCAAGGGCAGCACACATGATCAATTATCTAAATATGCTGGCGGTTACCAAAGAGAATGGAGTTCATGAATCTTGTATAACAAGATTCTAATGTAAAAAGGATTTTTGTTCTTTGGTGGTATAGAGCTACCACCTGAACCTGAGTTATTTTTATCTTCAATATATATTAAATGAAAGTTCAATAAGCTTTCCCTGGCTTGAAATCTTGAGAACTTTATGGTGCAAACTAATCCTAAATAGAATTGCTAATATTGAGTGATAGTTGTTATCTGCCAGCTCTTTTCCAAGTATCACCTTTCTGATAGAAGATTCTCAAAGGCCCTGTCCTTCAACCTTTTTCATAGGCTGGGTTTCTGCTGTCACAGTTACATTTTTGGGAAGGAATAGACTTGATTGTGGAGGTTGGATTTCAGCATCCCCCCCCCTCTCGACTTCAAACATGAATGAATATCAAGTCTGTCTAATGAAGTAATTTACACTAGAGATAATTAATTTGGTTTATCCTATTAGATCACTTGTAGAATAAAATGACTAAATTTTCTGAGCAGAGCTTGTATTTTACATGAAAAATGCTGAATAGTAGGGGATAGATCCTTCTCTCCCCATACTGCTGAGATTGAATCCAGGGCCTCTTATAAACTAAGCAAATACTCTACACTGAGCTATCCTAGCCCTTCTTACTAATGAGACAGGAGCTCTAGAAGTTACCCAAACTGGCCTTAACTTTGGGATCTTCCTGCTTCAGTCAATTCAGCACCACTCGGTACAGAAGACAAGCTTTTGGGTGTACAGCCAGTCAGCTTAGATTGAATTCTGATCCTGTTCTTTGCCAGCTGTGTTACTTGTAGGGGGTTGCTTGTCAACATGGATCTGGAATGTCGCCCAAAGGTTTAGTCTCTAGCTTGACACTGTTGAGATATGGTCAATAATTTACGAGTTAGGGAATAGTTAAAAGTTTATGCCATTGGAACTCTGCCCTTAAAGGGGGTGTGAGATTGTCTTCCCATCTTGTCCTAGTTTGCATATTGTTGCTCTGATAAACACCATTGTGCAAAAGTAAGTTGGAGAGGAAATGATTTACTTCATTGTACAGTCTATATAGTCCATCACAGAAGAATGGGACTTAGGCAAGGCAAAACCACAGAGTTCCTACTGGGATGTTCTCTCTGGCTTGCTCAGCTCCCTTCTTCCTATGACCCAGGTCCATGTGTTTAGGGATGGTGTGTCCAGTTGATGATCAAGATTGGATAACATATACCTTCTTCCTTTTCCTCCAGATTCTTAACCACCATGGGGCTGGCTTGTTCTGTTAGGTACTATCTTGCTGCAGATCAAAAACCAAGGGGTGATTGATCAGAGACTGGAGCCTTAAAACCGTGAGTCAAATGAACCCTTTTCTTTTTGTTAGCTGATTATCTCAGGCATTTACTACTCTAACAGAAAGCAGATTAGTGACTCCCTCATGGGCTTGTTCTCAGGATGGTATGAGATAAAGTTTCAAAAGGGCTTAGAGTAAACACTTAATGCTTCATGCAAAAGAATACTTTCAATTATAAACATTAAGCCTAGATTGATGTATGTGTACTGATGTGAACTCGTCCTTATGATTTGGGATTAAAATGATTTGAGAACATTTTCTATAAATTCTATAAAATATGACAGTTTAACAAGTCTTAATTGTAAAAAAATCAAAGCTCTCTCCATTGTGGGTCTCAGTGGTGCTATTTAGAATTCCTGATAGTTTAACAAAACTATTGCTTGTTACAAAAGGTATATATTTATTTTTTGAAGAATATTTTTATGCCAAAACATTTTTAATCTCTTTATACTCATACTATATTTTCTCAGCATTTATATTTTATTAAGTTTAAGTGTGTGTGTGTGTGTGTGTGTGTGTGTGTGTGTGTGTGTACAGATGTCTATAGAGGCCAAAAGCTTCCAATCTCCCTGAAGCTGGAGTTCTACGTAACTATGAGCAGACTAACATGGGTGCTAGGAAACATACTTAGGTTTGCTGAATAGACAGTACATGTTCTTAACAGCTAAGCTATCTCTGCACTCCCCTGTACTTACTGTCTCATGAACTAAATTGTTATCACATGTCATATGCTAGATCTGTGATACAAACTTAGGACCAAAATGGTGTAGGTTTTGTCTTTAAGAAGTTTATAGATTTGAAGAGCTGCTAAGTCAAGCATACATAAAACTGTAGAAGTCAGTGAGAGAATGATGTGTGTGAAGTTTAAGAACAGTACAGTTAGCTTGATAACATTTGAGTTGCCTGGAGAAGTTTAAACAAAATAAACATAACTTAATCCTCTCTTCAAATTTAAGATGACCATGTAAACAAACCACAGCTGTGTCTTCCTATAGATCAATTAAGTTAGAAGCTCTGAATCCAGGCATCGGTGATTTACAAACTCCTACCCAGTCCAGGTGTAGTGTCTCACCACTATAAAGATCCACTGTCCTAGGAATATAAATGCTAGCCTTGCTGATAAAACACACAACTGATTGGCAATTCCAGGTGGAAAGAGTAGTACATATAAAACCAAGACCTACAATGTCAAGAACACAAGACTAGAGCACACCTGCACAGATACTGACTCTGCTTACCACTATGTCTGAAACTACACCTAGTCCTGTCTTCTTCTTGTTCTTTTTTTTTTTTTTTAAATATAATTATATCTTAGTCTTATAATCTCAGACTAATATTTTTGGGGATTATGACTCCTCTGCTTTTGTCTTCCTTGGATAAGACATTAAGTAATATATATATATATATATATATATATATATATATATATATATTGAATGTATATGGAATTTTACAATCAAAAACTTACCCCATTACATACAAGTAAAGACCTTATTATCCGTGTGAAACAGCTAACATAACATGGATTCAACAGAAACAAAAATAAAAAATAACAAAGAAGAAAACAGGATAAAAGAATTTATAACCCAATTGGTTAATGCTTCATTCTTCTTCTAGGACAAAGTGTATCACCCATAATGCCACTTTTTAGGTTCTTGTGCCAATGGAAGAACTGTTATGAAAAGTAGAGCGCAAAGTTTGAAGGTATCTGAGTTCTTGTTTGTGACACAGACCCAGTGCTTAGATTCTCCTCTGCATTCTTTTGCTCCATTGCTTCTGAACAGCAGTTAGATAAGCATTTCTTGGCTAATAGTCAATTTGGGACAATTTCTCTTCCTAATAATCATAATCATTTTCACTGAGACAAACTCAGAGCAGAAAGATAATAATAATAATAATAGCCTAAGTTTAAAATTGACTATTAGAATGACCATTTCATTAAGAATCATAGAAATGCTGTGAAGATGAACAAAATTAATTCCAGTCATGCATTTGATAGATCCCAGAGCAGTAGGCATAAATGCATAGTAGGCCTTTTACCATGATGTTTTGAATGAAATTAAAGGCATAGCCTGCTAAGTCTTCACCATGAACATATTGCCTTGGTTTCAAATGTAAACAGGAATCTCAAGGCAGATATTAGGATTCGGAAATAGACACTGGCATCCTGATCTCACTTACCCACATCTTCAAAATTGATTTACCTTTGCACTAATGTTTTTGTTCCAGTGACCAATCCTCCTTCTGCTTAGGTGGCAGCATCATTGGGAATGACTGGAGTGGGATTGCTTAGTCCCCAAAGGAAAAATCATGAGTGCTGAGAGTTTGAAAGCACTGGGATTGCAGCTTGTCCTGATGTCACATACAGGACTGAGGCTTTTGTGCAACCCTTGTACACTTTGACTTTTGTGCTGCTTTTCAAAGATGTTAGGAGTTCTTTAGCTTGCAGCTCTCACATTTATGCAAGATTCAACAAAAAGTTTTTCTTAAAAATGTACCTTTTTTGTTGTTGTTTAGCATGTGCCCATTCACACTAGAGCTATACAGTCAATCTAGTCATCTAGATCAGAGAGGTCAAACCATTTCTCTAAGTTATTCTACTCCCCCTTTGGCTACTGCTCCTTCAAAATATATTACTTTCTGTAACACAAATAACGTCTATTGAGTTTATACACACGGAATGAGGTATATGGAAGTCGGGTTTCTGTTGCGGTAGGTTCCTCCCCGCCAGCCTCCCGGTCCTGCTGCCATTGTCCCAAGGCCCACAGCTGCGCCCGAGCGTGTTGTTTTCCGACCAGCCTGCCCGCCGCTGGTCTGGTGTGCTGGCCCCCAATAACATGCAGGAGACTCTATATTTTATATAATCCTGTTGGCCAGTTACCATTATTGTTTAAGGGCTAGCTCTGTCTTAATTATTAACCCATTTCTACTATTCTAAGTATTTCCACGTGGTCGTCTTATTGGGGAGCCGCGCGGCAGGCTTCTTCCTTCCTCCCTGGGCTACATCTCGACCCCTACCTACTACTTCCTCTTCCTCCTCCTAGTCTCCTAGTCCCGCCTATCTAGTTTTCTATTGGCCACAGGGCTTTATTAACCAGTATGAGAAACATATATACAGAATCACATCTCCCATCATCTCCTCTTTTCTGTCTAAAGTAAAAGAAGGGGTTTAACCTTAACATAGCAAAATATACCATACAACAGTTATCAAATAAGAATCACAGTTAACAATATTTAGTCCATTAACATTTTGTAAGACTTAAAGAAAATATCATCTATCCTATCTTTGTCAGTCTAAAGTCCTATATGTAACTTATCTTTAATCCTAACTAAGGAAAACTATAATCATAACTACCTGTCTTCAACTCCATCAAAGACCACAGAAGGATAATATATAAACTCTAGAAATGACAGAGACAACTCATTGCCTGGTCAGTCACCCGAAGTTCTTCTGTAATGTTCCATCTTCAGCCCATAGGCCATAGTGTGTGTCCAGACTCCTCAACAAGGCAGGAAACTTTTGTCTGTGTCCTGTAGACTGTCTGGCTGTCTGGCAGCCTCTTCCATGAAGCAGGAATCCTGTAGCAATGTCCATCTTGTTTCAGCAGTCACCTTTTTGTGGGTCCTGCATGTCCAGTTTCTACAACATAAAGTCAAACCGTCTAGACAAGAGAAGTACCTTGCTCAAATGGCTAGTCTTGCCATATTAGAAGCAAACTCCATAATGTGTTTCTTCGATGTCCATCTTCCTTTCTTCTGTAGGCGGTGTTACCAGGAGCAGTTGTGTCTCACTGTCAAGAAAAACCCTAAACCATTTTAAATGCCATATTCCGTAGGTCTTTGAAAGGTTTGAAGAATGCCTAGTCATCTCAAATACATCTCTGCATATCTAGAAATCCTAACTAACTTAACTCCAAGTTTGACTATCATAGGTAACTCTCTAATCTGTACTAAATTATACATTACATTTTCCAATGAGCTATATAAACATAATGCCTAAACAAGAGGAGAAATATACATATCACAAAATTGACCTTAAATTGTATCAATAAAAGAAAATACATTTCAAAGCAAAGTATTCATATCTATACCATAATTCCCTTTTTACCTTTAAAAAGATTGCTTGTGGTTATAGCCATTTATAACCAAGCCCATTTAAATGAAAACAAACATTTATAAACAATATTTGGGAATTTGGGCGTCGTTCTTTCCAAACTACTTCCTGCTGGTAGAGGGCGCTGTCATGGGGGTCCAAAGAAGACGCAGAAATCTTGGCTGTAGTCTGCAAGGCTTTGTCTCAACTGCTTTGAATGTTGGATCACCTGGGGAGTTGTTTCAGGGGGTCTGGCTTGATCAAACCACATAAGTCTGCAAAGAATCCATAGCTTTTCATTTTCTGTGGAAACAAAAATAGAAATCCTTTTTCCCAGTAACTTGTCCTTATGCTTAAATTTTGGAGTCAAAGCATTTTTAAAATATATAAATTGAGTTAATCCAGCAGCATTTCTTTTATCAGTAATTTTCTCAGCAATCAAACAATTTAAAGACAACAGAAGCGCATATAGTATCCAAAATTTCTCTGTGTTTTCCATCTTTACGTGGCTTTTTTATTATTCTATTTCTTCTATTTCTATTTTTACATATTTTGAGACAGGGTTTCTCTGTGTAACTTTTATCTGCCCTGGAATTCATCGCATACCAGGTTTGCCCTGAAATCACAGAGATCTGCTTGCATCTGTCTCCCTAGTGCTGGGATAATGGCTTGCGCCACCATAGCCATCCATTTAATTCCTTTTTTCTTTTTTAAACCATTGTATCCTGTTTCTTTTTCTCTCCCAAGCCAGCGTATTTTTTAAAACACAGTGTAAACCTTCATTGCAGCTCTAGTACACAGCAACGAATTGTTAGCAGAGTTTTTTAAAAGCTAGGCGGTTTTTTTGCCGCTTATGCTAATTTTGGAAACCTCCCTTAAAGGAGCCGCGCAAATCTCTGTCTACAGCAAAACAAATCCAACCAAGAAAATGCTGCTACTAAGAAGTCTTGCTAGTCACTGTTCCTTTGTTTCTAAAACATTTCTTAAGCTCTTATTAATTTTAAGTGAAAGTTCTTATAGCCACGTTGGGCGCCATTTGTAGCATGTAAGTTTCCGCCAGCCCGCCAGTCTGGGCCCACAGCCGCGCCAGCCCCAAATAACACTCAGAGACTCTGTATTTGATACAATCCTGTTGGCCAGTTACCATTATTGTTTATGGGCTAGCTCTGTCTTAATTATTAACCCATTTTTACTTATCTAAGTATTTCCACGTGGTCGTCTTATGGGGAGCCGCGCGGCAGGCTTCCTGCTTCTTCCCGGGCTACATCTCGACTTCACCTACTACTTCCTCTTCCTCCTCCTAGTCAACTAGCCCCACCTATCTAGTTTTCTATTGGCCACAGGGCTTTATTAACAGTATGAGAAACATATATACAGAATCACATCTCCCATCAGGGTTTCTATGAAACCAGCTGACCATTCCAGAACAGCCATTCTTTAAATCAGCTCCCAGACATTAGAGTCACTCTGTGTGTCTAATAGCAAATGGTAAAACTGTTGGGATGAAGCCAGGCATATGCTTCACACCTGTAATCCCAGCACCATGGAGGATGAGACTGGATGATTGCTACTAGTTTGGGTCAACTCTGTCTCAGAGAACAAAATGAAACAAACAGCAACTAGAAAAAGAAGTGACGAGGTGACACTTCTAACTTTAGAAGAGGAAACACCGTGGCCTCGGTTTTGAGTTCTAAAAGTTAATATATGTTTTGGGAACAAAGACATACAAATAAGATGCAGTTTGTCTGAATAGTTTGTCAGGCTTTGGAAGCGAAGTAAGGAGGAAGACACAGAATAGGGTAAAATAAAAGCATACAACTAATAGTGCTTTTATTTTAAATACATATTATTTCCGATGGTTGGACTGAACTACATGTGATACTTTATTTTGGTTCTAATTCCCTATGGCGATTTCAGTGAGCTTTTTACTGTATGTCGGAGGCTTAGGAGTTGACCATTGCGGGAGAGAACATGTTCCTGGGAGCGTAGTTTACCCTTTCAAAGCCTTCTGCCTTTTTTTCTTTCTCTCTTTCTTTCTTTCTTTCTTTCTTTCTTTCTTTCTTTCTTTCTTTCTTTCTTTCTTTCTTCCTTCCTTCCTTCCTTCCTTCCTTCCTTTCTTTCTTTTTTTTAAAATGTATTTTTCTCTCATATATTACATTCTGACCAAAGTTTCCCACCCTCTCCTTTCCTCCCAATCCCTCACCCCACCCCTCTTCCCCAGATCCACTCTTCCTCTATTTCCTTCAGAAAAGGGCAGGCCTTCCAGGGATATTAACAAAACATGGCATACCAAGTTGCTATAAGACTAGATACCTCCCTTCATATTAAGGCTGGACAAGGGAACCCAGAAGGCGGTAAACAGTCCCCAAAGCAAAAGCAGGCAAAAGAGTTAGAAGATAGCCCCTGCTCCCACTGTTAGGAGCCCCATATGAAAACCAAGCTACACAACCATAACATTTGCAAAGGGTCTTATGTCAGACCCAACAGGCTCTCTGATTATCAGTTTAGTCTCTGTGAGCCCCTATGAACCCAGTTAGTATATTCTGTGGGTTTTCTTGTGGTGTCCTTGACCTTCTAGCTCCTACAACCCTTCCTCCTCTTCTGCAGGATTTTCTTAGCTCTGTCTGATGTTTGGCTGTGGGTCTCTACATTTGTTTCCATTACTTGATGGATGAAGCATCTCTAATGATGATCATTCTAGGCTTTTGTCTAAGAATATACAGAGTATTATTAGAAATTATTACTATTATTATTATTATTATTATTATTATTTATTGCTGGTTGTGTTTGGTTCTATTCTAGGTCTCTGAGCTACCCACCCTCTGGTTCCTGGCCCTCCAGGCAGTGTCAGGGATGGGTTCCCTCTCTCGTTTCTCAAGCTGGACCAACCATTGGTTAGCCACTGCCACATGTTCTATGCCACCTTTACCACCGCACATCTTGCAGGCAGGGCAAATTGTAGGTTGAAGGTTCTGGGTATGGGTGCTTCTTGTCTGTGCTTTGGAATGTTATTTCTCTGACCTGGCTATGCGGTTCCACATGCCAAGAATGAGGCTCGCAGTTGGATAGCAGACTTTCTGGGCACGGTGGAGTGATAGGACTGGAGCTCACTTGGCTTCTGACCCTGGTAGCACGGCCCAGATTCAGAATCACCCTAGCTCTGGGCAACAACAGGATATCTGAGATGAGACTCAGTGATGGTCCAGTATTTTTACCTTGAACCAGGACAAGGATTCATTGCAATAACAAAGGAGTATGCCATTACTGACTAGGGCCAGCAGGGGGTGTGCAACAGCCTGGAGCTCGTGCAGGCTTTGCCCCTGAACATGCGGCCCTGCACAAGATCATCCTGGCTCTTGGCAACAAGAAAATATATGAGATGAAGAGTGATTCATTTTCTGGATTAAGCCTCCTCAAAACACTTCCATGGTTCATGCTGCCATGGCAGGCCACATTGATGCTCGCGGTCTGTGTTGTTACTGGAGGCCATGTGGATGTCTGTGATCCATGCTACACTGGAAACCTTGTGAAAGCCCATGATCCAAGCTGCAGCTGGCTGTTTTGGGCAATGATGCTTCTTTTCAGTGGTACCTATGAATGCAGACTCATAACTGAGCATGAGAACCATTGAAGCTTCTGTGACAACCTTCCCTCCCTCCCAAAAGAAAGATTTTAGACAGGAAGCTATTGAAAAGAGTTCTTAAAATTGTGGCAGAGACATTGAAGTGTTTCTTGTTGGGTGTGTGGTAGGGAGGATTCCTTCTTTGAGGGGCTAGTCACTGGGAGTTTAACAATGATGCAATATATATGGGTAACACAAATAGGACTTATTTTCTTCCTTCTTTCCTTCTTTCCTTCTTTCCTTCTTTCCTTCTTTCCTTCTTTCCTTCTTTCCTTCCTTCCTTCCTTCCTTCCTTCCTTCTTTCCTTCCTTCCTTTCTTTTCTGTTTTGGGGTGAGAGCATAAGGGTGAGAATGTGGACATGGGAGGAATGGGAGATGAGTGTGATCAGGGTCCATTGTATAAAATTTCCAAATAATCAATAAGGGTACTATGTTGGGGAGGAAAGTAAAACAAAGCAGAAAAACAGGATGCGCACTCTCAGCTTGATGGTTTAGTCAACATGATCACTTGCTGCCATTCTTCTTGCCATGATGGTAGCAGACTCTTATCTCCCTGGAACAATAAAAAAGTAACCAATATATAGCCCAGCACACACACACACACACACACACACACACACACTGTTATGTGTAGTAAGAGTTGAGGATAACTTATGCATTTATGAAGTCTTGGTAAATGACTTTAAAGTATTAACTGTAGCATACCTACACTTGTCTTCAGTGTTCATTATAACCTGATATTTATAAGTTAGTCCAATTATTTTAATGGACAATATAGTTATTATTTCAAACTAGCTGGTGGAGATACTTTGATTTTCTTAGAAGTACAGCTTAGCTATTTTGTAGAATATCTATCACTTAGAATTGATGTGCTATTTAGCACAAATTGAAAATTCAGGTGAAGAACTTCATGAGAGCAAAGTGCACTTTGATCATACTATATCATGAGAAGACACGGTTAACACACTATAGCTAATGATGGTATCTATAGACATTCATATTTAAGATTTCTGATGGTTTGAACTTCAGAGCCATTTACTTACTTTGCCAGTATGGAATTTAGGGCAATTTAGAAGGCTGTACTCATTGATGAGGACTGTGTGCACCATGCTGAATTATGCAGGAAGGAAAATGCCTCTAACAATGCTAATGAAATTCAGGTGTGTGGTGGGACAGATCCCATAACTAAGACAAGGTCATGGAGCAAGGGGAACCCTATCCTGCCCTTCCTCCTACTCTCTAGCCAATCACAAGTGTCTCTCACTAATTAAGCCTATTTTAAGGACAGATTACAAGACAATATAAGAGATACAGTGACCTGCCAGACAGGAAAGTAGAGGCTAGAAAGGCTAAAAGTCTGCTATTCACACAGGCCAGCGATGGTACTACTGCTCACAAAGGAATATTGCATATGAATACAAAAGTGGCTGGAATAGGTCAGAAGTCATTGTGTTGCTGGTCATAACTAATATAATTCTCTGCTTCCTGTGCCTGTCACATCATTCTACATTCATGATTTCTTAGTCATTTTGGAATTAATCAAAATTAAAAATTATATTTTATTATATGAAGATGGCTCTTCATTTAAAAACCATTTCACATGATACAGTGAGCTTGAAGCATCACAGAAATCCAATATTATTGTCATTTGCAAATGAGGTAAATTCCAAAGAGGCCAACTAATCACTCTTAATAACACAGTTTAGCAAAGGTTGAAGTTGGTTTGTTTTAAGCAGCCTTACAGATTGACTGACATGCAGTGAACTGTAGATATTAATAGCATGTGCTTTGATAACATTTGACATGTGTGTAGACTTAATGGAACATTAACCTTAATAAAGATAGAAACATACCTTCATCTCCTTAATATCCCTTTGTTCTTCATTTTCTCTTTTACTTGAGCCCAAGCCTGGCCCCTGACATCTTACCATGCTGTTGTAAAGAAATTTTTATATATTCTTACAAATGGATTCTTTGTACAAATATTCTCTCCAGTCTTTAGCCTCCACATTCATTTCCTTAATAGCAATATTTAAGACACAAATTTTGCTGTTAAGGCCAATTTACCAATATATTTCTTTATGGCTCATGCTTTTCATATTGTCCTTAGGAAAGAATAACCCATACCAACTTCCTTTATAGGAAGTCATTTCATATAATTATATTTTAATTTGTTTATTTTTATTGTTTATTTACCAGCTGTGCATACAGGCTTGGAGTGGAGAATGTAAATGCCACAATATGCACCTGGGTGTCAGAGAATGACTTGTAAGAATTGGTTTTGCCCATGACAAGTGGTTTCTGAAGTGTGAACTTTAGTTGTCAGGCCCATTGGAGGCAGGAGCCTTTGTCTGCTTAGCCATCTCACTAGCCCAACTACTTATTTTTTAGTTATTTTTTGATGATTTGAGGTATAAAGTGATTTATTATCTTTTTTTCTTTCTTCCTTTTTTTTGCTTATGGATTGCCAGTAGTATTTATCACATCTTGAAAAACTATTATTTTTCTGCTAAACGGACTTTACTGTTCCATGATAGTTTAATAGCTCTCAAGCTCAGGGTGGGAAATAGAGGCTTCAAAATATGATTTATGATGTTTTGATTGAAGGACATGTGACTTTTAAATACTTTACCCCTTTCAAATAAGAGCTGAGGCAGCCCAAAGAGTCTTTTTAGACAAAGACCAGGAATCTCTTGTCAACATTTGATGTAGTCATCAATTCCAGGTCATAGTGTCTAAGACACTCATAAGTAACTGTGTTAATTAAAGTGTCATTTTCCTCTTAAGCACATGGTAGACTTTCATCTGTCAGCCAGAGAGATGCAGAAAGTACTGTTCCCTTAGTTGAAGAGGCCCTGTTATTACATATGGGGAGGAGGAACTGAGCTCATCATTGTCAAAGAAGTCAAAGGAGTAAATATAAATGTGAGCATGATGCTTGATCTGATCCAAAGGAATTAATATAATTTTCTGTTTAAGTTAAATTTGCTGCTATGACAGCAGGCAACAGTTGGTGCATAGGGAGCTAGTCTAAACTTTAGAGAAAAAGAAAATTAATCCAATGAAGAATAATATTAGAAAATTCTAGCAATGGGCCATAATCATTATTACTTTGGAGTTAGATTATATTATACAGTGATTATTAATATGTCAAGGATCTTTGGCTCTACCATATAAACATTTTTTATTAGAATTGAGTCATTACCTGAGTCCTTAGTTATTGGTCATTTATTATCTTGTTCTCTCCTACCCCATCTACTTTGTTTATTTGTCTGTTTGCTTGGTCAGATTTCTGTGACAGGGTCCAGGATAGCTGCGAACTCAAAATGTAGTGAGATGAACTTAAAGTCCCATTTCTACTCCCTTTATCTCTCAAGAGCTGGGTGTGATTACAGACTTGCACAGCCATTTGAAATCAAGGAAAAGGTCATTTTAATTTAACCCATAAAACCAGAAAATCTTGTTTTAGAGCTTTCAATATGAACAAGGAGAGATGTGTTTTCCATGTCTATCCCTCGGCTGTTTCTGTTTCTATGACCGTTCTCTCTCTCTCTCTCTCTCTCTCTCTCTCTCTCTCTCTCTCTCTCTCTCTCTCTCTCTCCATATATATATATATGTATATATATATATATATATATATTCTTATTTTTTTATTCTACATCTCTATCCCAGTTTTCTCTCCCTCCCTTCCATGCCCCCTTCCCCTCCCATTCCCTCTCCCACTCCATAGGGAGGGTAATGCCAAACAACAAATAACCCTATTTAAAAAGTGGGGTACAGAACTGAATAGAGAATTCTCAACAGAGGAATACAAAATGGCTGAAAGATACTTAAGAAAGTACTCAACATCCTTAGCCATCAGGAAAATGCAAATGAAAACAACTTTGAGATACCATCTTACTCCTGCCAGAATGGCTAAAATTAGAAACACCAATGACAACTTATGCTGGAGAGGAGGTGGAGAAAGGGGAACACTCCTCCACTGCTGGTGGGAGTGCAAACTTGTACAGCCATTTTGGAGATCAGAATGGTGGTTCCGGAGGAAAATGGGAATCAGTCTACCGCAGGAAGGAATTCCACTCTTAGGCATATACCCAAATGATCCACATCCATGCAACAAAGACATCTGTTCACCTATGTTCATAGCAGCATTATTTGTAATAGCAAGAACCTGGAAGCAACCTAGATGCCCCTTATTTGAAGAATGGATAAAGAAGATGTAGTACATTTACTCAGTGTGTGTGTGTGTGTGGGGGGACAAAAAAGGAATCTTGAAATTTGCAGGCAAATGGATGGAACATGCAAAAACCATCCTGAGTGAGGTAACCCAAAGAGAAACATGGTATGTACTTACTCATACATGGGTTTTAGACATAGAGCAAAGGATCACCAGCCTATAATTCATACCACCAGAGAAACTAGGATACAAGGAGGAACCTAAGAGATTCATATAAGGTTCCTCACAGAATGGAAAAGAAACAAGATCTCCTGAGCATATTGGGAGTAGAGGGGCAGTTATTGGAAAGGGAGTTAGGATAAAGAGAATAAAGAGAAGGGGAGGAGAGGAGAACATGTGGGACCAGGAAGATTGAGTTAGGGATGAATAGACAAGAAAAAAGGAAAAGGAAAAAAAAAAACCCAAAAAACAAAACAAAAAAAATAAACAAACAAAAACCCCAAAACAAACAAACAAACAAAAAAGAGATACCATATAGAGGGAGCCATTATAGGTTTGAAGAGAAAAGTGACTCTAGAGAAATTTCGAGAGACCTACAAGGATGACCCCAACTAACAATCTGAGCAACAGTGGAAAGGCTACCTTAAATGCCCTTCCCTGATAATGAAATTGTTAACTAGCTTATGTGCCATCATAGAGCCCTTATCTAATAGCTGATGGAAACAGAAGCAGACATCCACAGTTAAATACTGAGCCAAACTCCTGGAAACCAGTTGCAGAGAGGGAGGAGTGATAAGAAAAGGGGTAAAGACCAGGCTACAGAAACCCACACAGACAGCTGACCTGAACAAGGGGGAGCTCATGGACCCCTAGACTGATAGTTGGGAAACCAGCATTGTACTGACTCAGACCTCCTGAGTGTGGGTCTCAGTTAGAAGGCCTGGGCAGTCTAAGGGACCTCTGACAGTAGAACTAGGATGTATCCCTGGTGCATGAAATGAGCCCATTCCCCATGGAGGGATAATCTCTTAGCCTAGCAACCATTCTCTTTTTAAAACCAGAGATATATTCTGTCTGGTTTGCCTAGGCAACTTCTTCATTGTGAAATCTACAGGGACTGTGAAGAGGCAAAGCTATCAATTACGATGATATGTCTTCTCCTTTATTTCTCGAAGCATCTGTAGCTGCATTTTCTACAGGGAATAACAATTTTATAATCACAGACAAGGGATTATTAAAATTTGTATTGAAAAATACCTAGCTATTCTTTATTTGGGGAGTGTTATACCTCCCTTATGGTCAGAAGCCAAGTCTAATTTATCTTTATGTCTCCAGTGCTAAGTATTGTGCCTGGCAGACGAGATTCTCACTCAAGATTTATTGGAAAAACAGTACAGGAGTGTTTATATAGCAGCAGATCTGTGAGTTTGGTTCTGTTTATATCTAGGCCTCCATCTCCTTCTCTCTTTCCCTCAGAATCTCAGGTCAGGTTTTTTTGTGGTGCTGTCAGTTTAGTATCTAAAATTGAGACAATATAAAGCCTTTTACAAAATATCCTCTTCCTCTTATCATACATGCTTCACCAAACTTTGGAATTATTAGTATGCATTCTCTAAAATTTTATCACCAAAAAATTATTTCTTAAGTATGGTCACAGAGAATATAGCTTTCTGGCTTTTAGTCTTTCTTCAATGAATATAATTATGTGGTGTACCTCCCAGGTTGTTGCAGATATTTCTGCTCCATTTACTTTAATTGATTAGTAATATGCCATAATCCACAGAATGGAACTTAAGTCACTCATTGATTTTTAATTTTGTTGGGTTTGTACATCACTGATTCTCTGTCTATATGCTTCCCAGTAGGCACAATGCTGTTCTTCATGTTTCTACTCTTCTATTTTATGTCTGCAAGATAATTTATTTAAAAAGCCTTTTTATTATAATTTTAGCACTTTAAGAAAATAGTGCAATGAACATGTGTTTCCAATCTCTCATGGCCACTTTTTATTACTGGAAATGCTTGTAGATTCAGTATCTTCATGCAATGCATTCAGAACTTTGTTCAATCCGATTAAATTATTATATATAATTTTTACATCTGTGTTATCTTTTATAGTAGAACTCTATGATCATTTAATAATTTACAGTAGTTTTAGGTTTTTTAGACTTGAAACAATTCTGTAATGAATATTCCTGTAGGAAATTGTATGTATTTCTATAAATATTTCCTCAGAACAAATTCCCAGAACTGGTACTTGTTGTGAATGGATCTTCCTGCCAGCCTGAGCCCACTGCCGCATCAGCCCCAAATGAATACACAAGACTTATATCAGTTATAATACTGATGGCCACTGCCTTGACCTTCTTATTGGCTAGCTCTGACTTAATTACTAACCCATAACTATTAATTTATGTATTTGTACATGGTCTTACCTTACTGGATCACATGACAACTCCCCTCTGCCTACATTTCCCAGAGTCCTTCACATCTCCTGTCTTGCTTCCCAATTGGCCACAGTGTTTTATGCATCAACCAACAAGAGAAACATATTTATAGAATGGCATCTTCCATCAGGTCCTATTTAATCAAATTGTTCATACAGACACACTATTGAAGTTCCTGAAGTATAGCCTACTGATAGCATATATGGCTGCTTGAGAAAGTGTTATTTACTTCATATACTCATCGATATTGGTATTATGGATTTTAAAAGGTAAATTAGGAACTGGAGCTGTGGCTTAGTGTTAAGAGCACTAGCTTCTCTCCCAGAAGACCTGGCATCTATATGGCAGCTCTCAACTGTCTATAACATCAGTCCCAGGATATCTGATACCCTATTCTGATCCCTATTGGCATCAGGTAGACAGACATACATTCAGGCAAAACACCTATACATATTAAACATTAAATAAATAAATGGTAAATAAATAAATAGAATAAACATGCACTTTTATTTACATTTTAAAGCCAAAATTAGTTCAACACAATTTGTTTCACTGTAGTATAATTTTAAGGAAGAATTACCAAAATACATTACTTTAAACTATATATATTATATTTGAGAAAAGTCTCTACATTTAATTATATTTATGATAGATTATTAATTCTTTCTAGAATTTCAATGCAGAAATTGTCAAGTAGATATTTATTGTTTTCCAGGGTCAGTCAACAATTCACAAATCTGATGGGATTCTCTTCTTACTGTGGGGCAGAATAGTGAAGGGTTTACACAGTTGTTTTATTGTCCTTGGTGGGCTAGAAATGGTCTGAACATTGGTCAGTGAAGCAATCAAAAGACTGCATTCAAAGGGAGGCTGTCAGTTGTCCCTATTTCATCTAGCAATATCGTTCAGTTAGTTACTATTTATTTGGTGTTTAAAAGTATGGCACTATTCTTCTTAGAGTCCGAAAAATGCTTATCTGTAGAGTCAGCTTTTTCTTCTTTCTCATATATTAGAATCCTAAAGACAACTAGTAATTGTGAAGGATTATTAACTAACAGACAATGTGTCCATCATAAGTTAATCAACTTTGAGACTTTTATCTCCCTGAAATCTTAAATATTCTTTGCTTGACTCCCTCTTTACCCTGATAGGATAAGCAAGTTCCATCATATAAGGACAGCAAGAGCTGCTGGCTGGGGGAGAGTCTGTCATGTAGTTGACTGTTTCCTATTTAAGACTTCTGAAGTACTTGGAGTCAAACACCCTAATTGTGTGTCCTGTTCCTAAGTTTTCTTCTGGATTAATTAATTTATTGTATTTTTTATGTAGTGATGATTAATTTGTATTCTTATTTTCTCTTTACATACATACACACACACACACATATATATATACATATATACATATATATATATATACACATATATATATTCCAATTTATTATAACAAGGTAAAGGAGCAAACTTTAAAAGGCCAGGGCAATAGAGATTCATTTGAAGATTACCAAGAAGAATGCTAAATTGTATTAAAAAAATACAGGTAGTTTTGTGAGAATGATGACAAGAGGGTCAGATCAAGTGAAAACAGCAGACCAAAGACAAAGCCCTTACCTGTCTGAGTTCACAGTCATGAAGTTAAAATAACTCAGCATCTAAATAGAAGGTAGGGAAACAGAAGCTATTCTAGGTTCCTTGAACAAGGAATTTAATGAAGAATATTGTTTATTTGCCTGTTAGAACAACACCCAAGGTTGCCCTAAGGCCTGTACATGCATGCACATAATCACATGTTTACCACCCTCCCGCCATATAAACACAACACAAAAGAGATTTAATGCTCACTAGAAAGTCCCATATCTGTAGTTGAAGGGCAAGAGGGAGAGTAGAAATGGGGTAGTTGGTGTGGGGCAATACAATATCTTTCATGTAACCATCTTCATCTATCCTGTCTACCCTATTCCATCTATTGCTATGCTTGCCATTATCTCTCTCATTAAAGAGTACTCTGCTCAGGAGATGGTCTTCAAGAGGTTCACGTTTCTTCATCACTAGAAGTTCAATGTGCTATCCATTGTGCCACAGAGCCACATGACGTTCACATTTCTTAACATTTACATGTTTTTACTGTCTTCTAACACAGTTGTGTTGGCAGGTGTTCCTTCATACTAAGTTTATTTTGATTTTCCACCTTTCTTTGCCTCATCTTTTGTGGTTTAAACATTTTCCATGGTTATCTTCTTGGGATTTTTACATCTCACTAGAAAGAAGAATGTATGTGATTCTTGGATGAAGATGAGTGCTCATTCATTCATAAATGTCTTTGTTTAGTGGAGGAAAGCTGTGGTGGTATCTCCTCAAATTTTATCACATTTACAAGATGAAGAAAACAGAGTCATAGCAGTAGGCATGCTGGATTTAAGACAAACAGTATTCTGTTTCTGACATTGCTGAACTGAGGAAGAGTGTGGGAGTAAGAAACCCAGACAGACATTGTTTATGCATGGTCTGCCTTTCTCTCAGGTCTCCAGCTGTCTTAAACACATCAGCATAGTTTTGTTCAAGCCTTTTGATTTTTTCTTAAGAGTAACATTGTCTTGGTTTTAAAATCCAGAATACTAAAGGGATATGGTAAAAGTGAAAAGTCCCTCACCCCATTTAAGTCCTACTCTTAACCTTTTCTTTGTGGTTAACGCCATGTCTCCACATACTGCCATTTCTTGATTGCTAAGTTCGAAATCTGTTGACATCCTGCTGCAATAATAGTGCCCACAAAAAAATTAGAGGAAGTTGGAATGTTTTGAAAAGATATTTGTTATGTCGAAAGAGAAAGTATTGGTCACAAAACAGAGTATTTCAGGTCGGTCCTGAAGTAAGAGGGTCACCTTATAGAAGTTACAGTGCACAGATTACAAAGCAAAAGGAAACATTTGGAGTTATCTGGTGATTGGCTACTATTCACCACTTCTTTTTAAAGTAAGCAGAGCTGCTAGTGCTGACTTTTCTATAACTGATTGGCTTCATTTCACTAAATCACGCTGACAAGGAATAAAGCTCAAGTTTTGTTTTTCATTCATGATTAGAGCTAGAGTTTTAGAGGAAATCAGGGAACAAGTCTTGGTTTAATGACTGTGGGCGGTTACTCTTGGGGATATGTCTAAACTGTGGCTTCCATTTTTATTTCCCATTGACAATAGAGAAAATGCAGATTTCTTACATCATGTTCTATCTTTGCAATAATAAAGTCATCTGTAGTTATGTCAGCTATATTTACAATAGCAGAAAGATGCATATTCATTAAATGGCCCAATCATAGACAAGAGAACATTTCCCTGCTCAAAGAAACCTACTCTTTTAGGGGTTTGCTCTGATTTGCATTCTGTCATCTTTAGAATGTTTCAGTCATGTCATTCAGTCATTCAGTCATTCAGTCATTCAGACCATACTTCTGGTCATTAGCCTTTACACCTCTGTGCCCTGTTTTTATCTCACACATTCCTCATCTACTTCTCTTATTGATTTTATTGGTTTATAATGTTTTATTGATTGACCTACAAAATAAACATAAGCTCTAATTTCATGTTAGAATGAGAGAAATAATGTTTTCAGAGTTGGCCATAAGTCAGAACTCTGTAGCAACTATTTTGAAGAGATGAACCTAAAGGCAGGGAGGAGAAAAAGTCTGAGTTTGGTGACAGGCTGTCATGGCATGATAGCTTGGACTAGTTGTCAGTAAGCTGTTTTTTCTAAGGTCTAGTTTCTCCATCTATAAATATATAGTTCCATAAGCCATTTTATAATTATATAAAATCAGAGGGTTCATGCTTAAAACATGAACCTAAGATGAACCTAAGGGAGGGAAAGAGTCTAGTTTATTTTTTCCATATTTTATTCTTTGACAGTTTCATATTTGTGTGTGATGAATTTCAATTGTTTAAACTTCTTTCTCTCCTACTATTCTCTTCCTCTCCTATTGAAACATTTCTTATTTTCAGCAAGTTTTTCCCATTGTGTGTGTGTGTGTGTGTGTGTGTGTGTGTGTGTGTGAGAGAGAGAGAGAGAGAGAGAGAGAGAGAGAGGCAGACAGAGAGACAGACAGACAGAGAGAGAGAGATAGAGAGAGAGAGAGAGACTTACTTAGCTTAATTACAGTTGCTTACATGATTGTGAGCAGAAGACTATTTACTGAAACTTTGTCAGATTATTGTTGGCTACACCACTGGAGAAAATGATACCCTTCCTCTAGCAACCACTATTTTCCATATGTGATGAATTGTTGGCAGGACCAATCTTGTGCAGATAACCAAAGTTGCAATGCATGCTTGAATGCAAAATCTATGTCATTTCTAGATGATGTTTCTTTTCTACTTATTTCCCAATCCTCTGAGTCTTACCCATCTACCATGGTGTTCCCTGAGCCCTGGGAGGGTGACAGAGACATCCATTCAAGGCAGATCACCATCACTTAGTCTTGTCAGATTTGGATTTCTGCATTAAACACCACCTTCCCTGATAAAATCCAAGGACAGCACTAATCTGTGAGTATAATCATGAATTTTTGGAAGACAATTTGATAACATAACTTTTCAATGAAATTGATAGGTTCTCCTGTTCCTCTAGGGCTGTGTCCTCTTCACCCAAGGTCTCTTGGCAAGGTTTATAGAAACAGGCATGGCTTCTTTCTCATGTAACTGTTAATGGGGAAACCAAGGTGAAAAACTGCAGCAGGGATACATGGTTAGTGACAGAAACAGGGATGGCTTATAAAGTAAATGTATTCCCTAGAATGGGAGCAAATAGAGAGCTGATAAAAGAACCCAGAAATCCCTAGGTCATGAGGACTATGAGCCTTTATAGAATACAGATATAATGCCCACTCCTCTCATTTGAATTTAAGAGTTTTCCTGGTAATACTGTCTTCTCCGGATGAAACCAATGAAAGGAAGAGCTTCCAGTCTTCCTGTGAACATGTCTTATTTCACATTTATTTTCTTTTTTGTTGCCATTTAAAAATTTTAATATATATATATAGATATAGATAATATTTTGCCTATGTGTATGTATATATGCCATGTGTATGTCTGTTGAGGCCAGAAGAGTTCATCAAATTCTTCTGGACCTGCAATTACAGATGGCTGTGAGCAACCACGTGAGTGCTAGGAACAAAATGTGGATCCTCTGCAAGAAAAACAAATCCTTATAATCATCGAACAATCTCTGAAGTCCCACACATGTTAATCAGATATTTTAGTCTCCAATCCTTTCTGAGTTAGGGTTTCTATTACTGTGAAGAGATACTACGACCAAGGCAACTCTTGTAAAGGAAAACATTTGACTGGGCTAGCTTGCAGTTCAGTAGTTTAGTCTCATATCTTCATGGTGAAAGATCTGAGAACTCTATGTCTTGATCCATTTGCAACAGGAAGTGAACTGGGTCTATACTGAGTGTATAGGAGATCTCAAAGCCCACCCTCAGAGTGACATACTTCTCCCAACAAGGCCATGATTACTACACCAACAAAGTCACTCCCTATGAGCTCATAGGAGTCAATTGCATTCAAACTACCACAAAACCCTATTATCCTGTCAAAGAATAGGCCTCAGGTCTAATTATAAATTGAGTGGTTACTCCTTTAATAGGCATACCACTGTTGTACCAGGGGCACATTATATCTGGCATGTTATTATTGTAGATAGCAGGATTCATAGCTGGTTAAGACTGCTGATACTTTTCTTACCTAGCAGCCTTAAGCCACCTCTGTCTCTGTTAAAGATAGCTTGTAGTGAGAAAGCTTATAGCTTAGTTCCAGCTTGATTTCTCCAGCAATAGAATCTTCAAGTTTTAGTGGGCAATAAGACTAGCTATTGCTTTTGTTTTTTATTTTATTTTAATATTTTTATCTTTCCCAGCCACAACAAAAATATTGCTTAGAGTAAGAGTACAACCTAGCTCAAGTACCTCTCCTTTACTCAGAATACTCATAGAATCTGTCTTCTAAAACTAGAGTTTTGGTATTGTTCTTTAAGTATGGTGATAGCTTTGCCAGTTAAGAACTATATTAGATAACTTTCTAAAAATTTTACTTTCCTGGCATTTGGGTTGTCCACAATAGAACATGGGATCTCCTACACTATTACTAATTTTGCCATGAAATGACATTGCTGTGTTACATCCAAAGGAGGGAAAAGCAAGACAGAAAACTCTGACAAAATATCCAAATTACACTTTAGAATGCATTTTATGACTAAGAAGCATTTTGATCTTGGACATAATACGAATTTTCAAAATTTAAGCTCAATGAGCCATAATAGGACGAATCTTAAAAGTCTTAACTGTAGCAGCATTTAATTATTACAAGCTGTGACAATACTTTGCAATGCTAACAGAGATATGATGTTACAACATATCTTTTCAAGTGCTAAAACCATTTAAACCACCTTACAAAATAATTACATTTAAGAGTGCTCCCTAGGCTGGGAACCAAAATTAGGATGGTGGAGGGGGAAAGAAAAATCACACCTCAGTAGACCTCTATCCCTATTTACTGACATGATATGACAATTGTAAATGAAATTGTAACTGAATTGCATTGCTTTGTAACTGAGGAACAGAAACTCACAGACTTATTCATGTTAAAACTGAGAGTAATTTGTTCAAAATATCTTGGTGAGAGGCAAATTGCCTTATGTCTTTGAGGGGTCATAATAGTTTTCAGAGGATCTACAACAAACCCATTTGCAGGACATAACAGATAATTGAAAACAAAAGCAGAATGTATTAAGTCTGCTGATATAGAAGTTAAAGTGGTGGTATAAAACTATTTGGAGAAGTGACACTATAAACATATTGTCATCATGTGGGGGTCCATCTATACATTAATACTTAACATGGCATTTACTTATGCATTTCATATACAGCTTCTGATCTCATTTGCAAATATGAATGTATGTTTAGAAAATAGATTTTTTTCTACAATAACCATTTTGCTGTTAAAGCCATTAACTGTTGGTTAAACAAGCAATTATATTATGAACAAAGAAAATCAAAACTAACTTGGGAAATAAATCATTATCATTGTATGACCTATGTATGTATGTCGTCTCCAACAAAATTAAAACAGCCGGTATTAATGGGAGCTATTACATAGGCTAATGAAACAACTATAAAATTCATGAATGGTATTAAGATGTTTTATTCATTCATTTTCTTATTTAATATATATTTTTATTTTACATATTGATCAAGTTCCCTCTCCCTCACATTCTTCCATGCCCCTCACGGATCCCCATCCCATCCCCCATCCACTCCCCAGGGAATGTGAGGCCTTCCATGAGGGATCATCAAAATCTGTTAAGTCATTTGGGGTAGGCCTTAGACCCTCCTCCATGTCTCTAGGCTAAGGGAGTAGCCCTCAATGTGGAATGGGCTCCCAAAGTCTGTTCCTGTACTAGGGATGCATCATGGTTCCACTGATAGAGGTCCCATAGACTTCCCAGGTCTCTTAACTGAGACCCATGTTCAGGGGGTCTGAATCAGTTCCCCAGCTATCAGTCTGGGGGCCATGAGCTCCCTCTTGTCTAGGTCAGCTGTTTCTGTGGGTTTCTCCAGCCTGTTCTTGACTCCTTTGCTCATCACTTCTCCATCTCTGCAGCTGAATAACAGGAGTTTGGCTCAGTGTTTAGCTGTGGATGTCTGCCTCTGCTTCCATCAGCTACTAGATGAGGGCTCTATGATGACATATAAAGTAGTCATCAATCTCATTATCAGGGAAGGGCATTTAAGTTAGCCTGTCCACTAATGCTTAGATCATTAGTTGGGTCATCCTTGTAGGTCTCTGGACATTTCCCTAGTGCCAGATTTCTCTTTAAACCTATGATGACTCCCTTTATTGTAGTATCTTTTTTCTTGCTCTCTATTCTTCCCTGACTCAATCTTCCTGCTCTCTCATGTTTTCCTCTCCCCTTCTCTTTTTCCTTACTTCCTCTCCCCCACCACATGCTCTCAATTTGCTTAGGAGATCTTGTTCATTTCCCCTTCATGTGGGGGACCATGTATGTCTCTCTTAGAGTCCTCCTTGTTTCCTAGCTTCTCTGGCAGTGTGGATTGTAGGCTGTTGATCCTTAGGTTTATGTCTAAAATCCACATATGAGTGAGTACATACCATGTTTGTCTTTTTATGCATGGATTACCTCACTCAGGATGGTTTCTTCCAGTTCCATCCATTTGCTTGTGAATTTCAAGATTCTGTTGTTTTTTACCAGCTGAGTAGTGTAAATGTACCATATTTTATTTATCCATTCTTCAGTTGAGGGGCATCTAGGTTGCTATTACAAATAATGCTGCTATGAACATAGTTGAACAGATGTCTTTGTTGCATGAATGTGCACCTTTTGGGTTTATACCTAAGAGTGGAATTGCTGGATCCTGAGATAGACTGATTCCCATTTTCCCAAGGAACCACCATACTGATTTCCAAAGTGGTTGTACAAGTTTGTACTTCCACCAGCAGTGGAGGAGTGTTTGCCTTTCTTCATATCCTCTTCAGCATAAACTGTCATTGGTGTTTTTTATTTTAGTCACCCTGACAGGGGTAAGATGGTATCTCAAGGTTGCTTCAAATGGTATTGGCATTAAGATATTATTTTTCCATTATAGGTTTTAAAGAGAAATCTGGAACTAGGGAAATGTCCAGAGATCTCCAAGGATGATCCCAACTAACAATCTAAACAATAGTGGAGAGGCTACCTTAAATGCCCTTCCCTGATAATGAGATTGATGACTACCTTAAATACCATCCTAGAGCCTTCATCCAGTAGCTGATGGAAGCAGAAGCAGACACCCACAGTTAAACACTGAGTCAAACTCCTGGAATCCACTTGCAGAGAGGGAGGAGTGATGAGAAAAGGGGTTAAGACCAGTCTGTAGAAACTCATAGAAACCGCTGACCTGATCAAGGGGGAGCTCATGGACTCCAGTCTCATAGCTAGGAATCCAGCATAGGACTGACCCAGATTCCATGAATGTGGTGTTAGTTGGGAGGACTGGGCAGTCAATAGGGCTTCTTGTAGTGGATCAGTATTTATCCCTAGTATACAAAAGCATTTTGGGAGCCCATTCCACATAGAGGGATACTCCTTTAGCTTAGACACATGGAGGGAGGGCCTGGATCCTGCTCTAAATGATATGACAGACTTTTAAGACTCCCCATGAAAGACCTCACCCTCCCTGGGAGCAGAGAAGGGATGGATTGGGGTTGGTGCAGGGGAACAGGGAAAGGTAGGAGGATGCAGGAACTGGGATTGATATGTTAAATAAGCTTGTTTCTAATTATAATTAAAAAATATATAGAAAGACAGTATATAAGCCCCTGAAATCTACCACCTCTTATAGATTCATTTCTATCTGTGAACATGTGTATATACATAATAAAATTTGTGTGCCTTAAAAAACTTGTCCTCATTTCCTTTATTTTTCCTTTTTCTCATTTGTCATCTTGTTTAGACACTGTGATTTTCACTCATTTCTATCCTCCTGGTTTCTATTTATTTGCTACTTTCTTTTTCATTTTTGAAGCACTTTCTAAGCACTAAGTCTCATTAAGTTCCTCATCTCACCTTAGCTGACTAAAGGATAGTTTTTCCTGAACTTCTACTTCATTTTATAAATACCTACTTATTATTACTCACTGTAATTTCATTCATGTTTGTTCCTCCTTTCCATACATGCAGACACACTCTCTCTCTCTCTCTCTCTCTCTCTCTCTCTCTCTCTCTCTCTCTCTCTCTCTCTCTCTCTCACACACACACACACACACACACACACACACAAAATTGGATTTCAAACACCTTGAGGATAGCACTATATTAAAAGCCAGACCTTTTTTTACTTCAATGCTACTGTGTTTGGTGTCATGTTACTGATGGGAAAAAGTGCTACCAAGTAGGAGAATTCAAATATATGGGTAGATGGTAAAATGAGAGATGGAGACAAAGTGTGTGTGTGTGTGTGTGTGTGTGTTATTGATTCCCACAGTCAAAATATTGAATAATAAGAAAATTGAATGAAAAATTATTTCATGAGGAATACCAGTAGTTAAGCTGTAAAGACTAGAGTTCAGAGGAAGCAGTTAGATTTTACTAAAAGAGGTCAGTTAGCTAGGTTTCTAGTACTAGATATGATATCCTTCCTGTTAAGTAGGTCTTAAGTCTAATTTGAGAGTTGTTGGTGACTGCCAAGGTATATTTATCTCTACTGTACTCATAGGGTTATCTTGCAATAATGGTTATTAATGTTTATTAATACTTGGGTCTGAAAACACATACAAGTAACACTATATTGACTCAATATATTAGTTTTGAGTATATATATATACATATATATGTATATGTGTGTGTGTATACACAAATATATATTTGCATATGCATATACACATACACATCAATTGATGAACAAAGAGTCTGTGAATTAGAAATAGCACAGGAAGGGGTATATGGGAGGATTAGGAGAAAGGAAGGAGAAGTAAGAAATGTAACTAAAATATAGTCTCAAAAATAAACAAATTGAAAGAAGAAAGAAGGAGAAAGACAAAGACAGAACCAAGTTAGGCAGATTGGTTAGGTAACATTGTAAAAATTTAAAAATAAAGTTTTTGTTTTCACCATTGAGTTTTACAAGGAGAAAATCATTTTTTAAAATAAAATGTCTGAGCCTGGGTAAATAAAATTTTTAAATTTATTTAATTTTTCTGATATTGAAATAATTTCCTCTTCTATTTTTTCTCCAAGTGCTTCCATATACTACTCCTTCCTCTCTTTGAAATTCATGACCTTTAAAAAATTGTTTTACATGTATAAATCCTCAATAACATTGTACTAAAGCTTAGAGTAACATGAACTTGAGAAAGTATAAACATGCAATTGAGCAAATTTAGACTTGGAAAAGTAGGTCAAGGTTACAGTGCGTTGTAGGCCCTGTAGGACCTTACCTTAAAGTGAAAAGTAAGTGTATGTACAAGTATATTTAATATACCAATTTAAATTATGGAGAAGAAGCTGGAGAAATGAACCTTGAACACACAGAAAAAAGAAGTATATGTGATGGAGCTAGTAAATAGTGGTACGGAGGGGACAGAGTACAGGGCTCAGATGGACTTCTCGGTTGGAGCTGGGAAGACTTGACTCAGGGTCTAGGGAGATGAAATGGATACTGGCTGATGGTGTGTGAAGGCGAAAGCAGAATAACTTTACAACTCACATTTCTGATTTTTCTTCTGTTAATCGAGGCAAACCCTTTGAAATGAAAATCAGCTGCAGGTGATTGCTGTCTTTCCCACTTGCTACCAACCTTGAGATGTCCGGGTTCATGCACCAGGAAGGCCTGAGTACAACTTATGAATCTACCAATTGAGATTCCTATTGGTGTCAGGCAAGCAATTATGTTTTGCAGCTCATTATACAAAAGCAATTAAGGAGTACTAATGGACTGTGTAGGCATCATCCTTTAATTTTGATAGCTGGTAGTTTTCTAAAAATTCTTATGTAGAAAATTTCTCTTCTTGGCCTCAATGTTTGGTTTGAGTAGTGAAAGCACTAAAATGGATGCAAGCTTGTAGCTGGTGTCTCCATAGTGGGAAACAGCTATACAGAATGAAGTTGGGGATATACATAAAAAGTTTGGGTCTTAAAAGATAAGTTTTAGTTAGTAGAAATCACAGAGGTGCACAGATTAAGACCAGCTTATTCAACCCATTTTACAGCCATTCAGGAGAGAATGAATAAATACTATCACATCCACATCCTCATGTCCGCTAAAATCTGCATAGATACTATATATAGCTATGGGACAGTTATATTTCAGTTTATCCGTATTTGCAGGAGTATATTTATATACTTCTGTATGATTACATGAGTTGTATTCCTCCTTAGTCTTTACTATATTTAATTAATGAAACCCTTGTCTGTTATGAGTAGTTTTTTTTTTTTTTTTTTTTTTTTTTTTTTTACCTCTTCTGGTCTGGTCCCACTACAGCGCCAGTCCCAAATAACACACAGAGACACTGTATTAGACAATTCTGTAGGCCAGTTACTTGCTTCTTATCAGCTAGCTCTGTCTTAAATACTAATCCATTTCTATTAGTCTAAGTACTTCTACGTGGTCTTATCTTACCAGAGAGAGAGAGAGAGAGAGAGAGAGGCTAGCATTCTACTCTCTCTGTCTTTCATCTTGGATCTCCTCCTTAATTCCTTTCTCTTCCTTGTCTCCTAGTCCCACCTATCTTGCTTTCCTATTGGCCAACAGTGCTTTATTCATTAAACAATATGAGAAACATATTTACAGAATGACATCTCCCATCACTTGTCTTCATGATCTCAAATCTTTAACTATTAAATGTACCTTACTTTAAATATTTGAGAGCTGAATGAAAACATCTTGATTATTTCATTTTAAACCTACTACTGATGTGTGTGTGTGTGTGTGTGTGTGTGTGTGTGTGTGTGTGTGTGTATTTGTGTTTGTGTTTGTGTGCCAGGCTTGATAGTGCATGCATGCAATCCTGTGTACTTGGGAAGCTACTTTAGGGGGAAATCACAAGATTAAGATCTGGCTGAACTACAGAATGAGTTTAAGGCCAGCCAGCACTACATGTGGAGTTTAAGGCCAGAGTGAGTTTTAGACCAGCCTGGGAAAGTCAGAAAAACTGTCTCAAAATATTTTATTTGAAAGAGCTGTGGATAAAGCATTTCTAGCAGGCACAATCTCTAGTTTCCATACCAATACTGCAAAAATAAATAATAAATAAAAGTTAACATAGCAAATATTTTTATCAACATGTGCTATATAACATTCATTAAAAGTATGGCTTTGAGGTCTTATTTTTAGAAAATATAGTTACTGATTTAATTATTTCTATAACACACTGAAGGTCTTTCATACATCATCTTGTTTGTTTGAACAGGCACCATCTAAACCCACTGTTTTGTCAGTTTAGACTTCTATGTGTTGACTCTTCTATCCTTTTTTTTAATGAGAGAATTAGCATAGTTTTTTTCTTAAATCACAATCTATCACATAGTTGAGCCAAACTGAGAAACTAAATAATTACTATTTAAATAAAGCATCGATTAAAATGGAACAATAATATTTCTCTTCATAGGAACTGGTTCAGAATGTGATTAATTCAATGTTGTTTAAAAGTGCTAAATGGCCATTAATAAAATGTCTGTTAAATTATCTCAACATTATGAATGCTGCACATAGCTCAGAATTATTTGCCTACTTTTTCAACTATGTTAAGATTTTGATATCCTGGAGTTAGATGAAAGTATAGATTCATGGATTTGTTTTGTTTGTTTGTTTGTTTGTTTTCCCAGAGCAGGATGCTTTTGTATTTGCAAGGTTCTTGGCTACATCTATTGAGAGAAAAAGGATGGCATCAATAGCAGGAAACAGTGAGATCACATCTTCAATAGCAAGATAGCTTGTAGTGAGAAAGCTCCCTTTCTTCCTTTTTTTTAAAACCATAAATACACTAAACTGAAAGGTATAATTTATACCCAGAAAACAAGTTCCTGTGCAAGTTGCTACTTCTGTCTCTGTGAGTCCTTATGAATTTTGCTTATCCTGAATTAGAGGGCCTTCTCCTGACGTTCTTCATCCCCTCTGTCTGTCACACTCTTTCTACCTCCTTTTACACAAGGTTCCCTGAGCTTTGAGTGGAGGGATTTGATGGAGACATCCCATTTAGGACTGTATATTCCATGGTCTCTCTCTCTGTGATGCCTGGCTGTGGGTCTTTGTATTGGTTTCCATCTGCTGCAAAGGAAGTTTCCCTGATGATGGCTGAATAAGGTGTTGATCTATAATTCACAGACTACTAATAGGAGTCATTTTACTGTAGTTTTTTTGACCAGTAGTATTTGGTTTTACTCTAGCTTTCTGAGCTGTTCAGACTCTGGTGTATGATGTCATTTTCTTTCAACTGAGTAATACTACATTGTGTTAACATACCACATTTCCTTTATCCATTCTTTGTTGAGGTGCATCTAGGCTATTTCTAGTTTCTGGCTATTGTGAATAGGCATCAACAACATGGTTGAGCAACTTTTCTTGTGGTAGGATGAGCATCTTTTGGGCAATGTGCTCAACAGTGATATGTTAATAGCCTCAATCCTTTGCTGGAAAGACTTCATTTGTGGTAAAGGCACTTCTTAGTGGTGAGAATCAGATAAGAGTTGGAGAAGGTGATTCGTTACAACTTTTCTGAGGTTATAAGATAAATCTAAAATTTAAAAATATAAAAAAATACAAAAAATAATAGAATTTTCAGTATTTTTCTAAGTAATTTTTGATACATGTTAAATGGGACACTGTAGTTTGTATTGTTTATTCCCTATGATAGCATATAAACACTAATAGGAAATTTAACTTATTATCTTGGTATCATTCTTACCCACTGGTAAACCCTTTCCATGCCTCATTCTTCAGGACAAGCAAGAAGCAGAGAGACACTGTTTTCTTTTGCTACTTTCCTGGCCAAATTCCCACAGGAGAGTGTAACAAGGATCATCTGTGTGCAAGAATACTCTGTGCTTAGGAACCTCAAACATTTTAAAATGAACTCCAGAAAAGCTGCTGGAACTTTGCTCTTGAAGGAGACATTCATTCTCTTTGTGACACGGTGTGGTAAACACACCCATTCCCTGTATTGCAAAGCACAAACATCTAAGTTTTCCCAGTTATCACCTTATAAGTACTCTTGCCAACAATCTCTGACAGAAGGGCAGTTTGGGAGTATCCCTGGAAGACATGTGGAGATGAACCATACATGTAGAAAACTGTCATGAACATTCTGTACTGAACATGGCTCCTCAACATGTAGTTTTTGGTAAGAATCTTTACACTATTACAGTTTTTTGTGAGCTTTAGAACAGTCTTAATTTTTTTTTCAATTGCAGCTCCCTTCTGCCTGAGAAATTTTCAAACAATTTTGAATATTTCAGTGTACAAAAAATCAAATATTTATTGAAAATCAATAATAAATTTATCTTAAAACAATGATTTGACATACACATAATTTTTCCTTGTTAAAGATAAAAGAACATGTATATTAATAAGATCTGCTTGTTAATTCTTACATAAAGTATCACGTCTAGGCTGATACTGATACTACAGGATGTGAAGCATCTGCCAGCTGTTTCAGAGTTCACTCACATTTTGATTTTATAATTACCAGTGGTAATAATACCACCTTGCGTGAATATATAGTACAAAATGGCATGATTGTGTGTAAGGCCATTTCAGAAATTGTTGGAAAATTGACCTCACTCAAAAGCCAAATTTCATGTAATAATTTCTTATGAAACTCCAGGAAGCATCTCCAACAGCATTTACAATCAGATATCCTGATGCATTACAACCTAAAGGAACACTAGTTAGCTGTTTACATGCTGAGGAATGATGGTGGGAAAACGCTGTTTTCTGTAACCACTGTGTTACACTTCTTTATAAGCAGAAAACTTTGTATGGGGAGTACAGCCACTGCAATCTAAAGTAGGCAATAGTGTGGACTCTGTGCTGAGGCATTTCAGGCCTTGTTCCTTGCCTCTGAGCTATGACAGGCTCTGCAGAGTACAAAGTGTGCATGTCGTATGCTAAGAAGCAAGGCAGCTCTGAAGTTGCAGGCAGCAAGAGCTGCCAATAACACCTCAGACTCACTTTGTGTTTGATTTGAATTAACTTTTATTTAGCTTTTGTCATTGCACTTTAAGAAACTTCTTACTGTTCCCAGACTTCTCATGGGCCTCCATTCAGTTGCTAATGGGGTCACCACACACATTTAAGAACCTGGTTTGAGAGCATACTTATCAACCTTCTCACTTGTGCCTTAGCTGACCCCATGAAGGGTCTGTAAAGTAGAAAAAGAGAGACTCAATCCCAAAGTCCTTCTGCTCCATCTCACACATGTGTGTCTTTCTCCCAGCCTTGGCTGTCTAGTCCGACCTATCTTTTGTCCCACATGAAGTATTCACTGCTTTGTTCCTTATGAAAGTAGCTTATGGTGTTTGGCTTATCTAAATCATTCCAGCTTTGTCCTGGCATCGTTCATTCTGAGGACTCAAACTACAGTGCCTAGGGGGTGTTTTACAAAAACAAAACAAAAACAGCGATATTCTTGGGGTAATAGCAAGCAGTAATTAGAGTTGTGAATAGGTAGTTTTGCATTTGCTTTCTACTAACAGTATAGTTCAGGTTAAATTCTGTCTGCAGATGTCAGGGTACATATATTCTATTAAAAATGTAAAAAGTGGGATGTGTATGCTTGCATTGGTGTAATTACAAAATTTTCTGTGACCATTCCTTTACCTTCTGCAGGTTTGTAATATAAATATAAACTTGCATATTGTGATACTATATATATATGTATATATATCTATATGCACATATATACACACAAATGTAGATAGATAACATGGGCATAAAAATATTCTTAAATTAAAAAGTATTTTTTGTGAAAATTTCTAAGAATATTTGATTTTAAGTGTGTATATGTGTGCATATCTGTGTAGGGATGCCCACACAGGTGCCCACAGAGGCTAGAGTCATTGGATCCTGTAAATGCACATTTTCCTATCCTGTAGCCACTCTGAAATAACTGACTCAGAGGCTGGATATGAATTATAGATGCTCAACAGATAGCTCAGGCTTACTATGACCTAACTTTTACATTTAAATTAACCCATGTTTCTGTTTATGTCTTGTCACATGGCTCATGGCTTGTTACCTCATTTTCTATATGTCCTGTTTGCTTGTGTGGCTGGCTTACATTCCCTAAGACTCTTCCGACTTTACCCTTTCTCTTCCCATCATTCTGTATTGGTGAGCCTGTCTCACCTAATCCCTTCTTGTCTTGCTATGGGCCAATAAGCCTTTTCATTAACAATGAGCATATTCCACAGCAGGAGCAGGCATTACAGATGTTTGTAAGCTGTATGATGTAGGTGCAGGGAATTGAATTGGGGTCCTCTGCAAAAGCAGTGAATGTACTTAAATGCTGAGCCATCTCTGCAGCCCTTGTTTTTTTTTTTTTTTTTTTTTTTTTTAAGAATAGGCCAACTCTAGTCCTGGTTGGATGGTTTCTTACTATGTGACTTAGGCTGATCTCAAACCCAAAGCAATCCTCCTGACAGCCTGCCAAAGACTGTGATTATAGATATTATGGATATCTATATTATAATCTGTATTATAGCTATAGATATAGTCAACCATGCCCAGATTTAGGATGCACATTTTTTTTGTACATTAAAGTGTACTAGCATGGTTCTTTTTTTTGATTCATATGTGTATATTTGTGTATTTTTTTTCCTTAAAAAAGCAAATTAAATTAAAAAAAACTGATGATGCATTTTTCTTTTGATAATGCTTGAGGACACAACTAAACACTTGAAGGAGAGAGAGGCCAATTGAAAAGAAACTACCCCAGTTTATCATGGGAACCCATCCTTAAGCACACAAACATTGCGTGCCCCTTTTCTGAGAGGAACAAGGAAGATCCAGTGTTTGGCTTCAGTCTGGCATAAACACGGGATGGCAACTGTTCCTGGGGCTGCTGTAATTCCAATAACACAATCTTACCCAGTCTAACATCACAGTAATCTTTGTTGGCATTAGAGCTATTTCATCTCTGGCAGAGTAACATTCAGTGGATGGATTAGGCATCTTATCTTCCTAAAACCAGTAACATCGGAATCAATAGATGAGTGACTTCTACAAATAGTACCTGGGAGAGGAGCATACTGTTTTTATTTTTATTTTTTACATGGAATATTCGGGTATGAATGTTCCTTCCATAATGTTTTCTAAGCTCTGATAAGGACGTAGAAATTGAACAATCTAGTTTAGGTTTAGCAATGTTGGTAGTGGTGATGTTTGCTTTTTTTTCTCCCCTTTCTTAAAAAAGAAAGAAAAAAATGCAAGGATTTTGTTCCTTTTCCTGATATAGAAATTGATGCAACATGTACACTTTGCAAGGACTCTGCCAAACTGTTTAGAAACCACTTTGTTCTTATTTTTTTTGAAACCTTGCTTATATTTCATTCATATAAATGGGAATTGGATGTTTTCTTCTAGAATTATGTTTTTTCTTTCTTTTTTTTTTTAATGATTATTTGTGTGGAATGACTTTCTCAGCCTGACCCCAAACCCCCAAATCAACTTGCCCCCACTGAGAAATTTGGAAAATAATGATTTCTACTGCAAAGAGGTGTTTGAGTGAATTTTATAATGCAAGTAAGCCTTGTGCTTGGCGGTCATCTTACTGGGACTTCAGTTAAATAATCCACAATGAGTAGATAAGGACTGATTAGAAGGAAATATAGCATGGAAAACAATAATTAAGATGAGACTATTTACAGAGACAAGCACTGTGAGATGTATTCCAGTTCACACACCAAGCAGTAAACTCTCCATTCTTCATTTCTTGTCTGTGTACCCCAGTCTTGGCAGAAATCTTTGCTGTTGATACGGAGCTTATTTTCCAGTGTGCAGAGATCAAAGACATGCCCATGTCAGGCTATGTGGAGAATGGAGTTCCATGTGCATTCTCAGAGTAAGCCAGTTTCTCAGAGCCTAACTGAAAAAAGACACTTTAACTTCATCAAGCCGCTGTTTTCCCCTGCCCCTGTCTTGTGATGCTGGTATCTGCCATGGCTGCCTTCTTGGCCAGTCATTCTTTATCTCCAAACTCAATGAGGCTTTTCTCTTCCCTGATCTTCCTATATATTGAAAAAAATTACTCTTACTCTTGTTGCTGGTAGAAAGTGAATTAAATTGATGTCTGGAGTCCATCTGCTTCACGCAGTTTTGTACATTATTATTATTGTTGTTGTTGTTGTTAATTTTGCTAGTGATGTCTTCTCCTTGCAGCTAAGATTTTTTTCTTGGCTTGATTTATTTTAAGCTTCTTATAAATGGCATTAAAGAAGCTCCTGGGGGAAAAAGGATGCAGAAGTTGACAGTAAATAATACATTATTGGTACCCTCATTGCAAATCTTTTGCATAACTCTGTAAATGGAATATGAGCCCAACTGAACACCAGTATACTGTTAATACTTGACCAAGCATTGAGAAGCCAGATCCCAGGCATCCGTGTGGGGTATGCATAGGGGTTCCTATAAAATGCAGAGTGTTTCTGGGCTATGGTGGTGTATGCCTTTCATTCTAGCACTGGGGAGGCAGAGGCAGGCAGATCTTTGTGAGTTTAAGCCCAGCTTGCTCTACAGAGTGAG
This sequence comes from Cricetiscus sungorus, assembly GCA_030556225.1. Classification (NCBI taxonomy): domain Eukaryota; kingdom Metazoa; phylum Chordata; class Mammalia; order Rodentia; family Cricetidae; genus Cricetiscus; species Cricetiscus sungorus. The sequence continues at coordinate 18,478,119 of JANBXA010000600.1, read as the reverse complement.
TTCCAGGACAGCCAGGGCTGCTACATGGAGAAAATGAAAAAAATGCAGAGTGTTTCTAGGATCTATGTTTCTTTCCCCTCATAGATGAGACTGGTATGGATAAAGCCTAAGAGCAGTGGACATGATGCATGTTTCAGGAATCTCCCTAAATGATTGCATTCTTTAAAGTCACAAAGGGTAAAAGAATTGTTGAGCAACAATGATCTCACACTTCCAGAATAGCCCTGTTATCAGGCAAAGGAGAAGCACTGCTTTACAAGTGAGGAGCCTGTCACTAACACTGGTGCAAAGACCTTAAGATGTTTCAGACTTGTTAAGAGTAGTTTTCCCTGCTGGCCCACCTGGTCCCAGAGCCGTGCCCACCACAGATAACACACTGAGATGCTATTGTAGAAATAATTCTGTTGGCTAGTTACTAGTTTCTTATTGGCTAGCTCTGTTTTAAATATTAACCCATTTCTATTAATCTAAGTATTTCCACCAGAGAGTGGGGCTGGCGTTCTGCTCTCTGTCTTTCATCTTGAATCTCCTTCCTACTCTACTTCCTCTCTCCATCTAGTCTCCTAGTCCTGCCTATCTTGCTTTCCTATTGGCCAACAGTGCTTTATTCATTAACCAATAAGATAAACATATTTACAGAATGACATCTCCCTTCACAGACTGTCCCTTCCCATAGTTCCTTTGGTTTGTACAACAAATGGGTTAAGTATACAGATTCTATACTGAAGACCACATAACAGGCATGTAAGACCTGAGTGTTATATTTTCCTTCTTGGTGATTTTGGTTTTGATCAGCCAGTTGCCAGGTCTGAGGCTCTGAGCCTTCCTAGCACTCACTGATATTCATATCCAAGGCTAGAAAATAACCAGTGCATGAACCAAAGTCCACTGAGCTCCTCATTCACAATCCAGACCAAGAGGTTGCTAGGAAGAAGGCTGGAACATGTTGATTACAGAGGGATTTGGGAATTTAGTTAAGATGTGACAAGTTTGTGGATTTAGTTTTCATTTATTCTGTATGTCCTTTTGCAACCAGTGGACAGAAAATGGCTATTGTGTTCTAAACAAATACAATAAAACCAAGCAGTTGGGGTATGATTCTTCTATATAACCATCAGATGCTTGTTGTCTGTATCCCTCACTTCCAAATGTATTTGGTGCAGGGCTCAAAAGTAATGTCCACTTATGAAATTCCAGTCTTCTATATGCTTACCAAGCATGGTTTTTCCTTCAGATCAGGCTAAGTGTTTCCAGTAAAGAACTGTTGTCCCCATTAGAATCCTAATTGGCTGTGTTGTGTACTTAGGGAGGATACACAAACATTCCTTTGGGAAAGGCAAAGGCGTGCTCATTGCTACTATGTCCCTGACACTCTGCCAAAAACCATTGTATACTTCATTTCATTGAGTTCTAAAAAAAAAAAAAAAAAAAAAAAAAAAGCAGTAAGGCCTACAGTGCCAAAAATGTGAATGTCCACCATTGTTTTACATCATATTTACTTTTTTTTTTTTTTTTGCCTTCCATTCATTTACTTTTATGTCTCTCTCACTATCATTGTCCCTTCCTTCACTCTCATTTACTGCATTTACTGGCCCAGTGGTTTTCTTCTCTCCCTGTCTGTGGTTTTGCTGCTTTGTAGTCTTGAGTCTGCCAAAGACTCCTTGGGGTGTCCTTTTATGCTGCTGGCAACTTTTGCAGTTAAAACTGTTGCGGACGGCTGGCATAAGTCAAATTACATTTGGCAAAATGTGTGTTATGTATCTGGAAAGTGGGTTATACTCATTTTAGAACAATTAACTAGATAATTACTCTGGCATAAGGACAGCCTTGTGCTATTCTTGTAACAAAACAGATAATTTTAAATGTAGTTCTATGTAATATTTCCAGGGAGTGAAAGCAAAAAAAAAAAAAAAAAAAAAAAAAAGAACAAACCAACTTTGTCCTCATTTTTTTTTTATATCAATTAAAAGTCTCTGAAGGTTCTTTGTGTTCTCTTTTATGGGAATTCTGCTGGTCATAATTGGTATGTTGTTTTGGAAATGGATGTTTTTGATCTCTTATGGAGTAAAAAAAAAAAAATAAGATAAGTGCTCTCTAAATTGAGCAAGGCAGCCAGAGAGCATAGAGTCCATCACTGGTTCTTTCACTGATGTTCCTTGGATAGGACAGGATTTCACATCAGCAAACAGGAAAAGGGTGAACTGTCTATTTCTTTTCCCAACTCTTTTATATGTTTCAGCTGGTATCTCAATCTGGAGCCAGAGATGGTTTTTCACTGCTCTGATTATTTGGATGCTCTTATACTTCTCTTCTCGGCTCTCTGGTAATTTTCTTGGAACTCAGCCTGTGCATTCCATCTCTCATCTAAGTTCCCTTGCTGCCACCTGGTTGTAATTGATCATAGAGTAGTGACTCTAATACTACTTCAAGGCCTCTTAAAGACAGTTGTTTCCTGCTCTTAGGGGAGGCATCAGGATATGATTTCCCAATGCCATTCCCAGTTCATATAGAGGACCTTGTAAATTTGGGTAGCATATTTGAGTACATGCTCATTAGTTAGGCAGTTAATCTATTACTGGTATACCATCGAGTTAGAAGAAGTAATAATAGTTTTATGTTAAAAGGATTTAGATCAAATTTGTTTGGCTCTGTTTCATGGTGTATCATCACACTAAATTGACTTAGCTAGAGTACCTGTTGATTTCAGTTGTTTAGCCATTCCCTATTAAATAAATATTTGTCTTCTTTTTCCTTAAGTTTGAAGGGAACACACAAAGAAAACACTCAAGAATGTGCAGAATGTAGTTATGACAAAAATACAAAGTACCGTAATATAAAACCAAGGTATTAGGTTTATGGACTAGAATAAAATACTGTTCTTACCACCCAGTATTTTCTCCATCAAATTCATTCTGAATGTGATTGTCAAACTCATTTCTCTGAAATATGTCATATTCTCATTTAAAAAAAAATTAAGTGCTCAATGATTTCTTTTCATTCCTTGCTTACGTCTTGTTTTCATTTCTTAACATCTTTTAGATGAACATTGCGCTTTAACATTAATGTTATTTTAGTTGATTTATATAAACTAAATTGTAAATAATAATGACGTACCATACAATGTTTCTATTAATATATATATATTGTAAAATGTGGTAATCAAGTTAGATATCTGAATTTCCTCAAACACACTATAATTTCCTTATAGTTAAAAGTATTCAACATACTTTTCTCTAGCTCTTTTTCATAGGGATTATTTTATTATTTGTGTGAATGTATCTGGGTGTGCAGGTACCCTCATAAGCCAGAAAGGGATGTCATATTTGATGGAACAAGAATTGCAAGCAGCTCTGACCTGCCTCGTGTGGGCATGGGGAGTTGAACTTCAGTCCTCTGAAGTAGTCATATTTGTTCTAAATGCTGAGCCATCACCCCAGATTTTCCTCTAGCTTTTTGTTGTTGTTCACAAAAATACTGTTCTTTTACTAAGTAGGGGCTTTAAAAGGGTATTCAGTATAGACAGTTAGTAAAATGTGACATTGACAAGAACAAAAGAAATAACAAAAATTAAAAAAGAACCCAAAACAAAAACAAAGAAAACCAAAATCTCAAAGCTTTTTTTAAAAGTATACAGTACATGAGTGTTATATATGGTCACCATTCTGTGTGAGAGCACACCTTACCTTCCTGCCTGTATCTAATGATAACTTTGTACCCATTGGTCAATCCTTCCCAATCCATTCCTGCTCTCTGGTCTGTGGCTGCTGGTAGCTACCATTTTATTCTTAGCTTCTATAAGAGCAAATTTCTTACTCTCCATATACAAGTGACATCATATCATGTTCAACTTTTTATAAGTGGTTGGTTTCACTGATCACAATGCATCCTCTTTCTACCCATGTTAGGTGTTTGTGGTTTTGTCTACCCTAGACAGTACTACCTTAAACATCAACGTCATTGGTTGGCCACTCCCATACACTCTACACTACCATTACTCCAGCACATCTTGGAGGCAGGATAGAGTGTAGATTGGAGGTTTTGTGGCTGGGTTGGTGTTCCAGTCTCACTGCTAGAAGCCTTGACATATTATAGAAGATGAATGGTTTAGGCCCTGATCTCTTATTACTAGGAGTATTTTCTAGGGTCACTCTCCAAGATTCCAGATTGTTTCCACTGTACTAAGTAAACCCACACCAGAAACTGTCTGGATGGCCAGGAAGCAGAGGCTGGACATCCAAGAGACCCAGAATAGAATCAAACATGACTGAAGAAAAATAAATGAAATGATTCCTAATGATATTCTCTATACTCATAGTTCTGAGTCTAGCTCAATTGTCATCAGAAAGGTGTCATCCAGCAATCGATGGGAGCAGATGCAGAGACCCATAGCCAAACACTAGGCAGAGCAGGGGGAACCCACAGACTACTTTGTGCACAACCCTAAACGGACATCTAGAGGAGAGAGTAAGGAGCGGATGTTGCAATGAAGCATCAGATCCTCTCTCAGGATTGGACTTGTCTCAGCTGCTAACATCCCTCCCTCTGCTGCCAGCCTTCATAGTAAATCTCTCTGACTGAAGAAAAACACCTCATTCAAGAATGAGACCAGTTCCTGGGATGGCCTTCTCCAATGACTGATCAGTACAGAGACCTGTAGGGCTAGGACCACAGTCTAGGGCTTTAGACAAATGATGGCCCTTCAGCACCCGCTATGGGCTGAGAACTCCAGTGACCACTAATTACGTCCTGACATCTTCACAACCTTGCCATCTTCTGTCATTTCCTTCATTGGCTATGATCTCCAAACTAACACATTTCCTCTATTCCAATCCCCCAATTCAGTTTTGCTTTTTGGGATTCTGTGATGTTAAATCTGAGAGAGCCACCTGAGGAATCACCTGTTACCAAGAATGCTGGGGTTCCCTCTCGGAGTTGGGGTTCTTGGTCTTGATAGTAAAAGACTTTAAAAATGGATTCAGGGGAAAGCTTCTCGACAACTTTATTAGTTTGATGTTAATGAATGTTCTTGTATATAGCAGAAGGATGGAACATGTTTTGTTTAAAGCTGACAGGGTACCACTGTGGCATCTATGCCTACTATATGATTTTTCAATTGATGATTAATGTTCTTAGGCTCTCTGAAAACTCCCATCACAAGAGAAACTTGACAAGGTAGTTTAATTTCAATGTTCCTGCTATATAATAATTTGGATTTGAGACTGGTTCTTTCAGTCTCCAATACATATGGTTCTTCCACTACAAACACACATTTTCTCTCATATTTAGTTGCATGAACTATGGTTGAAAACTTTTTCTCTGTATGGACTTTTCCTTATTTTTTTCTTACATTTATTTTAAATATCATTCTATACCTTTTTGCTTTCAGACAGGATCTCTCATGGGACCCAGAGCTCACTGCTAGGCTAGAATGGCTGGGTATTGCACTGCAGATTCCTTCTGTGTCTACTCCTGTTCCCACTCTACTGGACTTACAGTTTATACATGGGCACTAGAAATCTGAACTCAAGATCTCATGCTTGTGTAGAGAACTGTATCTGCTGAGCCATCATTTCAGACTCTGTTTTATGTGCTGCTTATTGGGCTTCTAGTCAGTATTCTGTCATGAAAGTGTTATAGTTGAAATTATGTGGTTGCCTGTCTTCACTGCTTTCCCTGTTACATGTATATTCTCCCTAATATCGTTTACATTACAATACTAAACAGCTCCTGGAGAGCATAATGATATTTTTATTTCCACTGAGCACTGCTTTCTGCTTCAGTCATCTCCTAATACATTGCTGTACAGTGCTAACGTAATACCTCCTCAAAATGGTGAAATAAACTCACAAATGAGTGTTTATTCAATCCTTAGTAATTGTGGAATAAATCTCCCAGGAAGGAATAAGAAAGTGCTTGCTCAGTTTATGATTGCTTTTCTTGCTTGTAAGTTAATTCCATTTGTTGTTATATATACCTAATATATTTTAATACTGGTTCAAAATGGCTAAAATTTTGAATTGTTTACAAACTGATTCTTTAATGTTTTATGGCTTTTAAAAGTAAAAGAACTACAAAACAATATGAGAAGGTAAAATAAACTATACATAAAATTCACCTTCATGTGAATGAAGTGTGTAGCATGAAACTCTACCTTTAAAAAAAAATAGATTGTCTTTGAGAAATTTATGAACTTGGATAAAAAGTATTTATTAAGATTACAAACCAGGGGCTATAGAGTTAGCTCTGTTTCTCTATTTGTGTCTTAAGAAAGTAGTGAGTTTTCCCTAACCTTGAGAAAATGTCCTGAACAACAGTGCAGGCTGACTAATGAGTCATTATAGATCTAAAAGTCTCTTTTTCTTACATACTATAGTTAAATTTAGGCTGATACTCTCAAAGTTTTAATGATTCTATTTTTACTATTACTATATAATACCCACTGAAGAATTAAAGTCTTTTATTTTAATATGAAAGAATCCTAACTTTCTTCATAGGAATAGGTTATCATAAAACCCTATCAAATACATTAAACATATACATAATATTGTATAAATCCATGCATTTCCATTCACACAATCCACCAACTATCAACTCATGTCTAGTCCTGGTTTAGATTAGCTCTACCCATTGCCTAACCTCACACAAACTATTTGAATTAATAACACTCACCTTCACATTTCTCCCATCCAAGTTCTATGAACTAACCAGGCCCGACCCTGCTTAGCTTCCGAGATCATAAGAGATCGGGCATGTTCAGGGTTGTATGGCTGTAGACTCACCTTCACATTTCTCAAAAAGGATTGTTTAAAGTACAAGATCATAGACCTATACTTATAATTCATAATTTCTGAAGAGTACAAGTTGTCCAGTGATGTCAAATATCATTGAGTATGTTAAGATTTGAAAAAAAGTACTTTGGTTTTTCAAGTGATGCATGTACATTGGTGACAAACACTGCTAGATTTCCAGTAGTATTTTCTGACCCTTGTAATCAGAATTCATTTTAAAACATGATTTCCTGGCAGCTAATGTTAATTGGTTTGGCTAAGTATAAGTATATTGTTCATATACGTTCCAATTTTTAACCTGTTTTGGATAACTATTCAGATATATAGCTATGACATTATGTTTTCTCTCTTGTGTCATTTAGTTATGGTCAGAAGCCCATTTTTAGTAAATCCTGAAAAAGTTTATGGTCACAGTTGTAGAGAGCTGCGAAGTGCCTTGCCTTAAAGATGGCTCTGGCTTCCGCCTTCCACCTTCCCGATGGTGAGTGCTCTCTAGCGTAAACAAGTCCTTATTTGGTTAAGCCTGTTCATCCTGTTTGCTTCCGCATAAGAGCAGCCTATCTGCAGGGTCCATGTGGCTTACTGGGGTTGGTCAGCACAAGAGGATTTAAGCCTGTGCGGGCATTTCCCCGGGGCAGAAGAAGCTTGTTTAATGATCCTGAATAAACTGCATGAAGAAGATCTTCCCAGAGTTGTGTCTTCCTTGCTGGTCGAGGTTGGGCACGTACAACAGTATTTTCCAAATTCCTGGATTTTTATAGCATTTTATCATGGTTTTTCTACTTGATGATATTTATGCTAAATATAAAATCACTGACTCAAGTTTCCCAGCTGATTTTTCCTTGCATTTTTTGAGACAGGATCTCACTATGATGCCCAGCCTGTCCTTAAGCTTGTTATGCATCACAATTTGTTCTTAAACTTTTGATCTCCTTGTCTCTGCTTCAAGTGCTGAAATTATAGACACATGCTATCTATTTACCACTATGCAGTCTCCTGCCATGAAATATTGCTGTAGAATTTTTAGCAGCTAATGTTTCTCTTTTAGTGACTTATTTTGTTTTGTTTTGCCTGGTTGCCCAGTGGAACTTTTCTAGGTTTCAATATATCATTGGTTTGAGTCTCTGTGCTGTGTATACTGGTCCTGATTTTAAGGTGTAGACTTTAAAATTTTTTGTATTTCAAAATGTGCAGCATAAAGATTAAAACTATTGCCATGTATAGCCCTTTTATATACTTGCATATATTGCATTTTTAAAAATTTTTCTTATTTTAGGACATTATCTTGTAAAATTTTGTCTTTATTGTGATTTTTTTGTTGCCATACAAAGTAATTGGATCCCTTATGACATTTTTACATCTGAATATCATTGTACTTTGCCACCTCCCTTCAAGTTTTCTTATATCACTATTGTTTAAATCATAAATATACATATGTATATATATCGTCATTATTTTAATTTTATGAGTTTGATTCATTTTTATGTTTTATTTACTGATGTAGTGTGTGTTAGAAGTAAGGTTTTTCCTGCCATCTGGTCTGGTCCCACTGCCACACCAGCCCCAAATAACACACAGAAACTCTGTATTTGATATAATGCTGTTGGCCAGTTACTAGTTTCTTATTGGCTATCTCTGTCTTAATTATTAACCCATTTCTATTAATCTAAGTACTTCCACGTGGTCTTATCTTACCAGAGAGAGGGGCTGACTATCCTCTCTCTCTCCTCCATCTTGGATCTCCTCCCTACTACTTCCTCTCTTCTCCTAGTCTCCTAGTCCTGTCTATCTTGGTTTTCTATTGGCCAACAGTGCTTTATTCATTAACCAATAATAAGAAACATATTTACAGAATGACATCTCCCATCATCTCCTCTTTTCTGTCTAAAATAAAAGAAGGGTTTTAACCTTAGCATAGCAAAGTATATCACACAACAATTTCAAATAAGAATCACAGTTAACAATATTTAGTACATTAACATTTAGTAAGACTTAAAGAAAATATTCTATCATCCTATCTTTGTGAGTCTAAAGTCTTATATGTAACTTATCTTTAATCCTAACTGAGAAAAACTATAACCATAACTATCTTTCTTCAACTCCCTCAAAGACCACAGAAGGATAATATATAAACTCCAGAAATGACAGAGACAACTCACTGCCTGGTCAGTCACCCAAAGTTCTTCTGAAATGATCCATCTTCAGCTTATAGGCCATAGTGTGTCTGGCAGACTCCTCAGCAAAGCAGAGAACTTTAAACTGTCTGCCTGTATTGGCAGTTTGTCAGTCACTTTTCTCTGTGTCCTGCAGAATGTCTGGCAGACTCTTTCATGAAGCAGGAACTCTGTAGCAATGTTCATCTTGAATCAGTAGTCACTTTCCTCTGGGTCCTGCATGTCCAGTTTATACTGCATAAAGTCAAACAGTTCAGACAAGAGCAGCATCTTATGCAAATGGCTAGTCTTGCCATATTGGAAGCAAACTCCATAACACATTTCTTCAAGATCCATCTTCCTTTCTGACACAAGTGGTGTTGCCAGGAGCAGTTGTGCCTCACTGTTAAGAAAAACCCTAAGCCATTTTAAATGGCACATTCTGTAGGCCTTTGAAAGGTTTGAAGAATGTCTATTTATCTCAAAAGCATCTCTGTGTATCTAGAAATCCTAACTAACTTAACTCTTAAGTTTTGACTATCATAGGTAACTATAATCTGTGCTAAATTATACATTACATTTCTAACGGAGCTATATAACCAAACAAGAGGAGAAATATACATATCACAAAATTGACCTTAAATTGTATCAATAAATGAAAATCCATTCCAAAACAAGTATACATTTCTATATTATAATTCCCTTTTTACCTTTAAAAAGAGATTGGTTATGATCATCAACCATTTATAACCAAGCCTATATAAGTGAAAACAAACATTTATAAACAATGTTTGGGAATTTGGGTGTCATTCTTTTCAAACTGCAGCTACATTTTTATATGGTATGTTTGAGTGCATGTGAGAGTGTGTGTGTGTGTATGTGTGTGTGTGTGTGTGTGTGTGTGAGAGAGTGTGTGTGAATGTGTGTATGTGCGTGTGTGTGTGTGTGTATGAGTGACTGTGTGTGAGTGTGTGTGTGAGTGTGTGTGTGTGTGTATGAGTGACTGTGTGTTAGTGTGTGTGTGTGAGTGAGTGTGTGTGTGTGTGTGTGTGTGTGTGTGTGTGTGTGTGTGTATGTGCACGCACTTCTATTTTCTATTTTCATGATTCCAGGCATTCTGTAATTTCTCTTGGAAGGTAGTAAGATTCAGCTATATACTCAGAAACTTTGCCATTTTTTATTTTTCCAAGGCTGGTTCTTATATATGTGACTTACTTAAAATTTCTAATGTAGAAAAATCACGAGAAAAATTTCCTCTGAAAAAATTTCCACTTAAGTTTTTAGGTAAAATATTACATCTTATTTGAATTGGTATTCAACAGTTCCTATGAGAATAATTTTCTAGGAGAAAAATAACATTTATTAATCAGTTTTGTAGTTTAGACTGGGTAGTAGAGAGTACTTGAGCAACATAGATAGGCTTTGTTCTAGTGAGGGTTTCTATTAGTGTGAGGAGACACCATGATCACCACAACTCTTATGAAAGAAAACATTAATTGGGGCTGGCTTATAGTTTCTGGGACTTAGTCTATTATCATCATGGTGGGGAACATGGCGGCCTGCAGGTAGAAATGGTGCTGGGAAGGAGCTAAGAGTTCTACATCTGGATCAGCAGGCAGTATGAAGGAACATGTGACACACTGGCCAGGCTTGAACAACTGAGACCTCAAAGACTGCTCCCAGTTACACACTTCCTCCAACAAGGCCACACACCTCCTCATAGTACCACTCCCTATGGGCCTATGGGGGACATTTTACTCAACCACCACAGGCTTGAATTTGATGCTAATCAGCATCACAAGTCATATACTAGTTAGAATATGACCCTTAGGGCTAGGCAAATAATATGTGAATAACTAAGCTCATTTTCAATTTGATACCTTCCTTGCTAAATTATTTGGATGCTGAAAATGAACATGTATTAAGTGCTCTACTTAGCACTCTCCTTACAATAATTACCCATTATATCAACAGCATCAGAGATACAGACACAGTAATGCCACCTAACTGAAGCTTCTGGTGTAGGCTTAGCTAGAGCAATGATAAGATTGGTGACTAAAGACAAGCAGAGCAATAAATGCCAACATTTAGAAAAGATCAGCACTCAGAACATTGCCCAGAGTGAAGGCTGGCAAAATATAGATTGCTTCTCTTCTCCTTTCCTAACAATATTGACAATGGAACCACAGAGAAAAACAACTGATGGGTGCCCAGGCTTTGCCTGATAAAGAGAGCAATCATTCACTTCCTGGATACCAAGGATAGACATTTTTTTCCTTACATTATCGCTACCAGATTCATAGGCTGGGCTATCATCAAGAAAAGGACTAGACAAACTGCTCTTTGTGGCAGAGATGCTGTTTTTTGTTTTGATTTTGGTTTAGATAGCCAGGATGCTTTTCTCCATTGTATAAATGCATACACCATGCATCCATTTGGAAATTAATTTGATTAAGTGACCAGTATGGAAAAAGACAGCAACAATTCCTTAAGCCTATGGCAGCTGGTAATCACCTCAAATAGCTGCTGATGCTGAAGTAATAAGAGTTTTTGCTGTCCTGCATGATAGAGATGCAACTTTTAATGTACTATATGAAGTTTATCAGGATTTTAGAGTTCCAGAAAATCGACATGAAGAAAGTGGTACTTATCACAGTCAAAGTGTATGTATATGTGCTTACAGAAAATGAGAATCAAAAGAGTAAGAGATGAGAGCATCATCATAACGAGGAAGACAGCTATCATTGTAAAGACTAGCCTGCCAATGAAATGTTGTCTTTTCAGAATTCATGTAAGAACCAGGAAACAACAACAAAAGCATGATTAACCTTCAATCATAGACTGGAAGGAGCAAAGGGGTTTATGTTTTGTAAAACTGGGAGGCAGTTAGCAAAAGAAGGTTTGCAAAGAAATAAAAAAATTCAGCTGCAGAGAGAAAACACCATTAGTAATAATGCAGCAGAATCACACCTTAGAAATAAAGTCAGTAGAGAGCAAGAAAGAAGATGTCCAAGAATTTAAAAGGAAAGCACAAAGAATGAACATCACAGTAATAATGACAGCGTAACTAAACTTGATCAAAGAGCTCTTCTGTGCCTTCTGAGATGACCTTGCAGTTTCTCTTCTTAAATCACTCTATGTGTTGCACTACAATTTGATTTGCATATGCTGATCCAATTTTGTATCTCTGTGGTAAATACAACTTGGTTATGATATATGAACTTTTTAATGTATTCCTGTTTTAATTTCAAGTCTTTTATTGGTAACTTTAAGAATTTATTTTTTTAATTAAAAATATTTTTGCAAACAATATTATATTGACCATGTTTCCCCAATTCCTCTCAGATTTTTCCTACTTCCTTACCCACAAAGCTTTATCTTTTTTTCCCCTCTCTCTCTTTAGAAAAAAAAATCTAAACAAATGCAAAACAAAACCTTGAAAAACATACACATACACATAAGCACATACAAACCCACAAAAAACAAAAACAGAAGTCAAAATAAAAAACCAAAGACCCATAAGACAAACAAACAAAATGTCAAAGCAAAGTGAGACACAAAGTCTACAAAAATGTCATGGAGTTCATTTTGTATTGGCCAGCTATTCCTGGGAGTTGGGCCCAACCTGTAGTATGGCTAATATACCCAGTGAGACTCTCTTAGAGAAAACTCATTTTTCCTATTCAATGAGTATCATTTGCATATAGATTCTTATTGGGCATGGTTGCCTATGTGCACTCCCTTCTTTTGGTGCTATGACCCCTTCTGATTTGAATCTGTTGTGTCTGTAAGACACACCACATCTAGCTCTTAAAATCTTTCTGCCACTTGTTCTGCATAGATCCCTGAGTCTTAAGAGGACAACTTTGGTGAAGACATCCATTTCAAAATGATTGTTCCAAAATCTTTCATTTACTGTCCATTGTCCACTTGTGGGTTTCTGCATTAGTTTCCATCTACTGGAGGCAAAACTTATCTGAAAAGGGCATAGCAACACACAGATCCATGTATAACAGTAGGCCACTAGAAGTAATGTTAATACTATGTTCCTTTAGCAGAATTTTGTTGATAAGTTTTGAGTATATGTCTCTGTGTGATGGGAGATGTTATTCTGTATATATGTTTCTCATACTGGTTAATAAAGCCCTGTGGCCAATAGGAAACAAGATAGGCGGGGCTAGGAGACCAGGAGGAGGAAAGAGGAAGTAGTAGGGAAGAGTCAAGATGTAGCCCAGGGAGGAAGGAAGACGCCTGCCGCGGCTCCCTGATAAGACGACCACGTGGAAATACTTAGATAAGTAGAAATGGTTAATAATTAAGGCAGAGCTAGCCCATTAACAATAATGGTAACTGGCCAACAGGATTGTATCAAATACAGAGTCTCTGAGTGTTATTTGGGGCACACGTGGCTGCGGGACTGGCGGCAGGATCGGGAGGCCGGCAGGGAGGAACCTGCCGTAACATCTGTGTGTGTATGTTTGCCTTTATGTAGATATGCAGGGTAATATTGGATTAATAGAATGAGTTTGGTATGTGACTCTCCTTTTAGTTTTGTGGAACAGTTTGAGGATTATTAATGTAAGGGTTTCCTTAGGGATTTATTAGAATTCAGCAGAGAGTCTAATTCTGAACTTCTTGTTGAGAAAAGACTTTTTACTCTTGTTTCAGTTTTGCTGTTGTTATATATCTATTTAAGTTAGGAATATGCCCTTTTGATTTAAATTTGGCAGGACATTTGCGACTATGAATTTATCTACTTCTTCAAGGTTTTCTAGGCTTTTCTTTGGGGAAGGTATAAGTTTTCAAAATTGTCTCTAAGGATTCTCTACCTGTCACCGGAGTCTGTTGTAGCATCCCTTTTCATTTGAGTGTACTCTCTTATTCTTTCAGTTATTTTGGTTGGGGTTTATCAATTTTCTTTATCTTTTCAGAGAGCCACTTCTTTGTTTGATCCTATGGTTTGTTATTTTAGTCTATAGTCCCATACTTTCTTTCTTGGTCTTTGCTGTTTCTTACTGCCTACTGCTATGGCATATGACTTGTTTCTATTTTCTAAGTCCAGAAAGTATATCATTAAATTGTTTAGTTGAAATGCCTCTGGTTTTGCTTATTTTTTTTTAAATAAGTAATAATTTCCTCTTGGGCCTGCTTTAGACATAATATTTCGGTTTGCTGGGTCAGTAATCTGCAATATAGGCATGTCCACATGCCAATAAGGTGGGTACATTTTCTCAATTGAGGTTTCATCTTCCAAAATGACTCTAGCTTGTGTCAAACTGCCATAAAACTGGGCAGCAGTTTACAGATCATAACACTTCCTTCAAAAGGGTATAAGTTCTACACACCTAGTAAGTTATACTAAATGTTGAAGATACTGTGTATGGATGAAGAGAATTTTCTATTAGAATACCACTATGGAAGGAAATCTCATATTAAAAAAATGTATCTACTTGACACTTTATGCAACTTGATTTTGCATGATATATTTAACAGTTGGTAGGCAATATATAATATAGCTGAATGTAGGCTTTAGATTTAGACAACTATTAACTTTGTGAACTTTTCCTAAATTCTCTGAATCTAATTGCTCTAATATCCTAAAAATATTACTAATAACATCCATATTTTTGGTAAATGTCATAAAGTAGAAATGATGTGGCATAGTTCCTTGCTTAGAACCACTTTGGAAACAGAATACATTATAAATACCTAATGTTACTATTTATACCACTACATTTGAATGGTAAAAGTCACTATGTTAAATATATTACTTATACATGCTTTTGTGCATATCCAACTATCCAATTAGCAAGTCAGAAGTCTATGAAATGTTACAAATTGATACTATGTGAAGATTCTTTCATGCTTCAGAAATTTGTAAATATTCTTTATGAACTTTGTTTTTCTAGGGGGGGGGATATACCTTAGTTATAGAAAACTTGATCAGATGTAGCTGGTCCTAGGTTCAATTCTCAGTGCTAAAAGAAAACCAAACCAAATGAACAACAAAAGAAACACATAGGCTGTGGATGTTTGGTGCTTCTTTTCCTAAATACACTGTCTGCTTTTACAGACTTCACATCTCATGATAGTCTTTTCAGTGTCTTGACAGCCTCTACAAAGGCTCCTTCTCTGACCAGTTTATTTATCTTTTTCCTTTTGACTTAGACAGATTTCTTTTCCTTTATTTCTTTCAGGAACTCTTCTTCTTCTTCTTCTTCTTCTTCTTCTTCTTCTTCTTCTTCTTCTTCTTCTTCTTCTTCTTCTTCTTCTTCTTCTTCTTCTTCTTCTTCTTCTTCTTCTTCTTCTTCTTCTTCTTCTTCTTCTTCTTCTCCTTCTCCTTCTCCTTCTCCTTCTCCTTCTCCTTCTCCTTCTCCTTCTCCTTCTCCTCCTTCTCCTTCTCCTTCTCCTTCTCCTTCTCCTTCTCCTTCTCCTTCTCCTTCTTCTTCTTCTTCTTCTTCTTCTTCTTCTTCTTCTTCTTCTTCTTCTTCTTTTCTACAGTAATTTACCCTTGCCAGGCCATGTATACTACCTTCTGAGGAGTTAACAAAGACTCCATCTGGTATCTCAGGAAAGCTTGCCTATTGGTTCATCTTCATTTTACCACAAATTATTCTATCTTACTGCATAGAGTTGGATTATTTAGTCAAACTGAAATGCCCATTGCCTTCTAAAGCTTTTCTTGTTGTTCTTATGTTTTTATCCTTACTTTGAACTGGGGCAGTATATTTTATAACAAATTATATACGATGTCACAGAATTTTTAATGATAACTGTTACAGCAAGGTTGCTGAGAAGGACTTGAGAAGTAGTATTTACCTAACCTCTACTGAAATTAAGCTGACTATTCAAGATACAAATATTTCAAAAACTATCTTGGCCACATCTCTCCTTTGAGGTCGCTACAGACGTAACAAAATTATCCAACTATGATGCCAATGGAAAATCAGCACTACATGCTTCCTCTTTCAAACCAATAGATAATGATAAGTAAGAAGACAGGTCCTGAGAAAAGTTATCATACATTTTGACTCATTTTTCTTTTCTCTTCATGTAGATCATCTTCTCTAGAATCATGAATCTGAGTATAATGTAGACAAAAAGGAAAACATTCTGGGAAAGACTGAAGGCAAGGAAACATCTCCTTCCCTGTTTTAAAATTTAAATTTGAAACAAGCTTGTTTTACATGTCAATCCACTCCTCTCCTCTCCTGTCCCCAAACTCCTTCTTATCCCCTTTCTGTTCCTCAAAGAAGGTGAAGTTTTTTGTGGGGGTCTTCAAAGACTGTCATATATACAATTTGGAGCAGGGCCCAGGCCCTCTCCCATGTGTCTAGGCTGAGAAAGTATCCCTCTACGTGGAATGGGCTCCCAAAGTCTATTCGTATACTAGGAATAAATACTGATTTACTACCAGAGGCCCCATAAACTGCCCAGACCTCCTAACTAACACCCACATTCAGGATTTCTGGGTCAGTCCCATGCTGGTATCCTGGCTATCAGACTGGGGTCCATGAGCTCCCCCTTGTTCAGGTCAGCTGGGAAACATCTTACTCCATTAAATTTGCTTTTACAGATTTTGTTGAGGGGCTGGGTCTCAAGCATTAAGGGTACTTGCTCCTTTTGTAGGGGACTCATTGTGGCACCTACATGGCAGCTTACAGCTGAAACTGGATATCCAGGGAATCTAGCACCTTCTACTGGCACACACATGGTTCACATATATACATGCAAGCAAACACACATGTAAAATAAAAATAAATTTAAAAATATTGTAGTTTGTAAAATTTTCTAACTTTAATATAAAAACAGTCCTTGCTTTTTTCTCTTTATTTTCTCTCTCATATACATACATACATACATACATACATACATGAACTAAGTTCTATAAATTTCAGAACTTATAGTCTGTATACTCTTTAAAATTCATACATGTTGAGAGTAAAGAAGGTTTGGCTTGGCCTCACCTTACATGGTTTGTTCTATAGATCTAAGATGAGGCTGCCTGTGGGTGAATATGTGTGGATAAAATATGGAATATGCAGAGAATGATGTAAAATTTATCTGAGTGTAAGGAAACAAATTATACAAAAATAAACAATATGGGTTGTTTATGTAGAAACTTTTCTATTAATTTGTTCTTATGGTGTTAAGGCTTATTTATTTTTCCTTTCTAGAATAGGTTTCAGAAAATCTCCTACATGACTTTTCACATATTTCCAGTCTACCTGGCTCTCTTCAGGCCTTGATAGTGTTTCAGGATTTTACGGTGAAAATGGCTTCTGTGGACAGTAATCTGAAAATGCACATTGGGCATGTAACACAGTAAGCACATTCATGGTCAGAAGCGGGTAACCATCTTTCTTAGACTTTTCAATTTCTTCAATTTGGGCCCTAGGAAAGTGAAAGAGGAATGAGGAATAGGTGAATATAATGGTCAGAGGGTAGGTGCTCCAGAAATGCATTAGCTTTGTGGTGACATTCTTCCTTGTCTTCATCTATTTGAATCCTATAGTGTTTTAGCAGAATCTGTGGCTTTGGGGGTCTGATGAAAGTCTAGGATATGGTTAATGCCTTCCTTCCATCTAGTCTCTGTGCTTAGCTATTTGATTTGATCATTGCCTTCATTGTGAATCAGCACCTGCCTTTTGATACTCTTTCATCCATTTTCCAGCATGATTTGTTTCTATGGTTTCAAGATTTCTTTCTCTTGCCTTCCATTCTGTGGATCCCAGATCAATTTACGCCTATGGCAACAATTGGGAAAGAAAACATATTCACTCAAGGGTTTTTCCTGACTGTTCACATTGAAAAGGACACTGCTGGCATTTGCAATGCTTTCCCTAGGAAGCTTAGATACTGAAAAAGAGATGAAGAGGGGAAGGGGAGGGAGGAGGAGGAGAGAAGAAAAGAGTACAAGAATATAAAAAACAGCCCTACTGTTTCTCATGCTGAAATAAATGCAGTCCAAATATAGTTGGGAACGCTTGTGTGAGAGTTTGTTGTTTACCTCAGTGGTGTTTGAATGTACTTTCTGTATTTTCTCAGGCCACAGAAATGAAACGTCATATTTTTGGTGCACCCAGACACAGGCCCAGTTTTCATGTACTGTCCCCAGATCTATCAATATTAAGTTTCAAGAAAATGAGCAGCATTCATGAGAAGCTAACAGAGCAAGCCAATCTGTAAGAAGGCCAAACACAGATACACACCTAGTCCAGCATACTTACAAATCCCAGATTCAAAGCAATAATTTTGTTGTGAGATTATTACAAACTCCTTTGTAAGATATCCTCAACCAAACTTATATTAAAAAAGAATTCCTAACCTTTGTAGCACTAAAAGTGTATGCTTCCCTAGAAGGTGTTAATAGTTTTAGCCAACAGGAGAAGGTTTCTCTAGCTCCTAGTCCAAGCTCCACATCTCTGGAGTCTTTGAAGAGTTGAAAATGATGGCTTCTTGCATTCTCAGCTGGATTTGAAGAGTTCTATGTTAGTCCAAAGTTCTGTTATATTACTAAACTCAAAATATGTTCTACTTTCTACTTCTTTTATTACTTATTATATAACATGTGTTAAGGTGAGAGAAAAATGTTTTCTTTTCAGGAAATGAAAACATCTATAGCTTCTAACTATAGTCTATGTGGAGCAAGTGATTTTTTTTAGTTAGTGATAGGCAGTGGAAGAGATTTAATGGCTAAGAGGAAAGTAGTAGAGCATGCCATGAGCAAATATAGGCATCAATAGAGAGGCTTTTACAGCCTTTATGGTTTTCCAAATGAACGACAAGTGATGACAAGGTTTCTGGGATGATCCTATTTGAACTGGCTGCCACTAATTAACAGGTCCCTTTTTGTTGTGCTTGGCTTTAATACAACTCAGCTTGCTATGTGCCTATATTTGATCCACTACATATTCCCACTCAACATTTACCAGCTCAGACAAACGTGCATTACAGTTTATGGCAGTTGAATTCTTATTGATCTGGAGGGGCTACATGAGTCCCTAGCTTTGTTTCAGTCTCTACTGAGGGATATTTATGTCCTGGGGTGTTGTCACTGCTGTTGGTCAATCCTATGTGTATGATTCCTGTGTTTTAGGGTTCAGGCTTGATTGCTTGATGGCTGGTAAATTGTTTGACATCTGGTACTATTAAAAGCAGTGTTAGTTTCAAGCCAAAAGCAATATGTTGTTGGGGCTTCTTATTTTCTTTCCTATACCTGGTTCTTTATTTACTTTTTTTTCCCCTGCAGTTCTGCAATCTGTCTCTAATAGACCTGGGTGAACTTACAAAATAGAAGTTAAAAATAGAAGCTTTCAAGGACAAAGGAAAAGAACTCGAGGTTGGTAAATATTACCTGTCCAAAGGAAGTCAGAATAAAGTGTTTGATGTATCACTGGTAAATAGAATCTATACATTCTCAGGGAATTCAAGATGAGCGTGTCCTAAGTGGGTAAAAAAAATTGCTTCATGAATGAAACTGCAAGGACAACTAACCACTTCCTTTTTTCTGCTAGCAGAACAAAATTATTTCTGCCACTAATTATCAGCATTTCTTCATGTAAGCTATGCATATAATGAAATATATACATCTGAAACCAGCTCTTTTATGAGCTTAGGTAAATAGATATAATCCATGTGACTTACACTGTTATCAAGATGCAGAACATAGGGCCTGGGAGATAACGTAGTGGCTAGAGGCACTTGTACACATCCGAGAACCGGGTTTGATTCCACAAGAGGATAGAAAAGAACCAAGTCCCATGAGTTATCCTTTGATCTCTGTCTGCATGTCATGTTATAGCTCATGCAGTCAAACATATCTCACCCCATTTGCCACGAGAAAACAAAGATGTAGAATATATACATCAACACAAAAGGATCTCACTCTTCTAATACACCTCTTACCTTCTAATACTTCTCATATTTCTGTCATCACATATTTTTTCCTATGCTTGGACTTTGTGTGAATGAGTCCCTAGATATACTGCTTTAGATTTGTTTTCTCAATTAATGTTACTGAGATTCATTTATTTTGTGTAGGATATTTTATTTTGGTTCTATTCTCCTACTCATGTAATAGGGAGGTATTTGGGATTAAAAAAAATGTATGTACCTCCAACTTTCCTGATTCACTAGCTCTGAGGCCAGATCTGGGAATGGCAATTTGAAATCAAGTACTACAGGTAATTATGAAGAAGGTGAGTTGCAGAACACACTCTATGAAAAATCATCATTAATTGTTAAGACTTTTCTCTCTAGTTTCCTCACATCAATTTCTTTTTCTATACTGATAGTGTGAAAGTAGGTCTTAGAGCATTCCATATTGTTCTCCTGTTTTTGTACATTTCTGAGTTTAAAGCATTCATCTTTCCTGTTATATTCCTGTTATGTTATATTCCTGTAGTTCTCAACTTATGGGTCATAACCCCTCTGGGGGGTTGAATAACATTTTCACAGGGGTTGTGTATCAGGAGTTGTGTTATGCAGGTATTCTGCATAACAGATATTTATATTATGATTCATAAAAGTGGGGGAATTGTAGTTACAAAGAAGGAACAAAAGTAATTTTATGGTTGGGGGTCACCACAGCATGAGAAACTGTATTGAAGGGTTACAGGAAGTTTGAGAACTACTGTCATATTTAGTAATAAGGTAAATGTACGGTACATCCTTCTATTGTCAAGTTCATCTGAAGGCTCTCCATTTGAGCTTTGGAAACCAGTTTCATTTCTTGAGTCTGTCCTCTACATTGTCATTCTGCAGCTTGGAGAAGGGCTCAGTCCCTTTTGAGCTATAGATAGGCTTTCAGGTAAGATATATCCAGGATATTTTCCCTTTGATGGACTCAAAGTCAATTGCTTTGTAATTATAATAATATCTTCAAAATCCTACCTTTACCGTGTACCCTAAGACAGGACTGAATGTCATATTCACATAGCCACACACTCTTAAGAAATCTCAGCATGTGCCATAGCTAGAAGCAGCAATCCTGGGAACCCTTTACAATTCTCCCTAGGATATTGTCATGATGCCTGGCTGACTGCCTTTTCTTTTTTAATGGTTGCAGACTGTTGACTGTTGCTAGGTAACAAGTGCTCAACAGATAGGTGAACAACTCTTAGAATTTATCCCATAGTATAGATACACTATATTTCTCAACAAATAAAAACATGACTTGAATCTACTTTTTCATTTTGAAGAAACATCGATTGCTTTTACCTCCTCGCATATAAACCAAACAAGCCTACAAATTATTTGTTTCAAGGCAATAGAAATTTAATACTGGGAAAATGAAGAGGCATTTGGTGTTTCTTATGTTCCTATTTGCAGGAAACCGTTTTTTATGTAACCAATTCCTTCTGTAATCCTTGCCATCAGCTAGATAAAGTCTACATTTCTCCTCAGTGAGAGCAGCCTTCCTTAGAAATATGACACAGCCCTCACCACAGATACAAATTAAGGATGCTAGTGAAGAGCACGTGCATACATCTTTGATCTAGATGATAATTTTACTAATATTTATTCAGAACAAATTGTTAGATTCTTGACATTTGCTTTTCAAATGTTCAAGCATCCTACAAATTTCTTATAAGTAATTATATAGAAGTGAATGTATCTTAAACCAAGAAAGAGCAATCCAGAAACAAAACGAACAAATATTTTTATCCTTTTCACTAAATAATTACATTATGCTGGTTATTTATCTTTCAAATCTGACCTTTCTCTTAGGCAATTGAGCAGAGTGATGCAAATGTTAACATTTGTAAGAAGAGCAATTTTAGTACTTTTACAACTTTATAGGCTTTATGCAGAGACAACCTTCATGCGATTCACCATTTAAGGCAAAAACCCTAGTTAGAAGAAAGCAACAAAGATCACCAATGAACATAATAAAATCAGCAGCTGACATAAATTTAAAAGTCTTTTATCAAATTTAAATAAAAAAGAAAAAATAAAAGCAAATACAAAAACAAAATAAATTACTCAGGTCTCAGAAAAAAAAAAAAAAAAAAAAAAAAAGAGTCTCCTATCTAACAGTCCAGCAGGCACAGGGAATGAAATAAAGAGGCCCGAAGCTGCATCTTTTTTCACTGGTCCGATGGAGAAAGATGGTTAAAACGTTGAAGTGAGAAACATCACCAGGAAGTATGTCGTAGTGTTTGCTGGTGGTTGCCTTATTTGCACCCGCTGTTACTTGGGGAGGGGCTGGAGGAGGAAAAACAGGAAACACTTAATTTTTGAAATGTAATACCATCTTCCTTTACTAAATGGCAATGCTTTGTGGAATTCAGTTCCTGGAGGACAGTAGCCCATAGTAGGCACTTTGTTACTGGAGGACAGTAGCCCAAAGTAGGCCCTAACAAGTGGGTTTGGGGACAGGAAGCTACTCATGCAAACAACATAACAACATGCCAGGAAATGCTTGGAGATGCAGAGCCTGGCTGGGATAGGACCATGATCTCCAGAATTTGCCAAGGGCTGTGCAGAGCAACTTTCTCCACGTGTTCTTAATGTGGGTAGTGAGGTAAGGGTTTGTAGCTTTTGAATTTGATATTTTCATAACAACACACCGATATATGGTTAGTTAGCCATTTTATTAGTGTGCTGAAGGAGCAAAGATGAGAATAGGGAGGGTTTGATATTCCTAAATCCGTAAATAGGCTGAGACTTGGCTTTTTCCTGGTGTATGGAGGCATGATGATCCTTTCAAGCTTGTTTTTAGGTCTTTGTAACAAATTAATATTTTAATAATAAAGCAGAAATACGAAGTTTGTGTCCTTCATCATTTTAGTTATTGGAGAATTAAAATATACTTGTAATAATTGTAACTCAGTAAGTTCTCCTGTAGAAACTTTGCCACCTAATAAAAACTTATGCAGACATGTCCTAACTGAATAATTAAAACTTATGACTTCTGTGTTTCCATGAGATCCCTTGTATAAACAAGTACAAATACAGAAACACTAGAGCACAGTACCACCTAAAAACATTGTGTAGAGGTCACACACTCCAGTCACAAACTGGATACTTCAGTCAGTGAGATACTTAGTGTTGCTTTGCAATGTATGATGTCATGATCTCTTGGGACCTGAAACACAGGCATTATTATTTCCTATAACTAAGGCTCAGGTGCAATTGGCTCATCAGGCCTAGAACACAGAGGCTGCCCTGCGTGTGAGTTACTCATCTTTTGGGGTAGCAGCACTGTGTTGTTCTTTGCACGGTGATGGAAGAGACTGCATACTTACTGTCTTATAGTTTCTTAATCCGCTGGCTAAGGCATGTTGTATGGTCCACCCTGAGCATGGGAGTTATTTACTCCTTTAGGAGAGGTAATTGAAAATAAAACTTGGAGACAGGAAAGAGTGAGTAATTTCAGACTAATCACATGACTTAGTACTAACCCTTTGGTGTTTCCTCAGACCAAAGACAAGAGACAATTACCAAAGACAAGAGTAATTGCCCTTCCTCTACAGTGTCATGAGGGATAATGCATCTATAAATGCTTAGGACAACATTAAATGTATCATACATGCTCACTAAATTTTACCTATTTCTCCAAATTGATAGCTAAGTTTTCTGGGAAACTAAACTTACTTCCTGGAACTATGGAGCACAGTCACCAGCATAGCAGTAAGCAGAATAGCTGATGGGAAATCATGTTTCCTATTGCTTCTTATATTAAAACCTTGTATGGCTCTCTACTTGCTCACCACAGGTTGCTATTTTTAATTAAACTGTATTTTAAATATATTCTTATTGGTACAGTTGCACTATACAATAAAATGATATAATACCCTAAAGTTGCTTCTGATACTTTCAACTTCAGGGTTATGTCATTTTCCTTGCAAATTTGTTATAAAAATGTGTTCTTCATTCAATTTTTAAGGTTTTTACTTTATTTCTCTAACTTAATTTCATTACTCATACATAATTTTGAAATTTTCAAAATTGAAAAACAATGATGATTTAAATTTAAGCATTCCAGAAGTTTGCATTAAGGGTTTTGTGTTTGAAGAGAGTTTTATCTTGTGCAAAATCATAATTATTCAATTAGAGAATGTGCTTGCAAACCCTGCTCACATCCTGCCCATGGCCCTCTATAAGCCTCCCCTGAGAAAATAAAGTTTGACAGCTTGATCAGAATATGGACTTGCTATTGCTCTTCTCCTCCTTTACCCTTCGATTCCCCTAGGTGTCTCCTAGTTCATTGACTGCCCCGCGGGTTGGGGCAAAAATCCACGTAACCAAGTTTCAATTGAAATCCATTACATTTTTTAGAATTATAAGAAATCTATGCAGTCTAACATCGTTTGTGACAGTTTCTATCACACTCCTACTATTACTCAAGTTGCTGAAAGCTATCTTTGCTTGAGTTCTAATCCTTGAACAGGTGTTTAATGAGCTGTTTTTATTTAGTCTCAACATTTTATCTGTACTCACTTTTTTTATTTTTACTTTGTAATTTTAGTTCCACTTATGATTTTAGTTTTACTTCATTCTACAAAAAAGAGTAAAAATGAAAGTTCTTAAAAGAATAATTTAAGCTTCTAATGCACCCACAGTAATTTGATATTAAAGTGCTTTTTAATAAATTACAGTTAATTAAGCATGCAAATACACTAACTACTTTAAGTACTCAATTACCTAACTTAACTGAAATAATTGTCCCGAAAAGCACATTTTAAAAGGAGTCTTTCGAGGTGCCACATAAATCCTTGTCTCTGGTGTGAAAAAATGTAATTAGTCTTGAAGGAAAGACTATGGTAGCAGTCGACTGTTGATGAACAATTTAGTAATGTTGGCCAAGAATAAGAATGGTCTCTAGACCCTGCATGTTCATCTGCTGGGTGCAGGCTGAGTGAAGTCCTGAGATCACTCATCAGTGAATGCTCCTCTATAAATCATGCTGTAACCAGGCACTTCCACAATCCCCTAATTCTGATGTCTTTTATAGTAGACTTTTCACCCATGCCTTTGTTCCAGCCATGTCTAACAATTGTGCTTATTCTATATGACAGGATGATTCCCTTGGAGAGTCTACCTCATTGCCTTAAAAAAAAAATTACCCTCTAATGCTGACCTATAGATTTAGCGTCAAGTGTCTACATGACATGTATTTTAATGCATTTAGTTTTAGTAAAACTCTCTGGATCATCTATGTGACCCCCTTGGCTGGACATTGCTACATGATTTCTGTTCTAACTGTATAAAGTCACACCAAAGAGGGATGACAAAGGACACACCTGTCCCTTATATCCCTCGAGGAGCATACTGTTTCTCTTCTCCTAACCTATGTTTAAATGTTCAGTGTTTGTATTACTCCATACTATCTGAGGCCAGTGATTGTTCCTACCCTTTGCCCCATAATATAAATATTTGGGAACAATGTAAATGAATCAGAGATTTTTTTTTGTCTAACCTGTTATTACACAGCATTTATGTTCTGTTTGCTTTTAAAAATCAACTTGTGTGACATATTTTACAAAAAAACCAAAATGCACTTGCTAAATGTAGAGTTGGATGTTGGATGAAATTTTACCAAGGTGTGTGCCCATGATTTTTGCCTCTTATTCCTGTAGTTGGTCATTATAGCCAGGCCAACTTACACAATTTCCAATAGGTTCATTCCAAGTTTTAACACACTCAGGTTTCCTTCTATGCCCTCATTTCCTTTCCTCTTTGCCCCTGTTTTCAGCTTATTCTTTTGTTTTGTGCTTGCTAACACCTTCCTTGGGAAAAATCTTCATGCTTTAGAACTGGAGTTGACAGGTGATCAATTTTTCAGTACACAACATGAATCTTTCCTCATTGTCCTCTCCACTTTTGGTATTGTCAGCCACCAGTTGCTACTCTTTCTCAAGTCATTTTTCTTTCTTTTTACATGCTTTCATATTTCTTGCAGCTTCCCTGTAATTATGATGCTATGAATTCACCTTTATTTATTCTACTTGGGATCTATTATTATCTAATGAACTTCAGAAGAGACATTTTCTCACACATCTCAGAAAGTCTTGTTCATGTTGGCTTCAAATGCTTTGCTTCATTTTCTGTTTCTTCAAGATCTTTTATTTGGCTAGGAGTTAATAGACAGCTTTCAAGTTTGAGATCTTTGTGTCTTTTAGACTTTATTTCAAATTTTAATCATTCATTTAGCTGTGCTACACTCATTTAACACGCTGTCTAATCTGTTCAGAGAAATTTTGATTGGTGATGTCTATTTTTTCCCCGTAGAACTTCAATTGTTTCATGTCTTAGTTCTTATATTTTATTTACCTGCTCTCATCTCTACTGACTTTAGGTATATATATTTGGTTTCTTAGTTTTCTTAGGACACTTACTGTATCACAGTTTGGCGGATTGAAGCATGAGATAAAGGTATCAACAGGATTGTTTTCTTGTGCATCCTGAGCAAAACACCTGTTTGAGGCATTTTTTCTAGGTTGGTTGTAGCTTCTAGAATCTCTGGAATTCTTTCTTTTGAGGCAGTATTGCCTGAGTCTCTGCCTCCATTTTATCAGGTGACTTCCCTGTGCATGTCCATCCTCACCTGTATTTTCTCTTCTTAATAAAACCTACTATATTGGATTAGGGGTCCACACTTCCCAGTGTGAACCTCTCTTAACCTAACTGTTTGATCAGCATGAATCTTAGTTCCACACGAGTGACATTCTGAGATCCTAGCCATACATCACATTTGTGATAGATTCTTTTAAAATTTACATATCTAGGATTTGAGATCTTTTTCCATGAAGGTTCAGGACAGAAGGTGGTCTGTCCTGGGACTGTGGTGAGGGGCATGCTGTAGTCCTTCCCTTAATAAGACAGTGACCCTAAGAGAGGCAAGGAACTTACTCAAAGTTTGTGTATCCACTTCCCCTCAAGTGTCCAAGGTCTAGCAGTGTGTCCCCTTAGAGCAGAAGTCAGCGTCCAGAACTCCCATTCAGCTCTTGCCTCCATCTAGGGACTCCCTTTTCTCATTCCTATTATTTTAAAACTTGATGCACAATTTCTATATGTGCAGGGTAACTGTGTCTCCAGACACCAGTAGGTAGAAGGCTCTTTTCAGTGGCTGCTCTCTACTTGGCTGGAACTCCCAGCCCAGTCTTTTTCTTTTGAAGAGTTCATGGTCAGTGTCATTTGGAATTTTAACTGTTGACTTCCTATTTGGCAACATTTTACTCTCTATATGTAGGATGACTTTCTTTTTTATTTTAGTTTGGAGACAGGGTCTTTCTGTGTAGTTTAGGTTAGTCTCAAATTTAAAATATTTTTGTCTGAGTCTCTTCACTGTTGCGAGTACAGGCATGCACCACCACACCTGGCTTTCCTATCTTCGATAGCAATTATCGAGCTTTTTTTTCTGTTGCCATTTTCCTTCAGATTCTAGGCACCTTTTAAATCTTTTTCATCAACAAACTTCAGCAGCACTATTGATTATTCTAGAAATCTAAAGGAAAAAAGAAGGCCTCTGTTTTTCCTCCTGGTTGACCAAATGCCAAGTGCCATTATGAATTGGCATTATCTAACTTTGGTGAGGACTTGTGAAGCATTCAATACTAAATATTCCCGTCCTATTTTAGGCTTTACATTGAAGTTTCTTTGGCATCAAATGAATGTTATTTGATCTCATGGCTAGTTTAAGTAATTCCATAATTGGAAGCTCACTTAATTGTCCTTTGGGGTATCACTAGAAATGGTGTCTTCCCTGAGGCCAGAAGGAGTAAGATTTTGTAGGTAAGACATTTCTGCTGCAGGCAGGTGTGATTGAGAGTGATATATATTGGAGATTGTGTTTTGTTCTGTATTCTCTGTGTAAAGTAATATATGCTTAACTTCTTTCCATTTCCCCTTAGGCAAGCTGACACTCATTATATATCAAGTTTGCTGTAAGTCTCCCGGAAATGTTTCACATGTAAGATTCTAGACCAAAGTTCATGCAGTTCACATATTAACCAATGAAAAATTAGAATTGATGTATAAGTTTAATATTCATATACTTTTTATAATAGGTCCCTTCCTTTTCTAACTTCTAGATATATTGTTAATAGGAGATTTTAGCAAACTTTTTTCTGTGTGGGTGAGCTAAATTTTACTCTGTGAGCATAAAACGAGTTAAAGAAAAGGTAACACAAGACATAATAAAATGAGGCCCATAAAAGGCAGGAAAGAAC